>CM060913.1:762402902-764851652 GCA_030737875.1 Allium sativum | reverse complement strand
GGCAATTTTAGTAAATTTTTAATATTTAAAATGAATTATTTTAAATAATAACAGCGAGAAATTTATTTTGAATAGAATTCGAACGTATATATTTATATACGTCGTCGTTGGAATATATATATTTATTTTAAATTATAAAAGGAATTGAAAATGGCGCGGTAGTTCGATAATTCGATTTCAAACTTCAAATGAATGTACCAGGTGCAAAATAAACCAGATTTTAGTGAAACCAAATATATTAGAATCTATTTGAGAATATCTTTCCAACGAATCCGAAAATTCAAAATTTCCTAGCGGGAATCAAAAGATATGTCCAGTTGAAAATTCAGAATAGTCGCTATGGAATTCTGGCCCTTAAAAATGGAAATTTTGCAAACGACCTCGGTTTTCGACGAAACCACTTTTGTTGGATCTGCGATGTCAAGTTATTGCTAGATTCCAAAATTCATAATTTTTCGAATCAATATGTGAGTGTGGCAAAGGGAAACGCGTTTGACCAGTTTTAGTTGATTTTAATCGACTGGAAAATGGCCATTTTTCAAACGGTCTCAGAATTTGACGAAATTAGTTTTGTTAGGACCGTATCGTCAATATGAAGCTAGGAAATATTTTTCGGGAATTTTTAGAGTCCGTATGTGGGCCCGGTAAATTGAAATGTGCGTTCAAATTCAATATATAGATTTATATTTTGATTTTGACGAAAACTGATCGAAACGATCGAATCAGCTTATGATACATATCCCATTGTGTTCGGAATGGGGGTAATCAGCTATGGACAACAGTCGGTGGGTTCGATTTCGAGTTCGAAATAAAAGGTTGCTTTTTGAAATAAATATAATAATATATTTTTATATAAACTCCCCCACCCTTTCTTCTCTCTCTCCCCGTGACTTCCAGTCGGAGAAAAAAAAACCCACCAGCGTTGACTCGTTGCCCCCCTTTGTTGCCCCATCGCCACCGCCGTGCTAGCGTCGTCGTCGCCCACCGAAGCCGGCGCTGACCTCCCCCTTCTTCGATCCTCTCCCCTCTCTCTTTCTCCCTCTTCTAAGCACCGCAACCACCCAATTCGAGAAACCCGCACCCCCTTTTCAAAACCCTAGCCCACCGCCCTTTCACCCCGACGCCTCCAGCCCACCTCCAATGCACCAATCCGCCAGCGCCGCCAACGACAGCCCCACCGCCGCCATCTCAACAACTCCGATACCCCACCACCTGAACGGACCCCCTGCTGCGCCATTCCTCCCCGCTTCCCTATCCAAAAGTGAGTTTTTTTTCTTGTTTATTTAGTTTAAATAAATTTTTGTGATTAAATAAAACCAGTTTATTATATATGAAGTAATATATAAAGTTTATATTTATATTCATAGGAAGTTTATATTTTTAATCGTATGAAGTTCATATTTTTATTCGCATAAGGTCTAGATCTGAATTTTAATTAGATAACAGAGTAATAAAAATATGATTTTTATTTATGTAGAGAAATAAAAATATAATTTTTATTATGTAGAAGATATAAAAATATGATTTTTATATAGTATAGATCATAAAAATTTGATTTTTATATGGTAGAGATTATAAAAATCTGATTTTTTATATGATAGGAAATATCAAAAGCTTATATCTTTAACAATGAAAAGGAACGATTTTTATATTATATAGATAATAAAAATCTGATTTTTATTATATGTATAGTGATATAAAAATGTGATTTTTATAGCGATGAAATAAAAATTCGATCTTTATATATAAAGTAGAAATATAAAAATATAATTTTTATATAGAATGAAGCGTCGAAAAAATATATGAGGAAGAAATAAAAATATGATTTTTATTTATTAGAATGAAGTGATAAAAATATAATCTTTATTATAAACAGCGGGAAAAGGACTGCATTGGAATTTCAAACAGATCCAGACGGTTCGGCAGTTCAAAAGCAAAGCACGGCAGAGTGGAACCCTCTGTGAGAACTCCTCACCTTTAATTTAAATTTCTAATTAAAAATATATACTAGGATGCAGACGATGTTTAGTAGCACCCGACACCCGTCGTCCACAGACCATGGACGGCTTGTATGCTTGTTTGTTTGATTTTGATGTGTAGTTGATTATATGATGTGATGTAAAATATTTATATAGTTAAAAATATTTTATAGTTGAAAATAGAATTTTTGACGCGTATTTAAAATGAAATAAATATAAACAAATCGGACGATTTTCTTATATACACGCATTTGACTGATATTGATTGGGACGATAAATTTTACACATCGCCCAACTACACAAATAAAATATGTGGTTGATTGATTGAAACCCCACACGGGTATTGGGATGATATATGACATACACTAATCCCAATAATTAGTTGTATGTCGATCGATGGATTGACAGGCTGTTATAAGCGTTAAATATTTATATTTGATGCTTATATAGTGTAGAACGCACTCTGGATGATGGTTGATTATTTATCGTTGTTATTTTATACATGTGTTGTAGAAAATCCATATAATTAACATTATATGGTAATTGATTGGGCCTCATTCAATATTTGAAATAGAATATTTGAAAAAGAAATATTTGAAATAGAAATATTTGAAAAAGAAATATTTGAAATAGAATATTTCAAAATAGAATATTTAAAAATAGAATATTTGAAAATAGAATATTTGAAAAAGAAATATTTGGAATAGAAATATTTGAAAAAGAAATATTTGAAATAGAATATTTGAAAATAGAAATATATGAAGCCGTGTTGATTAGATTGACGTCATTTTGACGTGAACGATATTTATATCGATTTTATTCATTTTTCAATGAATATTGAAAGTGATTTCAAAATTTGAATTAAATTGAAATGAATTGAAATTCAAATTAAATTGAAATTGAATAGAAATGAATTCGAATTGAAATTGAATAGAATTCAATTCGAATTGATATTGAATTCGAATTGAAATTGAATAGAATTGAATTCAAATTGAATAGAATTGAATTTGAATTGAAATTGAATTGAAAATGAACTGAAATTGAATTAAAAATCGATTTGAATTGAAATCAATTTGAATTGAAATCAATTTGAAATGAATTTAAAACGAATTTATAAGGAAAAAAATTTCAATTTTGATTTCAATTTGAAATGAAGTTGAATCGTTTCGAAAACGAATTTAAAACGATTTATAAAATACGTTTTAAAAGGAAATCGACGAAATATATATATATATATATATATATATATATTATATATATAATGGCCTGAATAGAACGCGCCGCGCTGCGGCAGTTCACGAATTTCGACCATTGACTTCGAATTGACGTTGCGGGAGATCCGACCGTCGGATTCTCCTAAAACCGGAACCGTTGGGTTCATATCGCAAAGAGCTTTCTAACGAATATGAGAAATTAGAAATCTAACGGTTGGATTTGGGATTATGTCCAAATCAAATTTAGAAAAGGTCGTTGTAAGTGCAGTTCGATGGCCGTTGATGGAAATCGACTGTACGGGCCTTGATAAAATTATTAAAAAAAGTAATAATTTGTGTAAAATCATAAGAAATGATTTGTGAAGAATTGGGATGAAAAACTCCAAATTTGAAAAGATAAAAATAGATTTTTATCGAAATGAACTAGTTTTGAACTAGAATAAAAATCAATTTGGTTTTGAAATAAATAAATTGAATTTGAATGGTTTTAAAAGTAACCAGGATTTCCAATAATTGAATTGGAATGGATTTGAATCGAAATTGTCCTTGGAATATTTCGATGTTGGATTTTGTGATTATACAGATATTGTTATGGAAATTTGAAAGATATATTTATATCGTTATTTCCAATACGATATTTGTTGGTCGTAGAATTTGACATTGAATATAAGCCGATATATTTTCTATTCAGAGCCTTGTATTTAATATCAAATGTGATTTGGGTTTGTCGTGAATGGCGTCTTCATTAACACTCTTCTTAAACCCAGTTGAGAAAAAGATTAAATCTTTTTATTTGGATTTAATGAAGTGTACCAATTAAATGGTATTTAATTGGAATTGAATTTGAATTGATTTTCGAGTTTATCGTGAACAGCGTTTTAAATAACACTTGTTCTTTAACCCGATAATTAATGGAATGTGATTTTGGGTTGTCGTGAACGGTATCTTCAATAATACCGTTCTTAGGCCCAACTGAGTTAAGAAAATCATAAACTAACTGGAGATTAGTTAAGTTGAATGGTTTCTTGGGTATTGATCTGATGCTGGTTTCGACCTTCGGGGTTAATACTTAGGGAATTGCTCACTTGCTATTTTACGGTTAAAGGCTGATTGAATGGAATGTGATTTTGGGTTTATCGTGAGCCGTGTTTTAAATGACATTGATTCTTTAACCCAGTTAAAGATTAAAACTAAGTGGAGTTTTAATGAATCTTTAATTAGATTGAAAAGATCGAGAATGGAGTATCACCAGTTTTGCTCCAGACGATAGTTAAATCTTTAATTAGATTTGAACGTGAAATGGTAATTGAATTTACCGATAACACCGTGGTGTTAGATATGAAGTATTATCAGTTTTACTTCATGGGATGAATAGGTTGGGATTGGGAAATTAAAACAAATGATTACTTCGGTAAGGTTCGTTAATCCCGACTAGTTGAATCGGTATTCAAAAGAAGATTAAAGAATAAATTTGAGGAATTTATCTTTGATAAAATTAATGGGAACCTTTCCCTAAGAATGTGAAATTTAGAAACTAACTGAAGATTAGTTAAGATGAATGGTTTCCTAGGTATTGATCTGATGTTGGTTTCGGCCTTCGGGGTTAATATTTGGGTAGTTGTTCTCTTACTAATTTACGGTTAGTGACTGATGAATTGGAATGAGGCTTATGTTGTGCTTGTGTAACACGTGTTTATTATATACGCGAGTTATTCGGAAAGACCGGGTTTATCCCATTCCGAATAACTGATACGACGATAAGTCGAAGATGAAGACGGTGGTCGAAGACCGGAGGTCTTCACGTCATTTGGGTGATTACTGATGATCTTGATTGGGCCGTACACCCAAGAGGAGGGAATCAGTTAGTGGTCGTTCAGACGTACTTGGAGATCGATGGATATGCGAGGTACAAGGCACCTCCGGTTTCGTTCAGACCCAGAACGGACTTGTAGATGGACTTTGTGTCCGACATTGGATATCATTCTGTGTGATTGATGGATATCGGTTGCATGGAGTGGTCTGCCTGTGTGGCATGCTAAGATGCAAATGATCAAGGCTTCTATTGAAAAGCAGAGTCTTGTGGTTGATGATCAAAGCACAGCCTGTGTGGCATAGCTTTGTGTAGCGTTGATTCGCGAGCCTCACACCCCGGTTGTGAACCAGAAACGAGAGAGGACATCAGGGAGGGCATGCGTTTCCTTCTATCTAGAAGTGGCGTCAGTGGTTTTACACGCCCTGACGAGTTTGACTTATGTGGTTGCTGCTGTTGCGAGGCGCCTCGGATATATCGGTGACTATGTGAAGCCGATGGAGTCATTGGACTCATTTACACCCCAAAGGGTGGGGAAACGCAGTGTTCAAGCATTTTAATCCACATCGGTGGACCGGCCCTGACGATCCAAAGGCTTGACTGAATACTTGCCTGAGACACGGGCTAGGGCGTCTCGAATCGGTTGAGGACTATCTTTTGCCTCGGTTCACAGATGGAAATCCAACTTCCAAATATGTGACTTTGCGGTTTTGATTGTAGAGCCTAGTATTGGTGACATGATATATGGTACCCATGCCGTCTATGATTAATACTTATGATTGAAATTGTTTTAACACTATACACTTATAGAAATAATAAAACATGAAATTTAGCGTATCAAGCATTCTTTGGCTATTATAAGGTAAAACCCTAACCTCCGGCTTGCGTTGCATTGTGTGATGGGACCTGGGTCTTATAATAGCTTCATTGTTCTTTATTTAGCATTGCGTTGTTGTTTTATGCACTGGTGTCCTTAGGAGGAAACCTGTTCGGTGTTATACGGCGTGGTCCCTTGATTTACCTAACTTTAAAATAAAGATTAATAAGTGTTTTAGTTCTCACACCAGTCACGTGACTGACCTGGAGTTTATTGTTTTAACCTAAACTCTGGGTGCCCCTATTTTCCGCACGGGCAGCTAGTAGTTTTGGTTTTGCAGATTTATATTCACAGGATCCTGATTTACAGCTGGAATGATACTCGGAAAGCTCTGTATCCATGTATTACTTCTAGTTGCGTATTGTATTATTTTCCGCTGCTATGTAATGTATTGTAATCTCTGATATTTTTCAGATGTATATTATTTGTTTATACTCTGTATATTCTTGTATTCTGATGAATTGTTGTAATAAACAATGAAATGTTCTTCTGTCTGCGTTCTTTTGTGTGTTGTTCTCAAAGTATCCGCTCTTTCCTTCACGGGGAAGTTACGGGTCCTTACAACAAATTTATATAGTCCATATTATAGTCAACTTATATGAAATGTTTCGAATCATACTACATATGATTCAGACTGCTTACCTAAATAAAACAATGCACGCCATGTTCGGTGTTAAAGTAGATTAGAAGGGGACTGGGTACGTTGATTCATTTACGTCAAATTAGAAGGGTAATTGGGTATGTTTCGGATCCTCTTATCAACTCATCTATTTAAAACCTTAATTAATTTACGTCCACCGCTAATCTTCTTTCTCCTCCTTCCCAAAAATATTGCGCGAGCTCCTGCTGTACCTCAACCATGCTGAAATCTTTCGGTCCATACTGCTCCTTCAATACTCCTCTAAAACCCGAGCTAAACCCACCACTACCCCCATCGATTACGCATCACTTTAAACAACTCGCACCATCCACCATAAATTAAATAGAAATCACTACAACCTGTTTCCATTTATCCCATACCACTTCCAGTATTAGCTTACGCAAATCAGAAAGCCATTAACGCACGCATCTCCTCCTCCATCATTACAAGAACATGCTCCAGAATATTTCGATCTGCGATTTCGAAACTGCACCCACCTAAACTTCTCCTGCCACTTCAAAAGCGCATGTAACTCCCCTTTTTCTACTTTTCAACCTTCCACTCTTCACACCAATTACCCAAACGGGTTTGCCCATAGTTCCCATACACACGTACTTCTCTATGCCTGATCATTTCACCCCCCCCTCTCACAAATACAAACGCACGCAGCGTGTTTGTTACTCATTCATAACTCCATCTCTATGTGTGGCCGATACACTAAAAGCATCCATAACTTCCTCCCTTAGAAATGCCATCCTAGGCCCACTGTATCAGAACGCCAACGAACCACTTGAGTCCGAACTCAACCAAACAGTATGAAGTTGGAGCGGGTTTTAATGGTTTGGTTTGTGTTTTTGTTTGTCATGGAGAAAAACTTTGGATCTGCAGCGTATATTTATAGTTATATTACCTTGGCGGCCAAGGGATAGGGTCTCATAGCATGTACCCCCTCACCCCTTAGGTCCCCTGTTTCCTTGTATGTTTTGATTTGCCTTTAAATAGGGTTTCCAATAACGTTTGTAGGCATGATGAAAATATATAGGGTAGCTATCCCTATGCGATGCATTTTCTTTTCATTTCATTTCCTTGTTCCTGCCGATTTGAAAGCATAGGCTACTGTTGATTTACGTTTTCAGCGTTTGCTTAAGAAAGAAGGACTAGGATAGGCATTGTTCTGCAATTTTCAGTATGGTCCTTGGCGGCCAAGGAAATATATATATATTATTATTATTGTTGTTTGATTTTGTAGTGTTTGAGGAGGGAAATCATTTCTTCCGTTTTGAAAATATCATAGAATCCAACTTATGAGAGGTTGCTACATGTATGAAAGGAGCACTAAAATTTGACATTCTACGCTTTCATTAACTAATTTAATTGGGTGAAAAGGATTTTTTTTATATTTTATCTGAGTTACATGTAATAACTGTAGTTATATTTATATTGTATAAGAATTGTCTGGTTATATTTTATCCAATGTGTGACCATCGTGAACATATCAACTTTCAAAACCTTTTACAGAACTAGGATTAAAAATACTGGTGGCCTTTCCTTTATACGTGGCCTTGCTATAAACATTTAAAATGGTTTGATTTGAAAACTTCTTTTCACCGGATGACTTTAGTGTGAAAGAGAATGTACGTGTATAGCTTACATGTATAGGTGCACGTGCCTTTTAGGATAGATGTTCCCTGTAAAGAAAAGAACTGGTTACTATGACTGCCAAGGAAAACATGGTAGGTTGGTACAGTTAGAGTAGGATAGTCTGTTCTCGAATGGGTGACAATTCAGGTAGGTATCTATGGTTTAGAGGAGTAGGAAAACTGTATAATCCTTGATAGACAAGGAAAGCTGGGGATATAAATATCTATGGTGGTTTGTAAAAACTTTTGTACTAATTTGATTAAATGGAGATTTGTATTTGAATTGTAATATGAGGGAGATGAACTAATTTATTATTGATGTAGATTTGTAAAAATGAACAAAGTATGGGTTATGTATTGTAACGGAGCACGTAGTCTCGATACAATGAAATAAGTGTAAATAAAGTAACAGCCGACACATTGTATTATTATTTTCTAATAGTTTGAACATAACTAGTATCACTTTGAGTTATGACTGAAGCGAACACTGGTTTGTTAGACAAAGAGAATTCTGTAATTAGCAAAGGCAAAGGCTATGCCAACTATGCCCGATTGTTGGTCTTCACACCGTCATCTAAGCCTTCAACCTTTGTCTTGTATTGTGGTGAAGGTAAAGACATTTCCTGAAATTGAAGAGAAGCCTTCACTAAAAAAAATCTCTGTCTTTATAATCAAGTACTCATCCTAGGAAGCTCATGACCCTTTTAAATAGAAATAGACAATAACTATAAATACTAGGATTTTCTTTACATAATCCAATCCACACGATATTGTCAATTCACTATATTTGATTATTATGGACATCAATATTATTATCCCAGGATTTATACTAATTAAATATTCAAAATATTTTTGAATTTGAATCATTTAAATTACCAAATAAATATTCAAATATTTAAATTAATTAATTATTAAATCGCTAAAAATCCGAATTGTTACAAGTCTTATTGTAGATGTTGGATATGTCGGTCATGTAACAACCCGTATTTTCAGAACCAATTTAAAATTTTGATTTAAGCTATTTTAAGGAATATGCGAATATAAATTGGTTATTTTAGCTAAATAAAAATTTAAAATAATTTTAAAATAATTTTAGCTAAATAAAATAATTTTATATTTTATTTGACTTAAACTAAATCTAGTAAAATTATTAAATTGATTTATAAGCTTTTTATGAGAATTTTTGAAAATCAACGCATAGCCCTTAAAAAGTGAAATTTTGCATATTTGCTCAGAATTCGACAAAATAAATTTTTTTGAATTCATAATGATAAATCATTGTTGGGTTCTAAAGCGCGCATCGAACGGAGTCGGTATTTGGCCGTGCGGAGTAAAACCATTTGCTCAAAAACAGGCAGTCATTTTACAAAGGAACATTATTGAGACAATTTCAGAATTCGATTCCGTTCTTTTTTCTGAATTCGTATCGTTAAATAATGGTTAAATCCAAAAGGCCATAATTTTTTGAGTAAGTGTGTGGGCGTACAAGAAGAAAAGGTACGCTAAAATCGCATTTTTTAAGCTAATTTGAGCAATTTTACGAAGGAAAATTATTGATACGACCTCGGAATTCGACGAAACTTTTTTTATTGAATTCATACCATCGAAAAATGGTAAGATTCAAAAGTTAATGATTTTTAGAATCAGTATGTGATAGGGCGTGATTTTTAAAGTGAAAAACATACAATATTTCGACTTTAAAAATTTGATGTTTGTGCATACGAACTCCGAATTCGACGAAACCATTTTTGTTGAGTCCGTAATGTCAGAGAGTAGCTGCATGCCAATTTTTATTGAAAACGGAATCCGTAGGTGATCACACGGATTTTTAAACGATGAAAACAAGCAAATATTGAGCATGATTAAATATAAAAACAATAAAAATAATAATTTTTCCTACCCTATATAACAACTTTTCTCTTTCCAAACCCCCACTTTTCATTCCTCTTCACGCCGCCATCATTCTTCGTTTTTTCAATGAAAACTTGAGCTTTAAAATTCAAAAACAAAATCAGTACTTATCTAAAAATCACAAAATATATATTTGTAATCCTTGAGTAGAGAGCTTCAGCTTAATATAAGATTTGTTGGGTTCGGAGATGTTTTTGATCGCTGAAAATTTTCCAGCGTTGGGTTGCAACACTTAGGGTTAGGGAATTCTCAATCTTGAAGCTTCTATACATGTTTTGGGTATTACTTATGGAATGAGAGGTTGAAAACGAGTTTTGTGCCAAAATTTGGGTTATTCGATGAAAATAAATGTCGAGACCTGCTACAGGCATGCGTGAATCACACTAGGAGTCGCACCCCTCCTCTTTTGAATGAGTTTGATATGAATGGTATGGTCGGGAAGAGGATTCGAAGAGTTGAATTTTGGTATATTCTATTTGAATTATCATGGAGAGACAAGGGAGAGAGGATTGAATGGAGATGGCGTAGTGGCCATTGTTGAGCTGCATTGGAATGTTACATGGTAGGAGGAAGAGCAAGTGATTAAGCAAGGGATTAGTAAGGTTAATTAATTAATTATTTTAATCGTTAATGACGTTGTAATGTACACAATATTGAAAAAAGCATATTTTTTCATATGAGATCGGAATTCGATAATTCAAGATGCATTGGAACCATATCGACGAGAGCTTCGGAATGAAGCTGATTTGGAGTGATTTGGAGCTTGTTGGAATTTTTGGCAAAGGAAAACGCTTGACTGAGCTACTGGAAACGATCGTTATAAACAGATTTAACCAATCGAGGTGAGAACTCTCTCACTCAAATTATTTTGTTGTTATATAATAATAGGTTGTAAATGGGGTTTAGTAGCTCCTGACACTACTTTTTGTACAAACCGTGGATGAATTGTGTGAAATGTGTGTTGAATAAAAGTATGCATTGTGAAAATTATATATATATATATACATATATGCGTTGTGAAAATTATATATGTATGCGTTGTGAAATAAAATATACATATGCATTGTATTAAAATATAAATACATTGTGAAATCATATATATGCGATGTGAATAATATATATATATATATATATGTATATGAAATGTGAATAATATATATATATATATATATGAAATGTGAAATATATATATATATATATGTGTATGTATATGAAATGTGTATAATATATATATATATATGAAATGTGAAATATATATATATATATATATATATATATATGAAATGTGAAAAATATATATATGAAATGTGAATAATATATATGAAACGTGAATAATATATATATATGTGTATATATATATCCGATGTAAAAAATATACATGCATTGTAGAAAAATAGAAATGGATAAAATGGTCATGTGTTGAAATAAATATTTGTTCGCTAAAAATATTGTTTTTAGCTTACATAGGTGATATATAAAATTTTCATGTAATGAAATAATTACTGGATGGTTAAAAATATAATTTTTAACATATATATGCATTGTATAAAATTGTCATGTAATGGAATATTCAATTTTGATTTAAAATTGAAATGGAAGTTGGAATCGTTTTTAAAATGAATTTATAAACGATTTATAAAATACATTTTAAATGGAAATCGACGATATATATATTTAATGGCCTGAATAGAACGCGCTGCGCAGCGACCGTTCGCAAATTTCGACCATTGACTTCAAATTGACATAACGGGAGATCCGAACGTCGGATTCTCCTAAAACCGGAACTATTGGGTTTATATCGAAAAGCGCTTTCCAGTGAATATAAGAGATTTGAAATCTAACAGTTGAATTTGGAATTATATCCAAATCAAATTTGGAAAAGGTGGTTATGGATGCAGTTCGGTGGCTGTTAGTGGAAACCGACTGTACGGACCTTAATTAATTTACTAAAAATGTGAACGAATTGTGTAAAATCGTAATTATTGATTTGGAAAGATTTTGGATGAAAAAATCCATATTTGAAAAAATAGAAGATATTTTTATCTGAATGAACTAGTTATTAACTAGAATAAAAATCCAATGTTTTTAAATAAATAAATTGGATTGAGGAATGGTTTTAATTTAACCAGAATTTCCAATATATGAATTGGATTGGATTTGAATTGAAATAATCTTTGGAATATTTCTATATTGGATTCCGTGATTATACAGACATTGTTGAGGAATTTGGAAGATATATATATATCGTTATTCCAATATCATATTGTTGTTTTCAGAATTTGATGTTGAATATAAGCTTATACTATTTTTATTCAGATTCTTATATTTAATATCAAATTGAATTTTGGGTTTATCGTGAACTGTGTTTAAATGACATTGGTTCTTTAACCCAGTTAAAGCAGGATTAATTTCTAGAAAGTTGAACAATCAATAAGAAATGATTTTTGGGATTGAAACCAATTGAAGTTTGAATAAATCTTCAATTAGATCGTGAATGAATAAATGGTTATTGAATTTACCAAAACACGTGACGTGATTAAACCAAATTTACTTGGTTGTTGATATTGATTGTGGTTGATCGATTGTTTGGATGGCACTCGACCAATTTATGAGCAGAATATACTTTTACATTTAGCATTGGGTTGGGTAAAAACATCTATGTGCTAACACCTTGTGAAACACTTCACGATTTGACTATAAGGTGTTTAGCGATGTTGTTTATTTCAAAATTTAATGAATGATTTTGAAATGAGATTTCTTAAGTGAAAAGAATAGTATTCCCGATTTTGGACAGGGAACATTTTATAAAACAGAAAGGATTTCGAGGGCTAAACCCGATGATTTTGAAATGATTGGAAGTGTATTATGGTTTTACATTGTGGTTCACCGCGCATCCGATTAGTTGCTATTGATAACGTATCTGTTTGGTGGCAGACAATTTATTCTCTTGCTTAACACCTGAAACACCCCACCTCCGTTAAGGTCACTCACAAAGGGAATGCCTTAACTTTGGTGGAGGTTTATAAGTAAAAGTCACAGATAAACACAAGACAGATATAAATACACATATTTTAAACAGCGGAAAATAAACAGGCTTTTATTTCATCAATACGTGTTCAAGCATATCCATAATTGTCTCAAAATACTTCCAACATTACAACCTCGTTACTGTCTTGATTATTAAAGAAGCATAAAACATAAATAAAGTAACAAAAATCCCCATAGTGATATCCAAAGCCATAGTCCGAGCAAAAGAGATCCAAACCATACATCTACGGTCTTGAAGCTTGCAAAGAGTCTGACTAAGCTGGATTGTTTCCTCCCTGTGGACCTGGGGGGGGGGGGACGAAAGAAAAGAAGACGAAAAGAAAATAGAGTCAGACATAAACCCTGAGTAAATCTAGTGACTCTTCAGTATGTGAATAAGAAAAAGGGCATGATAGACAAAAACTGAAAACAGGAAAGTATCACAAGCTAAGGAAGTGTAGTTTAGAATCGAATGTACTATCGCACCCACACTATATCTCTGCACCTACTTGAGCTTATTCTAACTGGCACCCCATGCTGAGGGTGAAGTGATCCCCAATTTTTTTTAAAGATCGGCTCCTACTTGCATAAACATATGTGTCATACGGCCCCCAAGAATTGTAGACACCTATGCTGGTTCCACCATGGGGTGTATCAAGACCCATGGTGGCGGCCCGACACAAAACTTAGAATGCATAGGTTATACTACTGGTGCCCCCAGTGCCCTGTTTGTCTGCTCCGAAGTGTGTGCATCCCCGCACTCCGTTAGAACCCACATTGTTGCACCCACCACCGTCGCTTTGACTGCTTACAATCAGCCCAGTAATCGTGCCCCACCCTGCCTAGTTTCAGGGTACCATGATACCTAACTTGGGTTACTGCTGAAACAGGTCCCTCGTTACTAGGGTTTTCTAATCAAACATGTTAAGTGGTTAAGTGTCTGTATTTACCTAACCTCACCCATCAATTCTTGTTAACATGTTGAATTTGGTTAAGTGTTTTTAGTTGACTTAACCCTACCATCTGTCCTTAGCCTCTTAAAGCATCGACCATTCACATTAGACAAATATTGCTACGGTTACTGGATGTGCCGGTCGATTCCGAGTAGGTTTACACCGTAGCTCAGTCTAACCTCGGGTCCTTATTGGGCTCAATGCTTAACCATCCACATTTGATAAGTATTGTTGTGACTACTGGACAGCCGGGCGGATCCGGGCAGGTTTACGTCACAACTCAATCCAACCTCGGGTTAAGCATACCGTGTTTTCTAAATTTACATATTTTATCACTTCTCAGTTTTATATGTAAATGTCATATCCTTTATTCTTGGGTATAACAATTCATACCGCTTAAATGTCATTGTCGTTGGCATGTGCCAAACATGCCAACATATATTTTTCATGTTTTACACCCAACGTTATTACCCCCGTTTGTACGTTCGCAACATTATAACAAATGTTGGGCTCGACACAATTCAGCCCAACTTTATAAACATGAGAAAAGGGGAAATCAAGAACATGTAATATTTTACAATACATAAAGGTGTGTGGCGCATGAACTTGCAATTTAGCGATTCAACTAACATAAATTATGGGTCATGTGAACTTGCATTCAAATCAGAGTATAACTAAGTATGTGTCATATAAAATGGCATAGTTTAGGCTTATACAAACTTGGGTTTAAACATGTTTAACTTGGCATAATGTCAACAACAAAACTAACATGTTGTATATTCACCAAAATGTCCAATTTTATCATCTAATCATATAGCCTATTTCACCATGAAACTTGCATAGTTTATGTAACCCAAACGGTACTTAACATAGATCCAATTATACTTGCAAATAAACATAAGAATGTGTTCCTAGATTTTGAGTCATGTAGGCATAAAAGGTCTCAAATCTAGAACATGTTTACATAAGCCTTAATTTAGACTTAGAGAATGTATATAGTCCATGCCCTAGACATAAACAAAAAGGGATCAAATTCTAGTTTTTGTCACAACTTGCAAGTGCCTTTATTTTCATATACAATTGTCCAATAGGCTTGCATCAATCAATTTAGGCCACAAATATCAATACACAAGTCATAACAGAATCATTACAATACACAGAATTTATATCATTACTATACAATAACACAATTCTATTTTCATTTACATCGAATCACGTCACAGTTTTATTCATATTCTGAAAGATCACTATACTTACAACGAATGTAGAATCTTGAATTCTGGAATCTGAGTTCTGAAATTGAGATGCGTTCCTTTGGGTAGATTAACGTTGCGTTGAATAATTTGATTAAGCTTTAGTCCTCTTCTTAATTTGATTCGTCTCTAAGATCCTCTCTCTTGAAGGCTACGCTCAATTCCTTCCTGGCAGCATGACGACTCCAATCTTATTTTTTTTGTGAATTTTAGTTGAGACTTAGGGTGTATATATAGATTTTTAGATTGTTTTGAGCCGTCAGATGAAGACAGGAGGAATCTAGACCATACAAAGTCCAAAGAGCCAATCAAGAGGTGACATGTCAGCCCTAATGACACACCGAGCCACAGAAATTCGAGCCAGAGCCGGACCCAGCCAGCCAGGTCGACCAGGTAGGTCGACTGGCAGGTCGACTCCCAGGTCGACACTATGGTCGACCTGGGGTGGCCAGGTCGACACCATGGTCGACCCTATGGTCGACCTGGTCCCTGGGCGGAAATTTTCCCGCCCATCCCAGTTTGAGCCTGTTTTTCGAATTTTGAACTTGAAACCGAACTGTTTGAATTTTAAATTTTATTCTGAAACTTCCGAAGGTCATAACTCCTTCATACGGAGTCCGATTTACGCAAACTCCGATTCTATCTCAAGCAGAATTCTGTGACGAACGCAGTGGCGTAACCCGTTTCCCTTAATTCTTTCATTTAGAATTAATTATACTTAAATTTGTTATTATACAGTTAACAGAAAATTTGGGGTGTTGCATTCTCCCCTCCTTTTAGGATTTCGTCCCCGAAATCTTCAAGTCTGGAAGAACGTAAGTCCTAACATCCAATTGTCCATCTACTCAGCCATCAAACACAGGCGTCCATTGTCCTTAAAAAGACTTCTAATGCTTTATGATCATATGCATAGTGTGTGTACATGTCCTTATCTAATGCAGAAATCAGGCGGTCTACTGATTCAGTTGACCTCCTTAATGCGAATCATGTAAGTGTCATGAATCCATTATGTATGCAAATTTTTCCTACTCATAATTCTACATGAGTGCACAACTATTCATACAAATGCGACAACCATATGACAGCATATCAAGTTTCAACCATATACAAATGAGAATACATATATGCATATGCAATATGAAGTGACTGAGCCGATCTAAAACCTAGGGTGTGTGTGTATATGCATCCACGAGCAACCACTAGCAATCACTAGCAACCATTTGCAGCCATCATCTATAACATGTTTTCAAATACATGTTTGCATCCATTTGTTTTCTACCTAAGGAGTTAGAAAAAGGACCGAGGAGATATACCTAAAAAGATAGATAAAGCATAACTTAAGGAAAAAGAGAAATCAAAGATGTACCCTCAAAAAGAAAAGGGTATGCAGCACGTATCCTGTCCTCAGTTTCCCAAGTCGCGTCTTCCTCGGCGTCGCTCCATTGAACTTTAACGAGTTTGACTTCGCGGTTGCGTAGCTTTTTCACTTCAGTTCCTAAGATGCGGGTTGGAACTCTACTCACAGTTGCTTCACGTTCCACTTCGGCTTCTTTTAGAATGCTAGGTTCCACCACTTCCGCAGACTCATGCAAACACTTCCGGAGGTGAGAAACATGAAAGATGTTGTGAACTCCGGCCAGTCTCTCGGGTAGCTCTAATCTATAGGCCATCTTACCAACCTTCTAGATGATAGGAAATGGCCCTACAAATCTTGGTGCTAACTTTCCTGTGGATCCAAAGCGAACGACGTTCCTTAAAGGGGATACCTTAAGGAAAACCCTGTCCCCAACCTTAAACTCAAGGTCGGTCCTTCTTTTGTCGGCGTAGGATTTTTGTCTGTCTTGGGCTGTCTTCATCCTTCTTCGTATCAAGTCCACATTCTCTGAAGTCTCTCGAATCATGTCCGGCCCAAGTATAAGTTTATCTGTAGACTCCCACCAACAAGTTGGTGATCTGGACGGTCTTCCATACAGAGCTTCGAAGGGCGCTATACCGATGGTGGCTTGGTAGCTGTTGTTGTAGGCGAATTCTACCAAAGGAAGATGATCCTCCCATGTCCCTCCGAAGTCAAGAACGCAAAGTCTCAAAAGATCCTCTAAAACTCTATTCACCCTTTCCGTCTGACCATCGCTTTAGGGGTGATAGGCCGTGCTCAAACATAACTGTGTGCCTACAGCTTCTTGCAAACTCCGCCAAAACTCGCTTGTGAAGATAGGGTCTCGGTCACTAACAATGCTGGAGAGTATCCCATGGAGTCGAACTATTTCCTTGAGATAAAGAGATGCTAGAGATGAGGCAGTCCTTCTACTTTTAACGGGTATAAAGAGGGTGCTTTTAGTAAGCCTATCCACTATTACCCAAATGCTAGTATTGCCTCTTCTTGACCTAGGTAGTCCATCAATGAAGTCCATTGAAATGCTATCCTACTTCCACTGTGGGACCTCTAAAGGATGAAGTAGTCCTCCAGGCTTCTTCTGTTCCGCCTTGACCTGTTGGCAGGACATGCACTTAGAAACGAAATCTGCCACGTCCTTCTTCATGTCGCTCCAAAAGAAAGTTCTTTTTATATCCTTGTACATTTTATCACCGCCAGGGTGTATAGTCATCTTGGAATGATGCACTTCCTCGAGAACCTTCTTTGTCAACTCCCTTGCTTGTGCGACGCATAATCTTCCATCTCGCCTCAGCCATCCCTAATCATCGATGGTGTATCTATTGAGGTGACTAGAAGTCTCACCCCTAATAAGTTTATCAATCACATCAACAAGCTGAGGGTCTTCTCGTTGTGCAACCCCTATTGAGTCCACGAGAGTAGGGCGTACTTCGAGAGATGCTAACAAACCCGGTACAAAATCAGAGGAGGGCCTAAAGTTAAAACTGGCTATATACTCCAAGCTTTGCCTTTCCACAAAGAGAGGGCTTAAGGTCAGTTTCTTTCGGCTCAACGCGTCTGCTACTACATTGCCTTTGCCGGGAGTATAGGAAATTTCAAAATCATACGAGGCAAGAAACTCCATCCACCTTTGCTACCTCAAGTTAAGATCCTTCTGCGAGAAGAGATATTTCAATGATTTATGGTCAGTGTATAATTCGAACTTCTCACCTAGGAGATAATGGCGCCAAGACTTAAGTGCAAAGACGATGGCGGCCAACTCAAGATCATGGGTTGGGTAGTTCTTTTCATGAACTTTCAGTTGTCTTCCACCATAAGCTACTACCCTTCCTTCTTGCATTAGAACAGCGCCTAGTCTCGTTCCACATGCATCTGTGTATATTGTGAACAATTTGCTTCCGTCAGGCAGAGTTAGAACTGGAGATGTTGTAAGAGCCCTTTTTAGGCGTTGGAAAGCAATGTCACAGTCCAAATCCCAAGCAAATGCTAGATTCTTCTTTGTTAGCTTTGTGAGTGGAGCTGAGATTTTCGCGAAATCCCTAATGAATTTTCGGTAAAAACCGGCTAGCCCAAGAAAGCTTCGGACTTCGGTTGCATTTCTTGGTGTCTTCCAATCTTGCACTACCACCACTTTCGCGGGGTCCACCGCCAACCCTTCTTTGGACACTATATGTCCAAGAAATCTTACTTCTTCTCTCCAAAAGTGGCATTTGGAAAATTTTGCCTTCAGCTGATGTGCTCGGAGAGTATCCATGATTTCTTTCAGATGTTGAGCATGCTCTTCCTCATTCTTTGAGAAGATCAAAATATCGTCTACAAAGACAACCACAAATTTGTTGAGGAATTCTCTGAACACTCTGCTCATTAGGTCTACGAAATAAGCGGGTGCGTTTGTCAAGCCGAAAGGCATGACAAGCCACTCGAAGAAACCATCTGGGGTTCTGAACGTCGTTTTATCAATGCTGTCTTCAGCTACTCTTAGCTGATGGAACCCAGTTGCCAGATCAAGTTGGGAGAAGACCGACGCACCTACAAGCTGATCAAACAAATCGTCGATTCGGGGAAGAGGGTGCCTATTTTTCTTGGTCAATTTGTTTAACTCCCTATAGTCGACGCAAAGGCGAAGCGAACCGTCCGCTTTGGTTGCGAACACCACTGGAGCACCCCATTCCGAAATGCTCCGTCTAATGAACCCCTTTTAGAGAAGTTCTTTAACCTGCTTACTGAGCTCCTTTCTCTCCTTTGGAGCCATGTGTCTGAGAGGTAAAGCTACAGGCTTTGCATTATCCAGAAGATATATGCGGAAGTCTATTTCCCGCCTCGGAGGTAAGCCCTTCACCTCCTCAAAGACATCCGGATATTCCCGGACTACTCTAACTGACTGGAAATTCTCATCAGAAGCATCAAGCGACTCTAGATAACTAAGCATAACAGCATTCAAGGGATTACAAGAAATTTCTAGAGTGTTACCAAGCCGAGTCAAGAGTCTAACTACTCTTTTCTCACAATCAAGAATGGCATCATTACCGAATAACCAGTCCATGCCTAAGATCAAACCATATCCCAAGAAGCCCAAAACAAAGGCATTACAGGTAAACTCAACGCTGAGAATAGAGATTTTAAAACCCAAACAAACCATTGACAAGTAAGTGGAGCCCCCAATTGGATTTGAAACTACTAAGGGATCCTCTACCATACTAGTGTCTAGATGCAGAGATTCTACTAAAGAGGATGAAATAAAGGAGTGTGATGCGCCAGAGTCAAAAAGTGTGCGAACTGGATGATCATAAAGATAGACTACACTTTCTACAGAAATATTACTACCTCGTTCCTATGGAGGTGCCACCAGTGCATGAACTTGACCCCCTGAAGCAGATCCAGCCTTCTGTCCCTGCCCTCGCTTCTTTGGGCAGTCCTTAGCCAAGTGCCCAGTCTCTCCACAACTGAAGCAACCACCATTCATCTTTGCCTTCTTCTTCCTGCAGTCTTTTGCTATATGTCCCACAATGCCATAGAAATTGCACTTTCTCTTTTCACGGGTCTTGTTGTTCTTCCCTCCCTTCTTGAAGTCCGTTTTCTTAGCTTGTAGACCCTCTTTCTTTTCTTCCACCTTAGTCTCTTTCTTGCCGTTGTCTTCCTCGTGTAGCAACGCCATGTCCACTAAGCTTTCATAAGTCGCTCCCGTGGATACATGGGTCATAGCAAGGCTGTGTAGAGGCTCATTCAAACCTTTGACGAAGCGAAGCGCCTTCTTGTGTTGGGTGTTTACTAAGTCCAGCCCAAATCTGGCCAGCTGATTAAACTGATTGACGTACTCCCTGATCGTCATGCTCCCCAGTTTAAGAGTTAGGAACTTCTCCATTTGCAAGCTTCTTTCAGCTTGGGAGAGGAATTTCATCTCAAATCTTGTCTTGAAATCTTCCCATGTTTCCACTGCCCTCTAAGCATTGGTAATCTCCCACCAATAGGAAGCTTCATCTTTAAGCAACCACACTGCTAGCTGTATCTTTTGCCTGTCATCAACTCCGAAGATGACAAACAGATCCTCGGTCTCCTTTAGCCAGTGTCTTGCTCTTACAAAGGACTCTGTCCCATAAAAGTCTTTTCCACCCATAGCCTTAAAGTCTCTACATGTTTTTGCGAAGGCATTTCCACGAGGAGGAGGAGGAGGAGGAACCGCGACCACTGGAGGAGGAATGTCTGTTGGGCCCACGCCATTGGCCCTTGCTTTTAAGTACCTCCTAAACCAGCCAGGTATCGGTACTCCTTCTGGAAGGTTAAGGTCTCCAGACATGCTGAAACAGAAAGGAAAGATTCAAAATGAAGGATAGAGAGAGATAGTGCACATGGCTTTAGGGGATTATGCCTTTTTAAAAATATAACACTTTTTCTTGAAAAATGCTTCTTTAAACTTCCTTTTGAAAACAATTTCAATTTTTTTTATCTTATCTGGTAAACCTATGCTCTGATACCAAGTGAAACACCCCACCTCCGTTAAGGTCACTCACAAAGGGAATGCCTTGACTTTGGTGGAGGTTTATAAGTAAAAGTCACAGATAAACACAAGATAGATATAAATACACATATTTTAAATAGCGGAAAACAAACAGGCTTTTATTTCATCAATACGTGTTCAAGCATTTCCATAATTGTCTCAAAATACTTCCAACATTACAACCTCATTACTGTCTTGATTATTAAAGAAGCATAAAACATAAATAAAGTAACAAAAATCCCCATAGTGATATCCAAAGCCATAGTCCGAGCAAAAGAGATCCAAACCATACATCTACGGTCTTGAAGCTTGCAAAGAGTCTGCCTAAGCTGGGTTGTTTCCTCCCTGTGGACCTGGAGGGGGGGAACGAAAGAAAAGAAGACGAAAAGAAAATAGAGTCAGACATAAAGCCTGAGTAAATCTAGTGACTCTTCAGTATGTGAATAAGAAAAAGGGCATGATAGACATAAACTGAAAACAGGAAAGTATCACAAGCTAAGGAAGTGTAGTTTAGAATCGAATGTACTATCGCACCCACACTATATCTCTGCACCTACTTGAGCTTATTCTAACTGGCACCCCATGCTAAGGGTGAAGTGATCCCCATATTTTTTTTAAAGATCGGCTCCTACTCGCATAAACATATGTGTCATACGGCCCCCAAGAATTGTAGACACCTATGCTGGTCCCACCATGGGGTGTATCAAGACCCATGGTGGCGGCCCGACACAAGCCTTAGAATGCATAGGTTATACTACTGGTGCCCCCAGTGCCCTGTTTATCTGCTCCGAAGTGTGTGCACGCCCGCACTCCGTTAGAACCCACAATGTTGCACCCACCGCCGTCGCTTTGACCGCTTACAATCAGCCCAGTAATCGTGCCCCACCCTGCCTAGTTTCAGGGTACCATGATACCTAACTTGGGTTACTGCTGAAACGGGTCCCTCGTTACTAGGGTTTTCTAGTCAAACATGTTAAGTGGTTAAGTGTCTGTATTTACCTAACCTCACCCATCAATTCTTGTTAACATGTTGAATTTGGTTAAGTGTTTTTAGTTGACTTAACCCTACCATCTGTCCTTAGCCTCTTAAAGCACCAACCACTCACATTAGACAGATATTGCTACGGTTACTGGATGTGCCGATCGGTTCCGGGCAGGTTTACACCGTAGCTCAGTCTAACCTCGGGTCCTTATTGGGCTCAATGCTTAACCACCCACATTGGATAGGTATTGTTGTGACTACTGGACAGCCGGGCGGGTCCGGGCAGGTTTACGTCACAACTCAATCCAACCTCGGGTTAAGCATACCATGTTTTCTAAATTTACATATTTTATCACTTCTCAATTTTATATGTAAATGTCATGTCCTTTATTCTTGGGTATAACAATTCATACCGCTTAAATGTCATTGTCGTTGGCATGTGCAAAACATGCCAACATATATTTTTCATGTTTTACACCCAACGTTATTACCCTCGTTTGTACGTTCGCCACATTATAACAAATGTTGGGCTTGACAAAATTCAGCCCAACTTTATAAACGTGAGAAAAGGGGAAATCAAGAACATGTAATATTTTACAATACATAAAGGTGTGTGGCGCATGAACTTGCAATTTAGCGATTCAACTAACATAAATTATGGGTCATGTGAACTTGCATTCAAATCAGAGTATAACTAAGTAGGTGTCATATAAAATGGCATAGTTTAGGCTTATACAAACTTGGGTTTAAACATGTTTAACTTGGCATAATGTCAACAACAAAACTAACATGTTGTATATTCACCAAAATGTCCAATTTTAACATCTAATCATATAGCCTATTTCACCATGAAACTTGCATAGTTTATGTAACCCAAACGGTACTTAACATAGATCCAATTATACTTGCAAATAAACATAAGAATATGTTCCTAGATTTTGAGTCATGTAGGCATAAAAGGTCTCAAATCTAGAACATGTTTACATAAGCCTTAATTTAGACTTAGAGAATGTATATAGTCCATGCCCTAGACATAAACATAAAGGGATCAAATTCTTGTTTTTGCCACAACTTGCAAGTGCCATTATTTTCATATACAATTGTCCAGTAGGCTTGCATCAATCAATTTAGGCCACAAATATCAATACACAAGTCATAAAAGAATCATTACAATACACAGAATTTATATCATTATTATACAATAACACAATTCTATTTTCATTTACATCGAATCACGTCACAGTTTTATTCATATTCTGAAAGATCACTATACTTACAACGAATGTAGAATCTTGAATTCTGGATTCTGAGTTCTGAAATTGAGATGCGTTCCTTTGGGTAGATTAACGTTGCGTTGAATAATTTGATTAAGCTTTAGTCTTCTTTTTAATTTGATTCGTCTCTAAGCTCCTCTCTCTTGACGGCTATGCTCAATTCCTTCCTGGCAGCATGACGACTCCAATCTTTTTTTTGTGTGAATTTTAGTTGAGACTTAGGGTGTATATATTGATTTTTAGATTGTTTGAAATGTCAAATGAAGAGAGGAGGAATCTAGACCATACAAAGTCCAAAGAGTCAATCAAGACATGACATGTCAGCCCTAATGACACACCGAGCCACAGAAATTCGAGCCAGAGCTAGACCCAGCCAGCCAGGTCGACCAGGTAGGTCGACTGGCAGGTCAACACCCAGGTCGACACTATGGTCGACCTGGGGTGGCCAGGTCGACACCATGGTCGAACCTATGGTCGACCTGGTCCTTGGGCGGGAATTTTCCCGCCCAGCCCAGTTTGAGCCTGTTTTTCGAATTTTGAACTTGAAACCGAGTTTGAATGTTAAATTTTATTCTGAAACTTCCGAAGGTCATAACTCCTTCATACGGAGTCCGATCTACGTAAACTCGGATTCTATCTCAAGCAGAATTCTGAGACGAACGCAATGGCGTAACCCGTTTCCCTTAATTCTTTCATTTACAATTAATTATACTTAAATTTGTTATTATACAGTTAACAGAAAATTTGGGGTGTTACAACACCCTTCTTTGAGACGCACGAGCTCAAAGTTTCTGTGATTAATAGTGACTGATCATATGTGTGAATTGCTGATGTGAAGTACTATAGTTTGAAAGTACTTGTGATTATTATGTTGTGAAATGATTTTCCCTACTTCGGGATATGAAATAATTTAGTATGCGGCTAAAGATTCGGGTAACCCATGTGACTAAAAGTATGGGTGTTATAGCCTTAAATGGCTTTGGATGATGTATGCTTCCATGCGTGGGAGGCGCATCATCAGTGTAGCCTGCTTCATCGTGGGAGGTGCACATATATATCGAGGTGCTTACGTGCGTTCCCTTTGCCTTGTTGATGGGAGAAACCTCCCAATATTTGGTTGCATACTTGTTTGTATGCATTGTGATGATTTGGAATTCATATTTCCAAATGATTTGGTTTGAGATCCCGAAGTGAATACTTTGATATAAAAGCTAGATATGTATTTCAAATGATTTGAAATGAGAAATCAGGAAATAAAGTCCAAAGGAATAATTTCTGCAAAGTGAATTGGATTTGGAAAATCTAAGTTGGTGATTAATCTAAATGGGTAGATTGGAAAATTGCATGTTGATTGATGCATTATAGATCCATGTCTCTATTATTAGTTATTGTTGGTGCACTGGCATTCATGGGGGTAAACCCGTTCCGCTGTAGCGGCATGGTCCTGTAATTTGACTTATCATTTATATAAGTTAATTTTAAATGAAGAGTTTCTCATACCAGTCCCATGACTAACTCGGAGTTTATTGTTTCTACCTAAACTCTGGGTGCCCATATTTTCCACATGGGCAACTAGTAGTTTAGTTTTGTAGATTATTTCATTTAGCAGGATTCTAGATCGAAGCTTAAAGCTGTGTCCAGAGCATTGATAGTGTTCCATTGTGTTAGTTTATTTGTTTCCGCTGCTTTGTATTACATTTATTGTAAATTTATTTTTCGTTGTATATTATTTTCGATACTCTGATATTCTGTACTATGATGTAACATTATTATGATGTTTATAAAAGTCTTCTATTGTTTGTTCTGATGTGTTGTGCGCCCAAAGTTAGCGTATCCTCCTTTTTGGTTCGATTTAAGTCGGTTTAACGATCGATTTGGATCGACCGAGAGAGAGGGTTGTTATAGGTCGGTTTTGGGAAGGCTTTTACTACTAATAATGGTCAAGCTCGTGTCTATGTGACATTAATACTGATTAAAGTCATTAATTCATACACATACAAATTTCCTATAGAGACATTTAGTTTCAACTTTCCTATTTTAAAGCGTTTAATATGCTATCTAATACGAATTTAATAAACATTAATAATACACTAAATACACTAATAAATAACAGTAAATAAGCGTAGCTTAATTGTGACACCTTACACTTATTTGATCCTAAGTTTCGACAAAAATCGAAACTCGAACACATCCAAGCATGAAGCGTGTAAATATGGCACCTGCAAATAAATGAGCATGAGCATAATTAGAGTACGATAAAATATCTCACAACTGAAACAAAATAGGATAAACTAGTATTAACTCAAGTAACTACCTTTTAAAAGTAAGTCACTTTGCCAATACCGAGCATGAGAGAGAATGAGAACCAAAAGCCAAACCTAAACACCTGTGAGAATCAGACCTTCTCTAGAAAACCTATGAGGTTTTAATGAGGAGGGACTCGGAACAACAAGATTCTGGTGAACATGAAAAGTACAACACATATTACAATACACAGATGTATCCCGTTTGGTTCAATCTAAGATATATTACTACTAAGGCTAGTAATTCTAACCCAACCTTGTAAATATTTACGCACGACTCCAACTACCTTTCCCAAGGTAATACTCCTAATGATATCGATATCAAGATGGAACGTTTACGCATATATTTATGAATCCTTTAAACTAATTATTAAACCGAGAAGTGAACTCCCAACTACATAGTTTATATATTCATAAATGCATACGCTGCCACTTAGTGCCTCACTATAGACTGATAGATAGGGTGGATTCCTCGATCGATTATGACCCTAGGCGGACCTATTGGTCATCCAATACCTCTTGATGATTTACTGAACATTATTATAAACTAGAGGACACTATCTATAGGGCCCTACTAGTTAAGGCTTCCTTTATTCACGCATATAAACTCATGCTCCGTGTAAGGCAAGAGATAGTAAGCAACCACTTGCTATCTAGCTGGCCTTGTTGGATAATCTCGTCAACCGCTTAAAACTTCCCGTAAGATAGGCAGTCCTATGGAATGACCATACTTGTGACACCCTATGTTCGTTAATGTCACTCATAAGAGAATGCATTAAGTTTGGTGAAGCACAATTGGTAAAAAGTGCAGAAAATTGCAAGATAGATATAAAAAAAGTAAGCAACGGATAAAAGCATTGTTTCAAATTAGGTTATATCATCAAACCAGTTGCATCAAAAACTCAAAAAACCATCTGTCTCATAATGAAGAATATCAGAGTGCAATAATACAAAACCATATCCCTCATAGCAAGCCATAGTAGAGTAGAAAATAAATCAAAGCGGTACATATGAGAAAGTCCAGATCCAAGCTGAAAGACAAAGGCCTAAATCACTGACGAGTGCTACCATTATGAGGACCTGATAGGGGAAAGGAAGAGAAGAAGCAAAAAAAAATAGGTCAGACATAAAGCCTGGCGAGTTCCAATGATTTTCAAATATGCTTAAAATAGAGATATCAAGACAGATAAACAAGACTGGATGAGAAAGTACAGTAACTTATAATGCAACAAGTAAAGAAGATAAACAGAACAGCAGGATAAATAGTGATCGAGTAAAGCACCTCATTTATATCCCCAAAAAAAGTTTCTCTACACCGGTACTAGTATTACAGGATTAAAAAAATTAGGTATTACCCTAGTTACATAACAACAGGAACAGGATTAGGTGTTAGCATAATTACCTAACAGAACAACCGGATTAGGTGTACCCTAATTACATAAGAGGATTAGGTGTTAACCCAATTACATAACAGCAGGATTAGGTGTACCCTAATTACTATACATGCGATCGACTCCTTGCTACGTAATACTCTGTGTCAACCCCAGTACTAGGGTGTATCACTCCCTATCCCAGCAACTTATATAACAAAGACCTAATTACTGGTGTTGCAGCGGCTTAGTTTCCCTAATTGGACCCATGCACGCTCATGACTCTGTCGGAACGCGCCTGTACCGACCTTCCTCATTTGAACCTCTACTATTCAGTTCCGTTCAGTAAAGTGTGCACTGTCCCCTACCTAGTGCGAGGCCCTTTAACAAAATACCAACAGGGATACTGATTGATAGGGTTCCACATTGTAACACCCCGGATTTTTGAATAATCGAATTAACTAAATTAAAGAATAAATAAATCTCAAACGTGAGAATTATGGGGAATGGGTTGCGCCATTATGTTCGTCTCGGAATTCTAGTGGAGATAGAGTCCGAGTTTGCAGGAAACGAGTACCGGATGAAAGAGTTATGGACGAACGAAGTTTGGTGGCAAAGTAATGAAAAGAAAAAAATGCACTGGCGCACTTGGGAAGTGCGCCAGTACATATTAACACTGGCGCACCTGCCAAGTGCGCCCAGGCTGAGGCTGGAGCCTGCACAGCTTTCTGGTTCAAGCTGACCCGTGTTGTTGAGTCCATTCTGACTCCTTGCTGAGTCATTAGGGCTGACTCATCACCCTATCATAATTGAATGGTTTTGATTAACCCTAAGAACATCCGACGGCTTAAATTAATTCATAACTCTATAAAAAGACCCATAGACTCAAACCCTAAATCAGAATTAAAACTAAACCTATGGCCGTCATGCTGTTGTCTTGAACCCTAGAGCAGCCGCCACCAAATTAAAGAGCAAGAACAGCAACCAAATCAGAACTATTCAACCCTAACAGTGATTCTTCATCAAAGGAGCGCTAATTCAACTCCAGAAATCAGAATTCAGAACTCAAGACTGCTTTTGAGTTGTGAGTTCGATAGTTTTTGCAAAATAATTAGTAATTTAATTAGATTAAGTTATAACGCGGATTGTATGGATGTGATATGAAGTATTGATTGCATGTTGTAATTATGTTGTAGGATTATGATTGAAATACCTATGATGTTATGTTGTGATGCGAAGTTATGTTGTTATCATCCATGTTGTAATCTTATATACAATCAAACTGTCATGTTTCTTATCCTAGTTTGCGATATTGATTCATATGATAAATCATATGTAGGAAAGTTTAGATGTTGATTCAAACATGAATCATATACAAGTTTGGGTAGAATTACATGTGACCTTACATGATTATGGCACCTAGTTTATGTGAGAATTTAATTGAAAGATTAGGCTATGACATGATACTTTACATGTTAGATATTAGTTTATACCATTGTTGCGATGTATAAATCACATATGTGAATTTATTAGTTGGACATGAATCATGTTATGTTATTAACTATGCAAGTTTAACCCCTTTGGATATAGGTTTATGACATATGATGTTTATGCAAGTTTAACACCTTTAGATATAGGTTTATGACATATGTTGTCTATGCAAGTTTGTGGCCATTATTTCATCAAGTTCACACCTTTAGATTTGGATCTATGTTATACATGATGTTTATGCAAGTTTGTGGCCATTTTCTGATCAAGTTCACACCTTTAAATTTGGAACCATGACATATGTTGTTATGCAAGTTGTAATCTTGGCATGTGCAAGTTTAGATGTAGAACATCATTCACATATGCAAGTTCACCCCTATGTTAGATCTATGTTTTAATTATGTGTATATATGTGATGTTTTCTTTTATTTCATGAGTTAGACTATTCGAATCTAACGTATATCTTTACGTTAAACGAACAAACGTACTATGTGGGGGAAAAAAGGGATAATATTAAAAATGTTTAATCGGCATAAATGCCTTAAAAGGCATAAAATAAAATTGTGGTGAAATTGGTATGATTTTACATACCATAAATGGATGGACATAATTGAGTCAATTATGGACATCGCTAAATTTGGAATTGATTGAAAATTTGAATAGGGAAAGTAATTCAAATTGGGGGTGATTAATTAGGAGTAATTAATCGTCTAAGACACGAGGTTAGACTCTTTTGTGGTGTAAGACTGCCCGGACCCGCCCGGCAAATCCAGCTGCCACAAATGCTAGTCTAATGTGAGAGGTCTTAGGCATAAACTAAATACGTAACAATTGTAAAGACACGAGGTTAGGCTCTTTTGTGGTGTAAGACTGCACGGACCCGCCCGGCAAATCCAGCTGCCACAAATGCCAGTCTAATGTGAAAGGTCTTTATGAGGTTACGGTCTTAATGAATTAAGAAACACTTAACCAGATAAGCATGTAGTGGGACATGAGTGGTTGCCTTGGGTGACATGTGGAATCTAGTGGGTGCCTTGGGTGGCATTTGGAAATACGATTAGAAACACTTAACCAAAATATGAAACATGTAATTGAAACATGAATAAGAAGTGGGTTAAGTGGGATGTACTAGAGGGGACCAAGCTTAGGTGGATAGCTTGTGTCAAGTAAAGGGGGCCCGTTTCAACCAGTAACCCATACGTATCTTTGTGGGCTCGACCCAAGTCGAGGACGGGACACGCATACTGGGCTTGACTGTAAGAGGCCAAACCGGCGGTGGCAACGCAAGTCCAACGGGTTCATATGCGTGTGTGGACCCGGGCTGGTAGGTAAGACGTTGTTGCATCGTGTAGGTATAAGCCGTGCATTCTTTGTTGTATCGGGTTGCCACTTTGGGGAGTGATACACCCCACTGTGGGGCCAGCACGGGTATCTACGAGTTAGGGAGCCGATCGCTTGGGGTAGTGGGTACACCTAGTGAAGATAGGGGCAGACGGCACCTATGAAGGCAGCTAGGGGTGCGCGAAACTACAAATATCATTATTAAGTCTGTAGGCGGGATCAACCTTAGGATGACTAGTGGTGGTGCAGTAATCTAGGTGCGGTGCAGTATAGAAATTATCTTATAGTGTTGGTGTAGTTTAGTAAATTCATCTTAGTGGGTTAGGTGCGCTTTAACGATATTGTAATTCATCTTGTTTCCTTGTTTACTCTGTCATACTCAATGGTTCATGGTCATTTCCCTATTTTCCAACTTATGCCTTAGCCTAGTTACTTTGTTAATTATATTGTTAGAATTATCGCACTCGCCAGACTTTATGTCTGACCCCCCTTTTTCCATCTCTTTCCTTCCCCCCCCCCAGGTGCTCAGGTTGGAACTAGCACCAGTGGAGCTTGATCTTGGACTGCTTGTAGAAGATTTCTTGGACCGCTGAAGTAAAGTTCAGCTTCTCTTTATTTATGGCTATTTTAATGTTAGGGATTATGTCTTTCAGTTTATGTACTTTGTTTTATCAAGATGGATATGATGTACTTGACTTTGGTTTTATGATTTTGATGATGTAATCAAACATATGTTGCAATGAAATAAAGTTTTAATTTTCAAGTATTGCTTTATATCTGTCTTGTTGTGATTTTCTGTTCTATACTTACTTAAAACGCTCCATTGAAGTTAATGCATTCCCTTTGTGAGTGACATTAATGGACGTGGGATGTTACACACATGGCAAGATTGATACAAGCCAAGCCCCTAAGCTTGTGTTCCCAAGTAACTAGGATTTAAGAGTACCCAAAACCCGATACAACAGTAGAGCGAGGGACCTCTTAGCTTATTAATAATTAGGTTTAACTTATCAGGTTTAAGTTCATTAATAAGCGCGATTGTTATATTGTTATTATGTGTGTACAAACCTTTTCCAAAACCAACACCTTCCCAGATGTATGTAATTACCACAGTAATTCAGTTTACCTGCCCTACATCTGGTACTAACATTATTTTAACAAGTACTTTACTTAATGTTTGTATTAAGACAAATCTAACATGTTAATACATATGCATACTATTCCCGTCAATTATATTCCCAAATTACAGCATGTATAAGTATATGCATATTATCCCCTAAATTTCAACATGTACAGGTTTATGCATATTATCCCCTTTTTATTATGTTCCCAAATTACAGTAAGTACAAGTATATGCATATTATCCCTTTCCCAAATTACAGTCAAAAAGTCCTCAATTTAACAATATGCCTAAATTCCCCTTTTTTATGTCATTTCTTATTATCCCAATTTAGTTATATGCAATCTTAAATCGGACATGACCTGGGCTCTCAATGGCCTAGGTTTAGCGTAAATAAAAGGAAAAAATAGAAGGAGGAGAATATAACCAAATCAAAGTGTATAAGATAGGCATATAAACAAGACTAGAAATAAAATAAACAATAGAATAGGGAAAAGGAAGATAGATACGCATAACTAAATAATTAACTGACAGTAAAAGCACATATATTACTATAACAATGACATAGATGAATAACAGTTGAAAGAACAGGTATAACTTATAGGTACTGTATGTTCTAGATCCAATTTTATTTACTGTCATGATATATTTCAATGTATCAGATCTGAAAGTAACATGAAACTCATAGCAGGTCTTGGTGAAGAAGAGATTATATCTCTGTATATATATGTCGTTGTAGAAAAGGTTGTATGCAGATCTTGAAATTATCTCTGTAGATCTAGACTTTCAGCAGCATCTCCCTAATATATGTATACGTGTATGTGTATATATGTATATATATATATATATATATATTTGTGAGTGTGTTAGAAGATCCATGGAGGAAGAGAACATGAAGAATAGTTGTGTGTATTGAAATGGGAGAGAGCCACCCTATTTATAGATTTACAGAGCTAATTCTTGACCTTTAGATCTTAGGGTTTCAAATCTAGAAAATGAACATAACAAACAAAACAGTTCAAGTTCAGAACAGGGATCCTCTGTGATGACCGCCCACAGCCCCCGCACCATACAAGAGGAATAATGCGCTGAAAGGTGTGCCAGGAAGCTATGGACGATCTCTAGGTATGATAGATAAACGAAACCTATCATAAACTCACAGCGCAAGGATAAAATATAATTGAACGTTTACAACAGGTAGTGATAGTGAAGAGGAAAACACTAAAATTTCATGACTACTAGAAAGTATTTCCCATACACGTGGATAACAACAATAGTGTTTGTACAACTTGTCTCACTACAACACTCAGAGAAATAGCAAACAATGGAAACAAATACTAGATAGTAATAAAACTGGTACGTGAGCCTCCTGCTCGCCATCGATCAGCATCATCATCCTCACTAAAGCGATACCTGCCACCTGTTACTCAGTTTGCCCATCCACAACCGGATGAACAACCCAAGGTAATAAGAGGAAACATAAAACCTTGAGTCAGACAACAGTCTTAGTGAGCGATAATACAACTAACAAACTTCATCAATAAAGTATATGAGAATGGGTAAATAATCAACTAATCTACCCAGCTTCAGAGAAGAACTCTCAATTTCCTTCTCCATTACGTGAAAGTGATAGCCTTTACAGTCCATACACCCAAAGGAATAACAATTTAGTCACGGCAATTGAAGCATCCATTATATATAGAAAAGCAACTCAATCATGATCACAACATGCATTCAAACGTCCATGATTGACTCTGGCTATCACAACCAAAATTGCTTTGGAAACTTCGTTATCATGTGACTGGCTAACAATTTTCCGTCAATTGCCAAGGAGCACACACGATGCCTCAATTCTAGCAAAACTCCACATGCTATACTCAACACATGCTACACGCTATACTCAACACGTGTCTAGGCCATACACGATCCCCGAGGCACTCGACCTACAATTGGTCCTCAATTGTACCTCTTCTTTGAGACCGCTAAAACCTATGACAATGATAATTCCTCGGCCTTCATCTCTCTAGTCGTTATCAATTACGACTATTAATTAGCTCAGAACACCTTAGAACTGTCACTTCACATGAACTCAATACATCCTTGAGTTGTCTCCCCATTTGTTGCATACAATGAACAACAAACACTTTTCAACACTTCCAAACTTCCCAATTGAATTCACTTTGAAGTCACATCATCATCGGAAGTGTCCAACTAGAAATAGCCGACTAGAAATGGCAAAAAAGGCTGACCAGAAATGGTTGACTAGAATAGGCCGACCCACTTTGGTCCGACCCAACTTTTGTCCGACCCAATTTTGGTCCGATCCAACTTCGGTCCGATCCAACTTTGGTCCGATCCAACTTTTGTCTGATCCTACTTTGGTCCGATCCAAAACCTGCATATTGCAATTCAACTCTGATTTCCAAAACTTCGCCAAATGATAAATCCGACGAAACTTACTTATCCAATTCGTCCAAAAGGATTACAAGTATGTTATGAAATCAACAATATCATCAATATGACAATTCTATCAAGTATAATGTCAAATTCACCAAAATCACCACAAATATGCATATGAACAAAAACCATGGACCTAACTTGCACATTCTATGAAATATCATAGAAATTACCTATCTAAACTTGCTAAATCAGATCCTAGGGTGATCTATATGAAAATGAACTTACCAGTGCATGTATCTAAGGAAAAACGCTTGAATTTGATGAAAAACATGATCTACTACCCATACACTTTATTGAATCCATGTGAGAGATATAATCCACTCACAGATTCTCCAATACAAGCTAAAATGATAGAATTATGAATCCGGACAGTGAGCAATTCGAACCAAACTCCTCGATTCGATGAATTCACCTTTGAAATGATGTAGATCTAGCCTCCAATGGTGTAGATCTATGATTTTCCTCCTTAGATTTGAATTTTTAATGGTGGAAAGGTATTAGAGAAAGAAGGAGATCAATGCCTCCAAATGAGAGAATGGGAAAGTAAACCTTTTCCCTCCACTCTCACCCCTTATTTATTGGATTCCACCAGCCCACTAATAGGCCTCCCCAATTCAGTCCATTAGGCTCTCCAAACCTAAACAGCCAACAAAAAAACCTTAAAACGGTGATTTCTCCCAAACTTCTGAGTCAAATCCTTAATGTAACCACTCTACGGAAAGGCAATCATCAATTCCTTTCCAATGGCATAGGTCTCACCCTCTGATTCGACCCGAGTCAGAAGTTATGCCCTGTACAAGACTGACAGGGGGAAAATGGTCACAAACAAAATCGGTAAAAATTATGGACATGTCTCTCATCCCCATATGCAACATATTAAAAGATGAGAATGTTCTAACCCTCAGAGAATAAAATAAAAATATTTTACGATCCTCCGATACGTAAAATGTGGGTTGTTACATTCTCCCTCCTTAAGAATTTCGCCCACGAAATTCCAAGCAATCACAACAATTCTGCATGCCTATCATCCATGAGAAGCCAATTCTATCATCCAAACTAGCACCCATCAAGCCATGAATCCATAGCCTAATCCTAGCACACGGAATTCTATCAAACAATCAACAAGATACAACTATATAACGATGGTACGATATCAAAGGGTCCTACCGACTAAGTGTTCTGGATGAGTCGCCTTCATGCTCTCTTCCGTCTCCCATGTACAATCGTCACCATATTCACTCCATTGTACCTTGACAAGCTTAACCGTCTTCCTCCTAAGCTGTTTCGTGTCATTTCCCATAACATGAAGTGGCACACGAGGTCTCACAACTACGGTTTCCACTTCTAGGTCTTCATACTGCTCTGGAGATACCACCTCATTCGAATCATGCACGAACTTCTGTAGAAACGACACATGGAACACATTATGCACACTCGACATCTTCTCAGGTAACTCCAATCTATATGCGAGCTTTCCAATTCGCTCGAATATCGAAAATGGTCCAACAAACCTAGGAGCTAACTTTCCTTTACTTCCAAATCTCACCATATGCTTCAACGACGAAACCTTCATGAAAACCATATCGCCAACATCGAATTCCAAGTCCTTACGATGCTTATCGGCATAACTTTTCTGACGATCTTGGGCTGCCTTCATTTGTTTCCGAACGATCTCGACACAATACGAGGTCTCTCTTATCATTTCTGGCCCAAGTACCAACTTATCTCCAGGTTCTAACCAACATGCCAGAGAATTGCACGGGCTCCCATACAAAGCCTCGTATGGTGCCATCCCAATGATGGACTAGTAACTATTATTATATGCATACTCAACAAGATGTAGATGGTCTTCCCATGATCCCCCAAAATCCAACGCACAAGCTCTTAGGAGATCTTCCAAAACTCGGTTGACTCTCTGGGTCTGACCATTAGTTTGGGGATGACATGCTGTACTCAAGTACAACTCGATTCCCAAAGCTTCTTGCAAACCCTTCCAAAATCCGCTAGTAAATAATGGATCTTGATCACTCATTATACTCTTTGGGACACTATGGAATCTAACAATCTACTTCACATAAAGTTCAGCCAGCTTCGACGTTGTCCTAGTCGACTCGACAGGAATGAATCTTGCACTTTTGGTCAGGCGATCCACAATGACCCAAATCCCTTCATTTCCTGTCCTAGTTCTAGGTAGTCCATCGATAAAATCCATCGATACTTGTTCCCACTTCCATGTAGGAACTTCCAATGGCTGAAGCAAACCACTCGGCTTCTTCTGTTCAGCTTTCACTAACTGACAGTTCATGCACTTGGAAAAAACTTTCCAATATCTCACTTCATCCCCTCCCAGTAGTAGACTCGCTTCATGTCCTGATACATCTTGTTACCACTGGGATGAATCGTCAACTTCGAGTGATGACATTCTCTCAGAACTTCATCTCTCAATCAATCAATATCAGGAACAACAAATCGCCCTTGCTTTTGAAGCCAACCTTCTCGATTGACTTCGAACTCTTTATCTTCTGGTTTTAGCTTTGGATAACTTTGTATCTCGCTTTTGTCTCTCGCCAATCCTTTTGATAAGAGTAGGTCTTATCGATAAGCTTGCCAACATTTCAGGTTCCAACTCACACCTTGGCCTAAAATCGAATCTTGCCAAACACTCAAGACTCTTCCATTCCAAAAACATCGCTCCCAAACTTGCGTGTATTCAACTCAACACATTTGCAACTGCGTTACCTTCGCCCAGAGTATAGGCTATAACAAAATCATATGATGCCAGATACTCCAACCATCGTTGGTGCCAAAGATTCAAATCCCTTTAGGAGGAAAGATACTTCAACGACTTGTGATCCGTAAACAACTCGAATCGGACTCCCAACAGGTAATGTCTCCACATCTTCAAAGAAAACACAATCGCCTCCAACTCCAAATCATGAGTTGGGTAATTCTTCTCATGTGGCTTTAGCTGTCGACTCGCATTGGCCACGACCTTATCCTTTTGCATTAGCACTGCTCCAAGCCCAGTACCACAAGCATCGGTGTATACCACCATCTCTTCATTCCCACTTCGAATGGTTAACACAGGAGCACTCGTCAATCTCTCCTTCAGGATACCGAACGCTTGCTCACACTTTACATCCCATGTGAACACTTGGTTCTTCTTCATGAATCCTGCCAACGGTGCAGCTATCTTGGAGAAATCCTTGATAAACCATCGGTAATATCCTGCCAACCCAAGAAAACTCCGAACATCCGTTGCATTCTTAGGTCTATCCCAGTCCTGGATTGCTTCCACTTTAGCGGGGTCAACCGCTATCCCATTTCTACAAACAACATGACCTAAGAACTTCACTTCATCCTTTCAGAAGTGACACTTCGAGAACTTAGCCTTCAACTGATACTTTCGCAAGATATCTAACAAAACTCTCAAGTGTGTTTTGTGTTCTTCCCCATTCCTAGAGTAAACCAGAATATCATCCACGAACACAAGCTAAACTTATTCAACTGATCTCTAAACACTCTATTCATAAGATCCACGAAATAAGTTGTCGCATTATTCAACCCGAATGGCATCACCAACCATTCGAAGAATCTGGATGGTGTACTAAAAGCAGTCTTCGGTACAAGATCCTTAGCCACCCTCAACTGGTGAATTCCCGTTGCCAAATCCATTTGAGAAAACACTTTGGCTTCATGAAGCTGATCGAACAAGTAATCTATCCTTGGAAACGGATACTTGTTCTTCTTAGTCACCTTATTCAGCTCATGATAATCCACACACAATCTTAACGTGCCATCTACCTTGGTTGCAAACAGTACCGGTGCACCCCATTCAAAAACACTTCTCCGAATAAATCCCTTCATTAGAAGGTCACGAACTTGCACCTCCAGCTCTCGTTGTTCCTTAGGCACCATTCGCCTAAGAGGCATAACAATTGGTCTAATACCCTCGACCAAATTGTTCCTAAACTCGATCTCACGATGCGGCGGCAACCCTTTGACCTTGTCAAAGACATCCTTAAACTCATTAGCGATCAGCACAGTTGACAAGTCATCTTATGGAATCACAAGCGAATATAGATAGCTAACGAAGACACCCTCTTCGCGCTTACACTTTATCAACACCTTTCGCCCTTCCACATCCCCGACTCCCACCTCTAGCTTCTCGCAATTCACCCTTGCCGCGTACCTCTTGAGCCAATCTATGCCCAAGATGATCTCAAACCCAGCGAAGTTAAGAACAAAGCAATCACACATAAAAGAGAAACCATAACTCGACAACACTAGACCACGACACAACATGCACAAACTGGACGAACCCCCAGTTGAATTAGTCACGACCAATGGTCTACCACAAACCCCAAGACAAACTTCTCGTTTTTTTGATAAGGAGTATCCACATATGAGCGAGCATACTTCGACAAGGTCTCGAAGTCAGAAATATAGTCAAGAACTGGATGACCATTCTGTTTAAGCTCCACGAATCTCTTAAACAGAACATATTTCTACACGGTGGAGATAAATTTTTCTTCTAACTTATCTTGGAATAGCTCCCATGAAATATCCTCTTCCGGGATCTCAAGTGTGACAAAGTTCCACCAGTCCATTGCTCTGCCCACTAACTGCCTTGATGCAAGATTCCTCTTTGTTGCATCATCAAAACCCATGTCCTTGAATATTCGGACACAAATGTAAAGTCTTTGCATAGCTTTGCAAATTTACAGCTCTAGGCACTAGAACTCCAACCTCAACTGTAGCTACCACTGGAGCGGGGTTCCTTCGAAGACATACTTCCATCATGGCTTCAAATACGGCTGGGTAATGAGGTGCCCCGCCATTACCCCCTCCAGGCACAGTTTCTTCCCTAGCAGAATGTCTCGTATCGCATTGATTCATTCTAAATCTACAAATTAGAATGATTAGCCACTTTCAAGAAAAAATGCAAAAGGAAATACAAACGCTACTATTATATATGCTAATATATATAGTAAGCATCCAACTGAAATCTACAAATACGTATCTCATACGTAATTACGTCTTAGAACTTTAGCCACAATCGTTAACCAGAGCTGTGATACCAAATGTGACGACTTCCCACATCCCCCGCACTACATAAGAGGAATAATGCGCTGAAAGGTGTGCCAGGCAGCTATGGACGATCATCGAGGTATGGTAGATAAAAGAAACATGTCGTAAAATCACAGCGCAAGGATGAAATATAATAGAACATATACAACAGGTAGTGATAGTGAAGTGGAAAACACTAAACTTTCATGACAACTAGAAAGTATTTCCCATACACGTGGATAACAACAACAGTGTTTGTACAATTTGCCTTACTACGACACTCAGAGAAATAGCAAACAGCGGAAACAAATACTAGATAGCAATAAAACTGGTACGTGAGCCTCCTGCTCCCCATCGATCAGCATCGTTGTCCTCACTAAAGCAATACCTGCCACCTATTACTCAGTCTGCCCGTCTACAACCGGATGAACAACCCAAGGTAAGAAGAGGAAAAATAAAACCTTGAGTCAGACAACAGTCTTAGTGAGTGATAAAACAACTAACAAACTTCATCAATTGAGTATATGAGAATGGGTAAATAATCAACTAATCTACCCAACTTCAGAGACAAAATCTTAATTTCCTTCTCTACTACATGACAGTGATAGCCTCTTACAATCCATACACCCAAAGGAATAACAATTTAGTCATGCTAATTAAAGCATCCATTCATATATGGCAAAGCAACTCAATCATGATCACAACATGCATTCAAACGTCCATGACTGACTCTGGCTATCACCGCTAACCTTGCTTTGGAAACTTCGTTATCGTATGACTGGATAACAATTTGCATCAATTGTTAAGGACTACACATGATGCCCCAGTTCTAGCAAAACTCGACATGCTATACTCAACACATGCTACACGCTATACTCAACACGTGTCTAGGCCATACAAGACGCCCAAGGCACTCGACCTACAATTGGCCCTCAGTTGTACCTCTGCTTTGAGTCCATTAAAACCTATGACAACGATAATTGCTCGGCCTACATCTCTCTAGTTGTTATCAATTACGACTATTAATTAGCTCAGAACACCTTAGAACTGTCACTTCATACGAACTAAATACATCCTTGAGTTGTCTCCCCATTTGTTGCATACAATGAACAACAAACACTTTTCAACACTTCCAAACTTCCCAATTGAATTCAATTTGAAGTCACATCATCACCGGAAGTGTCCGACCAGTAATAGTCGACCAGAAATGGCAAAAATGCTGACCAGAATAGGCCGACCCACTTTGGTCCGACCCAACTTTGAACTTTGGTCCGACCCAACTTCAGTCCGACCCAACTTCAGTCCAACACAACTTCTGTCCGACCCAACTTTAGACCGACCCAACTTCGATCCGACCCAACTTAGGTCCGATCCAACTTTGGTCCGATCCAACTTTGGTCCGATCCAACTTTTGTCTGATCCTACTTTGGTCCGATCCAAAACCTGCATATTGCAATTCAACTCCGATTTCAACCAAAACTTCGCCAAATGATAAATCCGACGAAACTTACTTATCCAATTCGTCCAAAAGGATTACAAGTATGTTATGAAATCAACAATATCATCAATATGACAATTCTATCAAGTATAATGTCAAATTCACCAAAATCACCACAAATATGCATATGAACAAAAACCATGGACCTAACTTGCATATTCTATGAAATATCATAGAAATTACCTATCTAAACTTGCTAAATCAGATCCTAGGCTGATCTATATGAAAATGAACTTATCAATGCATGGATCTAAGGAAAAACACTTGAATTTGATGAAAACATGATCTACTACCCATACACTTTATTGAATCCATGTGAGAGATGTATTCCACTCACCGATTCTTCAATACAAGCTAAAATGATAGAATTATGAATCCGGACAGTGAGCAATTCGAACCAAACTCCTCGATCCGATGAATTCACCTTTGAAATGATGTAGATCTAGCCTCTAATGGTGTAGATCTACGATTTCCCTCCTTAGATTTGGATTTTTAATGGTGGAAAGGTGTTAGCGGAAGAAGGAGATCAACGCCTCCAAATGAGAGAATGGGGTAGTAAACCTTTTCCCTCCACTCTCACCCCCTATTTATAGAATTCCACCAGCCCACTAATGGGCCTCCCCAATTCAGCCCATTAGGCTCTTCAAACCTGAACAACCAACTGAAAAACCTTAAAGCAGCAATTTCTCCCAAACCACTGAGCCAAATCCTTAATGTAACCACTCTGCGGAAGGCAATCATCAATTCCTTTCCAATGGCACTGGTCTCACCCTCTGATTTGACCTGAGGCAAAAGTTATGCCCTGTACAAGACTAACAGGGGCAAAATGGTCAAACAAAATCGGTAAAAATTATGGACATGTCTCACATCCCCATAAGCAACATATTAAAAGATGAGAATGATCCAACCCTCAGGGAATAAAATAAAAATATTTTACGATCATCCGATACGTTAATGCGGGCTATTACATCGTCCCTGCATCTAGGTGGGTTGAACTATGAACCTACAATGTCGACCCATGGGCCCACCCACTTAGGCTTGAATCAACCCACGGGTCGACTCTGGCAGAGCATGGGTTGCCTCATTACCGTTGCTTCCTGCGCAGATGACTCGGTTTGAATTTATTCATATATGATCTTCTTATACTAACTTCTACGGTTCATAATTTCTTCATATGTTATTCGATTTATGCTAACTTGGGGTCTGTCTGAACCAAATTATGAGATGAATGCAACGGTAAAGACGATTTCACTTAATTTTGAATATTTAATTATATAATATTCATTTTATTGTCTTTATAGTATAGTTATGGTGTATTAAATATAGTGTGTTACATTCTCCCGTACTTAAAGGATTTCGCCCCCGAAATCTCCAAGTTAAGAAGAATGTTATTATTCTAACAACCACCTACAACCATCTACTCGTCAATCATACACTGGCATCCATTGTCCTCAAGAATTTCTAATTCTTGTATGAACATATGCAAACGTGTTGTGTGTATATGTCCTTATGTTAATGTGAAAATCAGGCGGTCGACTGATTCAGCTGACCTCCTTAATGCAACGTATGTTTGTGCCATGTATCTAATATGTATGCAAATAGATTCCTAGTATAACATATATGCTCTTTTTGTGTGCATAATCATTCACCAAAATGCAACATCCATATGATGAATCGTCCATTTCCATTCATAGAATATTAAAATGCACACACATCCATATGCAATATGTAAGTGCCTGAGCCGATCCAGTACCTGGGGTGTGTGTGTGTGTGTGCATACACAGGAAACCACTAGAAAACACTTGCATCCATTTGCAACCATCAAACATAACATGTTTCAGACACATGTTTCCGACCATTGGTTTCTACCTAAGGGTCGAAGATTCGAACGATAGGATAAACATACTTGAATGATAAAAGCAAATGTGAACTTAAAAGCTTAGAAAAAGAAATCAAGGACATACTCTCTAAAAGAAAAGGATAAGAAGTGAGAATCTTGTCTTTAGGATCCCACATCGCATCTTCGCGGTCTTATCCCCAATGTACCTTCACCAATCTGATTTTCTTGTTGCGTAGTTTCTTAATCTCTGATCTAAGAATATGAATAACAACTCTTTTCACTGATGCTTCCTTCTCAACATCCACATCTTCAAGTGTGCTCGGCTCTACCACCTCTGTTGTATCATGTAGACATTTCCTTAAATGGGAAACGTGAAACATGTTGTGTACGCCTGCCAGACTCTCCGACAATCTAACCCTATAAGCTGTCTGACCTATCCTTTACACTATGGGAAATGACCCTACAAATCTTGGTGCTAACTTCCCCACTGAGCAAAAGCGAACAACATTCCTTTGGGGTGATACTTTGATGAAAATTATATCTCCTACTTCGAATTCCAAATCCGTCCTCCTTTATTGGCATATGATTTATGTCTGTCCCGAGCTGCTTTCATTCTTCGGAGGATAAGATCAATCTTCTCAGAAGTCTCTCGAATCATCTCAGGTCCAAGTAGAGGTATGTCCATAGACTCCCACCAACAAGTCAGCGATTTGCAGAGTCGTCCATATAATGCTTTGAAGGGTGCCATTCCTATGCTTGACTAATAGCTGTTGTTGTGGACAGACTCAACCAATGGGAGATGCTCTTCCCAAGTCCCTCCAAAAACTAGGATATATAATCTCAGAAGATCCTCAAGATATCTATTCACCCTCTTAGCATGTCCGTCGGTCTGAGGGTGGTATGTCTGCTCAAACGTAGCTATGTACCTAACGCCTCTCGTAAGCTCTTACAAAAATCACTAGTGAAGATGGGGTCACAGTTGCTTACAATACTGGAAGGTACGCCATAAAGTCGGACTATCTCTCGAAGGTATACCGATGCCAGTGAAGCGGCTGTCCTCTTACTCTTACTAGGAACAAAGTGAGCACTCCTCGTAAGTCTATCTACTATCACCCAAATGCTCGTATATCCCTTCCTTGATCCGAGAAATCCATTAATGAAATCCATAGAGAAGATCTCCCACTTCCATTGTGGGACATCTAAGGGCTGAATCAATCTGCTAGGTTTCCTCTGTTTAGCCTTTACTCGCTAGCAAGATAAGCATCAGGCCACAAATTCTACCACATCCTTCTTCATACCAGTCCAAAAGAAAACTCCCTTCATTTTTCGATACATCTTGTCGCCGCCCGAATGGATATTCATCCGAGAATGAAGAGCTTCTTCAAGCACTGCCTTTAGCAATTCCCCAATTCTAGGGACACATAGCCTTCCATCTTTTCTTAGCCACCCTATCTCGTCCACAGTATATCTAGCTGGTGACTAGAGGTCTCTTCTCTGCTAAACTTGTCCATGATGTTTGCTATCTGTGGATCCTCTTGCTGCATAGATGCAATACACTCTATGAGAGTAGGTCTCACCTCCAATGATGTTAATAACCCCAATGTGAAATCTTTAGATGGCCTAAACTCGAAGGTCAATATAAACTCCAAGCACGGCCTTTCTACGAATAGAGGACTCAAAGTCATCCTCTACTAGCTCAACGCATCCGCCATTACATTACCCTTGCCCGGGATATAAGCTATCTTAAAGTCATGGGACGCTATGAATTCCATCAACCGTTGTTGCCTTAGGTTGAGATTCTTCTGTTGCGATTTATGATCCGTAAATAGCTCAAATCTCTCTCCAAAAAAAAATGTCACCAAGGCTTCAATGCAAACACTATAATAACCAACTCTAGATCATGAGTAGGGTAGTTCTTCTCGTGAACTCTCAACTGTCTTATACCATAGCACACTACCCTCCCTTCTTGCATCAAAATGACATCAAGTGTTATGCCATAACCACCTGTGTAGACCGTGAACATCTTGCTTCCACCGAGGAGAGTCGGAACTGAGGCTGTCGTCAGAGCCCTCTTTAATCTCTGAAAGGCATCTTCACAGTCAATGCTCCACGAAAAAGCCAAGTTCTTCTTCTTCTATTGGGTGAGTGGGGATTATATCCTTATAAGTCCTTAATAAACTTCTATAATTGCCTGCCAACCCTAGAAAACTTCTCGCCTCCTTCGCATTCTTCGGAGCCCTCAAATTTTAAACTGCGATGACTTTAGCGGGGTCCACCGCTATCCATCCTTGGAGACTACATGCCCAAGGAACCTTACTTCCTTCCTCCAAAAGTGACAGTTAGAAAATTTTTCTTTGAGATGATGCGATCTGAGAGTGCATAGAACCTCTCCTAAGTGTAGGGCACGCTCCTCCTTATTCTTTGAGAAGATCCGAATGTCATCCACAAGGACCACCACAAACTTATTCATAAACTCTCTAAAAACCCTACATAAAAGTCCACGAAATATGCGGGTGCATTGGTTAGCCCAAAAGGCATAACCAGCCACTCAAAGAAACCGTCTGGAGTTCTGAATGTAGTCTTATCGATACTTTCCTTTGCCACTCTCTTCTAATGAAATCACATAGCCAAATCCGTTTGCTAGAAAACTGATGTGCCTACTAGCTGATCAAATAAGTTGTCAATCCTCGGAAGTGGGTGCCTATTCTTCTTGGTGAGCTTATTCAACTCTCTATAGTGCACACATAGACAAAGTGAGCCGTCTGTCTAAGTTGCAAAGACGACTAAAGCTCCCCAGTCTGATATGCTTCATCTAATAAATCCTTTCTCAAATAGTTCCCCTACTTGCCTGCTGAGCTCCTGCCTTTCCCTAAGAGCCATGTGGAACATTGGCAATGCGACTGGCTTCACATTCTCTACCAAATAAATCTAAAAATCTATCTCATGCCTCATACGAAATCCCATAACCTCATCAAACATATTCGGATAATCTGACTATGGGCGCAGATCGAAAATCATCAATAAAAGTATCCAGCGAGTCTAGGAAACTGAGCATCACTGACCCCCGTGGGTCATAGGAAATTTCGAAAGTTCTACCATGACAAGTAAGAAGTCCAATTATTCTCTTTTCACAATCAAGGATGGCACCATATATGGCTAGCCAATCCGTTCCTAGAATCAAACCATAGCCCATAAAACCCAGCACGTATGTGTCGCATTCAAACTCGATGCCTAAGATAGAAATTCTCAAACCCCTACATATCATAGGTAAACGAGTCTTACCTCCTATGGGGTTTAAGACTACTACAGGGTCAGAGACTATAGTAGTATTCAGGTGTAGACTATCTACTACAGAACTGGATATAAATGAATAAGAAGTGCCATAATCAAAGAGGGTTCTAATAGGATAGTCAAAAAGGGAAATCAAACCTTCGACTATGACTTTCCTACCTCAATCAGGTCCACTGGCCTCAATAGCATGTACTTTTCTAGAAGATCCTGCCGCTTGTCCTTGCTTGCTAGGGCATTGCTTAGTGAAGTGTCTCACTTGACCATAATTAAAACAGGCTTTCTTTGTCTTTCTATAGTCCTTCACAAAATGACCCATAACTCCACAACCATGACACTTGACATCTTTCTTAATATGAGCTTTGTCAGGCTTTTCTCCATTCTTTTGTGCTCCCTTCTTGGGACACTACTTCTTTTTCTCGCCCTTAGCCTATGTCTCCTCAGCCTTATCGACTTTCTTCCCACCCTTGCCATCTTCATGCATTAGAGCCATGTCAACCAGCCTCTCAAACGTTGCTCCTATCGGTATATGAGATAATGCAAGTCCTTGGCGAGGTTGATTCAACACTCTCGTGAGCCTAAAAGCCTTCTTATGTGGTGTATTTACAAAGTCAAGACCAAATCTCGCCAGCTGATTAAACTTATTGACATACTCCTTAATAGACATGTCCCCTTTTTTCAAAGCCAAGAATCTCTTCATCTGTAGACCTTCCTCCGCCTGAGATAAAAACTTCATCTCAAATCTTCGTCTGAAATCATCCCAAGTAGCTATGGGATGTCCTGCTTGTGTCACCTCCAACCAGTACGAAGCTTCATCCTTCAATTCCCATGAGGCCAACTGTTCTTCCTTCTATCATCGAGCTCGAAAAGATTAAACACGTTCTCTGTTTCTCTAAGCCATGTTTGCGCCTCAACAAAGCTCTCAATACCACATAACGGTTTTCCTCCCATAGAGCAAAAGTCCTTACAAAGCTTAGAAAAGTTATCTACTTGTGGAGGTGGAGCTACTACGACTGCAGTGGGGGTGGGGCGTCTCCTTGAACTCCAACAGGTGTCGTAGCCTCTAGATACCTACGGAACGATGTCGGTAGTGGAATGCCCTCAGGAAGAATGGGTGCCTCAGACATGCTAAAAAGAGAAGAAGTAAGGATTCAACAAGAGATCGAGAGAATATTGAGTATGGCTTGAGGGGATATATTTTTGAAAAACAGGTTTTATATGAAAATACTTCGCTTTTGAAAACAGTTTTTCAAAAAAATTCTTTTGATCTTGTAACCCTCAGCTCTATACCAAATGCGACATCCGTTAATGTCACTCATAAGATAATGCATTAAGTTTCATGAAACGCAATAGGTAAGTAGTACAAAAAATTTGCAAGACAGATATAAACAAGTAAGCAGTGGAAAATTCAACTTTTATTTAAAAGCAAAAGCATTGTTTCAAATCAGGTTACATCATCGAACTGGTTACATCAAAAACACAAATAACCTATCTGTCTCATAATAAAAAATATCAGAGTGCAATAATACCCTAGTTACATAATTAACAGAATTAGGTTTTCTCTGCACCTATACTAGTATAACATGATTAACAGAATTAGGTATTACCCTAGTTACATAACAATAGGAACAAGATTAGGTGTCAGCCTAATTACTAAACAGAACGGAAGGATTACAACAGGTTAGGTGTACCCTAATTACATAACGGGGTTAGGTGTTAACCTAACCACATAACAGCAGGATTAGGAGTACCCTGATTACTACCCATGCGATTGGCTCCCTACTACGTAAATACTTTGTGTCAGTCCCGACAGTAGGGTGTATCACTCCCTAACCCAGCAACTTATATAATAAAGACCTATTTACTGGTGTTACAACTGCTTAGTTTCCTGATAGTAGGGTGTATCACTCCCTAACCCAGCAACTTATATAACACAGACCTATTTACTGGTGTTACAACGATTTAGTTTCCCTAATCGGATGCATCCACGCTCATTACTCTGCTGGAACACGCCCATACCCACCTTCCTCGTTTGAACCTCTTACTCTCCAGTTAAGTAAAGCGTGCCCTGGCCCCTACCTAGTGTGAGGCCCTCTAACGAAATACCAACTGGGATACTGATTGATATGAGCTCCACACAAAAATATTGACACAAGCCAAACCCCTAAGCTTGTGTCCGCAGGTAACTATGATTTAAGAGCCTCCAAAACCCGTTACAACAACAGAACGATAAACCTCTTAGCTTATTAATAATCAGGCTTAACTTAGCAGGTTTAAGTTCATTAATAAGCGTGGTTGCAATATTGTTATTATGTGTGTACAACCCTTTCCCAAAATCAACACCAGCCGAGATATATATAATTACCATAGTAATTCAGTTTATCTACCCTACATCCGGTACTTACATTATTTTAACATGTCTTTTACTTAATGTTTGTATTAAGACAAATCTAACATGTTTATACATATGCATACTATTCCTGTCAATTATAGTCCCAAATTATAGCATGTACAAGTATATGTATATTATCCCCTAAATTTCAGCATGTACAAGTTTATGCATATTATCCCCTTTTTTTATGTTCCCAAATTACAGTAAGTACAAGTATATGCATATTATCCTGTAATAACCCGAAAATCCGAGCCAATTTAAAATTTTTATTTTGGTAATTTTAGCGAATTTTGAATATTTAAAATGAATTATTTTAAATAATAACGACGAGAAATTTATTTTGAATAGAATTAGAAGGTATATATTTATATTCGTCGTCGTTAGAATATAAATATTTATTTATAATTATAAAAGGAATAGAAAATGGCGCGGTAGTTCGATAATTCGATTTCAAATTTCAAATGAATGTACCGGGTGCAAAATAAACCGGATTTTAGTGAAACCAAAAATATTTGAATCTAATTGAGAATATCTTTCCAACGAATCCGAAAAATCAAAATTTCATAGCGGGGATAAAAAGTTATGTCCAGTTGAAATTTCAGAATAGTCGCTATGGAATTTCAGCCCTTAAAAATGGCCATTTTGCAAATGACCTCGGATTTCGACGAAACCACTTTTGTTGGATCCGCGATGTCAAATTATTGCTAGGTTTCAAAATTCATAATTTTTCGAATCAATATGTGAGCATGGCAAAGGAAAATGCGTTTGACCAGTTTTAGTTGATTTTAATCGACTGGAAATTGGCCATTTTTCAAACGGTCTCGGAATTTAACGAAACTAGTTTTGTTAGGACTGTATCGTCAATACGAAGCTAGAAATAATTTTTTTGGAATTTTTCGAGTTAGTATGTGACCCTAGTAAATTGAAATGCGCGTTCAAATTCAATATATAGAGTATATGTTGATTTTGACGAAAACTGATCGAAACGATCGAATCAGCTTACGATACATATCCCATTATGTTCGGAATGGGGGTAAAACGCTAGGAACGTCAGGCGGTGGGTCTCGTTTCGAGTTCGAAGGAAAAAGTTGCCTTTTGGAGATAAATAAAATAATTAAATAATTAAACTATATAACCTTACCCCTCTCTACACACTCTCTCTCCTCTCATTCAGATCGAAAGTAAAATAAATAAATAAAAAACCCAATGTCGACGTGCTCGAGCCTAGCCTCCCTCGCCCCGCCGACGCTCGCCGACCCCTCCCCACTTTTCACCTTTGACCTCGTCGCTCTCCCCAGTTCGAAACCCTCCCAATACCCCCTCAATCGAAGAACCCATGGCCTTGCAGCACCAACGACCGCCACTTCCCGCCTGCTCCGACCAAACACCACCACCGTGCTGACCGCCGAGACCCCCCTCCGATCTCCTCCTCTTCAAGAAGCGCGGCCATCCCCATACCCTTCTCCAACAGCGAAAAGGTGAGCTTTTATAAATAGATTTTTATATCAGTTTATAATATATGTATAGCGTATGAAAATGAGTTCTTTTTATTTATACATTAACAGGTATAAAGCTGTGATTTTTATTTTGATAAAGCAGCAATTTTTATTTTGATAAGGAAGCGATTTTTTTTTTATGAATAACAAAGAAAGGTTATATTTTTAAACAAGGTAAAGCTTTGATTTTTTTATCAAAGAAAGAACGTATTTTTAATCAAAGAAAGAAGTGATTTTTTAATCTATGGAAGACAATATTTTTTTTATTATAGTAGAGCATTAAAAATATAATTTTTATACTAAGTAGAGTATTAAAAATATAATTTTTATACTAAGTGGCATATTAAAAATATGATTTTTATATAGTGGCGATAATAAAAATATAATTTTTATAATATAGAAAGGTTAAAAATATAATTTTTATAAAGTAGAAGTAATAAAAATATGATTTTTATATAATGGAGAATATAAAAATATTATCTTTATATAGTAGAGATTATAGAAATACGATTTTTGTATTATATAAATAGTAAAAATTTGATTTTTATTTATGTAGTGAAATAAAAATCTGATCTTTCTTATATATATGTTGAAATAAAAATGTGATTTTTATAGCGATGATATAAAAATTCGATCTTTATATTAGAAGTAGATATAAAAATATAATTTTTATATGGAATGAAGCATCGGAAGTATATATGAAGAAGAAATAAAAATATGATTTTTATTTATTATAATAAAGTGATAAAAATATAATTTCTATATGAACAGCGTGAAAAGGACTGCATTGGAATTTCAAACCGATCCAGACGATTCAGCAGTTCAACAGCAAAGCACAGCGGAGTGGAACCCTCTGTGAGAACTTCTCACCTTTAATTTTCTTTTTCTAGTTAAAAATATATACTAGGATGCAGACGGTATTTAGTAGCACCCGACACCCGTCGTCCACAGACCATGGACGGCTTGTATGCTTGTTTGTTTGATTTTGATGTGTAGTTGATTGTGTGATGTGATGTGAAAGGAAATAAAATATTTATATAGTTAAAAATATTTTATAGTTAAAAATAGAATTTTTAACGTGTATGTGAAATGAAATAAACTAATATAAACAAATCGAACGATTTGTTTATATACACACATTTGACTGATATTGATTGGGACGATAAATTTTACACATCGCCCGACTGCACAAATAAAATATGTGTTTGATTGTTTGAAACCCCACACGGGTATTGGGATGATATATGACATACACTAATCCCACTAATTAGTTGTATGTCGATCGATTGATTGACAGACTGTCATAAGCATTAAATATTTATATTTGATGCTTATATAGTGTAGAATGCACTCTGGATGATGGTTGATTATTTATCGTTGTTACTTTATACATGTGTTGTAGAAAATCCATATAATTAACATTATATGGTAATTGATTGGGCCTCATTCCAGTTTTGAATAGAAATATTTGAAAAGAAATATTTGAATAGAAATATTTGAAAAAGAAATATTTGAATAGAAATATTTGAAAAAGAAATATTTGAATAGAAATATTTGAAAAAGAAATATTTGAAATAGAATATTTGAAAATAGAAATATTTGAAATAGAATATTTGAAAATAGAAATATATGAAGCCGTGTTGATTAGATTGACGCCATTTTGACGTGAACGATATTTATATCGATTTTATTCATTTTTTAAATGAATATTGAAAAGTGATTTCAATAATCGAATATTTTAGAAATTGAATTGAATAGAATTCAAATCGAATTGAAATTGAATTGAATAGAATTCAAATCGAATTGAAATTGAATTGAATAGATTTGAAATTCGAATTAAATTGAATAGATTTGAAATTCGAATTAAATTGAAATGAATTGAAATTCGAATTAAATTGAAATTAAATTGAAATCGATTTGAAATGAAATTAAAACAGATTATATTGAAAAATTCAATTTTGACTTGAATTTGAAATGAAGTTGAAATCGTTTCGAAAACGAATTTAAAACGATTTATAAAATACGTTTTAAAAGGAAATCGATGACATATATATAATATATATATTATATATATAATGGCCTGAATAGAACGCGCCGCGGCAGTTCGCGAATTTCGACCATTGACTTCGAATGGATATTGTGGGAGATCCGACCGTCGGATTCTCCTAAAACCGGAACCGTTGGGTTTGTATCGAAAAGAGCTTTCTAACGAACATTAGAGATTTGAAATCTAACGGTTGGATTTGGAATTATGTCCAAATCAAATTTGGAAAAGGTCGTTGTAAGTGCAGTTCGATGGCCGTTGATGGAAATCGACTGTACGGACCTTGATAAAATTATTAAAAATAGTAATAATTTGTGTAAAATCATAAGAAATGATTTGTGAAGAATTGGGATGAAAAAATCCATATTTGAAAAGATAAAAATAGATTTTTATCGAAATGAACTAGTTTTGAACTAGAATAATAATTTATTTATTTATTTTAAATAAATAAAGTGGATTTGAAATGGTTTTGAAAATAACCAGAACTTCCAATAATTAAATTGGAATGGATTTGAATCGAAATTTTCTTCGGAATATTTCGATGTTGGATTTCGTGATGATACAGATATTGTTATGGGAATTTGAAAGATATATTAATATCGTTATTTCCAATACGATATTTGTTGGTCGTAGAATTTGATATTGAATATAAGACGATATATTTTCTATTCAGAGCCTTGTATTTAATATCAAATGTGATTTAGGTTTGTCGTGAATGGTGTCTTCATTAACACTGTTCTCAAGCCATTGGAGAAAAAGATTAAATCTTTTTATTTAGATTTAATGAAGTGTATCAATTAAATAATATTTAATTGGAATTGAATTGGTATTGATTTTGGGGTTTATCGTGAACAGTGTTTTAAATAACACTTGTTCTTTAACCCGGTAATTAATGGAATGTGATTTTGGGTTTATAGTGAACCGTGTTTTAAATGACACTGATTCTTTAACCCAGTTAAAGATTAAAACTAAGTGGAGTTTTAATGAATCTTTAATTAGATTGAAAAGATCGAGAATGGAGTACCACTAGTTTTGCTCCAAAGCGATAGTTAAATCTTTAATTAGATTTGAACGTGAGATGGTAATTGAATTTACCGATAACACCGTGGTGTTAGATATGAAGTATTACCAGTTTTACTTCATGGGATGAATAAGTGGGGATTGGGAAATAAAATAAACGATTACTCCGGTGTGGTTCGCTAATCCCGACTAGTTTGAATTGATATTCAAAGAAGATTAAAAATAAATTTAAAGAATTTATCTTTGATAAAATTAATGGGAACCTTTCCCAAAGTATAAGAATATTTGAACAAAAGAATATTCTAAATTGGAATGAGGCGTACGTTGTGTTTGTGTAACACCTGTTTATTATATACGCGAGTTATTCAGAAAGACCGGGTTTATCTCATTCTGAATAACTGATTCGACGTGGTGTCGAAGATGAAGACGGTGGTCGAAGACCGGAAATCTTCACATCGTTTGGGTGATTGCCGATGAACTCGATTGGGTTGTACACCCAAGAGGAGAAAAACAGTTGGTGATCATCCAGACGTACTTGGAAATCGATGGATATGCGAGGAAAGTGCCTCCGGTTTCGTTCAGACCCAGAACGAACTTGTAAATGGACTGTGTGTCTGACATTGGATTTTATCCTGTGTGGTTGATTTCTATTAAATATATATCTGTTTGGCGGCGGAAAATTTATTCTCTTGCTTAACGCCCTTCTCTGAGACGCACGAGCTCAGAGGTTATATATTGATGATATCAAACGCATGGAGTGAATTGCCTGTGTGGCATGCCTAAGTGGCAATATAATCAAGGCTTGTGTTGAAAAGCAAAGTCTTGTGGGTGATGATCAAAGCACAGCCTGTGTGGCACAGCTTTGTGTAACGTGAATTCGCGAGCCTCACACCCCGGTGGTGAACCAAAAACGGGAGAGGACCTCAGGGAGGACATGCGTTTCCTTCTAGCTAGAAGTGGCGTCAGTCGTTTTACACGCCCTGATGAGTTTGACTTATGTGGTTGTTGCTGTTGCGAGGCGCCTCGGTTTGATCGGACGATCCGGGTCCGATGGAGTCATTCGTTGGCTCATTTACGCCCCATAGGGCGGGGAAACGCAGTGTTCAGGCATTTTAATCCACATCAGTGGACCGGCCTTGACGATCCAAGGGCTTGACTGAGTACTTGTCCTGAGACTTGGGCTAGACAGTCTCGAATCGGTGAGGACTATCTTTTGCCTCGGTTCACAGATGGAAATCCAACTTCCAATACGTGACTTTGCAGTGTTATTTGTAGAGCCTAGTATGGCGACATAGTGGGATGGGGCACTTATGCCGTCTATGATTGATACTTATGATTTGAAATTGTTTTATACACTTATAGTAATAATAAATGATGTGTTTTAAACGTATCAAGCATTCTTGGCTATTATAAGGTAAAAACTCTATCCTCCGGCTTGCGTTGCATTGTGTGATGGGACCTGGGTCTTATAATAGCTTCATTTTTGTTTATTTAGCATTGCGCTGTTTGTTTTATGCACTGGTCTTCTTGGAAGGAAACCTGTTCCGTGTTATACGGCGTGGTCCCTTGATTTACCTAACTTTAAAATAAAGATTAATAACTGTTTTAGTTCTCACACCAGTCACATGACTGAACTGGAGTTTATTGTTTTAACCTAAACTCTGGGTGCCCTTATTTTGACATGGGCAGCTAGTAGTTTTGGTTTTGCAGATTTATATTCACAGGATCCAGGTTTACAGCTGGAACAATATCCGGAAAGCTTTGTATCCGTATATCTCCTTCTAGTTGTGTTTTGTATTATTTTCCGCTGCGATGTATTTAAATGTAATTTAAATCTCTGAAATTTTCTATGTAATATTTATCATACTCAGTATATTCTTGTATTCTGATGGAATTTTTGTAATATACAATGAAATGTTCTTCTGTCTGCGTTCTAATTTGTCGTGTTCTCAAAACAATCAGGCGTTTCGTACAGTCTTGGTCGGTTTAGCGACTGATTCGGATCGAACGAAATCCCCGGTCGTTACATATCCCTTCACAAATTACATTAAAAAAGTCCTCAATTTAACAATATGCCTAAATTTCCCTTTTTTATGTCATTTCTTATTATGCCAATTTAGTTATATGCAATCTTAAATTGGACATGGCCAAGGCTTAGCGTAAATAAAAGGAAAAAAAATAGGAGGAGAATAGAACCAAATCAAACTGTATAAGATAGACATATAAACAAGACTGGAAATAAAATAAACAACAGAATAGGGAAAAGGAAGATAAATACGCATAACTAAATAATCAACTGACAGTAAAAGCACATGTATTACTGTAACAACGACATAGATGAATAACAATTAAAAGAACATGCATAACTTTTAGAAACTGTATGTTCTAGATCCACTTTTATTTACAGTCATGACATATTTCTGGGTATCAGATCTGAAAATAACATGAAACTCACATCGGGTCTTTGTGAAGAAGAGAGCATGCTGTTATAGAAAAGGTTGTATGCAGATCTTGAAATCATCTCCGTAGATCTAGGCTTTTAGCATCATCTCTCCATTATACATGTATATATATATATATATATTAAAATAGATCCATGAAGGAAAAGAGCATGAAGAATAATTGTGTGTACTGAAATAGGAGAAATCCACCGTATTTATAAATTTATAGAGCTAATTCTTAAACTTCATATCTTAGGGTTTCAAACTGTAACAACCCTGAATTTTGGGGTAAATTTAAAAATTTATTTTAAGTAATTTTAATGAGTTTTGATATTTAAAGTAATCTATTTTAAATAATAATGATCACAAAATTGATTTAAATCGAAGTTAGAATGAATAGTTTAATTTTAATTATTAAAAGAGTTAGAAATAGCGCGGTAGTTTGAAAAATCAAACTTGAACTTTGACTGACCATACAGGATGCAAAATTTAACGGATTTTAGTGAAACCAAAAATATTAGAATCTATTTAAAAATATCTTTCTAACAAATCCGAAAAATTGAAATTTCATAGCGGAAATCAAAAGTTATGCCCAGTTTAAAATTTAGAAAGGTCGCAATGAAATTTATAAAGGTCAAAATGCTACTTTTTGCATATGAAGGAATTTGGACTCAAAACCACTTCCATTGAGTTCGGAATGACGTTTCTGCATTGAAAAATAGTAAACACTTATATATTTTGAGTTTCGAAATTTACTTGTTTAAAAATGTATTTTTAATATTAAATATACTGGCCTTAAAAAATAGTCATTTTTCAAACGACTCTGTTTTCGACGAAACCACTTTTGTTGGATTCGGAATGTCAAAATATAGTTAAGTTTAATTTTTCATAATTTTTAGAATTAATTTGTGGCCGTGGCAAAAAAAATTCAGTTTTGTCAATTTCAGTCAATTTTAATCGACTTGAAAATAGTCATTTTTCAAATAGGCACAAAATTCAACAAAAATAAATTTTTTGGGTTCGTATCGTCAAAAAAAAGCTAAAAATGATTTTTTGGTAATTTTTAGAATTAATACATAATTATAATTGATTTTTTTTAGTGTAAACGGATAATTTTTGACTTTAAAAATTCATTAAAAATTCATACTAGCTCAGAATTGAACAAAATTAATTTTTCTAAGTCCGCAGCGTCAAAACATAGCTAAATATATTTTTCAGGAATTTTTGAAGTTAATTTGTGACCCTGGTGAATTTTCATGTACGGTTGAATAAAAAATTAAAGGATTTATATTAAAAATAAATAAATAAAAACGCAGTAGACATCAGAATTGGGCCTCGAAACAGATCCCATCGCGTTCAGAAGGCGTCAAAATCTTAAGAACGACAGTAAGCATGCCTAATCCAGAGTTCGGGCCAAAACGGGCCTTTTAGTGAATAAAATAATATAAAATATACCCCCTTTCACAGAAATCGAGATTCCTTCTTCTCAAATCGCACGTACGCTGAAATCCATCAGCCGCCTTCCCCTTGCCACCTCCTCTCTCCCTATCTCCTAATCCACTCACAATTAGACGTAGCCGTAGTTAAACTTTTTGAAGCTCTTCCCTTCCTCTCCAATCTCCGACAAGTTTCATTCGATTTCACGCCCCGTAGCTCTCGAATTTCGAGCCCCAACCCGCAGCCTTTAAGCCGCCGCCGCCCCCTGTACAGGCCGCCGCACCCCCCTAGGTTCCCGGCGTGGATGCGCCTCTCGTAGCTCTCCAATCTCCCGCAAACCGTTCGCAAAACCATCGACTACAGCTCCTGAAATCTGGATTCAAAGTTTTGAACATTTCTGAAAATTTAAGGTATGAATATTTCAGATTTTGCGACGCTTTTAAGCGTTACAGCGACAGTTGTTAAAAGTCAGTTCTGATTTATTTGTATGAACTTCGAATTGAAATCTTTCAGATCCGTAACTGCCGTGACTTTGAACACGAGATCTGATTGAATCCGAACCTTCCTTTCAAATCCGAGCTAGGTGAGAATTTATTTTTAAATAAATTTAATTAATTTAATTGTTATTCTTGCGTTATGAGAAGTTGAGAATCAAAAATAAATGGATCGATGATAGATGTTAATATAAGTTGCAGATCTGAATTGTTGCGATGTTATGATATTAGATCTGAAATGTTAAGTGTTAGATGTGAAATTTCCTCATTTAAATTAATTAATTTAATAATTACTTTGTTGTGACGTAGTAATCCCATGGTTAATCTTCAGATCTATTTTGTTTAGATATGATTGATGATGTTGCTATGTTGCTATGATAGATAATTATAAATCTATATGTATTCATCACATGAATGTTATCACACAAAGTCGAACCTTATATTTTGTGTTATGTTATGATGTTGAAGTTGAACCGTTATGTTAATGCATTGGAATTGAACCTTGACATTTTTATATGTTAATTCAATGTAAATATGAACGATAAAGTATAAATGACATTTTTAGATGTAAATATATAGAATATTCACTGTATGAAAAGTCTACAATTTTATTAATGTAAATATATAGAATTTTCACCGCATGAAAAGTTTACATTTTTATTAATGTAAATGTATAGGAATTTCACCATATGTAAAGTCTACATTACTTTTAATGTAAATAAAATAGAGATTTGCCTCGTATGAAATTTACATATTTTTATATGTTTAGATGTAAATTAGAACGGTAAAATAAAAATGACAATTTTTTTTATGTTGTTTAGATGCAAATTAATGCCGTATGTTAAAAATTACACTTTTCTTTGTAATTAACATATGAATTCCATCGTATGTTAAAATTTACATTTTTATATGTAAATTATATAGGAAATTATACTGTAGATCAAAAATTACATTTTTCTTTGTAATTAACAAGTGAATTCCATCGTATGTCAAAATTTACGTTTTTTATATGTAAATTATAAAGTGAATTAATGTCGTATGTTAAAAATTACATTTTCCTTTGTAATTAACATGGAAATTTCATCGTATGTTAAAATCTACATTTTTATATGTACATTATATAGGGAATTACACCGTAGGATAAAATTTACATTTTTATATGTAATTAAAACATGAATTTACATTGTGTGTTAAATATTACATTTTTATATGTAATGCCTATAGGAAAGTATACCGTATGACAAAACTACATTTTTCTATGCAATTAAAGGATGCAATTTCATTGTATGATAGAATTTGCATTTTTCTTATATATATATGTAACATAAAATGAGAATGAACATTAGAAATAAAATTTATTTATTTTATATGTAATTTAGATGTAGAAATGTGACATTTTAATTAAAAATCATATTTTTACAATGTAAATTAGAATTACTGTTCGCATTGTAATTAAAAATCATATTTTTACAATGTGATTTAGAAGTAGAGTCTGCATTGTAATTAAAAATCATATTCTTACAATGTGAATTAGAAGTAGAGTTTGCATTGTAATTAAAATTCATATTCTTACAATGTAAATTAGAAGTAGAGTTTGCATTGTAATTAAAATTCATATTTTTACAATGTAAATTAGAAGTAGAGTTTGCATTGTAATTAAAAATCATATTTTAACAATGTAAATTAGAAGTAGAGTTGGCATTGTAATTAAAAATCATATTTTTACAATGTAAATTAGAAGTGGAGTTTGCATTGTAATTAAAAACTTACATTTTGATATGTAAATTTAGAATAGGATTCACTGCAAATATGAGTTACATTTTTATAATGTAACTAAGATGAGAATGTACATTGAAGTTGAAATCTACGTTTTTATATGTAATTTAAAAGTAGGATTTTGAATGTATCAAAATTTACATTTGTTTTACATGTAAATAAAAAAAATAGGAATTTGCATAGGAATTAAACTTACATTTTTATGTAAATAAAAAGGATGGAATTTACATTTTCAATGTAAGGAAAGAATGAATTTAGGATGCGGTAATATTATCTTCATTTTCAAATGAATTAAAATTTAGTAAGTATCGGTAATTGTATAGAGCGTTGTTTTAATCAAACGACGTTATTACGATTCAATGATTATATATATATATAATTAAAATTAAACGAATAGGGCGTGGTAGTTCGCGTTTTGAAATCGTACTTTTAAACGACTGTACAAGAAGATCCGACCGTCGGATTTTCTTGAAACTGAAACCGATAGGACCGTCTTGGAAAAATCTTTCCAACGATATATACTACGTTAAGACCCAACGGTTAGATTCTGAGAAATGTAAAAATCAAAATTGGTTGAATGCAGCGCCATAGTCGCCCATGGACTTAAGGCATCATTATATAAAAATATAATTATTTTAAATAATTAAAATAGGAATGAATCGTTAATAAAAATAATTATTAATGTGTAAGAAGGATTTTAAATATATATATATATATATATATATATATACGAGGATTATTTGGAAAGTCCGAGTTTATCTCATTCCAAATAATTAAACGACGTTTAAAAATCCAAGATTGGGAGACGGTGATTGAAGACCGTCAATCTTCACATCGAATGGACGATGATGACTGTTGCCTTAGAATGGCTCGCTACCATGATAAGGTTAATAGTAGGAGTTGCCCGGACGTAGTGTTGATTTGTACGGATTTGGCTTTCGCTCAGACCCAGAGCATAAGCTTATAAATGGAATGTGTGTCTGACATTGTACTCCTTTATATTGTATTTATTGATTTTCTGTCGAATGTATGAATGTTTGGTGGCGGAGAATTTATTCTCTTGCTTAACACCCGTTCATATATTTCGGCAAAGGATTGGTAGTGTGATATGGAGTGACGATGTGTCATGCTAAGATGCATATGGTCAAGGCTTTGTTGAAAAGCAGGCCTTGTGGGATGATCAAAGCATAGCCTGTTTAGGCATAGCTTTGTGTATAGCGTGACTTCGCGAGCCTCACACACCGACGGAGTCTAAAACGGGAGAAGTGAACGTAGGGAGAGCAATACGTTTCTTTCTAGCTAGAAGTGGTGTTTGGGCTTTAACACGGCCCGACATTTTACTTATGTGGATGATGGAATGAGGCGCCTCGGATGATAGGTCCTATAGGACTGGGAAACGTGTGTTCAGGAATAACTAATCCGCAACTCGTATGGTGGACCGGCCCTGCAGCTTTCCAAGGGTTCACTGCGGGGGATCCTGAGACATTAGCTAGAGTGTCTCGAATCGGTAGGAGCTCCTCCCTAGCCTTGACTCATGATGGAAACCAATTTCCAATACGACCCCATTCGGATTTGATTGTATTACTAGTATGGAGGCATAGTAGTATGGGATACTATTCTTCCTAGGATTTATACATTTACTTTGAAATGTTTTGATATATACTAATAATAATATTAAACTCGTATTTACCATATTTAACATGTTTAATCACTATAAGGTAAAACCCTATCCTATGGTTTGTGTTGCATTGTGTGATGGGACCTGGGTCTTATGGTGATTCCATTTTTCTAAAAAGAATAACGTTGTTGTACGATTTACTTATTAGTTGTTTTTGACACTTTTATGCACGACAATCCATTAGAGCAAACCCGTTCCGCGTTAGCGGCATGGTCCTTGGATTTGCCTTATTACTATTAGTTAAATTAGTTAAGAATTCTCACACCAGTCCCATGACTGACCCGTTGTTTGTTTCCACCTTTGCAAACTCGGGTGCCCTCTTTCCACACGGGCAGTCGAGCAGTTTGTCTACAGGTTTATCTCTTCAGAAGGATCCTGGATTAAAGCTTAAAGCTGTGTCCAGAACATTGGAAGTCTTCCGCTGCCTTAGTTATTTTGTTTCCGCTGCAATGTATTAAAATCATGTAAAATTATCTTTCGCTGTAATTATTAGTCAATATACTCTGATATTTTGTACTCTGATGTAACATTTATTATTGATGTTGTAAAAGTTTGCTGTTATTCTTCTTATGTGTTGTATTCCCAAAGTTAACGTAGGAGGGATTTGAACGGTTTTGGTCGATTTTGCGATCAATTAAGGCCGGGCAAAATCCGACTCGTTACAGTTGGTATCAGAGCTTTGGTTAGCTCAAATCTTTGGGGTATAACTCATTAGAACTGAAAAAAAGACTCATCAGAGATTGGATTAGTAATATCCAATAAGAATACTCATTAGAGATAGAATCAGCAGTATCCTCGAATGAGAAAACTCATTAGAGATGGGGTTAGTAATGCCCTAGAATGTGTTGAGAGTAGCAAGCATATAATATACGTATTTGTGATTAATTATACTCTATTTTGGAAAGTATGATTTTGAAAATATAAAAAGTTATATATTTGAAAGTTAATCAACTAATAAAATTATTTAAACCAATGGAGAAAATATATATAATTAGTTAGTTAATTAATCAACTTTTAGCTTCGTTCCTTTTCGAGGACGAAAAGTTTTTAAGTGGGGGAGACTGTAACAACCCTGAATTTTGGGGTAAATTTAAAAATTTATTTTAAGTAATTTTAATGAGTTTTGATATTTAAAGTAATCTATTTTAAATAATAATGATCACAAAATTGATTTAAATCGAAGTTAGAATGAGTAATTTAATTTTAATTATAAAAAGAGTTAGAAATAGCGCGGTAGTTTGAAAAGTCAAACTTGAACTTTGACTGACCATACAGGATGCAAAATTTAACAGATTTTAGTGAAACCAAAAATATTAGAATCTATTTAAAAATATCTTTCCAACGAATCCGAAAAATTGAAATTTCATAGCAGAAATCAAAAGTTATGCCAAATTTAAAATTTAGAAAGGTCGCAATAAAATTTATAAAGGTCAAAATGCTACTTTTTGCATATGAAGGAATTTGGACTCAAAACCACTTCCATTGAGTTCGGAATGACATTTCTGCATTGAAAAACAGTAAACACTTATACATTTTGAGTTTCGAAATTTACTTGTTTAAAAATGTATTTTTAATATTAAATATACTGGCCTTAAAAAATAGTCATTTTTCAAACGACCTCTGTTTTCGACGAAACCACTTTTGTTGATTAGAAACGTCAAAATATAGTTAAGTTTAATTTTTCATAATTTTTAGAATTAATTTGTGGCCGTGGCAAAAAGATTTCAGTTTTGTCAATTTTGGTCAATTTTAATCGACTTGAAAATAGTCATTTTTCAAATAGGCTCAGAATTCAACAAAAATAATTTTGTTGGGTTCGTATCATCAAAACAAAGCTAAAAATGATTTTTTGGTAATTTTTAGAATTAATACATAATTATAATTGATTTTTTTTTAGTGTAAACGGACAATTTTTGACTTTAAAAATTCATTAAAAATTCATACGAGCTCAGAATTGAACGAAGTTAATTTTTCTGGGTCCGCAGCATCAAGACATAGCTAAATATATTTTTCAGGAATTTTTGAAGTTAATTTGTGACCCTGGTGAATTTTCATGTACGGTTGAATAAAAAATTAAAGGATTTATATTAAAAATAAATAAAAAAAACGAAGTAGACATCAGAATTGGGGCTCGAAACAGGTCCCATCGCGTTCAGAACGCGTCAAAACCTTAAGAACGACAGTAAGCAAGCCTAATCCTGAGTTCGGGCCAAAACGGGCCTTTTAGTGAATAAAATAATATAAAATATACCCCCCTTCACAGAAATCGAGACTCCTTTTTCTCAAATCGCACGTACGCTGAAACCCATCAGCCGCCTTCCCCTTGCCACCTTCTCTCCTCCCTATCTCCCAATCCACTCACAATTAGACGTAGCCGTAGTTAAACTTTTTGAAGCTCTTCCCTTCCTCTCCAATCTCCGACAAGTTTCATTCGATTTCACGCCCCGTAGCTCTCGAATTTCGAGCCCCAACCCACAGCCTTTAATCCGCCGCCGCCCTCTGTACAAGCCGCCGCACCCCCCTAGGTTCCCGGCGTGGATGCGCCTCTCGTAGCTCTCCAATCTCCCGCAAACCGTTCGCAAAACCATCGACTACAGCTCCCGAAATCTGGATTCAAAGTTTTGAACATTTCTGAAAATTTAAGGTATGAATATTTCAGATTTTGTGACGCTTTTAAGCGTTACAGCGATAGTTGTTAAAAGTCAGTTTTGATTTATTTGTGTGAACTTCGAATTGAAATCTTTCAGATCTGTAACTGCCGTGACTTTGAACACGAGATCTGATTGAATCCGAACCTTCCTTTCAAATCCGAGCTAGGTGAGAATTTATTTTTAAATAAATTTAATTAATTTAATTGTTATTCTTGCGTTATGAGAAGTTGAGAATCAAAAATAAATGGATCGATGATAGATGTTAATATAAGTTGCAGATCTGAATTGTTGCGATGTTATGATATTAGATCTGAAATGTTAAGTGTTAGATGTGAAATTTCCTCATTTAAATTAATTAATTTAATAATTACTTTGTTGTGACGTAGTAATCCCATGGTTAATCTTCAGATCTATTTTGTTTAGATATGATTGATGATGTTGCTATGTTGCTATGATAGATAATTATAAATCTATATGTATTCATCACATGAATGTTATCACACAAAGTCGAACCTTATATTTTGTGTTATGTTATGATGTTGAAGTTGAACCGTTATGTTAATGCATTGGAATTGAACCTTGACATTTTTATATGTTAATTCAATGTAAATATGAACGATAAAGTATAAATGACATTTTTAGATGTAAATATATAGAATATTCACTGTATGAAAAGTCTACAATTTTATTAATGTAAATATATAGAATTTTCACCGCATGAAAAGTTTACATTTTTATTAATGTAAATGTATAGGAATTTCACCATATGTAAAGTCTACATTATTTTTAATGTAAATAAAATAGAGATTTGCCTCGTATGAAATTTACATCATTTTTATATGTTTAGATGTAAATTAGAACGGTAAAATAAAAATGACAATTTTTTTTATGTTGTTTAGATGCAAATTAATGCCATATGTTAAAAATTACACTTTTCTTTGTAATTAACATATGAATTCCATCGTATGTTAAAATTTACATTTTTATATGTAAATTATATAGGAAATTATACTGTAGATCAAAAATTACATTTTTCTTTGTAATTAACAAGTGAATTCCATCGTATGTCAAAATTTACGTTTTTTATATGTAAATTATAAAGTGAATTAATGTCGTATGTTAAAAATTACATTTTCCTTTGTAATTAACATGGAAATTTCATCGTATGTTAAAATCTACATTTTTATATGTACATTATATAGGGAATTACACCGTAGGATAAAATTTACATTTTTATATGTAATTAAAACATGAATTTACATTGTGTGTTAAATATTACATTTTTATATGTAATGCCTATAGGAAAGTATACCGTATGACAAAACTACATTTTTCTATGCAATTAAAGGATGCAATTTCATTGTATGATAGAATTTGCATTTTTCTTATATATATATGTAACATAAAATGAGAATGAACATTAGAAATAAAATTTATTTATTTTATATGTAATTTAGATGTAGAAATGTGACATTTTAATTAAAAATCATATTTTTACAATGTAAATTAGAATTACTGTTCGCATTGTAATTAAAAATCATATTTTTACAATGTGATTTAGAAGTAGAGTCTGCATTGTAATTAAAAATCATATTCTTACAATGTGAATTAGAAGTAGAGTTTGCATTGTAATTAAAATTCATATTCTTACAATGTAAATTAGAAGTAGAGTTTGCATTGTAATTAAAATTCATATTTTTACAATGTAAATTAGAAGTAGAGTTTGCATTGTAATTAAAAATCATATTTTAACAATGTAAATTAGAAGTAGAGTTGGCATTGTAATTAAAAATCATATTTTTACAATGTAAATTAGAAGTGGAGTTTGCATTGTAATTAAAAACTTACATTTTGATATGTAAATTTAGAATAGGATTCACTGCAAATATGAGTTACATTTTTATAATGTAACTAAGATGAGAATGTACATTGAAGTTGAAATCTACGTTTTTATATGTAATTTAAAAGTAGGATTTTGAATGTATCAAAATTTACATTTGTTTTACATGTAAATAAAAAAAATAGGAATTTGCATAGGAATTAAACTTACATTTTTATGTAAATAAAAAGGATGGAATTTACATTTTCAATGTAAGGAAAGAATGAATTTAGGATGCGGTAATATTATCTTCATTTTCAAATGAATTAAAATTTAGTAAGTATCGGTAATTGTATAGAGCGTTGTTTTAATCAAACGACGTTATTACGATTCAATGATTATATATATATATAATTAAAATTAAACGAATAGGGCGTGGTAGTTCGCGTTTTGAAATCGTACTTTTAAACGACTGTACAAGAAGATCCGACCGTCGGATTTTCTTGAAACTGAAACCGATAGGACCGTCTTGGAAAAATCTTTCCAACGATATATACTACGTTAAGACCCAACGGTTAGATTCTGAGAAATGTAAAAATCAAAATTGGTTGAATGCAGCGCCATAGTCGCCCATGGACTTAAGGCATCATTATATAAAAATTTAATTATTTTAAATAATTAAAATAGGAATGAATCGTTAATAAAAATAATTATTAATGTGTAAGAAGGATTTTAAATATATATATATATATATATATATACGAGGATTATTTGGAAAGTCCGAGTTTATCTCATTCCAAATAATTAAACGACGTTTAAAAATCCAAGATTGGGAGACGGCGATTGAAGACCGTCAATCTTCACATCGAATGGACGATGATGACTGTTGCCTTAGAATGGCTCGCTACCATGATAAGGTTAATAGTATGTGACGGCAAGGGATTTCGCTCGGTCCGAACCAGTCGCTAAACCGATCCAGGCCGCTCGAAACGCCCTATCGTTTGAGAACAGGACAAAACAGAACGCGTACAGAAGAACATTTCCTTGTATATTACAACAATGCATCAGATTACAAGAATATACAGAGTATAAATGAATATATATTACACAGAAATATCAGGGATTTAAATTACATTTAAATACATAGCAGCGGAAAATAATACAGTACACAACTAGAAGGAGATATACGGATACAAAGCTTTCCGGATATCGTTCCAGCTGTAAACCAGGATCCTGTGAATATAAATCTGCAAAACCGAAACTACTAGCTGCCCGTGTCGAAAATAAGGGCACCCAGAGTTTAGGTTAAAACAATAAACTCCAGGTCAGTCATGTGACTGGTGTGAGAACTAAAACATTTATTAATCTTTATTTTAAATCATTAGGTAAAACAAGGGACCACGCCGTATAACACGGAACGGGTTTCCTCCCAAGAATACCAGTGCATAAAACAAACAGCGCAATGCTAAATAAAGAAAAATGAAGCTGTTATAAGACCCAGGTCCTATCACACAATGCAATCGCAAGCCGGGGGATAGGGTTTTCCCTTTTAACAGCTAAAGAATGCTTGATACGTTTAAAACAAATCATTTGATACTATTATAAGTGCATAGAGTATAAAACAACTTCAAATCATAAGTATCAATCATAGGCGGCATGAATGCCCCATACCACTATGTCGCCATATATAGGTTTACAAATAAAACCGCAAATGTCACGTATTTGGAAATTGGATTTCCATCTATGAACCGAGGCTAAAGATAGTCCTCAACCGATTCGAGACAATCTAGCCCATGTCTCAGGATCAGAGCTCGAGTGACCCTTGGATCGTCAGGGCCGGTCCACCGATGTGGATTAAACTTAAACCCTGAACATGCGTTTCCCCGCCCTATGGGGCGTAAACGAGCCAACGAATGGCTCCATCGGTTCGAGAACGACCGATCAATCCGAGGCGCCTCGCAACAGCAACAACCACATAAGTCAAACTCGTCAGGGCGTGTAAAACCACTGACGCCACTTTTTATCTAGAAGGAAACGCATGCCCTCCCTGAGGTCCGTCTCCCGTTTTTGGTTCATACCTGGTGTGAAACACGCGAGGTAAACGTTACACAAAGCTACGCCACAAAGGCCGTGCTTTGATCATCACCACAAGACTTTGCTTTTCAACAGAAGCCTCGATCAATTGCCACTTAGGCATGCCACACAGGCAATTCACTCCATGCGTTTGATATCCATCAATATATAACCCCTGAGCTCGTACGTCTCAGAGAAGGGCGTTAAGCAAGAGAATAAATTCTCCGCCGCCAAACAGATATATATTTAATAGAGATCAATCACACGGACTAAAATCCAATGTCAGACACACAGTCCATTTACAAGTCCGTTCTGGGTCTGAACGAAACCGGAGGCACCTAGTACCCCGCATATCCATCGATCTCCAAGTACGTCTGGACGATCACTAACTGTTTCCATCTTCTTGGGTGTACAGCCCAATCAAGATCATCAGTAATTACCCAAACGACGTGAAGACCTCCGGTCTTCGACCACCGTCTTCATCTTCGACTTATCGTCGTATCAGTTATCCAGAATGGGATAAACCCGGTCTTTCCGAATAACTCGCGTATATTTTAAATAAGTGTTACACAAACACAACATACGCCTCATTCCAATTCATTAGTCACTAACCGTAAATTAATCAAGGGAATAATTCCCCAAATATTAACCCCGAAGGCCGAAACCAACATCAGATCAATATCTAGAAAACCATTCTGCTTGGCCAACCGACAGTTAGTTTCTAAATTTCACATTCATAGGGAAAGGTTCCCATTAATTTTATCCAAGATAAATTCCTTGAATTTACTCTTTAATCTTCTTTTGAATATCAATTCAAACTAGTCGGGATTAGCGAACCTTACCGAAGTAATCATTTGTTTTAATTTCCCAATCCCAACCTATTCATCCCATGAAGTAAAACTGGTAATACTTCATATCTAACACCACAGTGTTATCGGTAAATTCAATTACCATTTCACGTTCAAATCTAATTAAAGATTTAACTATCGCCTGGAGCAAAACTGGTGATACTCCATTTTCGATCTTTTCAATCTAATTAAAGATTCATTAAAACTCCACTTAGTTTTAATCTTTAACCGGGTTAAAGAATCCGTGTCATTTAAAACACGGTTCACGATAAACCCAAGGTCACATTTGATTAATTATCGGGTTAAAGAACAAGTGTTATTTAAAACACTGTTCACGATAAACCCAAAAATCAATATCGATTCAATTCCAATTAAATGTTATTTAATTGGTACACTTCATTAAATCTAAATAAAAAGATTTAATCTTTTCTCAACTGGGTTCAAGAATAGTGTTAGTAAAGACACCATTCACGACAAACCCAAATCACATTCGATATTCAATACAAGGCTCTGAATAGAAAATATATCGGCTTATATTCAATATCGAATTCTACGACTAACAAATGTCGTATTGGAAATAACGATATAAATATATATCTTTCAAATTTCCATAACACCACTTGTATAATCACGAATTCCAACATCGAAATATTCCGAAGACAATTTCGATTCAAATCCACCCCAATGCAATCATTGGATATTTTGGTTATTTTCAAAACCCTTTTCGAATTCAATTTATTTATTTAAAAATAAATAGAATTATAATTCTAGTTCAAAACTAGTTCATTTCGATAAAAATCTATTTTTATCTTTTCAAATATGGAGATTTTCATCCCAATCCTTTCTAAATCATTTCTTATGATTTTACACAAATTATTACTATTTTTAATAATTTTATCAAGGCCCGTACAGTCGATTTCCATCAACGGTCATCGAACTGCACTTACAACGACCTTTTTCGAATTTGATTTGGACATAATTCCAAATCCAACCGTTAGATTTCAAATTTCTAATATTCTTTAGAAAGCTCTTTTCGATTCGAACCCAACGGTTCCGGTTTTAGGAGAATCCGACGGTCGGATCTCCCGTAATGCCCGTTTGAAATAAATGGTCGAAATTCACGAACTGCCGCGGCGCGGCGCGTTCTATTCAGGCCATTATATTATATATATAATATATATTTCGTCGATTTCTATTTAAAATGAATTATATAAATAGTTTTAAATTCGATTCAAAAGCAATTTCAACTTCCGTTTCAATTCAAATCAAAATTGAATTCTTCTTTATAAATTCGTTTTAAAATTCATTTCTATTCAATTCAAATTTCAATTCACTTTGAATTCATATTCAATTCAATTCATTTCGAAATCGTTTTCAATTCAATTCATTTCGAAATCGTTTTCAATTCAATTCGTTTCGAAATCGTTTTCAATTCAATTCGTTTCGAAATCGTTTTCAATTCAATTCATTTCGAAATCGTTTTCAATTCAATTCATTTCGAAATCGTTTAAAATCGATATAGATATCGTTCACGTCAAAATGGCGTCAATATAATCAACACGGCTTCACAAATTTCTATTTTCAAATTTTCTTTATTTTTCAAATTGGAATGAGGCCCAATCAACTACCATATAAAATTAATTATATGGATTTCCATACAACACATGTATATAATAGCATTGAAAAATAATCAACCATCAACCAAAGTGCACTACACTGTATAAGCATCAAATATAGATATTCAACGCTTATAACAGCCTGTCAATCAATCGATCGACATATTTAATCAATCAGGATGAGTGAACTTCAAATTTCATCCCAACACCCGTGTGGGGTTTCAAACAATCAAACACAGATTTTATTTGTGCAGTTGGGCGATGTGTAAAATTTATCGTCCCAATCAATGTCATTCAAATAAGTGTACATAAACAAACCGTCTGGTTTGTAAATGAATATTTATTTATTCACATTCACGTTAAAAATTATATTTTTAACGATAAAACATTTTATTCCAACATATGAATTTCTATTATTCATTTACACAATAAAATGATATTTTTATTTTCTAACATATTTTAGAAAATTTCGGCGGCATAACGGCACGATACTAGAAACAGGACGAGGCCTAGCCTTATCCCCGGTCTAGTGAAGGCCCACGCCATTCACACATCAATCATATTCAATTCGTTATGCAAACCACAAAATTTTGGAGTAAGAGTCTAACCTAGCCTTACTCCTTCGCCTTATAACGGCGCACGTCTAATCCTAACCAATTTATCGATTCGATTTTTCACACCACAAACCACATTCAAACCAATATCGCAATCAATCACCAAACAGCCAAACAAACAAGTCCATGGTCTGTGGACGATTGTGTCGGGTGCTACTAAACACCGTCTGCATCCTAGTATATATATATAACTAGAATAATTAAATTGAAAGGTGAGAAGTTCTCACATATTGCTATCCTAGCTCCACGGCACTTCATTGATATAAATCTTCTTCGTCATTCCTTCTTCGTCATCTTCGTCGCCCGTAGCCACTACATACATAAAAAATCGAATTTTTACTTCGCTATTCAATATTTAAAAATCATATTTTTACCAATAAGGTTTTCGCCTTTATAAAAATAAAGTCTTTTCTATTTTAAAGATCAAATCTTTTTAAAGTTCAAACCATTTTCTATTTAAACCTTAAAATAAAATCAGTTTTTATTTTTCCTTTTAAATCAGTTTTTATTTTCTCTTTTAAATCAGTTTTTATTTTCTCTTTTAAATCAGTTTTTATTTTCTCTTTTAAATCAGTTTTTATTTTCTCTTTTAAATCAGTTTTTATTTTCTCTTTTAAATCAGTTTTTATTTTCTCTTTTAAATCAGTTTTTATTTTCTCTTTTAAATCAGTTTTTATTTTCTCTTTTAAATTAGTTTTAATAACTACTGATAAATGAAAATAAATAATATATATATAAAAAAAAACTTACAGTATCTGACTGCGAAGGGGGGGGGGGTCGATGAGGCGGCGCGGCCTGGTGGTGAGGGGCGGTCGATGAGGCGGCGCGGCGGAGTTGGGTGGGTTGGGGGTTGCGATTTTTTTTTTTACAGAGGAGCGAGGGGGAGGTGATCGAAGGGGGGGGGTTCGTGGCGGGGCGTGGGGGTTTGAGAGGTCGGAGGCGCACCGGCCTGGGGAGGAGGTGGCGGAGGAATCGGCGGCGGGGAGGGCTGGGCAACGGCGGCTAACGTTTTTTTTTTCTTTTTTTTTTCTCTTTCAGTTCTGAAATGATAACAAGAGGGGGGGCCAGAAAGATAAAGGGAAAGGGTATATTTTTTTTATTTAATTATTTTATTCGAAAAAAGTTGACTTTTTCATACGACCTCGAAACGAGGCCCACCGCCTGTCGTCCATAGCTAATTACCCCCATTCCGAACACAATGGGATATGTATCGCAAGCTGATATGATCGTTTGAATTAGTTTCCGTTGAATTTACATTTAAATCACTATATTGAATTTTAAACGTACATTTCAATTTACCGGGGTCACATACTAACTCTATAAATCTCAGAAAAATATTTTCTAGCTTCGTATTGACGATACGGTCCTAACAAAACTAGTTTCGTCGAATTCTGAGACCGTTGGAAAAATGGCCATTTTCCAGTCGATTAAAATCAACTGAAACTGGTCAAACGCGTTTTCCTTTGCCACGCTCACATATTGATTCGAAAAATTATGAAATTTGAAACCTAGCAATAACTTTACATCCCGGACCCAACAAAACTGGTTTCGTCGAAATCCGAGGTCGTTTGCAAAATGTCCATTTTTTAAGGGCCTGAATTCCATAGCGACTATTCAGAATTTTCAACTGGACATATCTTATCATTTCTAAGATGAAATCTCAGTTTGTTAACTTCGTTACAAAGATATAGTTATACAGATTCAAATATTTCTTGTTTCGTTCAATTCTGACTTATATTGAATTATGTATATTCATTTGAAATTAGAAATCGAATTTTCGAACTACCGCGCCATTTTCAATTCCTTTTATAATTATATATAATTATTATATATACTAACGACGACGTATATAATATATACGTTCTAATTATATTCAAAATAAATTTCTCGTCGATATTATTTAAAATAATCTATTTTAAATAATCAAAATTCGCTAAAATTGCTAAAATAAAAATTTCAAACTGGCTCGCATTTTACGGGTTGTTACATTCTCCCCCACTTAAAACTTTTCGTCCCCGAAAAGGAACAAAGTCGAAAGTGGTTTGATCATTTAACTCTACGCTCGATCTGACTTCCATTCTCCAACTCTTTAGTTTCTGAGAATTTTCAAATTTTCAAAAATTTGGCTAACACCCTAAATTTTCGAAAAGTTTCGCCATAACCTCCCCTGCAATGGGAGCATCGGGGAATTTCAAATAGCTTCCCCGGTCCTTCAGATCTCAAAAAGAAAAAGAAAAAGCCAAGCGGCTAGCCAATAGGCTCACAAAATCATCATCACCCAAACAAAACAGGAAATTATGTAGTAAACATGTACCTATTTGTCGGGCAAACTAATTTTATTCTCTGGCTCTAGCCTCCTTGCTATGACCTGTTCAATGTATACATGTATATGCAAGCAGATGCGACCAATTTTCAATATAACTCAATATTTGGTTCAATTAGGCATAATGGTTCAAAATTATCAAACAAATAAACAAACAACACAAACATCAATCAATTAGTGAATTAGAGTCTCAAATTCATAATTTTGATACATATACAAAAATCATGTTTTTGATGTCAAATCACAACTATAGGCCCTATCTAATTTTGGTTCTCACACCAGTCAATAGGAAATATATAGATATCACACCTTCGTTACTCGAACATGAATACTAATGACGACTAGTCAATCATCAGAATCATCTTCGGGCCACTAGAGTATGATTCTATATCTATCCAGTATATTAAAACTTCGAATACACGCGGATCAGACGTATACGCAAAATCTATATATACTGGACTGTCCACATCAATATAAATAAGTAAACAAATACGAATAGTTGATTTAGATTTTCAAAACAGAATTTGTTTTCATTTGAAAAATATACTCTTCACACTCGTTCTAGGATACTACTGATCCTATCTCTAACGAGTCATTCTAATTGGATATTACTAACCCAATATCTGATGAATTCTTTCATATGGTTCTAATGTGTCTTGTTCTCTGAGCTTTGTAAACCAAAGCTCTGATACCAAATGTGACGGCAAGGGATTTCGCTCGGTCCGAACCAGTCGCTAAACCGATCCAGGCCGCTCGAAACGCCCTATCGTTTGAGAACAGGACAAAACAGAACGCGTACAGAAGAACATTTCCTTGTATATTACAACAATGCATCAGATTACAAGAATATACAGAGTATAAATGAATATATATTACACAGAAATATCAGGGATTTAAATTACATTTAAATACATAGCAGCGGAAAATAATACAGTACACAACTAGAAGGAGATATACGGATACAAAGCTTTCCGGATATCGTTCCAGCTGTAAACCAGGATCCTGTGAATATAAATCTGCAAAACCGAAACTACTAGCTGCCCATGTCGAAAATAAGGGCACCCAGAGTTTAGGTTAAAACAATAAACTCCAGGTCAGTCATGTGACTGGTGTGAGAACTAAAACATTTATTAATCTTTATTTTAAATCATTAGGTAAAACAAGGGACCACGCCGTATAACACGGAACGGGTTTCCTCCCAAGAATACCAGTGCATAAAACAAACAGCGCAATGCTAAATAAAGAAAAATGAAGCTGTTATAAGACCCAGGTCCTATCACACAATGCAATCGCAAGCCGAGGGATAGGGTTTTCCCTTATAACAGCTAAAGAATGCTTGATACGTTTAAAACAAATCATTTGATACTATTATAAGTGCATAGAGTATAAAACAACTTCAAATCATAAGTATCAATCATAGGCGGCATGAATGCCCCATACCACTATGTCGCCATATATAGGTTTACAAATAAAACCGCAAATGTCACGTATTTGGAAATTGGATTTCCATCTATGAACCGAGGCTAAAGATAGTCCTCAACCGATTCGAGACAATCTAGCCCATGTCTCAGGATCAGAGCTCGAGTGACCCTTGGATCGTCAGGGCCGGTCCACCGATGTGGATTAAACTTAAACCCTGAACATGCGTTTCCCCGCCCTATGGGGCGTAAACGAGCCAACGAATGGCTCCATCGGTTCGAGAACGACCGATCAATCCGAGGCGCCTCGCAACAGCAACAACCACATAAGTCAAACTCGTCAGGGCGTGTAAAACCACTGACGCCACTTTTTATCTAGAAGGAAACGCATGCCCTCCCTGAGGTCCGTCTCCCGTTTTTGGTTCATACCTGGTGTGAAACACGCGAGGTAAACGTTACACAAAGCTACGCCACAAAGGCCGTGCTTTGATCATCACCACAAGACTTTGCTTTTCAACAGAAGCCTCGATCAATTGCCACTTAGGCATGCCACACAGGCAATTCACTCCATGCGTTTGATATCCATCAATATATAACCCCTGAGCTCGTACGTCTCAGAGAAGGGCGTTAAGCAAGAGAATAAATTCTCCGCCGCCAAACAGATATATATTTAATAGAGATCAATCACACGGACTAAAATCCAATGTCAGACACACAGTCCATTTACAAGTCCGTTCTGGGTCTGAACGAAACCGGAGGCACCTAGTACCCCGCATATCCATCGATCTCCAAGTACGTCTGGACGATCACTAACTGTTTCCATCTTCTTGGGTGTACAGCCCAATCAAGATCATCAGTAATTACCCAAACGACGTGAAGACCTCCGGTCTTCGACCACCGTCTTCATCTTCGACTTATCGTCGTATCAGTTATCCAGAATGGGATAAACCCGGTCTTTCCGAATAACTCGCGTATATTTTAAATAAGTGTTACACAAACACAACATACGCCTCATTCCAATTCATTAGTCACTAACCGTAAATTAATCAAGAGAATAATTCCCCAAATATTAACCCCGAAGGCCGAAACCAACATCAGATCAATATCTAGAAAACCATTCTGCTTGGCCAACCGACAGTTAGTTTCTAAATTTCACATTCATAGGGAAAGGTTCCCATTAATTTTATCCAAGATAAATTCCTTGAATTTACTCTTTAATCTTCTTTTGAATATCAATTCAAACTAGTCGGGATTAGCGAACCTTACCGAAGTAATCATTTGTTTTAATTTCCCAATCCCAACCTATTCATCCCATGAAGTAAAACTGGTAATACTTCATATCTAACACCACAGTGTTATCGGTAAATTCAATTACCATTTCACGTTCAAATCTAATTAAAGATTTAACTATCGCCTGGAGCAAAACTGGTGATACTCCATTTTCGATCTTTTCAATCTAATTAAAGATTCATTAAAACTCCACTTAGTTTTAATCTTTAACCGGGTTAAAGAATCCGTGTCATTTAAAACACGGTTCACGATAAACCCAAGGTCACATTTGATTAATTATCGGGTTAAAGAACAAGTGTTATTTAAAACACTGTTCACGATAAACCCAAAAATCAATATCGATTCAATTCCAATTAAATGTTATTTAATTGGTACACTTCATTAAATCTAAATAAAAAGATTTAATCTTTTCTCAACTGGGTTCAAGAATAGTGTTAGTAAAGACACCATTCACGACAAACCCAAATCACATTCGATATTCAATACAAGGCTCTGAATAGAAAATATATCGGCTTATATTCAATATCGAATTCTACGACTAACAAATGTCGTATTGGAAATAACGATATAAATATATATCTTTCAAATTTCCATAACACCACTTGTATAATCACGAATTCCAACATCGAAATATTCCGAAGACAATTTCGATTCAAATCCACCCCAATGCAATCATTGGATATTTTGGTTATTTTCAAAACCCTTTTCGAATTCAATTTATTTATTTAAAAATAAATAGAATTATAATTCTAGTTCAAAACTAGTTCATTTCGATAAAAATCTATTTTTATCTTTTCAAATATGGAGTTTTTCATCCCAATCCTTTCTAAATCATTTCTTATGATTTTACACAAATTATTACTATTTTTAATAATTTTATCAAGGCCCGTACAGTCGATTTCCATCAACGGTCATCGAACTGCACTTACAACGACCTTTTTCGAATTTGATTTGGACATAATTCCAAATCCAACCGTTAGATTTCAAATTTCTAATATTCGTTAGAAAGCTCTTTTCGATTCGAACCCAACGGTTCCGGTTTTAGGAGAATCCGACGGTCGGATCTCCCGTAATGCCCGTTTGAAATAAATGGTCGAAATTCACGAACTGCCGCGGCGCGGCGCGTTCTATTCAGGCCATTATATTATATATATAATATATATTTCGTCGATTTCTATTTAAAATGAATTATATAAATAGTTTTAAATTCGATTCAAAAGCAATTTCAACTTCCGTTTCAATTCAAATCAAAATTGAATTCTTCTTTATAAATTCGTTTTAAAATTCATTTCTATTCAATTCAAATTTCAATTCACTTTGAATTCATATTCAATTCAATTCATTTCGAAATCGTTTTCAATTCAATTCATTTCGAAATCGTTTTCAATTCAATTCATTTCGAAATCGTTTTCAATTCAATTCATTTCGAAATCCTTTTCAATTCAATTCATTTCGAAATCGTTTTCAATTCAATTCATTTCGAAATCGTTTTCAATTCAATTCATTTCGAAATCGTTTTCAATTCAATTCATTTCGAAATCGTTTTCAATTCAATTCATTTCGAAATCGTTTTCAATTCAATTCATTTCGAAATCGTTTAAAATCGATATAGATATCGTTCACGTCAAAATGGCGTCAATATAATCAACACGGCTTCACAAATTTCTATTTTCAAATTTTCTTTATTTTTCAAATTTGAATGAGGCCCAATCAACTACCATATAAAATTAATTATATGGATTTCCATACAACACATGTATATAATAGCATTGAAAAATAATCAACCATCAACCAAAGTGCACTACACTGTATAAGCATCAAATATAGATATTCAACGCTTATAACAGCCTGTCAATCAATCGATCGACATATTTAATCAATCAGGATGAGTGAACTTCAAATTTCATCCCAACACCCGTGTGGGGTTTCAAACAATCAAACACAGATTTTATTTGTGCAGTTGGGCGATGTGTAAAATTTATCGTCCCAATCAATGTCATTCAAATAAGTGTACATAAACAAACCGTCTGGTTTGTAAATGAATATTTATTTATTCACATTCACGTTAAAAATTATATTTTTAACGATAAAACATTTTATTCCAACATATGAATTTCTATTATTCATTTACACAATAAAATGATATTTTTATTTTCTAACATATTTTAGAAAATTTCGGCGGCATAACGGCACGATACTAGAAACAGGACGAGGCCTAGCCTTATCCCCGGTCTAGTGAAGGCCCACGCCATTCACACATCAATCATATTCAATTCGTTATGCAAACCACAAAATTTTGGAGTAAGAGTCTAACCTAGCCTTACTCCTTCGCCTTATAACGGCGCACGTCTAATCCTAACCAATTTATCGATTCGATTTTTCACACCACAAACCACATTCAAACCAATATCGCAATCAATCACCAAACAGCCAAACAAACAAGTCCATGGTCTGTGGACGATTGTGTCGGGTGCTACTAAACACCGTCTGCATCCTAGTATATATATAACTAGAATAATTAAATTGAAAGGTGAGAAGTTCTCACATATTGCTATCCTAGCTCCACGGCACTTCATTGATATAAATCTTCTTCGTCATTCCTTCTTCGTCATCTTCGTCGCCCGTAGCCACTACATACATAAAAAATCGAATTTTTACTTCGCTATTCAATATTTAAAAATCATATTTTTACCAATAAGGTTTTCGCCTTTATAAAAATAAAGTCTTTTCTATTTTAAAGATCAAATCTTTTTAAAGTTCAAACCATTTTCTATTTAAACCTTAAAATAAAATCAGTTTTTATTTTTCCTTTTAAATCAGTTTTTATTTTTCCTTTTAAATCAGTTTTTATTTTCTCTTTTAAATCAGTTTTTATTTTCTCTTTTAAATCAGTTTTTATTTTCTCTTTTAAATCAGTTTTTATTTTCTCTTTTAAATCAGTTTTTATTTTCTCTTTTAAATCAGTTTTTATTTTCTCTTTTAAATCAGTTTTTATTTTCTCTTTTAAATCAGTTTTTATTTTCTCTTTTAAATCAGTTTTAATAACTACTGATAAATGAAAATAAATAATATATATAAATAATATATATATAAAAAAAAATTACAGTATCTGACTGCGAAGGGGGGGGGTCGATGAGGCGGCGCGGCCTGGTGGTGAGGGGCGGTCGATGAGGCGGCGCGGCGGAGTTGGGTGGGTTGGGGGTTGCGATTTTTTTTTTTACAAAGGAGCGAGGGGGAGGAGATCGAAGGGGGGGGGGGGTTCGTGGCGGGGCGTGGGGGTTTGAGAGGTCGGAGGCGCACCGGCCTGGGGAGGAGGTGGCGGAGGAATCGGCGGCGGGGAGGGCTGGGCAACGGCGGCTAACGTTTTTTTTTTCTTTTTTTTTTCTCTTTCAGTTCTGAAATGATAACAAGAGGGGGGGCCAGAAAGATAAAGGGAAAGGGTATATTTTTTTTTATTTAATTATTTTATTCGAAAAAAGTTGACTTTTTCATACGACCTCGAAACGAGGCCCACCGCCTGTCGTCCATAGCTAATTACCCCCATTCCGAACACAATGGGATATGTATCGCAAGCTGATATGATCGTTTGAATTAGTTTCCGTTGAATTTACATTTAAATCACTATATTGAATTTTAAACGTACATTTCAATTTACCGGGGTCACATACTAACTCTATAAATCTCAGAAAAATATTTTCTAGCTTCGTATTGACGATACGGTCCTAACAAAACTAGTTTCGTCGAATTCTGAGACCGTTGGAAAAATGGCCATTTTCCAGTCGATTAAAATCAACTGAAACTGGCAAACGCGTTTTCCTTTGCCACGCTCACATATTGATTCGAAAAATTATGAAATTTGAAACCTAGCAATAACTTTACATCCCGGACCCAACAAAACTGGTTTCGTCGAAATCCGAGGTCGTTTGCAAAATGTCCATTTTTTAAGGGCCTGAATTCCATAGCGACTATTCAGAATTTTCAACTGGACATATCTTATCATTTATAAGATGAAATCTCAGTTTGTTAACTTCGTTACAAAGATATAGTTATACAGATTCAAATATTTCTTGTTTCGTTCAATTCTGACTTATATTGAATTATGTATATTCATTTGAAATTAGAAATCGAATTTTCGAACTACCGCGCCATTTTCAATTCCTTTTATAATTATATATAATTATTATATATACTAACGACGACGTATATAATATATACGTTCTAATTATATTCAAAATAAATTTCTCGTCGATATTATTTAAAATAATCTATTTTAAATAATCAAAATTCGCTAAAATTGCTAAAATAAAAATTTCAAACTGGCTCGCATTTTACGGGTTGTTCACTTATTTCGCGTGACCGATCCAGGCCATGGACTTATACAATAAAAATTTAATAAAAATATGTCATTTGCAAAATATATCGTTCTCACGTGATATCATGGTCCGAACCAGTCGCTAAACCGATCCAGGCCGCCCGAAACGCCCTATCGTTTGAGAACAGGCCACAACAGAACGTATACAGAAGAACATTTCATTGCATATTACAACAGTGCATCAGATTACAAGAATATACAGAGTATAAAAGAATATTACACAGAAATATCAGAGATTTAAATTACATTTAAATACATAGCAGCGGAAAATAATACAATACACAACTAGAAGAAGATATACGGATACAAAGCTTTCCGGATATCGTTCCAGCTGTAAACCAGGATCCTGTGAATATAAATCTGCAAAACCAAAACTACTAGCTGCCCGTGTCAAAATAGGGGCACCCAGAGTTTAGGTTAAAACAATAAACTCCAGGTCAGTCATGGGACTGGTGTGAGAACTAAAACAGTTAATCTTTATTTTAAAGTTAGGTAAATCAAGGGACCACGCCGTATAACACGGAACGGGTTTCCTCCCAAGAATACCAGTGCATAAAACAAACAGCGCAATGCTAAATAAAGAAAAAATGAAGCTGTTATAAGACCCAGGTCCCATCACACAATGCAACGCAGTCGAGGATAGGGTTTTCCCTTATAACAGCCAAAGAATGTTTGATACGTTTAAAACAAATCATTTGATACTATATAAGTGCATAGTGTATAAAACAACTTCAAATCATAAGTATCAATCATAGGCGGCATGGGTACCATATATCATGTCGCCATATATAGGTTTACAAATAAAACCGCAAATGTCACGTATTTGGAAATTGGATTTCCATCTATGAACCGAGGCAAAAGATAGTCCTCAACCGATTCGAGACTGCCTAGCCCGAGTCTCAGGATCAGAACGCATCGACCCTTGGATCGTCAGGGCCGGTCCACACGGAGTGGATTAAAAATGCCTGAGCACTACGTTTCGCCGCCCTTTGGGGCGTAAGCGAGCCAACGAATGACTCCATCGGATCCGGATCGTCCGATCTAACCGAGGCGCCTCGCAACAGCAACAACCACTTAAGTCAAACTCGTCAGGGCGTGTAAAACCACTGACGCCACTTCTAGCTAGGAGGAAACGCAGGCCCTCCCTGAGGTTCGTCTCCCGTTTTTGGTTCATACCTGGTGTGAAACACGCGAGGTAAACGTTACACAAAGCTACGCCACAAAGGCCGTGCTTTGATCATCACCACAAGACTTTGCTTTTCAACAGAAGCCTTGATCATTTGCATCTTAGCATGCCACACAGGCAAACCATCCTATGCAACCGATATCAGTCACACAGAATGAAATCCGATGTCAGACACACAGTCCATTTACAAGTCCGTTCTGGGTCTGAACGAAACCGGAGGCACCTAGTACCCCGCATATCCATCGATCTCCAAGTACGTCTGGACGATCACTAACTGTTTCCATCTTCTTGGGTGTACAGCCCAATCAAGATCGTCAGTTATCACCCAAACGACGTGAAGACCTCCGGTCTTCGACCATCGTCTTCATCTTCGACTTATCGTCGTATCAGTTATTCAGAATGGGATAAACCCGGTCTTTCCGAATAACTCGCGTATATATTATAAAAGTGTTACACAAACACAACATACGCCTCATTCCAATTCATTAGTCACTAACCGTAAATTAATCAAGAGAATAATTCCCCAAATATTAACCCCGAAGGCCGAAACCAACATCAGATCAATATCCAGAAAACCATTCTGCTTGGCTAACCGACAGTTAGTTTCTAAATTTCACATTCATAGGGAAAGGTTCCCCTTAATTTTATCCAATATAAATTCCTTGAACTTATTCTTTATTCTATTTTTGAATCTCAATTCAAACTAGTCGGGATTAGCGAACCTTACCGAAGTAATCATTGGTTTTAATTTCCCAATCCCAACCTATTTATCCCATGAAGTAAAACTGGTAATACTTCATATCTAACACCTCGGTGTTATCGGTAAATTCAATTACCATTTCACGTTCAAATCTAATTAAAGATTTAACTATCGCCTGGAGCAAAACTGGTGATACCCCATCTTCGATCATTTCAATCTAATTAAAGATTCATTAAAACTCCACTTAGTTTTAATCGTTAACTGGGTTAAAGAATCAGTGTCATTTAAAACACGGTTCACGATAAACCCAAAATCACATTCATCAATTATCGGGTTAAAGAACAAGTGTTATTTAAAACACTGTTCACGATAAACCCAAAAATCAATATCAATATCAATTCAATTCCAATTAAATATCATTTAATTGGTACCCTTCATTAAATCTAAATAAAAAGATTTAATCTTTTCTCAACTGGGTTCAAGAACAGTGTTAGTAAAGACACCATTCACGACAAACCCAAATCACATTCGATATTCAATATAAGGCTCTGAATAGAAAATATATCGGCTTATATTCAATATCGAATTCTACGACTAACAAATGTCGTATTGGAAATAACGATATAAATATATATCTTTCAAATTTCCATAACAACACCTGTATAATCACGAATTCCAACATCGAAATATTCCGAAGACAATTTCGATTCAAATCCACTCCAATGCAATTATTGGAAATTTTGGTTATTTTTAAAACCCTTTTCAAATTCAATTTATTTATTTAAAAACAAATAGAATTATATTTCTAGTTCAAAACTAGTTCATTTCGAAAAAAATCTATTTTTATCTTTTCAAATATGGAGTTTTTCATCCCAAATCTTCACAAATCATTTCTTATGATTTTACACAAATTATTACTATTTTTAATAATTTTATCAAGGCCCGTACAGTCGATTTCCAACAATGGCCATCGAACTGCACTTACAGCGACCTTTTTCGAATTTGATTTGGACGTATCTCCAAGTCCAACCGTTAGATTTCAAATTTCTAATATTCGTTAGAAAGCTCTTTTCGATACGAACCCAACGGTTCCGGTTTTAGGAGAATCCGACGGTCGGATCTCCCGTAATGTCCGTTTGAAATAAATGGTCGAAATTCACGAACTGCCGCGGCGCGGCGCGTTCTATTCAGGCCATTATATTATATATATAATATATACTTCGTCGATTTCTATTTAAAACGAATTATATAAATAGTTTTAAAATTCGTTTCAAAATCTATTTCAACTTCCTTTTCAATTCAAAGCAAAATTGAATTCTTCTTTATAAATTCGTTTTAAAATTCATTTCTATTCAATTCAAATTTCAATTTAATTTGAATTCATTTCAATTCGCTTTCAATTCAATTTGAATTCGTTTTCAATTCATTTCGAAATCGTTTTCAATTCAATTCATTTTGAAATCGTTTTCAATTCATTTCATTTCAAAATCGTTTTCAATTCATTTCATTTCGAAATCGTTTTCAATTCATTTCATTTCGAAATCGTTTTCAATTCATTTCATTTCGAAATCGTTTTCAATTCATTTCATTTCGAAATCGTTTTCAATTCATTTCATTTCGAAATCGATTTAAAATCGATATAAATATCGTTCACGTCAAAATGGCGTCAATCTAATCAACACGGCTTCATATATTCCTTTATTTTCAAATATTCTATTTCAAATATTTCTTTTTCAAATATTTCTTTTTCAAATATTTCTTTTTCAAAACTGGAATGAGGCCCAATCAATTACCATATAAGGTTAATTATATGGATTTTCATACAACACATGTGTATCATAGCATTGAAAAATAATCAACCAAAGTGCACTACACTGTATAAGCATCAAATATAGATATCTAACGCTTAAAACAGCCTGTCAATCAACCGATCGACATATTTAATAAATCAGGATGAGTGAACTTCAAATTTTTATTGTATAAGTCCAATTTGAAAAATAAACAAACCCTATCACGTGATATATTTTCAAATCTAATTAATTAATTAATCGGTTTAGCCTAAGTCCAATTTCAAACAAACAAGTCCATGGTCTGGGCGTTTCCTGTGAATATAAACGTGCTCTGATACCACGTTGAGACGACCCGATTTCCCGTTCTCACGGAAACAAGGTTATCTTTGGAATATAACACAGAAACATATAATAGCAGAACAGAATTAAATAAATACACCAGAATGAACAACAAAATATACTGGATAAAAGTAATCATCAGAGTTACACAGTATACAGGATCTTACTTAGTACAAATACAGTTCAACTATACATAAATGTCTACAGCGGAAATAAACAAAATATGTACAATAGGAGCTGAACAGCATAAAAAGAAATAAATGATAGAATCCATCTTCAGCTCCAGCTATCCCGAAAGAACCAGCTAAACCTGAATACAAGGCTGCCCGTGTGGAAAAAGGGGCACCCGAGTTTGAGAGTGAAACAAACTACGAGTCAGTCATGGGACTGGTATGAGAAATCTACTCAACACATATATAATTGGCAAATCACAGGACCACGCCACTTTCGTGGAACGGGTTTACTCCATTGGATTGCCAGTGCTTTATAACAAATCTTTCTTTTAAACATCGCTATGCTTTTTATAAAAATGAAGCCATTATAAGACTCAGTTCCCATCACACAATGCAACGCAAACCGGAGGATAGAGTCTTACCTTATAATGGCCAAAATATGATTGATACGAATAAAACAAAGGCAATTGATATTATTGCTAGTGTTTATATGTTTTGAAAACAATTTCAAATCATAACTATCAATCATAGACGGCATGGGTACCATATATCATGTCGCCATATATATATACAATCAAAATCGCACGATGTCGTATTTGGAAATTGGATTTCCGTCATGAACCAAGGCAAAAGATAGTCCTTACCGAATTCGAGACTGCCTAGCCCGAGTCTCAGGCAAGCGCGCAGGCAAGCCTTGGAGCGACAGGGCCGGTCCACCGACGTGGATTATTATACCTGAGCACTACGTTTCGCCGCCCTTTGGGGCGTAAGCGAGCCAACGAATGACTCCATCGGACCCGGATCGTCCGATCTAACCGAGGCGCCTCGCAACAGCAACAACCACATAAGTCAAACTCGTCAGGGCGTGTAAAACCACTGACGCCACTTTTAGCTAGGAGGAAACGTAGGCCCTCCCTGAGGTCCGTTCTCCCGTTTTAGGTTCATACCGGGGTGTGAGGCTCGCGAATTCACGTTATACACAAAGCTACGCCACACAGGCGGTGCTTTGATCCTCACCACAAGACTTTGCTTTTCAACAGAAGCCCTGATCACTGCATCTTAGCATGCCACACAGAATAAATCCTATGTCAGACACACAGTCCATTTACAAGTCCGTTCTGGGTCTGAACGAAACCGGAGGCACTAAATACCTCGCAAACCCTTTGATCAACACGTACGTCTGAACGGTCACCACTCATTATCCATATTTCGGGATGCCTCCCAATCAGGACCTCGGTTACCATCCAAACGAGGTGAAGATCTCCGGTCTTCGACCACCGTCTTCCTCTTCGAATTTCAATCGTCGGTCAATTATTCGAAATGAGAATTAACTCGGCCTTTTCAAATAATTCACGTATATTTAGAATTTCAAATCGATTTATTTCAATGGTTAAATTATTCGACAACACTAATTATGTTCTTTAATGTAATTTTCACACCAAACACATTCAACCATCAAAAGCCACACAAATCAAGCAAATTTCAGTTTATTTCCATTCCATATCGCTTATGGTATTTTATAACTATTTATCGCTATTTTTATTTATTTTAAAATAGCCATTTTATGCAAAACGACGCTTCGGGCCATAAGGCGGCCGTGGCGCTGTTTTTCTTCAAATTTGATTTACACATATCTGAAAATCTAACCGTTGGATCTTCGCAAAATTTACATCATTAGAAAGGTCTTTTCAAAACGAATCCAACGGTTCCAGTTTCGGGAAATTCCGACGGTCGGATCTCCCGGTACAATCGTTTGAATTTTCGATTTCAAAATACGAACTGCAGCGTCGTTATTCGATTAAATATAATTTTATTTATATATATAAATAAATATAATCGTTTCTGGCGCTGTTTTTCTTCAGATTTGAATTAAACATTCCAGACAATCCAACCGTTGGATTTTTACAAGGTTGGTGCCGTTGGAAAGATTATTCCAAGGCGAACCCGACGGTTGAGGTTTCGGGAAAATCCAATGGTCGGATTTCCCGTACTAGTCGTTTGAAATCACGGTTTCGAAATACGAACTGCACGGCTTCGTTTCGTTTTAATTTTATTTATATTTATATAGTTATATAAATATAGTCCATTCAATGATTTCTATATCGTTTTCACTTCAAAAAATTTTCTAACACCTTAAATTTTGGAAAAATTTCGCCATAACCTCCCCTGCACCGGGAGCGTCGGGAAATCGCAAATAGCGTCCCGGTCCTTCTAATCTCAAAAAGAAAAAGAAAAAGCCAAGCGGCTAGCCAACAGGCTCAAAATCATCACCCAAACAAATCAGTAAATGTGTACCTATTTGTCGGGCACAAAATTTTATTCCTCTTCTCTAGCCCCTTTGCTATAACCTGTTCAATGAATATGCATGTACATATATATACAGTTCTTAACATTTATCCTTTTCTATTCGACTTCATATTCGATTTCTATTTGGTTTAAAAACTCCATTCATTCTAATGTTACATAAATAGGTGCAAATCATTTCATTAGCTAATTAATGAATATTTCATCTCATATATGTTTATTTTGAACAAGTGGCTATTTTTAACACTTCACATTTCAACGATTTATGCATACAATAAAAATGTGATTTTTATTGTAAAACGATTCATTTCAAAACACTATTTTTCTATATAGTTCAAGTTGGTGATAAAAATGGGTGCACTACACTGAAAATATGTCGAATATAAACTTAGGGAATTAATTAAATTGGACTTATACAAGTCCATGGTCTGGGCGTGATATCAGAATATAAACTGAAAATATAGAAAATATATCGTTCTCACGTGATATCATGGTCCGAACCAGTCGCTAAACCGATCCAGGCCGCCCGAAACGCCCTATCGTTTTCAATATGTCGGATAAAAATTTAATTAATTAATTAAATTTAATTAAATTTTTATTAAATTTAAATCGGACATTGAAAATATGTCGGATAAAACTGGTCCCTAATCGTTTTCAATTCAATTCATTTCGCGTGAGAACGGGAGTTTCCCGGACGTAGTGTTGATTTGTACGGATTTGGCTTTCGCTCAGACCCAGAGCATAAGCTTATAAATGGAATGTGTGTCTGGAATTGTACTCCTTTATATTGTATTTATTGATTTTCTGTTGAATGTATGAATGTTTGGTGGCGGAGAATTTATTCTCTTGCTTAACACCCGTTCATATATTTCGGCAAAGGATTGGTAGTGTGATATGGAGTGACGATGTGACATGCTAAGATGCATATGGTCAAGGCTTTGTTGAAAAGCAGGCCTTGTGGGATGATCAAAGCATAGCCTGTTTAGGCATAGCTTTGTGTATAGCGTGACTTCGCGAGCCTCACACACCGGCGGAGTCTAAACTGGGAGAAGGGAACGCAGGGAGAGCAGCACATTTCTTTCTAGCTAGAAGTGGTGTTTGGGCTTTAACACAGCCCGACATTTTACTTATGTGGATGATGGAATGAGGCGCCTCGGATGATAGGTCCTATAGGACTGGGAAACGTGTGTTCAGGAATAACTAATCCGCAACTCGTATGGTGGACCGGCCCTGCAGCTTTCCAAGGGTTCACTGCGGGGGATCCTGAGACATTAGCTAGAGTGTCTCGAATCGGTAGGAGCTCCTCCCTAGCCTTGACTCATGATGGAAACCAATTTCCAATACGACCCCATTTGGATTTGATTGTATTACTAGTATGGAGGCATAGTAGTATGGGATACTATTCTTCCTAGGATTTATACATTTACTTTGAAATGTTTTGATATATACTAATAATAATATTAAACTCGTATTTGCCGTATTTAGCATGTTTAATCACTATAAGGTAAAACCCTATCCTCTGGTTTGTGTTGCATTGTGTGATGGGACCTGGGTCTTATGGTGATTCCATTTTTCTAAAAAGCATAACGTTGTTGTACGATTTACTTATTAGTTGTTTTTGACACTTTTATGCACGGTAATCCATTAGAGCAAACCCGTTCCGCGTTAGCGGCGTGGTCCTTGGATTTGCCTTATTACTATTAGTTAAATTAGTTAAGAATTCTCACACCAGTCCCATGACTGACCCGTTGTTTGTTTCCACCTTTGCAAACTCGGGTGCCCTTTTTCCACACGGACAGTCGAGTAGTTTGTCTACAGGTTTATCTCTTTAGCAGGATCCTGGATTGAAGCTTAAAGCTGTGTCCAGAACATTGGAAGTCTTTCGCTGCCTTAGTTATTTTGTTTCCGCTGCAATGTATTAAAATCATGTAAAATTATCTTCCGCTATAATTATTAGTCAATATACTCTGATATTCTGTACTCTGATGTAACATTTATTATTGATGTTATAAAAGTCTGATGTTATTCTTCTGATGTGTTGTATTCCCAAAGTTAACGTAGGCGGGATTTCAACAGTTTTGGTCGATTTTGCGATCGATTAAGGCCGGGCAAAATCCGACTCGTTACACAAATCTAGCCATATAAGTCACCAAATGAACCTAATAAACAAAACATTCCAAGTTCAGAACAGGTATCCGTCCTACATCTGGGGTGGCCAACCCACTTAGCCTTGGGCAGGGAGGGGTCGCCCCATTACCGTGGCTTCCTGCGCAGATGACTCAGTTTGAATTTATTTATATATAATCTTCTTATACTAACTTCTCAGGTTCATAACTTCTTCATACGTTGTCCGATTTACACTAACTTGGGGTCTATCTGAACCAGAATTCCGAGACGAACCCAACAGTAAAGCCGGTTTCACTTAATTCGGAATATTTAATTATTTAATATTCATTTTATTGTCTTTACAGTATGGTTATGGTGTATTAAATTTTGGGGTGTTACAATACTGGTCATTTTTGATTCCAGATTTAGGTAGGATTGACACACTATTTAAGTCCCCTACTTGGATAACCTATACCCGGTTGGACTCCTCAACCAAGTCATTTAAGACCCAAGGAAGTGGACTATACACGAATATTATCAAGCTCGTACCCACTTTGCCTTTAATGCTTTCATTTATGGGAGGTAGGCTATACAATCGCTTAATCCTTTTTTACATAGCTTGATCACATCACTTAAGACCTTAGTCCCAAAGCAGGCTACATCATTGAGTTATTCCCATTTAGTTTCTCTTTACAAAAATACCATATGTACATGATTAGTTATCTTCAAGGGTTCATCTAATTAATGATATTTCACATTAATAACCTACCAAGTCCAATTCTAACTTTTAATTATAAGTTCTAGATTAACTAGTATAAATAAGGAAAGTTATATCCTTCTTAACCTGGGATACTTATTTGATTATTTTCTTAATAGGACTTAGCATTTAAAACGGTAATCAATACCCATTAATTCCCTTTTCATTTCATTTATTTCTGTTCAAAGGGTTATTGGCATTGATTAGTGTATTTATTGGTAGATGTCACCACGATGTAATATAAATTATTAGTTTAAAGGGATTTTATAATTCGAAGTGGAGAATCATATCAGTGACATTTATACATTTCAAAATATTGGTAACTTCGATTATTTACATATGCATTAGATATGTATATATATAACACATGTGTACAATTAATTTGAATGTTATATTTAATAAAATATTCCTTCAATCTTTTGAACATTTCAAATAACAGGTCATCAATAATTTTGTGCAGTGCTATCACATGTATAATGTCAAAAAACCATACAGGAGTATATCATTCATAAAATAATAATACAAGACTTAGGAGAGGCTTGCACATTATTTATATACTCTAATATCCATATATATATATATATATATATATATATGTCATAAGTCTATTACGTACAATGTATAGTGTTTATCATAGAATGCATGCACATAATTGAAATGGGTCAACAAGCCTAGAATAGACTTATACAACAAATTACCCACACCGCACATAAGTTTACATATTTTACTTGGCATAAAATTTCAGGTAATGAATACATATACAACTCAAATGTAAAATTGACCTGAATACCAGAAGCAAAAAGAATATAAAATTAATAAATAAACACCACTTGTTTCTTTTAATATCAACCACACAGGAAAAAAATCATACATAAATCAACCTCAAAACAAGTCATACTTGCTTCAATTTGTACATTTTTGTATCTACTATACAAAACATATATATATATAGACAAGTTGCATGAATCACGTCCTCATATACATTTTAGTATACTTTTATAAAGTATTTAAGTAAAACAAGTCACACTTGCCATTTTCTTTCATCACTTCATTTCGGTATACTCTATTGCATTTCCCAGCCAAGTAGCAGATGCCCAACCTGGAGCCATGCAATTACTGGTATCATTCTAAACAACATTAGTTAAAATGCATATAGGTTCAAGCATATGGCTTCAAAAGCCTAACAGTGTACATGTAAAACTACTACTTTCAAAAAGTCTATAACAATCATGAAAAGAAAAATGGCGACACCCATCTTTTCCTCCTCGAGCTTCGCAATCCCCACTTTATGGCCTCAACCTCGCATTATTCCCATGCCAAATCTTCCACTAGATCTCTCCCTCCTCAACCATATCCACCCCCTCTCCCCATGTTACTCCTCCTCACCCGCCTCCTCCCCCTCAGCCCCCTCCGCTTTCTCCTCCTCTTCCCACGTAAAAATGGTCGTCTCTATTTACGACTAAACCACGTAATGCAGGAGATTTCTCTCTTCCCCCTATTACTCTCCAGTATGATGGGAAACGACTGGTTCCTACGACCGACATTATTGAAGCCAACGTCGAGGAATGGCATGATTTTCTGATCAGAATTTTTCTTGACTCCCTGTTGTCGTACACGGCTGTCGTCACGAAACTGCTTAGTCTTTGGAAACCAAGAGGCATGATTAACGTAAAATCTAATGGCAACATTTTCTTTTTTCTTGTGGATGATAAGGAAGATAGAAAGAAGATTTTGGAAGCTGACCCTATATTGATAAGGAACAAAGTGTTTATCCTTAGGAAATGGGACATCGGTATGGGGCTTTCGGGTAAGGGAATCAGACATGTACCTGTATGGGTTAAGTTTAGCAACCTCCCTATAGTAGCATGGTCGAAGATAGGCATCTGTTGATTAGCGAAACACATTGGAAAGTTCCTTTGCATGGATCAAGCTACAGAGAGTCTGGATTGGTTAGGGTTCGCAAAATGTTTAGTGGAAATTTCACTAGAAAGTGAATTGCCAAAATCTATCACTCCACTTCTTCTAGATGGTTCTGAACACGATGTTATTGTTAGTTACATCCGCAAGCCTGACATTTGTTGTGCTTGTAAAGTGTTTGGACATATGACTATCAACTTCCTTCAGGCGCCAGCAAAGAAGCTTCAGCAAAAAAGGATGATAATACGAGGAATGGTGTTAATGAAAATGATCAAAGTAAATGGGTGAATCCACATGAAGCGGGTGGTGTAAGAGGCAACATTGCTATTTTTAAACGACAGGTCAAGGTAAATCCATTGCGATGTAGCCATAAAGTGAGAGTTATTCCTTTTGTGAATCAAAATAAGTAGAAAAAAGTCGAAGGTAACTCGTTAAAACAGATTTCTTGTAAAGTATGCAACACTACATTACCAATTGAAATTAGGTATGGTATTCTAAATTGTTTAAGTAACACTAACGAGGATGCGAATAATGCACTCGATCTTGAGGAAGGAGGGATACGTGGCACAACTAAAGGAAGTGCAGTTCCAATGAAGATAATGTACCAAAATGAGCAATTTGGAGATGTCCACAACATAGTTAGTACTGAAGACAGTGCCACTAGGGTAACAAATGTTATGAACATTGTTCGAGAGAAGGTGTTAACTCATCTAAATGAGTTGTTTGGCGATCATAACATAACTGAATGAAGTGTTGCCAGTTCCAATGCTAGCGCCACTATAGAAGGCCGAGGGGTATTGAATAAGGATGCAATGAAAACCATAATTGATGATGTTACTAAATTTGGGAAAATAATGAATGGAGGAGGGTTTGATATCAACATTCCTTTGAATGACATTGATATTCACCCGAACAATGAATTTGGGTTCAAATCTGGTTTTTTGCATAGTTCTAGCCCACTCACCAAGCAACGAAATGAAGGACATATACAAAACAACTTATAGGAGTGCCCTGCTGATGTAGTGATCAAAGAAAAGTAGTCCTCCTTCAAATCTGCTAATAAGGAGAATACTGGAAATCTTGATAGCTTTTTACACAATAACTTCAATAAAACAAAAGTATCCAAAGACACTAGAAGAAAATAACCAAATTAAAAAGTGATAATGAAGAAGCCAAACCAAGATAAAATAATACTTGAGACAATTGAGAGTTTGAGAGATGAAATTGTGAGTGGTAAAATAGATCCTTTCCTGTGTAATGTGAAGAAGAAGCTGATGAAATTGATGTCCAGAATTATAATGCTCTTCAACTAAGAACAACCACTCAAGATGTGTAACACCCCACCTCCGTTAAGGTCACTCTCAAAGGGAATGCCTTAACTTCGGTGGAGCGTTTTAAGGTACAAGATACTAATAAATTACAAGACAGAAAATTTATGCAGCGGAAAAAGATCAATATTATTTCATAAATACTTGTTCAACATAACAATTCAACAACTGTTTCAACCTTCCAAATTATTAAAACTTTTCATCTGTCTTGAAAACATAAAGAAGCAATACTGAAAATTAAATGACATAAATCCCCAATAAGTGCTTGACCATAGCCGTAGCTCAAAAAGAAAGTCCAAGCCTTACATCTACGGTCTTCAAGCTTTGGCTAACCTAAACTAAGCAGAAGTGTTTCCTCTTTGCGGACCTGGGGGGCGGGGGGGGGGGGGGGGAGGAGGGGACGGAAGAAAAGAAGCGAAAGGAAAATGGGTCAGACATAAGTCCGGTAAGCCCAGTTATTTAATAACATGTAAACAAGTGAAAGATTATGACATGAATAAACTGAACTTAGAATGATACCACAAGGATAGGGTAGTCCTAAAACGAGGTAAAGTAAGATTTAACTAGATTTGGTTATCGTACCACTTTTTACTTCTCTACACCCACTAGGAGCTATTTAACTAGCAATGTATGTTCATGATAAAGTGATCCCATTCATGTATTGATCGACTCCTACTCGCAGTCAAGTATTCCCGGTGTCATGCGGCCCCACGTGATTTTTAAGTACTTGTGCTGGTTCTAGTATAAGGTGTATCAAGTCCTATAATGGCAACCCTGACACAATTCAAAGATGCACAAGTGTACGCCTGGTGCCCAGTTCCTGCTTTTTCCACTCCGGAGCCCGTGCACGCCCGTACTCCGTCGGAACCTACACTGACGCACCTAATTGCCGCCCTTTTGACCGCTTATATTCAGCCCAGTAATCGTGCCCCACCCTGCCTAGTTCAGGGTACCTTGATACATCCATGTGGGTTACTGCTGAAACCGGTCCCCGTTACTAGGGTTTTTCTAGTCAACATGCTAAATTGGTTAAGTGTCCTTGGTTTGACTTAACCCCTATCAATCTTGTCTAGTTAACATGTTAAGTTGGTTAAGTGTTTCCTCAATTACTTAACCCCAATAATCTTGTCTTGTTAACATGTTAAGTTGGTTAAATGTTCCCTTAATTACTTAACCTCACCATTTCTAGCTTGATTGTTCATGAGCTTTAATTAATTAATTAATTAATTAAAGCACCAACCACTCACATTAGACAGGTATTATTGTGGTTACTGGATGTGCCGGTCGGTTCCGGGCAATTTTATACCACAACTCAGTCTAACCTCAGGTCTGTCTGGGCTTGATGCACTAACCTCTCACATTAGACAGGTATTGTTGTGGTTACTGGATGTGCCAGTCAGTTCCGGGCAGGTTTACACCACAACTCAGTCTAACCTCGGGTTAGGCATATTCATCTTTTACATTTTAAGTGTTACATGTCACATATTTTAATTATGTTCAAGACTAATGGTATAAATTATACCATTCATGGCCTTAACCATTTACATGGTTTTGGGCCCACCTACATTATTAACATGTTTTGATTTAATAACTATCCCAACATTACCCCCGTTTGTTCGTTCGTATTAATCACATAAAGTCATTGGGCCCGCATATCAGCCCAATTTATAAACAAGAGGTAAAGAAGGGAACATGCATAATACAGATTCAACAAAACATGTAAATTTTGCATAAAACTTTATTCATATAATTTAACATGTCACATGAACTTGCATATAATTTAGACTTAGATAATCGTAAGCCTAAAACATGTTAATATGTAGATCTAGGCATGTGTGAACATAACCTCAATTATAAACTAGCATATGACATAATCATGACATGTCCAATCCCAAGGCATGTATAATTTTAACATTAACATATAGGTGTGAACTAGATCTAACAAGGTGAACTTGCATAAGTCCACTTTACAAACATGCATATAAATATAGATCTAGTTTTGGATCTAACATGTAACATGCATATGAACATATGCATAATTAGATCGTGACTTGGATCTATCATAAAACATATAACTTGCATTAATCATATGAACCTAGATAGATCTTGACATGGATCCAACATAAAACTTGTAACTTGCATATGAACATATATATAGGCATATGGATCTAACATAAAGCATATGAATATATATATGTAGATCTTGACTTGGATCTAACATAATACATACAACTTGCATTAATCATATAAACATATATATGTAGATCTTAACTTGAAACATATAACTTGCATATGATATTGATAGTTTCATTCTCATTCTTTAATAGATCCAACACCAAGTCCAATAAGCCACAAACATTCCAAGACAATTCATGATAAAATCATCACAAGAAACAAACATGAATTAGCATCGTCAATATTATACAACATGGTATAATTCTATTTTTCACTTTATATCAAATCACGTCTTAAATTTATTTACATCTAAAAGATAACTACACTTACAAAAGACAATCTTGATTTCTAGAATCTGTATTCTGAAGTTGAAATGCTCACCTTTGATGTAGACAATCGTTGTTTTAGTTTAATTTTGATTTGATTTGGTTTGTCTCTTTTAATTTGCTTCAAGTTGAATGGCGGCTACTCGAGGTTGTCCAATGGCAGCATGACGGCTCTTGGTTTGATTTTTAATATGATTTAGGGTTGAGGTATTAGATTGCTTATATAGAAGGTTGATTTAATAGGAACCGTTAGATTAACCTTCAGACAAGATAGAATAGCCACATTAGCCCTAATGACTCTGCAAGGAGTCCATCAGAACCAATCAGATGCCACATCTGCCTTATAGCGAATCGACCCACGGGTTGACAGCCAAACACCCTGAATCAAACCCTAGTCGACCCGGGGACTCAGGTCGACCTCAAAAATGGGCCGGTTTGGTTATTCCCCCTCCCGTTTGGCTGTTTTGAACTTTTTTTTTGCATATTTACCTATTTAATATATATATATATACATCATATGCATACAAACTTCAAGGCTTAATAACTTCTTCATAAGATATCCGTTTTATGCAAACCAAATGTCAATCTTGACCAAAATTTTGAGATGAACGTAATAGCGCAACCCATTTCACTTAATTCTTCTTAAAAATTAAGTGTTCTTGAATTTGTTAATTTTAATATTCTTAGAAAATTCGGGGTGTTACATTCTCCCCTCCTTAAAGGATTTCATCCCCGAAATCTTCAAGTTAAGAAGAATGCATCTTAACATCCAATCATCCATCTACTCATCCATCATCCACAAGCATCCATTGTCCTTAAAAGACTTCTAATGCCATATGAACATATGCAGAGTGTGTGTATATGTCTCTTATCTAGTGCAAAATCAGGCGGTCTACTGATCCAGTTGACCTCCTTAATGCGAATCATGAGAGTGCCATGAGTCCATTATGTATGCAATTTTTCCTATTCATAATTCTACATGAGTGCACAATCATTCATACAAATGCAACGTTCATATATGATAACACATCAAGTTTAAATCCACATACAATTTCATGCATTCATATGCAAATGCAATATGAAAGTGATTGAGCCGATCTAGAACCTAATGTGTATGTGCATATGCATCCACGAGCAATCACTAGCAACCACTTGCAACCACTTTGCAACCATCAACCATAACATGTTTCAAATACATGTTTACGTCCATTTATTTCTACTAAGGATCAATAAATAGGACCGAGAAGATAATTAAGCATGAATAAACTTATGATAAAGGAGAGATCATAGATGTACCCTAAAAAAGATAAGGGTAGACTGCGCGTATCTTGCTTTCAGTCTCCCAAGTCGCGTCTTCTTCATTGTCACTCCATTGTACTTTAACAAGCTTGACTTCACGGTTGGTAGCTTTTTGACTTCCGTTCCCAAGATATGAGTTGGGATTCTTCTCACTGTTGCTTCTTGTTCCACTTCTACCTCTTCTAGTATCTTTGGTTCCACCACTTCCGCAGACTCATGTAAGCACTTCCATAGGTGAGAAACATGAAAGACATTGTGAACTCCAACCAACTTTTCAGGTAGCTCTAATCTATAGGCCATCGTCCCAATTCTTTCAATGATAGGAAATGGTCTTATGAAACTAGGTGCCAATTTACCTTTGGATCCAAAGCGAACAACATTCCTCAAAGGAGATAATTTAAAGAACACTCTGTCTCCAACCTCAAACTCAAGGTCGGTCCTTCTTTTATCTACATAGGACTTCTGTCTATCTTGAGTAGTCTTCATTTGTCTTCTTATTAGGTCTACCTTTTCTGAGGTTTCCCTAATAATGTATGGCCCAAGTATAAGCTTATCTTTGGATTCCCACCAATAAGTTGGTGATCGACACGGTCTCCCGTATAAGGCTTTGAAGGGTGCCATGCCTATTGTAGCTTGGTAACTATTGTTGTAGGCGAACTCCACCAGAGGAAGATGATCTTCCCATGTCCCTCCAAAGTCAAGAACATACAATCTCAAGAGGTCTTCTAAGACTCTATTCACCCTTTCCGTCTATCCATCGGTTTGGGGGTGGTAGACCGTGCTTAAACATAGTTGTGTGCCTATAACCTCTTGCAAACTCTTCCAGAACTCGCTTGTAAAGATAGGTCTCGATCGCTTACTATGTTGGAAGGTATCCCATGCAGTCGAAGTATCTCTTTAAGATATAGAGATGCTAGAGATGAGGCAGTCCTTCTACTTTTGATAGGTATAAAGTGAGCGCTTTTTGTGAGCTGGTCCACTATTACCCAAATACTGGTATTGCCCCTTCTTGACCTAGGCAACCCATCAATAAAGTCCATCGAAATGCTATCCCATTTCCACTATGGGATCTCTAGAGGATGAAGCAAACCACCAGGCTTCTTCTGCTCCGCCTTGACCTGCTGGCATATCATGCACTTAGAAACGAATTCAGCTACGTCCCTCTTCATGCCAATCCAAAAGAAAACTCTTTTGATGTCTTTATACATTTTGTCTCTGCCTGGGTGTATGGTCAGCTTTGAATGGTGTGCTTCTTCTAGAACTATTTTCACTAAATCTCTTACTTGTGGGATGCATAGCCTTCCATCCCATCTCAACCATCCCTTATCATCGATGGAGTATCTATTGAGGTGACTCGAAGTCTCACCCCTAATCAGCTTATCTATCACATCTACTAGCTGAGGGTCTTCATGTTGTGCGGTTCCTATTGAGTCAAAAAGTGTAGGCCGCACTCCCAGTGTTGCTAACATGCCAGGTACAAATTTCGGAGGAGGGTCTAAAGTCAAAGTTGGTTATGTACTCCAAGCTTTGCCTTTCTACAAAGAGAGGGCTTAAGGTCAGCTTCTTTCTACTCAGAGCGTCTGCTACCACATTGCCCTTGCCAGGAGTATAGGAAATCTCAAAATCATATGCGGTAAGAAACTCCATCCATCTTTGTTGCCTCAAGTTGAGATCTTTCTGTGAGAAAAGGTACTTCAACGATTTATGGTCAGTAAACAATTCAAACTTCTCACCTAGGAGATAATGGCGCCAAGACTTAAGAGCGAAAACGATGGCCGCCAATTCTAGGTCGTGGGTTGGGTAGTTTTTCTCATGTACTTTCAACTGCCTTCCACCATAAGCTACTACCTTCCCTTCTTGCACCAAGACAGCGCCTAATCCTGTACCGCATTCATCCATGTATACGGTAAACATCTTGCTCCCATCAGGCAATGTCAGAACTGGGGCTGTTGTTAGAGCCCTTTTCAAGCGTTGGAAAGCAATATCGCAATCCAAATCCCAAGCGAAAACTAGGTTCTTCTTCGTCAACCTTGTAAGTGGAGCTGAGATTTTCGCAAAGTCTTTGATGAACTTCCGGTAAAAGCCTGCTAGCCCGAGAAAGCTTTGGACTTCAGTTGCGTTTCGTGGAATCTTCCAATCTTGCACAACAACCACTTTTGCGGGGTCCACGACTAACCCCTCTTTGGACACCACATGTTCAAGGAATCTAACTTCTTCTCTCCATAAATGGCATTTGGAGAATTTGGCTTTCAACTGATGTGCACGGAGATTATCCATGACTTCCCTTAAGTGCTGAGAATGCTCTTCCTCACTCTTCGAGAAGATCAAAATATCGTCCACGAAGACCACCACAAACTTATTGAGGAATTCCCGGAACTCCCTGCTCATCAAGTCCACGAAATAGGCAGGTGCGTTTGTCAAGCCGAAAGGCATGACAAGCCACTCGAAGAAACCATCTGGGGTCCTAAATGCGGTCTTGTCAATGCTATCCTCAGCCACTCTTAGCTGATGAAACCCGGTAGCCAGATCTAGTTGGGAGAAAACGGATGCACCTACGAGCTGATCAAACAGATCGTCAATTCTTGGGAGTGGGTGCCTATTATTCTTGGTCAGCTTGTTCAGCTCGATATAATCCAAGCATAGGCAGAGTGACCCATCGGCTTTGGTCACGAACACTACTGGAGCACCCCATTCAGAAATACTCTGTCTTATGAACACCTTTTCAAGCAGCTCTTTAACTTGCTTGTTGAGTTCTTTTCTCTCCCTTGGAGCCATGTGTCTAACGGCTAAAGCAACGGGTTTTGCATTGTCAATGAGGTATATGCGGAAGTCTATCTCCCGCTTCGGAGGTAAGCCCTTTACCTCTTCAAACACATCCGAGTATTCACGGACCACTCTAACAGACTGCAAATTCTCAACAGACGCATCAAGAGATTCTAGATAACTTAGCATAACAGAATTCATGGGATTACAAGAGATACCGAGGCGAGTCATGAGTCTAACCACTCTCTTTTCACAATCGAGGACGGCACCATTACTGAATAGCCAGTTCATGCCTAGAATCAGCCCATCATAGCCCGTGAAGCCCAAAACATAAGCATTACATTTAAACCCAACGCTTAAAATAGAGATTTCCAAATCCAAACAAATCATTGACAAATAAACTGAGCCCCCAACTGGATTTGAAACAACCAAGGCATCCTCTACTATATGGGTGTCTAGGTGCAGAGATTCAACTAGAGAAGTAGATATAAAAGAGTGCGATGCGCCAGAATCAAAGAGAGTACGAACAAGATTATCAAACAGATAAACTAACTTTCAACAGAAATATGTCTACCTCGTTCCTGCAGAGGTGCAACGAGAGCATGAACCTGCCCTCCAGAAGATGATCCAGTCCTCTGTCCCTGCCCTTGCCTTTTTGGGCAGTCCTTAGACAAGTGTCCAGTATCCCCACACTGGAAACAAGCGCCCAATTTCCTCTTTTTCTTTCTACGGTCCCTAGCCAAGTGTCCAGGTATCCCACAGAAATTGCACTTCATCTTCTTACAGGATTTATTATCCTTCTCGCCTTTCTTGGGGTCCGTCTTCTTGTTCTGAGATCCATCTCCTTTCTTGTTTTGAGGCTCTTCTTTCTTCACCTCCTTCTTGCCATCTTTGTTCTCCTCTTGCAACAGAGCCATGTCCACCAGTCTCTCGTAAATCGCTCCCATAGGTATATGGGACATTGCCAAACCTTGCAGTGGCTCATTCAGTCCTTTGGCAAAGCGGAGAGCCTTCTTGTGTGGAGTGTTTACTAACTCCAGTCCAAATCGAGCAAGCTGGTTGAATTTATTGACGTATTCTTTGACCGACAAGCTGCCCTGTTTAAGTGATAGGAACTTCTCCATTTGCAGACTCTGCTCAGCTTGTGAGAGGAACTTCATTTCAAATCTCGCCCTAAAGTCCTCCCAAGTCTCTATCGGTCTTTCAACATTAGTGACTTCCCACCAGAAGGAGGCCTCGTCTTTGAGCAACCACACCACCAACTGTAGTTTCTGCCTCTCATCTACTTCAAAGATAACGAATAAGTCCTCAGTCTCTTTGAGCCAGTTTCTGGCTTCCACGAACACTTCCCTTAAAGTCTTTTCCACCCATGGATCTAAAGTCTCTGCAGATCTTTGAGAAAGCATTTCCTCTCGGAGGAGGAGGAGGAGAAGCAGCTGGGGAAGGAGGAATGTCTGTTGGGCCCGCGTCATTGGACCTAGCTTCTAGGTATCTCCTGAACCAGCTAGGTATCGGTACACCCTCTGGAAGGTTAAGATCCCAAGACATGCTGAAACAAAAAGGAAAGATTCAAAACGAAGGATAGAAAGATAGTGCATATGGATTTGGGGATTATGCCTTTTTAAATTAACACTTTTTCTTTAAAATGCTTCTTTATGACTTTTTTTTTTGAAAAATAGTTTCAAAAAATGTTATCCGATCGGGTAACCTTTAGCTCTGATACCAAGTGTAACCACCCACCCCCGTTAAGGTCACTCTCAAAGGGAATGCCTTAACTTCGGTTGAGCGTTTTAAGGTACAAGATACTAATAAATTACAAGACAGAAAATTTATGCAGCGGAAAAAGATTAATATTATTTCATAAATACTTGTTCAACACAATAATTCAACAACTGTTTCAACCTTCCAAATTATTACAACTTTTCATCTGTCTTGAAAACATAAAGAAGCAATACTGAAAATAAAATGACATAAATCCCCAATAAGTGCTTGACCATAGCCATAGCTCAAAAAGGAAAGTCCAAGCCTTACATCTACGGTCTTCAAGCTTCGGCTAACCTGGACTAAGCAGAAGTGTTTCCTCCCTACAGACCGGGGGGGGGGAACGGAAGAAAACAAGCGAAAGGAAAAATGGGTCAAACATAAGTCTGGTAAGCCCAGTTATTTAATAGTATCTAAACAAGTAAAAGACTATGACATGAATAAACTGAACTTAGAATGATACCACAAGGATAGGGTAGTCCTAAAATGAGGTAAAGTAAGATTTAACTAGATTTGGCTATCGCACCCACTTTTTACTTCTCTGCACCCACTAAGAGTTGTTTAACTAGCAATGTATGTTCATGACAAAGTGATCCCATTCATGTATTGATCGGCTCCTACTCGCATTCATGTATTCCCGGTGTCATGCGGTCCCACGTGATTTTTAAGTACTTGTGATGGTTCCAGTATAGGGTGTATCAAGTCCTATAATGGCAACCCTGACACGATTCAAAGATGCACAAGTGTACGCCTGGTGCCCAGTGCCTGCTTTTTCCACTCCGGAGCCCGTGCACGCCCGTACTCCGTCGGAACCTACACTGACGCACCAAATTGCCGCCCTTTTGACCGCTTATATTCAGCCCAGTAATCGTGCCCCACCCTACCTAGTTCAGGGTCCTTAATACATCCATGTGGGTTACTACTGAAACGGGTCCCCGTTACTAGGGTTTTTCTAGTCAACATGCTTAATTGGTTAAGTGTCCTTGGTTTGACTTAACCCCTATCAATCTTGTCTAATTAACATGTTAAGTTGGTTTAAGTGTTTCCTCAATTACTTAACCCCACCAATCTTGCCTTGTTAACATGTTAAGTTGGTTAAGTGTTCCCTTAATTACTTAACCTCACCATTTCTAGCTTGATTGTTCATGAGATTTAATTAAATAATTAATTAAAGAACCAACCACTCACATTAGACAAGTATCGTTGTGGTTACTGGATGTGTCGGTCGGTTCCGGGTAGTTTTACACCACAACTCAGTCTAACCTCGGGTTTTTCTGGGCTTTATGCACTAGCCTCTCACATTAGACAAGTACTGTTGCGCTTACTGGATGTGCCGGTCGGTTCCGGGCAGGTTTACACCACAACTCAGTCTATCCTCAGGTTAGGCATATTCATCTTTTACATTTTATATATGTGAATTTACTACAAGTGTTTCATGTCACATATTTTAATTATGTTCAAGACTAATGGTATAAATTATACCATTCATGGCCTTAACCATTTACATGGTTTTGGGCCCACCTACATTATTAACATGTTTTGATTTAATAACTATCCCAACGTTAACCCCGTTTGTTCATTCGTATTAATCACATAAAGTCGTTGGGCCTGCATATTAGCCCAATTTATAAACAAGAGGTAAAGAAGGGAGAATGCATAATATAGATTCAACCAAACATGTAAATTTTGCATAAAACTTTACTCATATAATTTAACATGTCACATGAACATGTATATAATTTAGACTTAGATAATCATAAGCCTAAAACATGTTAATATGTAGATCTAGGTATGTGTAAACATAACCTCAATTATAAACTAGCATATGACATAATCATGACATGTCCAATCCCAAGGCATGTATAATTTTAACATTAACATATAGGTGTGAACTAGATCTAACAAGGTGAACTTGCATAAGTCCACTTTACAAACATGCATATAAATATAGATCTAGTTTTGGATCTAACGTGTAACTTGCATATGAACATATGTATAATTAGATCGTGACTTGGATCTACCATAAAACATATAACTTGCATTAATCATATGAACCTAGATAGATCTTGACATGGATCCAACATAAAACTTGTAACTTGCATATGAACATATGAACATATATATAGGCATATGGATCTAACATAAAGCATATGAATATATATATGTAGATCTTGACTTGGATCTAACATAATACATACAACTTGCATTAATCATATAAACATATATATGTAGATCGTAACATGAAACATATAACTTGCATATGATATTGATAGTTTCATTCTCAATCTTTAATAGATCCAACACCAAGTCCAATAAGCCACAAACATTCCAAGACAACTCATGATAAAATCATCACAAGAAACAAACAAGAATTAGCATTGTCAATATTATACAACATGGTATAATTCTATTTTTCACTTTATAAAAAATCACGTCTTAAATTTATTTACATCTAAAAGATAACTACACTTACAAAAGACAGTCTTGATTTCTGGAATCTGTATTCTGAAGTTGAAATGCTCGCCTTTGATGTAGACAATCGTTGTTTTAGTTTAATTTTGATTTGATTTGGTTTGTCTCTTTTAATTTGCTTCAAGTTGAACGGCGGCTACTCGAATGGAAGCATGACGGCTCTTGGTTTGATTTTTAATATGATTTAGGGTTGAGGTATTAGGTTGCTTATATAGAAGTTTGATTTAATAGGAACCGTCAGATTAACCTTCAGACAAGATAGAATAGCCACAGCAGCCCTATTGACTCAGCAAGGAGTCCATCAGAACCAATCAGATGCCACATCTGCCTTAGAGCTAATCGGCCCACGGGTTGACAGCCAAACACCCTAAATCAACCCCTAGTCGACCCAGCAAGGCTCGGGTCGACCTCAAAAATGGATCGGTTCGGTTATTCCCCCTCCCGATTCGCTGTTTTGAACTTTTTTTTGCATATTTATCTATTTAATTTATATATATATATATATATTTTCTCATATACATACAAACTTCAAGGCTTAATAACTTCTTCATAAGGTATCCGTTTTATGCAAACCAAATGTCTATCTTGACCAAAATTTTGAGACGAACGTAATAGTGCAACCCATTTCACTTACTTCTTCTTCTAAAAATTAAGTGTTCTTGAATTTGTTAATTTTAATATTCTCAGAAAATTCGGGTTGTTACAAGACGAAACTGAGAACCAATCCTCTAGTAACCCGTATGCAAACATCCCCCCACCTCCAGGATACAAAGCACAGCCACCTAATGTGATAGTTTCAAAAGTAGCAGTCTCGACAGCTAACTTAGCTAGTTGCAGTAAGGGCAAGTCACCAATCACTTGCAGTAAATCAAGAGCAAAGGGTAATACCCCCTTTGATAATGGTTGACAGCTGCTAGGGTTATAAGTGTCGTTGTCAACACTACGGAACTTAAATGTAATTTCTATCACAAAACTGGGATGTATGTTTGCATATGTAATATGTATCCCCTGCGTGGGTATATGTATTAAGCAGCTGATATACTCATGGTATATCACCTGTGCATGTTGTAACCTTTTCTTCTTTTTCAATAAAGTGTTACAGATCACTATAAAAACCGGTCAGCCTTGCCAAAAAAAATTACTACATTTAGTATACATATAAAACTAACAAAAGAACCATTTGTTCATTGATTTGTATTTTACACCGTCTACAATAATATATATGTTGGCTAGCTTTTTGACCAAGCCACCAAGGTCCGCACACATGAAGAAAATATGAAATTTCACACCTTTAGCCTTCGAAGACCCGATCGGATCGCCCTACCTTGCCACGATCGTGATTGCCCCCGTCATCTCGATCCGACCCATCCTTTCCTACGCGATCCGACCCGTCTACTCATGCATGACCCGATCCGAGCCCAGAAGACATGGTGAAGGTTATGACCAAGTCCATCACGATCCGAGAATGCAGGATCTTGCGACACCTGTTCGTAACTGTCATATTGACCATTTCTTCCTCAAGCTACGAACCAGTCCTAGATTCTCGAGATTTGTGCCACGTATGACCGCGATCCATCTACAAATATCAGCTATAATTAGCCCCATACTTGGAATTTTTAGGATTTTTTGGCAATTCTGAGTTCTGACTCCACCATTATTACACCTCTATTATTATTATTATTATTATTATTATTCAGATTTGTCTCGAATTTATTGAGTGAATCAACATTGTAAATGTGAGGTTGAGGGATAAATCATCGATTGTACTTGAAATTTAAGTATAATAATAGATATAAAGTGGACGTAGGCTCGTTAACGCCGAACCACTATAAATCTCGTGTCTTCCTTGATTTTTCTTGCATTTTTTCTAATATTAATTTCTGCACAATTGAACAACTTGGGTGTTGGAGCCAATTTTGGATCTAACGTTTTGGTACTTTCACTGAGAACAAAGTCTCAGCATGTTGGATTGTAGTTCTATTATTCGGACGATCAAGTTGGAAGAAAACGGTCCAAAACTCCATTGTTTCAATTTTTGAAGATTTTAGTAAAGCTCAGATATCATGGCTGGAAAGAAGTTCAAGGAAGTACGAGCTTCCCAGGCGACTGAAGCTATGAACAAAGCGGTTGAAGAGAGCGTCCAGGAGCAGATCGAAGTTCTGTCACCGGATCATAGTGAGCAGGGGGCGATCCGAACCAATGATGGTACGGCGATCCAACCAGCTAAGGGGGTCACGACCCGATCCCAAGATAACGCCGCCATCCCCCTACTAACCCTTCTGTGATCTGATCCCAGGGAACTACTACGAACCGACGCCAGGAGGGTACCAAGAGCCACCAGCCTAGGAGGACTACGATCCGGACAGATAATCAGACTACTACTCGACCTGGGGAGGAAATCATGGCTCGTTCCGCTCGTGCTGAACTTCTGCTCAACCTGGTTCAAGTTCCTTGCATATCAGAGAAGATGAAGATGACCAGTTCGACCCTTCTGCCCCAATTACCGGAGGACGTTTGACTCGAGTACTTGAAGCGTTGGATAGGCAAACCGATGAACTGGTCGCTCAAAGGCAGGAGAGCTCGTTGCTGCATCAAAATATTACTGCCCTAGGCAGAAGAATTGACGATATTCAAAGGCAGGTTTCACCACCTCCAGCTCACCCTTTCTCTCCGGAACATACATCGTCGTCTAAAGAGCCCCGAAGGAACCGACGATGGCCCTCGTTAGAAAGGCCCGAGAATATAGAGCAGCTTCGATTTGGGTCACTTCCATCTCGTGAAGAAGAGGCATTTAATCAGGGAACTAGTAACCGCAACTTAAATGAGCCTGTTCTACCACCGAGGAACGGCGTGCCTCCCGCTCGTCGCATGATCGACCGCGGCAACAGGGGGCAAGGGAGTTCTGCTCAAGGCCCGGACTTTGTAGCAGCATGTCAAAGAAATGCTGGAGGAGGCCGTCGGGCAAGAAGTGCTGATCCCGAATCTACCCAGACCCATGTAGAGGTTGAGGCAATGATTAGGCAGGTCATGGTAGATAGCCGACAGAGGAATGAAGATTGGGGCATAGATCGCAGTCATACGCCTTTTACTGACGACATACTGGATGTTACATTCCCGAGGCGCTTCAATATGTCAACCATGTATCGCTATACGGGCAGGACTGACCCCATCCAGCATTTAATGCGATACTCCTGGTTAATGAATGTCGCTGCAGCCACAGACGCGGTAAAATGTAAAGCGTTCCCTATATTTTTGGAAGATGTGGCGTTATTGTGGTTTACCGGCCTGCCAACACGGTCAATACCAGCTTCAGGGAATTGAGTGAGAAATTCGTGAACCAATTCCGTCTTCATGCCCAGAGGTCTAAGAATTTGATCGAGCTATCCCTTATTAAACAACGGCCGGACGAAAGCCTGAGGTCGTATTTGGATCACTTTAACTTGGCTGTCACAGAAGTTAAAGATCCGCATGAGCAAACTGTGTTGATGGCCTTGATCGATGGCGTCGATAAAGATACCGAGTTTGGAAGATATCTCGCTGGCAAACCACCCCCAACCAGAGAAATATTTTATGAAAAAGCTAATGTTCGCCTGCGTCGGGAGGAGATATACGCTAATCGAAAAAGAAAGGCTACTGATAAGGAGGATATCCAAAGCAACGTGGCCATCAAGAAAACGGGAGATAGCTTAGGAAAAGTTGAAGTTAACGTTGGGAACAAGAATCAAGGCAGTGGTCACCAATCAGGGAATAATAATAACAATAATCGAAAAAGAAATCGAGGAAATGACTCTTAGAGGAGATCTCGGCCCAGACCGTTTGAGAGCTTCACACCGTTAAATGACACGTTGGAAAACATCTTACTGGATACATATAATGTCCTCCAGTACAAAAGGCCTCCTCCGAGAGATTCTACAGAGAAAGAGAGTGAAACTGGGAAATTCTGTCTTTTCATCAAATTCATGGTCATTCCACAAACGAATGTCATCACTTGAGAGACGTGGTTGAAAGACTGCTCCGAGAAGGGAAGCTCGATGAGTATAAGGTGACTCCTAGGGACAGAGGGCAAGCCGTACAAGCCCCGAACCAAAACCAACATACTGCCAAACAGACGGCTTAGCAAAAAGGGAAAAATATCGTTATCAATACCATAATTGGTGGGCTCCACCTAGCAGGGCACAATTTTTGAGCTATGGATCAATACATAAATGCAGCTAAACAGCATTTCAAAGTGGGAGAATGTAGTAACCCTAAGGACAGCGCTCCGATTAAGCAACAAAAGATGATGTCCGATGACGTCATATTTCGCGAGCGAGAAAGTATTGGAGTACACTCCCCAACTGAAGATCCGTTAGCGATCACCGTCACCATCGGCCCATCTATAGTTCATAAAGTCTTGGTAGATAACGGGAGTTCAGTCAACATTTTGTTCAAGAAAACATTCGACCAAATGAAACTCGAGCCGAAGGATTTGAAGCCATGTGAAGGTTGGATACGCGGATTTAATGGGGCCTCGACCGCTCCAATAGGATACGTGGAATTATCAGTAACCCTTGGGGAAGGAGAACACCTGAGAGTGAGGATCCTCCCCTTCGTGGTCCTGGATATTGAATCGCCATACAATGCCTTCTTAGGACGACCGGCCCTAGCCAAATTCAGGGCTTGTATTGCACCCTGGCGCTTGTTGTTGAAATTCCCAATGGATTCTGGTGTGGGTATTGTGAGAGGAGACCAAGTTGTTGCACGAGCATGCTACATTGCAGAGTTAAAATTGCTCTGCAAAGGAAGAGATATAGAGGCGAAAGGTGGTTCCTCCCCTCCAAGGGAGGAATCGTCATAGCAACTAAAGGAAGTGCCTTTGGGAGGGTCGGCCAAAGAGTTGCCCGAGGACATAGATCCCAGGGAGGATGAAGAGCCTGGGGGCAGAATGACGACTCCCAATGAAGCAACTGTCGATGTACCAATTGATGATGGTGACCGAAAGAAGGTCTTGAAGATTGGATCCCAATTGGATCCCGTTCGAGCCAAGGAATTAACAAATTTTCTGAAAGCTAACTTGGATGTATTTGCCTGGACCCATGCGGACATGTGTGGGATATCTCCCTCGATTATGAGTCATTCGCTAAGCATTAACCCGAAACATCCTCCTGTCAAGCAGAAAAGGCGAATGCTGGGTCTAGAAAGGTCTGCCACATTGAAAGAAGAAGTCGAAAAACTGAAGAGTAATGGATTTATTAAATATTTGACGTACCCTGACTGGATTTCAAACCCGGTTTTGGTAAAAAAGGCTAATGGAAAGTGTCGTACGTGCATCGATTTCTCTGATCTAAACAAGGCCTGTCCGAAGGATAGCTTCCCATTGCCTAGAATCGATCAATTAGTAGATTCAACCACAGGTCATGAACTTCTTTCTTTTATGGATGCCTATTCAGGGTATAATCAGATCCCCATGCATGTTCCAGACCAAGAGCATACCAGCTTCATTACAGATTTGGGATTATACTGCTATGTGGTAATGCCTTTCGGTCTGAAAAATGCCGGCGCTACATATCAACGGTTGGTGAATAGGATGTTCTACAACTAAATCGGGAAAACGATGGAGGTATATGTCGACGATATGTTGGTAAAGTCCAGACAGTCGTCCGATCATACCAACGATTTGGCAGAGATGTTTCAAATTCTCCGAAAATATGGGATGAAATTGAATCCTTTGAAACGCTCGTTTGGGGTAGCATCTGGAAAATTCCCGGGGTTCATTGTAAGCTTGCGCAGAATTGAGATTAATCCAGACCAAATTACAGCAATCCGAAATATCCAAGAACCAAAGCAGATTAAAGATGTGCAAAGCCTTGCTGGAAAAGTGGCAGCGCTTAGCAGATTTATCTCAAAAGCTACAGATAAATGCATCTCGTTTTTCGAGCTAATAAAGCGAGGCAAGCACAACTTTAAATGGACTCCTGATTGTATAGAAGCTTTCCAAAATCTGTTGAATCATCTGAAGAGACCCCCGATACTGTCTAAGCCTGTGGATCACGAGGATTTATTTGTGTACTTGGCAGTGTCATCCCGCGCAATCAGTTCGGGTTTGGTAAGAGAAGAGGATAAGGTGCAAAGACCGGTGTACTATGTGAGCAAGAAATTGGCAGCTGCAGAACGAAATTACCCGAAAATAGAAAAGCTCGCGTACTGTAACAACCCGCATTCTACGCATCGGATGATCGTAGAATATTTATTTCTTTCCTATATGAAGTCGTGGCTTTGGGAAACGACCATTGGGGTCATTTTCCATGTTCATGATTTTTGCCGATTTTTAAATGACCGTTTTGCCCCTAGCTGATCTTGTTTCGGCCATAACTTTTGATTGGAAAGGATTTTTGACCTGAAACCACTTCCATTGGCTTCGGATGATGGTTTACCTTTCCGTAGAGTGGTCACATGCGAAAAACGGACTTACCGTTTGGGAGATATGGCTGAAATAGGGTTTGGAAGGTGAAAAACTGCTTAACCGGGCCAAATAGGATGATTAGTGAATGAGCCCATAACTCATTTCGGGATTAGGGTTATGGGGAGGCTGAAAAGGGTTAGGGTTTCATTCCATTTCAGTTTTCTAGCCTCCACTTACCTCTTAGAAACCCTAAAAATGGCATCCAACCTCTAAATCGCCTCCAAATCACTTTCTAATCAAGGATTAAGCCTAGCAACATCAAATCAAGGGGGATCTTCACCAAACCCAAATTAGAGCTGCTGTTTAGCGTTGGTATTCACGCTATATCAGAGATTTATTTCAGATCCAAGGTTTATTTGTGGCTAAGGTGAGTGATTTGCATAGTTCCTCACTAATCATGGTCAATTAAGGGTAATTAGTGAAGATTAGCGAATTTATAGATTAATAAATTCTGGAAAAATATTCATAGATACTAAAATGTTATTTTAGACATCTGTTAGAAAATTTGGCTAATTTGGTTAAGTTTTGCTAATCATATCATTAGTTTTGCTTAAACATGCTTAAGGGAAAATATGGGGTTTTTGCTATGTTTGATCCATTTTAACCTATCATATTGATGTTTTGGTGTTTGAGGTCACTTCTACTTGTTGCTATGACTGTATGGTATGCTTTGTGATTGATTAGAATAGATAGAATGGTCGAAAACGTCGTCGAATGGCGTAAAACACTCGCTGGAAAAGTTGTAGAAAAATGGTGCAGGTTTTCGGATCGGATCGGTTGAATGGGCTCGGACCGGATAGTGGACTGGGCAAGGCACCGAACCGAGACTTGGCATAAAAGGAAGTATGGCAAAAAGGAAGGCCACTATGATTGAACTGGGATCGGATCGGGCTAAGGAAGGGGAACCGGATCGAACTGAAGGGAAGAGAAAGGGAACGGAACGGAAGAGAAAGGGGAAGTGGATCAGACCGTGACCAGGAACCCGAGCCGAACCGGTGGAGCAAGGTTACGCCGAACCAAAGCAAGTACATCCGAACCAAACCGATGCGACATGGAGAACCCGAACCAAGTTGATGGCCAAGCCGAACCAAACGAGGTGCATATATCCGAACCGAACCGCCATAGAAGAATTGCTATAACCAAACCGAACCGATCCAGTGATGACCAAAAACCCGAGATACAAAGGTAGTCCAAATGGAAGTTAGAGCTCAGGATCCAGTTGGGAACTAACGAGTTCACTTCATGGTTGGGCTTTGCTGCGGGACGTGTGCTAAGGAGTTGTCGACGTTCATAACTTCGATTCACCACTGAGAAGGAATGATAGGCTACGTATCAGTGCAGTAGAGTCATTATGACTCGAGGGGCAAAGTGATCGTAGCAGGACTACGTATCAGTGCAGTAGAGTCACCATGACTCGAGGGGCAAAGTGATCGTAGTAAGACTATGAGCCATTGCAGTGGAGCCATTGTGACTCCATGGGGCAGAGTGGACATAGTAAAGGATTAGTAAAGCTATGAGCCGGTGCAGTGGGGTGTGTACGAATCCATGGGGAAAAGTGGACATAGCGAAGGATTAGTGGCTATGGATCAGTGCAGTGAAGCCGTTGTGACTTCATGGGGCAGAGTGATCATAGCAAAGTGTTGGGTGATCGAAGTGGTGGATATCGTATGCTTTACGCACTGAGTGAGAGATGTGAGGATGGTTGCTATGCTTGATTTGTTTGCCATCATTATGACATGCACACCCCCACCCCCGTATTCTTTACACCATATGTTAGTGGCACCTTAGAGTGTTGTACAATATGTAGTGTTAACTCTTTGGTTGCAGGTCCAGGTTCAGGTATGGTTTAGTATACCTATTATTGTTCTGTTTAGCTGCTTATCGCTCATACCAGACTTTTTTTCTGGCCCAGAGTTTTATGTCTCTTCTTATTACTCTGGGTGCTCTCACGAGCAGAATAGAGACAGGTTAGCTGGGTATACACGAGTAGTTGATGCGAAGACGAGCAGGAGGCTCCCACGTATGATACATATAGATATTCTCCCTGTGTTGTTGAAGATCACTGCTTGGGCATTAGTAGTGCATCTTCTACTCTAGCTTTCTTTTGCTTCAGAGACAGTTTAAAGTTGTAATAATGATGTTGGATCATAAGCTGTATTTGGATTTCCGCTGCTATGTTGGTCTAGTTTTCAGCTTATGCACTGTCTTTCCTGTTTTATGTCAAGACTATGTTATTATTATATTTTGTTCCATGCGCTGTGAGACATTCTACAGGTTCTTTGTTGATTCTTCGTCTTCTTTCTTTTCTTCCGACAACCGTCCCGTGCCAACTGGACATGTGTACAACGCACTTTTGGAGGAAATGTCGGTTGGTGCGGGGCGGGCCGTCACATTTGGTATCAGAGCTCTAGGTTGCGTAGTTAACCTAGGGAAAGACACTAGGGAGAGGTAGTACGTATATGAGAGTGCGTATTTGTGATTACTTTGGTTTTCAAAAGCTATATATATATATACTATTAGTAGTGTAAGGATGAATTTGTACTACACTAGCACCACTATGGAGATAGTTAATCGTTTTCCCTTTACAGATTGAACGATGAGTCAAGACACGAGGTGTTCTGGTAGACGGGCCAATAATGGGAATGCTCCTGACATGAGGACGATGTTCACTGACTTCATGAGAGAGATGCTTAGGGATGTTCAGGGAGAAGTTCCCAATGCCGGTAATGGTGGTGGTCCAGTAGTGCAGGCGCCTAGGGCCAATTTCGCCAAGCTGTCCAAGGATTACACTAACCTTGGTGGGAAGCCGTTCCACGGAACGGAGTCGGCCACGGATGTTCAGGATTGGTTGGATAGCTGTGATCGTATCTTCGACGACTTGGGTATCGAGGATGTGATGAAGAGAAGGCTAGCGTCTCGTCAGCTGCAAGGGCGAGCGATGAATTGGTGGAATGCTATTAGGACAGCGACTCCATAGGATCAGGTTACTTGGGATCAGTTTAAGGCTCGCTTTAGCGACAAGTTTATCCCAGCTGCTCAGAAGTTGGAATTGTTTAGGAAGTTCTTGGTGCTTAAGCAGAATGGTAGAGCACTCTCAGACTATATTGCTGAGTTCGGCACTTTGTCGAAGTATGGATTATCCCTTATCGATACTCCTGAGAAGAAGAATGAGAAGTTCATTACTGGTTTGGACGGATACTTGGGGGAAAGGCTTATCAACCACATCGATGAGACTTTTGAATCGATTGTGGGGAAGCCTTGAGATCAGATAGTCTTTACCCTAAGTCAAAGACTGAGGCATCTGCAGAAGGGCTAAAGCCGCAAGCAGGCGGTGGAGGCAAGAACAACTCTCAGAATAAGATGAAGCAGAACCAAACTAAGGATGGCCAGAAAAAGAGCAAGTAAGATGTTGAGTGCTTCAGCTGTGGTAAGAAGGGCCATTATGCCAAAGAATGTCGGGCCAAGCCAGCGGATAGGAAGTGCTACAACTGTAGCCAAGTGGGACATCGTGCTACAACTGTAGCCAAGTGGGACATCATAAGGATAAATGTCCACAACCTCTTAAAGAGAAGCTGATTGTGAAAGCATATGCTATTAATGTTGTTCCTTCTTCTTCGAATGCCCCAACTGCGGCGGAGAAAAGAAAGAATGTCGTCATTCAAGGTATGCTTTCTATTCTTGATGTACCTGTTCGAGTTTTGTTTGATACTGGGGCTTCCCATTCCTTCATATCTAGTGACCTGGTAGATAGGTTGGGACTGGAACCCGAGATAGTCGATAGACCGTTGGTTGTGACGAACCCGATTGGTGGTTCGACTAACCTTAGTATGATTTGCCGAAATTTGGTCTTATCGAGTCATGGATGTTTGTTTGTTTGTGATTGCTATGTTTTGGGCTTTACTGGGTATAGCATTATATTGGGGGTCGACTGGCTCCAAAGATATGGGGTGGTGGTAGAATGTGAGGGTTGTTTGGTGACAGTTAGGGCGGATGATGGGCGGAGGATAGTGTTTGGTAGTCTACCTAGTGATGGGGTAATGGCTAGTTTTATAAACTCCCTCGACATCCCGCATGATGAGTTGTCAGATGTGCCCATGGTTGGCCAGTATTCGGACGTCTTCGAGGAAGTGACCGGACTTCCACCACACCGAGAGATTGAGTTCCGTATTAATTTAGTGAAAGATGTCAGACCTATAGTGATGCCACTTCGTCGTATGGCACCAAGGGAGCAGCGAGAGCTCGGGGTGCAAGTAAGCGATCTTTTGAAGAAGGGGTTTATTAGAAGAAGTGTCTCCGAGCGGGGAGCACCAGTTGTGTTTGCTACTAAGGCAGATGGTTCCCTTCGTTTATGTGTGGACTATCGCGAGTTGAATAAGGTGACGAGGAAGAATAAGTATCCTCTACCGCGGATAGATGATTTGTTTGATCAACTGGAAGGAGCAAGAGTGTTCTCCCAGTTGGACCTCGCGACAGGATTTCATCAGCTCCGAGTAGCGGCTGAGAGTGTTCCGAAAACGGCATTTAGGACGCCGTTTGGATTCTATGAGTGGTTGGTCATGCCATTTGGGTTGACCAATGTACCAGCATACTTCGTGGATCTTATGAATCGGGTATTCAGAGATCAGCTGAATAAGTTTGTCCTTGTGTTCGTAGATGACATCCTTGTTTACTCAAGGACAGAGGAAGAACACAAGGGACATTTGACGATAGTGATGGAGGTGTTGAGGGAACACCAATTGAAAGCGAAATTTTCTAAGTGTCACTTCTGGAGGAGGGAAGTGAGATTCTTGGGCCATATTGTTTCAGAGAATGGTATTGCCGTGGACCCTGCGAAGGTGGCTACGGTACAGGATTGTTCTACGCCCAAGAATGCAATAGACGTAAGAAGCTTCTTGGGATTAGCTGGATATTATCGTAAGTTTATCCAGGACTTCTCCAAGATAGCAGCACCGTTGACTCAGTTGACTAAGAAGAATCAAGCCTTCGTCTGGGACGGAGTGTGTGAGAATGCATTCAAGAGTCTAAAAGAAAAGTTGACGTGTGCGCCAATGTTAGTCATTCCTAAAGGGAATGAAGAGATGACGGTATACACGGATGCTTGTGGTACCAGACTAGGTGTTGTATTGATGCAAGGACGTAGGGTTATAGCTTATGCTAGTCGACAACTAAAGTCGCATGAGAAAAGGTATCCTACCCATGATTTGGAACTGGCAGCGATCGTATTTGCGTTGAAGATGTGGAGACATTATCTCTTGGGAGAGAGATTTGAGTTGTTTACCGATCGTAAATCGTTAAAGTATCTCTTCTCTCAGAAGGATCTGAATCTCCGTCAGCAGAGATGGTTAGAGTTCTTGGCTTCATATGATTTTGATATCGCATATACACCTGGGAAAGGCAATGCAGTAGATGATGCCTTGAGTAGGAGACATGCCAGTTTAGGGGCTATGTTTCTTGAATGAAAGCAACTGGAGTATATCGCAGGGTATGATTTCAGACCAAAGTGTGAATTGGATCCAGAGATGTTGGCTAGTTTGACGATCAGACCCACTTTGATTGAGCGGATTGGTTCCAGTCAGAGGGACAATCCTAATCTATTGGAAATCATCTCCAAGTTAGAGATGAATATCGACGGAGAGGAGATGAATTTCTATGGGCCTGATCGAGAAGGATGGCTTCGAAAGAATGGAAGACTAGTTGTACCCAACTTGAATGGTTTGAGAGATGAAGGGCTTAGGGAATGTCACCACTCAAAACTGACTATACACCCCGGTGGTGATAAGATGTATCGAGACATGAAGCAGACTTACTACTGGGAAGGGATGAAAAGAGACGTTGGGAAGTTTATATCCAAGTGGATGAATTGCCAGCTAGTTAAAGCCGAGCAAAAGAAGCCTAGTGGTTTGTTGCAACCGTTAGAAATTCCCGAATGGAAATGGGAGCAAGTCTCGATGGATTTCATTGATGGTTTACCAAGGACTAAATCGGGACATGATAGCATTTGGGTAATTGTGGATCGATTGACCAAGAGTGCAAGATTTATACCAGTCAAATCGACCAGAACGGCTGCTAAGTTAGCAGAACTGTATATGAAGTGGGTAGTGAGATTTCATGGAGTACCCAAAAGCATTGTGAGTGACCGAGACCCGTTGTTTACTAGTGGGTTTTGGAAGAGCTTACAAGAGGCTCTAGGGTCAGAATTATATCTCAGTACCGCGTACCATCCTCAAACTGACGGTCAGACAGAGAGGGTGAATCATATATTGGAGATCTTGTATATTGGATTTTGGTGGATCATGGGATGACCATTTGCATCTAGTAGAGTTTGCATATAACAATAGCTACCAATCCAGTACCGGTATGGCTCCATATGAAGCTTTGTACGGAAGACCGTGCAACTCACCATCATGTTGGATAGAGACCGGTGAGAAGTTTGCGCTTGGACCAGATGTGGTAAGGGAAACTTCAGATAAGATTAAGATCATTCAACAACAGATGAAGGCTGCCCAGGATAGGCAGAAGAGTTATGCTGATAAGAGGAGAAGAGGCTTAAAATTCTACGTTGGTGACTTGGTGTTTGTCAAGATTTCTCCGTTGAAGAGCGTGATACGATTTGGCAGGAAAGGCAAGTTGTCACCAAGATTTGTTGGCCCATTCCCAGTTCTCGAACAAGTTGGGAGTTTGGCGTATAGAGTTGACTTACCCGAGAAGATGGCGGGAGTTCACAACGTATTTCATGTTTCCCAGCTAAGGAAGTTGGTGCACGACCCAGATATGACTATTTCACCTGATCAGTTAGAGGACTTCGAAGTGGAACCCGAAGCGGTTGGGAACCGCAAACCGATTCATATTGTCGAGCACGATACAAAGCAACTTCGAAGGAAGGCGGTGAAGCTAGTCAAGGTTCAGTGGGGCGAGAACGAGAATGACTGTACTTGGGAGACAGAGGAGAGCATTAGGAAGACGTATCCAGAACCCTTTGCCTGGTAAGATTTACTTTGCAATTTAGTTATTCCGCATGCTAGGATAGATTTGTTTGTTTGTTTTGCATGTTTGATTGTTGTTTTATGGCTGATAGGCATGCGGGACCCTTTGTGTGTTTTGGTTAGGGAATTTCAGGGGAGAAATTTCTTAAGGAGGGGAGAATGTAACAACCCGCATTCTACGCATCGGAGAATCGTAGAATATTTATTTCTTTCCTATATGAAGCCGTATGGTCATGTGGCTTTGGGAAACGACCATTGGGGTCATTTTCCATGTTCATGATTTTTGTCGATTTTTAAATAACCGTTTTGCCCCTAGCTGATCTTGTTTTGGCCATAACTTTTGATTGGAAAGGAATTTTGACCTGAAACCACTTCCATTGGCTTCGGATGATGGTTTACCTTTCCGTAGAGTGGTCACATGCAAAATACGGACTTACCGTTTGGGAGATATGGCTGAAATAGGGTTTGGAAGGTGAAAAACTGCTTAACCGGGCCAAATAGGATGATTAGTGAATGGGCCCATAACCCGTTTCGGGATTAGGGTTATGGGGAGGCTAAAAAGGTTTAGGGTTTCACTCCATTTCAGTTTTCTAGCCTCCACTTACCTCTTAGAAACCCTAAAAATGGCCTCCAACCTCTAAATCACCTCCAAATCACTTTCTACTCAAGGATTAAGCCTAGCAACATCAAATCAAGGGAGATCTTCACCAAATCAAGATTAGAGCTGCTGTTTAGCATTGGTATTCGTGCTATATCAGAGATTTATTTCAGATCCAAGGTTTATTTGTGGCTAAGGTGAGTGATTTGCATAGTTCCTCACTAATCATGGTCAATTAAGGGTAATTAGTGAAGATTAGCGAATTTATACATTAATAAATTCTAGAAAAATATTCATAAATTCTAAAATGTTGTTTTAGACCTCTGTTAGAAAATTTGGCTAGTTCGGTTAAGTTTTGCTAATCATATCATTAGTTTTGCTTAAACATGCTTAAGGGAAAATATGGGGGTTTGGCTATGTTTGATCCATTTTAACCTATCATATTGATGTTTTGGTGTTTGAGGTCACGTCTACTTGTTGCTATGACTGTATGGTATGCTTTGTGATTGATTAGAATAGATAGAATGGTCGAAAACGTCATCGAATGGCGTAAAACACCCGTTGGAAAAGTTGCAGAAAAATGGTGCAGATTTTCGGATCGGATCGGTTGAATGGGCTCGGACCGGATAGTGGACTGGGCAAGGCACCGAACCGAACCGAGACTTGGCATAAAAGGAAGTTTGGCAAAAAGGAAGGCCACTATGGTTGAACTGGGATCGGATCGGGCTAAGGAAGGGGGAACCGGATCGAACTGAAGGGAAGAGAAAGGGAACGGAACGGAAGAGAAAGGGGAAGTGGATCGGACCGTGACCAGGAACCCGAGCTGAACCGGTGGAACAAGGGTACACCGAACCAAACCAAAGCAAGTACATCCGAACCGAACCGATGCGACATGGAGAACCCAAACAGAGTTGATGCTCAAGCCGAACCAAACGAGGTGCATATATCCGAAGCGAACTGCCAGAGAAGAATTGCTATAACCAAACCGAACCGATCCAGTGATGACCAAAAACCCGAGATACAAAGGTAGTCCAAATGGAAGTTAGAGCTCAGGATCCAGTTGGGAACCAATGAGTTCACTTCATGGTTGGGCTTTGCTGCGGGACGTGTGCTAAGGAGTTGTCGACGTTCATAACTTCGATTCACCACTGAGAAGGAATGATGGGCTACGTATCAGTGCAGTAGAGTCATTTTGACTCGAGGGGCAATGTGATCGTAGCAGGACTACGTATCAGTGCTGTAGAGTCACCATGACTCGAGGGGCAAAGTGATTGTAGTAAGACTATGAGCCAGTGCAGTGGAGCCATTGTGACTCCATGGGGCAGAGTGGACATAGTAAAGGATTAGTAAGGCTATGAGCCAGTGCAGTGGGGTGTGTACGACTCCATGGGGCAAAGTGGACATAGCGAAGGATTAGTGGCTATGGATCAGTGTAGTGAAGCCGTTGTGACTTCATGGGGTAGAGTGATCATAGCAAAGTGTTGGGTGATCGAAGTGGTGGATATTGTATGCTTTACGCACTGAGTGAGAGATGTGAGGATGGTTGCTATGCTTGATTTGTTTGCCATCATTATGACATGCACACCCCCACCCCCGTATTCTTTACACCATATGTTAGTGGCACCTTAGAGTGTTGTACAGTATGTAGTGCTAACTCTTTGGTTGCAGGTCCACGTCCAGGTATGGTTTAGTATACCTGTTATTGTTCTGTTTAGCTGCTTATCGCTCATACCAGACTTTTTGTCTGACCCAAAGTTTTTTGTCTCTTCTTATTACTCTGGGTGCTCTCACGAGCAGACTAGAGACAAGTTAGCTAGGTATACACGAGTAGCTGATCCGAAGACGAGCAGGAGGCTACCACGTATGATACATATAGATATTCTCCCTATGTTGTTGAAGATCACTGCTTGGGCATTAGTAGTGCATCTTCTACTCTAGCTTTCTTTTGCTTTAAAGACAGTTTAAAGTTGTAATAATGATGTTGGATCATAAGCTGTATTTGGATTTCCGCTGCTATATTGGTCTAGTTTTCAGCTTATGCACTGTCTCGCCTGTTTTATGTCAAGACTATGTTATTATTATATTTTTTCCATGCGCTGTGAGACATTCTACAGGTTCTTTGTTGATTCTTCGTCTTCTTTCTTTTCTTCCAACGACCGTACCATGCTAACTGGACATGTGTACAACGAACTTTTGGAGGAAATGTCGGTTGGTGCGGGGCGGGCCGTCACACGTACAGTTTGCTAATCGCATCTAGGAAGCTTCGTCACTACTTCCAGGCTTATCCCATCACAGTTTATACCGATCACCCGCTTAAATAAGTCCTACAAAGTCCAGAAGCATCGGGAAGATTGCTCAAATGGAACATTGAGCTTAGTCAATTCGACCTGAACTTCCAACCCCGGAGGTCGATAAGAGGGCAGGCACTTGCTGACTTTATAGCAGAATTTACCATCCCAGAAGATGATGCGGTAACCGAAGAAGACGATCCGCCAAAGCTACTCCTTGACCGTAATGCCTGGAAACTATACACTGATGGAGCTAAAAATGACAGACGATCAGGTGCCAAAGTGGTTCTTGAAACTCCAGAGAAACGAATAATATATTACGCTCTCAAATTGGAGTTCCACGCAACTAATAATGATTCCGAGTATGAAGCTTTAATTGCCGGGCTGAAGCTTGCGAAGGAACTAGGGATAACAAAGCTAGACATCTTTTGTGACTCCAATTTAGTCGTGAACCAAGTTAATGAAAACTTTCAGGCTAAAATTCCAAGGTTGATATCATATCTGGAAAAAGTAAGGACATTGTTGGATGGTTTTGATCACCACAGTATATCTCACATTCCTCGAGCGGAGAATCAAAGAGCAGACAAGTTAGCGAAGATGGCTAGTTCCGATAATCCAGAACATACGGAGCTAGTTCTGATTGAAGTATTACAGTTCCCTAGCATGGATCAGATGGAAGTTGATCCAGTACTACAGACTGAACCTGAAAGGGAGTCATGGATGACCCCCCCTAAATTTTATTTTTGATGAATGGAACGCTCCCGTCAAAGAAAAGTGAGAGGCGTGCAGTTATACGGAAGGCTTCCCGATATGTGTTGCACGACAATGTCATATACAGACAACGTTTCTCGATGCCCCTCCTCCGGTGCATCGCTCATGAAGTCATCAAGCGTGTGCTGAAAGAGGTCCATGAAGGCGAATGCGGCGATCACACTGGAGGGCAAACATTGGCAAAGAAGATATTGCGATACGGCTATTTTTGGCCCACCATAAACAAGGATGCAGCCAAGTATGCACGACGCTTGCCAAAAATTCTCTAAGATTCCTAGAGCGCCACCTAGCCAGTTGAAGACAACGACAAGCCCGTGGCCTTTTGCCATGTGGGAAATTGACATTATTGGGAGCCTTCCCATAGCAAAAGGCGGAGCAAAGTTCGATATTATGGCCGTGAATTATTTTACTAAATGGGTAGAAGCGGAGCCATTGACCTCGATCACAACCAAGCGAGTGATCACCTTTGTCGTTAAGAACATTATCTGTCGATTTGGGATTCCAAGAGTCATCATAATCGATAATGGGACCCAATTCGACAGCATGGAGTTTCAAGTTTCTGTCGGAAGTATCACATCGAGAAAAGATACACCTCTGTGGCACATCCGCAATCGAACGGACAAGTTGAAGCGGCAAACAAGGTGATCAAATACATTCTAAAGAAAAGATTGAAGAGGGCCAAAGCTATGTGGGTTGATGAATTACCCCTGGCACTATGGGCTTATAGAACAACGCACAAGTCGGCGACGGGTCACACCCTGTTTTCCCTTGCTTTCGGAGCTGAAGCAGTTATTCCGGTCTAGTTGGAAGTACCATCTCATCGAACCATTTATTACGATCCAATGACCAACAATGAGTTGCTCCTTGAATCCCTGGACATGGTTGAGGAAAAAAGGGATGAAGCCGACTTACGTGCCCTGAGACACAAACAACAAATAGCTCGGTACTACAACAGAAGAGTCTGAGTTCGGACATTCGAACCCGGAGACTTGGTTCTGAAGTGCGTCTTTCCGCCCCCGGTACATATGGGCCCAAAATGGGAAGGACCGTACTCCATTTTACGAAGTCTTGATAATGGAACCTTTAAGCTAGCGACCGTAGATGGAGATGAAATCCCCAGAGTGTGGAATGCCCAGCATTTGCGGCTTTATCTGACATAAAAGTGTCAGTTTTACTCTTTTGTTTTTAGAACCATGTAAAAAGGATCGACTTGCCTAGAACAGTCTGGTTATTTGAACAAAAGATTATAAAGTGGACGTAGGTCATGATTCGACCGAACCACTATAAAAATACTGTGTGTCGTCCAGCAGATCGGAAGGCTCACGGTAATTAAAGTTTTAAATATATGCAGTAATCTCAAAACAGCTAATTCAAAATGCCATCCAGCAGATCGGAAGGCTCACGGTAATTAAAGCTCCAAAAGGTGCAGCGAGGTAAACCGCACTACTGCTTGCACTCTAACTCCCGAGATTAGGGAGAGAGTATAAAGGACGCGGAGATAACGTCCCCAAGGCGTGAAGGTGCACCATGATAAAACCGCCTTGACAACACTCTAACCCGTTGAAGGATCGGGAGAGTATAAAGGCGCTAGAGACTTAGCGCCCCCAGAACTTCTGCTCCGTTGAAGGATCGGAGAGCAGACCAAAATATCGAGCTCGAACTCTAACCCGATGAAGGATCGGGAGAGTATAAAGCCGCTAGAGACTTAGCGCCACATGAACTCTAACCCGCTGAAGGATCGGGAGAGTATAAAAGCACTAGAGATTTAGCACCGCAAGAATCATTACTCCATTGAAAGATCGAGATAGTACGAATATAATCCTAATCGATCGCCAATAAGCCCTGGCTAGGCACTATAATGACGATTAATTAGGAGTATATACGTGCAACACTACACATTTACCTAACACGCGTATTTCCCGATGATTGTTTTCGTTATGATTAATGATCGTTACTTATAACTTTAATATTTAACTATGAAAGTTTCAGTTATGATTATTTATACTCTGCTAACATGATGAATTTGCAGGAACACAATGATGCAAAAGAAGTAGATCTTTATTTACTAAAAGCGGATTTACAAAGAACGAGGAGCTAAACAAAAATGAGGGCCAATCTCACGACTACATCTTTTGGCCAAAGGAAATCCTAAAACTAAAACATGAGCCAATAACTGCATTCTATTTGCGCTTGGGAGATGGCTTTGATTTCTTGTACTTCTTCTGTTTCTCCAACTCCTCTTTATCAGTACCGGAGCGGTCACTTTTCTTCCACTTCCTCTTATCGACAAGAGGCTCCGGAGGAGGACTGGAAGGTTCAGAAGCAAGCTGTGAAGTTATTGATTTAGAAGAGAATCTTATAACCAACCCAGTCTTGGGGTCGATTTCAGAAATAGGGGTCACAAACACAGGATTATGTTCCTCCCTCTTAAGAGCCAACTGCTTCTCCTTCCTAGCCTGTATGTCAGCCAAGGTTTCGCTATCATCACCCTTGGCCTCGTCAATGATTTCAATCTCCTCTTCCTCATCTCTATGACCGCCATCTGTGTCATGCAAAGCAGCAATGATCTCGGCGTCTGCAGGAGCGCTAGTGCCAGACTCCATGGGTGCTACTGTAATTCTATCACTTGTTGAGCCCTCGGTTTGCTTTGAGACCTCGGAAACTTCAATACCAGAATCCGGGGGAATCTCAACCTTCTCAGCCACTGCCTTCTCCTCTGCACCCTTTTCGACCACTTTGGTACCTACACCTTTAGAAGCAAAGGTTAGTGAATCGGGAGGAGATGTGGCCATGTCAATTGTCTATCCCATGAGACGACGACAAGTTACAATTGCTTTAATGAACTGCGGAGAGAATGTGGAGATACCTTCAGCCGACTCATCTCCCAGATTTGTACCGGTGGTCCCGACAATCGGAGGAGTAGGTGCCAAGGGGATCAACGGATCATCGGGGTTATATCCCTCAACTTCGGAGGTTTTGGGCTCTACCACCGAGCTTGAACTTTCGCCAACCTTATCCTTGCCCTTGAGCCTACTCTTCTCCCTATCCATTTCCTCGTGGATAAGGCGTCTACCTTCCTCCAAAGCCTCAGCTTCTTCACCTCTGAGAAAGGTTTGCATCAGTTGGCGTTCGCCAATCTCGTCGACCCCCAGTCGCCGCTTCTTGCCCTCGACAATTGCGTCCCATACATTGGCCAAGGTAACATGGTAGTCTGGAATCCAAGAGATGTCTCTATTCTTGATAACTTGACCAAAGAAATCGAACAACAGTTCCTCAAAACTATCTATGTCTTTCTCTCTTTCGGCAAGCTTATCGGCCGCAGCAGCTGCTGACTCAAGAGCGCTATTGGCATTGCTTTCGGTGAGAGTTGCACGCTCCTCAGCTTGAGCAAGTTGATCATTTAAAACCTCCTTCTCCTTCTTGGCGAGGGCAAGGTCATCTTTTAAGCTCGCCCTCTCTTTCTCCCAAGCCTCTTTCTCAGCAGAAAAGCGATCCCTGTCTTCAGTTCAGTGTTAACCACCCTGAAATCCTCTACTTCCTTCCTCAGGGCCACCCGTTCCTGGCTATTTAAGTCAAGCTCGTTGCGAAAATGCTCCCTAGCACTCTCCAACTCGGACCTGTAATTCTCTGGGTCTCGCCGAGCTAAAGCCAGTTGGGCCTGTGCATCCTCTAGTTCTTTTTCCATTTTGCACCTAGCCCTAGCATCATTATCAATCTTCACTCTGGCCCTGGCCGCGTCCGTCTCCATCTGGCGGATGATAGTAGAGAGTGTAGCAGCATGCTTCTTCATTACCCCGTATTGTTTAGCCGCATGACATACATACCTTATCACCTCTGTGTCCCAATCCTCGGGGACCGGTTCAAGATCTGGGACAAACACCATCCTCTCAAAGTAAATATCAGGAAACTGTTTTCGTAAGCGCTCTAACCTGGCCATAATCTCAGAACTGGGGGCAACATCCCTTGCAGTAGTAGTATCCAAGCCACGCTCACTAGAGGAAGTAGGAACTGTCTTCCCCTTCTCTATAATCCTGCCCTCATCTTTGTTTTTGTCCTCTGGCTCGGGGTGTTTTTTAGAAGATTGGATGTGAGAAGGAGTGCTTTTTGGAGGGGTTAAATCTCTAGGAAGTTGCTTTCCCCCAGCTGGTGGCAATGGACGACTATGTGGCTTTCCATAACTTTGCTTCGGTGGAGATCGAGGTCGTGCAGAATAAGATTGATGAGAATCCCGGGGCCGACGACTATCCCTTCCTCGACTATCGCTACGAGTGTGCTCAGGATCTAGAAGGAGGCTTGGTGTGCCCTCGCGAAGGGAATGGTAAGAATAAGACCGTTTGCGAGACATTTTTCCTGCAAAGGAAACAAGTGCGTATTAGAACTATGAACCACAGTAGCAAAAGAGTGTTATGATAAATGGTGCATGTTTTTTGTGCATCCCGTGAAATCCCCTTTTTTAAACGGACCAGGGCCCGAAGTTACGCTCATTTGGGTGACTTCTTTTTCTCCAACTGGGGCACCCGTCTTTTCGGAGATGGGAAAAATTGGTTCCCCTCTGAAATCTTCTTGAGTATAAATATCATCAGGCAAAGGAATTTTATTTAATTCCCCGAGAATCTGTTCCTCCGTTAATTCGTCTTGGGCGACATACTCAACTGGCGATGAAGTTCTTAAGGGAGACTGCCCCTCAGAGGTTGGAACCTCCTTTGATTCATCAGCTCATCCCTCATCTCCTTTATACACGTTTAAATCCTCGTCATCCTGATTAGTCATCGACAAAGGACTCTTGCGAAGAATGGTTGTTTTTGCAGCTTGAGAAGTTCCTTCTCCTTCAGTCGGGGGTATATACTTGTAAGGTTTACCGCCCGCTCCAAGTCCTAACCTTATGTCTAAGAGACGGTGTTTATGAAGGTTTTCGTCAGTGATGCATTTCTTAATCCTTAAGAAATCTGAGTTACTCTTGAGGAGGCGGGACATTCGATCTTCGTATATCGATCCTTCCGTTCTCTCAAAGTTGTTATCTGTGTGGAACAAAATGATTCATTAGCATTAAAGTTATGCATTCGAATTAAACGCGGAAAAGTTGGAAAAGTACTCGCATGTAGCCACCTCCTTGCACATCCGGCCTGGTGTTTTATATATAACCAGTCAGATTTGACATCCCCTATATTACTATAGCCATCTGTCACAACTTTTCTATTGGAGATCGATTCGAAGAAAGAGAAATTGGGAGCTCCTGCGGAACGATGTTTGAAATGGTAATAGAACTTCAAATCTTTAAGAGTAAGTTCGGTCTGCAAAATCTCCATATAAGCAACGTTTAGAGTATACAAAGCCGCATAAGCATTCGAGTGGAGTTGCATGGGGGCAATGTGTAACTGTCTCAAGAGATCAACAAACAAATGGAGGAAAAGGAGGAATAGCCCCTACCCAGTACATGAGTCGACTAATGGTCATGTACCCCTCTGGGGTAGAATGAGGTCTGTCCTCGCCTTTTGGAACTTTCATATCGTCCCAGGGAATTCCGTGTCTTCAACATATCTTTTCAAGTTTTATATCGTCTAGCTTAGAAGGTAAGGAATCTATGAATTTTTCTATTTCCTTAGCACCCGGAATTTCATCGGGAGCTCGATCATACTCATCTTCAAGGGACGTGCTTTCAGAAGTTGTTGATTCTATATTGGTCCCTGTCTCGTAATCAGGATCGGACTTTTCCTCACTTGAATCTGAGGAAAGCACATCAGGATTATGATGTATTAATGCCTCTGATTCGGTACTTTCACTTGATGTCTCAGTCAATTGTTTATCCGACATAGCTGTGTTGGCAAGTAAAAATTAGAACACAGGTTACCCATTCCCCGTGTGTGTAAGTGCAAGTGCTTGTGTGTGCAAGTGTGTATGATGCGGAAAAATAAAGCCACGAAGTAAATTGGATAAGTGCAATGAATATGCTGTTAAGTCCTATTGTTGATTAGTCCAAGAAGTTCTTCTCGAGGGCTCTAGCCTAACTGTCCATTGATTTATCAGAGTTGCATTGCATTATTTGATCAACATGCGCATCGGATTGTTCATCGAACTGGCTCGTGGGACAGGGTCTGGATAGTGATGCATCGTCGGATCGTGAAACAGGCGTAGGCTCGCGGCAGAGCACCAGCTCATGGAAGAGCATCAGATCGTGGAAACCGGTACGGATTATGATCACCTCTCGCGATCCACCTTTCCCTATACTCTCGTGAACCATTGACACAACTCATTACCACGACCCGGCTCGCTATCCAAACCCTAATCCTTCCATCTACCACCCTCACGACCCGTTCCCTCGCCATCACCGTGAACCAGCCCGACCTGCTCCTTCTTCTTCCTCCTCTTTTCTCCTCTACATCTTTGAACCCATGAAATTAAACCCATGGCCATCGTTTAAATCCAGTGCCCTCATTATTGCCATCACCAAATCGCTGGAAACTCGGCGGAAATAAAAGAGAATTCAACATGAAATAGAAAATAAACTTCATGCCATTACCTTCTAATTAATTCTTGATTTTTGATAAGGGTCGAAAATAGGGTTTTAACTGGAAGGATGGGCGGCAGCAAGAAGAGGAAGAAGGGAAAAAGGAGGAAGAGGGCTCGGTTTTTATAGAAAAAACGGCGACCATTCATCTTCTCTTTTTTGTTTTATTCGAAGCGAACGGGCCGTGAATAGGAGCCCTCTTCGACTCATGATATGGCCCGTTCCGCTAAAGGCCTACAACCGAAACCAAAAGAACTGTCTCAACGAAACCCGCTTGACCATCGACTCGTGATGGGGGTTGTATTCACGGACCGTGATAATGTCTGATGAACCAGACTCGATTGTAACCGGTAGATGAAAATAGTGAAAGTACTCATAAAAATTTAAAGATTTACTTGGAGCCTTGATAACGATATCCCCGAAAACTCCAGAGGTGAGAACTATTCGATGAACAAAGAAATGCTTGATAGTTTATACTTATACCAGCCAAAGGATGTAACCTTCTGAAGTAGTACGACATTTCAAATAGTTAGGACCACTGATTTGCATCGTTCTATGAAAAGATATCTCCCCAGTTTCGAAGCATGTTTCATCCTTGATAAAACATACTTCGAGGGGGCAAAATGTTGGCTAGCTTTTTGACCAAGCCACCAAGGTTCGCACACATGAGGAAAATATGAAATTTCACACCTTTAGCCTTCGAAGACCCGATCGGATCGCCCCACCTTGCCACGATCGTGATTGCCCCCGTTATCTCAATCCGACCCATCCTTTCCTACGCGATCTGACCCGTCTACTCATGTGCGACCCGATCCGAGCCCAGAAGACATGGTGAAGGTTATAACCAAGTCCATCACGATCCGAGAATGCAGGATCTTGCGACACCTATCTGTAACTGTCATATTGACCATTTCTTCCCCAAGCTACGAACCAGTCATAGATTCTCGAGATTTGTGCCATATATGACTGCGATCCGTCTGCAAATATCAGCTATAAATAGCCCTAGACTTGGCATTTTTCAGGATTTTTTGGCAATTCTGAGTTCTGACTCCACCATTATTACACCTCTATTATTATTATTCAGAGTTGTCTCGAATTTATTGAGTGAATCAACATTGTAAAAGTGAGGTTGAGGGATAAATCATCGATTGTACTTGAAATTTAAGTATAATCATAGATATAAAGTGGACGTAGGCTCGTTAACGCCGAACCACTATAAATCTCGTGTCTTCCTTGATTTTTCTTGCATTTTTTCTAATATTAATTTCTGCACAATTGAACAACTTGGGTGTTGGAGCCAATTTTGGATATAACAATATATATATATATTATGATAGCACTTGCTTATATCAGTGCATTCTTATAACATGCATGTGTCAACCTACTGGCTATATACATTTGCAGGTTAGTCTGAAAGCTAAAATGATTCATGAAATCAGTTAGATATATATAACACCAAAATGAACACATTGGTGAAAGGGCATTCATGTAACACCCTGCATTTTTAATTAGATAATAAAAATAAAATTTTAAAGGTTTCAGAATTTGGTTACGGAATTAGCATCATTGCATCCATGGCAATTTTATGATCAATTTAGACCTATGGTTTGCAGAAAACGGATTTAAGATGAAAAAGATATCTTTAAATGAACTATTACAACTAACATAAAAAGAAGGCATAAAAAGAACACTAAAAATAACAATGACCCCATTGTTTTTAATAATATAAACAAAATCCCATGTAGCCCATTTGGTAGAGATAGGTTTCTCCCAAGTAAGTGGTGCAAGTTCAAGTCCCACTGGTGCCATAATTTTATTTTAGAGGGACGATTAAAGAAATACATATTCTAAGAGGAAAATATGTATAAATGCAAATATAAGGAAAATTATACATAAATATGAGTATAAAATATATATATATATATATCTATACATGCATATGTAAATGTATGTGTATGCAAAAATATATACATATGAAAAAGAAATCAGAGGTAAACCTGCAATCAATGAAAATTGGTAAGAAATAAATGATGGCAAAATGCCGTATGAATTTTGAAATAGAAATAAAGATTGCACGCGTGTGTGTATGTGTATATATATATATATTCAAATTTGAAATAAAAAGGTGCAAGTTAAGAGCAAAAGTAATTATTGCATAATATATGAAAAACGGACAAGAAATTAGTTGCCTTTGAAATTACAATGCATTAAAAGGAACAAAATAACAAATTTATAGCGATATTAATTACATTAATTAAGCAGCTATTAACAAACAAGGTATTGAAAGATTGGACACATATATACACGCGTAAATTTGAAATTCAAACTTAAGGATAAATTATAACTGGAATATTGTAAATCATATGAATTATATTAGGAAGGAAATTAAAGTTATTGATTAACGTTAAAAACATAATTCAAAATGAAGTAGTAAATCACGTTTGGACCCGGGATGGGTCAACCTACCTCTAAAGTGGTTCAACACAGGGATCGACCCAATCGAGGTCAAATCTATTTTTTTGGCTGATGTGTTTTTTTGAATAAACGGTTCGAATTTTACTTGTTTAAATCCGATGGAGCAGACCTTCTCATACACCTATAAATATACTAGTAGGGCCTAACTTTAAACTCGTATTTTCTAAGATGGTGCCTAGGCTCTATCATTCTCTTTCCTCTCCAAACTTTTTCAGAAATTAAAATGTTAGTTCTTAGGAATTCTGATTCAAGGTTTGAAGATAAGAGATATAAATCTACAACATAGGTGTCAAGATTGCTGATCAACGTGAGGTAAGTCCTTAAATCTGATTTATTTAGGTTTCTCCCTTTTCTTTCCCTCTTCTTTTAGTATCAGGTTTGTGAATCTATGGTCATTTTAAGCAGACCCAGTTAGGTATGCCACAGAACAACAAACCGGGATCAGATTCAAGGATTGGAAAGCAGCCAGGTGAGTGGATTTAAATTATACCTTTTGAATAACGATATATTTACCGTTTACATTCCCCATCATTCTTAACATGATAAATAATTGTAAGTCATGATAATTGCGGTATAGTTCATTTTCAGTTATGTTAAGAATATTACTGTTGTATCTATCTATTCTATGAATATGTTAATTGGATAAAAAATCACTGTAATACTGAAATTGTGGAGTTTACAATAAAAGTAAATATGTAAATGGAAATGTTGTTAATGACAAATTGGATATTGTAAATCAAATTACAGTGAAATTAGGAATAATGAAAAAATAATAGATATGCCTAATTTGTTTGAAAAAATTACAGTAATTGAGAAATTATAGATAACCGCAATGAGACACGAGGGTAAGTTCAACTTGTGATAAAAGCCTATCCAGAACCGCCCGACAAATCCAGCATCCACAGGTGGTCGGCTTAATGTGAGAGGTCTCTAAACATATATAAAATATGTGTATATGACAGATAATAAATAAATAAATTAGTAGTGTCTTTTGGGGTACAATAAAATAAATGTTTCGTGGGAATAATAAAATAAGGATACTTCATTGTCCAATAAAGTCTTAGGAAACTATGACCGTTAGGTTCAAAAATAGGCTTGTCCTAGGGACAAGTGGAAATTATGACATAAGTTAAGATAAATGAAAAAGGGAACTTATTAATAAACCTTAGTTAAGAGAACTAAGTTAATAAGTAAACAACAACGATAGGTTTGTATGATAGTGTAAGATTCATGATTAAATAAGGAAGAATGAGGTAGACTTAGGTAATGAAATAAATTGTACTTAATTATATACATTAAGTAACATGTTAATAGAAAACATGCAGATCGGAATAAGATATACTTAATTAAACATTAAGTAGAACATGCTATTGGAACTTGTAAACATGAAACTAACAGTAAACGACATGGTAATAAAAAAAGGGTTGTAGATTACTTTCATTAATTAGAATCGGGGGTAAAAGGTTGTAGATTATTGTCATTAAAGTAAGCTCAAAAAAAATTGATATAGGCTATAATAACATGTTTGTGTGATGTACTTGGACCAGTCCACATGTACGAAGGTGAAGAACCCAATAGGATAGATCATTGGGGTGCTCGGAGACATGGGAGGAGCACGCCCATCTAATTACTCTGGTCGATATATGGCTTGATATTGCTTGGTGGGATTGGAGGGAAGAACGCAACTTCCAAGAGACGTGGTAGGGTACCCCATGGTGGTCCTCTGTTGCGATATATGCTCAGGATGTACTCGCATAGGTGGGAGTCTGTGCGATACCATTCGGTAGGTATACCTTGACTGCAATAGTAGTTTTGCAGTCAGAAGGCTGTGGCGGTATAACACTGTAGTGATTCGGAAATTGATCTCAGGAGAGGTTGGTCAGGACCAAATTAAGGATAGTAATCGTCGAATACCCATCATCGGCAGTTAGTGTGATGCGGAAAGACTAGAGCTAAACCACCATTGACCTTTCACTATTGAGGCATGGTTGAAGGACATGCCAAGTTGGATGATAGATTGGTTGCTATGGGCATGTCACTTAGCTCTTGATGTAGTCTTTCATTGGTTGAGAAGGGGCTCGGGTAGGGTCATAACCACCGCAAAAAACAGACCATGGTTTCTGTACTATTGCAGGACTCGGGGTACAGTAGGTAGTACGTACGTTTGAGCATCTTGGTACACGCATTGGGTGTTGTATCGTAGAAGTTAAGGCATTACTTTGTATGCATGCGTGGCATACCGATGATGTTTATGTGCGATAATGTGGCATTATGATTTGGATTTTTGTACGTCGTTTGGTGTAGGTACACTTACGTGGCATGACAGTGGAAACCGTGCGAGAAGGGTACTATGGGATGTACCTTGATATGCTGGGGGTAGTTACATATATACTATGTAGGACAATCTACTGAGATGTAGATGACGACGACGATAGTATAGAGCCTTGAGTGCCGATAACCCGAACAACCTAATAAATAAGAAAACATAACTGAATGATATATGTAGGGTTGTTTCAGAATGTATAATTTGTCCAGTCACCAGAACTTTTATGTTTTGACCCCCTCCTCATAACACACTCGTAGGTTAGGTTTGTGGTAGAGATAGGATAGCTTTGGATACTAACTAGGCAGTATTATTACTTCGGTGAGGCTATACTTGATTATATTGTATTTTATTCATTCCGTTGTGAAGTGTTTACCAAGCTCTAATATATTTATTATCTTTGTCTTTTCTGCAGGATACTAGACAAGCGAACTCGATTTTCAATAGATTGAGATTTTTGAAAAAAATCGGTTAGTCAAAATTTGGGTTGTTACATCTGGTATCAGTGCTTAGGTTTAGGGTTCCTGTATAGTTAGTGAGTGAATGTATTGTATTTTTAAAAATACAAGTATGTTATATATACACCTAGATGCATAAAGAAACCCACTAAATAGGAAAAGTGACATAGGGAAAAAGTTGGGATATCAGTTATGTAGACTAAAGGAATAAATTTGGAAATTTGAGAATAAGAGACCCTTAGGAGGTGGGTGAAAAGTGTACAATGTGTTTTGTAAGAAAGAAAGGAGGATCCAATATGTTAGTTTCCGAAATGTTAGTATTTCAAATTAGTAGGTTTAGTAGTTGAGCCTTATAGATGGAGAAAGAGGAAAATGGATTAGGAATATATATATATATATGAGAAAAATGAACTTGTGGGAATATTTAGGGAGGTCTAAATAAATTATAAACCTATTTTGAGTCTAGCCCCATTGTTAACTTTTAAGAACTTGTAATTTTAAAAGCTTTTGGTTGGTAGTTTATAGTGTTTTTACAAGTTTTGACATTAGAAGTTTACAATTTTAAAGATGTACTGGCTAAATTGTGTAGAAACAATTAAAAATAATAATTAAGTAACATATTTGAAAAGTACATATTGAGCTTTGAAAAAAATGGGGTGTATTTTGGTAATGTTAAATTTTTATGAAATTTTTGTCTCAAACGAATTCTTTCAGAAAGATGTGTATATCATAGAGCATGTATAGCTTAATAGTTTTTAAGTTACAAACTATGAGAGGATTAAACAACAAAACATAAAAAGATTGTATTTTGTCAAAAACTAAAATTTTCGATGAGGAAAATTTTGAAAATCTCTATTCTTTTGACATGAACTTTTGACAATTGCCTTGAGATAAACTATGGTGGGTAGGCAGCATAAGTTGTGGAAATTTAGAATAGAGTAGATGTTCGCATCTAGTTGTGAGTAATTAAACTAGTGTAGTTAAAATGTACGGTTGTGAAATTAATTGAGAAATATTTGTCATTGTCTGCTCCAGTTTTTATGATTTGAAAAAAACTTGCGTTTTTTATGAGATGTCATTTTTATGATTTGGCAAAAGTAAGTTTTAGTGAAAAAGAAAAAAAGTTTTGAAGCTTTTAATTTTTGGAAGGAAAATGAAATGATGAGGCCAAACCATGTTTTTAAATCACGGAATATGTAAAGATTAGTACCTACGAAAGGCAGGGAATTATTTTGTGGCTATAAAGTGGATAGCAAGAATTGTTTTGGAATAACGAGTGAATTCCCGTAGAGTTCATAAGCATTATAGAGCCTAGGTGGTTGCTTGGAAAAGATAGTTAGTACATAATAAGGACTAGTTTTGACAAGTAAATGGCAGTGGGAAAGTATGTTGTTTAATCCTGTTGTTTGGACTTTTCTTTGTCAGGAAGGACATAGTCCTAGGATTCTTAGCCCTTGATAGTAGTTGTGTAGTGTGCTTGTTTTCATATTTTAGTTTTAAAAGAACCTGAAGGCTTAATCAAAATCAAACTTAGATCGGCGTATTAAGTTAAATAAGCTAAGGAAAAAGGTGATGACATAACTAAAAGAAAACAAACAAAGATGACAACTGCAAAAGCAAAGCCGCAAATATGATAATTGAAAAAAATGGAAAATTGCGTGAAACAGAAAAAAATGGATTTTTCCAAAGTAAGTTGGAAAAGAAATTTTATAACAAAGATTTCCTTATGTAAGCTGTTCTTGGATAGGGAATCTTTGTATAATAGTTGCTTAAAAATCCAAGTACAAATAAAAAAGGTACGTAAAAGAAAAATGGAAGATGTGAAGTTTTCCGTTTTCCCTATTTTTGTAACATAAGAAATCGAATTCAGAAAATTCGACTTTTGTGGAATTCGCAAATTCAAAGTTGGATGGTAGGGTTTGGATGCAAAAATTAGATGAACAACGCTCTTGCTCTGTAGGAGTGTAAGAAAATTTGGATAATATTTTGGTTTTCAAAATATTTCATTCATATAAAAATTGCCAATATATTTAGGATGTGTGCATCATGTTTTCCAAAAGATTTTTAAGAAAAAATTGCATTCATATAGGAGGTACCTCTTAGGCATCCGTTGCATTTATGTATTATTATGTTGTATGACACTTTGTACAAATGCATAAATGGTTGTAAAATTGGATGTACACATGATGATTGTAAATTATGCGAGGAATTGCTTGATTTTACCCTTTCTAAGTTTCGAGGACGAAATTTCCTAAGCGTGGGAGAATGTAACACCCCTCATTTTTAATTAGATAATAAAAATAAAATTTGAAAAGCTTCCATAATTTGATCATAGAATTAGCGTCATTGCATCCGTGGCAATTTTCTGATCAATTTAGACCTATGGTTTGCAGAAAACGGATTTAAGATGAAAAAGATATCTTTAAATGAACAATTACAACAAACGTGAAAATAAGACATAAGAAGAACACTAAAAATAACAATGAACACCATTCTTTTTAATCTTATAAACAAAAACCTATGTAGCCTAGTTGGTAGAGACAGGTCATTCCTAAGTGAGTGGTGCAAGTTCGAGTCTTGTTGGCGCCATATTTTTATTTTATAGGGACGGTTAAAGAAATGCGTACTAAGAGGAAAATATGTATAAATGCACATATAAGGAAAATTATACATAAATGTGAGTATAAAAAAATATATGTATACATTCGTATGTGTGTAAAAATATGTACATATGAAAGAGAAATCTGAGATAAACCTGCAATCAATGAAAATAGTTAAGAAATAAATGACGACAAAACACCATTTGAATTTTGAAATAGAAAAAAAGATTGCGTGTATATATATGCATAAATTCAAATTTGAAATAAAAAGGTTCAAGTTAAGAGCATAAAGTAATTAATGCATAACAAATGAAAAATAGACAAGAAATTAGCTGCCTTTGAAATTACAATACATTAAAGGAATAAAAATAACGAATTGACAGCAACATTAATTACATTAATTAAGCCACTATTAGTGGATAAGGAATTAAAAGATTGTATGCGTATATACACCATAAATTTGAAATTCAAACTTAAGGATAAGTTATAATTGGAATATTATAAATCAAATGAATTATATTGGGCAGGAAATTGACGTTACTAATTAACATTAAAAACTGAATACAAAATGAAGTAGTAAGACACGTTTGGACCCAAGATGGGTCGACCCTAGTCTCTAGGCCGACCCATGTGTCGACCTAGGGGTCGAACTACCTCTAATGTGGGTCGAAGGGGTCGACCCAATTGGGGTTAGATATGTTTTTTTTAGCTAACATGTTTTTTCTAAATAAACGGTTCAGATTTCACTTGGTTAAATCAGATGGATCAGACCTTCTCGTACACCCATAAATAGACTAGCAGGACCTAGCTTTAAACTCATATTTTATAAGACGCTGCCTAGGCTCTGCCATTCTCTTTTCTCCCCCAAACATTTTCATAAAATAAAATGTTAGTTCTTAGGGATTCTGATTCAAGGTTTGAAGATAAGTGACATAATTCTACAACATAGATATCTAGATTGTTGATTAACGCGAGGTAAGTTCTTGAATCTGATTTATTTAGGTTTCTCCTTTTCTTTCCCTCTTCTTTTAGTATCAAGTTTGTGAATCCGTGGTTATTTTAAATAGACTCAGATAGGGATGCCATGGAACAACAAACCTGGATCAGATTGAACGATTGGAAAGCTGTCAGGTGAGTGGATTTAAAATATACCTTTTGAATAATGGTATATTTACCGTTTACATTCCCCTTCATTCTTAATATTATAAATAAGTGTATGTTGTGATAATTGCGGTATAATTCATTTTTAGTTATGTTAAGAATATTACTATTGTATAAATCTATTCTATGAATCTGTTAACTGGATTAAAAATCACTGTAATACTGAAATTGTGGAATTTACAATAAAAGTGAATATGTTACTAGAAATGTTGTTAACGAAAAATTGAATATTGTAAATCAAATTACAATGAAATGGGAAATAATGGAAAAAGAATATATATGCCTAATTTGTATGAAAAAATTACAGTAATTGGGAAATTATAGATAACTGCACTGAGACACGAGGTTAAGTTCAACTTGTGGTAGAAGCCTGCCTGGAACTGCCAAGCAAATCCAACTTCAACAATTGGTTAGCTTTTGAGAGGTTTGGTGCCTAAAAATATATAAAATATATGTATGTAATAGGCAATAAATAAATAAATTGGTAATGTCTGTTAGGGTATAACAAAATAAATGCTTCGGGGGAATAATAAAATAAGGACACTTCATTGTCCATTAAATTCTTAGGAAACTATGATTGTTAGGTTCATAGGTGACATTAATTGTAACCAATAGAAATAAATGGTACCTGTGACAATATAGAAGTCAGCAATGAAATGGATGTTACAACAGTAAAAGTTTGGTTAATGTTAAAGAACCAAGGAAAATGTAATGAACAGGGAATATAACGTATTATAATTAATTATGAGAATAAGAATGTTATATAATAGGTGGGCTTGTCCTAGGGACAAGTGGAAATTATGACATAAGTTATGATAAATGAAAACAGGAACTTATTAATAAACCTTAGTTAAGAGAACTTAGTTAATAATTAAACAATAACGATAGGTTGTGATGATAGTGTAAGATTCATGATTAAATAAGGAGGAATGAGGTATACTTATGGAATGAAATAAATTGTAATTAATTATATACATTAAGTAAAATGTTTACAGAAAACATGTGGGTTGGAATAAGATATATTTAACCATACATTAAGTAGAACATGCAATTGGATCTTAAAAACATGAAATTAACAGTAAATGACATGGTAATAAATGACATGGTAATAAAAAAGGGTTGTAGATTACTTTTGTTAATTACAATCTGGGGTAAAAGGTTGTAAATTACTGTCGCTAAAGTCCGCGCAATTAAAAGATTATACATGGGGTCTAAAAACACGTTTGTGTGATGCGCTTGGACTAGTTCGCATGTACGAAGGTGAAGAACCTAACATGGCACATCATCTGGGTGTTTGAAGACACGGGAGGAGCACGTCCATATGATTACTGTGCTCGATGTGCGGCTTGGTTGCTTGGTGGGACTGGGGGGAAGCACACAACTTCCAAGGGACGTGGCAGGGTACTCTATGGTGGTTCTCTGTTGCGGTACATGCTCAAGATGTACTCGCAGAGGTGGGGGTCTGCATGATACCAATGGGTATACCCGGACTACATCAGTAGCTTGGCAGTCAGCAGTAGCTTAGGTTTGCGGAAGAAATAGGATAGCTTTGGATACTGGTTAGGTAGTATTATTACTTCGATAAGGCTATATTTGATTGTATTATATTATATTCGTTCAGCTATGAGATGTTTACTAAGCTTTGATATATTTATGATCTCTGCCTTATCTGTAGGATACCAAACAAGCCGACTCGAGCTTCGATAGATTGGGATTCTTAAAAAAAAACGGTCTGTTGAAATTTGGGTTGTTACAATTCAAGTCCAGGTGTACTGGATATATTTCAATACAGGTTTAACCTAGAACACACACATGTGCAGGATATAATAAATGTAGTGTGAATATGTCATTCCTTGTGATATATGTAACTATTACAAAGTATGCTTATACTAGAAAACAACACTAATTTTAACTACTAATTTGAATACCATCTACTGGAATTATTATCAAAGGGACAATTGTTAATTAGAATAACAGCCTATAGGGTAATTATAAAATGTATATTTGCACAGTCATATGTGCAAGGAATCCATACAGTGACCCATATCACTCACATTGAGAGAGAGAGAGAGAGATGTGCACATGCTGGCTAATACACATATCAGTATACATGCCATAAAGAACCTTTAAAAATGTGTATAACTTTGGTTTTTAATTGGAAATCATATTTGTAACAAACACATACAAATTCAAACAGTATATTAAAAGGAGATGTGTTTTATTCTAAATTTCAGGCCCATGGCAGTGAAGTAATCAAAGTAATATGTCAATACATAAGTCAACGTACATGAAATATACATAGACTATATTTAGTGCAGTTGCAAATTATATTTGCATCATTCAAAAATTATGTTGAGTTATAGTTTGTGTACCGGACCTATACAGAGCAGTGAGTTGGATTTAAAACACATATATGACACTACATCATGCACATTTTTCAAAATTCATGTGGTCTCAACAACGAAATATAGAACCTTCTTAATTAAAATTGAATATCAATGACAACTTTTAGTGCTCCTAAACCCTTTTTCGATAAAAAATCGTCAATATTTCAGATTTCGATCAAAGGTCAGTAGTGCCTCCGGATCTGTGAACTTCAGGGTGGCATGCTTCTCATAAGAAAACTCAATCTCACGGTAAAGTTTTATCTCCCGATCTAAATTCTATTAAAGATTTTCCGGATCTTATTTCTAAAGATCTAAATCTTGGAAATCCGGTTAATCATAAACAGTCGAAAATTTGAATTGATATTGTTAAGGAAAATAATTTTCATCAATATTCGATTCAGTTAAGTTTTTATGAACCCTCAACTAAGGACAATATAAAAGTTGTAATAAACAAAGAATTAACACATGCAGCGAGAGAAAGTTGGATTAATTCAACCATTTTTTATGTCTTTGTTAGTAAGCCGTATTATCATTTTCTTAAGAACTATATAGTTAGATCCCGGAATTTGAAAGGTAAGTTTCAACTATTCTCCAAGAAAATGGTTTCTAATTTTTAAATGTGAGAATGGTGAGGATGTTGATAGAATTTTAGCTTCTGGACCCTATTACTATAATAAGAGATTAATTATTATGAAAAAAATCGGTTCTGGGGTTAAAATTAAATATAGAATTTATGCATGCATTGCCTATTTGGATATGTCTTCCTAATCTAGATTTAGATTTTTGGACTGTTGAGGGTATTAATAGAACAACATCTTTAATAGGCTTGCCTTTGAATTTGGACATCTCTACATAAAATGTAGATCGAATTTCGTATGCTAGAATTCTACTTGAAGTGAATGTTGATTTTCAGTTTCCTTATTATATTCATATTCAGTGTTTTAATGTTGATATTGTATGGTAAAAAGTGGAGTACGAATGGGTACATGATATATGCTCCGAATGTAAAGTGTTTGGTCATACGGATGCCGTGTATAAATCTGTGAGCGTTTGGGCACCTAAATTAAATTCAACTGTTATGAATGAGATGGAAATGATTGATAATGTTATCCCTCAGAAAATGAATACCTTGGGTAATTCTGGAAAGAAAAGCACATTAGATAATAATTTTACACCTATAAGGTATGTGATGAAAAGGGTAATTCACTAGTTATTGAGGTTAACAGTCAGTTGAGTGGCGAGCAGTTTCAAATTTAGTCCAAGGATGTAAATGAACCCTACTCTTTCTTGGTGAACTCAGATGACAACAAATCCATGCAAGATTTGAATAAAGAAGGAAAAGTTTGTAATAAGCCAGATAAGGGAAAAGAGGTGACTATAGGAATTGTAGGTGAGAAACAAATCAGTGAAAAGGATGGTAGCACGAAACTTAGGTTGTTATGGATCAAGCTAAGGATAATATACTTTATAATTATGGTCAGCAAGAACTAGACTGCAGTGAATTGAAAGACATTTTTATGAATGATTCAGACAGCTCGAGCGGTAGTATAAGAAAGAGAAGAAGTAGAATTAAAGCTAGCAATACGAAAGGAGGAAAAAAAGGATTTGGATGGAGATGCTTTTGTAGAAGATAACCCTAAATGGATTCAATTAGTTTCACAATTTCAAATGAGATCCAAAACTAGAAGAGCAAAAGATGAGGGTAATTCTCTAGGAGGGGTGCTCAATGGAGTAGTAGTTAAAAGATAATCCATGTCTCAGCCTTTCTTGGATTTGAAGAAATATTTGGCTAGCTTCTGTGTGTGGTTATATTGTGTTGAAGCTGCATTTTATTGTATGATCTCACGGCTTTCTTCAGGTATGGGTTTTTTGGGCTTTGTTTTCTGCAGTGCTGAGCAGTTCGGTGATTTATTGTGGTGATCATTAGCGTTGAATTTTTTCAAGTATTTGTTTGTTTCTTTTGTGATTTTCTAGGTCTGTATTATCTGTTTTGAGTTGGATTCTCTTTGTTGTACAGTATTCGTTTCCATCAGTTGTAGTATTTTGTTCTAGCTTAAAACTTTTGTATTTCTTTCTCTGTAATATAAGTACCTATTTTGTTTAAAAAACAATGAAATACTATTAGTGTATGTATATATATTCAGATAGCCAGTACTTGTAAAAAAATACACACATATAATAGCCAGTACTTGTAAAAAAATCTTTGTGCTTAGTATGTAAATATGCAGGCATGTCATCTGGTTATTAATCATGACTATCCTTTTGAATAGGAGAGACAAAATTTACATAAGTTCAGTCTAAGTTTAATAAAATAAAACATGCATATTAAATGTTCCAACAATGATGTTATTTAACTATCCAAATAGCAAATAAATAGTTACAAGTTTATTTTAACTCAAGTAGCAAATCATATTTGTTGTTGCAAGCATATTGCATATATTTGCTTACTATCATATGCATCTTGACTTTACAGATGATGATCATTCATCCATTCATATATATAACTGCATTCAAATGCAGTTTGTAATATGTATACACAAAAACATGCTTATACACACACACACACACACGTATATACATAGAGGAGCGATACAGATAACCCCTGTTGCACACCACACCGATATGTGAACTACGATAATCCACATCCAACGAGATTTTATAGATATTCAGTCTATATATATTATCATCTATCCAAAATTAGAGCTTGATCCGACACTCATAGAGTAATATATCTGATGTTTAAATTTAACGATTCGAATAAATGTCTGAACGGCGATGAATGTCGGAACGAGCTCAAATTTAGGATAGATGATAATTTATGTGTGGATTTAACATCTACCATATCTCGTTGGATTTGGATTATCGTAGTTCACGGATCGGTAGGGAGTGCAATAGGGGTGCTGCAAAAATGGGGTGCCCAGGTATATATATATACACACACACACACATAACCAATACAAAATTTTAAACCTTCCATTAGCCATCTATTATACGCTGATGACCTGATAATTTGTGTCAAGTCAAATGTTAAAGCTGCTCTTAAGATTAAAGAATTATTCCTTAATTTGGCTAATTTTATGGGGCTTAAAATGAATGGATTAAAGTCTAAGTGTTATTTCAACAAGTTTTGTATAAGTAAGCACATTGTGCTTGACATTTTGGGAGTGACAAAGGATGAATTATCTGAGAAGTACCTTGGTGTCCCCTTATCATATAACAAAATCACTGATAGAGAATGTGCTAAACTTATCACTTGGATTAGAGATAAACTGCATGGGTAGAACTCCAGATTATTATCCTTTGCTAGTAGAATTGAGCTTCTCCATACTGTTATTCAGACTAAAGTCAATTTCTGGTTACAAACATTTTATATTCCTGATGTATCGATAAGTAAGATTGAAAGTGTATGTGCGGACTTCATTTGGAAAGGGAAAATGCACAAAATAAAATATGATGATTTATGCAGACTGAAGGAGGAAGGAGCTATTATTTTGAGGAGAATCAGAGATATGAGGGATGCTTTTACTCTCAAATAAGCATGGAAAATCATCAATAATCAAGGGCTATGGGCTAGATGGATGTGTAAGTGATATATCAAAGACAATTTCTGGTCTATGCCTATAGAGAGTAATGCCTCTGCAATATGGAAAGCCATTCCCAGAATCAGAAATAAACTAGCACAAAATTGTGAACATGAAATTTCCAGTGGTAAAGATACATACTTGTGGAGAGATCCATGGATAAAAGGTGAATCAATGATTGATAGATTGGGATGGGATATCTTCTCAGCCTTTGGTTGCCCTAATTATAAAGTTAATCACATCATTAGTGAAGGTGCATGACAATGTGACAGACCTCCTTCTGCTGATATTTTAAAAGAGACATAGAATTTATGCCTCTCTTTATTGATAGAGAATTTGATAAGTGTAAATGGTCATCTGGTAATGAATATTCCATTAAAGATGCCTGGAATGCATGTAGAAGAGCAGATAACAAAGTAGAATGGAAAGCAGTTGTTTGGGATAAACTGATTCCTCCCTTAATTTCACACACAATTTACAAAGCAATATTATTTCGATTTCCAGCCAAGGACAGATAAAAAAATGGGGAATTATTCCTAATAACACATGTATGCTATGTGATAAAAGTGAAGAAAATCACCATCACCTTTTCTTCCAATGTGAATTCTCAGTTGAGATTATTAACAACTTACAACATAAATTCAACATTAGGAATCGTATCCATAACTTGCAAGAAATTTTAAATTACCTCATTCGATATTGGGCGAGTGAAGATGCAGAAATAAAAGAATATGGCGTTAACATTATATCTGCATGTTGGTGGTTATGGAAAGAGAGAAACAGAAGGGTTTTTCACAATAAAAGAAGATCAGTAAGTGAGATTAGCAAGCTAAATGAAGCAGAAGTAAAATTAATCGACGAAGAAGACTCATGTTTGAAGGGGAAGCACCACCATCTGATAGCGGAGCTGGGGATTCTGAGGCGCGACGGGTATCACTGACTGCAACTGAAAACCTAAGGCCTCCATGAGTTCGAAATTGATGAAATCACCATTGAACTCCATTTGTTTGAGTTTCTTCATCTTAATTTTGGGAAAGTTTGAATTGTATTGGGAATATAAGTGGGTTTACTTATTTTGCGTGCGTTTGTTTTGATGTGCTATCGGCTGGTTGTGCACATCGTTAATTCTTTTGGGCTGAAATGCCCATAATAAAGATTTTACCCACTTTCAAAAAAAAATGTATATATATAATAGAGCATGGTTTAACTATATGCATATATATACTTTGTATATCAATAGTGTAGTCCATGCTTGTAAAAGTTCATAACAATGCACTCTTGTACAATTACAAGTACATGCCTATCGACTTAAGATGCAGTATCTCATTCATATAGAATATATATATATATATATATTGTTAACCGGTGTTTTTGTCTGGTTCCCAAAAGTACACAAGACCCACCCGACTCTACACGTTGTCTAGTACCAAAGATCGAGGTGTTGCCAAGTCACCGAAGATTCAAGCCAAGGAAAGATTTAGCAAACAATGGCCTCACAACTCCCCAAAATGACCACATCGTATCACCAACGATCGCAACTCCTCACATCTCTCGCCTCGTGTCATACGGCTCGCATCTCTCCCATCGCATCACGTTGCTCGCATCATCCCTCGTGACGAGCCAACACCCCACCTTTTTTGCATTACGTTATCCTCGCATCGCATCCATCTGATGCAATCATGTCGCATCCCCCAAATGCGATATTATTGCATCCCCCTGATGCGATGATATCGTATCCCTTAGATGCGATATTATCGCATCCTCCTGATGCGATGCCATCACATCCTAAGGATGCGATGACGGTATGCATGCAAGGCATGACGCTCGTTTTCTCAAGTCGCATCGCATCCCTTTGGGATGCGATTTCCGCATAACTTAGGATGCGAAAATCGCATCCTACATGGGGATGTGATTTTCCTCCTACCAACATTGGGTGATGCGATTATCTGTTGTGCGTTATTCTGGGATGCGATTTCCAGCTATGTGGTCCCCAAATTCTACCTACTCCCACCTAACCACTCCATTATAAATACCCTCAAGCTCATTTGTTACAATGGTTGGAAAATTGCTGATTTGACATCTATCTAGAGCTTCAAGAGACCTCTCTAATGACATCGTTGCTTTGAGGAAAAAGAAGGACAAAATTGACTTTTCCCCTACAACCACATGTAAGGACTATGACTTCAAATCACATGGACATGCTTGTAACTAGATGCCTAGAAGTTGTCTATAGCTTGTAAATCATTGTTGTCAATAAAATATCAGCAACTCTTCCAATGTGGACATTGGCCCCTCATGAGACCGAATCACTATAAATATCAAGTGTCATTTACTGCTTTCCTGCTCTTCTGGACTTACTTTCCTTAAGCGAAACCGTATTCTTAAGTAATTAAGAATCTTGGTGTTGACGATATTTTTTTGTGTCAACATTCTGGTGCTTTAATCGAGAGCTAAGACTCGCTTCTTGGTCATTCATCTCCATCTCGACTTCGACGTACTCTAGGTTCTTTCTTTAACCTGCCGCCAAGTCTACTTACGATGGCTAAGAGATCAAAGAATGCAATGATCGACTCCTCTTTTGCAGCCGAAGCTGAAGCATCCCTGCAACATTAGCCAAAGGATACCCCGGTCGAAATGGACATCCTTCCTCATGTGGACCCCGTAAACCCTGTAACTCAAAGGCAGATTTAAATATTGAATAAGAAGTATGAATACACGGCTCTTGTACTCAACCAACCATTGAAAAACAACATTGACCTGATGTGTCAACTTCAAGATAGTCAACGCATCGTAGCTCAACTTCAGCTTGCTCAGAACAACCCCCGAGTGAGATGCACCATTTCGGAGACCTCTTCCCCTGAATATCGGGGCCCACATCAACGTAGGAAGTACATCCTTAACAACAACTCCGTTCTCCGTTTAAATTCCCACACTAATGGTCATGGGCCGGCCATGGCCACGACAACAGAAATGGAAATGGAGATAAAACAACTATATCACTTACAGCTGGGGAATGCATCATCGCAACCACTCCCGTTTTCTTATCAATGATGAACCAGGGCCGAGTAACCGACCCCTTCCTCGACAAAACCCAACTTTCGCTACTCAAAAATTGGGGCCCACGCTTCCAGCAACTCAACATGACCAAATTCCTCCGGATTAGACTGAACGTCAGCCCACTCAGCCTCACCAACCCTACCAAAACTAGGCCATCGATGTTGATGACATGGAAGAGGATGAGTCGGATGTACACCACAGGAGACGCCCACGAAACAGAACTCCTGAAGTTCACTGAAACCAGTGGGTTCCATCAGAAGATGTCCATCCAACATATTTCCCCGACATGGTCTGAAGGATCATGAAGGATATGCGGGGAAATGCCGACGACTCGTGGGAAACCCACTTGAGGCATAAACCTTTCACCAGGATCAAATATGAAGCCGAGTGGCCTCGACGCTTAACATGCCATAGATGGCATCCAATGATGGCACGACGGACTCTTGCGCTTTCCTAAATCGTTACGAATGGCAGATGGACTCCAACCATTCCACCGTTGTGGTTAAATGCAAGTGTTTTCCGGTCTTCCTTTCGTGCATAGCTTTGCTTTGGTTCTATCGACTTCCACTCCACTCCATCAAAACCTTAGGACAACTGGACATAGAATTGGTCAGGTAATTTAGAATGCATGTGCCGACTCCAAACAATGCACTAACTCTTTCCAACCTCTACCAGGGTCCTGCAGAATCTCTCAAAAGCTATCTAGAGCGATTCAATACCGCCCTCTCCGAGGTCGATGATACTGAAACTCGCACTATACTCTTCCATCTTGCAAAGGTGCCCTCCCCACCTTCGAGTTTGGTGCTTGGATCAATAGAAAGCAACCCAAGACCTTAGAAGAATTTTATGAAAAGGCGGGGAAATTCCTGTGCCAAGAAGAAGCAAGACGCAACAGGGCTTCATGGGTTAGTCATGCCAACAACCCACATGCCAGCATTATCGACGATAGTGTCAAAGGAACCAGGTCAGAGAATCCTCTGACAAGGGCAAAGGAGCGATCCCCTACATGCCAAAGCCGAACAACGGCAAATAGGGAGGTCGCAACAACAATTAGACTCCACTGGATCCCAAGAAGCACGACCGCTATCAAAATTACATGAACTAAACTCCATTGAATCGAGACATGGAGACCATTTATTTATAAAACTATAATACCCTCCATTCCAATACAAGAAGCCCAACACGAGGGAATCCACCAACCGTGAGAAGAACTTTGGAAAGTACTGCAGGTTCCAAGATATGTATGGGCACAATACCAACGATTACCGCCATCTCAAGGACACAATCAAAAAACTCATCTACGAGAAATGCCTAGAGTAGTATCTTCAGGATCCTGCTCCCCCCGAGGAAGCTACGAGCCCTTCAATGCTTGCATTTATAGCTCCTGCTAATGCGGCCTAGGGTCATCCAACCAAAGGTCACGCGATATCGTGATCAACACTATCTGTGGTGGGCCTCACCCCATGCATGATAGCTTCCGCAAAATGGAGGAATACGCCAACTCTATCAAGCGTGCCACATACGAAGGTTGTTCTACCATGGAGAATCAGTTCATGCCAAACTTCAAAAGACAATGTAGGACAATATCGTCTTCCGAGAGAGGGAGCCCAAGGGAATCGAGATCCCAACCATAGATCCTCTCGTTATCTCTGCTCAAATTGGCCTAGCTTTCGTCCGAAGGATCCTTATTGATTTAGGAAGCTTGGTCAATATCATATTCAAGGCGGCATACGATCAAATGAAATTGGAGGCCAAAGACTTAAAGCCCTGCCATGCAATGATCCACGACTTTAATGGGTCCACTAATCACCCTGTTGGCATGGTAGACCTTCCCGTATAACTTGGAGAAGGGGATCGGAGTCAGGTCCGCAAACTCAACTTTGTGGTCATTGACATCATCTCTCCGTATAATGTGTTCTCGGGACGACCTTTCCTCGCAGAATGCCAAGTATGCATATCACCATTGTCCCTACTGATGAAATTATCGATAGAGAATGGGATCAGCACAGTCAAAGGCAACCAAGCCACAACCAGAGATTTCTACCTCATAGAGTGGAGGAATGCACGCAATAAGGACAAGGGCAAGAACATGCCTCTGCCTTCTTACCCCAAGACTGTCTCTGCATAGCAATCAGAGGTGTCTGAGTCTTGGCTTAGGCGCCACTATCGTCTTTCCGATGATCTTAATCCTAAAGAGGACGAAGAGCCCAATTTCGAAAGGGCTACCCTGGTTGAACAAACGATGGATATTCCGATCAACCCCGACGACACAACGAAGGTCTTAAATGTTGGATCGAAATCCACCCTACAATAAAGGAAGAGCTTATGGGATTATTAAGGTCCAACCTCGATGTGTTCGCCTGGACACACACTGACATGTGTGGCATCGACCCAAGAGTCGCTTGTCATAGGCTCGTCATCAATCCCTTGCAACTTCCAGTCAAACAGAAGCGCCAAATCTTGGGGATTGACAGGTCAATAACACTTAGAGAAGTGGTTGATAGGTTGCTTAGCAACAGATTTAACCGAGAAGCCTATTACCCTGAATGAGTCTCTAATCCAGTTTTGGTCAAGGAAGCAAACGACAAGTGGCAAACATGTGTTGATTTCTCCGACTTGAGCAAGGCATGCCCTGAAGATAGTTTCCCAATTCCGAAAATCGATCAGCTTGTCGACTAAACCGTCGGCTACCAACTCCTGTCCTTCATGATTGCCTACTCAGGCTACAATCAGATTCTGATGTACCTCCTTGACCATGATCATACTTCTTTCATAAATGACCTCAGGCTCTACTACTATCTCGTCATGCATTTTGGTCTCAAGAACGCTGGGGCTACCTACCAACGACTGGTCAACTTCTTTCAAGAACCAAATTGGGAGATCCACGGAGGTATACGTAGACAATATGCTCATGAAATCGAGGATATCAAACAACCACGTCCGTGACCTCTTCAAAATGTTCGGTGTCCTCCGCCAATATGACATGAATCTAAATCCCTTGAATGCTCTTTTGGCATTGCATCGGGAAAATTCTTAGGTTTCATTGTCAATTCTTAAGGCATCAAAGCCAATATGGATAGGATTAAAGCTATCCGGGACATCCAGGTCCCTCAGAGCATCAAGGATGTTTAGAGTATGAAGGGGAAGGTCGCCTCCTTAAGTCGATTCATCTCAAAAGCTACAAATAAGTGCATTCCCTTTTTCAATTTACTTAGAAAAGGGAAGCGCAATTTCTCATGGACACCGGAATGCATTGTCGCATTTCAGGACCTCCTGAATCACTTAGAGCGACCACCAATCCTATCAAAACCCATGAATCATGAGGACTTATATATTTATTCGGCAGTTTCCTTGCAGGCAGTCAGCTTAGCGCTCGTGCGCATCGAAGATCGTTCCCAGCGACTTGTTTACTACATCAGTAAGAGGCTGATAGGGGCAGAAAAGAACTATCTTAAGCTTAAGAAGTTAGCCTATTACATGTTGATCTCTTTCAGGAAGTTACGACCTTACTTCAAATCTCATCCCATCAAAGTTTAACCAACCAGCCGCTACGACAAGTCCTGCAATGACCGGAGGCGTCTGGGCGACTGCTGAAATAGAACTTTGAGCTAAGCCAGTTTGAGATCACTTTCATCCCTCGCCGATCCAACCTCGGACAAGCCCTGGACGACTTCATCGTGGAGTTCACCATACCGGAAGACCCTCCTCCGGAGGACACTGAAACTCCAGAGCCCCAATGGAAACCCTATGTGGACGAATCCTCTAACGACTAGTGTTCCGGTGCCGGAATCATGCTCATCACTAAGGAGGCACACCCAATATGCTATGCTCGAAACTCGACTTTCCTGCTACCAACAATGACGCCGAGTACGAAGCCTTGATAGCGGGACTCAAAATTGCAATTGAACTTAACATCAAGGCAATTCAAATCTACTCGGACTCACTTCTCGTCATGCGACAGATACGGGAGAGTATCAAGCCAAGGGGATATGGCTCGCTCCCTACATCACTCGGGTTTGCAAACTCCTCACCAACTTCAACTATTACCTCATTATACACATCCTCTGAGGACAAAACGAAAATGCTGACTCCTTATCTAAACTGGCAAGTTTCGGGGATGCGCAACTTATGGGGCTCGCTCCCGTCGAAGTACTCGACTCTCCGAGCATCGACCAGATGTAGACTGATTTGGTAGCAATGATAGGAACTAAGTCCGAGCTCGAGTCATGGATGACGCCAATCTGGAACTACTTATAACATGGCATCCTCCTTGACACCACAAAGACAAACGAGCACACACCAGAAAATCATCCCGCTACATCATTCTGGATGAGGTGCCCTACCGTAGGGGATTCTCTATTTCTTTACTCTGGTGTATAGCCCATAACGATGCCAAGCGCATATTACTAGACATATATAAAGGAGAGTGCGATGACCACATAGGGAGGGGGGAGGGGGCAAACTCTAGCAAATAATGTTCTCAGATACGGTTACTTCTGGTTGACACTCGATCAATACTCAACAGACTATGCCCGTAAGTGCGACGAGTGCTAGAGATTCTATAGGATTCCAAGAACCCCTCCTAACGAGCTCACACAAATGGTCAGCCCTTTTCCATTCGCTATGGGGGGAATAGAGATCATCGACTCTCTCCCAATGGCCAGAGGAGGGCATGTTCCGCTATCATCATGGTGGATTACTTTACCAAATGAGCAGAGGGCCCTCGCCACAATCACCACTAAGAAGGTAATCAACTTCATCGTCTGCAACATCATCACATGATATGGAGTTCCCTAGGCTATCATCTCTGACAACAGAACCCAGTTCGAGAGCGTAGAGTTCAAAACTTTCGGCCGACTGCATAACATCGAGAAGAGATTCTCGTCGGTAGCTCATCCTCAAGCTAATAGGTAAGTCGAGGCTGTCAACAAAGTGATCAAGTCCATCATCAAGAAGCGTCTGGAAAAGGCTGGAGGTTTGTGGGCTGAAGAACTCCCTTTAGCCCTATGGGACTACCGGACCACCCACAAGTCAACGACCGGTCACACCCCTTTTGCTCTTGCCTATGGATCCAAAGCTATCATTCCCATTGAGCTAAAGATTTAGTTTCATCGAGTCACTTACTACGATCCGAGGACCAACCAAGGTCTCCTATTGGAGTCGCTTGAGCTGGTCGAAGAGAAAAGGAATGAAGCCGAGGTCAGAGTTGCCACTCAATGCCAACAAGTTTCCCGATACTTCAACTTTATAGTCCGTACGACAGACCTCAATGTCGGCGACCTCGTCCTGAAGTGGATCTTTCCCACACCGACTGGCCTCAGTCCTCGGTGGGAGGATCTATACGTTATAGAACGAAGGCTCGGAGATGGAACCTTCAAGATAGCGACCGTTGATGGCGCTGAACTCCCAAAGGCATGAAACATCGAACATATTCTCTACTACATATAACTTAGTGTACAGATCTTCCTCTTTTCAAAAATGTTTTGTTATCTTTAAGTTCAAGGCATTGTAAAGGCTGTTACTGCCAAAGTTATTAGTAAATATAGTGTTTGGTTCTCTATGATCTTGATATGTTTACCTACTGTGTGTTTTGTTTGATTAACCATCATAACTAGCTTGCACACACAAACCCACAAAACTCCCGATCGGCTCCCCGAGCACGGGAACTGGTACCGCTACTCTAGTTACAAGACCGACTATAAATAACCCCACTCGAGTCTCGAATCAATGACGAGACCGAGTATAAACAACCCACTTGGTATGGGAACAACGACGAGGCCAAGTATAATTCGTCCCGCCACCCAGTATAACTTAGTGTGAAATCGACCATTCCCGCGGCTCCATCCAATCCACCAGGTTCGGCTACCACTTAAACCACGAACCAATGACGAGGACGAATATAAATCGGTTTTCCACCCAGTCTCCGGACTTAGGGCCAACCCATCGACCAAGCTAGTATGCTGACCACACCCACGGCTACTCCCAACCCTCCTGGTCTGGATTCAGGTACCATTAGGTGAATTAATGATGCCCTCAAGCTCTAACCCCAATCGGACGATGGGAGGGCCAAATTGGGGGACAACACGACGTCCGCACCTTCTCACGACTTAGGATCAATGACCTCTGGGAGATCCAATAGGGAAAGCACCTGACCTGGATTAAATAGAGGAAAACTCGAGATCTAAACGGGCGCACAACCTCCGCATGACCGGGGGCACCCCCAAAGCTGAACCTTTAGTCACATTTGTTTAAGTGTAACAAGAAGTACGCTTGTGTAAGTACAGGACGCTGGAAAGCATAAGCCGAACATTCAAACATTTTATATGAATGTGATATTTAAAAGATTAACTACTGCTTTCATTCACATGACTAGAATAAACTACATACTTTGATATATTTCTTTCTAATGACAGGGTGTACATGAAAACCACACATACCTCCAAAAGCCAAAAAGTGAGGGATGTACTCGCATATATTATCGACCTACATTACCGAAAGACAAATGCCATGGTCACTTGGGCAGCTTGGCCTCCTCCACTTCCTCAGGTCCCTTCTCTCCTTTCTTCCTTCTTGCCCGAGTCCCCGCTTGACGGGTCGTCACCTCTCTTCCTCCGCCTCCTGGAACTACTTCCTCCTTTCTCCTTCTTCCCTTTGGATGTGGAAGAGAACCTGAGAGATGCCAGTGGAATCTCTACCTCATCATCATTGATCTCTGTGATCTCATTATCGAGTGGGATTTCTCACAAAGGTAGAGGGACAGTCTCGCTTGAAAGCACAAGAATGGACGACATGCCTTCTTTCCCCTTTGGTCCGGTCTTCACGACTACCTTCTTCTAGCCCATCTTCCCAGCCTTGAGTTTTCCAGCCTTTGCTTTCTGCAGCTATTTGTATGTCTCCGCGACCTTTTTCTTAGAGGCCTTAGCATCGCCTTTTTCCATTAGATTCACTTGTTCTTTTGTCGCAGCCTCCCTATCTCTCTAGACCTTAGCCGCGACATCTTGTTCAGCCTTGCTTCTAGTTTTTTCCAAAGCCGCCGGCCGGGCTAGCTCATCTGCTACCTTTTTCTGCTCTTGTTCCTCACGCGTAAGCCAACTTGCTTCTCTTAGAACATCCCGCGCATCGTGTACTCACTCACTTCCATGACCTCTGTTATCTGACCCACCTACCTATCTCTTCCCATAAAGAACCTAAAAAGTGCCAGCTCCTCCTCAGAAAATGTAATCTCCGCTCCTACCCCTTTGCCAAGATGACCCACAAAGCCCTCCATTCCAATCTCGAGCTACCCAAATTGGGTTAGGTCAAGGCTCACTATCATTCATGCTCCGAAGAGACCTGCACAACCAAAAGAAGGCTCATCGATCAGCTCAATTCCCGTACACTTGAACCTCTAAGTACTTAAGAGGGTGTGATTTTACCTACCGACAATTGAGGCGCAGCTCCAACAGGCGCCAAGCTCTCGCCCGCTGTCTGGGATAAACTCTCAAGTCCCAGCCCCAGCTGATCAGGGTCATATTCAGGTCCGACGGGGGCAAGAATTTGTAAGATAGTGGTTGGAGCAGATGGTACAGTTGGCTGTTGGGAAGAATTACCTCCACTGAACTCATGGACCACCACCAAACTTTCAGTGTCCACGGTCTATCCCTTCGCGGCAGCCTGTTCTGTCTCAATACATCATCCCTCGGCAACTGCTTCCCTCTGCCAACGTCAAACGCTCTTTCTCATTCAAGTAGGAGAACATGAAATCAATTTATTCTATAGCCTCCACCTCCTGCAGGTCGGCCTCAAATTCCAGCAACTTATCCCACACTTTGGCCAGTACCCTAGAGTAATCGTTAACCCATGAGAGATCGCAGTACTTAAGCACTTTGACATACATGTCCCATACATAGGGCTCCAAATCCAGTTCCGCTTGGGTCGCGACATCTGCAGCTGCAGTTTTGAGCTCCTCTACCTCTCTTTCATGCTCAACCCTCATTCCATCGAGCTGGCCTAACACATCTCGAGTCATATCCTCGGCCTTTACCTTATCTCTCTTGGCCTTGTCAAATTGTCTCTTCAAATCAACATTCTCCTGCATTAGCCACTGAGTTTCCATATTCTCATTACCCAACATCTCGTTCTCCTTCCTCAGGATATAATTATCCGTCTGAAGCTGGGACACCCTTTCGTTTTCTTTCTCTAGTTGGGCATTAACCTGCTCTAGACCGGCTTTATCCTTCTTGAGGGTCATGTTCTCAGTTGTTAGCGAGGCTGTTGTACCCCTGAAACTCGAAGTTGCGTGCTCCAGCTCCCTTTTCAGCCTCTCATGCGCCTTCTTCAGCTCCGCTATGTCAACAACAAAAAATTAACTTTCGAATGGGGAACTACGAACTTAAAAAGTGACTACGACATAAGAACAAGCCTCACCTATCTCTTTCTCCAGATTTCGGATAGTCTTTCGCTCGGTATCAATGGTCAAACCCCGATTTTGGATCTCTACATTCTTGGCCCAATCAGGTCAGAGAGATGCCCAGAATACCTATTGAACTCTGCAACCTAGTGGTAAGCTTGATATACTTTCTTCCATACGAGAGCAGGGCCATCACGAGGAATCGAGTTAAGATCCGGTACCCACATCAACTCCTCAAAGTAATGCTTTGGGAACTGCACTTTCAAGAGGGCCATCATCTCCTTGTTGGTTAGCCGAGGGACTTCCAGTCCTTCCCTCGATGTGCCCGTCCTTGGTAGTCTACGATCCACCGACTGTACAACGCAACTGGTAGATCTATAGACAGTCTCCACCTGAGAGGTAGGAATGGGGAGCGTCGAAGGTTGCGGTCTAGTTCCCGCGGTCTCAAGCCTTGAATTTTCTCCTGACGATCGAAGTGGTGGAGGGGATTCCGAGTGTCTCTGATATCGATGATCGCCACCGCGACCACGAGGGCGGGAGGACTAAGGCGGTTTGGCCCCTTTCTTGGAACCACTCTTGATTGAGCTCTTTGGCGGTCGCTGGCCCTCCGATCCATGGCTTTGATACCTACCATCGCCACTTCTGTGAACCATTTCGCATACACAAATCAAAGTCAAAGGTTAGGCTAAAGCACTTTGTGCACATAAGTAAATTTCGTGATATGTAGTGTTTATGACTGTATACCCTAAGTGCTCTCTCCACAAACCAGATTTCTAACAACCCGAATTCTAACAGACCGATTTTTTTTCAAAATTCCAATCTATCGAAACTCGGATTGGTTTGCTTTGGTATCCTGCAGAAAAGACAGAGACATAAATCATGTCAGAGCTCAAAAAATATCTCACAGCAGAATGGATAAAATATAATATAATCAAAATATAACCTTACCGTATTAATAGTACCACCTAACCAGTATCCAAAGCTATAATGTCTCTGCCACAAATCTAACCTATGAGTATGTTATGAGGAGGGGATCAAAACACAAGTTCTGGTGACTGGATTTAAATTATACACTTCAAATAATCCTACATATGTCGTTCAATCATATTCTCTTATTTGTTAGGTAACTTGGGTTGACAGCACTCAAGGCTTACATACACGTTGTACCCACTTACTTCCCAGTGGATTAACCTAATATAGTATATATGTAACTACCCCCAATATTAAAGTACACCCCATGGTACCCCACTTGCACGGTCTCCACCGTAACAACATAGAAGTATACGAAGTCCCTCATCCTACCCCGTAGTGACGTACGGATCTCTATATAACAATGTTATGTTCCGCATATATCTATCATTATTATGCTACGTAAGCGTACGGACTGCTACCTTTAATCAAATCAGATTCCATACTAGGTAATGCCCTCAGGTCTACGATACACCACCCAGAGCCGACATGCATGTATCTAGACTATCTACATACATATCGTCAATTGTAGCTCGATGCCATAACCGCACGTCCTTTAATGTGCACCGAGTTCTGTGGCAGGGCGATACAAGAAACACGAAACTCGGTCGGTAGCTTTTCCATATCTGTACAGTCCCGTCTTTAAGAGCCTATATATACAGATATTCCTAGGGTCTGTTTTCACGGTGGCTATGACCCCTCCTCGGCCCATCCCTCAACTAGTAAAGACTACAAGAGCTAAACGACTGCCCTTAAAGAAAACAATCTAAACATCCATTTGGCATCTTCCCTCAACCACGTACCCCGACGGTGAAAGGTGAATGGTCTATTGGTTTTAGCTCTAGTCTTTTCGCATCCCACTGGCTGTCGACGATGGGTATTCGACGATCTACTATCCTTGTTGGTTGTTACCCTTTGCCTCCCCATTGAGGCAACTGTCGAATCACCCTAGAGTCATCACGTCACAGCATTCTGACTGCATAACTACTTGTGCAGTCAAGGCCCACCACCTAGTAGTTACGCGTAGACCCAGGCCCTGCGAGCACAGCCTAAGCATCTACCACCGCATAGAGGACTACAAGGAGCACCTTACATGTCTCAGGAAGTCGCGTGATTCCCCTTTCGGTCCCTCGGAGCCGTCAGAACAATCAGATGAATGTGCGCTCCCTTCGTGCCTTATAACACCACGATGATCTACCCCGTTCGGTTATTCACCCTCAAACGTATGGACTGGTCCAAGCGCCTCACTTTAATATGTTGTTAGACCCTATGTCTAAACATTCTTTTACGCGCTTGTCTTACCTCATCGGGTTTCAATTTAACTTGGTTATTCCCATTCACGTTGAATTCTTAATCAAGTTACCAAATTCCTCTTGCTTATTAATTTCAGTTATATAACTTAACCGATTTTATTCATTAATAAGCCCACAACATTTTATTCTCTATATTGTGGTCCAGGGTCTGTAATCCACAATCCTTTCTTTATTCTGATTTGATTTCATCATTACAATAACATGTTCTACTTAATATGTAACTAAGTATATCTAAATTCACATGTTTTCTGTTAACATGTCAGTCATTATTTATGATTAAATATAACTTATTTCGTAAGTTTTTCTCATTCTTTCTCATTTAATCATAATTCCATTTTACACCGTTACTACAACTTATCGTTGTTTACTTATTAACTTAGTTCTCTTAACTAACGTCCATTAATAATTTTCTCTACCCATTTATTATAATAACCTATGCTATAATTTCCTCTTGTCCCTAGGACAAGTCTAAACACGTTATTCTTATCAACGGGTTTCAGACTTCCAAGTTTGCAAATTACTTAATCTATAATTAAGTACAACTTCTTATATTTCATATATTTTCCCCCTTTTCTCAACTGGTTTCCGGCTTTTCCCCATTTACTGATTACTTAATTTACAATTAAGTGTCCCTTATCTCATTTCACCAGTTATCCAATTTCCTTATTAGTTTATTATAACCTAAGTTATAATCTTCACTTGTCCCAAGGACAAGTCTACCTATAATACAACATTTTCATTAATGTTATTTATTCATAATAGGTTATTATCATTCCCCATTTAAACCATTTACTGTTGTAATCCATTATTCTTCATTCACTGTAATATATGTTCCTTATTTTATTAAGGAAAACACTTCGTGCACCTTATCTGTTTGACTTATAGAAGGAATCAGTAATTTATTTTCATAACGTATTCCCATCTGAATTCGTGGTGGCAAGTAATATCTTTCCTTTTTCTTACTTTATCCACTGTGGCTTACTTGCAACCATGTTCTCAGAAATAGGTCATTTAGGGAAATACATCACTTTTCCTTCGCATCACACTAACTCAGTCCATTGCATCCCTTCCTTTATTATTTTCTGAGTTAGACATTTAATTACCATCATTGCCATTTATTCACATCTTGTTATATACATATGTTTATATATATATATATATATATGCACTAGACCTCTCACATTAAGCCTACACCTGTGGACGCTGGAATTGCCAAGCGGGTTCGGGCAGACTTCTTCCACAAGTTGACTTAACCTCATGTCTTAGCACCATTACATCTTTTAATTTTGCACTTAGACCCCTCACATTAGATTTACTACTTGTGAATGCTGGATATGCCAGGCGGTTCAGGGCAGACTTCTATCACAAGTGAAATCTAAACTCGTGTCTAAGAGTAGTTAAATTTCTTATTTATTGTAAACCTACTATACAGTCTAGGCATGTTTATTTCTTCTAATTGTCCATTATAATTTATGATTCACATGTAATCAATTCCTTCCTAACATGTAATCAATTAATCAGATAATTGTTTAAATCACATAAACCAATATGTACCTTTCTCAATTCTTACAGTTAATGGTCTGGGTACACAATTTACACAAATTGACATGACATTTAAGTAACAGTAATTACTAACAAGATTTGACAAGTTCATATCCCAACAAATTAATATTTAGCATATTAATTGTTCCTACTTCGTACCCATCACTTTAGCCGTTATTAACATATGTTACATTTCTCAACATATTGCATTTCAATTATACATACAGGGGAATGGTAAACGATAACATATTCGTATCTGAACTGTATAGCTTAAATCCACTCACCTCGTAAGCTTTCCAAATCGTAGATCTAGTCCAGATCTACCCTTTCCATGGTTTTCCCCTAACTAGATTCAGAACCTAATAACCATAGATTGACTATTTTTGCCAAAAGAAAAAGGGAAGAAAAAGAGAAGGGAATTGAAAAATAGACCAGATCTAGGAATTACCTTACTTTGATAAGAGATCTAAAATTAACCTAGATTTGCTGAGATAGAAGAAGGCTTGCAGATCTCTAAATCAGTCTAGCTTTTGATTGTTGAAGAAGAAAAAGGCTAGATCAAATTACGTTGGAGCAGCACTTCATTGTCGCCATTGAATTATATGAATAAAACAACGGGTTTAGGGTCCTACTTATAGCCTAGAATCAACGAATTTGGTCGAGAAAGGTGTCCACGTTCATAAAAATGAATTCTACCAAAATCTGCCATAGGTGAGTAGACCCGCCCTTGAGGGGGTCGACCTCGGTGTCGACCCACCCCTTAGGGGGTCGATACCCCTAGGCGAGAAATCTGTCGCCTCCTGAAATTTTGAATTTTGAACCGATTTTCGAATTTCTGGACCCATTTTTGAATTTCTGAACCTAATACATACATACATACATATTCTTCCTGCGCGTATAACGACTTCAAACCTTAATAACTTCTTCATACGGTGTCCGATTTACGCAAACTAGGTCTCTATCTTGACTAGGATTTTGAGATGGACGCAATGGCGCAGTCCGTTTTACATAATTCTGAATATTTAATTAAGTTATTATTATTTTATCATCTTAAGTTAAAAATGCGAGGTGTAACAAGATTGAGACCCGCTTGGAGGAGTTATCCCCCCAACATGTAAAGCTAAGCTTCCAGAACTTGTGCCACTAAGAAAAGATGGTGGAATATCAATTGGAACATCATCCAACCATTTAAATTGATCTGCTCTCTCCAACGAAGCCGCGGTGCCGGAAGTGGTTATTAGGGGAACCAGCATCGTCAACACTCCTACTCCAACCTCAACATTCATAGGCGGGACGGGACTAGACGGTGGACCATCTCCTCCATCAACCGTTTCCCCGAAATGAGCACCGCTCACGTGGCACCCTCCTGGATCTTGGCAGCCTTAGGTCATTTAGTCGTAGTAGGAGGAGTTTTCCGCTTACGACGCAGAGAGCTCTTTCCTTCCTTTGGATCTTCGCTCCTCTTTCCAGAAGTAGCAACCGTGAACATTGTCCAGTTTCGTGGCAACAGGCCTTTCCGGCGAAGGGCCTCCTCATCCAAAATCTTGTCCGTAGAGCGAACCCCCTTCAGAATAGCTTTCAAATGCGCTACACTCCCCTGGAGTTCATCGCCCTTTGGCACCAGCAGGATCCTTGTTACAGAAAACCAAGGTCAACATAGAGTCCGTAACTCGAGCAACACCAAACTAGTGACAACAAAGGTACTTACTTCTCTCCAGCCATCGTCTCACAATGCCCGGAGGACAATGGACAAAGAACCACTCAGACTTAAACAATCCAAGCCTTGTCTATAACCCTTCAATGCACTGGGCACTATGTATTGCTTCAAGGAAATAGAGGGAAGGCACATTCTTGGGTGTCCTCTTGATCTGAAACAAGAACCGGATGTCCTCTCTGGTAGGTTCCTCATGCATGTACTCTCCGAACAAAGGATAGGTAATGAGAATGATGGCATATTCGTTTGAATAAAGCTGTACAGGTGCTAAACGGAAGTAACTCAACATGTCGCGAATAAAGTCACAAGATAGGGGCATACACCCTATAATGCACATATACCTATTCTCTGTACTATACCCTTCTGGCGGAGCGTGCTCCCGGTATCCCTTCGGGGAAACTAGAACGTGGGTCCACGATATGCTGAATCTTGCGCAAATATGCTTTAGGGCAGGTTCATCCACACTTAAACATCCCGAATCTGGCGGATTGTCAAGAATGACAGCCCTGACCATCACATCAGGAGCCTCAGGGATCAGATGTTCAGACAAACTTCTAACGGAATTACCACAACTAGATTCCCCATAGGAGGAAAGCTTCACGCCTCCCCATAATTTTTTCCTCAACACAAAGCACATCCTGCTAAGGCAGGATGTACTTTGAGGGGCAAATGTTAACCAGTTTTTTTGTCCGGTCCCCAAAAGTACACAAGACCCACCCAACTCTACACGTCGCCTGGTACCAAAGCTCGAGGAGTTGCCAAGTCGCCAAAGATTCAAGCCGAGGAAAGATTTAGCAAGTAATGGCCTCACAACTCCTCAAAACGACCACGTCACATCACCAAAGATCGCAACTCCTTACATCTCTCGCCTCGCGTCATACGGCTCGCATCTCTTCCACCGCATCACGTTGCTGGCATCATCCTTCTCGACGAGTCAACACCCCCACCTTTTTTGCATCACGCCATCCTCGCATCGCATCCCACTGATGCGATGACACTGCATCCATCGGATGCGATAATATTGCATCCCTTGGATGAGATATTATCACATCCCACTGATGTAACGACCTAGATTTTTCTGCTATTTGAATTTAATATTTAAATCTATTTTAAATATTATATTTAGAATATTAATAGATTTTAAAATTGAATTCATTATTAAACGACGATTTAAACGTTTAAATTTATAGTTAATATAAAACGAATTCGAAACAACGCGGTCGTTTGTAATATTGAGTTTTGAACTTCAATTGAATATACAGAATCCGTTTTAAGTCTGAATTCTGTGAAATAAGAAACGTTAGAATCTATTTGATAATAATTTTCTAATGAACGAAAAAATCGAGTTTTCAGTTACTTATGTCCAATTCAAAAACTAAAATAGTCGCTATGGAAATCGTTTATAAATTATAACGTTTATTTAATAAGGAATTTCTAAATATTTGGATATCGTTTAACTTGAATATATTAATGTTGAATCGTAATTCATATTAGTTGAATTTGAAGTGATATATATTTTTATTCGGATATATATATATATGATAATAATAATTTATTATTATTTAATTTAATTGTTTTGAAATTTATTTATATTTTAACAATATTTTATATGCCGTAGAAATAATTATTTCCAAACAATCTCCGTTTTCGACGAAAAGGATTTTATTGGAATACGTATAATTAATTATTGCTATATTTCTATTTTGGATCCAGACGGAGTTGTTTTGTCGATAGACGAAATTTAAAGATGGACCGATGGTTAAATTGGGATCTAAATAGTGTCGTTTTTGTAAATGGAGATCATTTTCAACAAAATTAGTTTCATTAGAACCATAATGTCAAATTATACCATGGCGTCTATTTTCATAATTTTTGGGATTCGTGTGGATCGGTGCGAAGTTAACAGCTCACGTTAAATAACGATAATGCGGTATAAAATAAAACCTACCCTAATAAATGCACACTAGCCTACCCTACTTCGTTGTTTATCCCATTACTACTCAAACACGCAGCAGACCAATTAATGTATATTGTCTCCTCATTTAAATCACGCAACATCACGCCAGTTATTCGAAATAAAAGAACGACGTATATATATTATTTCTATCTGTACAATTACAGACACACACAGCCTTGCCTCCTACCCTATGACGGATTAAAATATACACACAGCCGATTCCTTGTAAGCCAAATTTTCGATTCCTTGCAACCCAAATTTACGATGCCTTGCAAAGCACACCATCATTTCTTTCAGCCTCACGTTTCTCCTCCTCTCCACGTTTCTGCACTTATAAAAGCACTGTCTTTGTTCGTATTTTTTCCCTTCACAATTTTACTCCTTACTTCCCTTTTTAAATCTGAACCTCTCTCTCTCCCCTTTCCTCCCATCAGAAACAGATCAAACTTTAGTTATATATATATATATCTGTGTGTGTGTGTTAACCTTCTTTTTGGCAAAAGACATTACGGATAAGAGCGAAGCCCAATATCTAGAAATGTGCGAACAGCCAAAGCTCGGCCCAAACAAGCCTTCTTCGAGCGCCAGCACAAGTCATTTTCTTCTTGTCAATAGTTCATGCACTCCGTAATACTCGCTCTCCAAGACGACCAGATATCTTGCACCCATAAAAGGCGCATTGACCGAATATCTTGGATTTGCATGGAAATATCCCGCTGAGCCATTCAAATGCTCAGTCCGACTTTAAAGACAATAAAGGCGGTCAACCATATCCGGATGTTGCTCTACTTTTGATACACCTCACCATGGATGCCACATAGGCCACGGTTTCGAAGATACTATTTATAAATAGCGGAAATAGTCCTCAACCGCATTTCTACCCAAGGGGTGGATTCCACGTGTCCAAGCTTTCCTGAATTGGTCAGGCCACGTCACAACAGCACTGGCCACCTTCTCTGCCTATAAATACCTCAAAGCTCAAAGAGAAAAAATAGACTTTTTTTTGAGGAAAACTTAATTCTAAAAGCATTCTCAGTTTTCTCCTTTAAGCTTCTTGGATGGCTAACTCAAAATTAGTCATCTTCTCTTCTTTCTTTAGACACAAAAAGCATTGTACTTGTAATCAAAAGCAGAAGTAATATATATAAAGTGGACGTAGGTACAGTCTTTGTCGAACCACTATAAAAATTCTCTGTGTGTGCACCCCATTTTTTCCTTTGATTTTCGCATTTTATAATCATTGTTCGAATGCTCTCCATGCGATTAGGGGTAAATTATCACTAGTGACCAATTTTTGACGTCAACATTTTGGCGCATTAGGAAGGGGAAGAGAGGACGCGCACCGACATTCCTTTGGCTTTCTGCCTGTCTCAGTCCATGGCGAACAAACGAAAGAAAGATACAATGTCCTCTCATCCCACGAATACCGATGCAGCCGAAACAAACGCTGCAGAAGTAAGCCAGGAAGCTTCCTATTATGAAGATGTGTCTCGATTTCTTACCCTGGATGACATGGACAAAATTATGGCCGAGTTCAGAGACCATATGACATCTCATGGTAAACTCCTCGAATGACAGCAATAGTTGATGGATTACCTTCTTGGTCGAGTGGAGATGGGATTGAACGCTCCAACATCAATTCCTCACCCGACCAGGACTGGGGAAACAACTGATCTTCGGTCTACGCAGAATCAGGCACCAATCAGATTACACCTTTATTTCATCCTGGTTAAGATCCACCTCCCAACCAATCATAGCCAGGAGTATTGCTTCCAGCGACCAGCGCAGCCGCAGCTGTAGAACCTCAGGAGGCTCGCGATTAAGATCTAGGCCGTTTGACCATTTTGCCTCCACTCTTGGAAATAGCCCGACCTCCCATGCTTGTCGAGCAACTATCGGGCCCATCAGAATCAATGCCATTCCCATTACAACTTGGAATCTTACCGCAGACCAATCTAACCACTCTCCCGCTTCAACGAAGAGCTAGCGCAGCATTCCCTTCGAACCAAGAAGGCCACTCTACAATACCGGTCCTCACTGTGGCGGAAAAAAACACAAACATAGACCCTTCTAACCTCGCTCCAACCAGGAGCAACCCCGAGCTCCGAACATCACATGCTATGCTTTATCAGCCTGGACCTTCTCCTTTGGATACAGCTCGATCCAATACTCATCAGATTCAAGAGGGGCCATTCTTCCCAGAACCACCTACCGGAGCTCACGCTCATTCTCACCTGCACTCAACTCTCAGAGGACGAGCCTAGCCAATGGCCGCCGTTTCGAGCATGCTTTTGCCAGATCCTCGTTTCGAAGTTCATCCAAATACAGAGCTAAATTCATGGCAATGACTCCTCGGAGATGGAAACCAGCTTGCAAGCATCATTTGATGTTTCATTCGGGTCACCTCTTCTCAGCAGGATATAGATAATGTCCATCGCAGCCCCTTTACTAGAGAAATCAGAAACTCCTGCAACCCTCTGGACTTCAAGTTCCCAACTATCGAACCATACAATGTGTGACACCCCACGTCCGTTAATGTCACACACTAAGGAAATGCATTAAGTTTCATGAAGCGTTATAGGTAAACAGGCACAAAATAATTACAAGACAGATATAAATAAGATAGCAACGGAAATTCAAATTTTTATTTCAAACATAAATCATAATACCGTGGTCCACAATACCATAAGTCACAAAACCCATTACAATAAAATAACTTTTGTCTTGCACCTTCAGAGTCCATAGGAATATAAAAAGCATAATTCCCCAATTGAAAGAGTTAAGCCATAGTAGAGATAAGAACTTGAGCCATACTTCAGAAGTAGCTCCTAGCAAGATGATATCTGAGTCTTGACTAAGTCTGAGTGTTTCCTCCCTGAGAACCTGGGGGAGGGGGGAAATGGAAGAAAGAAGGAGAAAAAAAGGGTCAGACATAAAGTCTGGCGAGTCTAGTTACTTTTAGCCAGTAAATGAAAAAAAGTAACATGATAGGCATATAAAGTGGATAAGAGAGATCACTACATAAATGGCAAGTGTGACAAGGTAGATAGGGTAAGGTGTATACACCGCTCTAATGATTACTCTGCACTATTACTAGTATAACCAGAATGAGATGATCCCTTCCACTATTAGTTGGTAGACTTAGGGCATACGTCCAAGTGTACCCTAACCACTACCCTAATCGATCGGCTCCTTACTCCGTAGATACTCTGTGCCGGCCCCACGGTAGGGTGTATCACTTCCTACAGTGGCAACCCCTCACTGATACGCACAACCTCATATCTACTGGTGCCATGGTCGTCTTATCCCCCGCTGCCTGGCTCATGCACGCACATGGCCAGGTCGGTTTGCGCCGCCCACACCGTCCTCTACGTTTGGGTCTCTTACAATTAGTCAGTAAGCTTGCCCCCTCTCCGCCTAGTACGGAGTATTTTATTTGATACATACTCCGGGTTACTAACTGAAATGGGTTCCACACAATATGATACAAGCTCTCTCGTTTGTCTTATATCCCCCACTAGGTTTTTCACTGACTATGTGTACCACTAGGTGTCTTTAATTAGATAGCCCTATACCAGTTATGCTTACCCTAAAAGGTGTCTTTAATTACATAACTTTATTATTTCCTTCGGTTATGTATACCACTAGGTGTCTTTAACTACATAACCTTATCGGTTTAAGTTGTGGGCTTATATGTAAATATTACCCTCCCCCTCCAAATTTGCTTAACCCATCCACTATTCCAATCAATTTACTTAACCCTAACCTTATTTCATAATCATACAATCCTTATGGATTAGATTTGGATAAGTAGTCCAATTCATTACCATGTCCATTTATGGTTTATAATGGGCTAGACCTCCCACGTTAGGCCTACAACGTGTGGATGCTGGATATGCCTATCGGGTTCGGGCAGAATTATTCCACAGTTGGGCCTAACCTCGTGTCTTAGCCTGACTCGTATTTGCATACTTAAACCTCCCATATTAGGTTCAACATTAGTGGCTGCTAGATATGCCGGTCGGGTCCGGGAAAACTTCCACCACTAATGCAACCTAACCTCGTGTCATAAGTACAATTACAATTCCTAATTGTAATTACTAGACATTCCATTATCAATTAATTAATCCTTTCCCTTTTATAGGTGTTAGTGCCCATTTTACCCAATAATTTGAATTATATGTCCAAAAATGTTCATATTCAAATTTTGCCAATATTAACCCTTTTTCCCCCATTTCCTAACTAGCGCACTCATAAACTGGTGGCATGTCCAGGCTAGTCAATAGCCTAGTCATAAACGATAATAAGGAAAATAATGGTAATATAACCAAAGTGATCATCTTGGCATAAACATAAACTAGCATGATGATAAGGTGAACGTACATACTGGCATGGACATGTAATTAACATCATAACAAGGTGGACATAAAACTGATGAACTGGTGGCAGTCAATTGATTCTAACATAACTACGATGTGACAATAAGCATAATAAGACCTAAATTACCAGTTTAGATGTCCAATTTGTTTAGATCTAACATGATAACACAAGGTATTAAATTAGATCATATAATTCAGATCTAGAGGTTAAAATAGATCTAACACCATTAAAATGACATAATAGCATGTTTAGATCTAAATATGGGTTCAGATGTCCAACTTACAACATATCTAAGTTGATCGCAATATGACAAGTGAAAGGTGAGTTACATAAAGAATTAGATCTAACCAATGTTGCAATTGTCCAAATTAACATATTTACATTCACCATAGTATAGTTACAAGTCAAGATCCACATGGGTAACATAATAGAATAACCAAATTTGCAATAGATCTAAAGGTGTAGATCCATCATGACATAGTATAAGATTTAGTAGTAGCATAGATTCATAGTTTACAACATATACAATTTACAGTGTTTCACAATTTACTTTTATTTATTTAAACCTAAAAGCAACTAGAAACTCACTGCGTTGGGTTTAGATAATAGAGAGAATGGATCTTGAATTTCTGGATTTGATTTGCAAAGTTGAATGTTGTGTTGAAGAAAGCGAATCCGTCTTAGTTCGCACACCGGCAGCATTTGGCTTCCATAATTTCCAATGAAGAAATAGGAGAGTTGGACACATATATATGGCTACATAACCCTTTGAAACCGACTGCCACCTCAGCCCTAGGTGGTGTCGACAACCCTGTAGGTGGGTCGACCCATAGGTCGACACCTTTTAAGGGGGATCGACCCCCTAGAGCGGGAAATTTGCCGCCTTGACGAATTTTTGATTTTCGATCTGTTCTGGATAGGTCTGACTCATATCTGACTCATACGTGACTCATATGTGTATATATGTTCTTTCTGCGCGTATACAAACATAAAACCATCATAAATGCTTCATATGGTGTCCGTTTTACGCAAACCAAATGTCTATCTTGACCAAAATTTCGAGATGGACGCGATGGCGTAGTCTATTTTCCTTAATTCTGAATATTAAATTAATTATTATTTAATTTATCTTCTTTTAGTGTCGTTAAAAATTCGGGGTGTTACATTCTCCCCTACTCAAAGGATTTCATCCCCGAAATCTCTAAGTTGAGAAGAATGCATATCCTACCATCCATCTACTCATCCAACAACCACTGGCATCCATTGTCCTTAGAGACTTCTAATTCTTATATGAATATATGCAACGGTGTGTGTATATGTCCCAACACTAATGTGAAAGATCAGGCGGTCTACTGATTCAGTTGACCTCCTTAATGCAATGTTTGTTAGTGTCATGAATCCAATATGTACGCAAATAAACCTATTATATCATATAAGTTCTGTATGTGTGCACACTCATTTGTCCAAATGCAACATCCATATGCTAGTTCATCCATTTCCATCCATAAAAGAAAAGAAAATGCACGCACATCCATATGTAGTATGAAAGTGATTGAGCCGATCTTAGTGCCTAATGTGTGTGTATATGCGTCCATAGGAAACCACCAGCAAACACTTGCATCCACTTGCATCCATCAAACGTAACATGTCTCAAACACATGTTTACATCCATTGGATTCCTATCTAAAGGTCGAAAAAAAACTATGGATAAGATATATTCAAATGATAGAAACAAGCACTGATAAAACTTGGAAAAAGGAGTTAAGAGCATACCCTTGAAAAGGAAAGGGTACGAAGCACGAATCTCATCTTCAGTTTCCCAAGTCGCATCCTCTGGGTTATCTCCCCATTGAACCTTTAGCAACTTGATCTCCTTGTTGTATAGCTTCTTAACTTCTGATCCCAGAATACGAGTAGGGACTTGCCTGACTATCGCCTCCCGTTCCACTTCTACTTCTTCCAACACACTCAGTTAAACGATTACTGCGGTGTCATGCAGGCACTTCCGTGGATGAGAAACGTGGAAAACATCATGAACACTGGATATATTGTCTGGGAGTTTTACTCTATAGGCCATTTGGCCAATCCTCTCGGTTATGGGAAATGGTCCCACAAAACTAGGTGCCAACTTCCCTACTGATCCGAAGCGAACCACATTCATCAGAGGTGACACTTTGATAAAAACCAAGTCTCTTACTTCAAATTCGAGGTCAGTCCTTCGCTTCTCTACATAGGATTTCTGCCTATCTTGAGCTGTCTTCATCCATCGTCGAGTAAGGTCAATCTTTTCGGATGTTTCCCTAACCATATCTGGTCCAACTAATAATTTTCTGTAGATTCCCACCAACAAGTTGGCAATCTACAGGGTCGTCCGTACAATTCTTCGAAGAGTGCCATGTCGATGCTAGTTTGATACATGTTATTATAGGCAAACTCTACTAAAGGAAGATGCTCTTCCCAAGTCCCTCCGAAGTCTAGGATACACAGCCTTAAAACATCTTCAAGAATCCTGTTCACCCTCTCTGTCTGTCCATCGGTCTGAGGATGATAAGCAGTGCTCAAACACAACTATATACCTAATGCTTCTTGCAAGCTCCTCCAAAATTCGCTAGTAAAGATGGGGTTACGATCGCTCATGATGCTGGAAGGTACTCCATGAAGACGAAGTATCTCACGAACATAAGTTGTTGCCAACCATGATGTCGTCCTCTTACTCTTAACTGGAATAAAATGAGCGCTCTTAGTGAGTCTATCTACCACAACCCAGATACTGGTGTTGCCTTTCTTCGATCTGGGCAAACCATCTATGAAATCCATAGAGATGCTCTTCCATTTCCACTGTGGAACCTCCAATGGATGAAGTAATCCATTGGGCTTCTTTTGCTCAGATTTGACTTGCTGGCAAACTAAACATTGAGAAACAAATTCGGCCACATCTTTCTTCATCCCAGCCCAAAAGAAAACCCTCTTCATGTCCCTGTACATCTTATCACCGCTTGGATGAATGGTCATCTTAGAACGGTGGGCTTCTTCTAGGATTGCCTTTATCAAGCTTCCAGTTTGAGGAACACAAAGCCTTCCATCTCGTCGCAACCACCCCTTTTCATCTATGGCATATCTACTGAGGTGACAAGAAGTCTCCCCTCTTCTGAGTTTATCCATGATATCTAGAATCTGTGGGTCACCTTGTTGCGAAGCTCCTATTTGGTCCATAAGAGGCAGTCTTATCTCCAAGGATGCAAACAAATCAGGAAAAATCTCGATGGAGGGTCTAAAATCAAAAGCTGATTTGAACTCCAAGTTCTTTCTTTCCACAAATAGAGGACTCAGGGCCACCATCTGCCTACTTAGTGCGTCTGCCACCACATTACCCTTGCCAGAAGTATAAGAAATCTCAAAATCATAAGAAGCTAGAAAATCCATCCACCGTTGTTGCCTTAAATTGAGATCCTTATGCAAGAATAGATACTTGAGAGATTTATGATCGGTGTATAACTCGAACTTCTCTCTAAGTAAATAATGACGCCACGTCTTTAACGCAAAAACTATGGAGGCTAGCTCTAGATCATGGGTGGGGTAGTTCTTTTCATGAACTCTCAACTGTCTGCCCCCATAACACACTACTTTCCCTTCTTGCATTAGAACTGCACCAAGCCCTGTACCACATGCATCAGTGTTAACAGTAAACACCTTACTCCCGTCAGGCAAAGTCAAGACTGGGGCTGTTGTCAGAGCCCTCTTCAGTTGTTGGAAAGCAACATCACAGTCTATATCCCATGAAAATGCCAAGTTCTTCTTCGTCAGCCTAGTGAGTGGGGAATCTTTGCAAAGTCCTTAATGAACTTCCTACAGTAGCCTGCCAACTCAAGAAAGCTTCTCACCTCGGTTGCATTTTTAGGAACCTGCCAATCTTGCACTACAACCACCTTTGCAGGATCTACATCTATCCTTTCTCTGGAGACCACATGCCCAAAGAATCTCACCTCTTTTCTCTAAAAATGGCATTTGGAAAATTTTGCTTTAAGCTGATGGTCACAGAGAGTTTTCAAAACTTCTCTCAAATGTTGGGCATGCTCTTCTTCTCTTTTGGAGAAGATCAAAATATCATCGACAAAGACTATAACAAATTTATTTAGGAACTCCCAAAACACCCTACTCATCAGATCGACAAAATAGGTGTGTGCATTCGTCATCCCAAAAGGCATAACTAGCCATTTAAAGAAACCGTTCGGAGTCCTAAATGCAGTCTTATCTATGCTGGCCTCAGGCACCCTCAACTGATGGAACCCCATGGCCAAGTCTAACTGGGAAAATACCGAGGCACCAACAAGCAGATCATATAAATCATCAATCTTCGGAAGTGGATGCCTGTTCTTCTTAGTGAGTTTATTCAGCTCTCTATAATCAGCACACAAACAAAGAGAAACATCCGCCTTAGTTGCGAATACTACTAGAGCACTCCATTCATATATGCTTTGTCTAATAAACCCCTTCTCAAGTAACTCCCCTACTTGCTTACTCAGCTCCCTCCTTTCCCTTCGAGCCATGTGGCGCACTGGAAATGCAACTGGCTTTGCATTGTTCACCAAATATATATATGAAAGTCGATCTCGCGCCTCAGAGGTAAACCCCGAACCTCATCAAAAACAATCGAAAAATCTCGGACTATTGGAACAGATTGCAGATCGTCAATAGATGCATCAAGAGACTCTAGGAAACTAAGCATAAGCGACCCTTGTGGGTCACACAAAATCTTGAGGGTTCTCCCATGACAATTCAGAAGCCTAACAACCCTCTTCTCACAATCCAGAATGGCACCATATATGGTAAGCCAATCCATTCCTAGAATCAACCCATAGCCCATAAACCCGAGCACATACGCGTCACATTCCAATTCGATGCCTAACACAGATATTTTCAAACCCGACAAATCATAGATAAATGAGCCGAACCACCAATAGGATTTGAAACAACTATGGGATCCACTACCATACTAGTAACTAAGTGCAGAGATTCAACTATAGAACTTGATATAAATGAATGTGAGGCACCAGAATCAAAAAGTGTCTTAATAGGATGGTTTGAAAGAGAAATTAAACCTTCCACCAAAAAATTTCTACCTCTATCAGGAGCATTGATTGCGAAAGCATGCACCTGCCCTCCAGAAGTCCTGGTCCTTTGACCTTGTCCCTGTGATCCCTGTTTCTTCGGGCATTCTCTAGCAAAGTGTCCGGCCTCTCCACAGTGGTAGCAAGAGTTCTTCCTTCGCTTACAGTCTTTAACCAGATGGCCTTCCTTCCTACAATGGTGAAATTTTCTCTTATCCTTGCCTTTATCATTTTTCCCTCCTTTCTTCTGCTGTTGTTGCTGCCCCTTCTTAGGACTCACCTTACTATTTTGCGATGTCTCCTCAGCCTTCTTTTCTCCCTTGTCTTCCTCATGCATTAAGGCCATATCGACAAGCTTTTCAAATGTGGCCCCCATTGGAATATGAGACATGGCTAAACCATGCAGAGGCCCATTCATCCCTTTAGCAAACCGCAAAGCTCTTTTGCGTGGCATATCCACCAACTCTAAACCAAACCTTGCTAGCTTGTTGAATTTATTCACATACTCTTTTACCATCAAGTTTCCTATTTGAGTGCAAAGAATCTCTCCATCTGCATGCTACTTTCGGCTTGGGAAAGAAATTTCTTTTCGAACCTCTATCTAAAATCTTCCCAAGTTTCCACCGGATGTCCAGCTTGAGTGACTTCCCACCAAAATGAGGCTTCGTCCTTCAGGAGCCAGGCGACCAACTGAACCTTCCTTCTATCCTCTACTTTAAAGATTAGGAATAAGTCCTCGGTCTCCTTGAGCCAATTCCGAGATTCTACGAATGTCTCGTTCCCATGGAATGGCTTCCCTCCCATAGCATGGAAGTCCTTGCAGATCTAGGCGAAGTTATCTACTCTTGGAGGGGGAGGAGGAGGAATGACTGGTGCAGCTGGGGGAGGAACATTTCCTTGGCCTTCGGCAGGCACCGTGGCCTCCAAATATCTACGGAACCATCCGGGTATAGTGACGCCCTCTGGGATATTAGGAATGTTTTGTTCCCCAGGCATGCTGAAAAAGGAAAAAGGAAGAAATTTAGATATAGGACCAAAGGATACTACATATGGCTTTTTGGGGATTGTTTTTCAAAAAAAAAAACTTTTCTTTTTGAAAATGCTTTCTTTTAAATCCTTTTTGAAAATATTTTTCAAAAACTTTTATCTAATCTGGTAACCTTCAACACTGATACCAAGTGTGACACCCCACGTCCGTCAATGTCACTCACTAAGGGAATGCATTAAGTTTCATAAAGCATTATAGGTAAAAAAATACAGAATAATTACAAGATAGATATAAATAAGATAGCAGCGGAAATTTAAATTTTTATTTCAAACATAAATCATAATACCGTGGTCCACAATACCATAAGTCACAAAAACCATTACAATAAAATAACTTCTGTCTTGCACCATTAGAGTACATAAGAATATAAAAAGCATAATTCCCCAATTGAAAGAGTTAAGCCATAGTAGCGACAAGAACTTGAGCCATACTTTAGAAGTAGCTCCTAGCAAGATGATATCTGAGTCCTGACTAAGCCCGAGTGTTTCCTCCTTGAGAACCTTGGAGGGGAACAGAAGAAAGAAGGAGAAACAAAAGGGTCAGACATAAAGTCTGGCGAGTCTAGCTGGTTTTAGCCAGTAAATAAATAAAAGTAACATGATAGGCATATAAAGTGGATAAGAGAGATCACTACATAAATAGCAGGTGTGACAAGGTAGACAAGGTAAGGTGTAAACACTGCTCTAATGATTACTCTGCACTATTACTAGTATAACCATAATGAGATGATCCCTTCCACTATAAGTTGGTAAACTTAGGGCACACATCCAAGTGTACCCTAACCACTACACTAATCGATCTACTCCCTACCCCGTAGATACTCTGTGTCGGCCCCACGGTAGGATGTATCACGTCCTACAGTGGCAACCCCTCACTGATATGCACAACCCCATATCTACTGGTGTCATGGTCATCTTATCCCCCTCTGCCGGGCTCATGCACGCACATGGCCCGGTCGGTTTGCGTTGCCCACACCGTCCTCCACGTTTGGATCTCTTACAATCATTCAGTAAGAGTGTCCCATCTCCGCCTAGGACGAAGTATTTTATTTGATACTTACTCCAGTTACTAAATGAAATGGGTCCCACATAATATGATACAAGCTCTCCCCTTTGTCTTGTATCCCCCACTAGGTTTTCCACTGACTATGTATACCACTAGGTGACTTTAATTACATAGCCCTATACCAGTTATGCTTACCCTAAAAGGTGTCTTTAATTACATAACTTTATTATTTCCTCCGGTTATGTATACCACTAGGTGTCTTTAATTACATAACCTTATCGGGTTAAGTTTGTGGGCCTATATGTAAATATTTCCCACCCCCTCCAAATTTGCTTAACCCATCCACTATTCCAATCAATTTACTTAACCCTAACCTTATTTCATAATCATACAATCCCGATGGATTAGATTTGGTTAAGTAGCCCAATTCATTACCATGTCCGTTTATGGTTTATAATGGGCTAGACCTCCCACATTAGGCCTACAACGTGTGGATGCTGGATATGTCGGTCGGGTCCGAGCAGACTTATTCCACTGCTGGGCCTAACCTCGTGTCTTAGCCTGATTCGTATTTTCGTACTTAGACCTCCCACATTAGGTTCAACACTAGTGGCTGCTGGATATGCCGGTCGGGTCCGAGAAGACTTCCACCACTAATGCAACCTAACCTCGTGTCATAATTACAATTACAATTCCTAATTGTAATTACTAGACATTCCATTATTAATTAATTAATCAATTAATTAATCATTTCCCTTTTATAGGTGTTAATGCCCATTTTACCCAATAATTTAAATTATATGTCCAAAAATGTTCATATTCAAATTATGCCAATATTAACCCTTTTCCCCTGTTTCCTAATAGTGCACTCATAAACTGGTAGCATGCCTAGGCTAGTCAATAGCCTAGTCATAAACGATAATAAGGAAAATAATGGGAATATAACCAAAATGATCATCTTGGCATAAACATAAACTAGCCTGATGATAAGGTGAATGTACATACTGGCATGGACATGTAATTAACATCATAACAAGGTGGACATAAAACTGATGAACTAGTGGCGATCAATTGATTCTAACATAACTATGATGTCACAATTAGCATAGTAAGATCTAAATTAGCAGTTTAGATGTTCAATTGGTTTAGATATAACATGATAACATAAGGTGTTAAATTAGATCACATAATTCAGATCTAGAGGTTAAAATAGATCTAACACCATTAGAATGACATAATAGCATGTTTAGATCTAAATATGGGTTCACATGTCCAACTTACAACATATTTAAGTTAATCGCAATATGACAGGTGAAAGGTGAGTTACATAAAGAATTCGATCTAACCAATGTTGCAACTGTCCAAATTAAAAGATTTATATTCACCACAATATAGTTACAATTCAAGATCCACACAGGTAACATAATAGAATAACCACAATTGCATTAGAACTAAAGGTGTAGATCCATCATGACATAGTATAAAATTTAACAATAGCATAGATTCATAGTTTAAACATATCCAATTAACAGTCTTTCCCAATTTACTTTTATTTATTTAAACCTAAAAACAACTGGAAACTCACTGCGTTAGGTTTAGAGAGTAGAGAGAATGGATCTTGAATTTCTGGGTTTGATTTGCAAAGTTGAATGTTGTCTGTTATTGAAGAAAACGAATCAGTCTAAGTTCGCACACCAGCAGCATTTTTCTCCCATAATTTCCAATGAAGAAATAGGAGAATTGGACACATATATATAGCTGCAGAACCCTCTGAAACCGACTGCCACCTCAGCCCTAGGGGTGTCAACACCCCTGTGGGTGGGTCGACCCATTGGTCGACACCCCTCTAAGGGGTCGACCCCCTAGAGCGGGAAATTTGCCGCCTTGACGAAATTTTGATTTCGAACTGTTCTGGATAGGGTCTGACTCATATCTGACTCATATGTGACTCATATGTGTATATATGTTCTTTCTGCGCATAGACGAACTTAAAATGCTCATAACTTCTTCATATGATGTCCGTTTTACGCAAACCAAATTTCTATATTGACCAAAATTTCGAGACGGACGCGATGACACAGTCCGTTTTCCTTAAATATGAATATTAAATTAATTATTATTTAATTTATCCTCTTTTAGTGTCGTCAAAAATTCGGGGTGTTACACAATGGTCGCACTGACCCGACCATCCACCTCATGCGATACATGCGACATATGGAAATGCTTGACGCATCGACCAACGTCATGGCTAAGTGCTTCCCACTCTTCCTCACAGATATAGCTGGCATGTGGTTTCGACAGCTAACAACAGAGTCGATCAGCAGCTGGAACACGCTGGTCACCCGCTTCATCGAGCAGTTCAGAGTTCATATCTCCTGACCAAAAAGTGTTATGTTCCTATCCACCATCAAGTAGGGATCAGGAGAGACACTCTGATCCTTCCTCGAAAGATTCAACACGGCCGTAGCATCAGCCAATTGACCCGCCGTCGATGGTACTCATGGTCGCCGCTGTAGGAGTTTAGAATCGATCAGAATTCTCAATCTCCTTAACCAGAGATCCCCCCCAAGGATATAGATGATTTCTATTCCGAGGCCGACCGATTCCTCCAATAAGAAGATGCCATCAATGAGATGGAGAGCCTCAATGTATTAGCCACCAAACAACTAGGTCCATCCAACACCATCGCCAGAATAAAGGAAGAGGAAAGTCCCCAGAGAAAAACGAATGCAATGTGCGACCTCGAAATGAAAATAAGTATGACCAGTACACCGAGCTCAATTCTTCTTTGCTCGATATCTATCTTGACATACGAGGGTCCCTGCCTACTCCATGACCACTTCGACGAGAATCAACCCAAATGGAGCTCGATTCCGGCAAACATTGCATATTCCACAACATAGCTAGACATAGCACCAATGAATTTCGGTATCTGCGCGATCTCATCGAGGATCGAGTCAGGCATGGAGAGCTTCCCGAATATGTTAAGAAGCGCGCCCCGGCCTTGCCGCCGCGATCTTCTGCTTAAGCTCCTCAGGTCGGTCCTCGAGCTCCTAGAAATGGAAAGGACCCTAAGACTAGCACTCGCAGCATTATCATTAATCAGATTTTATTTTTCTTTTTCGATGTATTTCTTTCAATAAAATGGACACTTTGATGAACACATGTACAGGGTTAGGATTTAGCTCCTAGGCATGCTCTGGAATCAACTGTTGTCCTTCTAGAATTTATTTTCTTTGTAATAATTCGTTCGCAACTATGAATTTTCTTTTGCAAACATGGATCATGTTTGGGAACTCTAAGCCGAGCATTGCTGATGCTTGCCCCCCCTTTGAATGTGATCAGCGCGAAAGCCCACCACTATTTCTAAAAACCTACACCACTAACCGAGTATGGTAAAAATCTTAAGCCGAGTATGGATTATACTTGCCCTCTTTTCTGCACCACGAGCGTTTACTGCTCGTTGGACATATTAATTCAACATGAGTCGAGCATAAAAAACACTTGCCCTAAGCCGAGCATGGTTAATGCTCACCACCTCTGTAAGCCGAGCATGGTTAATGCTCGCCACCTCTGTAAGCCGAGCATGGTCAATGCCCGCCACCTCTGTAAGCCGAGCATGGTTAATGCTCGCCACCTCTGTAAGCCGGGTATGGTTAATACTCGCCATCCTTCAAAGCCAAGTGAAATAAAATGCTCACCCATGACTCTAGCTCGAGTATGTTCAATACTCGACCTATTAGCCTTCTTCAGAACGAGGATGGCTTACTTAATCTTTGCAGGAACTAAGCCTCACAAAGTCAGTAATCATCATCTCAGCCTTAATACGGTTCCCGATGGTTGTCGGTTTTCTGGCCTTAATACGACCGTCTTCGGTCGTCTGTTTTTCGTGTTTAATACAACCATTGGAACCGTCGGATTTCTGGCCTTAATATGGTCCGGCGTGACCATATCTGCTTGAATGATTGTGCTTCGGATCATACTTCAGAACACACCTCCCTCTACCGAAGAAGATGCATTCTGAGGGGAAAAGTATAAACCATTTTTTTGGCAAAAGACTGTTACGGATCAGATCAAAGCCCAATATCCAAAAATGTGCGAACAACCAAAGCTCGGCCCAAACAGGCCTTCTTTAGGCGCCAGCCCGAGTCATTTTCTTCCTGTCAATAATTCATGCACTCCGGAATACTCCCTGTCCAAGGCGACCAGATATCTCGCATCCATAAAAGGCGCATCGACCGAATATATCGGATTTGCATGGAAATATCCCGCTGAGCCATTCAAATGCTCGGTCCGACTTTAAAGGCAATAAAGGCGGTCATCCATATTCAGACATGGCTCTACTTTCGATACATCTCACCATAGATGCCACATATGCCACGGTTTCCAAACATACTATTTATGAATAGTGGAATTAGTCCTCAGTTGCATTTCTACCCAAGGGATGGATTCCACGCGTCCAAGCTTTTCCAAAAAGGCCGGGCCATGTCACAACAGCTCTGGCCACCTTCTCTGCCTATAAATACCTCAAAGCCCAAAGAGGAAAAGGAAACTTTTTTTTTTGCAAAAAAAACCTGATTCTAAAAGCATTCTCTGTTTTCTCCTTTAAGCTTCTCGGGTGGCTAACTTAAAATTAATCATCTTCTCTTCTTTCTTCAAACACAAAAAGCACTGTACTTGTAATCAAAAGCAGAAGTAATATATAATGTGGACGTAGGAACAGTCTTTGCCGAACCACTATAAAAATCTCTGTGTGTGCTCTCCCTTTTTTCCTTTGTTTTTCGCATTTTATAATCATTGTTCGCGTGCTCTCCACCGATTAGGGGTTGATTGTCGCTAGTGAACAACTTTTGACGTCAACAATATGTATCACCATGAATGGGAGGAAGTATTCATGGGGGAAGACTGTTGTTGCGTATGAAATATAAGTGGAGGCTGCATGCATGGAAGGAGAAAGGCATCTAGGAAGGGAACGGAATAATGCTACAGGGAAAAGAAAAGAAATAAGAACCGTATTAAAGAAGAAGTCGGGATCTCAGGTGGTAGGCACACGCTGTTGTCACTGGTCCGGGCTTAGGTGGTGGGCGGCGTGGTTCAGGTGGGCTGACGGCGGAGTGGTGCTAGCAGTTGGTCACAACAGGAGCGGAGATGTTGCAGTGTAAATGGGAAAGGATATATATATACTATCGGAGGGAAGGAGAGAATTATGCATGTAGATAAAAATAGAAGCGGCAAAAAATAGAAGTAGCAGGTGGTAAAAAAAAGAAGTAGTGCGTGGTATAAAGAAATAGGAGCAGTGTGGGAACAAAGAAGAGGTGCTGTAAACTCGGGTTTGGGCATGAGGGATCTTCAAGGAGTAACAGTGGGTGGTACTGATTCTTGCGAGTGGAGTTAGATGACAACTTCTTCAAGAGTTCAAGTGGGAGTAATTTTATATAGCAGTATAGTGTAAAGAAAACGTTCAGCGCATAGGGAAGGCGTACATGAATTTGGGGAAAGCTTCAGCTATGTCTGTAGGTGCATGGATAGGTTTATGAAACATTTCAGCAAGGAGAAATAGGAAACTGGGAAGAAAGAACTGTTATACATGGGTTCCGTCTTAAAGAGTAGAGGCGTGGGTTGTGTGAATTATTTAGGGCCCAACGTAAAAAAAAACATATATGTACTAGATGATGGGGGATTACAAAGTAGTGGAAGTGTTTCCTTTGTATGAACGATAGAAAGAAGGTGGAGGCGAGTTTGAGTCTTAAGTGAGGGATACTGGGCCGAGAACAAAGTAGTGAGGCCAATATATATATATATATATTTATTTATATCTAAGTCAAGTTTAAATTTAATTATATATTAACTTATAATTATTATATCTCACTCGTACAGTATCGGGTTCGAACAAACTAAAAAGCATTGTAATTGTGTTAACCAACACGATGTTATGGAGTTTACCAACTCAGCACTGGGAGCTACCAGGATTGTTTTGATAAAAATAAACGCATGTTTAATTTTATTAAGACAAATCATTTTCAACGACAAAATGGAACCAAGGTGAGTTAAACTCACTCAGTTATCCCACTTATAATTATTATAAAGTCGGGTTTATTATTTGTATGTCATGTTTGCTAATTGTTGGTTGATTGGTTGGATGTTTGTTAAATATATTTATATTGATTATTTAAATTAAAAGTTGTTTAATTTAAATAAAATGATATCGTTATTTTTAACGATTATTTCCAATAGAGATAACTTACCTTGTTGGATACGTTTATAATAATATAAACGTATTTAAATTAAATTGGATGTTTGAATGATTATTATTGGTTTACCGCTATTAGTTGAATTGATTATTTATCTTCATATGATCGTTATCTAACCCATGTGATTGGATTATTGATTTGGTTACCGATTGTTGAATTCAAATTCGACGTTATTGTTATATTAACCAATGGGTGATATTGGTTGAGAAATTTATAGCAGATAGCCAAAATATAAACTGGTTTATAAAGATTGGTTTACTGTCAGGTGAATCGGTAGAAATGAATTATAAAATTTATTTTATAACTAAATATAGATTTTTGAATATATTATTTTAAATGAAGTTTATAAAAAGGAAATAAACTAACCACATATATGTATTGATTGTTTTAACTACCAATCATCAATTTTGTACTGAAATTTGCCGTGTACGAAGCACGTGCTTCGTCTTAACTATTAAATGATGATTTATAAAGCTAACTCTTAAATTACTAGAATTGTTAAGTAAGTGAGCAAGGATTAATGTAATGATTTATAACTGAAATTGATTATTTTTAATTGACAATTAAAATGGAACTATATTGAATCAATAATTATTTATTTAATAATAATCGAAGAAAAATAGGATTATTTAAATTAATTATATTATTAATTAATTTAAATGAAGAGAAGAGTTAGAGTTGATCAACAAGTAAATCTTGTTTTAGAATTAACTAAGTCAACTGTTTTAACGGAAACCGATTATTAAATTATATTAGTTTTGTGCCGACTAATCGAATGAAATCATTTAATGAATAGTTGTTTAACTTTATAAGAATTAAAAAGAGAATTTAATATTTATTCCATTTAATGATCAAGTAAATTATAATTTTTAATTAATAATAAACTAAGTAGTTGTTTCTTAAAGGAAGCTTATTTAAGTAAGTTAGTAGTAAAGTATAATTGAGTATTACAAGGAGTTTATGCAGGGGTTCATATCTAAACCAAGTTTGGAAAATTAAGTTATAAACGAGAATTTAAGCGAATACTAAGCTTAAAATATATGTTACTTAGTACTTGAATTAAGTAAAGGAAACCAAGATGAAGAATGGTTTGATATTAAACTAGAGTTGTATCAACGAGTTTATAAAAAGGATGTGACGCTAAAGCGTTAATTTGAAATTAACGTTGCTCAATAATGGCATTAAGTTAAATGGATGAGGACTGAAATATGATTCCCCAAAAGGAATGAATGAAAGGTTTAGAGAAAAAGGGATTTTTGTGTAATTGAGTTTGGTAAAGATCTACTAATAGGATTTGTAATAAAATCCCGATAATGAAACAAATAATTTAAAGAAGTCAAGATTTGAAGGTTCATGTTTTATTTTATCATTTACTAAATCAACGAATTTAGTAATAACAACATATTTAAAAAGGAGATTTCAAAGGTAAGGAGGTTTTATAAAACTGTATTTTAAATAAAATAGTGAAGTGGCATTTGTTGGTATCAAAATGAATATGAGATTTTGAATTACAATTCATATCTATTTTAAGATAAGAATGTTGTTGGTCAAGGTCTGAGAGGTAATTAAAATACCCCAACTTGAATGACTTTAGGATTATCAAAGGACAATATTAGTTGTAATGGTAAAGATATTAGAAGAGATTTATTTTGAGGAATAACAATGCAATGTTACTTGGAAGATTCAGAAATATGTGTAATGGGATTCCAAAATAAAGGAAAATAATAAAGGCTTGAGAATATGAAATAATATTCCATAGTAAGGGAATGAATAAAAGGAGATTTGGGGAAATATAACGATATTTCCAAAATTAAGGGACGAGATTTAGAATGAGTTTATTCTAAAAAGCAAAGTGGCGATTATGGTGTTCAAATAACGAAACAAAGGAGATATCATAATGATTGTTTAAAATGATAAGTTAAACCGATTTCCTAATCATAGGTAGGAATGGCAATGGGGCGGGGCAGGCGCGGGTTGTACCACCCATCACCCTCCCCGTTGGGTGATTTTTTCCCCCGTACCCGCCCCATACCCGCACGGGTATCCATTAAACGGGTTTTAAACAGGTTACGGGTAATGGCGGGTATTCGTGGGTATCCATTATATTTATTCAATTTATTTTTTAGTCATTTATTGAAATTATTCAAAAGTACATTTGGTAAAAAAAAATAGATTAGACCAATACTCAAATGCTAACCTCAAAATACCAATACATATTTAAACCAACATCTAGAAAAGAAGAGACAACAACAGAAGTATCTACCAAAATATGAATAATCAGTTATAAATTGTTGAGTAAAGGCATGCACACAAGTACCGAACAGCCAACAACAATGTTTTTTGTATTGACTATTGATAATAAATCACATTCAATACAGGAACGGGTACCCACAGACATGGATATCTCACTATCCGTACCCGCCCCATTAATTAATGGATATTAAAAATACCCGTTTATTTTACCCACGGAAGCCCACTTAACTATCTATTTCATGTCCGTGATAGATTTTACCCATGGATAACCGCGGGTAAGGATTTTTTGCCATCCCTAATCATAGGTAATAAGAGATGTTATAGCAAATGTTTTGAAATGATAGTTAACGAGAAAAATCGAATATCTTAAGATATTTTTCTATGTACAGAAATAAAAATGATTTGAGAATATCAATATATTAAAACTAATATATTATTTTTGTTATTACAATTAGTATATTATTTTTAAAGGCCAAGTGACATTATGTTCTGAACCAATGAATCTAATTTATTTATTTTATGATGGTTTATTTTGATAGTTAAATAACCGACTATCAAAATCATGCCCAATGCGTTGTTAGTACGGAAAGAGCGGGATCGAATTAATATTCGAAACCATTCCGAACCAGCAAATACGTGAGAGAAGCTGATTGAAGATAGAGTAATTGAAGACCGTAAATCTTCATAATCGGAAGAACCATTGTTAAATATCTCTGGCTGATCCCTGGAGTTAACAATGATTCTGTCGTGATTGGAATCTACAGATTGCAAGGACCACTCTCTATTGATCTTTAAGGTGATTCCTAGTTAGCAGTAGGAGGGTGCCTTCGGTTCATCCTGTTCCTGGATGACTTGTATGGACGAATGCCTGACAGAGTATTTCCAACGGGGTCACGAACTTTGATTTCTTTAAACATGTCATAGTTGGGTACCTCCCAATTGTGGACGTCAATTAGTGATATCTGGTGGATCTAACAATGTGGCATTCAAAGCAAAAGGTGGCCAGATGTTCTAAAGGTAAAATATAACCTCAAGCCTCATCAACTAGAAAATGACAAAAATCGGGCAGGCAGTATGGCTATGTGGGTCGCTCCCATTAGGGTGTACAATCACCTATCTAGAGAAATTCCTTTTGCTTCTTTAATCTATTTCGATGCTGTCCCTTTTCAAGAAACGGTGGTTTGAGCCCAACCGTTGGTGATATACATTTGATACACTCAAGCGAAATGAGTGGTCAGTCATGTGTGGGCCGGGTTGCAAGACGTTCATGTTGAAACCAGTGTATTCCCCTCTAGAGATACACTATCGTTAGGGGGTGTCGTACCTTGTCATAGTCGGAATCCAATCTCCAATAAGAGCCCACGGTTTTGATTGTATACTATATATGTGGAGTGTGAGATGCAAGCGTTCTGTTAGATTCCATTTATTTGTAATTAGACACTATTATAATATCAGAATATATACACGATTTCAAAATGTTTTGGGTTATCGTAAGGTTAAAAACCATATGTATTTTTGTGTGGATTTGGTCTTACGATTATCCTTTTCTTTTGAAAAGATTTTGAACTTTAAAATCAAGTTGGATGATTTCCCTTTAAACTTAGTGTGTTTTACTCACTTTGGTCCACCAGACTGACAAGGTGTTTGAAATGCTCATGTTAGACAGGTTCAGGTTATCGGATACTGTGAATTCCAAAGACAAGCTAAAGAAGTTCAGACGTAGTTCAGACGTATGATGTATACCGTTATTATTCCGCTGTGTGTTATATTTGAGGACAGACTATTATCACTGTCCAGATGTATTAATGCACTCTGATGTTGTATGTATTATTTCAAGCTCTCATTAAAAGTTATTTCTATATTATATTTTGTTTCGCTGCAATGTGAGACTTCTGACTCTGTGTTGTGTTCTTCTTCTCATTCTTCTATCCTAATATTTCTTTCTTTCTAATCTCACCCTTTAACTTCTTTCTCCTAGCTTTCTGGGTTTTGATATTTGAGTTAGAAAAGGAATGTATAAATGTTCGGATTCGAGTGTCAAAATTTCTGGGATGCTACAGTTGGTATTAGAGCAATGGTTTAGTAATAACTTTGGCTCTGTTGTATAACTCGATAGAGATAGGGTTATAATACCCTAGATTGAATTTGAGTGTATATATGAGAGAGCATATTTGTAATTTTATATACAAATGTTTTGTATTGTGCTATTTGATTGGTTCAAGTTGAACTGACAAATTAATACAATATTATTTTGTATAGAGGGTAAATGAAATAATTTTTCCTATAATATACTTTGGTATAGAAATGAAATAATTTTATTGAATTATTGATATTAGTTGGTTGATTGATTTGAATTCAAATGGGATTGTGAATTTAAACCAGAAGGAAATTCAAATTTTGGAATTTATGGATAAAAATTTAAATATATGAATTTAAATTAATCAGAAATTTGAACTTAAGGTAAGTTAAATAAAATATAAAGATTTGGTTATATTGATTGTGGATTGGTTAGTTATTGGATGATATATTGGTTAGATAATAAAATTCATCAACGGAAATGAATTGAAACTAAGAAATAAATTCCAAAATAAATTTATTTGAATAAAATCACTAATGAAACAAAACTAAATAATTTAAACCTGTATTTGTTACTTGCATTGTATATCGAGTTGATTAGTGCAGGTTGGAAGGGAAGAAAGAGCAGTTAGTGCTTTGCTTGGTGATTACAGTTTGGTTGCCCAACAAATAGGTAAACCTTAATATTATTGATTTGATGTTTTATTTTATACCCCTGAGTTGGTTAGCCGCTTGGCTTTGTTTTCATTTGATCGATGTGAGGCGCAGAGTGGCGTTTGTAGTTGTTTGGACTGAACAGTACAGAGGAGGTGCTGGCGAATTTTTCGTAAATTTTTAAACTTAGAATTTTTCTAATAATAACTTTTAAAACTTGAGATTATATATTTAAATAGATTTTAAATAATTATTTGTAAATAAATTGGTTGTAGAGCATTCTTCTTACTTAGTAATTTCGGGGACGAAATTCTTTTAAGGGGGAAGAATGTAATAACCCGGATTTTTCAGCTATTTGAATTTAATATTTAAATCTATTTTAAACATTATATTTGGAATATTAATGGATTTTAATATTTAATTCGTTATTAAACGACGATTTAAATGTTTAAATTTATATTTAATATAAAACGAACTCGAAACAACGCGGTAGTTCATAATATTGAGTTTTGAACTTCAGTTGAATATACAGAATCCATTTTAAGTCGGAATTCTGTGAAATAAGAAACTTAGATTCTATTTGATAATAATTTTCTAACGAAGGAAAAAAATTGAGTTTTCAGTTTATAAATTCTTAGTTATGTCCAATTCAAAAATTAAAATATTCTCTATGGAAATCGTTTATAAATTATAGCGTTTATTTAATGAGGAATTTCTATATATATGGATATCGTTTAACTCGAATATATTAATGTTGAGTCGTAATTTCATATTAGTTGAATTTGAAGTGATATATATTTTTATTCCGATATATATATAATAATGATAATTTATTATTATTTAATTTAATTGTTTTGAAATTTATTTATATTTTAATAATATTTTATAAGTTGTAGAAATAATTATTTTCCAAAAAATCTCCATTTTCGACGAAACGAATTTTATTGGAATACGTATAATTAATTATTGCTATATTTCCAGTTTGGATCCAAATGGAGTTGTTTTGTCGGTAGACGAAATTTAAAGATGGACGATGGATAAATTGGGATCTAAATAGAGCCATTTTTGTAAATGGAGACCGCTTTTAACAAAATTAGTTTCTTTAGAACCGTAACGTCAAATTAAACCGTGGCATCCATTTTTTTAATTTTTGGGATTCGTGTGGATCGATGCGAAGTTAACAGCTCACGTTATAACGGTAACGCGGTATGAAATAAAATCTACCCTAAAAAAGGTATACTAGCCTACCCTACTTCGTTATCTGTCCCATTACTACCCAAACACGCAGCAGACCAATTAATGTATGTTGTCTCCTCATTTAAATCACGCAACAACACGCCAATTATTCGAAATAAAAGAACGACATATATATATATATATATATTATTTCTGTCTATACAAATACAAACACACACAGCTTTGCCTCCGACCCTATGACGGATTAAAATATACACACGGCCGATTCCTTACAAGCCAAATTTCTGATTCCACGCAAGCCAAATTTACGATGCCTTGCAAAGCACACCATCGTTTCCTTCAGTCTCACATTTCTCCTTCTCTCCACGTTTCTGCACTTATAAAAGCACTGTCTTCATTCGTATTTTTTTCCCTTCATAATTCTACTCCTTGCTTCCCTTTTTAAATTTAAACCTCTCTCTCTCCTTTCCTCCCATCAGAAACAGATCGAACTTTAGTTATATATATATGCATCACCATAAATGGGAGGAAGTATTCATAGGGGAAGACTATTGTTGCATACGAAATATAAGTGGAGGTTGCATGCGTGGATGGTGGAAGGCATCTGGGAAGGGAACGAAATAATGCTGCAGGGAAAAGAAAAGAAATAGGAACCGCATAATAGTAGAAGTCGGGATCTCAGGTGGTAGGCACACGCTGTTGTCACTGGTCCGGGCTCAGGTGGTGGGCGGCGTGGTTCAGGTGGGCTGATGGCGGAGTGTTGCTGGCAGTTGCTCACAACAAGGATTGGAGATGTTGCGGTGTAAATGGGAAAGGATATATATATATATTATCAGGGGGAAGGAGAGAATTATGCATGTAAATAAAAATAGAAGCGGTAGAAAATATAAGTAGCGGGTGGTTGAAAAAACAAGAAGTAGTGTGTGGTATAAAGAAATGAGAGAAGTAGTGTGGGAAGGAAGAAGAGACGCTGTAAGATCGGGTTTGGGCGTGAGGGAGCTTCAGGGAGTAATGGTGGGTGGTACTGATTCTTGCGAGTGGAGTTAGATGACAACTGCTTCAAGAGTTCAAGTGGGAGTAATTTTATATAGCAGTGTAGTGTGAAGAAAACGTTCAGCGCATGGGGAAGGCGTAAAGGAATTTGGGGAAGTTTCAGCGGTGTCTGTAGGTGCATGGATGGGTTCATGAAATGTTTCAGGAGAAATAGGAAACTGGGGAAGAAAGAACTGTTATACATGGGTTGTATTTTAAAGAGCAGAGGCGTGGGCTGTGTGAATTATTTAGGGCCCAATGTAAAAAATAATAATACATGTATTAGACGATGGGGGATTACAAAGTAGTGGAAGCGTTTCCTTTGTATGAACTATAGAAAGAAGTGGAGGCAGGTTTAAGTCTTAAGTGAGGGATACTGGGCCGAGAAAAAAGTGGTGAGGCTAATATATATATATATTTATATCTAAGTCAAGTTTAAATTTAATTATATATATTAACTTATAATTATTATATCTCACTCGTACAGTATCGGGGCGTTTCCTTTGTATGAACGATAGAAAGAAGTGGAGGCAGGTTTAAGTCTTAAGTGAGGGATACTAGGACGTGAACAAAGTGGTGAGGCTAATATATATATTTATATCTAAGTCAAGTTTAAATTTAATTATATATATTAACTTATAATTATTATATCTCACTCATACAGTATCGGGTTCAAACAAACTAAAAAGCATTAGAATTGTGTTAACCAGCACGACGTTATGGAGTTTGCGTAATCAGCACTGGGAGCTACCTGGATTGTTTTGATAAAATTAAACACATGCTTAATTTTATTAAAACAAATCATTTTCAACGACAAAATGGAACCAAGGTGAGTTAAACTCACTCAATTATCCCACTTATAATTAATATAAAGTCGGGTTTATTATTCGTATGTCATGTTTGCTAATTGTTGGTTGACTGGATGATTGGTTGGATGTTTGTTAAATATATTTATATCGATTATTTAAATTAAAAGTTGTTTAATTTAAATAAAATGACATCTCTATTTTTAACGATTATTTCCAATAAAGGTAACTTACCTTGTTGGTTACGTTTATAATAATATAAACGTATTTAAATTAAATTGGATGTTCGAATGATTATTATTGGTTGACCGCTATCAGTTGAATTGATTATTTATCTGCATATGATCGTTATATGAACTGTCTAACCCATATGATTGGATTATTGATTTGGTTACCTATTGTTGAATTCAAATTCGACGTTGTTGTGATATTAACCAATGGGTGATATTGGTTGAGAAATTTATAGCAGATAGCCAAAATACAAACTGGTTTATAAAGATTGGTTTACCGTCAGGTGAATCAATAGAAATGAATTATAAAATTTATTTTATAACTAAATATAGATTTTTGAATATATTGTTTTAAATGAAGTTTATAAAAAGGAGATAAACCAACCACATATACGTATTGATTATTTTAACTACCAATCATCATTTTTTTACCGAAATCTGCCGCATGCGAAGCACGTGCTTCATCTTAATTATTAAATGATTATTTATAAGCTAACTCTTAAATTACTAGAATTTTTTAAGTAAGTGAGAAAGGATTAATGTAATGATTTATAGCTGAAATTGATTATTTTTAAGTGACAATTAAAATGGAACTATATTGAATCGACAGTTATTTATTTAATAACAATTGAAGAAAAATGGGATTATTTAAATTAATTATATTATTAATTAATTTAAATGAAGAGATGAGTAAGAGTTGATCAACGAGTCAATCATGTTTTAGAGTTGATTAAGTCAAATGTTTTAACGAAAACCGATAATTAAATTAAATTAATTTTGTGTCGTCTAATCGAATGAAATCATTTAATGAATAGTTGTTTAACTTTATAAGAATTATAAAGGGAATTTAATATTTATTCCACTTAATGATCAAGTATATTATAATTTTTAATTAATAATAAACTAAGGAGTTATTTCTTAAAGGAAGTTCATTTAAATAAGTTAGTAGTAAAGTATAATTGAGTATTACAAGGAGTTTATGAAGGGCTTCATATCTAAACCATGTTTGGTAAATTAAGTTATAAATGAGATTTTAAGCGAATACTAAGCTTAAAATATATGTTACTACTTGAATTAAGTAAAGGAAATCATGCTGAAGAATGGTTTGATATTAAACAAGAGTTGTATAAACGAGTTTATAAAAAGGATGCGATGCTAAAGCGTTAATTTGAAACTAACATTGCCCAATAATGACATTAAGTGAAATGGATGAGGATTGAATATGATTTCCTAAAGTGAATGATTGAAAGGTTTAGAGAAAAAGGGATTTTTGTGTAATTGAGTTTGGTAGTAATAGGATTTGTAATAAAATCCCGATAATGAAACAAATAATTTAAAGAAGTTAAGATTTAAAGGTTCATGTTTTATTAATCATTTACTAAATCGACGAATTTAGTAATAAAAACATATTTAAAAAGAAGATTTCAAAGGTAAGGAGGTTTTATAAGGCTGTATTTTAAATAAAATAGTGAAGTGGCATTTGTTGGTATCAAAATGAATATGAGTTTCTGAATTACAATTCATATCTATCTTAAGATAAGAATGTTGTTCATCAAGGTCTGAGAGGTAATTAAAATACCCCAACTTGAACGACTTCAGGATTATCAAGGACGATATTAGTTGTAATGGTAAAGATGTTAGAAGAGATTTATTTTGAGGAATAACAATGCAATGTTTTTTGGAGGATTCAGAAATATATGTAATGGGATTCCAAAATAAAGGAAAATAATAAATGCTTGAGAATATGAAATAATATTCCATAGTAAGGGAATAAATAAAAGGAGATTTGGGGAAATAAAACGATATTTCCAAAATAAAGAGATGAGATTTAGAATGAGTTTATTCTAAAAAGCAAAGTAGCGAGTATGGTGTTCAAATAACGGAACAAAGGAGATATCATAAGGATTGTTTAAAATGATAAGTTGAACCGATTTCCCAATCATAGGTAATAAGAGATGTTATAGCAAATGGTTTGAAATGATAGTTGACGAGAAAACCGAATATGATCTTAAGATATTTTTCTAAGTATAGAAATAAAATGATTTAAGAATATCAATATATTAAAACTAATATATTATTTTTGGTATTACAACTAATATATTATTTTTAAAGGCCAAGTGACGTTGTGCCCTGAACCAATGAATCTATTTTATTTTATGATGGTTTATTTTGATAGTTAAATAACCAACTATCAAAATCATGCCCAATGCGTTGTTGGTACGAAAGACCGGGATCGAATTTATATTCGAAAACCATTCCGAACCAGCAAATACGTGAGAGAAGCTGATTGAAGATGGAACAATTGAAGAGCGTAAATCTTCATAAGTGGAAGAACCATTGTTAAATATCTCTGGCTGATCCCTAGAGTTAACAATGATTCTGTCGTAAATGGAATCTAGGGATTGTCAGGACTACTCGCTACTGATCTTTAGCGCGATTCCTAGGATGCAGTAGGAGGGTGCCTTTGGTTTTTCCAGTTCCTGGATGACTTGTATGGACGAATGCCAGACAGAGTATTTCCAACGGGGTCACAAACGTTGATTTCTTCAAACATGTCATAGTTGGGTAGCTCCCAACTATGGTATTTTTTGGACGTTAATTAGTGATATCTAGCGGATATGACAATGTGGCATTCAAAGTAAATGGTGGCCAGATTTTCTAAAGGTAAAATCTAACCTCAAGCCTCATCAACTAGAAAATGACAAAAATCGAGCAGGCGCCATTTCTATGTGGGTTGCTCCCATTAGGGTGTATAATCACCTATCTAGAGAAATTCCTTGTAACAACCCGGAAAATCCGAACCAATATAAATTTTTTGTTTTGGCAATTTTGATGAATTTTGAATATTTAAAATGAATTATTTTAAATAATAACGACAAGAAAATTATTTTGAATAGAATTAGAATGTATATATTTATTTGAATCGTCGTTAGAATATAAATATTTATTTTTAATTATAAAAGGAACTGAAAATGGCGCGGTAGTTTGAGAATTCAATTTCAAATTTCAAATGAATGTACAGGATTCAAAATAAACTGGCTTTGGGTGAAACGAAAAATATTAGAATCTATTTGAAAATATCTTTCCAACGAATCCGAAAAATTGAAATTTCATAGCAGGAATAAAAAGTTACGTTCAGTTGAAATTTCTGAATAGTCGCTATGGAAAATATAGCCCTTAAAAATGAAAATTTTGCAAACGACCTCCGTTTTCGACAAAATCACTTTTGTTGGATCTTGGATGTCAAGTTATTGCTAGATTCCAAAATTCATAATTTTTCGAATCAATAAGTGAGCGTGGCAAAAGAAAACGTGTTTGGATAGTTTCAGTCAATTTGGATCGACCAGAAAATAGCCATTTTTCAAACGGTCTCCAAATTTGACGAAATTAGTTTTGTTAGAACCGTATCGTCAATATGAAGCTAGAAAATATTTTTTGGGAATTTTTAGAGTCCGTATGTGGCCCCGGTAAATTGAAATGTACGTTCAAATTCAATATATAGATTTATATTTTAATTTCAACGAAAACTGACCGTAACAATCGAATTGGCGTACGGGACGTATCCCATTGTGTTCGGAATTGGGGTAATTAGCTAGGAACGACAGTCGGTGGGTACGATTTGGGGTTCGAATTAAAAAGTTACTTTTCTGGAGAAAAATAATAATATTAAATTATTTTATTTATATATATACTTAAACCCCCCAACCCTTTCCCTTTAACAGAAACCCGATACCCCCCCCCCTTTTCTTCAAATCGATGTCGTCAATCCCGCCTCCCCCGAGGTCACGCCCACATCCAGCCGCCAGCGCGACTTGCACTACACCCCTCCTCCCCTCTCTGATCATCTCTCTCGACCTCCATCTCCTCCAAAATCGCACACCCAAATCGAACAAGAAACCGCGCCTGTGGTCCACCCGCGTACCAGTGACGCCACCCATGACCACTCATGGCCGGCGCGACCCTCCAGCACCACCCCTTCGAGGTGAGCCCCCTCTTTCCACCTGTAAGTTTAGTTTTGATTTTAAGTTAAAGTAATTAGGTTTAGCAATTTAAAAATCAGTTTTTTTTTATGATTAGCAATTTAAAAATCAGTTTTTTTATATTTTAAAAATCAGTTTTAGATAAAAATGTAATTTTTATTCTATGTAACGAATATTTTTAGTTGATAAAAATATAATTTTTAGTTGCATAAAAATATGGTTTTTATAGTAGGAAAGAAAATATTTCTAGTTATGTAAAAATATAACTTTTAGTGATATGAAAATATAATTTTTAGTGAAATAAAAATAGGAAGTGGCAATATAAAAATACGATTTTTATATACATGAAGATGTGATTTTCATATGAATGATATGGATATAAAAATATAATTTTTATTATGAATAGTAAGATAAAAATTTCATTTTTATAATATTAATATCGTGTTAAAAATGGGATTTTTACGATGAAAATATCGTATTAAAAATATAATTTTTAACATAAACTGCGTGATACAGATTGCGATGGTACTGTCGGAAAACAATTCTAAATTCAAACCGTTTAGAGATAAGGACCGGCGGAGTGGAACCCAAAGGTGAGAACTTCTCACTTTTATTTTATTTTCTAGTTAAAATATATACTAGGATGCATACGGTGTTTAGCAGCACCCGACACCCGTCGTCCACAGACCATGGACAACTTGTTTGTTTGTTTGATTTTGTTGTGAAAATTGATTGTGTGATGTGGAATGGAATAAAATATTTTATATTTAAAAATATAATTTTTAACGTGTATATGAATTAAATAAATATTCATAAACAAATCGGATGATTTGTTTATGTACGCACATTTGACCGATATTCATTGGGACGATAATTTTTACACATCGCCCAACTACACAAATAAATCTGTGGTTGTTGTTTGGAAACCCCACACGGGTATTGGGATGATATATGACATACACTAGTCCTAATAATTAGTTGTATATCGATCGATTGATTGACAGGCTGTGTAAGCGTTAAATAATTACATTTGATGCTTATGCAGTGTAGAATGCACTCTGGATGATGGTTGACTGTGTTTGATTGTTGTTGTATACATGTGTGTATGAAATCCATATAAATCAAATTGTATGGTAATTGACTGTGTTTGATTCCAGTTCAGAAAGAATGAATATTTTAAAATAATGAATATTTTAAAATAATGAATATTTTAAAATAATATTCAAAAAAGAATCGAAATATGATTTTGATGTCCGATTTGGGATGGACACGAATATATTTAAATATATAAAGTCGTGTTGATTAGATTAACGCCACTTTGATGTGAACGATATTTATATCGATTTTTTAATGAATATTGAAAATGAAGTGATTTCAAAATCGAATGTTTTGAAAATATTATCATTTATATATATATATATATATATATATATATATATCGATGATATGGAATATTCAATTTTGATTTGAAATTGAATATGAAGTTGGAATCGTTTTGATAACAAATTTAAAACGATTTATAAAATACGTTTTAAATGGAAATTGACGAAATATATATAACATATATCTTATATATAATGTCCTGAATAGAACGCACCGCGCTGTGGTAGTTCGCGAATTTCGACCATTGACTTCGAACGGACATTACGGGAGATCCGACCGTCGGATTCTCCTAAAACCGGAACCGTTGGGTTCGTATCGAAAAGAGCTTTCTAAGAATATTAGAGATTTGAAATCTAACTATTGGATTTGGAATTATGTCCAAATCAAATTTGGAAAAGGTCGCTGTAAGTGCAGTTCGATGGCCGTTTATGGAAATCGACTGTACGGGCCTTGATAAAATTATTAAAAATATCTATAATTAGTGTAAAATCATAAGAAATGATTTGGAAAGAATTGGGATGAAAAATTCCATATTTGAAAAGATAAAAATGTATTTTTTATCGAAATGAACTAGTTATGAACTAGAATTATGAAATCCAACATTTTTAAATAAATAAATTGGATTTGAAATGGTTTTAAAAATAACTGGAATTTCGAATATATGAATTGGAACGGATTTGAATCGAAATTATCTTCGGAATAATTCGATATTGGATTCCGTGATTATACGGATATTGTGGAGGAATTTGGAAGATATATATATATCGTTATTCCAATACGGTATTTGTTGATTCCAGAATTTGATATTGAATATAAGCCGATATATTTTCTATTCAGAGCCTTGTATTTAATATCAAATGTGATTTTAGGTTGTCGTGAATGATATATTTAATAATACTATTCTTAGATCCAATGGAGTTAAGAAAATCAGAAACTAAATGGAGATTAGTTAAGTTGAATGTTTTCCTGGGTATTGATCTGATGTTGGTTTCGGCCTTCGGGGTTAATATTTAGAGAATTGTTCACTTGCTAATTTACGGTTAAAGGATGATGGAATGGAATGTGATTTTGGGTTTATCGTGAACAGTGTTTTAAAGGACATTGGCTCTTTAACCCAGTTAAAGACAGGAATAAGATTTTGGGTTGTCGTGAATGGTATCTTTAATAATACTGTTCTTAGACCCAATGGAGTTAAGAAAATCAGAAACTAATTGGAGATTAGTTAAGTTGAATGGTTTCCTGGGTATTGATTTGATGTTGGTTTCGGCCTTCGGGGTTAATACTTAGGGAATTGTTCACTTGCTAATTTACGATTAAAGGCTGATGGAATGGAATGTGATTTTGGGTTTATCGTGAACCGTGTTTTAAATGACACTGGTTCTTTAACCCAGTTAAAGACAGGATATGATATCCCCAAGTTAAACAATCGTTAATATTGATTTTTAGGAAGATTAAAACCAAGCGGAGTTTTAATGCATCTTTAATTAGATTGAAATGATATCTGAAGGGAGATTAAAGAATAAATTTAAAGAATTTACCTTTGCTAAAATTAATGGGAACCTTTCCCAAAGTATAAGAATATTTGAATAAAGGAATATTCTGGATTGGAATGAGGTGCATGTTGTGTTTTTATAGCACTTGTTTATTATATACGCGATTTATTCAGAAAGACTGGGTTTATCCCACTCTGAATAACTGATTCGACGATGTGTCGAGGATGAAGACAGTGATTGAAGGACGGAGGTCTTCACATCGTTTGGATGATTACTGATGTCTTGATTGGGCTGTACACCCAAGACGAGGTAATAAGTGGTGATCGTCCAGACGTACTTAGAGATCAACGGATATGCGAGGACTTGTCCCCCTGTATTGGACATATGGGGGAGGAATAAGGTACATCCGTTTCATTCAGACCTAGAACGAACTTGTAAATAGATGTGTGTTTGACATCGGATTTCATTCTGTGTGATTGATAGACATCGGTTGCATAGCATGAATTGCCAGTGTGGCATGCTGAGATGCAAACGATCAAGGCTTCTGTTGAAAAGCGGAGTCTTGTGGTAGATGATCAAAGCACGACTTTAATATAGCGTAGCTTTGTGTAGCGTTAATTCACGGGCCTCACACCCCGGTGTGAACCAGAAACGGGAGAGGACTTCAGGGAGGACATGTGTTTCCTTCTAGCTAGGAGTGGTGTCAGCGTTTTGCACGCCTTGACATTTTACTTGAGTGGATGATGGATAGCAAGGCGCCTCGGTTATATCGGTCATTCCGGGGCCGATGGTTTGGTCGAGATATGACCAGTTTACGCCCCATAGGGCGGGGAAATGCATTGTTCAGGCATTTTAATCCACTCCGTGTAGACCGGCCCTGACGATCCAAGGCTTGTCTGCGCGCTTGCCTGAGACATGGGCTAGATTGTCTCGAAGCGGTAAGGACGATCCCTTGCCTTGGTTCACAGATGGAAATCCAACTTCCAATATGTGACATTCGCGGTTTTGATTGTAAAGCCTAGTATTGGCGACATGATATATGGTACCCATGCCGTCTAGGATTGATACAATTATATTTGAAGTTGTTTTATACACTATGCACTTATAATAGTATCAAATGATTTGTTTTAAACGTACCAAGCATGTTTGGCTATTATAAGGGAAAACCCTATCCTATGGCTTGCGTTGCATTGTGTGATGGGACCTGGGTCGTATAATAGCTTCATATTTCCAAAAAGCATTGATTTGATTTGTTATATGAAATGGTATTCTTGGGAGGAAACCCGTTCCGTGTTATACGGCGTGGTCCCTTGATATATCTGATTTAAAGTAAAGTTCTAAATAATTGTTTTAGTTCTCACACTAGTCACATGACTAACCTGGAGTTTATTATTTTAACTAAACTCTGAATGCCCTTATTTTCCACGGGCAGCTAGTAGTTTTGGTTTTGCAGATTTATATTCACAGTATCCTGGTTTACAACTGGAATGATATTCGGAAAGATCTGTACCCGTATATTCTTTTCAGTTGTGTTTTGTATTATTTTTCCGCTGCATTGTAATTTGTAAATCTCTGATATTTAGTAAATGTGTAATATTTATTCATACTTTGTATATTCTTGTATTCTGATGAAATTGTTGTAATAAGCAATGAAATGTTCTTCTGTTTGTGTTCCGATCTGTCTTGTCCTCAGAGCAATCCGTTCTTCCTCTTCTCCTCGGAGACCGGGGAAGTTTCGGGTTCTTACATTCCTTTTGCTTCTTTAATCTATTTCAATGTTGTCCCTATTCAGGAAACGGTCAATTGAGCCCAACCGTTGTTGATATACATTCGATACACTCAAGCGAAATGAGTGGTCGGTCATGTGTGGGATGAATTGCAAGACGTTCTAGTCGAACCCAGTGTATTCCCCTCTAGAGATACACTATCGGCAGGTGGTTCCATACCCTGTCATAGTCAGAATCCAATCTCCAATAAGAGCCCGGTTTTGGTTGTATACTATATATGTGGAGCGTGAGGTGTGAGCGTTCTGCTAGATTCTATTTATTTGTATTTAGACACTATTATAGTATCAGAATATATATACGATTTCAAAATGTTTTGGGTTATCGTAAGGTCCGTATTTATGTGTGGATTTGGTCTTATGATTATCCTTTTCTTTCGAAAAGATTTTGAACTTTAAAATCAAGTTGGATGATTTCCCTTTAAACTTAGTGTGTTTTACTCTCTCTGGTCCACCAGACTGACCCGGTGTTTGAAATGCTCAGGTTAGACCGGGTTGTACATGTTCAGGTTATCAAACGCTGTGAGTTCCAAAGACGAGTTGAAGAAGTTCAGATGTATAATGTTATACCGTTATTATTCCGTTGTATCTTATATATGAGGACAGACTATTATCACTATCCAGATGTATTGATGCACTTTGATGTTGTATGTATTATTTCAAGCTCTCAATAAAAGTTGTTTCTATATTATATTTTGTTACGCTGCGATGTGAGACTTCTAACTCTGTGTTGTGTTCTTCTTCTCATTCTTCTATCCGAATATTTCTTACTTTCTAATCTCACCCTCTTACTTCTTTCTCCTAGCTTTCTAGGTTTTGATACTTGAGTTGGACAAGGAATGTATAAATATCTGGATTCTAGTGTCGAAATTTCCGGGATGCTACAACTGATATGATGACATCGCATCTATCGGACGCGATATATCGTATCCCTTGGATGTGATATTATCGCATCCTCCTGATGCGATGCCATCGCATCTTAAGGATGCGATGACCGTATGCATGCAAGGTAGGATGCCCATTTTCTCAAGTTGCATCGAACCACTTTAGGATGCGATTTCCGCATCACTTAGGATGCGAAAATCGCATCCCACATGGACATGCGGTTTTCTTCCTACCAACCTTGGGTGATACGATTTTCTGCTGTGCGTTGTTCTAGAATGCAATTTTCTGCTACGTGGCCCCCAAATCCTACCTACTCCCACCTAGCCACTCCACTATAAATACCCCCAAGCTCATTTGTTACAAGGGTTGGAAAATTGCTGATTTGACATCTCTCTAGAGCTCTAAGGGACCTCTCTAATGGCATCTTTGCTTTGAGAAAAAAGGACAAAATTGACTTTTTCCCTACAATCACATATAAGGGCTATGACCTCAAATCACATGGAAATGCTTGTAAATAGATGCCTGGAAGGGTCCTATAGGTTGTAAACCGTTGTTTTCAATAAAATATTAGCGGCTTTTCCAAAATTGACGTAGGCCCCTCACGGGACCGAACCACTATAAATCTCAAGTGTCATTTATTGCTTTCCTGCTCTTCTGCACTTACTTTCCTTACATGAAACCGTGTTCTTAAGTAATTAAGAATCTTGGGTGTTGAAAATATTTTTTGGTGTCAACGTATATATATATATATATATATATATATATATTGAAAATTGGTTCACTTTATTTCTACTAAAAAAAGAAAGTACAAGCAAAACAGGTTAGCATACTAACCTTTACAATATAAAGGAGAAAAGAAAATAGAAATACAAGTAGCTGAAATACATAGAAAATAAAAATAGCCCACATAGTGACCTTCAACACTCATTAGTACAAATCTGCACTCCTCGAACCATCTTCTCTTCATATTTGCATTGTCATCTTTATGCCGAATGAATACATTTTAGATTAGCAGTCCTTGTTCCTAAACCAACCCATCCATCCAAGCAACCCATACAGATATGTAGACAAAAGCATCTAAGCCCATTGCTAATGATACCCCAGATAAAAATTCCAAATACAAGGTCTGGTTGATGATTCATAAACTCTTATGAATCAATCCTTGTACTAGAAATAATCAATATGGAAATCATAACAGAAAAAACCATTGCCTCCATGAAACAAAACAGGCCTTGGATGATGAGAAAACTCAATGAAAGCAAGCGAAAACCAATCTACCAGCTGCAGATGAGCTAGCAACAATCTATCCCATTCCTTCAAACCTCACCCAGGTCCAAATACCTTAAATTCATCCATTTCCAAATACACATTGTTTCTCAAAATATGGATGAAACATTGTACATCTACCTAAATCACATATAGGTTTTCAGGACTAACATAACCGAACAGAGGATAACATCAGAAAGATGATAAACTGCTTCAATAATTACCGATCAAGAAGATCTTATTGGAAACTAAAACTGGAAATAAAAACTCAAAAGAAAACAAGTTGTATACAATAGGTAACTAAATCTACTTCTCAATATCTGATCGGAAAACAATGCTCAGAGACCAATAACCCAAACCGGAACCAAAAATAATCTTACCCAATACAGCTGAAACTCAATCGAACTCAAAATTGGAAGATCGGTGGAAAGCTTGGAACTGAAACTATTCAGTTGCGCCGGCAATGCCGAATCCCAAACGAGCGATGTCTTGATAATCCAGTCTCAAACTGATTAGATCCAGAAATATAGATAACTGAGAAACCAGCACAAGGATCTCAAAATGGATTATTAGATCTGGAGCTTTGTGGAGTTAGGCAGGTGAAGTAAATGGTGATAAAAATCGCTGTGCGATTCGGTTCAAAATGAAAATAACCCAAAAAAAGGGTTAAAAAAGGCGAAAGATAATTTTTCAGATCTGAAATTTAATTGTGGAAAATAGACAAAAAACTGAAGTATTATCAACGAAGATTGTCGTTGAAGGTTTTTGAGGAAAATACGGTTGAAGAAAATCACAGTTGAATTAAATATCTGAGATATGAAATTATGGATGAAAAATGAAACCAGATGAAACACAAAAGTCTTATCAACGAGAGAGCCTCGTTGAAAGTTTAGAGAGTAAAGCGATGTGAGAATCTGATAGAAATGTGAAGAAAAAAGGAAGAACCTCATGCATGACGGAAGCTGGAGAAATCTTCTCCAGTCGCCATTAACGTGTGTGTGTGTGTGTGTATATATATATATTTGCAAAGTAATCACATAGTAGTATGTATATATATATATATACAGTGTATATTCCCACTGTTTATATTTGAAAATGTGTATAATTAGGGAATTAATATGCACATAAAATTTGCATTAAAATTATATCATTATAAACATAAGCAATATAAAATAAAATGAAAATTAAACTTTCTTTAGCTCTGAAGCATGTTTATACCAATGTAAATACCAACAACACTTATTAATACCAAACTGAATCAAATCAAGTCTAATTTTCTTAACTAACTAGTCAGATTCAAAATGTTAATCTATCTTATGGGTTTTGGTTTTACAGTGATAAAATAATTAAACAACAGTGTTGTTATAATCGAACATTTTTGATTCACTATCTAAATGATACTATATCACATCTAAACATCATATAAGACACACTCAGATTAAACAGATAATCCATGTATACAAGGTTAAATAGTTCAAATATGTGTACAAATTTATAATTTTAACTATGTGCATAAAACAAAATCAATGTAAAATCAGTCATATGGTTTCCATCAAACCAAGAATATACTTAAATAAGCACAGTCAATAGATTAAACTTCGTATAATCTAAAAAAATCTTTTCATAATAGTGAACAAACCCATTAATTTTATGTTCTTTCCACAATTAAATAAAAAGTATTGAATTTAGATTCAGCATCAAAACAAATTGATATTATAATGCAAGACATAATTACTACCCAATATTGATCCATCAATTTTTTTACACTTTGTATCAAATACAAATTTTTCTAACAGTGAATCAATTTCACTTCAGAAATGAGTTTCTATTAAATTCTCGCAAAAAAGTTTTCAATATTTTTGATTATTCAAGAAATCAAACACACATAAGCCAAAAACGTACATCAAAATACCATTTTTTGCAAGCTTGAGCTTCAATATCACTGTTTGGTTTTATCGTTATAATCGAAAACCAGATTTTATAATTTTAACAATTTACAAAAATAGATCAATGCGAAAGAATAATAAATATAAAATTCATACCAATTTGTGGTTTTCTTAATCGACGAATTCAAAGAAGCCTACAACGCTTTGAGTCGCTAACGCTGCTGGATGCGGCGTCTCCATATGTATCCATGTGAATGCCGATTCGATCATCATATAAATCGAATCAAAAGGGAAATCAAGTACTAGCCCTAGTCGACATGATTTTCTTCGATCCCTTTTGTTGTTGTTTTCTGTGTATTTTAAAAGGGAAAGTCTATTTCCTTTTAAAACAAATAAGACGGAAAAATAGGATCGAATAAAATTTAGTCGGTCATGCCATTTCAATATCGACATTTTGTAACGACCCAGATTTTTAACCGTTAAGTTTGAACATTTAAATTGGTTTTAAATGTTGATTTGGAAATATTAAAGGATTTATTTATTTATTTACTTGAGGAAGTTTGAACGTATAAATTATATTTAATTTAAAACGAGCTCGTAACATCGCGGTAGTTCATAATATTACGTTTCGAACTTCAATTGAATCTAAAAAAATCCATTTTAAGTTGGAATTCTTTGAAATAATATTTGTTTGAATCTAATTAATTATAATATTCTAAAGAAAGAGAAAAATCAAGATTTTATCTTGTATTTGAGTTATCTTCAAATCAAATTTTCAAATAGTCGTTATGGAATCGTTTATAAATTATAACGATTTATTTAAAAAAATAAAAGGAAATTTCAATAAATTTATTTCGTTATAGTCTGGAATTTAATAATAATAGTTTCTAAATGATTATATTTGCTATTGGAATATAATGAAAGTGAACAATGGGTTGAAAATTTTAGTTTAATACTAATTTGGCAAAAATGTGTATTTTCTATTAATATTAATAAGTTAAAAATGGCCAATTTTTAAATAGTGATGGATTTCAATGAAACCAGTTTCATTAGATCCGTGACGTTAAATTATTGAACGTAAATAAATTTCATGGCGATTCAATATCGTATGTGATCCCAAGGCTATTAAACATTTTTTCTAAACTAGCATTATGAATCAATCTTTTAACAGTACAAACAAAGCTCTAATTCCTAAACTTAAGAGTGGATCCAGAGTCTCAGACTATAGACCTATCTCATGTTGCAATACCATTTATAAACGTATTTCAAAGATAATTGCCACAAAACTTAAACAGGTTATGCATGCCATCAATCATTTCACCGAATCAGATGGCTTTCCTTCCAGGAAGAAGTATTCTGGATAATGTTCTAACATCACACGAACTACTCAATGGTTACTCCAGCACTAACATTACCCGCCACGCAATGTTTAAGCTTGATATAATGAAAGCGTTTGATATGTTGCAGTGGGATGTGATCGTTAGAATTTTGGGCTATATGAACTTCCAGCCACATGCAGTTACATGGATCTACGCATGTCTTTCTACTCTGAAGTTCTCTCTGTTGATTAACGACAACGCTGTCGGATATTCTGAGTGTAGCCAAGGTATTCGACAGGGTGATCTGCTCTCCGCCTACATTTTTATTCTAGTAATGGAACTGCTCACCCAGATGCTCAACGAGAAAATTGAATATGGCCATATCAAGCTGCACCCAAACTGTGTAGATCCTCGAATTTCCTCGCTTATGTTCGTTGACGACTTGGTGATATTCTACAAACCTGATCCAAGATCTATCGAAACTATTTGGCAAGTCCTTGACAAATTCGTAGATATGACTGGATTAAAAGTAAATGTTGCGAAATCTGAAACGATAACTGTTGGCCTTACTTTGCAACAAAGGAACGATCTTAGTACAAGAACTGGTTTAACTCATATTAGTGCCACTATCTCCTATTTAAATCTGTTGTTAACTACTACCAAGATCACTACTAATGATTGTTTGCCCCTCTATAGTAGAATTGTTGCCAGACTGAATAACTGGACCAGTCGGTCGCTATTTCAAGCTGGTAAGCTTACACGAATCAAATAAGTGTATTGGGCTCGAACGTTTATGCTTCCAACAAAGATGATAAGGATGGTCAGATCATCTTTTATGAAATTTTTATGGAAAGGCAATGTGACGACCCCAAAACCCGTACTGATGGTGACAAGGGTAATCATTGGAATATAATACATAAACAGATAATAATAGAACAGAAATAAATAAATACACCAGATAATGAACAAATAATCACTGGATAAACATAATCATCAGAGTTACACAGTATACAGGATCATACTTAGTACAAATACAGTTCAGCTATACATAAATGTCTATAGCGGATACAAACATAATATGTACAATAGGAGCTGAACAGCATAAAAAGAGATAAATGGTAGAATCCATTTTCAGCTCCAGCTATCCAGAAAGAGCCTGCTAGAAACCTGAATACAAGGCTGCCCGTGTAGAAAAAGGGGCACCCGAGTTTGAAAGTGAAACAAACTACGAGTCAGTCATGGGACTGGTATGATAAATCTACTTAACACATTTATAATATGGCTAATCACAGGACCACGCCGCTTTCACGGAACGGGTTTACTCCATTGGATTTCCAGTGCTTGAAAACAAATCATTCTTTTAAACATCGCAATGCTTTTTATAAAAATGAAGCCATTATAAGACTCAGTTCCCATGACACGATGCAACGCAAACCAGAGGATAGAGTTTTTACCTTATAACGGCCAAAATATGCTTGATACGAATAAAACAAAAGCGTTTGATATTATTACTAGTGTTTATATGTTTCAAAAACAATTTCAAATCATAAGTATCAATCATAGACGGCATTAATGCCCCATACCACTATGTCGCCATATATAGGTATACAATCAAAACCGCACAGCCACATATTTGGAAATTGGATTTCCGTCATGAACCAAGGCAAAAGATAGACCTTACCGACTTCGCGACTCTCTAGCCCGAGCCACAGGGTCAGAGCGCATCGACCCTTGGATCGTCAGGGCCGGTCCACCGATGTGGATTAAAATTCCTGAACTCTGTGTTTCCCCGCCCTATGGGGCGTAAATGAGCCAACGAATGACTCCATCGGACCCGGATCGTCCGATCTAACCGAGGCGCATCAAAACAGTAACAACCACATAAGTCAAACTCGTCAGGGCGTGTAAAACCACTGATGCCACTCCTAGCTAGAAAGAAACGCATGTCCTCCCTGATGTCCTCTCCCGTTTCTGGTCCATACCGGGGTGTGAGGCTCGCGATTTCACGTTATACACAAAGCTACGCCACACAGGCGTTGCTTTGATCATCACCACAAGACTTTGCTTTTCAACAGAAGCCCTGATCACTGCATCTTAGCATGCCACATTGGCAAATCACACCGTGCAACTGATGGCTGTCAATCACACAGAATAAATTCCAATGTCAGACACACTGTCCATTTGCAAGTCCGTTCTGGGTCTGAACAAAACCGGAGGCACTATATACCTCGCAAACCCATCGATCACCACGTACGTCTGGACGATCACCACTCATTATCCATATTTCGGGATGCCTCCCAATTAGGACCTCGGTTTCCATCCAAACGAGGTGAAGATCTCCGGTCTTCGACCACCGTCTTCATCTTCGATTTCTTATCGTCGATTCAGTTATTCAGAATGGGATAAACCTGGTCTTTCTGAGCAACTCGCGTATATAATAATCATGTGCTACACAAACACTACTATTCATCATTTCAATTCATTAGTCACTAACCGTCAAACAGTAAGAGAAAGATTTCCCAAATATTAACCCCGAAGGCCAAAACCAACATCAGATCAATACCCAAGAAACCATTCTACTTAGCCAACCTTCAGTTAGTTTCTAAATTTCACATCCATATCGTTTATAATATTTTATAACGATTTATCGCTATTTTTATTTATTTTAAAATAGCCAATTTATTCAAAACGACGCTTCGGGCCATAACGCGGTCGTGGAGCGGTTTTTCTTCAGATTTGATTTACATATATATGAAAATCTAACCGTTGGATCTTCACAAAATTTACATCATTAGAAAGATCTTTTCAAAACGAATCCAACGGTTCCAGTTTCGGGAAAATCCGACGGTCGGATCTCCCGGTATAATCGTTTGAAGTTTCGATTTCAAAATACAAACTGCAGCATCGTTACTCGATTTAATATAATTAAATTTATATATATATAAATATAATCCATTCTGGCACTGTTATTCTTCATATTTGAATTAAACATTCCAGACAATCCAACCGTTGGATTTTTACAAAGTTGGTGCTGTTGGAAAGATATTTCCAAAGCGAATCCAACGGTTGCAATTTCGGGAAAATCCGATGGTCGGATCTCCCGCACTAATCGTTTGAAATCACGGTTTCAAAATACGAACTGCAGCTTCGTTATTCGATATATTTCAATTCTATTTATATATATATATCGATTCTTCGATTTCAAAACTATATGATTTTCATACATTTGATAAAAATGATATTTTTATCTTACTGACTTCTATTTCAACACTTCACTATTTTTATCTATTCATGCATATGATAAAAATATGTTTTTTATTGTAAATCAATTTATTTCAAAACATGACTATTTTATATAGTTCATATTGATGATAAAAATAGGATTATTATTATAAAACAATTTCTTTCAAAATATGAATACCATTCAACACATGAATTTCAATTCAACGAATGAATTTCGATTCAACACATGAAGGTTTTCTATAGTTTATATATATAGATAAAAAGGTGATTTTTATATTTAAAACACGAATACCATTCAACACATGAATTCTATTCAAGGAATGAATTTCAATTCAACACATGAAGGTTTTCTATAGTTTATATATATCGATAAAAAGGTGATTTTTATATTTAAAACACGAATACCATTCAACACATGAATTCTATTCAACGAATGAATTTCAATTCAACACATGAAGGTTTTCTATAGTTTATATATATCGATAAAAAGGTGATTTTTATATTTAAAACACGAATACCATTCAATACATGAATTCTATTCAACGAATGAATTTCAATTCAACACATGAAGGTTTTCTATAGTTTATATATATAAAGTAATAAAAATGTGATTTTTATTGCAAAACAATTTATTTAAAACACGAATACCTTTCAACACATGAATTTCTATTCAACGAATGAATTTCAATTCAACACATGAAGGTTTTCTATACAACACACGAATATAGTTTCAACACAGGAAAATAATTCTAACACATGAATATTATTCAAAATTTCGGCAGCATAACGGCAGGGTAGTTAAAACCGGGGTCGTCCCTAGTACGGCTCCTCGCTCTACCTTAAAGCCTCGCAGATTTTGATAATGGGGAATCATGCAACTAGTTCGCACGCAGGCGGCATGTATATTTTTTTCATTTCCACAAACTAATCCTATGTGGTTTCAACCAAATAATTCTCAACCACAAACGGGTATTTTTCAACCACAATCAATTAATTTCAACCACAAACAATTATAATCAACCATTCGTAATCAATCAATTTTCACACCAATCACAATCAATAAATATCGTCTATGGTTTGTGGACGAGGGGCGTATATATATATATATATTATATAATCATTTCACTTCTATTTCAACACATATATAATTTTTACAACGTATATATAACTTATACATCGAACACACAACTTATACAACGCTTATACATGAGGTGTACAATGCTTATATAACTCATACATCGATTATATAATTTATACATCGTCGTTTTCCATATCGTTTATAGTTTAGAAATCTCACATTGGGTTCCACTCCACCAAAAATAGCAGAAGGCTCAGAAAAATATGCGGTCTCTCCTAGAATGTAGAAGACGTCCACACGAGTCCACTGTCTCTTGTTTCACTGAATTTCGTCAACACAAGAAAAAGATATGATTTTTCAAAGTTTGCAACGGTTTTAAACTGTTAAAAACAGTTTTAATTAAACAGTCGTATACCTCAGTTTTTTATTCGAAACTAGGGTTGAACTTTTCTCCTAATCCGTTGATTGTTAACTCGATCGGCCAGCGCCACGAGGGAGAGCACAGAGGGGCGCGCCTGCGCCTGGAGGTGGGGCCAGTTCGGTGGCCTGACGTGGCTGCGGCGGTGACGGGAAGGTGCCAACTTCCTGCTGTCGATTCTCTCTCCACACTCAATGAAAATTATCAAACCTTATATGGATTTGAAGATCTCGGAGGAATCTACAAAAAAAATCATCTGGGCCATGGCGTTTAGGTGCGTGTAGGAGAAGGAATCGAGGGAGGAAGAAACGTGAAGGTTTCCGCCGTTGACGTCGGGGAGAGAGAAAGAGTTTTTCTCTTTTTTTTATAAAAAATCTGATTGGCCGGAATATATATATTTCAAAAAATTAGGGTTTTCACAAATGAACTCTTTTTAAACCCAACGACTGTCGTCTCCAGCGTTTTACCCCCATTCCGAACACAATGGGATATGTTTCTAAGGCCCATTCGACTGTTTCAGTCAGTTTTACTTCGAAATAAAATATAAAACATTCAATATTCGATTTGAACGTACATTTCAATTTGCCAGGGCCACAAACTGATTCGAAAAATTCCAGAAAAATAAATCTGGCTATGTTTTGACGATACGGTCCCAACAAAACTAGTTTCGTCGAATTCTGAGACCGTTTGCAAAAAGGCCCATTTCTGGTCGATCCAATTTAACTGTAATTGATCAAAACACGTTTTCCTTTGCCATGCTCACATACTAGCTTCAAAAATTATGAAATTTGAAAGCTAGCAATAACTTCACATCCCGGATCCAACAAAAGTGGTTTCGTCGAATTCCGAGGTCGTTTGCAAAATGGCCAATTTCACGAGCTATATAAATTCCATAGCAACCTTTCTGAAAATTCATTTGACCATAACTCTTGCTTCCTGCTATGAAACTTCGATTTTTCAGATTCGTTGAAAGGTATTCACTAACAGATTTAAATATTTTTGGTTTCACTCAAATCCGTTTTGTTTTTCACCCGGTACAGTCAGTCAAAATTTGAATTCAAATTTTGAAACTACCACGCCATTTCAGGCCTTGTTTATAATTAGAATTAATTATATTCGTTTTCAAACGTCGATTCAAACTCACTTTTCATTGCTATTATTTAAAATGTTTATTTTAAATATTTAAAATCCACTAAAATAGCCAATTTAAAATTTTTAAATTGGTTCAGATTTTCCGGGTCGTTACAATCTCCCCCACTTAAAACTTTTGGTCCCCGAAAAGGAACAAAGTCGAAAGTGGTTTGATTAATCAACCCCACGTTCAATCTGGCTCCCATTCTCCAACTTTTCAGTTTCTGAGAATTTTCAAATTCTTCAAAAATTTGGCTAACACCCGGAATTTTCGAAAAATTTCGCCATAACCTCCTTTGTACGGGGAGGGGTTTGGAAATTTATTGGGCCGTATTAGGTACCCAATAAATCCTATAAAGCATACACATATTTATAGTGATATAATCTGGTGTTTACAGGGGAGCGTGTATAGATAATAACTCCAGAGAATAAATTCTCGTCACCCTGTCAAAGCCTGAGGGAGTGTGTATTTTAATTGCTCCAGAGGATAAATCCTCGTCACCTCGTCCCGTATGGGAAATAAATAGTCCATGTGCCGTATCTAATAACTAGAGATACGTGATTATTGTCAACTCCAGACCTGTGTGGGATTTTATTAATCTGGCAATTTATTGTTACAATTTAAATAGTCCATATCAGTCATCAGTTCAACCTGTAAAATATAGTCATCGCCAAACAAGCCTCTCGCTCGTATGGTAAATCTTCCACCTCGTCACACAAGCTCCAAATGCTTATGTGGTATATGATGAAGTATGCCTATCTTCTAGAAGTATGCCATGTGGTGTAGTTCGAAATTAATTGTTACTATCCTATGGAGACGTTTATTATTACACACAGAATAACCAGCACTCCACATCCAATGGCATTCACAGGAGTTGATATAATAATAAAATTGTGCATCCAACTCATTAAGGTTTACCTATTTGTCGGGCACGCAAATAAAATCTTTACTCAACAGCTAATCCATTTACCTGTTCAAACATATATAATGCACATGTATATATTTCTATCCATTCTTAAATCAGTTCAATGTGTGATTTAATCGAATAAATTCTACCATTCATTCTCTTATTGATTAAATTAACTATCGTTTTAATAAATCAATCAATCAAATCTACTATCACACAACACAAACAACAATCAAATTGTTTTTAACTTTTCAAATATATATCTTTTATATATGTTCAAAAATCATATTTCTAAAACCATAATATAATCACAAATACGTTATTTATAAACATATAACTCTCGACTCATTCTAGGGCACTTCTGACCCCATCTCTAACGAGTTATTCTGATTCCGCTTTACTCATACTAGGATATTACTGATCCTATCGGTAATGAGTTATTCGTCCTAGAACACTACTGGTTCTATCTCTGACGAGTTCGTTAATGTGTTATATACCAGAGCTAAGCTTAACCAAAGCTCTGATACCACGATGTGACGACCCCAAAACCCGTACTGACGGTGACAAGGGTAATAATTGGAATATAACACATAAACAGATAATAACATAACAGAAATAAATAAATACACCAGATAATGAATAAATAATCACTGGATAAACATAATCATCAGAGTTACACAGTATACAGGATCATACTTTGTACAAATACAGTTCAGCTATACATAAGTGTCTACAGCGGATACAAACATAATATGTACAATAGGAGATGAACAGCATAAAAAGAGATAAATGGTAGAATCCATCTTCAGCTCCAGCTATCCAGAAAGAGCCTGCTAGAAACCTGAATACAAGGCTGCCCGTGTAGAAAAATGGGCACCCGAGTTTGAAAGTGAAACAAACTACGAGTCAGTCATGGGACTGGTATGAGAAATCTACTTAACACATTTATAATATGGCTAATCACAGGACCACGCCGCTTTCGCGGAACGGGTTTACTCCATTGGATTGCCAGTGCTTGAAAACAAATCATTCTTTTAAACATCGCAATGCTTTTTATAAAAATGAAACCATTATAAGACTCGGTTCCCATCACACAATGCAACGCAAACCGGAGGATAGAGTTTTTACCTTATAACGGCCAAAATATGCTTGATACGAATAAAACAAAAGCGTTTGATATTATTACTAGTGTTTATATGTTTCAAAAACAATTTCAAATTATAAGTATCAATCATAGACGGCGTTAATGCCCCATACCACTATGTCGCCATATATAGGTATACAATCAAAACCGCACAGTCACGTATTTGGAAATTGGATTTCCGTCATGAACCAAGGCAAAAGATAGTCCTTACCGATTTCGAGACTCTCCAGCCCGAGCCACAAGGTCAGAGCGCATCGACCCTTGGATCGTCAGGGCCGGTCCACCGATATGGATTAAAATTCCTGAACACTGCATTTCCCCGCCCTATGGGGCGTAAATGAGCCAACGAATGACTCCATCGCACGCGGATCGTCCGATCTAACCGAGGCGCCTCACAACAGTAACAACCACATAAGTCAAACTCGTCAGGGCGTGCAAAACCACTGATGCCACTTCTAGCTAGAAAGAAACGCATGTCCTCCCTGATGTCCTCTCCCGTTTCTGGTCCATACCGGGGTGTGAGGCTCGCGATTTCACGTTATACACAAAGCTATGCCACACAGGCGGTGCTTTGATCATCACCACAAGACTTGGCTTTTCAACAGAAGCCCTGATCACTGCATCTTAGCATGCCACATAGGCAATTCACACCGTGCAACTGATGGCTATCAATCACATAGAATAAATTCCAATGTCGGACACACTGTCCATTTGCAAGTCCGTTCTGGGTCTCAACGAAACCGAAGGCACTATATACCTCGCAAACCCATCGATCACCACGTACGTCTGGACGATCACCAGTCATTATCCATATTTCAGGATGCCTCCCAATTAGGACCTCAGTTACCATCCAAACGAGGTGAAGATCTCCGGTCTTCGACCACCGTCTTCATCTTCGATTTTTTATCGTCGATTCAGTTATTCAGAATGGGATAAACCCGGTCTTTCTGAGCAACTCGCGTATATAATAGACAAGTGCTACACAAACACTACTACGCATCATTTCAATTCATTAGTCACTAGATGTCAATCAGTAAGAGAACGATTTATTTCCCAAATATTAACCCCGAAGGCCAAAACCAACATCAGATCAATACCCAAGAAACCATTCTACTTAGCCAACTTTCAGTTAGTTTCTAAATTTCACATCCATATCGTTTATAATATTTTATAACGATTTATCGCTATTTTTATTTATTTCAAAATAGCCAATTTATTCAAAACGACGCTTCGGGCCATAACGCGGCCGTGGCGCTGTTTTTCTTCATATTTGATTTACACATATCTGAAAATCTAACCGTTGGATCTTCACAAAATTTACATCATTAGAAAGATCTTTTCAAAATGAATCCAATGGTTCCAGTTTCGGGAAAATCTGACGGTCGGATCTCCCGGTATAATCGTTTGAAGTTTCGATTTCAAAATACGAACTGCAGCGTCGTTACTCGATTTAATATAATTATATTTTTATATATATATAAATATAATCCATTCTAGCACTGTTTTTCTTTAGATTTGAATTAAACCTTCCAGATAATCCAACCGTTGGATTTTTACAAAGTTGGTGTCGTTGGAAAGATATTTCCAAAGCGAACCCAACGGTTGCAATTTCGGGAAAATCCGATGGTCGGATCTCCCGCACTAATCGTTTGAAATCACGGTTTCAAAATACGAACTGCAACTTCGTTATTCGATATATTTCAATTCTATTTATATATATATATATATATATATCGATTCTTCGATTTCAAAACTATATGATTTTCATACATTTGATAAAAATGATATTTTTATCTTATTGACTTCTATTTCAACACTTCACTATTTTTAACTATTCATGTATATGATAAAAATATGATTTTTATTGTAAAACAATTTATTTCAAAACATGACTATTTTATATAGTTCATATTGATGATAAAAATAGGATTTTTATTATAAAACAATTTCTTTCAAAATATGAATACCATTCAACACATGAATTTCAATTCAACGAATGAATTTCGATTCAACACATGAAGGTTTTCTATAGCTTATATATATATATATAAAGGTGATTTTTATATTGAAAACACGAATACCATTCAACACATGAATTCTATTCAACAAATGAATTTCAATTCAACACATCAAGGTTTTCTATAGTTTATATATATCGATAAAAAGGTGATTTTTATATTCAAAACACGAATACCATTCAACACATGAATTCTATTCAACGAATGAATTTCAATTCAACACATGAAGGTTTTCTATAGTTTATATATATCGATAAAAAGGTGATTTTTATATTTAAAACACGAATACCATTCAACACATGAATTCTATTCAACGAATGAATTTCAAATCAACACATGAAGGTTTTATGTAGTTTATATATATAAAGTAATAAAAATGTGATTTTTATTGCAAAACAATTTATTTAAAACACGAATACCTTTCAACACATGAATTTCTATTCAACGAATGAATTTAAATTCAACACATTAAGGTTTTCTATACAACACACGGATATAGTTTCAACACAGGAAAATAATTCTAACACATGAATATTATTCAAAATTTCGGCAGCATAACGGCAGGGTAGTTAAAACCGGGGTCGTCCCTAGTACGGCTCCTCGCTCTACCTTAAAGCCTCGCAGCTTTTGACAATGGGGAATCATGCATCTAGTTCGCACGCAGCCAGCATGTATATTTTTTTCATTTCCACAAACTAATCCTATGTGGTTTCAACCAAATAATTCTCAACTACAAACGGGTATTTTTCCAACCACAATCAATCAATTTCAACCACAAACAATTATAATCAACCACTCGTAATCAATCAATTTTCACACCAATCACAATCAATAAATATCGTCCATGGTTTGTGGACGAGGGGCATATATATATATATATTTTATATAAGCATTTCACTTCTATTTCAACACATATATAATTTTTACAACGTATATATAACTTATACATCGAACGCACAACTTATACAACGCTTATACATGAGGTGTACAACGCTTATATAACTCATACATCGATTATATAATTTATACATCGTCGTTTTCCATATCGTTTATAGTTTAGAAATCTCACATTGGGTTCCACTCCACCAAAAATAGCAGAAGGCTCAGAAAAATATGCGGTCTCTTCTAGAATGTAGAAGACGTCCACACGAGTCCATTGTCTCTTATTTCACTGAATTTCGTCAACACAAGAAAAAGATATGATTTTTCAAAGTTTGCAACAGTTTTAAACTGTTAAAAACAGTTTTAATTAAACAGCCATATACCTCAGTTTTTGATTCGAAACTAGGGTTGAACTTTTCTCCTAATCCGTTGATTGTTGACTCGATCGGCCAGCGCCACGAGGGAGAGCACGGAGGGGCGCGCCTGCGCCTGGAGGTGGGGCCAGTTCGGTGGCCTGACGTGGCTGCGGCGGCGACGGGAAGGTGCCAACTTCCTGCTGTCGATTCTCTCTCCACACTCAATGAAAATTATCAAACCTTATATGGATTTGAAGATCTCGGAGGGATCTACAAAAAAATTCATCTGGGCCATGGCGTTTAGGTGCGTGTAGGAGAAGGAATCGAGGGAGGAAGAAACGTGAAGGTTTCCGCCGTTGACGTCGGGGAGAGAGAAAGAGTTTTTCTCTTTTTTTTTTAAAAAAAAATCTGATTGGCCGGAATATATATATTTCAAAAAATTAGGGTTTTCACAAATGAACACCTTTTTAAACCCAACGACTGTCGTCCCTAGCGTTTTACCCCCATTCCGAACACAATGAGATATGTTTCGAAGGCCCATTCGACTGTTTTAGTCAGTTTTACTTCGAATTAAAATATAAAACATTCAATATTCGATTTGAACGTACATTTCAATTTGCCAGGGCCACAAACTGATTCGAAAAATTCCAGAAAAATAAATCTGGCTATGTTTTGACGATACGGTCCAAATAAAACTAGTTTCGTCGAATTCTGAGACCGTTTGCAAAAAGGCCCATTTCTGGTCGATCCAATTTAACTGTAATTGATCAAAACACGTTTTCCTTTGCCATGCTCACATACTAGCTTCAAAAATTATGAAATTTGAAACCTAGAAATAACTTCACATCCCGGATCCAACAAAATTGGTTTCATCGAATTCCGAGGTCGTTTGCAAAATGGCCAATTTCACGGGCTATATAAATTCCATAGCGACCTTTCTGAAAATTCATTTGGCCATAACTTTTGCTTCCCGCTATGAAACTTCGATTTTTCAGATTCGTTAGAAAGGTATTCACTAACAGATTTAAATATTTTTGGTTTCACTCAAATCCGTTTTGTTTTGCACCCGGTACAGTCAGTCAAAGTTTGAATTCAAATTTTGAAACTACCGCGCCATTTCAGGCCTTGTTTATAATTAGAATTAATTATATTCGTTTTCAAACGTCGATTAAAACTCACTTTTCATTGCTATTATTTAAAATGTTTATTTTAAATATTTAAAATCCACTAAAATAGCCAATTTAAAAATTTTAAATTGGTTCAGATTTTCCGGGTCGTTACAATCTCCCCCACTTAAAACTTTTCGTTCCCGAAAAGGAACAAGTCGAAAGTGGTTTGATTAATCAACCCCACGTTCAATCTGGCTTCCATTCTCCAACTTTTCAGTTTCTGAGAATTTTCAAATTCTTCAAAAATTTGGCTAACACCCGGAATTTTCGAAAAATTTCGCCATAACCTCCTTTGTACGGGGAGGGGTTTGGAAATTTATTGGGCCGTATTAGGTACCCAATAAATCCTATAAAGCATACACATATTTATAGTGATATAATCTAGTGTTTACAGGGGAGCGTGTATAGATAATAACTCCAGAGAATAAATTCTCGTCACCCTGTCAAAGCCTGAGGGAGTGTGTATTTTAATTGCTCCAGAGGATAAATCCTCGTGACCTCGTCCCGTGTGGGAAATAAATAGTCCACGTGCCGTATCTAATAACTAGAGAGACGTGATTATTGTCAACTCCGGATCTGTGTGGGGTTTTATTAATCTGGCAATTTATTGTTACAATTTAAATAGTCCATATCAGTCATCAGTTCAACCTGTAAAATATAGTCATCGCCATACAAGCCTCTCGCTCGTATGGTAAATCTTCCACCTCGTCACACAAGCTCCAAATGCTTATGTGGTATATGATGAAGTATGCCTATCTTCTAGAAGTATGCCATGTGGTGTAGTTCGAAATTAATTGTTACTATCCTATGGCGACGTTTATTATTACACACAGAATAACCAGCACTCCGCATCCAATGGAATTCACAGGAGTTGATATAATAATAAAATTGCGCATCCAACTCATTAAGGTTTACCTATTTGTCGGGCACGCAAATAAAATCTTTACTCAACAGCTAATCCATTTACCTGTTCAAACATATATAATGCACATGTATATATTTCTATCCATTCTTAAATCAGTTCAATGTGTGATTTAATCGAATAAATTCTACCATTCATTCTCTTATTGATTAAATTAACTATCGTTTTAATAAATCAATCAATCAAATCTACTATCACACAACACAAACAACAATCAAATTGTTTTTAACTTTTCAAATATATATCTTTTATATATGTTCAAAAATCATATTTCTAAAACCAGAATATAATCACAAATACGTTAATTATAAACATATAACTCTCAACTCGTTCTGGGGCACTTCTGACCCCATCTCTAACGAGTTATTCTGATTCCGCTTTACTCATACTAGGATATTACTGATCCTATCTGTAATGAGTTATTCATCCTAGAACACTACTGGTTCTATCTCTGACGAGTTCGCTAAAGTGTTATATACCAGAGCTAAGCTTAACCAAAGCTCTGATACCACGATGTGACGACCCCAAAACCCGTACTGACGGTGACAAGGGTAATCATTGGAATATAACACATAAACAGATAATAACAGAACAGAAATAAATAAATACACCAGATAATGAACAAATAATCACTGGATAAACATAATCATCAGAGTTACACAGTATACAGGATCATACTTAGTACAAATACAGTTCAGCTATACATAAATGTATACAATGGATACAAACATAATATGTACAATAGAAGCTGAACAGCATAAAAAGAGATAAATGGTAGAATCCATCTTCAGCTCCAGCTATCCAGAAAGAGCCTGCTAGAAACCTGAATACAAGGCTGCCCATGTAGAAAAATGGGCACTCGAGTTTGAAAGTGAAACAAACTACGAGTCAGTCATGGGACTGGTATGAGAAATCTACTTAACACATTTATAATATGGCTAATCACAGGACCACGCCGCTTTCGCGGAACGGGTTTACTCCATTGGATTGTCAGTGCTTGAAAACAAATCATTCTTTAAACATCGCAATGCTTTTTATAAAAATGAAACCATTATAAGACTCAGTTCCCATAACACAATGCAACGCAAACCGGAGGATAGAGTTTTTACCTTATAACGGCTAAAATATGCTTGATACGAATAAAACAAAAGCGTTTGATATTATTACTAGTGTTTATATGTTTCAAAAACAATTTCAAATCATAAGTATCAATCATAGACGACATTAATGCCCCATACCACTATGTCGCCATATATAGGTATACAATCAAAACCGCACAGTCACGAATTTGGAAATTGTATTTCCGTCATGAACCAAGGCAAAAGATAGTCCTTACCGACTTTGCGACTCTCTAGCCTGAGCCACAGGGTCAGAGCGCATCGACCCTTGGATCGTCAGGGCCGGTCCACCGATGTGGATTAAAATTCCTGAACACTGCGTTTCCCCGCCCTAGGGGGCGTAAATGAGCCAACGAATGACTCCATCGGACCCGGATTGTCCGATCTAACCGAGGCGCCTCACAATAGTAACAACCACATAAGTCAAACTCGTCAGGGCGTGTAAAACCACGGACGCCACTTCTAGCTAGAAAGAAACGCATGTCCTCCCTGATGACCTCTCCCGTTTCTGGTCCATACCGGGGTGTGAGGCTCGCGATTTCACGTTATACACAAAGCTACGCCACACAGGCGGTGCTTTGATCATCACCACAAGACTTTGCTTTTCAACAGAAGCCCTGATCATTGCATCTTAGCATGCCACACAGACAATTCACACCGTGCAACTGACGGCTATCGATCACACAGAATAAATTCCAATGTCAGACACACTGTCCATTTGCAAGTCCGTTCTGGGTCTGAACGAAACCGGAGGCACTATATACCTCGCAAACCCATCGATCACCACGTACGTCTAGACGATCACCACTCATTATCCATATTTCGGGATGCCTCCCAATCAGGACCTCGGTTACCATCCAAACGAGGTGAAGATCTCCGGTCTTCGACCACCGTCTTCATCTTCGATTTCTTATCGTCGATTCAGTTATTCAGAATGGGATAAACCCGGTCTTTCTGAGCAACTCGCGTATATAATAAACAAGTGCTACACAAACACTACTACGCATCATTTCAATTCATTAGTCACTAACCGTCAATCAGTAAGAGAACGATTTCCCAAATATTAACCCCGAAGGTCGAAACCAACATCAGATCAATACCCAAGAAACCATTCTACTTAGCCAACCTTCAGTTAGTTTCTAAATTTCACATCCATATCATTTATAATATTTTATAACAATTTATCGCTATTTTTATTTATTTTAAAATAGCCAATTTATTTAAAACGACGCTTCGCGCCATAACGCGGCCGTGGCGCTATTTTTCTTCAGATTTGATTTACACATATCTGAAAATCTAACTGTTGGATCTTCACAAAATTTACATCATTAGAAAGATCTTTTCAAAACTAATCCAACGGTTCCAGTTTCGGGAAAATCCGACGGTCGGATCTCCCGGTATAATCGTTTGAAGTTTCGATTTCAAAATACGAACTGCAGCGTCGTTACTCGATTTAATATAATTATATATATATACATAATCCATTCTGGCACTGTTTTTCTTTAGATTTGAATTAAACATTCCAGACAATCCAACCGTTGGATTTTTACAAAGTTGGTGCCGTTGGAAAGATATTTCCAAAGCGAACCCAACGGTTGCAATTTCGGGAAAATCCAATGGTCGGATATCCCGCACTAATCGTTTGAAATCACGGTTTTAAAATACGAACTGCAGCTTCGTTATTCGATATATTTCAATTCTATTTATATATATATCGATTTTTCGATTTCAAAACTATATGATTTTCATACATTTGATAAAAATGATATTTTTATCTTACTGACTTCTATTTCAACACTTCACTATTTTTCACTATTCATGTATATGATAAAAATATGATTTTTATTGTAAAACAATTTATTTCAAAACATGACTATTTTATATAGTTCATATTGATGATAAAAATAGGATTTTTATTATAAAACAATTTCTTTCAAAATATGAATACCATTCAACACATGAATTCAATTCAACGAATGAATTTCGATTCAACACATGAAGGTTTTCTATAGTTTATATATATAGATAAAAAGGTGATTTTTATATTTAAAACACGAATACCATTCAACACATGAATTCTATTCAACGAATGAATTTCAATTCAACAAATGAAGGTTTTCTATCGTTTATATATATCGATAAAAAGGTGATTTTTATATTTAAAACACGAATACCATTCAACACATGAATTCTATTCAACGAATGAATTTCAATTCAACACATGAAGGTTTTCTATAGTTTATATATATCGATAAAAAGGTGATTTTTATATTTAAAACACGAATACCATTCAACACATGAATTCTATTCAACGAATGAATTTCAATTCAACACATGAAGGTTTTCTATAGTTTATATATATAAAGTAATAAAAATGTGATTTTATTGCAAAACAATTTATTTAAAACACGAATACCTTTCAACACATGAATTTCTATTCAACGAATGAATTTCAATTCAACACATGAAGGTTTTCTATACAACACACGAATATAGTTTCAACACAGGAAAATAATTCTAACACACGAATATTATTCAAAATTTCGGCAGCATAACGGCAGGGTAGTTAAAACCGGGGTCATCCCTAGTACGGCTCCTCGCTCTACCTTAAAGCCTCGCAGCTTTTGACAATGGGGAATCATGCGTCTAGTTCGCACGCAGGCGGCATGTATATTTTTTTCATTTCCACAAACTAATCCTATGTGGTTTCAACCAAATAATTCTCAACCACAAACAAGTATTTTTCAACCACAATCTATCAATTTCAACCACAAACAATTATAATCAACCATTCGTAATCAAACAATTTTCACACCAATCACAATCAATAAATATCGTCCATGGTTTGTGGACGAGGGGCGTATATATATATATTATATAAGCATTTCACTTCTATTTCAACACATATATAATTTTTACAACGTATATATAACTTATACATCGAACGCACAACTTATACAACGCTTATACATGAGGTGTACAACGCTTATATAACTCATACATCGATTATATAATTTATACATCGTCGTTTTCCATATCGTTTATAGTTTAGAAATCTCACATTGGGTTCCACTCCACCAAAAATAGCAGAAGGCTCAGAAAAATATGCGGTCTCTTCTAGAATGTAGAAGACGTCCACACGGGCCCACTGTCTCTTGTTTCACTGAATTTCGTCAACACAAGAAAAAGATATGATTTTTCAAATTTTGCAACGGTTTTAAACTGTTAAAAACAGTTTTAATTAAACAGCCGTATACCTCAGTTTTTGATTTGAAACTAGGGTTGAACCTTTCTCCTAATCCGTTGATTGTTGACTCGATCGGCCAGCGCCACGAGGGAGAGCACGGAGGGGCGCGCCTGCACCTGGAGGTGGGGCCAGTTCGGTGGCCTGACGTGGCTGCGGCGGCGACGGGAAGGTGCCAACTTCCTGCTGTCGATTCTCTCTCCACACTCAATGAAAATTATCAAACCTTATATGGATTTGAAGATCTCGGAGGGATCTACAAAAAATTTAACTAGGCCATTGCGTTTAGGTGCGTGTAGGAGAAGGAATCGAGGGAGGAAGAAACGTGAAGGTTTCCGCCATTGACGTCGGGGAGAGAGAAAGAGTTTTTCTCTTTTTTTTTATAAAAAATCCAATTGGCCGAAATATATATATTTCAAAAAATTAGGGTTTTCAGAAATGAACTCCTTTTTAAACCCAACGACTGTCGTCCCTAGCGTTTCACCCCCATTCCGAACACAATGGGATATGTTTCGAAGGCCCATTCGACTGTTTCAGTCAGTTTTACTTCGAATTAAAATATAAAACATTCAATATTCGATTTGAACGTACATTTCAATTTGCCAGGGCCACAAACTGATTCGAAAAATTCCAGAAAAATAAATCTGGCTATGTTTTGACGATACGGTCCCAACAAAACTAGTTTCGTCGAATTCTGAGACCGTTTGCAAAAAGGCCCATTTCTGGTCGATTCAATTTAACTATAATTGATCAAAACAAGTTTTCCTTTGCCACACTCACATACTAGCTTCAAAAATTATGAAATTTGAAACCTAGCAATAACTTAACATCCCGGATCCAACAAAAGTCATTTCGTCGAATTCCGAGGTCGTTTGCAAAATGGCCAATTTCACGGGCTATATAAATTCCATAGTGACCTTTCTGAAAATTCATTTGGCCATAACTTTTGCTTCCCGCTATGAAACTTCGATTTTTCAGATTCGTTAGAAAGGTATTCACTAATAGATTTAAATATTTTTGGTTCCACTCAAATCCGTTTTGTTTTGCACCCGGTATAGTGAGTCAAAGTTTGAATTCAAATTTTGAAACTACCGCGCCATTTCAGGCCTTGTTTATAATTAGAATTAATTATATTCGTTTTCAAACGTCGATTCAAACTCACTTTTCATTGCTATTATTTAAAATGTTTATTTTAAATATTTAAAATCCACTAAAATAGCCAATTTAAATTTTTTAAATTGGTTCAGATTTTCCGGGTCGTTACAGGCAAATTGGAAGGGAAGTACTTTGCGTCAGTTGCTTTTGGTTATGTGGAGAAACCAATATGTAAGGGTGGTCTTGGAATTGTGATCATGGTGTACTGGAACAAGGCAGCCTTTACTCATCACCTTGATAATTTCCTTAAAAGGTCGGATAGTATCTGGGTCGAGTGGTCTAGCAATCATGTCATCAAAGGCAGGCATTTCTGGACAATGGCACAGCCACAAAAGCTGAGTTGGACATGGCGCAACATATTTAAATTGAGAGATAGTGTTCTACCTTTATTTAGTTTCAAATTGAATTCCAATGCTGTTGTTAGCTTATGGTATGACCCATGGGTTGATAATGGTCTAATTATAAGTAAAGCTCTTACTAACATTGAAATAGAGGTTACAGGCATAAGCAAAAATACAAATGTGAATAACTGCATTCTACATAATGCGCTACTCCTTCCTGTAACTTCAGTGCCAAATATTAATGTCTTCTAGAGTCGAGCACAAAGCCTGAAGCTTGATAATGACGCTGCTAGTATAACTCAGTGGGGTGCTGCAAAGAAATCATACAAGATAAAGAGGATGTTCCATGATCTCACCAGAGCTGATAATATGATGAAGTGTAGATGTAGTAAAAAAAGTTTGGTAACATGATAACTGCGCTAAAGACAATCTAACACTTTGGAAAGTTTTAAACAATGCAGTCAACACAAAGCAAAAACTACTGTCTCGCGGAATGCAGATCAAAGCAACGTGCGTTATGTGTGGCTTGCTAGATGAGAATCTTGAACACTATTTTTCAATTGTGATTGTATACACAATTCATGGGTTGACTTAATGCATAGAATTGGTAGAAGAGGTGCCAGTCGGAATAGTTTAACTGAATGGTGTAACTTGGAGAATCAAACGAGCATGAAGAGAGGTAAAGGAAGATTGCTCTATTACAGAAATTTATAGCTGATGTACGGAGAGAGAGGAACATTAGAATTTTTAAACCGAATGAAGTAAAAAGCAGCAGTCAGTTCGGCACATGCATGAGAATGGACATTCGTAATAGGTTGAAGCTATTATCCTACACTTTCGATCCAGGCATTCTTCAAAACCTTTTGTAACTTCTGGGTTGCTTGCAAAATGTATATTAGTGTTCTGTGTTGTCTTCTAGTGCTTAATGCACCCTTTTTCTATGTATTCTTGTGTGTGTTGTACTTTTGTTTTTTATCTGTCGATGCATTAATAAAGTGGTAGGGGTCCACTCAACCCCGTCGGCCTTGCCAAAAAAAATATCGTATGTGATCTCGGTAGCTATAAAAGCATAGATATTTTCCTTAGAGATTAGTTAATTAAATTTAATTCAAGTAGAAGGAAATTATTTGTAACTTGAGGCAACGATCGAATTAGGACGCGAGACCTGTTCCTTGTGAATTCATATTGATGTTCAGGATCAAGATACATATGATTTGTTATTTCTGGAGATCAAGTAATTTGGCATCCATTTATTGGGTCGTTTTACGTGTAAAATATCATTTTAGGTGAATAATCTCATAATGCGACGAAACTTGTGTCGTTGGATCTGTATTTGTGACGGCCTGGAATTTCGCTCGATCTGAATTAGTCGTTAAACCAATCTAGACCGTTCGAAACCCCTGAACGTTGAGAACAGGACAAATCAGAACACAAACAGAAGAACATTTCATTGTATATTACAACAATGCATCAGATTACAAGAATATACAGAGTATAAATGAATATTACACAGAAATATCAGAGATTTAAATTACATTTAAATACATCGCAGCGGAAAATAATACAATACACAACTAGAAGAGATATACGGATACAAAGCTTTCCGGATATCGTTCCAGCTGTAAACCAGGATCCTGTGAATATAAATCTGCAAAACCAAAACTACTAGCTGCCCGTGTCAAAAATAGGGGCACCCAGAGTTTAGGTTAAAACAATAAACTCCAGGTCAGTCATGTGACTGGTGTGAGAACTAAAACAGTAAATCTTTATTTTTAAAGTTAGGTAAATCAAGGGACCACGCCGTATAACACGGAACGGGTTTCCTCCCAAGAATACCAGTGCATAAAACAAACAGCGCAATGCTAAATAAAGAAAAATGAAGCTGTTATAAGACCCAGGTCCCATCACACAATGCAACGCAGTCGAGGATAGGGTTTTCCCTTATAACAGCCAAAGAATGCTTGATACGTTTAAAACAAATCATTTGATACTATATAAGTGCATAGTGTATAAAACAACTTCGAATCATAAGTATCAATCATAGGCGGCATGAATGCCCCATACCACTATGTCGCCATATATAGGTTATACAATCAAAATCGCAAAGTCACGTATTTGGAAATTGGATTTCCATCTATGAACCGAGGCAAAAGATAGTCCTCAACCGATTCGAGACGCTCTAGCCCGCCCCTCAGGCAAGTACTCAGTCAAGCCTTTGGATCGTCAGGGCCGGTCCACCGATGTGGATTAAAATTCCTGAACACTACGTTTCCCCACCCTATGGGGTGTAAGTCTGGTCCGTCAGCCGACCAGAATGCATCGGCCGAAACCGATATAACCGAGGCGCCTCGCAACAGCAACAACCACATAAGTCAAACTCGTCAGGGCGTGAAAAACCACTGACGCCACTTCTAGCTAGAAAGAAACGCAAGTCCTCCCTGAGGTCCGTCTCCCGTTTTTGGTTCATACCTGGTGTGAAACACGCGAGGTAAACGTTACACAAAGCTACGCCACAAAGGCCGTGCTTTGATCATCACCACAAGACTTTGCTTTTCAACAGAAGCCTTGATCATTTGCATCTTAGCATGCCACACAGGCAAACCATCCTATGCAACCGATATCAGTCACATAGAATGAAATCCGATGTCAGACACACAGTCCATTTACAAGTCCGTTCTGGGTCTGAACGAAACCGGAGGCACCTAGTACCCCGCATATCCATCGATCTCCAAGTACGTCTGGACGATCACTAACTGTTTCCATCTTCTTGGGTGTACAGCCCAATCAAGATCATCAGTTATCACCCAAACGACGTGAAGACCTCCGGTCTTCGACCATCGTCTTCATCTTCGACTTATCGTCGTATCAGTTACTCAGAATGGGATAAACCCGGTCTTTCCGAATAACTCGCGTATATTTTAAATAAGTGTTACACAAACACAACATACGCCTCATTCCAATTCATTAGTCACTAACCGTAAATTAATCAAGAGAATAATTCCCCAAATATTAACCCCGAAGGCCGAAACCAACATCAGATCAATATCCAGAAAACCATTCTGCTTGGCTAACCGCCAGTTAGTTTCTAAATTTCACATTCAAATCTAATTAAAGATTTAACTATCGCCTGGAGCAAAACTGGTGATACTCCATTCTCGATCTTTTCAATCTAATTAAAGATTCATTAAAACTCCACTTAGTTTTAATCTGTGACTGGGTTAAAGAATCAGTGTCATTTAAAACACGGTTCACGATAAACCCAAAGTCACATCCCCTTAATTATCGGGTTAAAGAACAAGTGTTATTTAAAACACTGTTCACGATAAACCCAAAAATCAATATCCATTCAATTCCAATTAAATATCATTTAATTGGTACACTTCATTAAATCTAAATAAAAGATTTAATCTTTTCTCAACTGGGTTCAAGAACAGTGTTAGTGAAGACACCATTCACGACAAACCCAAATCACATTCGATATTCAATACAAGGCTCTGAATAGAAAATATATCGGCTTATATTCAATATCGAATTCTACGACTAACAAATGTCGTATTGGAAATAACGATATACATATATATCTTTCAAATTTCCATAACAACACCTGTATAATCACGAATTCCAACATCGAAATATTCCGAAGACAATTTCGATTCAAATCCACTCCAATGCAATCATTGGAATTTTGGTTACTTTTAAAACCCTTTTCGAATTCAATTGATTTATTTAAAAATAAATAGAATTATAATTCTAGTTCAAAACTAGTTCATTTCGATAAAAATCCATTTTTATCTTTTCAAATATGGAGTTTTTCATCCCAATTCTTCACAAATCATTTCTTATGATTTTACACAAATTATTACTATTTTTAATAATTTTATCAAGGCCCGTACAGTCGATTTCCATCAATGGCCATCGAACTGCACTTACAGCGACCTTTTTCGAATTTGATTTGGACATAATTCCAAATCCAACCGTTAGATTTCAAATTTCTAATATTCGTTAGAAAGCTCTTTTCGATACGAACCCAACGGTTCCGGTTTTAGGAGAATCCGACGGTCGGATCTCCCGTAAGGTCCGTTTGAAATAAATGGTCGAAATTCGCGAACTGCCGCGGCGCGGCGCGTTCTATTCAGGCCATTATATTATATATAATATATATATAATATATTTCGTCGATTTCTATTTAAAAACGAATTATATAAACAGTTTTAAATTTATTTCAAAATCTATTTCAACTTCCATTTCAATTCAAAGCAAAATTGAATTCTTCTTTATAAATTCGTTTCAAAATTCATTTCTGTTCAATTCAAATTTCAATTCAATTTGAATTCATATTCAATTCAATTCATTTCGAAATCGTTTTCAATTCAATTCATTTCGAAATCGTTTTCAATTCAATTCATTTCGAAATCGCTTTTCAATTCAATTCATTTCGAAATCGTTTTCAATTCAATTCATTTCGAAATCGTTTTCAATTCAATTCATTTCGAAATCGCTTTCAATTCAATTCATTTCGAATTCGTTTTCAATTCAATTCATTTCGAAATCGCTTTTCAATTCAATTCATTTCGAAATCGTTTTCAATTCAATTCATTTCGAATTCGTTTTCAATTCAATTCATTTCGAAATCGTTTTCAATTCAATTCATTTCGAAATCGTTTTCAATTCAATTCATTTCGAATTCGTTTTCAATTCAATTCATTTCGAAATCGTTTTCAATTCAATTCATTTCGAATTCGTTTTCAATTCAATTCATTTCGAAATCGTTTTCAATTCAATTCATTTCGAAATCGTTTTCAATTCAATTCATTTCGAAATCGTTTTCAATTCAATTCATTTCGAAATCGTTAAAATCGATATAAATATCGTTCACGTCAAAATGGCGTCAATCTAATCAACACGGCTTCATAAAGTTCTATTTTCAAATATTCTATTTCAAATATTTCTTTTTCAAATATTTCTATTTTAAAACTGGAATGAGGCCCAATCAATTACCATATAAAGTTAATTATATGGATTTTCATACAACACATGTATAATAGCCTTGAAAAATAATCAACCATCAACCAAAGTGCACTACACTGTATAAGCATCAACTATAGACATTCAACGCTTATAACAGCCTGTCAATCAATCGATCGACATATTTACTCAATCAGGATGAGTGAACTTCAAATTTCATCCCAACACCCGTGTGGGGTTTCAAACAATCAAACACATATTTTATTTGTGCAGTTAGGCGATGTGTAAAATTTATCGACCCAATCAACGTCCTTCAAATAGGTGTACATAAACAAACCGTCTGGTTTGTAAATGACTATTCTATTTTATTCACTTTCACGTTAAAAATTATATTTTTAACGATAAAACATTTTATTCCAACATATGAATTTCTATTCAGTTCATTCTTTAAATAAAATGATATTTTTATTTTTCTAACATATTTTAGAAAATTTCGGCGGCATAACGGCACGATACTAGAAACGGGACAAGGCCTAGCCTTATCCCCGGTCTAGTGAAGGCCCACGCCATTCACACATCAATCAAATTCACTTTCGTTATGCAAACCACAAAATTTGGAGTAAGGGTCTAACCTAGCCTTACTCCTTCGCCTTATAACGGCGCACGTCTAATCCTAACCAATTTATCGATTCGATTTTCACACCACAAACCACATTCAAACCAATATCACAATCAATAACCAAACAGCCAAACAAACAAGTCCATGGTCTGTGGACGATTGTGTCGGGTGCTACTAAACACCGTCTGCATCCTAGTATATATATATAACTAGAAATATAAATTGAAAGGTGAGAAATTCTCACGTATAGCTATCCTAGCTCCACGGCTCTTCTTTTGCAGAAGTCTTCGTCGTTTCGCCTTTTTGTCACCTTCGTTGCTGCTTTCACTACATACGTAAAAATCACATTTTTACTTCGCTATTCAATATTCATAAAAATCGAATTTTTACTATGTTATTCAATATATAAAAATCACATTTTATTTCGAAGCTCAATATATAAAAATCGAATTTTTCTTTCGAAGTTCAATACTTAAAAATCGAATTTTTATTTCAAAGTTCAATACTTAAAAATCGAATTTTTATTTCAAAGTTCAATACTTAAAAATCGAATTTTTATTTCAAAGTTCAATACTTAAAAATCGAATTTTTATTTCAAAGTTCAATACTTAAAAATCGAATTTTTATTTCAAAGTTCAATACTTAAAAATCGAATTTTTATTTCAAAGTTCAATACTTAAAAATCGAATTTTTATTTCAAAGTTCAATACTTAAAAATCGAATTTTTATTTCAAAGTTCAATACTTAAAAATCGAATTTTTATTTCAAAGTTCAATACTTAAAAATCGAATTTTTATTTCAAAGTTCAATACTTAAAAATCGAATTTTTATTTCAAAGTTCAATACTTAAAAATCGAATTTTTATTTCAAAGTCGAATTTTTATTTCAAAGTTCAATACTTAAAAATCGAATTTTTATTTCAAAGTTCAATACTTAAAAATCGAATTTTTATTTCAAAGTTTAATACTTAAAAATCGAATTTTTATTTCAAAGTTTAATATATAAAAATCATATTTTTAACTCGAAGTTTAATATATAAAAATCATATTTTTAACTCGAAGTTCAATATATAAAAATCATATTTTTAGTTCGCTATTCAATATATAAAAATATGATTTTTCTTTTGAAAGAAATCAGTTTTCAATACCTTTTAAAAATCAAAATCAGTTTTTACTCTTTTTATAAAATCAGTTTTTTTCTTTTAAAAACCACGTCAGTTTTTATACTTTAAAAAAAAAACGAAATCAGTATTATACTTTAAAAAAAAAAAAAAAGTAAAATAAAAATAATAAATAAAAAAAAACTTACTGAATGCGAAGAGGGGGGGCTTCGTCGAGGCACTGCAGATCGGGGGGGGGGCTCCGTCGAGGCATTGCAGGTCAGAGGGGGGGCTCGGCTTCGTCGAGGGGTTGCAGGTCAAAGGGGGGGGGCTCGTAGTGGGCGGCGCCACCTGGTGGCAACGGAGGAGGACGCTCCGTCGAGGGGTTGGGCTGCGCGATTTAGATTAGGGTTTTTCTTTTTTCTTTTTTTTTTTTTTTTTTTTTATAAAGGGGGCGTTGACTGGTAAATGAAGGAGAGAGAGGGAGAAAGGTAGTTATAGGTTTAATTATATATTTTTTTATTTTATTTTTCAAAACCCTAAATGTTGACTTTTAATTCGAACACCTATCGAGGCCCAACGACTGTCGTCCCTAGCGTTTTACCCCCATTCCGAACACAATGGGATATGTATCGCTAGCTGATTCGATTGTTACAATCCGTTTCCGTTAAATTTACATTTAAATCACTATATTGAATTTTAAACGCACATTTCAAATTACCGGGGTCACATACTAACTAGAAAAATTCCAGAAAAATATTTTCTAGCTTCGTATTGACGATACGGTCCTAACAAAACTAGTTTCGTCGAATTCTGAGATCGTTTGAAAAATGGCCAATTTCCAGTCGATTAAAATCAACTGAAACCGGTCAAACGCGTTTTCCTTTGCCACGCTCACATATTGATTCGAAAAATTATGAAATTTGGAATCTAGCAATAACTTCACATCCCGGACCCAACAAAACTGGTTTCGTCGAAATCCGAGGTCGTTTGCAAAATTGCTATTTTTAAGGGCCTTATATATATAAAAATATATATAAATTCCACAGCGACTATTTCTAATTTTAAACTGGACATATCTTATCATTTCTAAAATGAAATCTCAGTTTGTTAACTTCGTTACAAAGATATAGTTATACAGATTCAAATATTTCTTGTTTCGTTCGATTCTGACTTATATTGAATTCTGTATATTCATTTGAAATTAGAAATCGAATTTTCGAACTACCGCGCCATTTTCAATTCCTTTTATAATTATATATAATTATTATATATTCTAACGACGACGCGTATAATATATACGATCGAATTCTATTCAAAATAAATTTTTCGTCGATATTATTTAAAATAATTCATTTTAAATAATCCAAATTCGCTAAAATTGCCAAAATAAAAATTTCAAACTGGCTCGCATTTTTCGGGTTGTTACAATCTCCCCCACTTAAAACTTTTCGTCCCCGAAAAGGAACAAAGTCGAAAGTGGTTTGATTAATCAACTCTACGTTCGATCTGGCTTCTATTCTCTAACTTTTCAGTTTCTGAGAATTTTCAAAATTTCAAAAATTTGGCTAACACCCTAAATTTTTGAAAAATTTCGCCATAACCTCCCCTGCACCGGGAGCATCGGGGAATTTCAAATAGCTTCCCCGGTCCTTCAGATCTCAAAAAGAAAAAGAAAAAGCCAAGCGGCTAGCCAATAGGCTCACAAAATCATCATCACCCAAACAAAACAGGAAATTATCAGTAAACATGTACCTATTTGTCGGGCAAACAAATTTTATTCTCTGGCTCTAGCCTCCTCGCTATGACCTGTTCAATATAAGTATATGTATATGCAAGCAAATGCGACCAATTTTCGATACAAGTCAATATTTGATCCTATTAGGCATAATGGTTCAAAATTATCAAACAAATAAACAAACAACACAAACATCAATCAATTTGTGAAATAGAGTTTCAAATTCATAACTTTGATATATAGTCAAAAATCAGATTTTTGATGCCAAATCACAACAATAGGCCCTATCTAATTTTGGTTCTCACACCAGTCAAATGGAAATATATAGATGTCACACCTTCGTCACTCGAATATAAACACTGATGATGAGGCCTCATCATCTGAATCATCTCCGGGCGACTAGAGTGTGATTCTATCTCTATCCAATATATTAAAACTTTGAATACACGCGGATCAGACGTATACGCAAAATCTATATATACGGGATTGTCCACATCAATATAAATAAATAATCAAATACGAATGATTGATTTAAATTTTCAAAACCAAAAATTTGTTTTATTTTAAAAATAAACTCTTCACACTCGTTCTAGGATACTACTGATCCTATCTCTAACGAGTCATTCTCATTGGATATTACTAATCCAATATCTGATGAATTCTTTCGTATGGTTCTAATGTGCCTTGTTCTCTGCTTTGTAAACCAAAGCTCTGATACCAACTGTGAAGACCCGCAACTTCCCCGTAAAGGAAAGCGTCGGATAGTTCGAGAACAAGCCACAACAGAACGCATACAGAAGAACATTTCATTGTATATTACAACAATGCATCAGATTACAAGAATATACAGAGTATAAATGAATATTACACAGAAATATCAGAGATTTAAATTACATTTAAATACATCGCAGCGGAAAATAATACAATACACAACTAGAAGAGATATACGGATACAAAGCTTTCCGGATATCGTTCCAGCTGTAAACCAGGATCCTGTGAATATAAATCTGCAAAACCAAAACTACTAGCTGCCCGTGTCAAAAATAGGGGCACCCAGAGTTTAGGTTAAAACAATAAACTCCAGGTCAGTCATGTGACTGGTGTGAGAACTAAAACAGTAAATCTTTATTTTTAAAGTTAGGTAAATCAAGGGACCACGCCGTATAACACGGAACGGGTTTCCTCCCAAGAATACCAGTGCATAAAACAAACAGCGCAATGCTAAATAAAGAAAAATGAAGCTGTTATAAGACCCAGGTCCCATCACACAATGCAACGCAGTCGAGGATAGGGTTTTCCCTTATAACAGCCAAAGAATGCTTGATACGTTTAAAACAAATCATTTGATACTATATAAGTGCATAGTGTATAAAACAACTTCGAATCATAAGTATCAATCATAGGCGGCATGAATGCCCCATACCACTATGTCGCCATATATAGGTTATACAATCAAAATCGCAAAGTCACGTATTTGGAAATTGGATTTCCATCTATGAACCGAGGCAAAAGATAGTCCTCAACCGATTCGAGACGCTCTAGCCCGCCCCTCAGGCAAGTACTCAGTCAAGCCTTTGGATCGTCAGGGCCGGTCCACCGATGTGGATTAAAATTCCTGAACACTACGTTTCCCCACCCTATGGGGTGTAAGTCTGGTCCGTCAGCCGACCAGAATGCATCGGCCGAAACCGATATAACCGAGGCGCCTCGCAACAGCAACAACCACATAAGTCAAACTCGTCAGGGCGTGAAAAACCACTGACGCCACTTCTAGCTAGAAAGAAACGCAAGTCCTCCCTGAGGTCCGTCTCCCGTTTTTGGTTCATACCTGGTGTGAAACACGCGAGGTAAACGTTACACAAAGCTACGCCACAAAGGCCGTGCTTTGATCATCACCACAAGACTTTGCTTTTCAACAGAAGCCTTGATCATTTGCATCTTAGCATGCCACACAGGCAAACCATCCTATGCAACCGATATCAGTCACATAGAATGAAATCCGATGTCAGACACACAGTCCATTTACAAGTCCGTTCTGGGTCTGAACGAAACCGGAGGCACCTAGTACCCCGCATATCCATCGATCTCCAAGTACGTCTGGACGATCACTAACTGTTTCCATCTTCTTGGGTGTACAGCCCAATCAAGATCATCAGTTATCACCCAAACGACGTGAAGACCTCCGGTCTTCGACCATCGTCTTCATCTTCGACTTATCGTCGTATCAGTTACTCAGAATGGGATAAACCCGGTCTTTCCGAATAACTCGCGTATATTTTAAATAAGTGTTACACAAACACAACATACGCCTCATTCCAATTCATTAGTCACTAACCGTAAATTAATCAAGAGAATAATTCCCCAAATATTAACCCCGAAGGCCGAAACCAACATCAGATCAATATCCAGAAAACCATTCTGCTTGGCTAACCGCCAGTTAGTTTCTAAATTTCACATTCAAATCTAATTAAAGATTTAACTATCGCCTGGAGCAAAACTGGTGATACTCCATTCTCGATCTTTTCAATCTAATTAAAGATTCATTAAAACTCCACTTAGTTTTAATCTGTGACTGGGTTAAAGAATCAGTGTCATTTAAAACACGGTTCACGATAAACCCAAAGTCACATCCCCTTAATTATCGGGTTAAAGAACAAGTGTTATTTAAAACACTGTTCACGATAAACCCAAAAATCAATATCCATTCAATTCCAATTAAATATCATTTAATTGGTACACTTCATTAAATCTAAATAAAAGATTTAATCTTTTCTCAACTGGGTTCAAGAACAGTGTTAGTGAAGACACCATTCACGACAAACCCAAATCACATTCGATATTCAATACAAGGCTCTGAATAGAAAATATATCGGCTTATATTCAATATCGAATTCTACGACTAACAAATGTCGTATTGGAAATAACGATATACATATATATCTTTCAAATTTCCATAACAACACCTGTATAATCACGAATTCCAACATCGAAATATTCCGAAGACAATTTCGATTCAAATCCACTCCAATGCAATCATTGGAATTTTGGTTACTTTTAAAACCCTTTTCGAATTCAATTGATTTATTTAAAAATAAATAGAATTATAATTCTAGTTCAAAACTAGTTCATTTCGATAAAAATCCATTTTTATCTTTTCAAATATGGAGTTTTTCATCCCAATTCTTCACAAATCATTTCTTATGATTTTACACAAATTATTACTATTTTTAATAATTTTATCAAGGCCCGTACAGTCGATTTCCATCAATGGCCATCGAACTGCACTTACAGCGACCTTTTTCGAATTTGATTTGGACATAATTCCAAATCCAACCGTTAGATTTCAAATTTCTAATATTCGTTAGAAAGCTCTTTTCGATACGAACCCAACGGTTCCGGTTTTAGGAGAATCCGACGGTCGGATCTCCCGTAAGGTCCGTTTGAAATAAATGGTCGAAATTCGCGAACTGCCGCGGCGCGGCGCGTTCTATTCAGGCCATTATATTATATATAATATATATATAATATATTTCGTCGATTTCTATTTAAAAACGAATTATATAAACAGTTTTAAATTTATTTCAAAATCTATTTCAACTTCCATTTCAATTCAAAGCAAAATTGAATTCTTCTTTATAAATTCGTTTCAAAATTCATTTCTGTTCAATTCAAATTTCAATTCAATTTGAATTCATATTCAATTCAATTCATTTCGAAATCGTTTTCAATTCAATTCATTTCGAAATCGTTTTCAATTCAATTCATTTCGAAATCGCTTTTCAATTCAATTCATTTCGAAATCGTTTTCAATTCAATTCATTTCGAAATCGTTTTCAATTCAATTCATTTCGAAATCGCTTTCAATTCAATTCATTTCGAATTCGTTTTCAATTCAATTCATTTCGAAATCGCTTTTCAATTCAATTCATTTCGAAATCGTTTTCAATTCAATTCATTTCGAATTCGTTTTCAATTCAATTCATTTCGAAATCGTTTTCAATTCAATTCATTTCGAAATCGTTTTCAATTCAATTCATTTCGAATTCGTTTTCAATTCAATTCATTTCGAAATCGTTTTCAATTCAATTCATTTCGAATTCGTTTTCAATTCAATTCATTTCGAAATCGTTTTCAATTCAATTCATTTCGAAATCGTTTTCAATTCAATTCATTTCGAAATCGTTTTCAATTCAATTCATTTCGAAATCGTTTTCAATTCAATTCATTTCGAAATCGTTAAAATCGATATAAATATCGTTCACGTCAAAATGGCGTCAATCTAATCAACACGGCTTCATAAAGTTCTATTTTCAAATATTCTATTTCAAATATTTCTTTTTCAAATATTTCTATTTTAAAACTGGAATGAGGCCCAATCAATTACCATATAAAGTTAATTATATGGATTTTCATACAACACATGTATAATAGCCTTGAAAAATAATCAACCATCAACCAAAGTGCACTACACTGTATAAGCATCAACTATAGACATTCAACGCTTATAACAGCCTGTCAATCAATCGATCGACATATTTACTCAATCAGGATGAGTGAACTTCAAATTTCATCCCAACACCCGTGTGGGGTTTCAAACAATCAAACACATATTTTATTTGTGCAGTTAGGCGATGTGTAAAATTTATCGACCCAATCAACGTCCTTCAAATAGGTGTACATAAACAAACCGTCTGGTTTGTAAATGACTATTCTATTTTATTCACTTTCACGTTAAAAATTATATTTTTAACGATAAAACATTTTATTCCAACATATGAATTTCTATTCAGTTCATTCTTTAAATAAAATGATATTTTTATTTTTCTAACATATTTTAGAAAATTTCGGCGGCATAACGGCACGATACTAGAAACGGGACAAGGCCTAGCCTTATCCCCGGTCTAGTGAAGGCCCACGCCATTCACACATCAATCAAATTCACTTTCGTTATGCAAACCACAAAATTTGGAGTAAGGGTCTAACCTAGCCTTACTCCTTCGCCTTATAACGGCGCACGTCTAATCCTAACCAATTTATCGATTCGATTTTCACACCACAAACCACATTCAAACCAATATCACAATCAATAACCAAACAGCCAAACAAACAAGTCCATGGTCTGTGGACGATTGTGTCGGGTGCTACTAAACACCGTCTGCATCCTAGTATATATATATAACTAGAAATATAAATTGAAAGGTGAGAAATTCTCACGTATAGCTATCCTAGCTCCACGGCTCTTCTTTTGCAGAAGTCTTCGTCGTTTCGCCTTTTTGTCACCTTCGTTGCTGCTTTCACTACATACGTAAAAATCACATTTTTACTTCGCTATTCAATATTCATAAAAATCGAATTTTTACTATGTTATTCAATATATAAAAATCACATTTTATTTCGAAGCTCAATATATAAAAATCGAATTTTTCTTTCGAAGTTCAATACTTAAAAATCGAATTTTTATTTCAAAGTTCAATACTTAAAAATCGAATTTTTATTTCAAAGTTCAATACTTAAAAATCGAATTTTTATTTCAAAGTTCAATACTTAAAAATCGAATTTTTATTTCAAAGTTCAATACTTAAAAATCGAATTTTTATTTCAAAGTTCAATACTTAAAAATCGAATTTTTATTTCAAAGTTCAATACTTAAAAATCGAATTTTTATTTCAAAGTTCAATACTTAAAAATCGAATTTTTATTTCAAAGTTCAATACTTAAAAATCGAATTTTTATTTCAAAGTTCAATACTTAAAAATCGAATTTTTATTTCAAAGTTCAATACTTAAAAATCGAATTTTTATTTCAAAGTTCAATACTTAAAAATCGAATTTTTATTTCAAAGTTCAATACTTAAAAATCGAATTTTTATTTCAAAGTTCAATACTTAAAAATCGAATTTTTATTTCAAAGTTTAATACTTAAAAATTGAATTTTTATTTCAAAGTTTAATATATAAAAATCATATTTTTAACTCGAAGTTTAATATATAAAAATCATATTTTTAACTCGAAGTTCAATATATAAAAATCATATTTTTAGTTCGCTATTCAATATATAAAAATATGATTTTTCTTTTGAAAGAAATCAGTTTTCAATACCTTTTAAAAATCAAAATCAGTTTTTACTCTTTTTATAAAATCAGTTTTTTTCTTTTAAAAACCACGTCAGTTTTTATACTTTAAAAAAAAAACGAAATCAGTATTATACTTTAAAAAAAAAAAAAAAAGTAAAATAAAAATAATAAATAAAAAAAAACTTACTGAATGCGAAGAGGGGGGGGCTTCGTCGAGGCACTGCAGATCGGGGGGGGCTCCGTCGAGGCATTGCAGGTCAGAGGGGGGGCTCGGCTTCGTCGAGGGGTTGCAGGTCAGAGGGGGGGGGCTCGTAGTGGGCGGCGCCACCTGGTGGCAACGGAGGAGGACGCTCCGTCGAGGGGTTGGGCTGCGCGATTTAGATTAGGGTTTTTCTTTTTCTTTTTTTTTTCTTTTTTTTTTATAAAGGGGGCGTTGACTGGTAAATGAAGGAGAGAGAGGGAGAAAGGTAGTTATAGGTTTAATTATATATTTTTTTATTTTATTTTTCAAAACCCTAAATGTTGACTTTTAATTCGAACACCTATCGAGGCCCAACGACTGTCGTCCCTAGCGTTTTACCCCCATTCCGAACACAATGGGATATGTATCGCTAGCTGATTCGATTGTTACAATCCGTTTCCGTTAAATTTACATTTAAATCACTATATTGAATTTTAAACGCACATTTCAAATTACCGGGGTCACATACTAACTAGAAAAATTCCAGAAAAATATTTTCTAGCTTCGTATTGACGATACGGTCCTAACAAAACTAGTTTCGTCGAATTCTGAGATCGTTTGAAAAATGGCCAATTTCCAGTCGATTAAAATCAACTGAAACCGGTCAAACGCGTTTTCCTTTGCCACGCTCACATATTGATTCGAAAAATTATGAAATTTGGAATCTAGCAATAACTTCACATCCCGGACCCAACAAAACTGGTTTCGTCGAAATCCGAGGTCGTTTGCAAAATTGCTATTTTTAAGGGCCTTATATATATAAAAATATATATAAATTCCACAGCGACTATTTCTAATTTTAAACTGGACATATCTTATCATTTCTAAAATGAAATCTCAGTTTGTTAACTTCGTTACAAAGATATAGTTATACAGATTCAAATATTTCTTGTTTCGTTCGATTCTGACTTATATTGAATTCTGTATATTCATTTGAAATTAGAAATCGAATTTTCGAACTACCGCGCCATTTTCAATTCCTTTTATAATTATATATAATTATTATATATTCTAACGACGACGCGTATAATATATACGATCGAATTCTATTCAAAATAAATTTTTCGTCGATATTATTTAAAATAATTCATTTTAAATAATCCAAATTCGCTAAAATTGCCAAAATAAAAATTTCAAACTGGCTCGCATTTTTCGGGTTGTTACAGTATTAGTAAGTTGTTATATTATTTCAATTTTTGTATTGATTGGAATTATCGTTTGATCATGGCAACGATAAATGCCTAGATTTTAATTTAATTATTTTATCTATTTAATATGAAACTTAAGAATAACCACTTTCAAACGACTTTAGAATTCAACGAAACTAATTTTATTTAATCCGTTACAATTAATTATTCTGAGGTTTCCAATTTCAAGATTTTTGGAGTTAATTCATGATCGTACGCAATCTAAATGCGAATCGATTCACGTTGTGACATTATAAAGGAATTTTTACAAATGACCTCGGAATTCTAAGAAATATTTCATCGTTTCCGGAATATTTTATTATGCTAGGACGCAAATTTTCAGTTCAAACGGAAGTCGTATGGAGTGGTTTTTGTATGAAGCTTGCGGCGTAAGTTTCGTAATCCGTACAATAATAATTTTAAACCTTATTTATATCCCCCCAAAACCCTATGCGCATCAACCTTTTTTAGTGATCAACGTTTTTTTCCACCTCCACATAAAACCTATGGCCAGAATTCATCCAACATTTCTCCTCCAATCTGTCGAATTCTGTTCATAAATTCACGAACTTCTCAACAAAAAATCTCTCAAGCTCAATGAGGTATATAAGTTAAACGGTTATGACCAAGCATCGTTTATCGTGGAAGAAGAAATCTAGCTCGAAAGCTTCGACATTAGAGGGCTTTTTCTGGAAATTGATAGGATCGAAGACTTTGAAACTCAGGGCGTTGAAAGGGGGTTAGGCGCCTGTGCCGATGGATCTAGATCGACCTTCAATCGACTAATGGAGGTGTGGCGTTAGGATGATGGTGTCGTGTTTTCGGATGAGAGGCAGCAGTATATGGAAACGAAGGGATAATCAGTATAGTGGACGAGCATCACGAATCGCGTGAAGGAAGGAACAAGGTGGTCGGCTGCTTAACTAAAGTAATTTAAATTTTATTTAATTATTAATAAATAATTAAGAAAATAATTATGTTTATTAAAAATTCTTTTGCCGTCAATCTTGAATAGGAACTGCGTGGTGAAGGGTCTGAACGAACGCGATGTAGAAGAAATTATTGGCCTGGTTGATTAATTTAGAAAAGTAATTAATATATTAATTTATAATTAGGAAATTATTATCATAATTTAACCATGAACTTATAATTTTCATATCTCGTGCCTATGTTATCAGAACTTAGCCAAACAAGAGGCATTGGGATCGTATCTCAGAATAACATATTATGGAACTAATTTGAACACAGCTAGTGACAATTGGGTTTTCCATTAAATTAAACGCCCATTAAGTTTAATTGAAAATAAGAATCGCTTAGCGACAAATAGAACTCGGTGAGTATAGCTCACTCAGTTTGTCCTTCTTTTATTTTATACAAGTTGGGTTTAATGTTTGTATACTATGGTTGTTTATTTTTGGATGATTACTGAATGCGTATATATATTGTGACGGCCCGCCCCGCACCAACCGACATTTACTCCAAAGGTGCGCTGTACACATGTCCAGTTAGCACGGAACGGGTCGTCAGAAGGAAAAGGAAGAAGGAAATGAACATACAAAGAACCTGTAGAATGTCTCACAGCGCATAGAACAAAATATAATAATAACATACTTGACATAAAACAGGAGAGACAGTGCATAAGCTGAAAATCAGAACTAAACATCATAGCAGCGGAAATCCAAAATACAGCTTATTACAACTTTCAAACTGTCTCAAAGCAAAAGTAAGATAAAGGAGGTACACTACTAATGCCCAAGTAGCGACCACCAACGACACAGGTAGAATGTGTATATATATATATATATATCATACGTGGAAGCCTCCTGCCCGCCTCCTGCCCGCCTCCGAATCAGCTACTCGCGCATCACCAGCTAACTTGTCTCTAGTCTGCTCGTGTGAGCACCCAGAGTAATAAGAGGAGACATGAAACTCTGGGTCAGACATAAAGCCTGGTATGAGCGATAAGCATCTAAAGTGAACAATAACAGGTAGACTAAAACATACCTGAACCTGGACCTCCAACCAAAGAGTTAGTACTACATACTGTACAACACTCTAAGGTACCATATCAAACAGTGTAAAGATACGGAGGTGGGGGAGGTGTGCATGTCATAGGGATGGCAAACAATCAAACATAGCATCCATCCTCACATCTCTCACTCAGTGCGTAAAGCATACGATATTCACCACTTCGATCACCCAACATACCTTGCTACGATCACTCTGCCCCATGAAGTCATAAATGGCTTCACTGAACTGATATCGTAGCCACTAATCCTTTGCTATGTCCACTTTGCCCCATGGAGTCACAAGAACCCCACTGCACTGGCTCATAGCCTTACCAATCCTTACTATGTCCACTTGCCCCATGGAGTTATTCACCCCATCTGCGCTGGCTCATAGTCTTACTACGCATCACCTTGCCCCTCAGGTCATAATGACCATACTGCACTGATAACGTAGTCTTGCTACCATCACCTTGCCCCTCAGGTCATAATGACCCTACTGCACTGATAAGTAGCAAATCATTCATTCTTAGTGGTGAATCGAAGTTATGAACGTCGACAACTCCTTAGCACACGTCCCGCAGCAAAGTCCAACCATGAAGTGAACTCATCGGTTCCCAACTGGATCCTGAGCTCTAACTTCCCATATTGGACTACCTTTACATCTCGGGTTATTGGTCAATACTGGGTCGGGTCGGGTTTCTCCTCAAGCCATCGGTTCGGGTCGGGTATCCCCCATCGGTTCGGGTCGGGTATCCCCCATCGGTTCGGGTCGTGTCCTCTTCTGGTGCGGTTCGGTTATTTCTCTTCGGGTCGGGTCGGGTGCTTCACTTCGGGTCGGGTCGGGTGCCTCTCCTCCAGTCCCTGCTTCCGCTCTGATTCGCCTCGTCATCCTTCACGCGCTTCGATCCGATCCATCCTCCTCTATCCGCTCCGATCCATCCTCTTAAATCCGATCCGATCCCAGTTCAGTTAGCGTGGCCTTCCTTTTTGCTAATTTTCTCAAGTGTCAGGTTCCGATCCGATCGGGTTCCTTGCCCAGTTCAACATATCCGATCCGATCCGAACCCTGCACTGTTTTCTGAAACTATTCCAGCAAGTGTTTACGCCTTTCGACGACGTTTTCGACCATTCTAACTATTGAAATCAATCATAAAGCATATCATACAGTCATAGCAACATGCGTAATCAACCACAAACATCAAAACATCCATATGATAGGTTAAAATGGATCAAACATACCCAAAATCCCATATTTCCCCTTAAGCATGTTTAGGTGAAACTAATGATAGGATTAACAAAACTTAACCAAATTAACCCAAATTCATATCAGAGGTCTAAAACATCATTTAAGAATTTATGAACATTTTCCCCGAATTTTATCATGTTTAAATTCGCTAATTAACACTAATCACCCCTAATTAGCCATAATTAGTGCAAAACTATGCAAATCACTCACCTTAGCCACAAATAAACTAAGATCTGAAATAAATCTCTGATTTGATGTGAATCCCAAAGCTAAACAGCAGCTCCAATGTTGCTTTGGTGTAGATCTTCCTTGATTAGAGGTTGCTAAGCCAAATCCTTGACCAAAAGATGATTTGGAGGTGATTTAGAGGTTGGAGGCCATTTTTAGGGTTCCTTGGTGATAAGTGGAGGCTAGAAAACTAAAATGGAATGATGCTCTATCTCATTTCAGCCTCCCCATAACCCTAATCCCGAAATGGGTTATGGGCCTACTCACTAATCACCCGATTTGGCCCGGTTAAGCAGTTTTTCACCCTCCAAACCTTATTTCAGCCATATCTCCCAAACGGTAAGTCCATTTGGCTATTATGACCACTCTACGGAAAGGTAAACCATCAAACGAATCTAATGGAAGTGGTTTCAGGTCAAAATTCCTTTCCAATCAAAAGTTATGGCCAAAACAGTACCAACTAGGGGCAAAATGGTCATTTAAAAATCGACAAAAATCATGAACATGGGAAATGGCTCTAATGGATGTTTCCCAAAGTTACATGACCATACGACTTCACATGGGAAAGAAATAAATATTCTACAATCCTATGATGTGTAGAATACGGGTCGTTACACTCTCCCCCCCTTAAGAAATTTCGCCCCCGAAATTCCCTAACCCAAACACACACAAAGGTCCCGCATGCCTATCAACCATAAAACAACCATCAAACATGCAAAACAAGTAAAATAAGTTTATCCTAGTATGCGGAATAACTAAATCGCAAAGTAAATCTTACCAGGCAAAGAGTTCTGGATATGCCTTCCTAATGCTCTCCTCTGTCTCCCAAGTACAATCATTCTCGTCCTCGCCCCACTGAACCTTGACTAGCCTCACCGCCTTCCTTCGAAGTTGCTTCGTATCGTGCCCCACAATACGAATCGGCTTACGGTTTCCAACCACCTCGGGTTCTACTTCGAAGTCCTCTAACTGATCAGGTGAAATAGTCATATCTGGGTCGTGAACGAACTTCCTTAGTTGAGAAACATGAAACACATTGTGAACTCCCGCCATTTTCTCTGGTAAGCCAACTCTATAGGCCAAATTCCCGACTAGTTCAAGAACAGGGAATGGGCCAACAAATCTTGGTGCCAACTTGCCTCTCCTGCCAAATCGTATCACGCTCTTCAACGGAGAGATCTTGACAAATACCAAGTCACCAACGGAGAATTTCAAGTCTCTTCTCCTTTTATCAGCATAGCTTTTCTGCCTATCTTGGGCAGCTTTCATTCGTTGCTGAATGATCTTGATCTTATCGGAAGTTTCTCTCACTACATCTGGTCCAAGCACAAACTTCTCGCCAGTCTCTATCCAACATGATGGTGAGTTACACGGTCTTCCGTACAAAGCTTCATATGGAGCCATACCGATACTGGATTGGTAGCTATTATTATATGCAAACTCTACTAGATGCAAATGGTCATCCCATGATCCACCAAAATCCAATATACAAGCTCTCAAGAGATCTTCCAATATACGATTCACCCTCTCCGTCTGACCGTCGGTATGAGGATGATATGCGGTACTGAGATGTAATCCTGACCCTAGAGCCTCTTGTAAGCTTTTCCAAAACCCACTAGTGAACAACGGGTCTCGGTCACTCACAATGCTTTTGGGTACTCCATGAAATCTCACTACCCACTTCATATACAATTCTGCCAACTTGGCTGCCGTCCTGGTCGATTTGACTGGTATAAATCTTGCGCTCTTAGTTAATCGATCCACAATTACCCAAATGCTATCATATCCTGATCTAGTCCTTGGTAAACCATCGATGAAATCCATCGAGACTTACTCCTATTTCCATTCGGGAATTTCTAATGGTTGCAACAAACCACTAGGCTTCTTTTGCTCGGCTTTAACTAGCTGGCAATTCATGCATTTGGATATAAACTTCCCAACGTCTCTTTTCATCCCTTCCCAGTAGTAAGTCTGTCTCATGTCTCGATACATCTTATTACCACCGGGATGTATAGTCAGTTTTGAGTGATGACATTCCCTAAGCACTTCATCCCTCAAACCATTTACGTTGGGTACAACTAGCCTTCCATTCCTTCTAAGCCATCTGTCTCGATCAAGCCCATACACATTCATCTCCTCACCGTCGATGTGCATCTCTAACTTGGAGATGATTTCTAATAGGTTAGGATCGTCCCTCTGACTAGAACCAATCCGCTCTATCAAAGTGGGTCTGATCGTCAAACTAGCTAGCATGACTGGATCCAATTCGCACTTTGGTCTGAAATCAAACCCCGCGATATACTCCAGTTACTTCCACTCAAGAAACATTGCCCCTAAGCTGGCATGTCTCCTACTCAAGGCATCGGCTACCGCATTACCCTTTCCAGGTGTATATGCGATATCAAAATCATACGAAGCCAAGAACTCTAACCATCTCTGCTGACGGAGATTCAGATCTTTCTGGGAGAAGAGATACTGTAACGATTTATGATCGGTAAACAACTCAAATCTTTCTCCCAAGAGATAGTGTCTCCACATCTTCAGCGCAAATACAATCGCTGCCAATTCCAAATCATGGGTAGGATACTTCTTCTCATGTGGCTTTAGCTGTCGACTAGCATAAGCTACAACCCTACCTCCTTGCATCAATACAGCACCCAGTCCGGTACCACAAGCATCCGTGTATACCGTCATCTCTTCATTCCCTTCAGGAATGACTAACACTGGCGCACGCGTCAACTTCTCTTTTAGACTCTTGAAGGCATCCTCACACACTTCGTCCCAGACGAAGGACTGATTCTTCTTTGTCAACTGAGTCAACGGTGCTGCTATCTTGGAGAAGTCCTGGATAAACTTACGATAATATCCAGATAATCCCAAGAAGCTTCTCACATCTGTTACATTCTTGGGTGTGGGCCAATCCTGTACCGTAGCCACCTTCGCAGGGTCCACGGCAATACCACTCTCTGAAACAACATGACCCAAGAATCTCACTTCCCTTCTCCAAAAATGACACTTAGAGAATTTTGCTTTCAAATGGTGTTTCCTCAACACCTCCATTACTATCCTCAAGTGTCCCTTGTGTTCCTCCTCTGTCCTTGAGTAAACAAGGATATCATCCACGAACACAAGAACAAACTTATTCAAATCATCTCTGAACACTCGATTCATGAGATCCACAAAGTAGGTTGGTGCATTGGTCAACCCAAATGGCATGACCAACCACTCATAAAATCCAGACGGCATCCTAAATGTCGTTTTCGGAACACTCTCATCCGCTACTCGTAGCTGATGAAATCCTGTCGCGAGGTCCAACTGGGAGAACACTCTTGCTCCTTCCAGCTGATTAAACAAATCATCTATCCGCGGTAGAGGATACTTATTCTTCCTCGTCACCTTATTCAACTCGCGATAGTCCACACACAAACGAAGGGAACCATCTGCCTTAGTGGCAAACACAACTGGTGCTCCCCACTCGGAGACACTCCTTCTAATAAATCCCTTCTTCAAAAGATTGCTGACTTGCACCCCGAGCTCTCGCTGCTCCCTTGGTGCCATACGACGAAGTGGCATCACTATAGGTCTGGCATCTTTCACTAAATCAATACGGAACTCAATCTCTCGGTGTGGTGGAAGCCCGGTCACCTCCTCGAAGACGTCCGGATACTGGCCAACCACGGGCACATCTGACAACTCATCCTGCGGGATGTCGAGGGAATTTACAAAACTAGCCATAACCCCATCACTAGGTAGACTACCAAACACTACCCTCCGCCCATCATCCGCCCTCACTGTCACCAAAAAGCCCTCACAGTCTACCACCACCCCGTATCTTTGGAGCCAATCGACTCCCAATATAATGCCATACCCAGTAAAGCCCAAAACAAAGCAATCACATACAAACATACATCCATGACTCGATAAGACCAAATTCCTGCAAATCATACTAAGGCTAGTTGAACCACCAATCGGGTTTGTCACAACCAATGGTCTATCGACTATCTCGGGTTCCAGTCCCAATCTATCTACCAGGTCACTAGATATGAAGGAACGGGAAGCCCCAGTATCAAACAAAACTCGAACTGGTACATCATAAATAGAAAGCATACCTTGAATAATACCATTCTTTCCTTTCTCCTCCGCAGTTGGGGCATTCGACGAAGAAGGAACAGCATCAAGAGCATATGCCTTCACAATCTGCTTCTCCTTAAGAGGTTGCGGACACTTATCCTTCTGATGTCCCATTTGACCACAGTTGTAGAACTTCCTTTCCGCTGGCTTGGCCCGACATTCTTTAGCATAATGGCCCTTCTTTCCACAGCTGAAGCACTCAACATCCTTCTTGCTCTTTTTCTGGCCACCTTTAGATTGGTCCTGCTTCCTCTTATTCTGAGAATTATTCTTGCCTCCACCGCCTACTTGCGGCTTTGGCCCTTCTGCGGATGCAGCCTCAGTCTTTGACTTAGGGTAAAGGTCTCTGATCTCAAAGCTTTCCCCACGATCGATTCAAAAGTCTCATCGATGTGGTTGATAAGCCTTTCCCCCAAGTGTCCATCCAAACCAGTAATGAACTTCTCATTCTTCTTTTCAGGAGTATCAATGAGAGACAGTCCATACTTCGACAAAGTGTCGAACTCAGCAACATAATCAGAAACTGCCATTCCGTTCTGCTTGAGTTCCAAGAACCTCTTAAACAATACTGACTTCTGGGCAGCTGGAATAAACTTCTCGCTAAAGCGAGCCTTGAACTGATCCCAAGTAACCTGATCTTCTGGAGTAGCTGTTCTAATGGCATTCCACCAATTCATCGCTCGCCCTTGCAGCTGACGAGACGCTAGCCTTCTCTTCATCGCATCCTCAAGACCCAAGTCATCGAAGATACGATCACAGCTATCCATCCAATCTTGAACAACTGTGGCCGACTCCGTTCCGTGGAACGGTTTTCCACCAAGATTAGTGTAATCTTTACATAACTTGGCGAAATCGACCTTAGGCGCCTGCACTACTGGGCCAATACCAACTCCGGGATTGGGAACTGCCCCTTGCACTTCTCTAAGCATGTCTCTCATGAGGTTAGTTAACATTGCCCTCATGTCAGCGGCATTCCCTTGTTTGGTCCCTCTACCAGCACCCCTCGTATCTCGGCTCATCGTCAATCTGAAAAAGGGAAACGATTAACGACCCCATAGTGGTGCTAGTGCAGTGCGACTTCATTCTCATACTACTAATAGTATATATATGCATAGCTTTTGAAAACCAAAGTAATCACAAATACGCGCTCTCATATACGTACTAACTCTCCCTAGTGTCTTTCCCTAGGTTAACTACGCAACCTAGAGCTCTGATACCAAGTGTGACGGCCCGCCCCGCACCAACCGACATTTACTCCAAAGGTGCGCTGTACACATGTCCAGTTAGCACGGAACGGGTCGTCAGAAGGTAAAGGAAGAAGGAAATGAACATACAAAGAACCTGTAGAATGTCTCACAGCGCATAGAACAAAATATAATAATAACATACTTGACATAAAACAGGAGAGACAGTGCATAAGCTGAAAATCAGAACTAAACATCATAGCAGCGGAAATCCAAAATACAGCTTATTACAACTTTCAAACTGTCTCAAAGCAAAAGTAAGATAAAGGAGGTACACTACTAATGCCCAAGTAGCGACCACCAACGACACAGGGAGAATGTGTATATATATATATATATCATACGTGGAAGCCTCCTGCCCGCCTCCGAATCAGCTACTCGCGCATCACCAGCTAACCTGTCTCTAGTCTGCTCGTGTGAGCACCCAGAGTAATAAGAGGAGACATGAAACTCTGGGTCAGACATAAAGCCTGGTATGAGCGATAAGCATCTAAAGTGAACAATAACAGGTAGACTAAAACATACCTGAACCTGGACCTGCAACCAAAGAGTTAGTACTACATACTGTACAACACTCTAAGGTACCATATCAAACAGTGTAAAGATACGGAGGTGGGGGAGGTGTGCATGTCATAGGGATGGCAAACAATCAAACATAGCATCCATCCTCACATCTCTCACTCAGTGCGTAAAGCATACGATATTCACCACTTCGATCACCCAACATACCTTGCTACGATCACTCTGCCCCATGAAGTCATAAATGGCTTCACTGAACTGATATCGTAGCCACTAATCCTTTGCTATGTCCACTATGCCCCATGGAGTCACAAGAACCCCACTGCACTGGCTCATAGCCTTACCAATCCTTACTATGTCCACTTGCCCCATGGAGTTATTCACCCCATCTGCGCTGGCTCATAGTCTTACTACGCATCACCTTGCCCCTCAGGTCATAATGACCCTACTGCACTGATAACGTAGTCTTGCTACCATCACCTTGCCCCTCAGGTCATAATGACCCTACTGCACTGATAAGTAGCCCATCATTCATTCTTAGTGGTGAATCTAAGTTATGAATGTCGACAACTCCTTAGCACACGTCCCGCAGCAAAGTCCAACCATGAAGTGAACTCATCGGTTCCCAACTGGATCCTGAGCTCTAACTTCCCATATTGGACTACCTTTGCATCTCGGGTTATTGGTCAATACTGGGTCGGGTCGGGTTTCTCCTCAAGCCATCGGTTCGGGTCGGGTATCCCCCATCGGTTCGGGTCGGGTATCCTCCATCGGTTCGGGTCGGGTCCTCTTCTGGTGCGGTTCGGTTATTTCTCCTCGGGTCGGGTCGGGTGCCTCTCTTCCAGTCCCTGCTTCCGCTCCGATTCGCCTCGTCATCCTTCACGCGCTTCGATCCGATCCATCCTCCTCTATCCGCTCCGATCCCTCCTCTTAAATCCGATCCGATCCCAGTTCAGTTAGCGTGGCCTTCCTTTTTGCCAATTTTCTCAAGTGTCAGGTTCCGATCCGATCGGGTTCCTTGCCCAGTTCAACATATCCGATCCAATCCGAAACCTGCACTGTTTTCTGAAACTATTCCAGCAAGTGTTTACGCCATTCGACGACGTTTTCGACCATTCTAACTATTGAAATCAATCACAAAGCATATCATACAGTCATAACAACATGCATAATCAACCACAAACATCAAAACATCCATATGATAGGTTAAAATGGATCAAACATACCCAAAATCCCATATTTCCCCTTAAAAATGTTTAGGTGAAACTAATGATAGGATTAACAAAACTTAACCAAATTAACCCAAATTCATATCAGAGGTCTAAAACATCATTTAAGAATTTATGAACATTTTCCCCGAATTTTATCATGTTTAAATTCGCTAATTAACACTAATCACCCCTAATTAGCCATAATTAGTGCAAAACTATGCAAATCACTCACCTTAGCCACAAATAAACTAAGATCTGAAATAAATCTCTGATTTGATGTGAATCCCAATGCTAAACAGCAGCTCCAATGTTGCTTTGGTGTAGATATTCCTTGATTAGAGGTTGCTAAGCCAAATCCTTGACCAAAAGATGATTTGGAGGTGATTTAGAGGTTGGAGGCCATTTTTAGGGTTCCTTGGTGATAAGTGGACGCTAGAAAACTGAAATGGAATGATGCTCTATCTCATTTCAGCCTCCCCATAACCCTAATCCCGAAATGGGTTATGGGCCTACTCACTAATCACCCGATTTGGCCCGGTTAAGCAGTTTTTCACCCTCCAAACCTTATTTCAGCCATATCTCCCAAACGGTAAGTCCGTTTGGCTATTATGACCACTCTACGGAAAGGTAAACCATCAAACGAATCTAATGGAAGTGGTTTCAGGTCAAAGTTCCTTTCCAATCAAAAGTTATGGCCAAAACAGTACCAACTAGGGGCAAAATGGTCATTTAAAAATCGACAAAAATCATGAACATGGGAAATGACTCTAATGGATGTTTCCCAAAGTTACATGACCATACGACTTCACATGGGAAAGAAATAAATATTCTACAATCCTATGATGTGTAGAATACGGGTCGTTACATATATATATATATATATATATATATATACATATATACATATATATATATTAATTAACTGATTAAATTAAATTTTCATTTAATTTAAACTGAATCATTATTTCAATGATTATTTTCAATTGAGGTACTTACCTTATTGGTTACGTTCATAATAATATAAACGTATAAAATGAATAGTTGGATGCTTGGATTGTTGTTATTGGTTGACTGTTAATATTTATTCTGTATATTGAAATAGATGATTTTATTTTGATTTGGATGCATGGAAAAACAGGTTGGAGGGATCCAACAGGATTCCTCACTTATGTTGATAATATTTACCATATATGTTAACTGTATTTGGTGTGAATTTGGATGAAACTAAACCTCTATTCCACAGTTTGGTATTTTAGCAGTAGTTTGGCCCTTTAATACCATCATTAAAATAGGATTTTTTTTTTTTAGAATCGATTTTAAAACAAATCTAGATTTTTTTTCAGATTTATATTTTTAGACGTTTATTATTGTGAAGCAAATCAACGTAGTTTAGGTTATAAAACTTATTTTATAACTGGAGTTAAGTTTTAAATTTTACTTTATATAAATATAGAAATAGAAATTTAATATTTTATTGGTTTTTATAAAGTGATTATAAATGATTGGTTTTGACATTTTAACAATTTTATAAGTGAATAAAGATGTATTAACTTAAGAGTAAATATTTTGAGGTAGCTATTTTTAAGAAAATGGCTAAGTAATAATATTTAATTAATTATATTAATCTAAAGAGAACAAGTAATTTAAAATCAGTTAACCAGTAATAGATGATTTTCAAATTGACTAAGCCGACGGTTCAATTTGTAATTAGTTATTAGACTAATTGGTCCTTAATTGATCTAATGAAATAGTTAGCAAATAATGGTTTTAAATTAATGAGATTTCTTAAATATTAATTATTATTTTTAACGATGTTAAAAGTGATTATTGAATTAATGTAGTTAGTTATTGGTTATTAAGGTGATTAACTAATCTATTTTCAATTAGTAATGAAATAAATTGTTTTACTTCGGTATTGATGAAGTTAATTAATATTAGTGATTACTTCTTAAATAAAATTCATTTAATGTGGTAATTAAGTTTATAAAGAGAATTGAAAGAAACTTTTCAGATGTTAATAAGACTTGAATTGAAATCGAAAACAAGATTACACAAAAAAAGGAAATGGTTTACTAAACCATATTTTAAAATTAAATAAGAATTTGAGATTTCAAAGTAGAATCGGCTTTAGAATTTTGAACTTTTGTCTATCTTGAGATAAGAATGTTGTCGACCAAGGTATGAGAGGTAAATGAAATACCCCCACTTGAACGTCCTCGCTATTATCAAGATGATATTGGTTTGAAATGGTAAAAGAGGATGAAAATAATTTATTATTTCTATAAAAGGAATACTACAATATACTTGCAAGGTTTTGAGGTGTGATAAGAATTTATTGAATATAAACGAACATGCTAAGGAATATTTATTGAATATAAATGAATGTGATCAGGAAAGGGTTAACGATATCGGGAAGAAATCCATCATGTTGTTTTATGAATGATGATTAACTAACATATATATTTATAAAAGGGACTTTGCTCCCAGTTTTGGAAAATGAATAATGATTATAGCAAATATTTTATAAATGATATTTCTAAATGAAATGTTCGATATATGGTTATAAGATATTTTTCCAAGTAAACGAATTGGTTTTTAAAATACTCCTATTCGGAAATAAAAGATAATTGTTGTGATTCATTTATTGAAAAGTCTTGAGGTTTAAATAATGAATAGTTAATTAAGGAGGTCGATGAGACTAGATATTAAACCAGTGAATCCCTTTTTTATTTTTTATGGTTGAATGGTTGTTTATTTTTATAGTTAAAAAACCGACGTCAATATCTGGCCTATTATCGATTGTTGGTACTGAAAGACTGTGATAGAAATTATTTTCGAAAACCATTTTGACCAACAAATGCGTACACGTTGAAGATATCTGAAGATGGTCGAGATGGAGCATTTGAAGACCCATAGAATTCCATAAAACGGAAGAACTATATAAAATCTCTTGCTGATCCCTTGAGATATGTTGTGATTATTTTGTGGTAGAAATCTACGGATTTGCAAGGACTTCTCGCTACTGATCCTTAGGGTGATTCCTATACATAATGTGGTAGGTGGGTGCCTTCGGTTCATCCTTTTCGTGGATGACTTGTATGGACGAATGTCTGACAGGGTGTTTCCTTAAGAGTCACGTACATTATTTTTACAAATATACCAAGTTTGGTAGTGGATAATTTATTCTCTTAGCTTAACACCCAGAGTATATTTATGGATGTCTATTAATGATTTGACAGATCCAATGATGTGGAATTCAAAGATATTGAGCTATTCTCTAGAAGGAAAATCGTGACCTCAAGCCTCACCAATCGAGAAATGACAAAAATTGGGCATGCAGCATGGGGTCATTCCCAATTATGGTATATTTTCACCATATAGAGAATGTTATAATTTGTTCTTCTTTCGTTTCTATATCTCCACAGAAGTATGGTGGGCCCATAAAACCATAGGGTGACAATATATTCGGTACACTCAAGTTAAATGAGTGGTCGGGTTGAAAGATTTTTTATTAAACCATGATTTATTGCTCTCTAGAGGTCCACTTTCGGAAGGTGGTCTCATACCTTTTCATAGTTAGAAATCCTTTCCCTAATAAGTGCCATGTGGTTTTTGATTATATACTATATATGTAGAGCATGAGATGCAAGTGTTCAGCTATTTGGTTATTTATTTGATTTAGATACTATTATAATATCAGTAGATTTGATATATCAAAAAAATATTTTGGATTACCGTAATGTAAAAACCATCCGTGTTTATGTGTGGACTGGTCTTATGATTATCCTTTTCTTTCAAAGGAATTTTCGATAGTTAAACAATTCGGATGTTATTTAAACTTAGTGAGTTTACTCACTCTAGTTCACCAGACTGATCTGTGGAGTTTGTAATGCTTAGGTCAGACTGAGTTTTACAGATTCAGGTTAGGAAGCAACGAGCTGTAGAAGACATGTTGGAGGTAGTCTAGGCATATGATATATATATATATATATATATATATATATATATTCTGTTGTGTATTGTATATAGGGATATATTATTATGACTGTCCAAATGTATTGATTGATTGTTGTACTCTGACGTGACGTAAGTATTTATACAAATTTTTATAAAGATATATTCATTTATTATATTTTATTCCACTGCAATGTGAGGCCCTGATTCTGTGTTATTGTCTTCCTCTTCTATTCGAATGTTTCTTTTTTCTCTCGCCCTTTATTTTTTTTCCTCTGAACTATCTGCTTTCCCATGCAATTTGGGTTGGACATGAGTTGTAATTGTCAACTCGAAGGGTACGGAAAAGTCAGTTCGTTATGGTGGTATAAAAGCTAATGGTTTAGTAATTACCTGGGCTTTATGGCGTAACTCAATAAAGATAGGGCTAGTAATGTAGCACCCCATAAAAATTCATAAGTATTCAAAAATAATTAAATAATTAAAAATAAACAATTAAGTAGTATGGGCGGAAAATGAGATTTTGCAGCTTTAGGAATTTGGCTACCTAATTCTTTTATTTGGATATGTGGCGAAATTCTACGTCATTTTCATATGTAATATGCTGAAAACGGTCAATGTATGAAGAAGTTATGAACAAATGAATTTGGACAGTGAAAGCTGAATATATATATATAATAATATGAATAATATATATTTGTCCAAATTATAAATTAAAAATAAAGAGGGAAAAATCAAATTTTGAATTAGAGATAAGATCTGGGGGACAACGTATATTGCTTTATGGAATACGATAAAGAGATTAAGGAACGTATTAAATAAAATAAACAGCTTAGCAACGAAGTCTTATTGGGCGTTCCATCCCCGAAGGGCCCTTAAGGGGTGTCGACTGCAGGTCGACCACTAGGGTCGACCGCTCGATGGCTGGAAAGCCTAATAAAGCTAGCTAGTTAGGGTTTTTCAAAGAGGATATACATGAATTAAAGGCTTGGATTAATTCTAATTAATCCAACGGTCTGCGCTCAACTATATATACCGCTCCTATTGCTCTATGAAAATCCTAATCATTCTCCATATATACCTCCATGCTGCTTCTCCACCATTATTAAATTCCAGAGAAAAATAAAAGAATAGGTTAAGGTTTTCTTCTAATTCACTAAACATATTCTGAATCTCTTTGTATTCTAATTTACATAAGTTTAGAATTCTGGAATTTAGCATAAGCATATATGTATAAGATTCTAATGTATGTCTCTTATATGTATATTATTAAGAGGATTATTGGAGCTCGCTTGAACATAAAGATTATTGCAGATCTTGTAATTCTACCACAGATTTCTCTCTATCCCTCCTAAATCTATGAGTGGAATATGGTTTACTTAAGGCATATTCATGTTTTTAATAGTTTGTCATGTGAATAGATATGCCTAGGGGATTTGGATATTTGACAGTGTGATGACCCCAAACACTCGTTCCACGGTGGCAAGGGAAATCTTTGGAATAAAACACATAAACAAATAACAACAAAACAGAAATATATCATTACACCAGCTAATGCACAACAGAATACACTGGATAAACATAATCATCAGAGTTACACAGAATACAGGATCACACTTAGTACAACATACAGTTTCAGCTTTATATAAAATGTCTATAGCGGAATCAAACATAATATACATAACAGGAGCTGAACATCATAAAAGAAGTGATAGAATCCATCTTCAGCTCCATAGCTATCTAGAGAGAGCCTGTTAAAACTTGAATACAAGGCTGCCCGTGTAGAAAATAGGGCACCCGAGTTTGCAAGTGAAACAAACTACGAGTCAGTCATGGGACTGGTATGAGAAAGCTACTTAACTTATAATAAGGCCAATCACAGGACCACGTCGCTAACGCAGAACAGGTTTACTCCATTGGATTTCCAGTGCTTAAAACAAGTAAATCATTTAAACATCGCAATGCTTTTTACAAAAATGAAGCCATTATAAGACTCAGGTCCCATCACACAATGCAATGCAAGCCGGAGGATAGAGTTTTACCTTATAATGGCCAAAATATGCTTGATACGTATAAAAAAAGCATTTGATATTATTACTAGTGTTTATATGTTTCAAAAACAATTTCAATCATAAGTATCAATCATAGACGGCATGGGTACCATATATCATGTCGCCATATACAGGTTTACAATCAAAACCGTACATGTCGTATTTAAAAATTGGATTTCCATCATGAACCAAGGAAAATGATCATCCTTACCACTTCGAGACAATCTAGCCCATGTCTCAAGACCTAGATACAGGTGGGCCCTTGGATCGTCAGGGCCAGTCCACACGGAGTGGATTAAAATGCCTGAACACTGTGTTTCCCTGCCCTATGGGGCGTAAACTGGTCATATCCCGACCAAACCATCGATTCCGAAGAGACCAAAGTAACCAAGGGGCCTCGCTATCCATCATCCACATAAGTAAAACGTCCGGGCGTGTAAAACCCAGACACCACTCCTAGCTAGAAGGAAACGCATGTCCTTACTGAGATCCTTTCCAATTTCTGGTTCATACAGGGGTGTGAGGCCCGCGAATCAATGCTATACACAAAGCTAGCTATATTAAAGTCGTGCTTTGAACATCAACCACAAGACTCTGCTTTTCAATAAAATCCTTAATCACAGCATCTCTGTACGCCACGTTGTAAACCTATAACGCCAGACACACATCCATTTACAAGTATGTTCTGGGTCTGAACGAAACCGGAGGCACCTTATTCCTCGTCCCATATGTCCAATACAGAAGAGAGGTCCTCACACATCCGAATGATCAACAAGTACGTCCGGACAACCACCACTGTAACCCCTTTAGGGCAGCAACTCCCATCAAAGGCATCAGTAGCAATCCATTCGATGTGAAGATCATCGATCTTGCACCGTGTTCATATCTTCGACTTCTAATCGTCGACCAATTATTTGAAATGAGATTTAACTCGGGCTTTTCAAATAATTCACGTTAATTTAGAATTCAAATCAGTTCATTTCCATGGTTAAATTATTTGACATCCATAATTCAGTTCATTATTGTAATTTTCCTGCCAAACACATTCAACCATTAAATATCCAATAAACCAAGTAAATTCGGTTTATTTTCATTCCATATCGTTTATAATATTTTATAACGATTTATCGCTATTTTTATTTATTTTAAAATAGCCCATTTATTTAAAACGACTCTTCAGGCCATAACGCGGCCATACCGCTGTTTTTCTTTAGATTTAATTTACACATATCTGAAAATCTAACCATTGGATCTTTACAAATTTTATATCTTTGGAAAGATCTTTTCAAAGCGAACCCAACGGTTCCAATTTTGGGAAAATCCGACGGTCGGATCTCCTGGTACAATCGTTTAAAGTTACGATTTCAAAACAAGAACTGTAGCATCGTTATTCGTTTTATTTTAATTATATATATATATATATATAATCCATTCTGGTGTTGTTTTTATTCAGATTTGAATTAAACATTTCACACAATCTACCGTTGGATCTTTACAAATTTGGTATCGTTGGAAAGATATTTTCAAAGCGGATCCAACGGTTTCGGTTTCGGGAAAATCCGACGGTCGGATCTCCTGTAATAATCGTCTAAAATCACGATTTCAAAACGCGAACTGCAGCATCATTATTCATTTTATTTTAATTATATTTATATATATAACCCGTTCTTCGATTTCCAAACCATTTTCATTTCATATATGTGGTAAAAATAATATTTTTAGCCAACAAATGTTTGTTCAACACATGACTATTTTTAACACTTCATATCTATAATAAAAATATGATTTTTATTGTCAAAACAATTTATTTCAAACATGAATATTTTTAGCGATTCATATATATAATAAAAATGTGATTTTTATTGTTAAAACAATTTATTTCAAACATGAATTTTTTATATACTTCATATACATAATAAAAATGTGATTTTTTTTGTTAAAACAATTTATTTCAAACATGAATATTTTATCAACTCATGAATATATTTAAACACATGAATATTTCAGAAAATTTCAATAGCATAATGGCAAGGGGTTTAAAACCGGCACCATCCCGAGTATGGCTCCTCGCACTACCTTAGGCCTCGCGGCGTTCCCTAAGGGGCTTATCCTAATGATCTAATAATTTCAATCATTTTCATATCACGTTGAATTTTTTTCCACCAACAGTTCCAATTTTGTTTCAACCACAAACAACCACTATCAACCATTCACATTTATCAACCAAATTTCACGTCAACTAAAATCCAAACAATCACAACAAATATATATTGTCCATGGTCTGTGGACGAGGGGAGTATGTGTGTGTATATATGTATATAAATATATTTCAATTTCATTTCAATTCACATATGATTTTTACAACGTATATATAACTTATACATCGCACATATAATTTATACAATGTTTATACATGTGGTGTACAACGCTTATATAACTTATACATCGATTATATAATTTATACAATGTCATTCCATTCAAATTTGAATTTAGAAAACTCACATTGGGTTCCACCCCTTCAAAAATTGTAGGAAACTCCAAAAATTCTCCCGTCTCTTCTAAAATGTAGAAGACGTCGCCACGAGTCCAATGTCTCATGTTTCACTGGATTTCGACAACATAGCAAAAAGATATGATTTTTATCGTGAAATCATAATTCGTAGCACTTAAAAGTGCTATAAACCGTTTAAACTATATAAGCCGTTACCTCAGCTGAAGTGTTCAAAACTAGGTTTGCGATTTTCGCGTGAATCGTTGCACGAGACGACGATCGGCCACTGTCACGTGGAAGAGGGAAGAGAGGCGCGCAGGCGCGTAATGGTCCCCCTCAGATCGACGGCGTCCAGAGGGCACGGCTGAGCAAAGAACGGCGGACTTTCGTGGCCCCAGATCTTGAGATTCGCGCGACGAGGGAGGGCGTGTTAGGTATGGATTTGAAGCTTGCGAGGAGTACTTCAAAATACCCAATTGGAGCATTTGCTAATTTTTCGTGTAGGAGGAGGAATCGGAGGAAGGTTGGAAGCGGTTTCCGCCTTTGATTGTGGTCGGGGAGAGAGAAATTATATATCTTTTTTTATAAAAAAACCGATTGGCCCATGCTATTTATAATTCCAAAAATATCTGTTTTTCCAAACGAACTCCAATTCAAACCCAACGACTGTCTTCCCCAGCTAAATACCACCATTCCGGACACAATGGAATATGTTCTGTAGCCCCATTCGACTCTTTCAGTCAGTTTTTCTTTAAATTAAAATATAAAACATTCAAATATGGATTTGAACGTACATTTCAATTTGTCGAGGCCACATACTGATTCCAAAAATTCCATAAAAATAGATCTAGCTATGTTTGGATGATACGGTCCTAATAAAACTAATTTTGTCGAATTTGGAGACCGTTTGAAAAATGGCCATTTTCTGGTCAATCCAAATTGACTGAAATTAACCAAACGCGTTTTCCCTTGTCATGCTCACATGTTAATTCCAAAAATTATGGAATTCTAAACCTAGCAATAATTTGACATTCCAGATCCAACAAAAGTGGTTTCGTCGAAAACGGAGGTCGTTTGCAAAATGTCTATTTTCAAGGGCGATTTTAATTTTACAACGACCTTTCTGAAAATTTATTTGGCCATAACTCCTTATTCCCGCTATGAAATTTTGATTTTTCAGATTTGTTAGAAAGATATTCTTAAATAGATTTAAATATTTTTGGTTTCACTAAAATCCTTTTTATTTTGCATCTTGTACTGTCAGTCGAAGTTCGAATTCAAATTGCCATGCCATTTCAGGCCTTGTTTTATAATTAAAATAAATATATTCTCTATAACTTCGATCCAAATAAATTTTTATTCGTTATTATTTAAAAAAATTATTTTAAATATCCAAAATTCATTAAAATAGCTAAATTAAAAATTTTAAATTGGTTCTGATTTTCCAGTTTGTTACAATCTCCCCCACTTAAAATCTTTTCGTCCTCGAAAAGGAACGGAGCTGAAAGTTGTTTAATTAACCAACTCAACTTTCATTATTTTAATTATGGCTTAAGTTCTTCAACTTTTCTGTTTCTAAAAACTTTTCAAATTCTTCAAAAATTTGGCTAACACCCTAAATTTTCGAAAAATTTCGCCATAACCTCCTTTGTACGGGGAGGGGTTTGGAAATTTACTGGGCCGTATTAGGTACCCAATAAATCCTAAAAAGCGTACACATATTTGTAGTGATATATTCAGGTGTCCACCGGGGAGTGTGTATGGATCATAACTCTAGAGAATAAATTCTCGTCACCCTATAAATAGTTTTTGTGCCTTAATGACTAGAGAGACGTGTTTATTGTCATCTCCAGACCCGTGTTGGGCTTTTATTAATCTGGCAATTTACCATTATATTTTATATAGTCCATATCAGTGTTCGGTTCAACCTATAGTACAGTCATCACCATACAAGCCTCTCGCTTTTACGGTAAATCTTCAACCTCGTCACATAAGCTCCAAATGCTTATGTGGTATATGATAGGGTATGCTATCTTCAACAAGTATGCCATGTAGTGTAGTTCAAAATTAATTGTTACTATCTTATGACGACGTTTATAATCTCACACAGAACAACCAGCACTCCGCATCCAATGGCATTCACAGGAGTTTATATAATAAATAAAATTGTGCATCCAACTCATTAAGGTTTACCTATTTATCGGGCACACAAATAAATTCTTTACTCAACAGCAAATCCATTTACCTGTTCAAACATATATAATGTACATGCATATATTTCAATCAAATTTCAAATCAGTTCAATATTTGATTCACTTTGCATAAATTTACCCTTCATTCTCTTATGGATTAGATTAATTATTATCTCAATATTTTGATTAGTCAAATTCATAATCACACAACACAAACAGCAATCAATTTGTTGATTAACCTTTCAAAAATTTAATAATTAATTTATATTCTCTTTTAAAATCATATTTTCCAATCAGACTATATAATTAAAAACTTTACGTCCATGGAAAGGAAACAACAGCAACGTAGAAAACAATATAGAAATGCAAAACACTGTAAATGTACCTTGCACCAGAGTTAATCAGAGATATCCACTCTGCAATTGGGATAGGCTTGCTTAATGCTCTCCTCAGTTTCCCAAGTACAATCTCGCGGATTTCCACTCCATTGCACTTTTACTAAGTGAACCTTCTGGTTCCTCAGCTCTTTAGTTTCTTTTCCAATAATCTTTACCAGCTCCCTTCTCACATCTAATTCTGGAGTAATTTCCAAATCTTGTTGCGCGGCTTCTTCCACGACCAAGTCTGGATCATGAACATGCTTTCGAAGTTGAGATACGTGAAACATATCATGTACTCCAGGAAACCAATCAGGCAATTGAGCCCTATAAGCGAGAGTTCCAATCCGTTCAAGTATAGGAAATGGACCTATAAATCTAGGTGCCAACTTCCCTGTTTTGCCAAACCAGACTACTCCTCTCATCGGAGAAACTCGTAGATACACATAGTCACCAATAAAAAATGCTAAATCTCTTCTTCTCGAGTCTGCATAGCTCTTCTGTCGGCTTTGAGCTATTTGCAGTCACTTCTTAATGAAATCGACTTTGTCTGAAGTTTCGTGAATCATATCGGGTCCCAATACCAGTCTATTGCCAGGTTCTACCCAACATGCGGGAGATCTACACGGTCGACTATACAGTGCTTCGAATGATGACATTTCAAGGCTTACTTGGTAGCTTTTGTTGTATGAGAACTCAGCCAAATGCAAGTGGTCTTCCCATGATCCGCCAAAATCAATAACACATGCCCGCAATAAATCTTCTAGTATACGGTTCACCCTCTCAGTTTGGCCATCTGTTTGAGGATGATAAGCGGTGCTCAAGTTCAGTTTTGTTCCCAATTCTGCTTGGAATGCTTCCTAGAATTTACTCGCAAAAATAGGGTGACGAGCACTAATGATACTCATGGGAACTCCATGCAGTTTAACAATTTCTTTAAAATAAATTTGCGCCAGACTCTGAGAGGTTCTATTTGATCTGACAGGTATAAAATGAGAAGTCTTCGTGAAACGATCTACGATCACCCAAATACTGTCATTTCCCCTCCTGGTTCTGGGCAAACCATCTATGAAATCCATAGAAATTTGTTCCCACTTCCAACCTGGAATTTCCAACGGTTGCAACAATCCGGAGAGTTTCTGTTAATCGCTTTTGACTTGTTGACAGGTGGAACACCGGCTAACGTATATAGAGATGTCTCTTTTTATCGCCTTCCACTAGAATGTTCGCTTGAGGTCATTATACATTTTACTAACCCCTGGATGGATACTCATATTGGACTTGTGACACTCATCCAATACTTCTCTTTTGAGCTCAAGGATGTCAGGAACACAAATTCTTCCTTTCAATCACAGAACTCCCGTGCTATCCACTTGGAAACTGGAGACTTCGCCCTTTTGAATTCTTTTGATCATCTCTTTAACAAAATTATCGTCTTTTTGAAGAACAGATATTTTATCTATCAACGAAGGCGTAATGATAAGATTGGCGATGATCACATTCTTCCTACTGAGCGCATCAGCCACAACATTGGTTTTCCCCGGAGTATACAAAATATCTAGATCATATGCCGCGAGAAATTCTAGCCAATGCTTCTGCCTCATATTCAGATCTTTCTGAGTGAATAAATACTTCAAGGATTGATGATCGATATATAATTCGAACTTCCCACCCAATAGATAATGTCTCCAGATTTTCATTGCAAACACGATGGCTAACAATTCAAGATCATGAGTTGCATAATTCTTCTCATGCGGCTTCAACTAACGGCTAGCATAAGCGACTACTTGGCCTCTTTGCATTAATACTGCACCAAGACCTTCTTTAGAAGCATTTGTCCAGACTTTCAAGCCTTGATTGCCATCGATAATTGTTAATACTGGAGCAGTTGTCAATCTTAACTTCAGCTCTTGGAAAGCTGTCTCACATTCTGGAGTCCAATTGAATCTTGCGTGCTTCTTTGTAAGCTTAGTTAAGGAATCTTCGAAAAATCTTTAGTGAAATTCCAATAATAACTAGCCAATCCAATAAAACTTCGGACCTCTGTGGGCGTACTAGGCTGTTTCCAATCTTGAATAGCTGTGATTTTACTGGGATCCATAGAAATTCCTTCCTTTGACACAATGTGACCAAGGAACTTTACTTCTTCTTGCCAGAATATACATTTGGAAAATTTGGCCTTTAAAACATTCTTTCTTAGAATCTCTAACACTTGTTCCAAATGTTTCGCGTGCTCGCTCTCTGACTTAGAGAAGATCAATATGTCATCAATGAAGACCAATACAAATTTATTCAAGACTTCTTTGAATACTCTGTTCATTAGATCGACAAAATAAGCTAGAGCGTTACATAATCCGAATGGTAACCACTCATAGAATAAATCTAGACCTCAGAATGTTGTTAGAGGAACACATTCCTCGGCAATTCGAAGTTGATGGAAACCTGTAGCTAGGTCCATTCGTGAAAATACTTGCGTGCCATTCAATCGATCCAACAAATCATCAATTCGCGGCAATGGATATTTATTCTTTAACATCTGCTTGTTCAAGTCACGATAATCCACACATAGTCTGAGAGTATCGTCTGACTTTGGGACAAACACCGCTACTGCTCCCCAATCAAAGAAACTAGGTCTGATCAGACCCTTCCATACAAGATGTCGAGTTTGATTGTCTAACTCTTCTTTTTCCTTCAAGGTCATTCTTCGAATAGCTTGCACTACTGGCCTTGCATTCGAAATTAAAGCGATTTTGATATCAATTTCTCTATGCGGAGGTAAGCTAACAACTTCTTCACATACATCCGCATAATTCTTGACGACAGGAATATTTTCTAATGGAGCAGGAGAAACATCCAGAGCTGACCAAAAGTCTTTTCTATCCGAATTCGGACCTTCGCATGGTATGGTTATATAGTCCCCTGATTTAATCTTCGCCTTAACGACTCTGTCGGCGCATTTAACCTCAGCTTCATATTTGGTTAACCAATTCAATCCCAAAATAAGATCAAATTCTGTAAAATTCATGATGATCGAGATGGTAAGGAACCAATAACGGGAAAAAGAGACAGACACCCCCACAAATCCAACTAAGATTGAGGGAACCCCTAATCGGATTATGAACAGTGATGGGTTCTTTAAGCATTTTCAATTTCAAATCCAATTTCTTAACCGCATTACTTGCAATAAATCTTCGCGATGCGCCTCTATCAAACAGTACTTTAACTGGAATATCTTTGACAGTAAGCTTGCCTTCTAAAACATCTGGCCTCGCTTGACTGACTGAGGGTGCTGAAGTTTCTGCCACTTCATTTACATGTACTATTTTCGACTTCTTTAAGAGCTGGCAAACCTTTGAAAGATGACCAGCCTGATGGCAAAGATTGCATTTTCTATTCTCTTGAAACTTGTTATTGGATTTTGACCCAACATTTCTTTCTTTCTTCGAGGATTTGCAATTCCCTTGAAAATGCCCTTGCTTCTTGTAGTTATTGCATATGGCAGTTGTTACTGGTCCTTTCTCAGACTTAACCTTTCTTCTATTGACTCTAGGCTTCTTTCTGGCCCCAGACGTTGTACTTACCTCAGGCTGTGTACTTGCCTCTAGGCTATTAGTTTCGAATTTCCTTTTGTTGTTAGAACTGACTTCCTCTTCGTCGTCCAAAAGACCTTGCTTATCAAGATCTTCATAGTGATAAGCCATTTATATCATTTCAGAAAAAGGAGTTTTCACATGTGCAGTTACCCAATTTTGGTACTTTCTTTGAAGCCCATTAATAAACCTCAGATTCTTCTTCTTAGGATTTTCAATTAGCTCGGGTGCAAAACGAGAAAGTCTGCTGAATTTATCCTGATACTTCTGAATGGTCATATCTCCTTGTATCAGATAGTAGAATTCATCATATAGCCAATTAGTTGCTTCTGGAGGAATAAATCTTTCATTGAAAATTTCTTTAAATCTATCCCAGGTAATATTACCTTCTGGATTATCCTTAATAACAGCTTCCCACCAGATTAAAGCTCCGTCTTTGAGTGCCTAAGATGTTAGTAATCTTTTCTGGTCATCCCTCAGCTTGAAACCTTCAAAAGTTCTCTTAGCAGAACGCATCCAAGCTTGAGTTTGAATAATGAATTCATTGCCCGAGAACGGTACTCCACCCAGATTTCGATACCTCTTTAATAGAGCTTCTATATCTGATCCTAGTTGTGGGAGCACAACTGGCTCATTAGATTGTCGAACCATAGAATTACTTCTTCTGCCACTCATTTTTCTATGTCTGCAAATAGCAGACAAAGTACCAGGCCAACAGAAAAGATATTGTATAGCATAAAGACATATAGTTGAATGTATATGTGTCAATTGGGGTGTATTTTATTCTGCTACACTCATTCTAGGATATTACTGATCCTATCTGAAATGAATTATTCATCATAGAATACTTCTGATTCTATTTCTAACGAGTTCATTAATGTGTTATATTCCGGAACTAAGATTAACCAAAGCTCTGATACCACCTGTGATGACCCCAAACCCTCGTTCCACGGTGGCAAGGGTAATCTTTGGAATATAACACATAAACAAATAACAGCAGAACAGAAATATATCATTACAGCAGATAATGCACAACAGAATGCACTAGATAAACATAATCATCAGAGTTACACAGAATACAGGATTACACTTAGTACAACATATAGTTTCAGCTTTATATAAAATGTGTACAGCGGAATCAAACATAATATACATAACAGGAGTTGAACAACATAAAAGAAGTGATAGAATCCATCTTCAGCTCCATAGCTATCCAGAGAGAGCCTACTAAAACCTAAATACAAGGCTGCTTGTGTAGAAAATAGGGCACCCGAGTTTGCAAGTGAAACAAACTACGAGTCAATCATGGGACTGGTATGAGAAATCTACTTAACTTATAATAAGGCCAATCACAGGACCACACCGCTAACGCGGAACGGGTTTACTCCATTGGATTTCCAGTGCTTAAAACAAGTAAATTATTTAAGCATCGCAATGCTTTTTACAAAAATGAAGTCATTATAAGACTCAGGTCCCATCACGTAATGCAACACAAGCCCGGGGATAGAGTTTTACCTTATAATGGCCAAAATATGCTTGATACGTATAAAACAAAAGCATTTGATATTATTACTAGTGTTTATATGTTTCAAAAACAATTTCAATCATAAGTATCAATCATAGACGGCATGGGTACCATATATCATGTCACCATATATAGGTTTACAATCAAAACCGCATATGTCGTATTTGAAAATTGGATTTCCGTCATAAACCAAGGCAAGGGATCGTCCTTACCGCTTCGAGACAATCTAGCCCATGTCTTAGGACCCAGACACAGGTGAACCGTTGGATCGTCAGGGCTGGTCCACACAGAGTGGATTAAAATGCCTGAACACTGCATTTACCCGCCCTATGAGGCGTAAACTGGTCATATCCCGACCAAACCATCGGCTCCGAAGAGACCGAAATAACGGAGGCGCCTCACTATCCATCATCCACATAAGTAAAATGTCCGGGCATGCAAAACCCAGACACCACTCCTAGCTAGAAGGAAACGCATGTCCTCCCCGAGGTCCTCTCCTGTTTCTGGTTCATATCAGGGTGTGAGGCCCGTGAATCAACGCTATACACAAAGCTAGCTATATTAAAGCCGTGCTTTGATCATCAACCACAAGACTCTACTTTTCAACAAAAGCCTTGGTCACAACATCTCTGTATGCCACGTTGTCAACCTACAACGTCAGACACACATCCATTTACAAGTCCGTTCTAGGTATGAACGAAACAGGAGATTCCTTATTCCTCATCCCATATGTCCAATACAGGAGAGAGGTCCTCGCACATCCGAACGATCAACAAGTACGTCCGGAAAACCACCACTGTAACCCCTTCTGGGCAGCAACTCAGATCAAAGGCATCAGTAGCCATCCATTCGATGCGAAGATCATCGGTCTTGCACCGTCTTCATATCTTCGACTTCTAATCGTCGACCAACTATTTGAAATGAGATTTAACTTGGGCTTTTCAAATAATTCACGTCAATTTAGAATTCAAATCAATTCATTTCCATGGTTAAATTATTTGACATCCATAATTCAGTTCATTATTGTAATTTTCCTATCAGACACATTCAACCATCAAATATCCAATAAACCGAGTAAATTCGGTTTATTTCCATTCCATATCATTTATAATATTTTATAACGATTTATCGCTATTTTTATTTATTTTAAAATAGCTCATTTATTTAAAACGACGCTTCAGGCCATAACGTGGCCATGGCGCTGTTTTTCTCCAGATTTTATTTACACATATCTGAAAATCTAACCGTTGGATCTTTACAAATTTTATATCGTTGGAAAGATCTTTTCACAGTGGACCCAACGGTTCCGGTTTGGGAAAATCCGACGGTCGGATCTCCCGGTACAATCGCTTAAAGTAACAATTTCAAAACATGAACTACTGCGTCATTATTCGTTTTATTTCAATTATATGTATATATATACATATATATATAATCCATTCTGGCGCTGTTTTTATTTAGATTTGAATTAAACATTTCACACAATCTAACCGTTGGATCTTTACAAATTTGGTATCGTTGTAAAGATATTTTCAAAGCGGACCCAACGGTTTCGGTTTCGGGAAAATCCGACGGTCGGATCTTCCGTAATAAATGTTTAAAATCACGATTTCAAAACGCAAACTGCAGCGTCGTTATTCATTTTATTTTAATTATATTTATATATATATAATCCGTTCTTCGATTTTCAAACCATTTTCATTTCATATATGTGGTAAAAATAATATTTTTAGCCAACAAATATTTACTTCCACACATGACTATTTTTAACACTTCATATTTATAATAAAAATATGATTATTATTGACAAAACAATTTATTTCAAACATGAATATTTTTAGCGATTCATATATATAATAAAAATGTGAATTTTATTGTTAAAAAAATTTATTTCAAACATGAATATTTTAATATACATGATAAAAATGTGATTTTTATTGTTAAAACAATTTATTTCAAACATGAATATTTTATCAACACATGAATATATTTCAACACATGAATATAAATCAAACACATGAATATTTCAGAAAATTTCGATAGCATAACGACAGGGGGTTTAAAACTGGCACCGTCCCGAGTACGGCTCCTCACACTACCTTAGGCCTCGCGGCGTTCCCTAAGGGGCTTATCCTAATGATGTTATAATTTCAATCATTTTCATATCACATTGAATTATTTTTTCCACCAACAATTCCAATTTTGTTTCAACCACAAACAACCATTATCAATCATTCGCATTTATCAATCAAATTTCACATCAACCAAAATCCAAACAATCACAACCAATATACATCGTCCATGGTCTATGGACGAGGGGAGTGTGTGTGTGTATATATATATATATGTATATGTATATAAATATATTTTTATTTCAATTCACATATGATTTTTACAACATATATATAACTTATAAATCAAACAAATAATTTATACAACGCTTATACATGAGGTGTACAATGCTTATATAACTTATACATCGATTATATAATTTATACATCGTCATTCCATTCAAATTTGAATTTAGAAAACTCACATTGGGTTCCACTCCTTCAAAAATTGTAGGAAGCTCCAAAAATTCTCCAGTCTCTTCTAAAATGTAGAAGATGTCTCCACGAGTCCAATGTCTCTTGTTTCATTGGATTTCGAGAACATAGCAAAAAGATATGATTTTTATCGTGAAATCATAATTCGTAGTGCTTAAAAGTGCTATAAACAGTTTAAATTATATAAACCGCTACCTCATCTGAAGTGTTCAAAACTAGGTTTGCGATTTGCGCGTGAATCGTTGCACGAGACGACGATCGGCCACTACTACGTGGAAGAGGGAGGAGAGGCGCACAAGCGCGTGGTGGTCCCCCTCAAATCGATAGTGTCCAGAGGGCATGACGACGCAAAGGACGGCGGACTTTCGTGGCCTCAGATCTCGAGATTCGCGCGAGAAGGAAGGGTGTGCTAAGTATGGATTTGAAGCTTGCGAGGAGTACTTCAAAATCCCCAACTGGAGCGTTGGCTAATTTTGCGTGTAGGAGGAGGAATCAGAGGAGGAAGGTTGGAAGCGGTATCCGCCTTTGATCGTGGTCGGGGAGAGAGAAATTATATATATATATATAATCTTATTGGCCCGTGCTATTTATAATTCCAAAAATATCTGTTTTTCCAAACGAACTCTAATTAAAACCCAACGACTATCGTCCCTAGCTAAATACCCCCATTCCTAACACAATGGAATATGTTCCGTAGGCCCATTCGACTCTTTCAGTCAGTTTTTCTTCAAATTAAAATGTAAAACATTCAAATATGGATTTGAACGTAAATTTCAATTTGCCGGGGCCACATACTGAATCCAAAAATTCCAGAAAAATAGATCTAGCTATGTTTGGACGATACGGTCCTAATAAAACTAATTTCATCGAATTTGGAGACAGTTTGAAAAATGGCCATTTTCTGGTCGATCCAAATTGACTGAAATTAACCAAACGCGTTTCCCTTGCCACGCTCATATATTAATTCCTAAAATTATGGAATTTTAAACCTAGCAATAATTTGACATTCCAGATCCAAAAAAAGTGGTTTCGTCGAAAACGGAGGTCATTCGCAAAATGTCTATTTTCAAGGGCTATATTAGTTTCACAACGACCTTTCTGAAAATTCATTTGGCCATAACTCCTTATTCCCGCTATGAAATTTCGATTTTTCAGATTGTTAGAAAGATAATCTTAAATAGATTTAAATATTTTTGGTTTCGCTAAAATCCGTTTTATTTTGCATCCTGTACAGTCAGTCAAAGTTCAAATTCAATTTTTCAAACTACCGCATAATTTCAGGCCTTGATTTATAATTAAAATAAATATATTTGCTATAACTTCGATCCAAATAAATTTTTAGTAGTTACTATTTAAAATAAATTATTTTAAATATCCAAAATTCATTAAAATAGCCAAATTAAAAAAATTAAATTGGTTCTGATTTTCCGGGTTGTTATAGACAGTGTAAACATGAAACCCCCAAATCCTTTATCTTGTAATTGCATATGAAATATCATGAATAATTGGGTTTTGTGGCTTTTTGTTTTTTTGTATTGGATTAAAATGAATATGAGTTCATGTAATTCACTTTAATTTACCATTGAGTGTAACCTAAAAAGGTTTAGATTTGTTTATTTCATGATTTGGTTTGGGTTTAGATCCTAATTTGAATCCAAACGCATTCAAAGGTGAAACAGGTCAAATGTAAGCATTTTTATGTGCATAAAGCCAAAAGTGGTGAATTAGGTGAAATAGGGATTATAAACATATAAGTATAATTATATGTAATACTCGATTTTATTATAATATAGAAATCATTACAACAAGTTGAGGATGCAAGTTGAAATTGTCATGTATGTATATTTCCATTCACTACTATTTGTTATATTGTCGTTATGCCATCATGCCTATGTTGCAGCGGTGAAAGTATGGAAGACATAAATTGTATACCTTGAATTGGACAAATTGACAATTACCATCTCTTAGAATGTTTCCCTGTTTATACGAATGTTTACGTCAATTATGCGCTATTATTATTTTACTTTTGTAAACGTAATCAACGTAATTAACGTTTTATTGGCATAATAATGTGATTAGGTTAGAGTTTGAATTTGTAATGTCCCGTTAACAAGCATATTATTTGTTTTCTTGTGTGTGCATATATGGAATGGCTTTAAATATATATAAATATGTGACACATGGACACGAGGTTAGTTGCCATTTGTGGTAGAAGCCGGCTCAGAACCGACCAATAAATCCATCAACCACAAGTAGGCCCAACTAATGTGAGATGTCTAGGTGCCATGGGCCATTCATAAGCTTAGTACACTAAACACGAGGTTAAACCAACTTATAGTAGAAGTCTACCTGGAATCGACCGACATATCCAACATCTATAGTTGTACGGTTTAATGTGAGAGGTCTAGTGTGTGTATATATATAACTATATATATATATATATATATATACAAGTCTACTGCGTGTGAAAGTAAGTAGGGCGAGAAGGCCTTAAGTGGCTGACTCTCTTTTTATCTAGTTTGGGTCTTAAGTGGTTAGGACTAAGATACCTCTGAATGTTTATTCCTTGGAGAGGAACCAAAGTCATGGGACCCACCCTTACTAGATTTGAAGTAGGTCTTTGGGTCCTACGCTAAAAGTGGTTAGGCATAAAATGGTAACGGAGTAGGGTTGTACACGGAGATGTCCATTTCGCCTAAAAGCTTGTAAGGGCTCAATTTGGGACAGCTTGGTAATTGAAGGATATGTGGCCATTGCATGCTCACCAACTGTCTAAGGGAAGCCTTTAGTGACATAAGTGTCTACCGGGTAATATCAGTTAAGTAGTAACATTCGCAATACTACTTCTCATATTACAAATGAGAGAATAGACTTAAGAACATTAACGTACAAGGACGGGTTCTGAAAGGGCTAGGGGTCCGCCTCAGGATTATAAGAGATCGTAAGAATCTACCTTTAATAGGGCCATAAGTGACCGAGAATGCCACGTCGTTGGGTCTTTACCCTAAAAACACTAATGGGCGATTGACTTGGATATCCACCCCATTGGTTAGATGCTTATGTCTTTGTGAATCTTGTGTGCTGCGTAGACATACCTTGACAAATGTAACCTGCTAAAAATATAGGGTATGGCCATTAAGTAACACTATATTTCAGTCACACAGAACTTTAAGTTCTGACCCCTCTTCCTAACATCCAACAAGTCAATTGATGGGGTAAAAGCCATGGATGAAGTCATGATTGAAGCCAATGAAGAAGACCAAGTTGTTATGTTATTATTAGCAGTTATTGCTTTACTTGTTTTGGAATCTTATGAGAACGAACTATTTGATGTACCCATTGAACAATGTAATTGTGACTGTTGTATTTATGAGATTTTGAAATAACGGTACATCTTATTTGAATATTATATTTTCTCTTTCCGCTGTTAGAGATTTCCATTTGAAGTATATGCTATTATTATATGTGCAAATGTAATCCTTACAGGAACCAACGACCCGTTTAGAATAGCTCTAAGTTTCAATGGGCCTTTTCTAGATCGAAATTTAGGCCCATTCCGGGCGAGTTATTACATTTAGTATCGGAGCATAGGTTTCCTGATTATAAGGGAAATATACATATGAGTGGCATATTTGTAATTTGAAAAAGATTTTTCAAACTATATATATATATATATTTACCCCCAATAAGCATCCGCATTTTTACTAAGCACCTTTATCGTTTCTTCCTTTTTCAGCTTAAATACCATCTCAGGAGTATCCACTAAGGGATTCTTCCTTTTCCTTTCAGATAGTAGAATGGCTGAAAATCCTAATGACCAGGGTAACCAGGCAAGACCCCACTACTTGCCAGAATGGTTCAAGTAGTACCTCCTGTTGGAGAATGGAGTTTTGATGAAAACAACTTTATTTCAATTATCATTTATTATAAAATATATACTAACACTTTCTATATAGAATATATATATATATGCAGGAATTATATACTGGAAATATTACTGAAGACAATACAATTTAAAGATGACAAAGATTCAGAATTCATACAAATTTCAAGACTCATGAGTACTCAAGATTTCAAGAGTTCAAGATTAATATAGTTATAGATTCTAGGTTTTGTAAGACTCTAAATAGCACTCTAGGTTCAACATTCAAATTCTGATTTTCAAATTCTATTTTCTATCCTCTATTCTCTCTATTTTATTTTTTATCTTTTCTATTTTCTTTTTTATTTATCTTTGTTTTTCAAACTTAAGTTTTATATATTTATAATTCTATACTTTATATTTATATATAGTTTAAAACATTATAATTTTATAAATATGTTTATATAGTTTAAATTTATGTTTTCATATGCTTTTCTACTGTATAATATTAATTTACAACACTATATTTTTATTCAAGAATTTCCAGAATTATATTTATATCAAAACACTTGAAAAATGTTTAAAATTCAAATTTACACTAGAGTATGTCGACATACATTCGACATATAACTGTCAGAAATTTAAATTTGAAAGGAAGTGTCTTTTCACTATTTGAAATATTTCAGAAACATTGCAACCTTTCAGACACTATAAAACGGGCTTGAATTCGAATTTTTAATTATCTCTTCTTCTCCACTTTCACTCTCTTTCATTATATAATTATTCTTAATCATTTTTATGATTTCTACATTTATACTCTGCCAAATTCAATTCCGTTTTGATCAAACTTCTTCTCTCTACACTCTCTTCTCATCTCTCACTGAATCAAGTGTTGTTGAAGAGTTATAGAGCTGTTTGTAATTGCTTGGGTTGAGTAAAGTAGGAATCGGTGGTATTCCTTGTAGCCGTGAAATCAAGGATGTAGGAATCAGTGGTATTCCTTGTAGCGATGAAATCAAGGAAGTAGGAATCGGTGGTATCCCTTGTAGCCGTGAAATTAAGGAGGTTGTACTTGACTATTGATATAGTAATAAAACTCTGCGCAATCCAGCGTTGTGCGGGACTGGACGTAGGAGCAATTCGAACCAGTATAAAATCTGGTGTGTTCTTTCCTTTTCTGAATGTTTGTTTCTGTTTATTTTGCATATGTGTTTGAATCTGTGTATGTGATTGTGTTTGTGGTGTTTGATTCATTCTGTTATTCACATAAGTTTTAGATTTTGCTTAGATTCTCACAAAACTATTCACCCCTTCCTTCTAGTGTTTGTTTTGCCTTAACGATCCATTCCGCAATCCCTAACAATTGGTATCAGAGCAAGGTCTTTCAAAAAGTTCATAATCTGATTTTTGAAAATAGTGGTAATGGCAACCAACACTGGTAGCAATAATAGTTCTTTTACATAGGTTCAATCCACTGTTAGACCACAATTGTTTAATGGTAGTAATTATTCATATTGGGCATGTAGAATGAATATTTATTTACAGTCAGTAGGTTTAGACACATGGAACAGTACACAAAATGAGTATGTTGAACCTACAACTGCATTTGCACAATGGACAAATGAAAAAAACGCTGTTGCACAAAGCAATTCTAAAGCCATGAATATGTTATTTTGTTCATTAGATAGGAATGAGTTTAATAGAGTATCAGTATGTAAAACTGCTTATGAAATCTGGAGAACTTTACAAGTTACTCATGAAGGAACTAGTAAAGTTAAACAAACTAAAATAGCGATGCTAGTTAATCAGTTTAAATTATTCAAAATGAATGAGAATAAGTCTATTTCAGCTATGTATTGCAAATTTCAAGAGATAGTGCATTCATGAACAATACTTGGAAAACTTATTATGAAGCAGATCAAGTCAGAAAAAAATATTGAATTCATTAACTCCAGAATGGGATAAAAAAAATTTGACTATGGAAGAAGTCAATGATGTCAATGAAACAAAGATTAAGGAGTTAATCGGAAGTTTGATGTCTTATGAAGTCCAATGTAACGTCCCAGAAATTTGGACAGTTTGAAATGAATTAATTAATGATTCAACTGTTAATAATTAATTTTATATTAATACTGGGGTTAAAAATTTAAAATCAACTATATTGTCTGGAGTAGGATCGGATTCCATATTTAATTCAAAATGGTTGGTTGAAAATCAAAGATTTATTATTGGATATTTGAATTGAATTTAGTTGATATTTGAATAGGATTGAAATTCGAATAGAAAAATAAATGGTTGAATTTAAAATATAAACGTAGTTAGCGTTGAATGAATTAGAGAATTTTTATTTATTAAAATAAATTAGCTTAAATATGTGTATATTTGTAAATATAAAGAATATAAAATTTAACGGTTCAGATTTGGAAGCAAACGATGTATTGGGGAACGAACGAAATAAAAATAGCAAATCGATAAATAATTTAAAATTTTAAAATAACGTTGTATAATTAAATTAATTGAATTCAAAATGTTGAAACGGAAGGGTACATATATTTTTGTTGTATTTGGGGACTGTACGAATATTGAGCATTCGACGTCGGTTAGGGTACAGTTAAATTATACCTACCTCAGTGTTATACTAAGCCGATTATCACCTACCTTAAATAAACCCTTCCTGAGTAGTTCAAAGCTTCGCAGACCTATAGTCTGTAAAGGGCAGCTACCCTATAACCTATTTATCCGACTTTGTTCTTATCCCTAACTTTTGCCTTTATAAAATCACACGCCTTGTCCACTTTTCTTCATTAAAACCCTTTTTCCTGAAATCAAAATCCAATTTTTTTTCTCCCAAATAATTTTTCCCCAAAATTTTGTTCGACGTTGACCTTCTACGTCGCCGCCTTCACCATCGATCATGCAGCCACTTCGAATCCTGGCCAGTCCATCTCCATCTGCACCATTTAAGTTCGCTACCTACACCATTGTTGGACACCGCAAGTCACTCCCTTTTTGATGGACTCCAGCACAAAATCGGACGCTCGCACCCTGCTATGCAGTTTTAAGGTGAGTATTCTCACTCCCAGTTGAATCTAATTTCAAGTAATTTGATATCGGTACTAGCTAAATAAATAGTTGATCCATTCTGAACTTTGCTAATCCCCTTGCTATTTTGAGTTGGTTACATGTTTTTGTTTTAGTGACCGTAACAAGTTTTGCTTGCCGGCTGATAAAACTAGATTACTATGCCATCCCTTCCCTTATTCTAGTGGATTAGGACTGTCACTTGCCTTCAATACCATGTGGTGCAGACCTGTTCACATTTATTTTGGTCGCCTTCTTCGGCTATATATATATATACCTATTGTCATCATTGTGTTACTGTCTAATACTGGTAATCTAGAATGTGAACTTGTATAGGAACTTGTTGCATTAGTCATCTTTCCAAGATCGGTTATGGTTTGTTTATATAGTACATCCCACTTGTCTGTTCACCTAAGCTAATTCATTTTATTTTGGTTATTATCTAGTCTAAAATAGGAGGGCAAGGAATATGAATAATAAGTGTGTAGTTGACAATGAGCCCAGTTTCCTGAACTACGGTGAAACTGGAAATCAAAATGCATGACACTGTCACATGAACATATGTGAACGTGGTGGACATATTAGATCACTGAGATAAACAAATAATAGTTAAAGTCGACAGTTCTATATTCATGGTTATTTTGGTTATAACTGATATGTATGGGTTGAATGCGCATTTGTGTACTCGGCCTTATACACCACTATTTTTGGTTAGTATTTCAATTTCCTAAGAAAGTGTGGTACTCCACTGTAGTCAATACACTAGGAAGCGGTTTGTTATTTGAAGATAACCTAGTGCTGTTTAAACTAGGAGCATATGCGCACCCACCTTTATGTTTACATACGCTTGTTGCATATTTGCGGTTGGGTCTGTCTGCATTTTAATGGAAGTGTGATAGTTCTAAGTGGACATATAATGTATATGTGATATGTTGGTTGTGAATTGCAAGGATACCCCAGTACTGACCATTGTTGTCTTGTTTATCTTGATTACTGCCGTTAAACTAGTATTGGGTAAACCTGCAACACCTTTTACATTTGATTTAAATCTGAATCATTTGGTTAAATAGATTTTGGCATACAAAAATTTTAGTGAGCCTTGTAAAAAGCTGTTCACTGTAAATTTGGAAACATAATTGTTTTACCCGATTTTTTATAAAAGCTGACTGCATATGCTAAAGACTGGAAATGCATCTATTTTTGCCAAATTTAATAAAACTGATACTAATTATGTTTGTTAAAGAATTGATGTTATATATAAAACCGATACTACTTCTATTTGTTAAAAAGTTGATGTTATATTTAAAACCTGACACTACTTTTGGTTTGTTGAAGAGCTAATACTGCATTTGGGGTCGAGACTACATTTTTTTAGCTAAATTTTATATAATCTGTTCCCACATGTGTTCTACTCTACCCATATATGTCCCATGATATGGACCTTTTTAATCCAATCAATTTGCAGTTTTGTTGGACTGTTAAGCATGTATTTGAATAAGATAACTTGCTTAAACATATTTGGACCACTAAGCGCATGTTTTTCAATATATAGATATATATCAGTAGCAATGCAGCTATACAGTAAGCTAGTGATAATAGTAATGTAATAGAAACCATTATGTCCACTGAAATGAAGTTGCCAAAACATTTTTGTCCACTAAAAATAAATATTTGCTAAACCATAGAAATTTGAAGCAACTCTATCTTTTGTTAAAGCCGCTGAACTATTACGGTCACTGAGATGAATGCCAAGTTATTATGAACACTGAAATGAACCCATTCAGTATTTTTGAGCTTGCCGTCGGTTGAGCTGAGATTACTAGAAGCTGGGATTGGTTATGTTATAAAAGCTGTTTGTTATGGACGTATAGGTAGAGTAAAAATGGATATTATATAATAAATACAAATGGATATATTATAGGTGTATTAATGTCATAAAAATTGTTCTGTTATGCCATAATATACTTGAAGCTGAGACTACTTCTGTTTTGGCTAAATTTTATATATAAAAAATGACCTGTGCATGTTATTTTGCTAGATATGTATTTATTGGTATGGTCTTATAATTGTTTTGCTATCTTTGTTGCATTGGGCCTTCGCTACTTCATCATGTTTGTAAAACTGAGCACACCCCATGAATTTTCATAAATATACATACTACCAGTAAAGCTTTTTTTTGAAAATAAATACATGAAACATGTTTTGTTGCAGAAGGAAAATGTGGACTATGGAAAGAAATTTGTAACAACCCGTATTTTGAATAACTTGTTATAACATAAATCAAGGCAGAATTAAATTTTAAAATCTGAATTATGGGAAACGGGTTGCGCCATTGCGTTCGTCTCGGAAAAATACGCGAAATAGAGTCCGAGTTTTCGAAAATCGGAGTCCGTATGAAGGAGATATGGACGAACGAAGTTAGGCAGAAAAACCGGAAACAGGCCAGAAATGCACTGGCGCACCTGTGAAGTGCGCCAGCACAAAAATACACTGGCGCACTTGGGAAGTGCGCCCGTGTCGAGCCAGAAACCTGCACAGCCTTCTGGCTTGACCCTGGCTGGCCTGGTGCACCTGTTTTGGCCCTTGGTCTTGTTTTGGAGGCTTGTGACGATTTTTGAGGGCTGGGATCTAATCTAGGGTTAATCTAAGGGCCTAAAACACTCCCTAATCCTATAAATAAGACCCTAACCCTACCCTAATTCATTCATAATTAGATCTTGTAACTAAACTATGGCAAAATGAAACTTGATCATGGCCTCCACAAATCAATGAAGAGAGTTGCAAGCTAATCAACCTCTAATCATCTTCTTCTTCATATTTAGCAACTAAGGTTGCTAATCTTTGGGTTTGGTGAGTTTCTATCACTTTGATGATCAATTGTTAAGATAAGTAGATTAGGTGTAATGAGACTTATGGTCTTGAATGCGGATTAATGAGTTTGAATCATTTGTAATGATATGCATGTTGTATATGTAAGTTTGTGCATGTTGTATATGTAAGTTTATGTAAGTTGAATATGTGATTTTATGCAAGTTACATGTTTGTTAATATGCAAGTTACATGTATGATAATATGCAAGATGTGCTATGCAAGTTACATGTTTGTTAATATGCAAGTTACATGTATGATAATATGCAAGATGTGCTATGCAAGTTACATGTTTGTTAATATGCAAGTTACATGTATGATAATATGCAAGATGTGCTATGCAAGTTACATGTATGATAATATGCAAGATGTGCTATGCAAGTTACATGGTTGTTAATATGCAAGTTACATGTTTGTTAATATGCAAGTTACATGTTTGTTAATATGCAAGTTACATGTATGATAATATGCAAGATGTGCTATGCAAGTTACATGTTTGTTAATATGCAAGTTACATGTATGATAATATGCAAGATGTGCTATGCAAGTTACATGTTTGTTAATATGCAAGTTACATGTATGATAATATGCAAGATGTGCTATGCAAGTTACATGTTTGTTAATATGCAAGTTACATGTATGATAATATGCAAGATGTGCTATGCAAGTTACATGTATGATAATATGCAAGATGTGCTATGCAAGTTACATGTTGTTAATATGCAAGTTACATGTATAATAATATGCAAGATATGTTATGCAAGTTATGTATGCTTATGCAAGTTATGTGGATACTTATAAGCAAGTTCAACATGTTATGCAAGATATGTGTATGATAATATGTAAGTTCATATGCAATATGTTATGCAAGTCATGTGTGATAATATGCAAGTTTGGGTTAAATATAGTTGGGTTAATATATGCTCATATATGCAAGTTGACATTCTCTTAACCCATGATAAAGTTATATGCTAAGATTTGGTTAAACCCATGATATTCGTGATGGATCTTCCCTTTTATTATGTCGTGAAATGAGAACGATTTGCGTGGGGAACGATGGGGTTAATAAATATGTTAATTAAAAATATGATTGGGTATGATTAAGCATACCATAAAAACAAATTAACATAAGAGGGAATTTACCTATTGAGTTAGGTCTACCCCATGGGAATTTACCTATTGAGTTAGGTCTACCCATGTTATGAAAAACTTAATATTAATTAGGGATAATTAATATAAATTATGGGGGTGATTAATTAGGTGTAATTAATCGACTAAGACACGAGGTTGGACTCAGTTGTAGCGTAAAACTGCCCGGACCCAACCGGCTTAACCAGTTGCTACAAATGTTAGCCCAATGTGAGAGGTCTTAGGCACAAACTAAATACGTGATTAATGTAAAGACACGAGGTTAGACTCAGTTATGACATAAGGCTGCCCGGACCCAACCGGCTTAACCAGCGGTCATAAAAGATAGTCTAATGTGAGAGGTCTTTATGAGGATCACGGTCTTAATTAATTAAGAAACACTTAACCATATAAGCATGTAGTGGGGCATGAGGGTTAAGTGGGTGCCTTGGGTGGCATGAGAAAACTAGTGGGTTGCCTTGGGTGGCAATAGAAAACACGATTAGAATACTTAACCAAAGTGGAACATGTAATTAAACATGATTAAGGGGTTAAGTAAGTGCCTCGGGTGGCATGTGGGAATTAAGTAAAGGACTTGGGTGTCATGTGGAAATCTAGTGGGTGCCTTGAAAGGTAATTAAAATATGATTAATGACTTAACCAAAGTATTTATAACATGTAAGTGGACATGGTTAAAGGGGTTAAGTGGGATACACTAGATAAATTAACAAGCTTAAGTGGTAGCTTGTGGGGGCCCATCTCAACCAATATCCCAAACGTATCTTTGTGGGCTCGACCCAAGTCGAGTGACGGGACACGCATATTGGGCTTGACTATAAGAGGCCAAAAACGGGTTAGCGGTGGCAACGTAGGACCAACGGGTTTCATATGCGTGTGTGGACCCGGGCTGGTTAGTAAATCGTTGTTACATCGTGTAGATATAAAGCCGTGCACCGTTGATATTATCAGGTTGCCACTTTGGGGAAATGATACACCCCATTGTGGGACCGGCACGGGTATCTACGTTAGGGAGCCGATCGCTTGGGAGTAGTGGGTACACCTAGTAATGATAGGGGCAGACGGCACCTATGTAGGGGTACTAGAAACTACTGGGTAAAAATTACTAAGTACATTTAGTGGGATCAACCTTTAAGTAGAAATTAATCTTAGGTAGGTAAAACTGGTGTGGTGCAGTGTAGGAATTATCTTTGAGTAGGTCTGGGGCGGTGTAATTTAGTAATTATCCTTGGGTGGGTAAATGCGTCTTTACGGTGATCTTAGTTTATCCTAAGTTTACCAAGCTGCTTAGTGTAGCCATTCATCCCCAGTCGTTACCGTATATCAACTTATGTCTTCTCTGGTTATTTTAATGATTGTATTGTTAGGGTTATAGGACTCACTCAGACTTATGTCTGACCCCGTTGTTTTTATCTTTTTCCCCCAACCCCAGGTTATTAGAGTGGGCCTGGTGCTAGTGGGCTTTGATCTGATTGCTGTATCTATCCTATGGAGCTTGGACCTCTGAAGTGAAGCCGAGCTTATCTTTCCTTTTATGGCTACTAGTTATGTAGTGGGATTATGTACTTCTATTTTATCAAGATGGATATTATGTACTTGACTCTGGTTTATGGTTTTGTGATGTAACCAAACATGTATTACTTTCCGTTGCAATGAAATGATGATTTAAATTTTCAAGTATTACTTATATCTGTCTTGCTGTAATTTTACTGTTCTATATTCACTCAAAATACTTCACCAAAACTAAGGCATTCCCCTGGTATGAGTGACCTTAGCGGACGTGGGGTGTTACACGTGGTATCAGAGCTTAAGGTTACCGAACAGATAAAATTTTTTAGAAAAACTATTTTCTAAGAATATTTTTGAAAGGAGTATTTTCAAAAACATGTCTTTTAAGAGAAAAGTTTTTGAAAGAAAAGCATAATCCCCAATAGCCATATCTATATCTTTCGAATTCTCCATTTTGAATCTCTTCCTCTCTCTCATTTTGAGTTTCCCCTCCGCGTATAGATGATCTTTCTAAGATAGATAAGGATGGAAAACCACTTCAGGGAACTTGGACATTAGTCGGACCAGAAGTTGGTTCAAGAAGGAGGAGGACTGGTAGGTACCTATAGGATAGACGATGAGAGGAAGGCTCAAATAGTTGTTTGGTTAATGAAAGATGAAACCTCATTGGTGGGAGGTTATGAGTGGAGAATAGGGAAGAAGAAGGCTGGTAGTTATCCTTTTGGGAGGAATAGGACACGTTATTAGGATTGTCCAAAGAAGCAAAGGCAAGGTATGGAATCTTCTGGAGGGTAGTTGTATTCCCTCACGACTAGGGTACCAGATGGGGATATGACCGTCTAGGTTGGAATTTGGATTTCTTTATTATCCGATTCAAACTTTATTTGATTCTGATATATCGAGTTTGTTTATCTCATCGTTGTTAGTTGAGTCACTGCACTTAGACACCAGTTTAGTAGATGATCCCTTAGTTGTTTCAAACCCAATTGGGGCTCCATGATGTGTTTGGGTTTGAAAGTTTCTATACTTAGCGCCGAGTTTAGATGTGATGCTTTTTGGGCTTCACGGGCTATGGGTTAGTTTTGGGCATGGAATGGTTATCCAGTAGGGGTGCCGTTCTTGATTTTGAAGGGAGAGTTGTTAGGCTTTTGACCCGTTTGGGTAACACTCTCGAGATCTCTTGTAATCCCATAGAGACTGTTATGCTAAGTTATCTAGAATCGCTGGACACGTCGGTCGAGAGTTTGCGATCTGTTAGAAGTGGTCCGGGAATACTCGGATGTGTTTGAGAAGGTGAAGGGCTTACCTCCGGAGCGGGAGATTGACTTCCGAATATATCTGGTAAACAATGCCAAACCAGTGACTTGGCCAGTGTGCCACAAGGCTCCTCGTGAGAGGAGGGAACTCCATAAGTAAGTAGGCGATTGCTTGAGAAGGGGTTCATAAGAAGAAGTATATCGGAGTGGGGCGCTCCAGTAGTTTTTGCCATGAAGGCGGATGGGTCCCTCAGACTTTGTGTAGGCCAAAGAGAACTAAATAAACTCACAAAGAAGAATAGACACCCATTGCCAAAGATTGTTGATCTCTTTGATCAGTTGGTTGTCGCCTCAGTATTTTCGCAGTTGGACTAAGCCACATGGTTTCGTCAGTTGAGAGTGGCTGACGATAGTATAGAGAAGATTGCCTTTAGGACTCCGGATGGTTTTATGAGTGGCTGGTGATGCTATTTGGTTTGACGAACGCCCCCGCATACTTTGTTGATTGGAAGAGAAGGGTGTTCAGAGAGTACCTAAATAAGTTTGTGATGGTCTTTGTGGATGACATCTTGGTCTTTTCTAGGAGCGAAATAAGTTTTCATATGTGCTCAATAGGTTGAGCAAAGCCAGTTATGGGATAAAACGGTGGTTTTGGAGCGAGACTGGCGAGGACATCCAAAGTTGGTCAAAGGCTTAATTGTTTAGCCATTATTATTATTATTTTTAGTATCATCTCACGTAGGTTGCCTGAACTCGAAGGAGATGTCCCTTGGGTGTTTGTCTGATATTGGTTTCGGCCTTTGGGGCTTGCATTTGGGGGATGTCGAATTCGACTAGGGTGGTCTGCGTGAGAGATGGACAGTTGTGACGATTTTGGATAGGATTCTTAGCATCTTATGAGTTGAGATAGCGTATACCCCTAACAAGGGAAGCATGGTAGCAGACGCCTTAAGAAGAAAAAGGTTGTCCTTGAGTTCATTGATCGATTAAACGACGGAGCTTAGGGTTTATTTCTATGTTTGACTTTAGACCTTCCGTTGACTTTGTACCCGGTTTGCTAGCCTCCTTGGAGGTTAGGCCTACTCTTTTGGGACGGGGTGGCGAGGCACAGCAAGACGACCCACAGTTGGTTGAGCTATGAGAGAAGCTCATAAGGGGGAGGAGTCGTCCAGCCATTTGAGTAGGTACACCCTAGATAGTAAGGGGTGGTTGCGTAGAGACGGTAGACTTTGTGTACCGCAAGACGAGGGTTTGAGGAAGGCTATACTTGATGATACACATCGGTCGAAGATGACCATTCATCCCGGTAGGGACAAGATGTACCAAGACATAAAGCGAGTTTTCCTTTTTGCCAATCTGAAGAAAGATGCGGCCAAGTATGTCGCTAGATGCTTGGTATGCTAACAAGTGAAAGTGGAACAGAGGAAACCCGGAGGGTTGCTTCACCCGTTGGAAGTTCCGAAATAGGAAGTAGGATAGTGCCTCGTTGGATAACCGAAATCAAGGAAGGGTAATACGGGGATTGGGCTTATGGTAGATAGACTTACTAAGTGTGCCCATTTCATACCCGTGAAGAGCAAGAGGACTATTCCATGTCTAGCTTCAGTTTACCTTCGAAGATTATTAGATTGCATGGTGTACCTTCCAGCATTGTGAGTGATCAAGATCCTATCTTCACTAGGGAGTTTTGGAAGATTTTGCAAGAGGGCGGTAGGGACTCAGTTGTGTTTGAGCACCGCATCTCATCCTCAGACGGACGGTCAGACCAAGAGGGTGAACCGTATCTAGAACATCTTTTGAGGTTATGTATTTTGGATTTTGGAGGTACATGGGAAGAGCATCTTCCGTTGGTGGAGTTCGCATATAATAGCAGCTTTCAGTCCAGTATTGGTATGGCTCCTTTCAAAGCTCTTTATGGAAGGCCTTGTCGATCTCCTACATGTTGGTGGGAATCTACGGATAAGATCTTGCTTGGGCCAGATATGGTTAGAGAGACTTCAGAGAAGATGGGTTGGATTCGAAGAAGGATGAAAGCGGCGGAATCTTATGCGGACAAGAGGAGAACAGAGCTTGAGTTTGATATTAGGACATGCTTTTTATCAAGGTGTCTCCGTTACGGAATGTGGTTCACTTTGGATCTGTTAGGAAGTGAGTACCAAGGTTTGTAGGGCCATTTCCCATTAAGGAAAGAATTGGACGGATGGCATATAGAGTGGAGTTGCCTGACAGACTTAGTGGTGTACCGGATGTATTTCATGCGTCCCATTTGAGGAAGTGCTTACATGAGACCGCTGAGGTGGTAGAGCCGAGTTTGCTTAAAGAAGTAGAGTTAGAGCACGATGAGACGATTCGACGAGCTCCTACTCGCATCATTGGGTCAGAGATTTGGAAGTTGAGAAACAGAGAGGTTCAACTAGTCAAAGTACAAAGGGGAGATGAAGAGAGTGACGCTACTTGGGAGACGGAAGCGAAGATGCGTTCTTTGTATCCATTTCTTTTGGAGAGTATGTCTTTTAACTTCTCCTTTATCGCTTGCCTAGTACTTATCTTATCTTTAGTAGGTCCTCTCGTTAGTCCTGTTTGACCTTTAGATAGGGAAAACCTATGGTTGAAACATGTGTTTGAGACATGTTATGGTTGATGGATGCAAGTGGATGCAAGTGTTTGCTAGTGGTTGCTCGTGGATGCATATATACACACTCTAGGCACTAGATCGGCTCAATCACTTCATATTGCATATTGCATAAAATTGTGTGTAGTTAGCTATATTTATGGATGTATAATGATTGTGTTATCATATGGATGATGCATTTTGGTGAATGATTGTGCACTCATATAGATACTGTATGTGTCGATAGGGTTATCTCGCATACATATTGGATGCATGGCACTATCATGGTTTGCATATGTTCATACATTAGATAGGGAACATATACACACACTCTTTGCATATGCTCATACATCATTAGAAATTGTTTTAAGGACAATGGATGCCCGTGTTTGATGGATTGAGTAGATGGTTGTTTGGTTGGTAGGATACGTTCTTCTTGACTTAGGGATTTCGGGGACGAAATCCTTTAAGGAGGGGAGAATGTAACAACCCGTATTTTGAATAACTTGTTATAACATAAATCAAGGCAGAATTAAATTTTAAAATCTGAATTATGGGAAACGGGTTGCGCCATTGCGTTCGTCTCGGAAAAATACGCGAAATAGAGTCCGAGTTTTCGAAAATCGGAGTCCGTATGAAGGAGATATGGACGAACGAAGTTAGGCAGAAAAACCGGAAACAGGCCAGAAATGCACTGGCGCACCTGTGAAGTGCGCCAGCACAAAAATACACTGGCGCACTTGGGAAGTGCGCCCGTGTCGAGCCAGAAACCTGCACAGCCTTCTGGCTTGACCCTGGCTGGCCTGGTGCACCTGTTTTGGCCCTTGGTCTTGTTTTGGAGGCTTGTGACGATTTTTGAGGGCTGGGATCTAATCTAGGGTTAATCTAAGGGCCTAAAACACTCCCTAATCCTATAAATAAGACCCTAACCCTACCCTAATTCATTCATAATTAGATCTTGTAACTAAACTATGGCAAAATGAAACTTGATCATGGCCTCCACAAATCAATGAAGAGAGTTGCAAGCTAATCAACCTCTAATCATCTTCTTCTTCATATTTAGCAACTAAGGTTGCTAATCTTTGGGTTTGGTGAGTTTCTATCACTTTGATGATCAATTGTTAAGATAAGTAGATTAGGTGTAATGAGACTTATGGTCTTGAATGCGGATTAATGAGTTTGAATCATTTGTAATGATATGCATGTTGTATATGTAAGTTTGTGCATGTTGTATATGTAAGTTTATGTAAGTTGAATATGTGATTTTATGCAAGTTACATGTTTGTTAATATGCAAGTTACATGTATGATAATATGCAAGATGTGCTATGCAAGTTACATGTTTGTTAATATGCAAGTTACATGTATGATAATATGCAAGATGTGCTATGCAAGTTACATGTTTGTTAATATGCAAGTTACATGTATGATAATATGCAAGATGTGCTATGCAAGTTACATGTATGATAATATGCAAGATGTGCTATGCAAGTTACATGGTTGTTAATATGCAAGTTACATGTTTGTTAATATGCAAGTTACATGTTTGTTAATATGCAAGTTACATGTATGATAATATGCAAGATGTGCTATGCAAGTTACATGTTTGTTAATATGCAAGTTACATGTATGATAATATGCAAGATGTGCTATGCAAGTTACATGTTTGTTAATATGCAAGTTACATGTATGATAATATGCAAGATGTGCTATGCAAGTTACATGTTTGTTAATATGCAAGTTACATGTATGATAATATGCAAGATGTGCTATGCAAGTTACATGTATGATAATATGCAAGATGTGCTATGCAAGTTACATGTTGTTAATATGCAAGTTACATGTATAATAATATGCAAGATATGTTATGCAAGTTATGTATGCTTATGCAAGTTATGTGGATACTTATAAGCAAGTTCAACATGTTATGCAAGATATGTGTATGATAATATGTAAGTTCATATGCAATATGTTATGCAAGTCATGTGTGATAATATGCAAGTTTGGGTTAAATATAGTTGGGTTAATATATGCTCATATATGCAAGTTGACATTCTCTTAACCCATGATAAAGTTATATGCTAAGATTTGGTTAAACCCATGATATTCGTGATGGATCTTCCCTTTTATTATGTCGTGAAATGAGAACGATTTGCGTGGGGAACGATGGGGTTAATAAATATGTTAATTAAAAATATGATTGGGTATGATTAAGCATACCATAAAAACAAATTAACATAAGAGGGAATTTACCTATTGAGTTAGGTCTACCCCATGGGAATTTACCTATTGAGTTAGGTCTACCCATGTTATGAAAAACTTAATATTAATTAGGGATAATTAATATAAATTATGGGGGTGATTAATTAGGTGTAATTAATCGACTAAGACACGAGGTTGGACTCAGTTGTAGCGTAAAACTGCCCGGACCCAACCGGCTTAACCAGTTGCTACAAATGTTAGCCCAATGTGAGAGGTCTTAGGCACAAACTAAATACGTGATTAATGTAAAGACACGAGGTTAGACTCAGTTATGACATAAGGCTGCCCGGACCCAACCGGCTTAACCAGCGGTCATAAAAGATAGTCTAATGTGAGAGGTCTTTATGAGGATCACGGTCTTAATTAATTAAGAAACACTTAACCATATAAGCATGTAGTGGGGCATGAGGGTTAAGTGGGTGCCTTGGGTGGCATGAGAAAACTAGTGGGTTGCCTTGGGTGGCAATAGAAAACACGATTAGAATACTTAACCAAAGTGGAACATGTAATTAAACATGATTAAGGGGTTAAGTAAGTGCCTCGGGTGGCATGTGGGAATTAAGTAAAGGACTTGGGTGTCATGTGGAAATCTAGTGGGTGCCTTGAAAGGTAATTAAAATATGATTAATGACTTAACCAAAGTATTTATAACATGTAAGTGGACATGGTTAAAGGGGTTAAGTGGGATACACTAGATAAATTAACAAGCTTAAGTGGTAGCTTGTGGGGGCCCATCTCAACCAATATCCCAAACGTATCTTTGTGGGCTCGACCCAAGTCGAGTGACGGGACACGCATATTGGGCTTGACTATAAGAGGCCAAAAACGGGTTAGCGGTGGCAACGTAGGACCAACGGGTTTCATATGCGTGTGTGGACCCGGGCTGGTTAGTAAATCGTTGTTACATCGTGTAGATATAAAGCCGTGCACCGTTGATATTATCAGGTTGCCACTTTGGGGAAATGATACACCCCATTGTGGGACCGGCACGGGTATCTACGTTAGGGAGCCGATCGCTTGGGAGTAGTGGGTACACCTAGTAATGATAGGGGCAGACGGCACCTATGTAGGGGTACTAGAAACTACTGGGTAAAAATTACTAAGTACATTTAGTGGGATCAACCTTTAAGTAGAAATTAATCTTAGGTAGGTAAAACTGGTGTGGTGCAGTGTAGGAATTATCTTTGAGTAGGTCTGGGGCGGTGTAATTTAGTAATTATCCTTGGGTGGGTAAATGCGTCTTTACGGTGATCTTAGTTTATCCTAAGTTTACCAAGCTGCTTAGTGTAGCCATTCATCCCCAGTCGTTACCGTATATCAACTTATGTCTTCTCTGGTTATTTTAATGATTGTATTGTTAGGGTTATAGGACTCACTCAGACTTATGTCTGACCCCGTTGTTTTTATCTTTTTCCCCCAACCCCAGGTTATTAGAGTGGGCCTGGTGCTAGTGGGCTTTGATCTGATTGCTGTATCTATCCTATGGAGCTTGGACCTCTGAAGTGAAGCCGAGCTTATCTTTCCTTTTATGGCTACTAGTTATGTAGTGGGATTATGTACTTCTATTTTATCAAGATGGATATTATGTACTTGACTCTGGTTTATGGTTTTGTGATGTAACCAAACATGTATTACTTTCCGTTGCAATGAAATGATGATTTAAATTTTCAAGTATTACTTATATCTGTCTTGCTGTAATTTTACTGTTCTATATTCACTCAAAATACTTCACCAAAACTAAGGCATTCCCCTGGTATGAGTGACCTTAGCGGACGTGGGGTGTTACAAAATTTCTACTTGTTCAAATATGACAAAGTAAAGCTTTCCCATAGTCTATTTCATGGTGCAGATAATTATAAATGTTAACTTCTTTTTATTTTAAAAGTTCAATCTATTGAACTAGTCCTAATTATGCCACCTTATGTCTGCACTATTTATTTGTGTTCATCCTACTAGACTAAAGTACCTGTTGCCTCACATCCTGTCCTACATGCCCAGGCTACTTAAGTTCATAGTTAGTTTAATGTGCTTGTGATGTTGAAAATCATTCACAGTTTGAAGCCAACTATAGCTGAACTGATTTTATTAGATGCTTTGCCATTATATGGTGTTAGTTGTCATGGTGCTTCTGTGATATTATCCTATATCTAAAAATGCTTGTGTGACACCGCCGGTATAAATTGTATCTGCATTCAATTTGGAGAGGGAATAATTATACTTATTCTATTCTTTTACTTATATGTGACTGACCGTCCATGAGTGGCACGACCAATGGCCATAACTCATTTCCTGTGAGGCACATTATTATTGATTCTATATAACAATGTGCGAGTCGACAGCACTGCAAATTGTATTCCATTTTGCTTCTTAATTTATATTATTTGCTTCATGAAATCGATAAATAAATTTGGTTAAAGGCTAAAGTAAATAAAGACAAATTAAAAGTAAATAATGTGAAGAACGTTATTTTTCTAAGTACACTGAGATGAACAGATATCACCACTGTTTATTTTCTATATGACATCGATGTTGGGGTCAACTATTATATTTCAGTTTATATTAAAATTAATTTACTTGAACTATGATTTAATCCTGACTCGAGTGTTTTATGTTTTTTGCATGAAATGCTCGGGTCAGACCCGAGCAGTAAAGGTTTTAAAGATTTCATCCCAGGATTCAAAGATTGGAAACATTAGGGATTCCTGAAGATGCGCATTTTGAAGATTTTAAACCAGTAAATATTTTTCTGTATTCAAACTGTTGCTTATATTCGCTGTATAGAAATGAAAACCTTGTATTCAAATATTGGTGTATATATATAAGTTTATTTTGGAGTCTAAATACTATGTTATTCATTTTATTCTGTATTTCTGTGTTGATTCGTTCTTTTTAAACTCTTTAAGCTAAATAACGATCTGTCGATTTGAGCGTTTTAAATTGGTTTAATCACTGATTTGAAATGGTCAAAAAGGAGGGACGTTACAGTTGATATCAGAGCTTTGGTTTATTCAAAGCCTAGCTTATTGGGTTTAAATGAATAGGATCAACACTAAAAGAAAAAGCGAATTTTGAAAATAAAAGGGTTTTGAAAATAATTTTGGAAAGGAAAATAATTTTGGTAAAAAAAAATATATTATATAAATTTTGAAGATTAACATTTTAAACCAATACAGCGGAAAATTTATTTTGAAAATTATAAATTTTTGGAATCCCCAGTCTTCGGATCCAGGCTTGAGAGAGCTAATCTTCGGTAAGGCCTCTTAGATTTGAATCACGAATATGTCATCAAACGACATTAGAGTATGATAAGTATAGGAGAATCAATCGTGTATTTTAAAAATAAAAGGGCGACTGAAATTTATCAGAATAAGAATTTTGATGGGAATTTAACGGAGAAAAGGGAAATTTTGAAATCATTTCAAAATTTGAAATGATAAATTCTATTTTGGTAGTTGGAGAATAAATGAATGGAAATCAAATCGAAAGGGGCTATAGTTGGAATTCGATCGTGTCAAACTATATTACTAATCTATTCAAATTTATTCAAAATGTGGCAAAATAAATTATAATTGGTTTCGAACCTATAGTGTATAATCGGATATATGAATTCGATAGAAAATTTTGAACTTGAATATTTATTAACGAAAAGTGGATTGTAAATGAGAATATAAATGAAGCGAGATATGGATGGAGATTTTAATGGGGTTTGAACCTGTATTTGAATGGAATCAAAATTATTCTGATGTGACGAATTCAAACTTCGATAAAAGGAATAATATTTACTTTTTAGAAGTAAATAGCATGTGAAGGGGAAAATGTTGTAAAGTAAATTGAGAATAAAGGAAATGGAGCGGATCAATATGGTGAAATTATTCTGAAGTTCAGAATATAAACCAAATGAGAATTCTCCAAAGTTCGGAATATATTATCGGAAAAGAGACTATCCGAAGGGAAGTTATTCATGGAAGTCGGCTATGTCTAATTTCAGGAAAATACAATTTATTTTCCATTTTAAATAATTTTTTTATAATTATTAATAAATTGTTATGTTTTGGATTAAAGAATAAAGTATACTTTTAACGTTATATATTTTCGAGAGCATGAACTACCGTCACAATCAACGATTATTGTAAAAGAAGGAAATTCTTAATTCGAAAGTTGCGAGAATGAATGTTTTATGGGTATTTGAAGTTGTGAACTTATCTATTTCAAAGTTAATAATGCTGTTCAGTTAAGGTCTGAGAGGTAAGTATACCCCTACTTAATTGACTTCATTATTGGCTGAGAAAGGGTTAAGGTTCAATAGTAAGAGCGGTTAAGTGAAGAAAATTAATGAGTGTCAACAGTTGAATGAGAATAGCGATGTTTTATTTAACATCCGTTTAATCCAAATAAAGAATTTAGAATGTGTCACCCTGAGAATGAAATATATTTTAAAATATATATATAAAGAGTTGTGAATATATGGAAATGTTTTCCAATAAGAAGTATAAGGAATCAATATGTTAATTGGAAATATTTTTCAAAAGACCGTGAGAGGCCAACGGGGTTTGATAAATTAGAATGGCAAGAACTGAAGAACAAAGAGCCGCACGACGAGAACAAAGAGTGGCAGAACGTATAGGAAGTGGATTTGAAATTTGAATCCGAGAATTGCATGAGGAATGTTTTGATAAGAAGTTAACAATGGAGTTAAGGAATTAGAAAACTGACTGGAGATTAGTTAAGTTGAAAATTTTCCTAAGCATTGATCTTGTTAGCTAGCTTTTGGACCAAGCCACCAAGATTCGAACACGAGTTCAAGATGAAGCTTTACTTGTGAGAAGGCCTGGACCCGATCGCAATCGTCCCCCTGCTATCCCGATCCGAACCACTCGTGTCAACCAGATCCGACCCGCTCCTCCTAGCTCGATCTGATCCATCCATGAAAGCGCGATCCGATTCAATCCCAGGAGACGTGATGAAGGCCATGACTAAGTCCATCACGATCCGCAAACGAAGGATCTCGCGACACCTGTCCGTAACTGTCATATTGACCATTTCTTCCTCAAGCTACGAACCAGTGCTAGATTCTCGAGATTTGCGCCACGTATGACCGCGATCCGTCTGCAAATATCAGCTATAAATAGCCCCAGATTTGGCATTTTTCAGGACCTTTTTGGCAATTCTGAGTTCTGAGTCCACCATTATTACACCTCCATTATTATTCAGAGTTGTCTCGAAATTATTCAGTGAATTCAACATTGTAAGAGTGAGATTGAGGGATAAATCATCGATTGTACTCTGATTTCAAGTATAATCATTGATATAAAGTGGAAGTAGGCTCGTTAACGCCGAACCACTATAAATCTTGTGTCTTTTCTGATTTTCTAGCATTTTTCCTGATATTAATTTCTGCATAACTGAACAACTTGGGTGTTAGAGCCAATTTTGGATCTAACATTTTGGTGCTTTCACTGAGAACAAAGTCTCAGTACATTGGATTGTTGCTCTACTGTTCGGACAGTCAAGTCCGAAGAAGACAGTCCAAAACTCAGCAGTTTCGACTTTTGAAGATTTCAACGATACCCAGATATCATGGCTGGAAAGAAGTCTAAGGAATTACGAGCTTCGCAAGCGAACGAAGCTACGAATGAAGCAATCGAAGAAGGTGTGCACGAGCAGATCGAGGAGGAGCGATCGGATCACGACGACATGGGGGCAACCCGACCCGAAGAGGGTACCTCGACCCGACCCGAAGGGGGCGCCACGATCCGGGTCTCTGAAGGTGTTATGGCTCGATCCCAGGACAACAGCACCATCCCCTCATCTAGTGCCCCCGCGATCCGATCCCAAGGAACCACCACGAGCCATCGATACAAGGGTACCGCGATCCGAAGCGATAATCAGACCGCGACCCGACCCGTAAAGGAGGTTATGGCTCGATCTTCTCATGCTGGTATAACTGCTCGACCTGGCCCAAGTTCTTTACGTATAACAGAGAATGTTGACGATCAATTTGACCCTTCTGCCCCAATTACCGAGGGACATTTAACTCGAATACTTGAAGCATTGGACGGGAAAACCGATGAGCTGGCCGCTCAAAGACAGGAGAGCTCATTGTTGCGTCAAAATATTACTGCCTTAGGCAGAAGAATTGACGATATTCAAATGCAGGTTTCACCACCTCCAGCTCACCCTTTCTCTCTGGAACATACGTCGTCGTCTGAAGAGCCCCGAAGGAACCAACGATGCCCCCCTTGGAAAGGCCCGAGAACATAGAACAACTTTGATTTGGGTCACTTCCATCTCGTGAAGAAGAGGCATTTAATCAGGGAACTGGTAACCGCAACTTAAATGAGCCTGTTCTACCACCAAGGAATGACATGCCTCCCGTTCGTCGCGTGATCGATCGCGGTAACAGGGGGCAAGGGAGTTCTGCTCAGGGCCCAGATTTTATAGCAGCGCGTCAAAGAAACGCTGGAGGAGGGCGTCGGGCAAGGAGTGCAGATCCCGAATCTACCCTGACCCATGCAGAGGTCGAAGCAATGATTAGGCAAGTCATGATAGATAGCCGTGGACAGAGAAATGAAGATTGGGGGCATAGATCGTAGTCACACGCCTTTTACTGACGACATACTGGATGTTACATTCCCGAGGCGCTTCAATATGCCAACTATGAATCGCTATACGGGCAGGACCGATCCCATCCAGCATTTAATGCGATACTCCTGGTCAATGAATGCCGTTGTAGCCACGGACGCGGTCAAATGTAAAGCGTTCCCTATATTCTTGGAAGATGTGGCATTATTGTGGTTTACCCGCCTGCCAGCACGGTCAATATCCAGCTTCAGGGAACTGAGTGAAATATTCGTGAACCAATTCCGTCTTCATGCCCAGAGGTCTAAGAATGTGATTGACCTATCCCTCATTAAACAATGACCGGACGAAATCCTGAGGTCATATTTGGATTGTTTTAACTTAGCTGTCACAGAAGTCAAAGATCCGCATGAGCAGACTGTGTTGATGTCCTTGATCGATGGTGTCGACAAAGATACCGAGTTTAGAAAATATCTGGCTGGTAAACCTCCTCCGACCAGAGAAATATTTTATGAAAAAGCTAACATTCCCCTGCGTCGGGAAGAGATATACGCCAATCGAAAAAGAAAGGCACTGATAAGGAAGATATCCAAAGCAATGTGGCCATCAAGCAAACGGGAGATAGTTCAGGAAAGGTTGAAGTTAACATTGGGAACAAGAATCAAGACAGCAGTTGCCAACCAGGGAATAATAATAATAATCGGAAAAGAAATCGAGGAAATGACTCTCAGAGGAGGTCCCGGCCCAGACCGTTTGAGAACTTCGCACCGTTAAATAACACGTTGGAGAACATCTTCCTGGATACATATAATGTCCTCCAATACAAAAGGCCTCCTCCAAGAGATTCTACAGAGAAAGAGCGTGAAACTAGGAAATTCTGTCTTTTTCATCAGATTCACGGTCATACCACAAACGAATGTCATCACTAGAAATGTGGTTGAAAGGCTGCTCCGAGAAGGGAAGCTTGATGAGTATAAGGTAACTCCCAGTGACAGGGGGCAGGCCGCACAAACCCCGAACCAAAGCCAACCTACTGCCAAACCAACGGCTCAGCAAAAAGGAAAAAATATAGTTATCAATACCATAATTGGTGGGCTCCACCTAGCAGGGCACAGTTTCAGAGCTATGGATCAATACATAAATGCAGCTAAACAACATTTCGAAGTGGGAGAGTGTAGTAACCCCGAGGACAGCGCTCCGATTAAGCAACAAAAGACGATGTCCGATGACGTCATATTTCGTGAGCGAGAGAGTATTGGAGTACACTCCCCAACTGAAGATCCGTTGGTGATCACTGTCACCATTGGCATTTCGAAGTTTCAGATCTATGGATCAATACATAAATGCAGCTAAACAGCATTTCGAAGTGGGAGAGCGCAGTAACCCCGAGGACAGCGCTCCAGTTAAGCAACAAAAGACGATGTCCGATGACATCATATTTCGTGAGCGAGAGAGTATTGGAGTACACTCCCCAACTGAAGATCTTTTGGTGATCACTGTCACCATTGGCCCAGCGATAGTTCATAAAGTCTTGGTAGATAACGGGAGTTCCGTCAACATTTTGTTCAAGAAAACGTTCGACCAAATGAAACTCGAGCCGAAGGATTTAAAGCCATGTGAAGGTTGGATACGTGGATTTAATGGGGCCTCAACCGCTCCAATAGGATACGTGGAATTATCAGTAACCCTAGGGGAAGGGGAACGCCAGAGAGTGAGTATCCTCCCCTTCGTGGTCCTGGATATTGAATCGCCGTACAATGCCTTCTTGGGCCGACCGGCCCTAGCCAAATTCAGGGCATGTAATGCACCCTGGTGCTTATTGTTGAAATTCCCAACGGATTCCGGTGTGGGTATTGTTAGAGGAGATCAAGTTGTTGCACGAGCATGCTACATTGCAAAGTTAAAACTGCTCCGCAAAGGAAGAGATATAGAAGCGAAAGGTGGTTCCTCCCCTCAAAGGGATGAATCGTCATAGCAACTAAAGGAAGTACCTTTGGGAGGGTCGCCCAGAGAGTTGCCCGAGGACATAGATCCCAGAGAGGATCAAGAGCCTGGGGGCAGAATGGCGACTCCCAATCAAGCAACTGTGGATGGACCAATCGATGATAGTGACCCAGAGAAGGTCCTGAAGATTGGATCCCAGTTGGATCCCTCTCGAGCCAAGTAATTAACAAATTTTCTAAAAACTAACTTGGATGTATTTGCCTGGACCCATGCGGACATGTGTGGGATCCCCCTCAATTATGAGTCATTCGCTAAGCATTAACCCGAAACATCCTCCCGTCAAGCAGAAAAGGCGAATGCTGGGTCCAAAAAGGTCTGCCGCATTGAAAGAAGAAGTCGAGAAACTGAAGAGTAATGGATTTATTAAAGATTCGATGTACCCTGACTGGATTTCAAATCCGTTGTTGGTAAAAAAGGCCAATGGAAAGTGGCGAACGTGTATCGATTTCTCTGATCTAAACAAGGCTTGTCCGAAGGATAGCTTCCCGTTGCCTAGAATCGATCAGTTAGTAGATTCAACTGTAGGTCATGAACTCCTTTCTTTTATGGATGCTTATTCGGGGTATAATCAGATCCCCATGCATGTCCCAGACCAGGAGCATACCAGCTTCATTACGGATTTGGGATTATATTGCTATGTGGTGATGCCTTTTGGTCTGAAAAACGCTGGCGCTACTTATCAGCGGTTGGTGCATAGGATGTTCTACAACCAGATTGGGAAAATGATGGAGGCATACGTCGACGATATGTTGGTAAAGTCCAGACAGTCATCCGATCATACCAACGATTTGGCAGAGATAGTTCAAATTCTCCGAAAATATGGGATGAAATTGAATCCTTTGAAATGCTCGTTCGGGGTAGCATCCGAAAAATTCCTGGGGTTCATTGTAAGCTCGCGTGGAATTGAGATTAATCCAGACCAAATTACAGCAATCCGAAATATCCAAGAGCCAAAGCAAATTAAAGATGTGCAAAGCCTTACTGGAAAAGTGGCAGCGCTAAGCAGATTTATCTCAAAAGCTACGGATAAATGCATCCTGTTTTTCGAACTAATAAAGCGAGGCAAGCGCAACTTTAAGTGGAATCCTGATTGTATAGAAGCTTTCCAAAATCCGTTGAATCATCTGGAGAGACCCCCGATACTGTTTAAGCCTGTAGATCACGAGGATTTATTCATATACTTAGCAGTGTCATCCCACGCAATCAGTTCGGCTTTGGTAAGAGAAGAGGATAAGGTGCAAAGACCAGTGTACTATGTGAGCAAGAAATTGGCAGACGCAGAACGAAATTACCCAAAGATAGAAAAGCTCGCATACAGTTTGCTGATCGCATCTAGGAAGCTTCGTCACTATTTCCAAGCTCATCCCATTACTGTTTACCGATCACCCGCTTAAGCAAGTCCTACAAAGGCCAGAAGCATCAGGGAGATTGCTCAAATGGAACATCGAACTGAGTTAATTCGACCTGAACTTCCAACCTCGGAGGTTGATAAAAGGGCAGGCACTCACAGACTTTATAGCGGAATTTACCATCCCAGAAGATGATACGGTGACCGAGGAAGATGATACGCCAAAGCTACTCCTTTACCCTAATGCCTGGAAACTATATACTGATGGAGCTAAAAATGACAGACGATCAGGTGCCGGAGTGGTTCTTAAAACTCCAGAGAAACGGCTAATATATTATGCTCTTAGATTGGAGTTCCACGCAACCAATAATGATTCCTAATATGAAGCTCTAATTGCCGGGTTGAAACTTGCAAAGGAACTAGGGATAACGAAGCTAGACATCTTTTGTGACTCCAATTTGGTCGTAAACCAAGTTAATGAAAAGTTTCAGGCTAAAAGTCCAAGGTTGATATCATATCTGGAAAAAGTAAGAACGTTGCTGGATGGTTTTGAGCATCATAGTATATCTCACAATCCTCGAGCGGAGAATCAAAGAGCGGATAAGTTAGCAAAGGTGGTTAGTTCCGATAATCCATAACATACGGAGCTAGTCCCAATTGAAGTATTACAGTTTCCTAGTGTGGATCAGATGGAAGTTGATCCGATACTGGAAATTGAACCTGAAAGGGAGTCATGGATGACCCCCCTAAAGAATTTCTTGATGAATGGAACGCTCCCAACTAAGAAAAGTGAGAGGCGTGCAGTTATACGGAAGGCCTCCCGATATGCGTTGCAAGGCGAAGTCCTGTACAGACAAGGTTTTTCGATTCCTCTCCTTCGGTGCATTGCCCATGACGACATCAAACGTGTGCTGAAGGAAGTCCATGAAGGTGAGTGTGGCGACCACATGGGAGGACAAACGTTGGCAAAGAAGATATTGCGATACGGCTATTTCTGGCCCACCATAAATAAGGATGCAGCCAAGTATGCACGACGTTGTGATGCTTGCCAGAAGTTCTCCAAAATTCCTAGGGCACCACCTAACCAGTTGAAGACAATGACAAGTCCAAGGCCTTTTGCTATGTGGGGAATTGACATTATTGGGAGCCTCCCCATAGCAAAGGGCGGAGCGAAGTTCGCTATTGTAGCCGTGGATTATTTTACTAAATGGGTAGAAGCAGAGCCTTTGACCACGATCACAACCAAACAAGTGATCACCTTTGACGTTAGGAACATCATCTGTCGATTTGGGATTCCAAAAGACATCATAACCGACAATGGGACCTAATTAGATAGCACGGAGTTTCAAGATTTCTGTCGGAAGTATCACATCGAGAAAAGATTCACCTCTGTGGCACATCCGCAATCGAACGGACAGGTTGAAGCGGCAAACAAGGTGATCAAATCCATTCTGAAGAAAAGATTGAAGAGGGCCAAAGCTATGTGGGTCGATGAATTGCCCCTGGCACTATGGGCCTACAGAACGACGTACAAGTCGGCAACGGGTCGCACCCCATTTTCCCTTGCCTTTGGAGCTGAAGCAGTTATTCCGGTCGAGTTAAAAGTACCATCCCATCGTACCATTTATTACGATCCGATGACCAACCATGAGTTGCTCCTTAAATCCCTGAACATGATTGAGGAAAAAAGGGACGAAACCGACTTATGTGCCTTGAGGCACAAACAACAAATAGCTCGGTACTACAACAGAAGGGTCCGAGCTCGGACATTTGAACCCGGAGACTTGGTTCTGAAGTGTGTCTTTCCGCCCCCGGTACATATGGGCCCGAAATGGGAAGGACCGTACTCCATTTCACGAAGGCTTGATAATGGAACCTTCAAGCTAGCGACCGTGGATGGAGATGAAATCCCCAGAGTGTGGAATGCCCAGCATTTGCGGCTTTACCTGACATAAAAGTATCAGTTTTATTCTTTTGTTTTTAGAACCATGTAAAAAGGCTCGACTTGCCTAGAGCAGTCTAGTTATTTGAACAAAAGATTATAAAGTGGACGTAGGTCATGATTCAACCGAACCACTATAAAAACACTGTGTGTCATTTACCTTTACTGCACCATTTCTTATCTACTCTTTTATTTTGATCAATATATATACTGTTACCATTTCGAGAATTGTTTTAAATTTATGCAGTAATCTTAAAGCAACCAATTCAAAATGTCGTCCAGTAGATCGGAAAGTTCACGATAATTAAAGCTCCAAAAGGTGCAACGAGGTAAATCGCACTACATCTTGCACTCTAACTCCCGAAATCAGGGAGAGAGTATAAAGGACGCGGAGATAACGTCCCCAAGGCGTGAAGGTGCACCATGATAAATCCGCCTTGACAACACTCTAACCCGCTGAAGGATCGAGAGAGTATAAAGGCGCTAGAGACTTAGCGCCCCAGAACTTCTGCCCCGCTGAAGGATCGGTGAGCAGACCAAAAATAGAGCTCGAACTCTAACCCGTTGAAGGATCGGGAGAGTATAAAGGCGCTAGAGACTTAGTGCCACTCGAACTCTAACCCACTGAAGGATCGGGAGAGTATAAAAGCGCTAGAGACTTAGCGCCGCAAGAACCATTACCCCATGGAAAGATCGGGATAGTACGAATATAATTCTAATCGATCGCCAATGCGCCCTGGCCAGGCACTAAAATGACAATCAATTAGGAGTATATACGTGCATCGCTACACATTTACTTAGCACATGTATTCCCCAATGATTGTTTTCGTTATGATAAATGATCGTTATTCGTAACTTTAACTATGAAAGTTTCAGTTATGATTATTTAAACTCCGCTAACATGATGAATTTGCAGGAACACAATGATGCAAAAGAAGTAGGTCCTTATTTACTGGAAACGGATTTACAAAAAACGAGAAACTAAACAAAAAGTGAGGGCCAACCTCACGACTACATCTTTTAGCCAAAAGAAATCCTAAAACTAAAACATGAGCCAATAGCTGCACCCTATTTGCGCTTGGGAGATGGCTTTGATTTCTTGTCCTTCCTCTGTTTCTCCAACTCCTCTTTATCAGTACCGAAGCGGTCGCTTTTCTTCCTCTTCCTCTTGTCGACAAGGGGCTCCGGAGAAGGACTAGAAGGTTCAGAGGCAAGCTGTGAAGTTACCGATCTAGAAGAGAATCTTATAACCAACCCAGTCTTGGGGTCGATTTCAGAAATAGGGGTCACGAACACAGGATTCAGTTCCTCCCACTTAAGAGCCAACTGTTTCTCCTTCCTAGCTTGTATGTCAGCCAAGGTTTCGCTATCATCACCCTTGGCCTTGTCAATGATTTCTACCTCATCTTCCTCATCTCCACGACTGTCGTATGTGTCATGCAGAGCAGCAATGATCTTGGCGTCTGTAGGAGCGCCAGTGCCAGACTCCACGGGTGCTACTGTAACTCTATCACTAGTTGAGCCCCCGGTTTGCTTTGAGACCTCAGAAGCTTCGACACCAGAAACCGGTGGAACCTCAACCTTCTCAGCCTCTGCCTTCTCCTTTGCACCCTTTTCGGCCACTTTGGTACCTACACCATTGGAAGCAAAGGTTAGCGAATCGAGAGGAGATGTGGCCATGTCGGTTGTCTATCCCACAAGACAACGACAAGTTACGATTGCTTTAATAAACTGTGGAGAAAATGTGGAGATACCTTCGGCCGATGCATCTCCCAGATTTGTACTGGTGGTCCCGACAATCGGAGGAGTAGGTGCCAAGGGAATCAATGGATCATTGGAGTTATATCCCTCAACTTCAGAGGTTTTGGGCTCTACCACCGAGCTCGAGCTCTCGCCAACATTATCCTTGCCCTTGAGCCTGCTCTTCTCCCTCTCCATTTCCTCGTGGATAAGGCGTTTACCTTCCTCCAAAGCCTCAAGCTCTTCACCTCTGAGAAGGGTTTGCATCAGCTCGCGTTCGTCAATCTCATCGACCCCCAGTCGCCGCTTCTCGCCCTCGACAATTGCGTCCTATATATTGGCCAAGGTAACATGGTAGTCTGGAATCCACGAGATGTCTCTATGCTTGATAACTTAACCAAAGAAATCGAACAATAATTCCTCAAAACTATCTATATCTTTCTCTCTTTTGGCAAGCTTATCAGCCGCATCAGCCGCTGACTCAAGAGCGCTATTGGCATTGCTTTCGGCAACAGCTACACGCTCCTCAGCTCGAGCGAGTTGATCATTTAGAACCTCCTTTTCCTTCTTGGCAAGGGCAAGGTCATTTTTTAAGCTCGCCCTCTCTTTCTCCCAAGCCTCTTTCTCAGTAGAAAAGCGATCCTGTACTGTCTTCAGTTCAGTATTAACTGCCCTGAGATCCTCTACTTCCTTCCTCAGGGCCACCCGTTCCTGGCTATTTAAGTCAAGCTCGTTGCGAAAACGCTCCCTGGCACTCTCTAACTCGGACTTGTAATTCTCTACGTCTCGCCGAGCTAAAGCCAGTTGGGCTTGTGCATCCTCCAATTCTTTTTCCATTTTGCACCTAGCCCTAGCATCATTGTAAATCTTTACTCTGGCCCTGGCTTCGTCCGCCTCCATCCGGCGGATGATAGTAGAGAGTGTAGCAGCATGCTTCTTCATTACCCCATATTGTTTAGCTACATGGCATACATACCCTATCACCTCTGTGTCCCAATCCTCGGGGACCGGTTCAAGATCTGGGACGAACACCATCCTCTCAAAGTAAATGTCGGGAAACTGTTTTCGTAAGCGCTCTAGCCTGGTCGTAATCTCAGAACTGGGGGCAACATCCCTAGCAGCAGCGGTGTCCAAGCCAGGATCACCAAAGGAGGTAGGAACTGTCTTCCCCTTCTCTATAATCCTGCCCTCATCTTTGTCCTTATCCTTTGGCTCGACATGTTTTTTAGAAGATTGGGCATGAGAAGGAGTGCTTTTTGGAGGAGTTTAATCTCTAGGAAGTTGCTTCCCCCCAGCTGGTGGCATTTGACGACTATGTGGCTTTCCATAACTTTGCTTCGGAGGAGATCGAGGTCGTGCAGGATAAGATTGATGAGGATCCCGGGGTCGACGACTATCCCTTCCCCGACTATCGCTACGAGTGTGCTCAGGATCTGGAAGGAGGCTTGGTGTGCCCTCGCGAAGGGAACGGTAGGAATAAGATCGTTTGCGAGACATTTTTCCCACAAAGAAAGCAAGTGCGTGTTAGAACTATGAACCATAGTAGCAAAAGAGTGTTATGATAAATGGTGCATTTGTTTTGTGCATCCCGTGAAATCCCTTTTTTTGAAACAGACCAGGGCCCGAAGTTAGGCTCGTTTGGGTAACTTCTTTTTCTCCAACTGGGGCACCCGTCTCTTCGGAGAGGGGAAAAATTAGTTCCCCTCCGAAATCTTCTTGGGTATAGATGTCATCTGGCAAAGGAATTTTATTTAATTCCCCGAGAATCTGTTCCTCTATTAACTCATCTTGGGCGACAGACTCAATTGGCGATGAAGCTCTTAAGGGAGACTGCCCCTCGGAGGTTGGAACCTCTTTTGGTTCATCAGCTCGTCCCTCATCTCCTTTATACACGTTTAAATCTTCGTCATCCTGATTAATCATCGGCGAAGGACTCTTGCGAAGAGTAGTCGTCTCTACAACTTAAGAAGTTCCTTCTCCTTCAGCCGGGGGCACATACTTGTAAGGTTTGCCGCCCGCGCCGAGTCCAAATCTTATGTCCAGAAGATGGTGCTTGTGAAGGTTTTCATCGGTAATACATTTCTTGATTCTCAAGAAGCCTGACTTGATTTTAAGAAGACAGTATAATCGATCGTTATACATTGAGCCTTCTGTCTTGGGAAATGTGTGATCTGCACAAGAGAAGAAGAAACATGTTAGTTCTTTAATTATGTAATTAAGTCAAGCATCTGGAGGCTCGAAACTTACTAGACTTGAGCCACCTCCTCGCACACCCAGCCTGGTGTTTTATGTAAAACCAATCAGCTTTGGGGTCCCCTATGTTGCTGTAACCATCGGACAGAACCTTCCTGTTGGCAACTGATTCAAAGAAAGAGAAATTTGGGGTCGCTGTGGAACAGTGCTTGAAAATATAGTAGAATTTCAAGTCTTTAAAAGTAAGCTCAGTTTGCAGAATCTCTGCATACGCGACATATAGAGTGTACAAGGCTGCGTAAGCATTGGGATGAAGCTGCATAGGGGCAATACACAATCGTCTTAAGGTTTCAATGATAATTGGAGGAAACGGAGGAATAGCGCCTACCCAGCACATGAGTCGGCTGATTGCCATGTACCCTTCTGGAGCAAGATGAGGTCTATCTCCGCTTTCGGGTGTTTACACATCGTCCTAGGGGATCCCGTGTTTCAAACAAATTTTCTTAAGTTTTATATCGTCTAGTTTGGAAGCTAAAGAGTTAGTGAATTTCTCAATTTCTAGAACGCCGGGAATCTCATCGGGAGCTCGGTCATCCACCTCGGACTCCTCCTCTAGCGAGGTACTCTCAGATGAATTTGATTATGTCTCTGCCTCATATTCGGATTCAGAATCCTCATCCTCTGGATTAATTGGAGGAACCTCGGGATTATGGTGTTCCGACACCTCCGGGTCCACCCCTGTTTCAAATCTTTCAGGAGAACGATTATCCGACATTGCTGTTTTGGTGAGCAAACATGAGAAATTAGAAGATAATAACCCGTGGATACGTGTATGTGCTAGTGCTCGTGTGTGCAAGTGTGTATGATACTGGAAAATAAAGTCATGAAGCAAATCGGATAAGTGTAATAAATACGCTGTTAAGTCATGTTGTCAATCAGACCAAGAGGTTCATCTCGGAGGCTCTAACCTAACTGTTCAAAGTCTTGTGATAACAGTGCATTGCTTAAGTTAAAAGCACATATGGGATCGCTTCCAGGTCGGTTTGTGGGAAAGATGGAGGTTGGATCGCTGGAGAAAAGGCTAATGCATAGGATCGGGTCGGTCCGTAGGGATCGGACCGCTGGAGAGCTAAGTCGGCAATGGAGCATCGATTCGTGAGTCGAGATTTGGACAGCGGAACGATCCGCCGTTTCGTGAATAAGACCCCTCGATCCGTTCTCCCCTTCTTGTCATCTCCACAATCCATATCGATACCACGACCCGATCCGCTAAACTCCTTCCTCCAACTAATACCGCGACCCGAACCCGAACCACACCTACGACCCAACCTGGTCAACTCCTTCTTCCTCTCCTCTCTTCCTCCTCACTCGTGAGCTCGAACAGCTGGACCCATTAACCATCGTCACCTCTAGAGCCTTGAACGCCACAAAATCCCGTCATCCTGGCCTTTCAAATCAGTAAAAATTCGAGAGAAACGAGAATGAAATTACTTGCAAGCATTCCTAGTGTAATTACCTGTTTTCTGAAAATCGAGATTAGGGTTTTTGAGAAAGAGAAGCAGGCGGCGGTAGGAGCAGAAAGAGAAGGAGTAAGGGAGGAAGGGGGAGCAGATTATATAGCTAAACCAAGAGTCCTTTCGTCTCCCCTTTTTGTCGTGACTCGGTCCACAAAAATCCACAGGCCGTGAGCATTTGTGAAGGCCCATCAGGGCTAGGGCGGCAATCCTCTCACTTGGTTCGCCCGTGACGTCTACCCTGGTAACAAACTACGCGGAACTGAACTAAAGAACAACCGTGAAATAAAAGAAGTGAAAATACATGCAAAAGTATAAAAGCTTACCCAACGAGCTGATTTTTATTTTCCTCTGAAATTCAAGGGACAAGAATGATCTAGCAAATGAAGGAATAACCAAAGGATTAACTTGATATTTATACTGGTTAAGGGGTGCAATTTCCTGAAATGGTATGACGTCTCAAACAAACACAACCTTTGGTTCATATCACTTCATGAAAAGATAGCTTAGTAACTTCGAAGCATGTTCCATTCTCGATAAAACATACTTCGAAGGGGCAAAATGTTGGCTAGCTTTTGGACCAAGCCACCAAGATTCGAACATGAGTTCAAGATGAAGCTTTACTTGTGAGAAGGCCTGGACCCGATCGCGATCGCCCCCCTGCTATCCCGATCCGAACCGCTCGTGTCAACCAGATCCGATCCGACCCGCTCCTCCTAGCTCGATTCGATCCATCCATGAAAGCGCGATCCGATTCAATCCCAGGAGACGTGATGAAGGCCATGACTGTCCATCGCGATCCGCAAATGAAGGATTTCGTGACACATGTCCGTAACTGTCATATTGACCATTTCTTCCTCAAGCTACGAACCAGTCCTAGATTCTCGAGATTTGCGCCATGTATGACCGCGATCCGTCTGCAAATATCAGCTATAAATAACCCCAAATTTGGCATTTTTCAGGACCTTTTTGGCAATTCTGAGTTCTGAGTCCACCATTATTACACCTCCATTATTATTCAGAGTTGTCTCGAAATTATTGAGTGAATTCAACATTGTAAGAGTGAGATTGAGGGATAAATCATCGATTGTACTCTGATTTCAAGTATAATCATTGATATAAAGTGGACATAGGCTCGTTAACGCCGAACCACTATAAATCTTGTGTCTTTTCTGATTTTCTATCATTTTTCCTGATATTAATTTCTGCATAACTGAACAACTTGGGTGTTAGAGCCAATTTTGGATCTAACAGATCTAATGTAGGTTTCGGCCTTCGGGATTGACGCTTAGGGAATTGTTCACTTGCTAATATACGGTCGAAGGATGTGAATATGAAAGAGAAATAGAGCGTGAATAAGAAATGGGTTATAGGGATAAAGAAAAGAATTATGGAATTTTAGAAGTGTAAAGATTTGAGTTAAGTGATGAATTGAATAATTGGAAAATTTGTGTACCTGGAAGATTTGGAAGAAAATTGGTATATAATCTGAGATTGGGAAATCTGAATTAATTGGGAGATCAAAACTAAAATTTTGAAATAGAATTTGAGGATATTCGATCGTAGATATTGAATGCAGAAGTTTCGGAACTCATCTGAGATATATAATAATACAACGAATTTGAAATGATTGATTTGGAAGGTAATCGATTTAAAGTGAAATCTTATTTATATGAGAATGAGATGTTTGAGATTATGATTTGGAAAGAAAATCTTATGTAATCTGACATAAGTACGTTTATGAAGAATATGACATGAAGTACTATATGTACGTATTATTATATGTTTCAAAACAAAATAAGGAATTCTTTGAATCTCGAGCTTAGTTGAGATATGTTGCTGGTGGTAGTAGGTTGTCCGGACATAAAACTCGAGTTGTCATTGTTCCTTGAAGAACACGAACGTGTAGCATAATTCGCAGGGCTGTAGATGGCCTACGGTGGACGGATGTTTTTTGGGGAAACCAAGCGTAACCATTATGTCTGCTGTGATCTACAGTCATGATAATGGCGTAATCCGCAGAGCTGTGAAAGCTTACGGGATGGATGTTTCTTGAGGGAATCAGGTGTAACCATTGTGTACATGCGGTCCACATGGCATATCTACGAGTGAAAGAGATGTAACCACTAGAGTTACTAAAGATAGAATGGGGCCATGATATGTGTGTGATATCTTAGTAATGGTGAGCCACCTGTTGGATTGCAGCACTGTGTCTTCGTGACTTGATATGTCTTCTTGACTTGATTTGTCTTCGTGACTTGATGTGTCTTCGTGACATGATTTGTTCTCATGATTTGATCTCTCCTCGTGACTTGGTTTATCTTCATAATTTGATAATTTGTTTTCGTGACCCTGAGATAGAGCAGTCAACGCTCAATGACCTCAGACTTTCTTTTGACTTTTTCCGTTAATCAGTCCATGACGAAATTCGAAAGGGAGTGATTTCCTATGGATACGGATGTTTTCTGGGGGATCCAGACGGAACCATTGTGTATCTGCGATTCATGAACAATCAACATACCAATATCATATCGTTACTTTCCGTATCTGTTTTTAAATTATTATTTTTTGAAATATTTCCACTGGGAGTTGAAGCAAGGATATATGGAGTACTTAGAGATTTTAGTCATGCGCCTGGCCAGCATATGCCTAACATCTATAAGAACAACAATAGACTTGTCAAACTTCGAGTTATCAAAATAATTTCAAATTAATAATTTGAAATTAAAAATGTACTTAATAAATTAAGAAAAGATTTCGAAGTATTTTCTGCACAACTTCAGTGTTGTATATTGAAATAGGGATTTCGGAGTTTGAAAATTTTGAAGTCAATAATTTGTAACTTGAAAAGAAGATGTTATTTACACTCTTCAATGAGTGTATGAAAGAAAATTGGGTTGATAAGCCTAGACCCATTACGGTGCAACGATGAATGAGTAACATTGACAGTTGAGATTTATAAAGAAATTTGGTATAATTTGAGGTGCATAAATCTAACTTGTGTAGAAATTTAAATTAAAAAGAGAGCGGTCTTGAGAAAAAGTCGTATGATTTTGAATCTCTTAGGAGATTAAATAAAATGAGAATTTGGAGATATCTCAAAACAAATTGAGATCGAAATTGGTCTGAGGAAATTGAATATAGTCTAAAAGGCAGGGAAATAAATAAAACCGATTCAGAAGATAAAGAAAATCGTGTTTGATCAAAGTTGATCTCCAACTATAAGAAAGAAAATTTGATGCTCCGAGTAAATTGAATGTGATGATTAAAAAGAAAGTTTGATGACTTAAATATCGATATTTAAATTAGTTGTGAGGAAATTATACACGAATGTGGAAATTTGAAGTCTATACTGGTATAACTCTAACGATCTCTCCTTTTCGAGGACAAAAAGTTTTAAAGGGGGGAAGATTGTAACGTCCCAGAAATTTGGACAGTTTGAAATGAATTAATTAACGATTCAACTGTTAACAATTAATTTTATATTGATACTGGGGTTAAAAATTTAAAATCAACTATATTGTTTGGAGTTGGATCAGATTCCATATTTAATTCAGAACGGTTGGTTGAAAATCAAAGATTTATTATTGGATATTTGAATTGAATTTGGTTGATATTTGAATTGGATTGAAATTCGAATGGAAAAATAAATGGTTGAATTTAAAATATAAACGTAGTTAGCGTTGAATGAATAAGAGAATTTTTATTTGTTAAAATAAATTGGCTTAAATATGTGTATATTTGTAAATATAAAGAATATAAAATTTAACGGTTCAGATTTGGAAGCAAACGAAGTATTGGGGAACGAACGGAATAAAAAGAGCAAACCGATAAATAATTTAAAATTTTAAAATAATGTTTTACAATTAAATTAATTGAATTCAAAATGTGGAAACGGAAGGGTACATATATTTTTTGTTGTATTTGGGGACTGTACGAATATTGAGCATTCAACGTCGGTTTAGGTACACTTAAATTATACCTACCTCAGTGTCATACTAAGCCGATTATCACCTACCTTAAATAAACCCTTCCTGAGTAGTTCAAAGCTTCGCAGACCTATAGTCTGTAAAGGGCAGCTACCCTATAACCTATTGACCCGACTTTGTTCTTATCCCTAATTTTTGCCTTTATAAAATCACACGCCTCGTCCACTTTTCTTCATCAAAACCCTTTTTCCTGAAATAAAAATCCAATTTTTTTGTTTTTCTCCCAAATAAATTTTTCTCAAAAATTTTGCTCAACGTTGACCTTCTACGTCGCCGCCTTCACCATCGATCATGCAGCCGCTTCGAATCCTGGCCAGTCCATCTCCGTCTACACCATTTAAGTTCGCCGCCTGCACCATCGTTGGACACCGCAAGTCACTCCCTTTTTTATGGACTTCAGCACCAAATCAGACGCTCGCACCCTGCTATGCAGTTTTAAGGTGAGTATTCTCACTCACGATTGAATCTTATTTCAAGTAATTTGATTTCGGTACCATCTAAATAAATAGTTGATCCATTCTGAACTTTGCTAATCCCCTTGCTGTTTTGAGTTGGTTACATGTTTTTGTTTTAGTGACCGTAACAAGTTTTGCTTGTCGACTGATAAAACTAGATTACTATGCCATCCCTTCCCATATTCTAGTGGATTAGGACTGTCACCTGCCTTCGATACCATGTGGTGCGGACCTGTTCACATTTATTTTGGTCGCCTTCTTCGGCTATATATATATATATACCTATTGTCATCATTGTGTTGCTGTCTAATACTGGTAATCTAAAATGTGAACTTGTATAGGAACTTGTTGCATTAGTCATCTTTCCAAGATCGGTTATGGTTTGTTTATACAGTACATCCCACTTGTCTGTTCATCTAAGCTAATTCATGTTATTTTGGTTACTGTCTAGTCTAAAATAGGAGAGCAAGGAATATGAATAATAAGTGTGTAGTTGACAATGAGCCGAGTTTCCTGAACTACGGTGAAACTGGAAATCAGAATGCATGACACTGTCACATGAACATATGTGAACGTGGTGGACATATTAGATCACTGAGATAAACAAATAATAGTTAAAGTCGACAGTTCTATATTCATGGTTATTGTGGTTATAACTGATATGTATCGGTTGAATGCACATTTGTGTACTCGGCCTTATACACCACTATTTTTGGTTAGTATTTCAATTTCCTGAGAAAGTGTGGTACTCCACTGTTGTCAATACACTGGGAAGCGGTTTGTTATTTGAAGATAACCTAGTGTTGTTTAAATCAGGAGCATATGTGCACCCACCTTTATATTTACATACGCTTGTTGCATATTTGCGGTTGGGTCTGTCTGCATTTTAATGGAAGTGTGATAGTTCTTAGTGGATATATAACATATATGTGATATGTTGGTTGTGAATTGCAAGGATACCCCAGTACTGACCACTGTTGTCTTGTTTATCTTGATTATTGCCGTTAAACTAGTATTGAGTAAACCTGCAGCACCTTTTACATTTGATTTAAATCTGAATCATTTAGTTAAATAGATTTTGGCATACAAAAATTTTAGTGAGCCTTGTAAAAAGCTGTTCACTGTAAATTTGGAAACACAATTGTTTTACCCGATTTTTTATAAAAGCTGACTGCATGTGCTAAAGACTGGAAATGCATCTGTTTTTGCCAAATTTAATAAAACTGATACTACTTATGTTTGTTAAAGAATTGATGTTATATATGAAACTGATACTACTTCTATTTGTTAAAAAGTTGATGTTATATTTAAAACCTGACACTACTTTTGGTTTGTTGAAGAGCTAATACTATATTTGGGGTCGAGACTACATTTTTTTTAGCTAAATTTTATATAATCTGTTCCCACATGTGTTCTACTCTACCCATGTATGTCCCATGATATGGACATTGTTAATCCAATCAATTTGCAGTTTTGTTGGACTATTAAGCATGTATTGGAATAAGATAACTTGCTTAAACATATTTGGACCACTAAGCGCATGTTTTTCAATATATAGATATATATCGGTAGCAATGCAACTATACAGTAAGCTAGTGATAACAGTAATGTAATAGAAACCAATATTGTAACGGTAAGGAATTCCTCTCGATCCGAATTGATCGTTAAACCGACCAAGACCGTTCGAAACCCCTGATCGTTTTGAGAACAACACACATCGTAACGCAAACAGAGGAACATTTCATTGTATATTACAACAATTCCATCAGAATACAAGAATATACAGAGTATGAATAAATATTACACATTCGACAAATATCAGAGATTATAATAAATTACATAGCAGCGGAAAAACAATACAAAACACGACTGAAAATAATGCACGGATACAGAGCTTTCCGAGCATCGTTACAGTTGTAAATCAGGATCCTGTGAATATAAATCTGCAAAACCAAAACTACTAGCTGACCGTGTCGAAAATAGGGGCACCCAGAGTTTAGGTTAAAACAATAAACTCTAGGTCAGTCATGTGACTGGTGTGAGAACTAAAACAGTTATTAATCTTTATTTTATAGTTAGGTAAATTAAGGGACCACGCCGTATAACACGGAACGAGTTTCCTCCCAAGAACACCAGTGCATAAAACAACAGCGCAATGCTAAATAAAGAACAATGAAGCTATTATAAGACCCAGGTCCCATCACACAATGCAACGCAAGCCGGAGGATAGGGTTTTTACCTTAAAATAGCCAAGAATGCTTGGTGCGCGAAATTTCATGTTTTATTATTACTAGAAGTGTATAGTGTCAAAACAATTTCAAATCATAAGTATCAATCATAGACGGCATAAGTGCCCCATACCACTATGTCGCCATACTAGGCTCTACAATCAAAAACCGCAAAGTCACGTATTGGAAGTTGGGTTTCCATCTATGAACCGAGGCAAGGGATCGTCCTTACCGGCTTCGAGACAATCTAGCCCATGTCTCAGGAACAGCAGCAACTGCCCCATGGATCGTCAGGACCGGTCCACTGATGTGGATTATTATGCCTGAACACTACGTTTCCCCGCCCTTTGGGGCGTAAATGAGCCAAATGACTCCATTAGCTCCACACAGTCACCGATATATCTGAGGCGCCTCGCAACAGCAACAACCACACAGGTGAAAATAATATAAATGTCAGGGCTGGTAGGTCACTGACACCACCCTAGCTAGAAGGAAACACATGCCCTCCCTGATGTCCTCTCCCGTTTCTGGTTCACAACCGGGGTGTGAGGCTCGCGAATTCACGTTACACAAAGCTATGCCACACAGGCGGTGCTTGGATCATCAACCACAAGACTCTGCTTTTCAACAAAAGCTTTGATCAATTGCCACTTAGGCATGCCACACAGGCAATTCACTCCATGTGATTGATATCCATCAATATATAACCCCTGAGCTCGTACGTCTCAGAGAAGGGCGTTAAGCAAGAGAATAAATTCTCCGCCGCCAAAAATATATATATTTAATAGAAATCAATCACACAGAATAAAATCCATTGTTAGACCACAGTCCATTTACAAGTTCGTTGTGGGTCTGAACGAAGCCGGAGGCACCTTGTACCTCGCATATCCATCGATCTCCAAGTACGTCTGGACGATCACCAACTGATTCCCTCCTCTTGGGTGTACAGCCCAATCAAGATCATCAGTAATCACCCAAACAATGTGAAGACCTCTGGTCTTCGACCACCGTCTTCATCCTCGACACCACGTCATATCAGTTATTCAGAATGGGATAAACCCGGTCTTTCTGAATAACTCGCGTATATAATAAATAAGTGTTACACAAACACAACATACGCATCATTCCAATTCAGAATATCCTTTTACTCCAATATTCTTATACTTTGGGAAAGGTTCCCATTAATTTTATCAAAGATAAATTCTTTAAATTTATTCTTTAATCTCCTTTTGAATATCAATTCAAATTAGTCGGGATTAGCGAACCACACCGAAGTAATCGTTTATTTTATTTCCCAATCCCAACCTATTCATCCCATGAAGTAAAACTGGTCATACTTCATATCTAACACCACGGTTTTATCGGTAAATTCAATTACCATTTCACGTTCAAATCAAATTAAAGATTTAACTATCGCCTGGAGCAAAACTGGTGATACTCCATTCTCGATCAGTTCAATCTAATTAAAGATTCATTAAAACTCCACTTAGTTTTAATCTTCCAAAAATCAATATCCTGTCTTTAACTGGGTTAAAGAACCAATGTCATCTACAACACGGTTCACGATAAACCCAAAATCACATTTCATTAATTGTCGAGTTAAAGAACAAGTGTTATTTAAAACACCGTTCACGATAAACCCAAAAATCAATTCAAATTCAAATTCAATTCCAATTAAATACCATTTAATTGGTACACTTCATTAAATCTAAATAAAAAGATTTAATCTTTTTCTCAACTGGGTTTAAGAACAGTGTTAATGAAGACACCATTCACGACAAACCCAAATCACATTTGATATTAAATACAAGGCTATGAATAGAAAATATATCTGCTTATATTCAATATCAAATTCTACGACCAACAAATATCGTATTGGAAATAATGATATAAATATATCTTTCAAATTTCCATACCAATATCTATATAATCACGAAATCCAACATCAAAATATTCCAAAGACAATTTCGATTCAAATCCATTCCAATTCAATTATTGGAAATTCTGGTTACTTTTAAAACCCCTTTTTACACAAATCATTTCTTATGATATCATTTCTTATGATTTTACAAATCATTTCTTATGATTTTACACAAATTATTACTATTTTTAATAATTTTATCAAGGCCCGTACAGTCGATTTCCATCAATGGCCATCGAACTGCGCTTATGGCGACCTTTTCCAAATTTGATTTGGACATAATTCCAAATCCAGCCGTTAGATTTCAAATTTCTAATATTCTTTAGAAAGATCTTTTCGATACGAACCCAACGGCTCCGGTTTTAGGAGAATCCGACGGTCGGATCTCCCGTAATATCCATTCGAAGTCAATGGTCGAAATTCGCGAACTGCCGCGGCGCGGCGCAGCGCGTTCTATTCAGGCCTTTATATATATAATATATATATATTATATATATTTCATCGATTTCCTTTCAAAACGTATTTTAAAAACCATTTTAAATTCGTTTTCGAAAAGATTTCAACTTCATATTCAATTTTGAATCAAAATTGAATATTCCACATCATCGATATACAAATGATAATATTTTCAAAACGTTATATTTTGAAATCTCTTCTTTTTCTATAATCATTATAAAAACGAATATAATCGATATAAATATCGTTCACGTCAAAATGACGTCAATCTAATCAACACGGCTTTTATTCAACACATGAATGTTTATTCTATTCAACACATGAATATTTTTCTATCCAACACATGAATTTATTTTCAATTCAACACATGAATTTATTTTCTATTTAACACATGAATTTATTTTCAATTCAACACATGAGTTTATTTTCTATTCAACACATGAGTTTATTTTCTATTCAACACATGAATTTATTTTCTATTCAACACATGAATTTATTTTCTATTCAACACATGAATTTATTTTCAATTCAACACATGAATTTATTTTCTATTCAACACATGAATTTATTTTCAGTTCAACACATGAGTTTATTTTCTATTCAACACATGAATTTATTTTCAATTCAACACATGAGTTTATTTTCTATTCAACACATGAATTTATTTTCTATATTGGAATGAGGCCCAATCAATTACCATATAATGTTAATTATATGGATTTTCTACAGCACATGTATATAATAGCAACGATAAATAATCAACCATCATCCAGAGTGCACCACACAACTACATAAGCATTAAATATAAATAATTAACGCTTACACAGTCTGTCAACCCATCGATTGACATACAACTAAACCATCGGGATTAGTGTTCGTCAAATATCATCCCAATACCCGTGTGGGGTTTCAAATCAACAAACACATATTTTATTTGTGCGGTTGGGCGATGTGTAGAATTTATCGTCCCAATCAATATCAGTCAAATCAGTGTATATAAACAAATCGTCCGATTTGTTTATAAATATTTATTTTATATACACGTTAAAAATCATATTTTTAACTATAAAATATTTTCCACTATAAAATATTTTATTTCATTCCACATCACACAATCAAATTTCACAACACAGCAATCAAACAAACAAGTCATCCATGGTCTGTGGATGACGGGTGTCGGGTGCTGCTAAGCATCGTCTGCATCCTAGTATATATCTCAAACTAGAAATTAAATTAAAGGTGAGGAGTTCTCACCGACTAGCTAAACCAATTCACCACGACTCTTCATGTGTAGAAAATCTTGTCGTGTCCGCTTTTTGTCACTTTCGTTGCCCGTATTCACTACATATATACAAATCACATTTTTATACTGCTGTCTTTGAAATAAGAATCACATTTTTATTTGTTCACTTTCAATTTAAAAATCATATTTTTCCTTAACCATTCTAATGATAAAAATCGTATTTTTACTTTGCTATATATATGACAAAAATCAAGTTTTTATTTCGCTACTTCATACAAGGAAAAATTATATTTTTACAACGCCACTTTCTATATAAAAAGATTATATTCTTACAATGCTATTCTATATAAAAAGATTATATTTTTATCTAAACAAAGATCGTATTTTTATCTAAACAAAGATCGTATTTTTATCATGCTATCATATAGATAAAAATCCAATCTTTATTCGCTATTTAGATTTCAAAAGTCATGTCTTTTATATTTTAGAAATCACTTCTTTTACAAAGTAAATATCACGTCTTTTTATTCTATACATATAAATAAAAATCAAACCTTCTCATTAATCAAAATCATATATTTTTCATGCTACCACATATAAAAGATTACATTTTTATTCCAACTTTTCATATATAAAAACCAATCTTTACTTCGCCACCTCGTGTAAAGAAAACTCGAATTTATTTTAATATATGCTTACATATAAATAAAAATCGAATTTTTATTGACAAAAATAAATAAAACTAAAATAAAAACTCACGGGGGTTAAACTGAAGAAGAGGGGTGCTGCTCCAAGCGGTGAATGGGCTGCGGGGTTCGGATTTAAGGTTGGATGGGTTTCAAATTATAGAAGGAGGAGGAGGAGGGCGTAGAAGGGTCTGAGGCATCGGAATAGGGCTGGGGGAGGTGATGTGCATCAGGGAGGGTGGCACAGTAGCCGACGGTCGTGGGTGGCTTTTCCGTTCGATTTGGCAGTGGGGTTTCGGGGTGGGAGCTCGAACGGAGGGAGGAGATGGGGAAGGAGATGGCGAGGGTGGCAGGGTTCGGCGGCGCGGCCATGGGATGCCTCTGGCGACGGGCGACGGTCTCAGACGCTGGAGCGACGGGGATAGGGAACATCGGGTCTTTTTTTTTGACCATGTTTGACTGTGAGGGAGAGAGGTGAGAGAGAGTATAATATTTATTTATTTAATTTCATAAAGCAACTTTTTAATTCGAACTCCAAACGACACCGAACGACTGTCGCCCTTAGCTAATTACCCCCCATTCCGAACACAATGGGATATGTATTGTAAGCCAATTCGACCGTTTCGATCTGTTTTTATCGAATTCAAAATATGAATCAGTATATATTGAATTTGAATGCACATTTCATTTTATCGGGGCCACATACGAGCTCTAAAAATTCCAAAAAAATTATTTCTAGCTTCGTATTAACGATACGGTCCTAATGAAACTAATTTCGTCGAATTCCGAGACCGTTTGAAAAATGGTCATTTTCTAGTCGATTAAAATCAATTGAAACTGGTCAAACGCGTTTTCCTTTGCCACGCTCACATATTGATTCATAAAATTACGAATTTTGAAACCTATCAATAACTTGACATCACGGATCCAACAAAAGTGGTTTCGTCGAAAACCGAGGTCATTTGCAAAATTTCCATTTTTAAGGGCCAGAATTCCATAGCGACTATCCTGAATTTTCAACTAGACATATCTTTTTATTCCCGCTATGAAATTTTGATTTTTCGAATTCATTGGAAAGATATTTTCGAATAGATTTTAATATTTTTGGTTTCACTAAAATCCGGTTTATTTTGAATCCTGTACATTCATTTGTACTTTGAAATCGAATTTTCGAACTACCGCGCCATTTTCAATTCCTTTTATAATTTAAAATTAATATTTTTATTCTAACGACGATCTATATAAATATTTACGTTCTAATTCTATTCAAAATAAATTTCTCGTTGTTTTTATTTAAAATAATTCATTTTAAATATTCAAAATTCACAAAAATTGCCAAAATAAAAATTTTAAATTGGCTCGGATTTCCAGGTTATTACAATCTCCCCCACTTAAAACTTTTCCTCCCTGAAAAGGAACGAAGCCGAAAGTTGTTTCACAAACCAACTCAACTTTCATTACGGCTTAAGTTCTTCAACTTTTCAGTTTCTAAGAACCATTCAAGTTTTTCAAAAATTTGACTAACACCCTAAATTTTCAAAAAATTTCGCCATAACCTCCCCTGCACCGCGGACTTCGGGATATTTCAAATAGCCTCCCATGGCCCTCACCAATCCAAAAAGAAAAAGAAACAACCAAGCGGCTAGACAATCGGCTCATAAAATCATCAAAAACCCAAGAAATTCGTAAACATGTACCTATTTGTCGGGCAAACAATTTTATTCTTCTGCTCTAGCCTCCTTGCTATGACCTGTTCAATGTAAGTACATGTATATGCATGCAATTTCAAACAATTTTCCAATTCAGTCAAACATTTGATATAATTTGGCTAAATGGTTCAAATTCTAATCAATCACAAATAATCAAACAACACAATCATCAATCAATTAGTTGATTATCATTTCAAACACATAATTTTGATACATATACAGAAAATCACATTTTTGATGGCAAATCACCACAATAAGTCTTATCTAGTTTTGGTTCTCACACCAGTCAATTGGAAATATATAAATATCACATGTTCGAAACTCGAACACTAATTTTGATGATGTAGCTGCAATCATCAGAATCATCTCCGGGCGACTAGAGTGTGAATCTATATCTATCCAGTATATTAAAACTTCAAATACACGTGGATCAGACGTATACGCAAAATCTATATATACTGGATTTTCCAAATCAATACAAGTAAATATTCAAATACGTATAATTGAATTTAACTTTTCAAAACACAATTTGTTTTCATTTTTAAGATATACTCTTCACACTCGTTCTAGAATACTACTGATCCCATCTCTAATGAGTCATTCTTACTGGATATTACTAATCCAAACTCTGATGAATTCTTTCGTATGGTTCTAATGTGTCTTGTTCTCTGAGCTTTGTAAACCAAAGCTCTGATACCAAATGTAACGGTAAGGAATTCCGCTCGATCCGAATCGATTGTTAAACCGACCAAGACCGTTCGAAACCCCTAATTATTTTGAGAACAACACACATCGTAATGCAAACAGAAGTACATTTCATTGTATATTACAACAATTCCATCAGAATACAAGAATATACAGAGTATGAATAAATATTACACATTCGACAAATATCATAGATTACAATAAATTACATAGCAGCGGAAAAACAATACAAAACACGACTGAAGTAATGCACAGATACAAGGCTTTCCGAGCATCGTTCCAGTTGTAAATCAGGATCCTGTGAATATAAATCTGCAAAACCAAAACTACTAGCTGTCCGTGTCGAAAATAGGGCCACCCAGAGTTTAGGTTAAAACAATAAACTCCAGGTCAGTCATGTGACTGGTGTGAGAACTAAAACAGTTATTAATCTTTATTTTAAAGTTAGATAAATCAAGGGACCAACGCGTATAACACGGAACGGGTTTCCTCCCAAGAACACCAGTGCATAAAACAACGGCGCAATGCTAAATAAAGAACAATGAAGTTATTAGAAGACCCAGGTACCATCACACAATGCAACGCAAGCTGGAGGATAGGGTTTTTACCTTATAATAGCCAAGAATGCTTGGTACGCGAAATTTCATGTTTTATTATTACTAGGAGTGTATAGTGTCTAAACAATTTCAAATCATAAGTATCAATCATAGACGGCATGAGTGCCCCATACCACTATGTCGCCATACTAGGCTCTACAATCAAAAACCGCAAAGTCACGTATTGGAAGTTGGGTTTCCATCTATGAACCGAGGCAAGGGATCATCCTCACCGGCTTCGAGAAAATCTAGCCAATGTCTCGGGAACAGCCGCAATTGCCCCATGGATCGTCAGGGTCGGTCCACCGATGTGGATTATTATGCCTGAACACTACGTTTCCGCGCCCTTTGGGGCGTAAATAAGCCAAATTACTCCATCGGCTCCACACAGTCACCGATATATCCGAGGCGCCTCGCAACAGAAACAACCACACAGGTGAAAATAATATAAATGTCAGGCTGGTAGGTCACTGACACCACCCTAGCTAGAAGGAAACGCATGCCCTCCCTGATGTCCTCTCCCGTTTCTGGTTCACAACCGGGGTGTGAGGCTCGCGAATTCATGTTACACAAAGCTATGCCACACAGGCGGTGCTTTGATCATCAACCACAAGACTTTGCTTTTCAACAAAAGCCTTGATCAATTGCCACTTAGGCATGCCACACAGGTAATTCACTCCATGCGATTGATATCCATCAATATATAACCCCTGAGCTCGTACGTCTCAGAGAAGGGCATTAAGCAAGAGAATAAATTCTCCACCGCCAATCAGATATATATTTAATAGAAATCAATCACATAGAATAAAATCCAATGTCAGACACATAGTCCATTTACAAGTTCGTTCTGGGTCAGAACGAAACCGGAGGCATCTTGTACCTCGCATATCCATCGATCTCTAAGTACGTCTGGACGATCACCAACTGATTCCCTCCTCTTGGGTGTACAGCCCAATCAAGATCATCAGTAATCACCCAAACAATGTGAAGACCTCCGGTCTTCGACCACCGTCTTCATCCTCGACACCACGTCGAATCAGTTATTCAGAATGGGATAAACCAGGTCTTTCTGAATAACTCGCGTATATAATAAATAAGTGTTACACAAACACAACATACGCCTCATTCCAATTCAGAATATTCTTTTACTCCAATATTCTTATACTTTGGGAAAGGTTCCCATTAATTTTATTAAAGATAAATTCTTTAAATTTATTCTTTAATCTCCTTTTGAATATCAATTCAAATTAGTCGGGATTAGTGAACCAAACCGAAGTAATCATTTATTTTATTTCCCAATCTCAACCTATTCATCCCATGAAGTAAAACTGGTCATACTTCATATCTAACACCACGGTGTTATCAGTAAATTCAATTACCATTTCACGTTCAAATCTAATTAAAGATTTAACTATCGCCTGGAGCAAAACTGGTGATACTCCATTCTCAATCACTTCAATCTAATTAAAGATTCATTAAAACTCCACTTATTTTTAATCTTCCAAAAATCAATATCCTTTCTTTAACTGGGTTAAAGAACCAATGTCGTCTACAACACGGTTCATGATAAACCCAAAATCACATTTCATTAATTGTCGAGTTAAAGAACAAGTATTATTTAAAACACCATTCACGATAAACCCAAAAATCAATTCAAATTCAATTCCAATTAAATACCATTTAATTGGTACACTTCATTAAATCTAAATAAAAAGATTTAATCTTTTTCTTAACTGGGTTTAAGAACTGTGTTAATGAAGACACCGTTCACGACAAACCCAAATCACATTCGATATTAAATACAAGGCTCTGAATAGAAAATATATCGGCTTATATTCAATATCAAATTCTACAACCAACAAATATCGTATTGGAAATAACGATATAAATATATCTTTCAAATTTCCATACCAATATCTGTATAATCACGAAATCCAACATCGAAATATTCCAAAGACAATTTCGATTCAAATCCATTCCAATTCAACTATTGGAAATTCTGGTAACTTTTAAAACCCCTTCCAAATTCAATTTATTTATTTCAAAAATAAATGGATTTTTAATTCTAGTTCAAAACCAGTTCATTTCGATAAAAATCTATTTTTATCTTTTCAAATTTGGAATTTTTCATCCCAATTCTTCACAAATCATTTCTTATGATTTTACACAAATTATTACTATTTTTAATAATTTTATCAAGGCCCGTATAGTCGATTTCCATCAACGGCCATCGAACTGCGCTTACAGCGACCTTTTCCGAATTTGATTTGGACATAATTCCAAATCCAGTCATTAGATTTCAAATTTCTAATATTCGTTAGAAAGCCCTTTTCGATACGAACCCAATGGTTCCGGTTTTAGGAGAATCCGACGGTCGAATCTCCCGTAATATCCATTCGAAATCTATGGTCGAAATTCGCGAACTGCCGCGGCGCAGCGCGTTCTATTCAGGCCGTTATATATATATATATATATATATTTCGTCGATTTCCATTTAAAACGTATTTTAAAAACCGTTTTAAATTCGTTTTCGAAACGATTTCAACTTCATATTCAATTTCGAATCAAAATTGAATATTCCACATCATCGATATACAAATGATAATATTTTCAAAATGTTATATTTTGAAATCACTTCATTTTCTATAATCATTATAAAAACGAATATAATCGATATAAATATCGTTCACGTCAAAATGGCGTCAATCTAATCAACACGGCTTTTATTCAACACATGAATGTTTATTCTATTCAACACATGAATATTTTTCTATCCAACACATGAATTTATTTTCAATTCAACACATGAATTTATTTTCTATTCAACACATGAATTTATTTTCAATTCAACACATGAGTTTATTTTCTATTCAACACATGAATTTATTTTCAATTCAACACATGAATTTATTTTCTATTCAACACATGAATTTATTTTAAATTCAACACATGAATTTATTTTCTATTCAACACATGAATTTATTTTCAATTCAACACATGAGTTTATTTTCTATTCAACACATGAATTTATTTTCAATTAAACACATGAGTTTATTTTCTATTCAACACATGAATTTATTTTCTATATTGGAATGAGGCCCAATCAATTACCATATAATGTTAATTATATGGATTTTCTACAACACATGTATATAATAGCAACGATAAATAATCAACCATCATCCAGAGTGCACCACACAACTGCATAAGCATTAAATATAAATAATTAACGCTAACACTGTCTGTCAACCCGTCGATGGACATACAACTAAACAATCGGGATTAGTGTTCGTCAAATATCATCCCAATACCTGTGTGGGGTTTCAAATCAACAAACACATATTTTATTTGTGCGGTTGGGTGATGTGTAAAATTTATCGTCCCAATCAATATCAGTCAGATCATTGTATATAAACAAATCGTCCGATTTGTTTATAAATATTTATTTTATATACACGTTAAAAATCATATTTTTAACTATAAAATATTTTCCACTATAAAATATTTTATTTCATTCCACATCACACAATCAAATTTCACAACACAGCAATCAAACAAACAAGTCATCCATGGTCTGTGGATGACGGGTGTCGGGTGCTGCTAAGCACCGTCTGCATCCTAGTATATATCTCAAACTAGAAATTAAATTAAAGGTGAGGAGTTCTCATCGACTAGCTAAACCAATTCACCACGACTCTTCATGTGTAGAAAATCTTGCCGTGTCCGCCTTTTGTCACTTTCGTTGCCCGTATTCACTACATATATAAAAATCACATTTTTATACTGTTGTCCTTGAAATAAAAATCACAGGGCTAGGGCACATCAGGTTTTTTCTTTTTTTTATTTTGACCATGTTTGACTGTGAGGGAGAGAGGTGAGAGAGAGTATAATATATATATATTTATTTATTTAATTTCATAAAGCAACTTTTTAATTCGAACTCCAAACGACACCCAACGACTGTCGCCCCTAGCAAATTACCCCTCATTCCGAACACAATGGGATATGTATCGTAAGCCAATTCGACCGTTTCGATCTGTTTTTATCTAATTCAAAATATAAATCAGTATATATTGAATTTGAACGCACATTTCATTTTACCGGGGCCACATACGAGCTCTAAAAATTCCAGAAAAATTATTTCTAGCTTCGTATTGACGATACGGTCCTAACGAAACTAATTTCGTTGAATTCTGAGACCGTTTGAAAAATGGCCATTTTCCAGTCGATTAAAATCAATTGAAACTGGTCAAACGCGTTTTCCTTTGCCATGCTCACATATTGATTCAGAAAATTACGAATTTTGAAACCTAGCAATAACTTGACATCACGGATCTAACAAAAGTGGTTTCGTCGAAAACCGAGGTCGTTTGCAAAATTTCCATTTTTAAGGGGCAGAATTCCATAGCGACTATCCTGAATTTTCAACTGGACATATCTTTTTATTCCCACTATGAAATTTTGATTTTTCGGATTCGTTGGAAAGATATATTCGAATAGATTTTAATATTTTTGGTTTCACTAAAATCCGGTTTATTTTGAATCCTGTACATTCATTTGTACTTTGAAATCGAATTTTCGAACTACCGCGCCATTTTCAATTCCTTTTATAATTTAAAATAAATATTTATATTCTAACGACGATCTACATAAATATATACGTTCTAATTCTATTCAAAATAAATTTCTCTTCGTTTTTATTTAAAATAAATCATTTTAAATATTCAAAATTCACTAAAATTGCCTAAATAAAAATTTTAAATTGGCTCGGATTTCCAGGTTATTACAATTATGTCCACTGAAATGAAGTAGCCAAAACATTTTTGTCTACTAAAAATAAATATTTGCTAAACCATATAAATTTGAAGCAACTCCATCTTTTGTTAAAGCCGCTGAACTATTACGGTCACTGAGATGAATGCCAAGTTATTATGAACACCGAAATGAACCCATTCAGTATTTTTGAGCTTGCCGCCGGTTGAGTTGAGATTACTAGAAGCTGGGATTGCTTATGTTATAAAAGCTGTTTGTTATGGACATATAGGTAGAGTAAAAATGGATATTATATAATAAATACAAATGGATATATTATGGGCGTATTAATGTCATAAAAACTGTTCTGTTACGCCATAATATACTAGAAGCTGAGACTACTTCTGTTTTGGCTAAATTTTATAAAAAAAAAATGACCTGTGCATGTTATTTTGCTAGACATGTATTTATTGGCCTGGTCTTATAATTGTTTTGCTGTCTTTGTTGCATTGGGCCTTCGCTACTTCATCATGTTTGTAAAACTGAGCACACCCCATGAATTTTCATAAATATACATACTACCAGTAAAGTTTTTTTTTTTGAAAATAAATACATGAAACATGTTTTGTTGGAGAAGGAAAATGTGGACTATGGAAAGAAATTTCTACTTGTTCAAATCTGGCAAAGTAAAGCTTTCCCATAGTCTATTTCATGGTGCAGATAATTATAAATGTTAACTTCTTTTTATTTTAAAAGTTCAATCTATTGAACAAGTCCTAATTATGCCACCTTATGTCTGCACCATTTATTTGTGTTCATCTTACTAGACGTACCTGTTGCCTCACATCCTGTCCTATATGCCCAGTCTACTTAAGTTCATAGGTAGTTTAATCTGCTTGTGATGTTGAAAATCACTCACGGTTTGAAGCCAACTATAGCTGGACTGTTTTTATTAGATGCTTTGCCATTATACGGTGTTAGTTGTCATGGTACTTCTGTGATATTATCCTATATCTAAAAATGCTTATGTGACACCGTCGGTATAAATTATATCTACAGTCCATTTGGAGAGGGAATAATTATACTTATTCTATTCTTTTACTTATATGTGACTGACCGTCCATGAGTGGCACGGCCAACGGCCATAACCCATTTCCTGTGAGGCACATTATTATTGATTCTATATAACAATGTGTGAGTCGACAGCACCGCAAATTGTATTCCATTTTGCTTCTTAACTTATATTATTTGCTTCATGAAATCGAAAAATAAATTTGGTTAAAGGCCAAAGTAAATAAAGACAAATTAAAAGTAAATAATGTGAAGAACGTTATTTTTCTAAGTACACTGAGATGAACAGATATCACCACTGTTTATTTTCTATATGACATCGATGTTAGGGTTAACTATTATATTTCAGTTTATATTGAAATTAATTTACTTGAACTATGATTTAATCCTGACTCGAGTGTTTTATTTTTTGTGCAAGAAATGCTCGGGTCAGACCTGAGCAGTACAGGTTTTAAAGATTTCAGCCCAGGATTCGAAGATTGGAAACATTAGGGATTCCTGAAGATGTGCATTCTGAAGATTTTAAACCAGTAAATATTTTTCTGTATTCAAAACAGTGGTTTTATATTCGCTGTATGGAAATGAAAACCTTGTATTCAAATATTGGTACATATATAAGTTTATTTTGGGGTCTAAATACTGTGTTATTCAGTTTATTCTGTGTTTCTGTGTTGATTCTTTCTTTTTAAACTCTATAAGCTAAATAACGATCCGTCGATTTGAGCGTTTTAAATTGGTTTAATCACTGATTTGAAATGGTCAAAAAGGCGAGACGTTACATCCAATTACAGAAAAGAAAAGAAAACAGATCAACTGGAAAAAAATCTATTGCATAGAGCAACAACAAATGATTCTGACTCGGGTAGTAGAGATGATGAAGAAACAACACTTATGACAAATCATTTTAGAAAATTTCTAAAATATAGAAGGAAGAGCTATAATCAAGGAAGTTCAAAAATTAATGATTTTCGATGTTTTAACTTCAACAAACCAGGCCATATAAAGAAAATATGTCCATATCCAGACAAATCGACTCAACAAAAGGACAACAACAATTCATCAAGGAAAAGAAAGAAAGCATACGCAGCAACATTAGATGATTCAGATTCGTCATCAAGTGATGAGGAACCAGAAACCGGAAATACGAATATATGCTTGAAGGCAATACAGAGTTCAGAAAATCATGAAGAAAAGGATCTAAAAACCGGGTATGCATTAATTAATTTTTAATTTTATTTGGTTGAATGGTTGCTTTGATTTGAAGTTAAAACCATAAAAAAAATTGAAATTTAAAGTTCAATTTGAAATTTGAAATTCAAAATAATAATATAATACTAAATAACTAATAAATTAATAAAATAAATGGTTTGTATGTTTATTAGGATTAGAATTATATCAGGAAATCATTAAACTTGAAATATAAATCGATAATATAAATTTCAAAACACAAAAATCCAATTTCCTTTGAAATTAGACAAGTATATCGACATAAAGAATTGTCTATGTCGACATATCTGACCAGTTTTCAAATTCAAAATTTTAATTTCAAAAGTTTAAACTTTCAAACTTCCCTCCAATCTTTTCACTAACTCCCAAGGTCTGAAAATGTGTCATTTCAATTTGAAAAGTTGTGCCTATTTAATTCATATCCATTCAATTTCTATATATACATCTATCCTTTCTACCTTTCATTCACAACTCAAAACAATATTCTTCATATCTATTCTCTTCAAACTTATCAATTAAATGGCTTCCTCATGTTCATCTCAAAAATTGAAGATAACCAAAACCATCAAAGGCTATCTTCATAATGACAAAGAGGCCATCAAATCCTATGGTAACTATTTAGCAAATGCTAAAGTTAACACGGGTGCTTTTGCCGTCTTTAGTGACTTTCCCGCTTATGATCACATCTTTATTTTTGAACACAATGAAGTGTTGAGTCTAATTGACTCTCGTGATAACGACGAAGTATGTTATCCCTGACTCGTTAAGATGTTCTATGCAAACCTCGATCGCGGATTTTACGAAGGCAACGAAAATCAAAATTGGAGTAGTGTTAAAGGCACTCAAATTGTTCTTGATGCCGAACTCTTAGGCACTACTCTAAATTGTAGAAGCGTGGGCTCGGATTTTTCAAATTTTGCTATCGAAGAAACCGATTTGGAAACCTATCATGATATTTTTGAATATGGTGCTCCAATGGAATTCAAAATTTCCAAAAAAAATCGCTATAGTATGTCAACATAGGAAAAAGGGTATGTCGACATGTAACTGACAGATTTTCAAATTATTTCAAGTTTTAAAATTAAATAACTACTCATGTCCATTCAAATTCCAATGAATTCTAGACCCTATTTAAGTCTATTTCTTCCAAAAAAATATATTATTCTATTACTCCTTCTTCCTTATTCATTTCTCATTAAATTAATGGCAAATCCTATCCATAATCTTAGTGAAAATCTAGAAGAAACCTTGAATTCTTTCAAAAATATTCTCTCTATCATTCTACAAACCAACGTCATTTCGAACTAAGTCAAATAAAGATGTTCGAACAACAAGAGAAGCATTTTGATGCAATGCAAAGGCTAATTTCTTCTCTTTTCAGAGATGAAGATAATAATCTTGCAAAGGCTCCGCCAACCAAAGAAGATGAGGATTGGGAAGTCATTAAGATGGATCTTATCTTTGGAGAAGATGGTTGGGTTGAAGTTCCAAGAAACGTTTAATTATTCGGTACGATTTGATTGATTTGTTTAAACATTCTAAGACATATGGTGTGGTGTGATTTGATTTGGATTTTATTGTTTGAAACTTGTATATATTAAGAAATATGGTGTGATTTGATTTGGTTTGGTTTGTGTGTGTGTGTGTATATATATATCAAACAAACATATGTAATGATAATACTTGGATTGGTTTGTATTTAATCATCGTATTGCTAGGTATTATTATTCTCAGTGTGAATAGATTAAGGGGAGTATTCTACTTAGAAGTAGTTCATAAATTAAGGGGGAATATCTTTATTGGGTTAGTTATATAAGTTCTATTCAGAAAGTTATACAATTTAGGGGGAGCTCATTTAGAATTTCTTTTTGATAGTGCCAAAGGGGTAGAAATTAAAAAATATAGACATAGTTTATAGGATTCTTACAGACAGGGCGAGTATTAGAAGGATCATCATCAATACGTATGATATTTTATAAACTAAGGTTGTCATCATCAAAAAGGGGGTGATTGCTGGAGAATGGAGTTTTGATGACAACAACCATATTTCAATTATCATTGATTATAAAATATATACTAACACTTTTTGTATAGAATATATATATATATATATATATGCATATGCAGGAATTATGTATAGGAAATATTATTGAAGACTGTATAGTTTAAAGATGATAGAGATTCAGAATTCAGACAAATTTCAAGACTCATGAGTATTCAAGATTTCAAGAGTTCAAGATTAATATAGTTATAGAGTCTAGATTTTGTAAGACTCTAAATAGCACTCCAGGTTCAATATTCAAATTCTAATTTTCAAACTCTTATTTCCAAATTCTATTTTCTATCCTCAATTCTCTCTATTTTATTTTTTATCTTTTCTATTTTCTTTTTTATTTATCTTTGTTTTTCAAACTTAAGTTTTATATATTTATAATTCTATAATTTATATTTATATATAGTTTAAAACATTATAATTTCATAAATATGTTTATATAGTTTAAATATATGTTTTCATATGCTTTTCTAATTTATAATATTAATTTACAACACTATATTTTTATTCAAGAATTTCTAGAATTATATTTATATCAAAACACTTGAAAAATGTTTAAAATTCAAATTTACACTAGAGTATGTCGACATACATAAAACACTACGTCGACATATAACTGTCAAAAATTTAAATTTGAAAGGAAGTGTCTTTTCATCATTTGAAACATTTCAGAAACGTTGCAACATAAAAAGGGCTTAAATTCGAATTTTTAAATATCTCTTCTTCTCCGCTTTCACTCTCTTTCATTATATAATTATTCTTAATCATTTTTATGATTTATGCACTTATACTTTGCCAAATTCAATTCCGTTTTGATCAAACTTCTTCTCTCTACACTCTCTTATCATCTCTCTCTGAAACAAGTGCTACTGAAGAGTTATAGGGTTGTTTGTAATTGCTTAGGTTTAGTAAAGTAGGAATGGGTGGTATTCCTTGTAGTCGTGAAATCAAGGAAATAGGAATCGGTGGTATTCCTTGTAACCATGAAATTAAGGAAGTAGGAATGGTGGTATCTCTTGTAGCCGTGAAATCAAGGAGGTTGTACTTGACTATTGATATAGTAATAAACTCTACGCAATCTAGCATTGTGCAGGACTGGACGTAGGAGCAATCCGAACCAATATAAAATCCGGTGTGTTCTTTCCTTTTCTGCATTTATATTTCTGTTTATTTTGCATCTGTGTTTGAATTTGTGTCTGTGATTGTGTTTGTGGTGTTTGATTCATTCTGTTATTCACATTAGTTTTAGATTTTGTTTAGATTCTCACAAACACTATTGACCCCCTCCCCCCACCTAGTGTTTGTTTTGCCTTAACGATCCATTCCGCAATCCCTAACACCTCTGTACTATGGAACAGGTCATTTCATTAATCCTTCCCCAGCGGCTCCCGTGGCTCATGCCGTTGAAGTGACCTTTAATTTTTCTCGCTTTTGTAAGACCTTTACGAATCTTGAAGGGAAATCATTTTCTGGAAAGGAAGGCTTTGTTAGTTCCCCATTCTTGGATTTTGAACTATGAAAGAATCTTTGAGGCTACTGTATGGCCCGATGATGTAAAGAGGAGGATAGCAGCCTGGCATTTGAAGGATGAAGCCCTTAAATGGTGGAACTTAATATCGATGGAGAACGAGGGTCGGTTCTTCACATGGGCCGAATTCATAACCCATTTTGAAGTGAAATTTTTGCCAAGGGCAGAAATGACTATTCAACTAGAGAAATTCATCCACCTCAAGCAAGGAAGCTTGAGCTTGCAAGAATATATATCCAAATTCACTGAGTTATGTAAGTTTGGGAGAGGGTTAGAAGACACCCCCATGAATAAAGCCCTTAAGTTTTTTAAAGGACTGAACTCCCCGTTGAGGAAACCCTATTACCCCAAGTAACGTTTGGGGCAACTTTTGAGACTCTAGTTGAGACAGCTACCCTCTGCGTAGCTGAAAGCTCCAAGGAGGAGAAAAAAGGAGAGAAAGGAGAAAGCTCCAATAAAAATAAGAAGAAGGAATGGTGGAAAAACAAGAAGAAGAAAAATTCAAAAACGACGCAAAGCCTTGTACGAGGTGCAACCACAAGGGCCATGAGGCCAAGGATTGTAGGACCATGTTAGCGAAAAAGGAGTTCAAGGGAAAATGTTACAACTGTCATGAAGAAGGACACATGTCCAAAGACTGCTCAAATCCCAAAATTGTCAAGAGTGACCAGTACTATGCAATAGAAGCAACACCAGTTCAAAGCTGACCCCCAAGAGACCAAGGGCATCCTGCACTCGAAGGTATAACCTTTGTTTTAGGAAATTCAATATAAACCTTGTTTGAGTCTGGAACAACCCATTCTTTTATCTCCATGCAATTAGTAAATCTGTTGAACCATCCCATATCTATCTCAGATAGTACGATAGAGGTGGCCAACCCTATCGGAGGATCTAAGTATCTTGAGTTGTTGTGCAAAGACCTAGTATTGGAGGTCGACAATGTGAGTTCCATTATGAAGCGTACGCGTTGGATTTTATGGGGTATGACCTTATCCTAGGTATGGACATGCTTTCGTTTAATGGGGTCGTCCTAGATTGCGACAAGAGACTCGTTCGTCTTAGGAGCCGAGGAGGACGTAACATAAATATTCCTTGTAATGTTAGTAACAAGGATAAAGCCTTTTTATATTCCTTATCTCCTAGTTCTGAAGGACCATCTTCGGTCCCTCTAGTTTGTGAGTTCTTGGATGTTTCTGAGGAAGTCACGGGACTTCCACCCTACGGAGAAATCTCCTTTCATATTGACCTACAGAAGAACGTTTTACCTGTAGCACTACCCTTAAGGAATATGGCGCCCAAGGAAAGAAGGGAGTTAGACAAACAAATTTCAGAGTTGTTACAAAAAGGTTTTATTTGTCAAAGTACCTCAGAATGGGGTGCATCTATTTTATTTGCCACCAAAGTAGACGGATCTTTGAGACTTTGTGTGGACTATAGGGAACTTAATAAATTGTCCAAAAAGAATAGGTACCCTTTACCTAGAACCGATGACCGTTTTACCACTTAGGAGGAGCCCGAGTATTTTCTCAGTCAGACCTTACTATTGAATTTCACCAGTTGAGAATTGCGGAGGACAGAAAGGACAAAACTGCGTTTAGTGCGCCGGACGGATTGTTCCAATGAGAAGTTATTCCCTTCGGACTAACGAATGCACCTGCTTTCTTTGTTAACCTCATGAGTAGAGTGTTTAAGGGAATTCTGAATAAAATTGTGGTAGTCTTCGTAGATGATATCCTTATATTTTCAAAAGACCGTGAAGAGCATGCAAAAAACTTGAGAAAAGTTAGGGATACTAAGAAAGAACCAACTGAAAGCAAAATTCTCGAAGTGCCATTTCTGGAGGGAAGGGAAAAAAATTTTAGGACATATTGTGTCGAGAGAAGGCTTAGCCATAGACCCCATGAAAATCGAGGCAATCAAGGAATGGAGAACACCTCGAATTGCTACAGAGGTAAGAAGTTTCCTTGGATTGGCCGGGTATTATAAGAAATTCATTACAGACTTCGCAAAGATTGCTACTCCATTAACCCAATTGACGAGAAAAAATTTGGTGTTTGCTTCGAGTAATAAATGTGAAATAGCCTTTAAGAAATTAAATGAGGCATTAACTAGCACACCAGTCCTAATTATACCCAACGGTTCAAAAAATTTCACCGTTTACACCGATGCATGTGGGACTGGTTTAGGAGCAGTCCTTATGCAAGAAGAAAGAGTAGTTGCTTATGCTAGTAGACAACTCAAGGATCCAGAGAAAAGATATCCAGTGCATGATCTTGAGTTAGCCGTAGTAGTATTAGCCCTTAAGATGTGGAGGCATTAACTTTTAGGGGAGAAATTTGAACTCTTTACTGACATAAATCCCTTAAGTATTTATTTTCTAATGTGACTTAAACTTAAGACAATAAAGATGGATGGAATATATTACCTTATTTGACTTTACGATTCAGTGTACCCCGGGCAAGGGAAATGTTGTGGAAGATGCTTTAAGTAGGAAACATGCGAGTTTAAATACGATTCTAGAATGGAAGCAATCAGAGTTCCTTGCTAATTTTAATTTGTAACCCTCAACAACCACTTCTAATGATTTTCTTGGGGCTATGAAAATTAGACCTACCCTAAGAGAGAGGATCCAAAGCGCACAAGACTTAGACGAGGAATTAAGAGGTATAAAGGAGAAAGTGGGAGGAAAGAACCTTACCTCATTCAGTTAGGTATTCGATCAGCAATGATGGGAGTTTACTTTGGGACGGACGACTTTATGTCCCTAAGGATGAAGGGTCAAGGAAAGAAATTCTAGAGGAGTGCCATAGGTCAAAATTGACCATACACCCCGGTAGGGATAAAATGTAAAAAGATATAAAGAGGGATCTCCATTGGGAATGAATGAAGAGAGACATAGCCGAGTTCATGGCCAAATGCTTGACGTGCCAAAAAGTCAAAGAGGAGCAAGGGAAACCTGAAGGACTGTTACCACCTTTAGAGATCCCCAGGTGGAAGTGGGAACACATTTCCATGGACTTTGTAGATGGACTTCCTAGAAGCCAAAAGGGTAATGAGGCCATTTGGTTTGTGGTAGATTGTTTAACCAAAAGTGCCCATTTTATACCAGTCAAGAAGACAAGGACTACAGTCTCCTTAGCCCAACTATATGTCAAGGAGATATTTAGACTCCATGGTATCCCATTGAGTATCATGAGTGATAGAGGCCCTTGTTTACAAGCGAATTTTGGAGAAGCCTATAAGCAGCATTGGGGATGACCATTAACTTAAACATAACTTATTATCCATAGACTAACGAACAAACAGAGAGAGTAAACAGAATCTTAGAAGACTTGCTAAGAGATTGCATATTGACTTTAGAGAAGTTTGGGAGCAGCACCTACCGCTTTTGGAGTTCATGTATAATAATAGTTTTCAATCGACGATTGGTATGTCCCCTTTCGAAGCGCTATACGGGAGGCCAGGCAAATCTCCAACTTGTTGGTGGGAAACTATCGACAAGGTTATCCTCAGACCAGATTTCATCCGTGAATCTACGGAGAAGATATTTTTGATTAGGCAGAGAGTTAAGGCAGCCCAAGACCGTCAAAAATCATATGCCGATAAGAAAAGGAGAGAACTTGAGTTTAAGGTTGGAGACTTGGTGTTTGTAAAAGCGTCCCTTCTTAAGAAGACTGTTCGGTTTGGAAAACCTAGGAAGTTGGCTCCCAGATTTATTGGGCATTTTAGTATTATCGAGAAGATAGGATTTTTGGTTTATCGAGTGGATCTCCCAAAGCGTCTATCGGGAATCCATTATGTTTTTCATGAATCTCATCTAAGGAAATGCCTTTATAATTCTACTATTAGAAAGCTAGATGAAATAGGGGACATAGAAAAACTCGAGTTGGAGGCCAGGGTGCCCGTGCAACTACAAGGATTGTAGAGCATAGAATCAAGAGACTCCGCAACAAATCTGTTCGCCTCATCCGAGTACAATGGGGAAATGACCCTGTGGAAAGCACATGGGAGACCGAGGATAAGATGAGACAAACTCACCCAGAGCTTTTCATGGGTGACTTTTCCTTAAAATAACGTTTATGGATGCACCGTGATTGGTGGATTGGATTTAGGGGTGTAAACAGGTCGGACTGGACCGGACGGAGGTGTGTCCAAGCTCTGTCCTATAAGAATTTGAACGGACACGGACCGAACATCATATAGCCTCGGACCAAGCCGGACAACGGACTGTCCTGTCTGATATATCCTTGGATAATAGAAAACATCGAATATTTTAGATCGGACCGAACACTAGTGTGTCCAATCTCTGTCCTATAAGAGAATCAGATGAACACGGACCGGACACCTTATAGCTTCAGACCGAGCCGAACAACGGACTATCCTGTCCGATATACAGCCCTAATTGGATGTTAGAAAATGGATGCAACACCATCGCATCGAGCACTCATATAGAAATATATATGCATATTTAGGTTATTTGCATAAATATTACATCACTTATTACACCAACATGTTAGGGTAGAGATCACTTTAGTGAGTCTGTAGTTCATAATCACTGTGAGTCATGGATGCTTATGGATGAATTAAACAACACGGATGTATAACGTGGATGTTTCGAGCGATGCGTATTTTTCGCCCCTTAAACAGATTTCGGGACGAAATCTATTTTAAGGGGGCAAGAATGTAACACCCCGTAAAAATTCATTAGTATTAATAATAATTAAATAATTAAAAATAAGCAATTAAATAGTATGGATGGAAAATGATATTTTGCAGCTTTAGGAATTTGGCAACGAAATTCTTTTATTTGGATTCGTGGCGAAACTCTACATTGTTTATATATATAATATGTTGAAAGCGGTCAATGTACGAAGAAGTTATGAACAAACGAATTTGGACAGTGAATGCAGAATATATATATACACACACACATACATACATATATATATAATTATATGAATAATGTATATATTTGTCCAAATTATAAATTAAAAATAAAGGGGCAAAGTTCAAATTTTGAATTAGAGATAAGATCTGGGGGACAACGTATATTGCATACATAGAACAAGACAAAGAGATTAAGGAACGTATTAAATAAAATAAATAGCTCAGCAACGCAGCCCTGTTGGGCGTTCCAGCCCCGAAGGTGTCGACCGCCCCCCTTAAGGGGTGTGGACCACCGGTCGACCGCTAGGGTCGACTGCTCGACAGTTGGACAAACCAATAAAGCTAGTTGGTTTGGTTTTTTCAAAGAAGATATATATGAATTAAAGGCTTGGATTAATTCTAATTAATCCAACGGTCTGCGCTCACATGGGCAACTATATATACCCCTCCTATCACTCTATGAAAACCCTAACCATTCTCCATCTCTGTCTCCATGCTTCTTCTCCACCATTGTTAAATTCCGTAGAAAAATAAAAGAATAGGTTAAGGTTTTGTAACACCCCGTAATTCTGTAACATTATGATTCACAAATCAAGGCAGAATTAAATTTTAAAATCAAAATCAAGGGAAACGGGTTGCGGCATTGCGTTCGTCTCGGAATTCTGCATGAAAACGAGTCCGAGTTTGCGAGAATCGGAGTCCATATGAAGGAGTTATGGTCTTCACAAGTTTCAGAATTCGATTTAAAAATTCGAACATGTCAAAAACGAGTTCAAATTCGAAAAACAAACCCAGATTGGGCTGGGCGGGAAAATTCCCGCCCAGGACCCAGGTCGACTGGGTAGTCGACCTGGGGGTACCCAGGTCGACTGGGTAGTCGACTGGGTAGTCGACCTGGGGGTCGACCCCCCCTTTTTCCAGTTTTCTGAACCTGGTTCGTTCTGATGTATTTGGCCACGTTTTCTGCCTAGGTTCGTCCGCCTAATCCTATATAAACAGCCTTAGTCTCCTTCTCTATTCACAATTCTTTTCTATACTTATGTTGCCTCTGAGAAAATGTATGAATAAATAAAATAAAATAATAAATCAAGACGAGGAAATGCTGCTCAAAGACTTTCAAGAAGAGGTTCAAGTCAAGCTAGGATTTCAAGTGAAGATTCAAACGACTACAACGACTGTTTTTCTATGAATCTAATACAATCTCTGTAAGTCGGTTACTTTTTAGATTTGAACGTTTTCTCTATTCGTGACATGAAATTAAAGGAATAAAAGAATATGCCAAATCTTTCTGTTCGAATCAGTGCTTATATCTTTGGACCTAATTAAGAACTGTTATGATTCGATGACCAATTAGGCCTTGCCTATGACTATGAACATTGCCTATGACTGTGACTGTGACTGTGACTATGAGAATTATTTCCTTGACTATGAACACAAGCCTATGCCTTTGATTAGGAAACATAAACTATTGCCTATGACATAACAAGGACAACTGTGATTAAACACCTATGATTCATGACTAGGAAAGTGTTGCTTAGGTTTTGTGACTATGAAATTGGGTCTAAACCTGATTATCTATTCTGTCTATTCTTGGTTTTCTTTGGTTTTAGACCTTGGGAATTTACCTATTAAGTTAGGTCTACCCATGTTCTTGAACCTATACTAGTCAACCCTTTTCATGCCGTAATATTACCATATCTATATGCCTGTGAATTGTCATCTTATGCCAGTTATTATGTCTATCTTTTTTATAGCATCTTTAGTTCATTCCCTATTTTCTACGAATCTAGATTTATCCATAATCTAGATTGAATCACGATTATACGGACGATGGGAATACGATTTGGGCAAAATATGAAATTTACTAAAAACGTAGTTTTTAACTTAGAAATTGGCGTAAATTGGGAACATGTATTATGGCATGTTCATAGAAATGCAAATTGGATAAATTTAACATGAATTATAGGATGTGTAATTTGAATCTAGTATTGACCTGTAAATCTAGCATTTACATGAACTGTGAACTAGAATAATAAGTCTAGTTTGACATGAACTGTAATTAGAATGTTAAATCAGAATTGGATTTGCTAATTTAGCATAATTAGTATATTGGCATAAATTTGAAATTGGCCATAGTTGCGAGTAATTGTCATGTTTGGCAAAAATCATGGTTAGTGACACTTAATTTGGTATAGTTTACATACCAAAAAGCATAAATATGATATAGAGGGGAAAATGGGCCATAAGAACAAATGTTGACAATTTACATTAAAAGAGTAATTATGAAATAAGTAAATTAGGAATAATTTACTTATAGAATTTGTCCTAAATGAGAAAATGTAAATTTAGACAAATTAAAGGTTTATTAACGACATCTCTTTTAATAACACACCAGAAAGTTCTAGGGTGACAGAGAGGATAGTGTCTAGGCATGAGTTTGGAAAATACAAGTTTCCTGCTCTCCCTGGCTGTCCCTAACTGATCCGACGGACGAGATGGTTACTTTCAAAACCTGATTTGAAAATTAATCAAAACCCTTTTGAACTTAGTAAACACAAATATGCCTAACCCGAGGTTAGACTGAGTTGCGATGTAAACCTGCCCGGAACCAACCGGCACATCCAGTAATCGCAACAATATCTGTCTAATGTGAGTGGTAGCGGCTTTAATTTATTTAGTTAAAGCTAGAACAAGAAGGGTAGGGTTAAGTTAACTAAGACACTTAACCAATTCAACATGATAACAAGACCGATGGGTGGGGTTAGGTTCATACAGACACTTAACACAGTTAAGTTAGAATGGGAGGGTTAAGTCCATAGGAACACTTAACCAACTTAACACAGTTAAGCTAGAATGGGAGGGCTAAGTCCATAGGGACACTTAACCAACTTAACATGGTAACAAGACAAGATTTGTAGGGGTTAAGTAACTAAGAAAACACTTAGCCAAATTAACATGTTAACTAGACTAGAAGGTAGGTTTAAGTAAAGTTAATACACTTAGCCAAATTAACATGTTAACTAGACTAGAAGGTGGGGTTAAGTAAAGTTAATACACTTAGCCAAATTAACATGCTAACTAGACTAGAGGTTGGGGTTAAGTAAAATTTAATACACTTAGCCAATTTGATATGTTAGCTGGACTAGACCGCAGGGTTAAGTAAACCTGAACACTTAACCATCAGATTGTGATAAAGGAATAGGGTTAAGTCTAAAACATGAAGGGATAATACTTAAACATTAAAAACATGTTAGTTAAAACAGACGGGCAAGGTTAAGTTAAAAAGAAACACTTAACCAATACAGGATGAATGAGCAGGGTTAAGTAATAAGAAATACTTAACCAATATAACTTGGTTTGTGGTAGGGTTAAGTCAACATGAATTACTGATAACACTTAACCAGTTTAACAATGAAGAGGGTTAAGTTAGCTTGAATTGACTAATGACACTTAACCAATCCAAATTGACGAGAAAGAGAACTAAGTAGTAAACCTTAGTTAAAAGGAACTAAGTAGTAAACCTTAGTTAAGAAAACAACGATTCTGGAAACTAAGTGGTAAACCTTAGTTAGCAAAACTAAGTAGCAATTCTTAGTATAAAACGGGAAGGAGCGAATGTCCGTCTGAGTAAAAAGAAGGCTCCAACGAATTGGGTTACGAAGCCCGAGGCTTCGAGGGGACGTGAGGGTACTCTTGGTATCCCTCTGTGAGGCTGCCGATGATCCTCCTGGGCTCACAGAGGTTAAGGTCTGCGTAGAAGAACCAGGGGTATGCCTTGGTTGCAATATATGGCAACCTAAAGACTGGGATGGACCAGCGTGATTCGGTGAGAAACCGGTAGCCCTGTGATAGCAACTCGTCGTCTACCATCCATCTTGAGTCAATCGAGATACGTGAAGCGGAAAGGCGGAGAACTCCAAAAGACCATATACTTGCTATCTAGTTATGGTTGCGGATGGCCATAGGACAATAGGGCATAGGGGGGCCTGCGTATAGTTCTCATTTTTCAAGGTGTGCCTTTAATTAGTTGAGGGAGGGGTCAAGTGGGACCATAGCCACTGGAATAAAAACAAACCTTAGCATCTGCATCGGCAGATATCTGAAACCTCCCGACCGAGTTCTGTGTTTCTTGATTTGCCCTGCCACAGGACTCGGGCCGCACATTACAGGACATGTGCATCTAGACAAGCGATAGCGATAACGATTCGCGATACATGCGTGGGGAAGTATAGGAACATAAACCACTCTAGGTAGTGTGTCCTAGACTTGGTGGCATCATTCGATAGGTAGCGTAATCCCTAGTTGGACTAGGTGGCATAAACCCTGAATCCGAGAAGCGTTCAGCAGATAGCGTAAACTCTAGTTGAATCTAGAAAGCACTTGATAGAAAACCCTAGATTAGATCTAGGTAATAAATGTATGCCTGAAGGCAATGGAAACTACAGGGATTGGGATCACGTTATCGTTACTGGTTGGGACACTAGTTAGGTGGTGCAGAGATATAGAAACCAGTATAACAAGGAAATAGCGAAGCGGCGAAAGTATTAGAGCATATCCAGTTTATCTTATCTTAGCATGTCTTGTGATTATCTTGTCTAATCTTGCCGACCCTATCGTCATGGTGTTATCTTGTATTCAGTTAATTCATGTCGTTCTGTTTTTCCATGTTCACATGCTAGAAGTTACTGAACTTACTCAGGCTTTATGTCTGACTCTGTTTTTCTTTCGTCTTCTTTTCTTCCGTTCCCCCCCCCCCCCAGGTAGTAAAGAAGGGAATAGTATAGCTCAGGTTAAGTTGGATTGTCACTCTTTCCCAGCTTGAAGATTTGTCGAAGTTTTGCTTGGATTCTCTTTTCAGATGCTATGGCTGGCTCTTGCTACATTGGGGAATATAAATGTTGTTTTATGCTTCTTTATTTTGTAAGACAAATGATACTCTGATATTGTAAAGAAATCGTTGTACAAACTATTTTATCAATAAAGCTAAGTTTTATTTTCCGCTGTTTTAATTTTGTCTGTCTTGTAATTTATCTGCATCTTTTACCCTAAATGCTCTACAGAACTTAGTGCATTCGCTTTGTGAGTGACACTAACAGATGTGGGGTGTTACTCGTGGTATCAGAGCTGAAGGTTACCAGATCAAATAAAGGATTTGAAAATTTATTTTCAAAACGGTTTTAAAAGAAGCATTTTCAAGAGAAAAGATTTATTTTAAAGGCATATTCCCCAAAGCCATACGCACTATCTTCTCTTCCTCTGTTTGAATTCTTGTCTCCTTCTTTCTTGAGTCTCTGGGGCTCCTAGCTTTCTGGGAGGTAACCTCATCGGTGGGCGAAGACGTGCCTGGCTTCCATCCATAGCCGTAGTTGTTTCACCTACGACCAGTTTTCTTTCAAGCTTATAGGGTTTCTGTACGATGGGGGCAGCTTTCGAGAGATTTGTTAACATGGTTACACACGAAAAGGGGATGAGGAGTTTGGCTAGGGAGCACAACCCTAGGATGAGGAATTCATGGATGTAGATTTAGCTCACAAAGGAGGAAGGAATTATAAAACCTAAGACAAGAGGAAGTATCTTTACTAGGGTATGATAGGGCATATAATTAAGGACAAGGGCAAGAACGAAGAACAAGATTTTCAGAAGGGCAAGTACATACTTTCACCACCAAGCGTACCTAGGAGAAAGGTAGTAAAGTTCTGCTGGAAGAGTCTAGTTTTGCTGTTCGTACTCTTTCCTTTGGTTTTAGCGCTTCGCATTTGTTCATATCCACTTCCATAGTTGAGTCTCTGCACCATAGTACTTGTATGGTAGAAAGATCCCACTAGAGTTTCAAATCCAATTGGTGGTCCGACCAGTTTTTGGTTAGTAGGGATTTGAGAATAGCTATCGGGTTTGCTTATATCATCTCACGTAGATCGTCTAAATTCGGAGGAGATATTCCTTGGGTGCTTGTCTGATATTTGTTTAGGCCTTTGGGGCTTGTACTTGAGGAATGTCGAGTTCGACTAGGATGGTTTGCGTGAGAGATGAATAGTTGTGACAGGCACTCTAAAAAGCACGTAGTAACCTTTTGACCCTTATAGTTATGGCATGGCGGATAAGAGGGAGACCTATAATCATCTTAGTACATATACTTGGTACCGTGATTGACATCTGTTTATTTTGGAAATGGAGATCAGGAACTTCACAATCGTGAAGTTAAATTAGTTAAGATACAGTGGACTAAAGCTCAAGAAGGCTAGATACTAGCATCATACCCTTTTCCTTAAGGGTGCATCCTTGATTTCTTTTTTTAGGAGCTTTACGCATAATTGTTTCTCTCTTTCCAAAGTATATCCTCTAGGTCGTATCTTCGATCCTTAGGTGGAAGCCAATGGATGTAAACATGTATTTGAAACATGTTATGGTTGATGGTTGCGAGTGGTTGCTAATGGTTGCTCGTGAATGCATATGCATACGTATTAGGCACTAGATCAGTTCGGACGCTTTCATATTGCATTTACAGATATGTATTTGTTTGTAAGTTGAACTTGATATGTTATCATATGGATGTTGCATATGGATGAATGGCTATGCACGCATGTAGTATTTACATAACTAGGGATGCTTGCATACATGGTTGGACGCATGACACTGACATGATTCGCATTAAGGAGGTCAACTGAATCAGTAGACCGCCTGATTTTGCATTAGATAAAGACATATACACACACTATGCATATGAACATGAAAGCATTAGAAATCTTTTAAGGACAACGAATGCCTGTGATTGAATGGTTGAGTAGATGGGTGATTGGATGGTAGGACACATTCTTCCTAACTTGAAGATTTCGGGGATAAATCCTTTTAAGTGGGGGAGAATGTAACACCCCGTAATTCTGTAACACTATGATTCACAAATCAAGGCAGAATTAAATTTTAAAATCAACGGAAACGGGTTGCGCCATTGCGTTCGTCTCGGATTCTGCATGAAAACGAGTCCGAGTTAGCGAGAATCGGAGTCCATATGAAGGAGTTATGGTCTTCAGAAGTTTCAGAATTCGATTTAAAAATTCGAACAGGTCAAAAACGAGTTCAAATTCGAAAAACAGACCCAGATTGGGCTGGGCAGGAAAATTCCCGCCCAGGACCCAGGTCGACTGGGTAGTCGACCTGGGGTCACCCCCCCCCTCTTTTTCCAGTTTTCTGAACCTGGTTCGTTCTGATGTATTTGGCCACGTTTTCTGCCTAGGTTCGTCCGCCTAATCCTATATAAACAGCCTTAGTCTCCTTCTCTATTCACAATTCTTTTCTATCCTTATACTACCTCTGAGAAAATGTATGAATAAATAAAATAAAATAATAAATCAAGACGAGGAAATGCAGCTCAAAGACTTTCAAGAAGAGGTTCAAGTCAAGCTAGGATTTCAAGTGAATATTCAAACGACTGCAACGACTGTTTTTCTACGAATCTAATACAATCTCTGTAAGTCAGTTACTTTTTAGATTTGAACGTTTTCTCTATTCATGGCATGAAATTAAAGGAATAAAAGAATATGCCAAATCTTTCTGATCGAATCAGTGCTTATATCTTTGGACCTAATTAAGAAATGTTATGATTCGATGACCAATTAGGCCTTGCCTATGACTATGAACATTGCCTATGACTATGAACATTGCCTATGACTATGAACATTGCCTATGACTGTGACTGTGACTATGAGAATTATTTCCTTGACTATGAACACAAGCCTATGCCTTTGATTATGAAACATAAACTATTGCCTATGACATAACAAGGACAACTGTGATTAAACACCTATGATTCATGACTAGGAAAGTGTTGCTTAGGTTTTGTGACTATGAAATTGGGTCTAAACCTGATTATCTATTCTGTCTATTCTTGGTTTTCTTTGGTTTTAGACCTTGGGAATTTACCTATTAAGTTAGGTCTACCCATGTTCTTGAACCTATACTAGTCAACCCGTTTCATGCCGTAATATTACCATATCTATATGCCTGTGAATTGTCATCTTATGCCAGTTACTATGTCTATCTTTTTCATAGCATCTTTGGTTCATTCCTTATTTTCTACGAATCTAGATTTATCCATAATCTAGATTGAATCACGATTATACGGACGATGGGAATACGATTTGGGCAAAATATGAAATTTACTAAAAATGTAGTTTTTAACTTGGAAATTGGCGTAAATTGGGAACATGTATTATGGCATGTTCATAGAAATGCAAATTGGATAAATTTGACATGAATTAAAGGATGTGTAATTTGAATCTAGTATTGACCTGTAAATCTAGCATTTACATGAACTGTGAACTAGAATAATAAGTCTAGTTTGACATGAACTGTAATTAGAATGTTAAATCAGAATTGGATTTGCTAATTTAGCATAATTAGTATATTGGCATAAATTTGAAATTGGCCATAGTTGCGAGTAATTGTCATGTTTGGAAAAAATCATGGTTAGTGACACTTAATTTGGTATAGTTTACATACCAAAAAGCAAAAATATGATATAGAGGGGAAAATGGGCCATAAGAACAAATGTTGACAATTTACATTAAAAGAGTAATTATGAAATAAGTAAATTAGGAATAATTTACTTATAGAATTTGTCCTAAATGAGAAAATGTAAATTTAGTCAAATTAAAGGTTTATTAACGACATCTCTTTTAATAACACACCAGAAAGTTCTAGGGTGACATAGAGGATAGTGTCTAGGCTTGAGCTTGGAAAATATAAGTTTCATGCTCTCTCTGGCTATCCCTAACTGATCCAACGGACGGGATGGTTACTTTCAAAACCTGATTTGAAAATTAATCAAAACCCTTTTGAACTTAGTAAACACGAATATGCCTAACCCGAGGTTAGACTGAGTTACGATGTAAACCTGCCCGGAACCACCCGGCACATCCAGTAATCGCAACAATATCTGTCTAATGTGAGTGGTAGCGGCTTTAATTTATTTAGTTAAAGCTAGAACAAGAAGGGTAGGGTTAAGTTAACTAAGACACTTAACCAATTCAACATGATAACAAGACCGATGGGTGGGGTTAGGTTCATACAGACACTTAACACAGTTAAGTTAGAATGGGAGGGTTAAGTCCATAGGAACACTTAACCAACTTAACACAGTTAAGCTAGAATGGGAGGGCTAAGTCCATAGGGGCACTTAACCAACTTAACATGGTAACAAGACAAGATTTGTAGGGGTTAAGTAACTAAGAAAACACTTAGCCTAATTAACATGTTAACTAGACTAGAAGGTGGGGTTAAGTAAAGTTAATACACTTAGCCAAATTAACATGTTAACTAGACTAGAAGGTGGGGTTAAGTAAAGTTAATACACTTAGCCAAATTAACATGTTAACTAGACTAGAGGTTGGGGTTAAGTAAAATTTAATACACTTAGCCAATTTGATATGTTAGCTGGACTAGACCGCAGGGTTAAATAAACCTGAACACTTAACCATCAGATTGTGATAAAGGAATATGGTTAAGTCTAAAACATGAAGGGATAATACTTAACCATTAATAACATGTTAGTTAAAACAGACGGGCAAAGTTAAGTTAAAAAGGAACACTTAACCAATACAGGATGAATGGGTAGGGTTAAGTAATAAGAAATACTTAACCAATATAACTTGGTTTGTGGTAGGGTTAAGTCAACATGAATTACTGATAACACTTAACCAGTTTAACAATGAAGAGGGTTAAGTTAGCTTGAATTGACTAATGACACTTAACCAATCCAAATTGACGAGAAAGAGAACTAAGTAGTAAACCTTAGTTAAAAGGAACTAAGTAGTAAACCTTAGTTAAGAAAACAACGATTCTGGAAACTAAGTGGTAAACCTTAGTTAGCAAAACTAAGTAGTAATTCTTAGTATAACACGGGAAGGAGCGAATGTCCGTCTGAGTAAAAAGAAGGCTCCAACGAATTGGGTTACGAAGCCCGAGGCTTCGAGGGGACGTGAGGGTACTCTTGGTATCCCTCTGTGAGGCTGCCGATGATCCTCCTGGGCTCACAGAGGTTAAGGTCTGCGTAGAAGAACCAGGGGTATGCTTTGGTTGTAATATATGGCAACCTAAAGACTGGGATGGACCAGCGTGATTCGGCGAGAAACCGGTAGCCCTGTGATAGCAACTCGTCGTCTACCATCCATCTTGAGTCAATCGAGATACGTGAAGCGGAAAGGCGGAGAACTCCAAAAGACCATATACTTGCTATCTAATTATGGTTGCGGATGGCCATAGGACAGTGGGGCATAGGGGGGCCTGCGTATAGTTCTCATTTTTCAAGGTGTGCCTTTCATTAGTTGAGGGAGGGGTCAAGTGGGACCATAGCCACTGGAATAAAAATAGACCTTAGCATCTGCATCAGCAGATATCTGAAAGCTCCCGACCGGGTTCTGTGTTTCTTGATTTGCCCTGCCACAGGACTCGGGCCGCACATTACAAGACATGTGCATCTAGACAAGCGATAACGATTCGCGATACATGCGTGGGGAAGTATAGGAACATATACCACTCTAGGTAGTGTGTCCTGGACTTGGGGGCATCGTTCGACAGGTAGTGTAATCCCTAGTTGGACTAGGTGGCATAAACTCTGAATCCGAGAAGCGTTCAGCAGATAGCGTAAACTCTAGTTGAATCTAGAAAGCACTTGATAGAAAACCCTAGATTAGATCTAGGTAATAAATGTATGCCTGAAGGCAATGGAAACTACAGGGATTGGGATCACGTTATCGTTACTAGTTGGGACACTAGTTAGGTGGTGCAGAGATATAGAAACCAGTATAACATGGAAATAGCGAAGCGGCGAAAGTATTAGAGCATATCCAGTTTATCTTATCTTAGCATGTCTTGTGATTATCTTGTCTAATCTTGCCGACCCTATCATCATGGTGTTATCTTGTATTCAGTTAATTCATGTCGTTCTGTTTTTTCATGTTCACATGCTAGAAGTTACTGAACTTACTCAGGCTTTATGTCTGACTCTGTTTTTCTTTCGTCTTCTTTTCTTCTGTTCCCCCCCCAGGTAGTAAAGAAGGGAATAGTATAGCTCAGGTTAAGTTGGATTGTCACTCTTTCCCATCTTGAAGATTTGTCGAAGTTTTGCTTGGATTCTCTTTTCAGATGATATGGCTGGCTCTTGCTACATTGGGGAATATAAATGTTGTTATATGCTTCTTTATTTTGTAAGACAGATGATACTCTGATATTGTAAAGAAATCGTTGTACAAACTATTTTATCAATAAAGCTAAGTTTTACTTTCCGCTGTTTTAATTTTGTCTGTCTTGTAATTTATCTGCATCTTTTACCCTAAATGCTCCACAGAACTTAGTGCATTACCTTTGTGAGTGACACTAACGGATGTGGGGTGTTACAGGTTTTCTTCTAATTCTCTTACTCTATTCTAAATCTCTCTTTATTCTAATTTAGATAAGTTTAGAATCTGGAATTTAGCATAATCATATATGTATAATATTCTAATGTATGTCTCTTATCTGTATATTATTAGGAAGACCATTGGAGCTCGCTTGAAGGTAAAGATTATTTCAGATCTTGTAATTCTACCACATATTTCTCTTTATTCCGCCTAAATCTGTGAGTGGAATATGGTTTACTTAAGGCATATTCATGTTTTTAATAGTTTGTCATGTGTATATATATATATGCCTTAGGGGATTTGGATATTCGATAATGTAGATATGAAAACCCCCAAATCTTTTATCATGTAATTGCGTATGAATTGTCATGAATAATTGGGTTTTGTGGATTTTTGGTTTTTGTATTCGATTAAAATGAATATGAGTGTTGCCACTATTATTCCTATTTCATGTAATTCACTTTTATTTACCATTGAGTGTAACCTAAAAAGGTTTAGATTTGATTATTTCATGATTTGGCTTGGGTTTGGATCCTAATTTGAATCCAGATGCATTCAAAGGTGAAATAGATCAAATTAAGCATTTTTATGTGCATAAAGCCAAAGTGGTGAACTAGGTGAAATAGGGATTATAAACATACAAGTATAGGTGTATGTAATACTCTATTTAAATCTAATATTGAAATCATTCCAACAAGCCTAGGATGCAAGTTGAAATTGTTATGTACGTATATTTTCCATTCACTGTTATTTGTTATATTGTCATCATGCCATCATGCCTATGTGGTAGCGGTGAAAGTATGGAAACATAAATTGTATACCTTGAATTGGACAAATTGGCAATTGCCACCTCTTTAGTATACGAATGTTTACGTTAATTAGGCGTTATTATTATTTTGCTTATGTAAACGTAATCAACGTAATTAACGTTGTATTAGTATAATAAATGCGATTAGGTTAGAGTTTGAATTTGAAATTCCCCTTAACAAATATGTATATTTGTTTTCTTATATGTGCGTATACAGAATGGCTTTAAATATATATAAATAAGTGGCACATGGACACGAGGTTAGTTGCATTTATGGTAGAAGCCTGCCCGGAACCGGCCGGCAAATCCAACAACCACAAGTAGGCCTAGCTAATGTGAGAAGTCTATGTGCCAAGGGCCATTCATAAACTTAGTACACTAGACACAAGGTTAAACCAACTTGTTGTAAAAGTCTGCGTGGAACCGACCGACATATCCAACATCTACAGGTGTACGGTTTAGCGTGAGAGGTCTAGTGTGTATATGTATATATATATAACAATATATATAAGTCTATTGCGTATGAAAGTAAGTAGGTTTACTAGGCCTTGAGAAGGTCTTAAGTGGATGACTCTCTTTTTATCTAGTTGGGGTCTTAAGTGGTTAGGACTAGGATCCCTCCGAAGGTTTATTCATTGGAGTGGAACCAAAGTCATGGGACCCACCTTTACTAGATTTGAAGTAGATCTTTAGGTCCTCCTTCTATAAAAGTGGTTAGGCATAAAGCAGCAACGGAGTAGGGTAGTTCCCGGAGATGTCCACTTCCTCTAGAAGCTTGTAAGGGCTCAACTAGGGATAGATTGGTAATTGAAAGATATGTGGCCATTGCATGCTCACCAACTATCGAAGGGAAGTCTTAAGCGACATAGGTGTCCTACAGGGTAATATCAGTTAAGTAGTAACGTTCGCCATACAACTTCGCATATTACAAATGACATAATAGACTTAAGAACGTTAACGTACTAGGATAGCGTCTGAAAGGGCTAGGGGCCTGCCTCAGGGTTATGAGAGATCGTAAGAATCCACCTTTAATAGGACCATAAGTGACCTAGAATGCCACCTCGTTGGGTCTTTACCCTAAAAACACTAATGGACGATTAACTTGGATATCCACCCCATTGGTTAGATTCTTATGTTTTTGTGAATCTTGTATGTTGCATAGACATACCTTGACATATGTAACCTGCTAATAATATAGGGTATTGTAACAACCCGAATTTTAATAGCATGTTGAAACTAGAAATCAGGGTATAATTAATTTTCAAAATAAGAATCAAGGGAAACGGGTTACGCCATTGCGTTCGTCTCGAAATTTTACATGAAATAGAGTCCGAGTTTTCGAAAATCGGAGTCCGGATGAAGAAGTTATGGCCATCAGAAGATTCAACAGATTTCAAGCAGCCCTGGTCCAGGGGGTCGACCATAGGGTCGACCTACCCCCCCCCCCCCCCCTTCCCAGGTCGACCATAGGGTCGACCTACCCCCCAGGTCGACCATAGTGTCGACCTCCCCCCCTTACAGGTCGACCTGGTCGGCCTGGTTTGACCCAGAACTCATTTTTGAAGCCTGAGACGTGTTTTGATGGCTCGGATTGATTCTAGGGTTAATCTAAGGGCCTAAACTAGTTGCTACACCTATAAAAACACCCTTAGACCTAACCTAATTGATATCAAATCATTCTTACACCATTATGCTGCTAAAATACCTCTTGAACCATGGCCGTCGTCTTCAAATCGAAGTACAAACATTCAAACTCAAATCAATTCGAAGAACAAAGCTTCAACAATGGTTCAAACAATAAATCAACACTACTACAACGTTCTATGACAATATCAGTTCATAATTCGTTAGCCATGCCATGTAAGTTCTAGTTATTTTTAGATTAAAATATTTAAATATAATATGGGCATGTGATGAAGTGAAATTGGATTTAAGTATGTTTATCGATCTATTTCTGTTGCTTCTTGGATCTTGAGTTTTGAGACTTGTCTATCTTTATTCCCATGTCTAGTTTATGATCTATTCAGCCTGTTGTAAATCAGTTTTCTTGGTTCATATTGATATTATTATCAAGTTGTAATCTTCATGCCTGTGATGATGTTTTTCTCTCTGATCTTATTTTTATGCAAAATTCTACCTTCCCCTATTTATTTTCTTTTGATGAACCTAGGTCAATTTCGGACCTAGGCCTAAACTACGATATACGTGCGATGGTATACGGGGGAAATATTGGAATATTGCCTAGTGGAATATATGTGTTTGGTGGAATTGATGGCATAATATAAAAATTGGATATTTGGGTATTACTACCATTAACATGAAATTGGATATTTGGGTATTGTCAATATAATTGAAATTGCAAGTTTGGGCGTTGGCATAAATAATTTGGCATGAAGTGGACATACATGAATTGGCATGTAAATTAAATCATGAGTTTGAGACTATGTAAGTTTAAATCAAAAGATTTGGGCTTATGTTAATTAGGCATATGTAGAATTGTTAATTTGAACATGAAAGCAATTGTAAATTTGATAATTGGCATAAACACGTATTATGAACTTGGGCAACTGACATGTATTGTCATAAAAAGAATATAGTTTGGGATAACTACGTCATGAATCATGATTTGGGTTTATTTGGACATGAAACTTGATACATGTAATCTTGGCTAGAACTTGATATGGGTAAAATGGCAGAAACTTGGCATATATGTAAATAGGCAAGAATTGGACATATGTAAACTGATTATGATTGGGTATATATATAAATTGGCATGTAATTTGGAACTTGGGCATATGTTTATTAATATGTAAAGTTGGGAATTTGAAACATGAAAATGACAGTGTATTGGATAATTGACTTGAACACGAACATGAACATTTCTATATGTTAAACACATGAACTGATATTGGGGTTTTGGGTGGAATACGACCATTAATGAACCTTTGACACGAGGTTAGACTCGGTTTGTGGTGTAAATCTGCCCGGAACCGCCCGGCAAATCCAGTAGCCACAAAGTGTCGATTTAATGTGAGAGGTCAAAGGCCAAATTGTAGGCGTAACGGTTTATGACACGAGGTTAGACCCAGTCTGTGGTGTAAATCTGCCCGGAACGCCTGGCAAATCCAGTGGCCACAAAATGCACGGTCTAATGTGAGAGGTCATGATTCGTTCGTCATAATGAATAAATTAAGGAATACTAACCATAATAAGACGTGGGTATGGTTAGAGGGTTAGGTGGGATGACATGCAAATTTGACATGTAAATGTGGACCTAACCGGTATGAGTTAAGAACATGTAAAATTTATAAATGTGGGCTTAACCAACATAACTGTTAATCAGACCAATGGGTGGGTTAAGTAATATGACTAGACTAATGACACTTAACCAATTTGACACGATGATTTGATAGGGTTAAGTCAAGAACCGCTTGAATATACTTAACCAATTTGACACGATGATTTGATAGGGTTAAGTCATGAACCGCTTGAATATACTTAACCAATTTGACACGATGATTTGATAGGGTTAAGTCATGAACCGCTTGAATATACTTAACCAATTTGACACGATGGTTTGATAGGGTTAAGTCATGAACCGCTTGAATATACTTAACCAATTTGACACGATGATTTGATAGGGTTAAGTCATGAACCACTTGAATATACTTAACCAATTTGACACGATGATTTGATAGGGATAAGTCATGGACCGCTTGAATATACTTAACCAATTTGACACGATGATTTGATAGGGTTAAGTCATGAACCGCTTGAATATACTTAACCAATTTGACACGATGATTTGATAGGGTTAAGTCATGAACCGCTTGAATATACTTAACCAACTTGACACATGATTCGTAGGGCTAAGTCATGAACTTGAACGACAACACTTAGCCAATTTGACATGACACGTAGACGGGTTAAGTCACGAACTTGAATGACCACACTTGACATGCTAGACTGATGGGGTTAAGTATCGAATTTAAAAAGACAACACTTAACCTGCTGGATGGAAACCCTAGTTACGCGGTCCTTTTCAGCAGTAACCCACTAGATGTATCATGGTACCCTGGGACTAGGCAGGGTGGGGCACGATTACTGGGCTGATTGTAAGCAACCAGAACGACGGCTGAGTTGGTGCGCCATTGTAGGTTCAGGCGGACTATGGTCGTGCACGTAGTCCGGAGTTGAAAAAGCAGGCATTGGGCACCAGTAGGTTTACACTGTGCGTGCTTGATTCGTGTCGGTGGTTGGCACCCAAGGGCTTAAAACACCCTATGGTGGACCTAGCACAGGTGACTACATTCGTGATAGGGCCGTATGACACAGACACGTGAACGAGATAAGACTTGTAGGGAGTCGATCGATTAATAGATCGTTTCGTCAGACCAAGTAACGGGTCATTTCATGACATTGGGCAAGGGATCATTTTATAGTCAACACATGGCACGGGTTGGGATACTAGTACGGGTGGTGCAGAGCAAATAGATATCATAGAAATATTTTAACGGTGAAGCAGAGAAATCTTGCGATCTTGCGAAATTATACTTAGTTCATCTTGAATGGGAACCTCGCAATGTTATCCATGACGAAAGTCATATGATGTTATTCTTAGTTATCGTGCATGTAGCTTATCTCGTCATCTTGCTTATGTTTATTTTCCGTTTATTCATGCCATGTTATCTTTACCTATTTTTATGCTGAAAGTCACTAGGACTTACTCAGTCTTTATGACGGACCCGTTCTGTTTCGCCTCTTTTTCTTCTGTTTCCCCCCTAGGTTCGCAGGGTGGGAATACAGCTTAGTTCGGATCTTACCAAGCTCCAAGGCTCTTTCATGTACGGCTTGGGTTTCTCTTGGCTATGGCTTGCTTTGCTTTATTGGGGAATACTACAGTTTATTTTTATGCTTCTTTGTTTTTGAGCAAGACAGATATTTTAGCTATGTAATTGGGTATTGGAAGTTGATGGGCTTTTATTGTATACAATTATATTTAATAAGATTTGAAGTACTTCTACTTTGCTTTCCGTTGTTTTTATATATGTCTGTCTTGTAATATTTCTGTTCCAGTACCCATAATGCTCCATTGAAGTTAAGGCATTCCCTTTGTGAGTGACCTTAACGGATGTGGGGTGTTACATTTGGTATCAGAGCAGAAGGTTACCAGACTGGGCAAAAGCTTTTAAAAACCTTCTGAAATTATTTTCAAAACATTTACAAAGAAGCATTTTTTTAAGAAAAGTTTTGTTTTACGAAAGGCATATTCCCCAAAGCCATATGCACTATCTTTTGATTCTCTCTTTGAATCTCTTCTTTCTCTCTTTTCACCATAGTCTTGTAGGCGTGTGTCGGAGGGCAAAGGAGTGCCCAACCTCCATCTGTAGCCGCAATAGTTTTACTTGCGACTAATCTTATTTCAAGCTTTGTAGGGTTGCCGTGCGATGGAGGTAGCTTTCAAGAAACTTGTCAACAAGCTATACAAGGATAGCAAGAACGAGGATAAAAGAACACAAGCCTAAGGATGAGAAACTTGTTGATATGGCTTAATCCACGAAGGAGGAAAAGGTGGAAGGAAAGAGGCCAAAGTGAAAGAATAATAAAACCCATGACGGGAGAAAGTACCTTTAGTATGGTAAAAAGGGACATGTAGTTAAGTATTATAGGACAAGGGCAAAGAACAAGATTGTCGAGAGGGCAATTGTATGCTCTCACTACTAGCATACCTAAGAGAGGTGGTAACGTTTCTGTTAAAAGTTTAGCTTTTCTTTTCTATCATACCGTGGGAACTTTGTTTTTGGTACATCGCATCCTTTTAATTCTACTTCGATAGTTGAGTCTCTGCACCTTAGTACTAGCGTAGTAGAGGATCCCATTTTTGTCTCAAATCCTGTTGGGGAATCGGCTCATTTATTCATGACTTGTTTGGATTTGAGAATGTCTATGCTAAGTGTTGAGTTTAGAAGTAATGCTTATGTTTTTGGGCAATGGATTGATTCTAGGGATGGAGTGGTTCTCCAAAAATGATACCATTCTCGAGTATGAAAAGAGGGTAGTTAGACTCTTGACTTTCCCCGGTAATACCCTCGAAGTCTAGTGTAACCCTTAGGGTTCTGCCATGCTTAGTTACCTAGAATCTCTTGATATATTTATTGATCTGCTCGAGTAGTGTTCGCCACTAAGGCGGATGGTTCATCTCGCTTATGCATGAGTTATAGAAAATCACCTTAATAAGTACACTTGGCAACATGGTTAGCATTTGTTTATTTTCAAGAGATAATTCATTTATGTGGAATACCTTCTAGTAAGTGAACGAGATCCGAGATTCACTAGTGAATTTTGGAGAGCTTGAATGAAACCATGAGTACTCAGTTATGTTTGGGCCGAGTATACTAAAAGGAGAATAAGTGAAACGAGAGGCAACAGTGGAATGAGTTCCAACTCATATTTTGGAAACAAGAATTAAGAAGCTACGAAATTGTGAAGTTAAAGACGGTGAAAGCACAATGGAGTTAAGCTCAAGGAAATGCGACTTAGAAGATTGAAGACTAGACACGCGCATCATATCTCTTTTTAAGAGTATATCCTTGATCCCTCTTTTCCTGTAGAGCTTACTTGTATGCTATCTTTTAAGTATAACCTCTTGGTCCTATTCTCAATCCTATTTCTGTTGCAAAACCCCATAGGGATCATCTGTTAGTAATACATGATTGGGGCTTGAGGGTTTCCGTTGGGTTGAGTAATTCTTTGGGTGTCAGCCTGATGTTGATTTCGGTCTTCGGGCTGGTGCTTAGGGAGTTCTTCTCCTGATCAGTATATATGTGACGTAGATTTCCAGATTTGACATTGCCTAATGGGCAAAAAGTTTTACTTGCTTCTATCATTCGACTATACCTTTAGGTAGGAACAATTGGGTGTAAACATGTGTTTGAGACATGTTATGATTGATGGTTGCAAGTGGTTGCAAGTGGTTGCTAGTGGTTGCTCGTGGATGCATATACACGCACCTTAGACACTAGATCGGCTCCGTCACCTTTCATATTGCATATGCATGAGTGTTTATACTTGTTTATGGATGAAATTAAATGTGTTATCATGTGGATGTTGCATACGGACGGATGTTTGTGCACACATATAGTATTTATGTGGGTAGGACTATTCGCATACATGTTGGACTCATGGCACTAAAACATATTTTGCATTCAATCAGGCCTGATCATTTGCATTAGATAAGGAACATATACACACACTTTCTGCATATGTTCATACAGCATTAGAAATCTCTTAAGGACAATGGATGCCTGTGATTGATGATTGAGTAGATGGATGATTGGATGGTAGGACACATTCTTCTTAACTTGAAGATTTCGGGGACGAAATCCTTTAAGGAGGGGAGAATGTAACAACCCGAATTTTAATAGCATGTTGAAACTAGAAATCAGGGTATAATTAATTTTTAAAATAAGAATCAAGAGAAACGGGTTAGCCATTGTGTTCGTCTCGAAATTTTACATGAAATAGAGTCCGAGTTTTCGAAAATCGGAGTCCGGATGAAGAAGTTATGGCCTTTAGAAGATTCAGCAGATTTCAGGCAGCCCTGGACCAGGGGGTCGACCATAGGGACGACCTACCCCCCCCCCCAGGTCGACCATAGGGTCGACCTACCCTCCAGGTCGACCATAGTGTCGACCTCCCCTCCTTACATGTCGACCTGGTCGGCCTGGTTTGACCCAGAACTCATTTTTGAAGCCTGAGACGTGTTTTGATGGTCCGGATTGATTCTAGGGTTAATCTAAGGGCCTAAACTAGTTGCTACACCTATAAAAACACCCTTAGACCTAACCTAATTCATATCAAATCATTCTTACACCATTATGCTGCTAAAATACCTCTTGAACCATGGCCGCCGTCTTCAAATCGAAGTACAAACATTCAAACTCAAATCAATTCGAAGAACAAAGCTTCAACAATGGTTCAAACAATAAATCAACACTACTACAACGTTCTATGACAATTTCAGTTCATAATTCGTTAGCCATGCCCTGTAAGTTCTAGTTATTTTCAGATTAAAACATTTAAATATAATATGGGCATGTGATGAAGTGAAATTGGATTTAAGTATGTTTATCGATCTATTTCTGTTGCTTCTTGGATCTTGAGTTTTGAGACTTGTCTATCTTTATTCCCATGTCTAGTTTATGATCTATTCAGCCTGTTGTAAATTAGTTTTCTTGGTTCATATTGATATTATTATCAAGTTGTAATCTTCATGCCTGTGATGATGTTTTTCTCTCTGATCTTATTTTTATGCAAAATTCTACCTTCCCTTATTTATTTTCTTTTGATGAACCTAGGTCAATTTCGGACCTAGGCCTAAACTACGATATACGTGCGATGGTATACGGGGGAAATATTGGAATATTGCCTAGTAGAATATATGTGTTTGGTGGAATTGATGCATAATATAAAAATTGGATATTTGGGTATTACTACCATTAACATGAAATTGGATATTTGGGTATTGTCAATATAATTGAAATTGCAAGTTTGTGCATTGGCATAAATAATTTGGCATGAAGTGGGCATACATGAATTGGCATGTAAATTAAATCACGAGTTTGAGACTATGTAAGTTTAAATCAAAAGATTTGGGCTTATGTTAATTAGGCATATGTAGAATTGTAAATTTGAACATGAAAGCAATTGTAAATTTGATAATTGGCATAAACATGTATTATGAACTTGGGCAACTGACAAGTATTGTAATAAAAAGATTATAGTTTGGGGTAACTACGTCATGAATCTTGATTTGGGTTTATTTGGACATGAAACTTGATACATGTAATCTTGGCTAGAACTTGATATGGGTAAAATGGCAGAAACTTGGCATATATGTAAATAGGCAAGAATTGGACATATGTAAACTGACTATGATTAGGTATATATATAAATTGGCATGTAATTTGGAACTTGGGCATATGTTTATTAATATGTAAAGTTGGGAATTTGAAACATGAAAATGACTGTGTATTGGATAATTGACTTGAACACGAACACGAACATTTCTATATGTTAAACACATGAACTGATATTGGGGTTTTGGGTGGAATACGACCATTAATGAACCTTTGACACGAGGTTAGACTCGGTTTGTGGTGTAAATCTGCCTGGAACCGCCCGACAAATCCAGTAGCCATAGAGTGTCCGTCTAATGTGAGAGGTCGAAGGCCAAATTGTAGGCGTAACGGTTTATGACACGAGGTTAGACCCAGTTTGTGGTGTAAATTGCCCGGAACCGCCCGGCAAATCCAGTGGCCACAAAATGCACGGTCTAATGTGAGAGGTCATGATTCGTTCGTCATAATGAATGAATTAAGGAATACTAACCATAATAAGACGTGGGTATGGTTAGAGGGTTAGGTGGGATGACATGCAAATTTGACATGTAAATGTGGACCTAACCGGTATGAGTTAAGAACATGTAAAATTTATAAATGTGGGCTTAACCAACATAACTGTTAATCAGACCAATGGGTAAGTAATATGACTAGACTAATGACACTTAACCAATTTGACATGATGATTTGATAGGGTTAAGTCAAGAACCGCTTGAATATACTTAACCAATTTGACACGATGATTTGATAGGGTTAAGTCATGAACTGCTTGAATATACTTAACCAATTTGACACGATGATTTGATAGGGTTAAGTCATGAACCGCTTGAATATACTTAACCAATTTGACACGATGATTTGATAGGGTTAAGTCATGAACCGCTTGAATATACTTAACTAATTTGACACGATGATTTGATAGGGTTAAGTCATGGACCGCTTGAATATACTTAACCAATTTGACACGATGATTTGATAGGGTTAAGTCATGGACCGCTTGAATATACTTAACCAATTTGACACGATGATTTGATAGAGTTAAGTCATGAACCGCTTGAATAAACTTAACCAATTTGACACTATGATTTGATAGGGTTAAGTCATGAACCACTTGAATATACTTAACCAACTTGACACATGATTCGTAGGGCTAAGTCATGAACTTGAACGACAACACTTAGCCAATTTGACATGACACGTAGACGGGTTAAGTCACGAACTTGAATGACCACATTTGACATGCTAGACTGATGGGGTTAAGTCTCGAATTTAAAATGACAACACTTAACCTGCTGGACAGAAACCCTAATTACGCGGTCCTTTTCAGCAGTAACCCACTAGATGTATCATGGTACCCTGGAACTAGGCAGGGTGGGGCACGATTACTGGGCCGATTGTAAGCGACCAGAACGACGGCTGAGTTGGTGCGCCATTGTAGGTTCAGGCGGACTATGGTCGTGCACGTAGTCCGGAGTTGAAAAAGCAGGCATTGTGCACCAGTAGGTTTACACTGTGCGTGCTTGATTCGTGTCGGTGGTTGGCACCCTAGGGCTTGATACACCCTATGGTGGACCTAGCACAGGTGACTACATTCGTGATAGGGCCGTATGACACAGACACATGAACGAGATAGGACTTGTAGGGAGACGATCGATTAATAGATCGTTTCGTGAGACCAAGTAACGGGTCATTTCATGACATTGGGCAAGGGATCATTTTATAGTCAACACATGGCACGGGTTGGGATACTAGTACGGGTGGTGCAGAGCAAATAGATATCATAGAAATATTTTAACGGTGAAGCAGAGAAATATTGCGATCTTGTGAAATTATACTTAGTTCATCTTGAATGGGAACCTCGCAATGTTATCCATGACGAAAGTCATATGATGTTATTCTTAGTTATCGTGCATGTAACTTATCTCGTCATCATGCTTATGTTTATTTTTAGTTTATTCATGCCATGTTATCTTTACCTATTTTTATGCTGAAAGTCACTAGGACTTACTCAGTCTTTATGACTGACCAGTTCTGTTTCGCCTCTTTTTCTTCCGTTTCCCCCCCAGGTTCGCAGGGTGGGAATACAGCTTAGTTCGGATCTTACCAAGCTCCAAGGCTCTTTCATGTACGGCTTGGGTTTCTCTTGGCTATGGCTTGCTTTGCTTTAATGGGGAATACTACAGTTTATTTTTATGCTTCTTTGTTTTTGAGCAAGACAGATATTTTAGCTATGTAATTGGGTATTGGAAGTTGATGGGCTTTTATTGTAAACAATTATATTTAATAAGATTTGAAGTACTTCTACTTTGCTTTCCGTTGTTTTTATATATGTCTGTCTTGTAATATTTCTTTTCCAGTACCCATAATGCTCCATTGAAGTTAAGGCATTCCCTTTGTGAGTGACCTTAACGGATGTGGGGTGTTACAGGTATGGACATTAAGTAACACTATATTTTAGTCACATAGAAATTTATGTTTTGACCCCTCTCCTTAACATCCAACAGGTCAATAGATAGGTAAAATCCATAGATGATGTCATGATTGAAGCAGAAAAGAAGACGAAGTTGTTATGTTATTATTAGCAGTTATTGCTTTACTTCTTTTGAAATCTTATGAGAACGAACTATTTGATGTAGCTATTTAACAGAAGTAATTGTGACTGTTGTATTTCTGAGATTTTGTAATAATGGTACATCTTATTTGAATATTATATTTTCTCTTTCCTCTATGTGAAATTTCCATTCGAAGTATATGTTATTATTATCTGTGTAAATGTAAGCCTTACAGGAACCAACGACCTATTTAGAATGGCTCTAAGTTTCGATGGGCCTTTTTTTGATCGAAATTTAAGCCTATTCCGGGTGGGTTGTTACAAGTAATACCCTAGATTGAGTTTGAGTTTATATATATGAGAGCGAATATTTGTAATTAAGTATAAAATTATTTTTATATTATTTTTACCTAGTATATTTTGTGAAAAGCTTGAAGTAATAATTTTCTCGAATTTTCGAGATATTAGTTTGTTGATCGATTTAAATGGAATTCAAACTAAATATGGAAATTAGACTTAACTTGCTTAAGTTAAGTTAATATAAGAATGGATATAAAATTGGAATTAAATAAATAGATTTGGAATTTGGTAAATGAATATATGATAACTGAATGAATGTCAATCAGATATTGACTAATTGATACTAAAATATGTTAGATCAAAGCAAATATTAGTAACGAATATAAATTAAATTGGTTTAATTAAGTTGATTGCGCATTGGTAGTTAATTAATTGTTGATTGTACGTTAGATGGATTGAATAAAATTCGTTAGCGATTTAAAATAAGAAGTTGAACGAATTCAAAGCTAAGGAATGAATTCCGGTAAAATGAATCTGTAAAGTAACACTTACTAGTCAATGAAATGTTATTTAAAATTTCATGTATTATTACTTTCATGGTAAATGAAGCTAAGTACAGGTACCAGAGGTCTTAAGGATTGGATTTTGGTTGAGTAATTTGCATGTAAGTTGAGCTACTATGCTTAATAGCGCTCATATAGTGTGCACCTACGTGAAAATATAAATTTTTGGTTCTTGAATTTTTGTTTTCTAACCGTTTGGGTCGATGTATATATATTTGTTATTCCTGCAATATTTAAGAAGTCCATCCGTACAGAGGAAACTCTGCAAAAAAAATTCCAAAAGTTATAGTGTTATAATACTTTTGAAGATTTTGTTATTTCGATTTAAGACTAATTGAATTTTTTAAAAATTAATGGGTTTATAGCATTTTTCCTACCTTAGTAATTTCGAGGATGAAATTCTTTTAAGGGGGGAGGAATGTAATGACCCATATTTTCAACCGCTAAGTTTGAACACTTAAAATGGTTTTAAATGTTGATTTAGAAATATTAAAGGATTTATTTATTTATTTAATGAAGTTTGAACGTATAAATTATATCTAATTTAAAACGAGCTCGTAACGTTGAGGTAGTTCGTAATTATAGGTTTTGAACCTCAATTGAATATACAGAATCTGTTTTAAGTCGGAATTCTTTGAAACAAGAATCATCTGAATTTGATTGATTATAATTTTCTAATGAAAGAGAAAAATCAAGATTCTATCTTGTATATTTTGAGTTAAGTCTAAATCAAATTTTAAAATAGTCACTATTGAATCATTTATAAATTATAACGATTAATTTAAGAAAATAAAAGGAATTTTCAGTAAACATAATATCGTTATAACCTAGAATTTAATCAAAATAGTTTTTAAATGGTTACATATGCTATTGGAATATAATGAAAGACATATCCTTTACAGATTTCCTCAAAAATGGCGATCCCATTTTTCCCTTTTATTCCCGCAAACCCTTCTCCCCTGTCAGCTCCTCAAAACCTTCCCTTTTCTGATCAGCTCCTTCCAATGTTTCCTCCCTTACCTGAACCCCTTCCCCACGCCAATCCTCAACCTCCTCAGCCTCTGCCGCCTTTACCACCTTCTAACCTACCCCTATCCGAGGCACGCTGGCCGACGCTTTTTGCGACTAAACCCCGCAACGCCGGTGTCTTTACCCCCTCCCCTCGATCTTGCTCAAGTACGATGGCAAGCATCTTTTACCAACAGCAGATATTATCAAGGAAAGTGTAGTTGAATGGCAAGACTACCTGGTGGGTTTTTTCTTGGACTCACCACTCTCATACACAGCAGTCGTCACGCAGCTCCATAGACATTGGAAACTGAGAGGATTAATAAAGGTAAAGTCAAATGGAAGTATATTTTTCTTTCTTGTCGTTGGTAATGATGATAAGAAACGAAATTTGGAGGCTGATCCCATAGTAATAAGAAATAAAGTCCTTGTTATTAAGAAATGGGACATCAACATGGGGATATCCGGAAAAGGAGTCACAAACGTTCCAATTTGGGTGAAAATGACCAACCTTCCGATGATTGCATGGTATTTGTTGGTTGGCTTCACACATCGGGAAGTTACTCTACATGGATCAAGCAATTGAGAGCTTTGATTGGTTAGGATTTGTGAAGTGATTATTTGAAATCACTCCAGAAAGTGAGCTGCCAAATGTAATTACAGTTCTCTTACCTGACGGCTCAGAACATGAGATAAAAGTCGTCTATGTATGGAAGCCCGACATTTGCAGTTCTTATAAGGTTTTTGGAAATTTGATTGGAAAGTCCACTTTTACAATGGAAAGGAATACGGATGATGGTGCACAAAGAGCGGAAGTGACTGCGCATGATAAGGGGGTTCCTACAGGAAATAAAGCTGCCATGAACAAGCAAGGGAAAGTAATCCCAACGAGAAGCAATAGTTTCACTTCTACAAGAAATCTTCAAAAATTGAAAAGGGTTGACAGTTCCACCATAAAACTTTGTTCTGGAGTTGCTCTTCCAACCGCCAATAGGTTCGCTATTTTAAATGACTCATGTAGAAAAGGTGAAGGTATTTTAGATTCTAGTTTACTAGAAAAGGGAGGAATATGTGATACAATGGTAGGGACTGACCTCAATTATAAGGTAGACGCAAGAAAGGATAAAAATGCTGATTGCAACACTGAGGTTATGGTGAATGCTAATGTAATTGAGAAGAATAATGAGGATTCGGCTGTAGTGCTCGCAGCTAAGCAATCCACTGATACGTTGGAATTTTAATAACATGAGGGAACATGAAACATTGATTCAATGCAAACCATTATAAATGACGTAAATGCTTTCAAACAAACCATGAAAGAGGGTGGTTTTGATGTACACGTACAACTAAATGATGCTGGTGCTCAGCAGTGCAACGAATATGGTTTCAAGGTAGGCTTTCTGCAAAGAATCTCCTAAACACAAGAAGCAGAATGTAATTGCAGTCCAGAATACAAAGGAAGCCCAAACATAAGAAGTGTTGACTAGCCAGAATTCTGCTTTGGTTACTGCTGTACCTGAAGCGGAATGTACTCTTGATTGTTTCCTTCTACAGAATTTCGACATAATGACAAATAATGGAAGCGTCAAAACAAAGCAATCTAAGACAAAAGAGAAATCAAATGTAGAGAAAACTGTTCTTGAAACAATAGCGAACTTAGGTGACCATATTAACAACAGTGAATTTGATCCATTTATTTGTAATGAGAAGAGGAAGCTCATTGAGCTTATGTCAAAGAATTACAAAGCTCTTCAACAAAGGAAAGCTAAGAATGCAAATGGTAATAAAAAAATTAATCATTATGCTAACATTCCAGCACCACCGGGCTATAAATGGAGACCTCCAGATATCATTATTATGGTTTCTCCAGCCACTACTGCTGGAGCGGGTAGTAGTGCCGCTAAATCCCCTTTAACTAGCAGCATGACAAGAGCCGGAGCACGAACGCAATTTGATAATGGTTGAAAGCCAACTGCGCATTAGGTGTTATTTATAGGCACAATGAAACTAAAATGTATCTTGAAATGTAGTACTTCTCTAATGTATACCAATGTAATTTTTGTTTCCCCTGCTTAGGAACATTCAATTTGTAGTTGATATACGCCTAGTATGTCACCTATGTAAACTGTATTTTCTCTTTTTATTTAATAATAAAGTGTTACGGATTACTTCAAAAACCGATCAGCCTTGCAAATATATATTTATATGTATATGTATATGTATATATATAATGAAAGTAAATAGAGGGTGAAAATTTTAGTTTAATACTAATTTGGCAAAAAGGTGTATTTTATGTTAATATTAATCAAGTTAAAAATGCCAAATTTTGAAATAGTGACGGATTTCAACGAAATCGGTTTCAATAGATCCGTGATGTTAAATTATTGTATGAAAATAAATTTCGTGGCGATTCGATATCGTATGTGACCTTGTAGCCATAAAAGCATAGCTATTTTCCTTAGAGATTAATTAATAAGTAAGCTTGCCTCACATCCCTAAAATGTTTCGAAATTAGGCTCACATCCCTCCTTTAAATTTTTATAAATTAGATCCCTATTCTTCGAAAAATCACGTAAATTCATAATTAAATTAAACAAGTAATCATGATCTAATTCATACGTTAAAACCAACAAAAAAGCATCAAAAAAATCACAAATCTCCAGTATATTGCATCAAAAAAAACACAAATCTCCAGTATATTGCATCAAACGGCAACTATTTGCAATTGTTGCATACATTTCAGCAACTATTGCAGTTATGCAACAAATTGTAGTATTACTGCGCCAGAAATGTATGCAATAATACTGCAATATTGCAGCTTTTAATGCAATAATTCACCCCTCGCCTGTTTTTTCAACCAAACATCATTTTTAAGCATTGTTGCTTACATTTCAGTAATTATAAGCAATAATTGCATACATATCAGCACATATTGGTAAGCCTTCATCAGCTTTAATATTGTTGCACACATTTCAGCAATTATACACAACAGATGCATACATTTCAGCAACAATTCGTAAGCCTTGCGAATTTGTTCAACTTTATATGCAACAACAAGTATATGCAATAATTGCGTACATATATGCAATAATTCAACTAGATTTTCAGTATAAACTCTGGATGAATTATTGCATACATGTATGTAATTATTGGTTATAATTGCTGACTTTGCCAAAATTTTTTTTTTCCAGAATGCTTCTGCGAAAATTTGCAATTTTTGAATTTTTAATGTACCAACGCTTTTTTTTTTGAAAAGTATGTAAGAGTCAAAAATAGGGACCCGCTTTGAATGGAAATTTTGAGGGGAGGCCATTTACAGCAAACCTGAAAATATGGATGTCACATTAATTTCACTTAATTAATTGAATTTAATTCAATTAGAAGGAATTTATTTGTAACTTGAGATAACATTCGAATTAGGACACCAGACCTACTTCGTTGAATTCGTATTGTCGTTTAGAGTCGGGATACGTATGATTTGTTATTTTTGGAGTTCAAGTATATATTTTGATGTCCATTTATAGCGTCGTTTTACATGTAAAATATCATTCCGGGTGAACAGTTTCGGAATGTGACGAAACTTGTGTCATTGGTCCGTATTAGTAAGTTGTTATAGGATTTCATTTTTGTATCGATCGGACTTATCGTTTGATCGTGGCGATGACAAATGCCAAGATTTCTATTTAATTGTTTTATCGATTTAATATGAAAATTAAGAATAACCAATTTTCAAATGACTTCAGAATTCAACGAAACTAATTTTATTAAATCTGCAATGATTAATTATTCTAAGATTTCAAGTTTCAAGATTTTAAGAGTTAATTCGTGATCGTACGCAATTTAAGCGAGTATTGATTCACATTGTAACATTATAAAGGAATTTTTACAAACTACCTCAGAATTTGACGAAACTTATTTCATCGTGTTGGGAATATTTTATTGTGCTAGGATGCAAATTTTTGGTTTAAACGGATGTCGTATGGAGTGGTTTTTTATGAAGCTTGCGGCGTAAGTTTCATAATAAATTCAATAATAATTTTTTACCCTTATTTATATACTCCCATAGCCCTGTGCACGCCAACCTTTTCGATGGTCAAAGTTTGTTTTCTTCCTCCACATAAAACTTACAGCCAAAATTCATCGAACATTTCTTCCCCAATCTGTCGAATTCTGTTCATCAATTCATGAACTTCTCAACAACATATCTCTCAAGCTCAATGAGGTCTATAAGATGAACGGCTATGATCAAGTATCATTTATCATGGAAAAATAAATCTAGCTTGAAAGCTTCAACATTTGAAGACTTTTTGCTGGAAATTGACAAGACCGAAGACTTCAGAACTTAAGGCATCGAAAGGGGGGCTTAGGCGCCTGTTCCAGTGGAACCAAATCGACCTCCGCTCGACTATTGGAGATGCGGCATTAGGATGATGGTGTCATGTTTTGGGATGAGAGGCAGCAATATATGGAAACAAAGGAATAATCAGTATAGTGAATGATGCATAAAAAATCGCGTGATGGAAGGAAAAGGGTAGTCGGCTGTTTAAACAAAGTAATTTAAATTTATTTAATTATTAATAAATAACTAAGAAAGTATTTATGTTTATTAAAAATTATGTTTCCATCAATATTGAACAGGAATCTTGAACAGGAACCGCGTGGTAAAAGGTCTGAACGAACGCGATGCAGAAGAAATTATTGGCCTGGTTGATTAATTTAGAAAAGTAATTAATTTATTAATTTATAATTAAGAAATAATTATCATAATTTAACCATGAACTTATAATATTCATATCTCGTGCCTGTGTTTTTATAGTTTAGCCAAGCAAGAGGCATTGCGACCGTATCTGAGAATACTATATCATGGAACTAATTTGAACAAAGCTGGAGACAACTGGGGTTCTCCGTTAAATTATATGCCCGTTTAATTTAACTAAAAACAAGGATCGCTCAGCGACAAACGGAATTCGGTGAGTATAATTCACTCATTTTGTCCCACTTATATTTTATATAAGTTGGGTTTAATTTTTGTGTGCTATGGTTGTTTATTTTTGGATGATTACTAAAGATATATATATTTATATTTATATATTTTAAACCCAATCGTTATTTCAACGATTATTTCCAGTTGATGTAACTTGCCTTATTGGTCACTTTTATAATAAGATAAATAAAAAATGAATAATTGGATGTTTGGATTATTGTTATTGGTTGATTGTTGAAATTTAATCTGTATATTGAAATAGATGATTTTATTTTGAGGTAACCTGTTTGGATGCAGGAAAAAACAGGTTGGAAGGATCCAACATGATTCCTCACTTATGTTGACAATGTTTATCATATATGTTGACTATAATTGGTTGAGTGTGAATTTAGATGAAATTAAACCCTTATTCCACAGTTCGGTATTTTAATAGTAGTTTGGCTCTTTAATACCATCGTTAAAATAAGAATTTTATCTAGAATTTTATCAAGAAATAACAAATATGTTGACTATAACTGTTATAATAAACTATTTTAACAGTAGTTTGGCTCTTTAATACCATCGTTAAAATAAGAATTTAACAGTAATATTATAATATCAAATTGTATCATATATGTTGACTATAATCGTTATAATATCATATATGTTGATTATAATCGTTATAATAAACTATTTTAACAGTAGTTTGGCTCCTTAATACCATCGTTAAAATAAGAATTTTATCTAGATTTACATTTTAAGACGTTGATTGTCGTCAGGCAAATCGGCGCAGTTTAGGTTATAAAAATTGCTTTTAACTAAAGTTAAGTTTTAAGTTTTTCTTTATATAAATATAGAAATAGAAATTTAATATTTTATATTGGTTTTTATATAGTAAATATAAATGATTGGGTTAGACGTTTTAACTATTTTATAAGCGAATAAAGTTGTATTAACTTAAAAGTTAATATTTTGGGGTAACTATTTTTTAAGAAAAGGATTAAGCAATAATATTAGATTAATTATATTAATCTAATGAGAATAAGTAATTTAAAATCAATTAACCAATAACTAATGCTTTTCAAATTGACTAAGCCAATGGTTCAATTTGTAATTTGTTATTAGATTAATTGGTCATCATTAATGTAATGAAATTGTTAGCAAATAATGGTTTTATATTAATAAGATTTCTTAAATATTAATTATTATTTTTAACGATGTTAAAAATGATTATTGAATTAATGTAGTTAGTTATTGCTTATTAAGGTGATTAACCAATCTATTTTCAATTAGTAATGAAATAAACTATTTTACTTCAGTAATGATGAAGTTAATCAATATTAATGATTACTTCTTAAAAAAAATCATTTAAGATAGTAATTGAGTTTATAGCGAGAATCGAAAGAAAAAATTTAGATGTTAATAAGACATGAATTGAAATCGAAAAAGGGATTTCAAAAACGAAAGGGAAATGGTTTATTAAAGCATATTTTAAAATTGAATAAGAGTTTGAGATTTCAAACTAGAATCGATTTTAGATTTCGAATTTTTATCTATCTTGAGATAAGAACGTTGTTGATCAAGGTCTGAGAGGTAAATAGAATACCCCAACTTGAACGGCCTCGCTATTATCAAGAGATGATATTGGTTTGAAATGGTAAAAGAGGTTGAAAATAGTTTATTATAAAGTAATATTATAATATATTTGCAAGGTTTTGAGGTGTAATAAGAATTTATTGAATATAAACGAATATGCTAAAGAAATCATTTATCGAATATAAATAAACGTGCTAAGGAAAGGGTTAATGATATTGGGAAGAAACCCCTCACATTGTTTTATGAATGATAACTTGAGATAATTTGATTAATAAATGTATTTATACTATCTATACTATACACAATAAAATTTGAGTTTGAAATCGCTAGCTCACAACCTTTCTCAGCAATTTTAAAACCCAATCATCGCTCTCGCATATTGAATACCTTTTCATTCATATCTTTTATCCTGCCCTTCGTGCCTTTTAGCCTTTGAGTATTCTTCCACTTCTAACTTCTGCCTCTTCCCTTCCACCAATGTCCAACTCTCCACTGATTATTTTTTAGATCCAACGACAAATTCACGAGCATCTCTCCACTGATTGCTTTTTAGATCCAACGATAAATTCATGAACTGGGTATTATACTATTTGTATTTACAATTTTTCAAGCTCTTAATCGAACTAGATGATAAAATTTTCTATTTTGTTTTTCCAAATCATTTTTTACTTTTGATTTTGGGAATTTCACGTATAATAATTTTGCGAATCTTTTGGATCCATGCTGGATGAGTTGTATCTACAATGAATATATTATTCTGCTAAAACTTTTTCAGTTTGTCGTTTCTCTGTCGGGTATATCTTCAATGAATATGTGATTTTAGTACCATTTTCGAAATTTTCAATTATTACTCGAATCATCAGGTAAGCGATAACTCTATTTTTTTCATAACGTCAAAGGCTGAGAATAAGTAAAACGTGAGACTGGGCAATTGTCTGATGGTGTTTTAGACCATATATTACGATCGAAGAATCCATCAATTGTTGAATTATCAGCTTAGCTATGTAAGATTACTCAATTATACTTCTTTCTTTCTTTGTTTTTTTTTTTTTTTTTTTTTTTTTTTTTTTTTTTTTTTTTTTTTGCATGAAGGACCGATCCTCATTTTTTGCATCAGTGATCCGCTTCACAGTACCTTCAACTCCAAACATTGAAATGATACTCTCCAATTGCTTTCAAATTGGTTTTGGGCCTCATTGTGAGTTTTTCATGGTAATTTATATTCGTATTATAGTTTAATCGGTAATTCGATCAATTTATACTTCTTTATGTTAAGTATATGACCCTAAAATTTAATATTATTCATATTTTTTATGTCTCTTTTTGTACTATTCTTATACCTTGATCGGCTTCATACTAGGCATGTTTAAGTATTGATTTTTTTTCATTACCCCTTTTTAGTATCAAGATAATGTATTGAAATATAATTTTGATGATTGTACATTAGAATACACACACATGCAGTCAAACCATTGTATCTTTAAGCTCTTACATATAGTTTTCATCTAAAGTAATAAACCTAGGATATTGTGTAGTGGTTATTTGGATGTGTATAATTGTCATTGACAAACTAGGATGACCTTCATTTTATGTCAACTTGGATTTTTTGCAAATAGGATAATACTCCATTGATAGAATCAAAATGATCGCTGTTTTTTGCTTTGGTAAGAAGTACATAAATAGCTTGAAAAAAAATAAAAAATCATTCAATAATTTGATAAACTCTAAAGAAGGTACATGCGATTGGTTACTAAATGCCAATTGCTTCCAAAAGTTTTATAATATTTTCGATTAGCCGGGATGCTGACCTTTGTCTATACAAGATTTGGTTCAGGTATAAATTGAAGATTTTCCTTATATATTGATATTTTTGTTGACTTTTTATAATTCACTACAACAAAAACACCATATTACAACTTTAATTTTACAAGGTGGTAAAAGCACTGTTGTAATAAATGTTTTTTTTACAACTGTCAATTCCCTAAAGTTGTAATAAACATAATTTTAACAACTTTTTATTTTGTTAGTTGTAATAGATGTCTATTACAAACTTCATGTTTATAATATATATATTTAATAACTAGTTATATTAATATTTAATAATAATTAATAATAAACTTAGGAATCAATAATAATTATTAATTATTATTAAATAATTAATATTTAATAAGTAGTAATTTATTTTTAATAGTTAATGCATGTTAACTGCTTATTAATCAATAATTAGTAACATACATTAAAAGCTTTTAATAATTATTAATCGATTATATCTAAGTAGAAATAAGTAAAAGTTAAATAATAACTATTATTAATAAGTAATATTTGATTTGGTAGTAACTATTTCAGAAGTTTTAATAAATATAATTTTGGCAACTAATAACAATGTTGCCTAATAAATAATAATAATTAATTTGAAATATTAAATAATTAATTATAAATATAATTATTAATGAATAATAATTAGCTTTTAATTATTACTATTAAATATTTAATGATTGATAATTGGTAATATATACATAACAATTAACAAATAATTAGACTTCATGCATTGGATAAAGTTTGTAAATAAGTCATGCCCCTTTTCAAATAACCCCACTCGTCTTCATTTAGTTGTTGGAATTTTTGGACTAACCGTCGAATCTTGACTATCAAGCCTTGATGATCATTGTTGGCCATTGCGCTGCGGCACGGGTTTGGGGGCATCGCCCCCCAAAAAAAAAATTTAAGCCTTTTTTTTTTAAATTTAGATCGTACCCAAATTTTGTTTTAATTACATTTTGGCTTCAAATGTCGAGAGTATTTAATTGATCAGAAAACAATGAAATATTACGTAGGTCAGAAAACAATGAAATTTTACGACTTTTTTTTTGTTAGTGGTAAAAGATGCTTTTACTCCAAATCAAAATCTGGTTTTTGCCTCTAAAACACAATTTTCAGCGGCAAACTTAAATTTTCAGCACCAAACCCAAACATTAACATATGTTTACCGCTTATCTCCTTCGTAACCCAAAATTAACTTTACCCAAATTTACGTTTATCACCTCTGTTTTTTCTGATGTAGAGTGGTATAGAAGTAAAACACACAGAACGTACTCCTAGTACTTTTTTATTGTTTTTTCTTTTCATTTGATGAGATGTCGATTGAACATTAGCCTTATTTCTAGTTTGGATCTTTTTCTTGTTTGCCACTTTTATGGTCAAATTATCACTAAAAAGATATAAACACCTTTTAATTGTTTAACTGTTTAAAAAAAATGTATCCTTTTGATCCTTCTTCTTCTGCTTACTATTAGAAAGTTGAATTTAGTGATGGTGAAGATTCTGGTGTTGGAAGTGAAGAGGGTCTTGATATGGCAGATGAGCCCATAAAAACAAACCCACACAGATCAGGATCGAAGAGAAGTAGGGCTGCTGAAGTTCACAACATGTCTGAAAAGAGAAGGAGAAGCAGGATTAATGAGAAGATGAAGGCATTGCAAAATTTGATTCCTATTTCTAACAAGACCTGATAAAACATCCATGCTTGATGAGGCCATCGGGTATCATAAACAGTTACAGCTTCAAGTGCAGATGCTATCGGTGAGGAATGGGCTAAACTCACACCCACTGTATTTTCCAAGCTCTCTGCATGCACTTCACGCTTCTCAAATGCACATGAATTTTGAAGACAACACGTCATCGATTGTCAGTTGGCAGTGTTAGGAATGCAACCATCTCCTAATCAAAATTCTTCTATCAATGCCTCTTTTCGATCTTACAAACAAAAATAGAGTCTCTACTCAATCTATTGTGCTTCCTAGTACAAGCATATCTGCTATTGAAACTTCCTATACTTTACAAGCTCCTATTGAGGACATGTATTCTAAAAGCATGGTATCACAGCAGAATTTGCATTCATCGAGGAGCACGGTTAAACCAGAAGAAAATGCAATGGAGGCGGGGTCTCTGCGATATGGGGGTGAGCATTTGCTAATGTGGTGTCCAAGAATCTCCCAGATAACTCAATTTTTATTAGATTTTCCTATCTAAGAACGAAGTAGGAAGAATTAGATGCTCTGTAGATGTGTTTCAGGATCATCCAGAGCACTTTGTCATGTAGAAAATAAGATGGAAAAACAACCTAAAAAGAAGGTTAGAAAGAGAAGGAATATCTTTTGTATTAACCTGTGTAAGATTATGATGGTGTATAAATTGAACCTGGGAGGACTTTATATGCAATGCAAGTCCATTGTACAAATCAGTGCGACCTGCTATTTGTTCAAAGCAATGCATGTTTTAAATGTTTTTTTCATGCTTTTTACTGTTCAATTTTGGCTTCTTTCAAAAAAAAAGTGCAACACTATAATTGTGAATATGGAGGGTGATGCATCCTATATTTTCCTACCAAGGAGCAGAGAGGAGTACGAAAACTTATATGTCTTATTTGGACTAGGGGATTCCACAGAAAATATTTCAGTATGCTCTCTGCAAAGGTGATTTTCATTGTCTGATACTTCTAATGTTTTATCTATTTATTTAGCGTAAGCCATACATTTTCCTATATTATTACTTTCTTTTCTATTCCTGCTATAAAAAGACTTGAATTAAATGCAGCTGGGAGCAGGTTTAGTTAAAACTGCTGGAGCAATATATATGTGGAAGGATAAATTCGGATGTAGTCTTCTACTCTTTGCTATTATTTTGGCATGAAGAGCCTGAAGGTATGATGTCCTATTATAAGTGCCATCCTTGCTAAGATCATGTCAATGCTGCTGGAATTTCTATTTGGATCACCCAAATATGAAATCATTATTGGTCAAATCTTCTTATTTATTTTCTTATTTAGAGTATACTTTACAGCTTTATAACTTTCCACGGAAATCTAAAAATATGAGGATTCTCGAGGCGCAAAAGAGCGAGAATGGAACAGTTTCATTAAGACAAGTTACAGGTGGTTGTTTAGTACAAAACTCTGATGATAAGACTCCTAAAGATATAAAATTTGAAGTGAAATCAGACACCATTCCAAATGAAAATGCAACTCATGATGCTAAGTTTGCTTGGATTTGTGTCAAACACGTCAAGAGTAATACTATAGTCATTGCTAAGGTTCGTTTTTCTTTGATGCTAGTGTATCACTATGAAGACACTTCAGTAATCTTATTTCATGTTTCAAATCCTATGGCATTAAGCAGCAACCAAAACTTCAATTCGAAATAGCTCTCATATGAAACAAAAGTAAAATGGCACCCTTCTTTCGTAGCATACATATATGAGGAAGATCTGGCACCCTTCTTTCGTAGCATGCTACTATCCATCACAAACTTTTCTTTAAATATTAGTTGTTTTCCTCTTTTCCATATTTCCCTAGTATTCTTACTCTACCAACTGAAGTAAGTGGTCATAGCATCGAGGATCGTATAGGAGATAGTCTTTCTGCTCATTCCACTAATTTTTTTGACTAGTTTTCAAGGTATATATTGCATACTAACACGATCATTTATGTCGTGTAATGGAAACTTGATTTGCTGGTCTAGTTACAATTATTAGTGGTGGTATTGTTGTTATTACCACATATAATTTGAATGGTTAGGGGTTGTGTTAAGGCATGTTCTTTTCTATGTTATGCCAAAAGAATACACACACTTATGCATCCATTTTGATATTTAGAAGGGCAAATGTAACCTGTTTTCAATTTTGTTACATTTCATGTATCCATAAATCTTTATCTCAACAATTCATTATTTCCAATTTTGTCACATCTCATGTATCCATAAATCTTTTTTTTTCATTTGCAAGAAGATTTACGCCATTTAAAATAAGTTTGCATTTGTACTTTTTATACCAAGATATTTATTTGTATGTGTAATTCAGCTTTGTAGGTTTCATAGGTTTCGAAGGCAAATGAGCTTTGTAAATTTTAGAGGCAATTCCTGATGTGAATATAAGATATGAGGATAGCATTCGGTGGAGGCCAATTATGTTTCAGAGATAAATGAGCTTTGTAGATTTCATGGGAAAATGAACTTTGTAATTGGGTTAAAGGCTTTCAAGGCAAATGAGGAGGACTAATGTAATTTTATATATTTTTATGTGGTATATGATTTGTATTTTGGATATAAAGTTGTGATTTTTATCAATGAATGAATCATGATGCCTTTAAACTTACATTCATTTCTTATGTTATTTGTCTATTTGTTGTTGCACATATATAATATAAAGATAATTTATGGACATATTACAACTGTAAAATAAAACTTGTAATAAAATGTATCACAACGGTTATAAAGAGTTGTAAAAATTACAACAACAACAGTGCATAACAGTTGTAATAAAGTTTATTACAACAGTGCAAAAAAGTTGTAAAAGATTTTAGTCTATTACAACTTCTTAATACACGATGGTTAGCCCACCGTTGTAAAATGTATATTACTATGGTTTTCCACCGTTGTAATAAGGTCATTTTGTTGTAGTGATTTCACCAACTTTTTTTGTGTGTGTATGCAGTCGTAAGTTCATATTCTCTAGTAAAGTTTTTTCAAACTTCCATGAAATGCTACTACCAACGAAGGCGTTTTTGTGTAAAGCAAACTCAAGTTGGACTAGAAGTAATACAAGGTTTCAAGCAACCAAGGCATCATGCTCGCGACCTATTGCTAAAGTGAAAAAATCCGTGGTTTGTGCAATTTTTATAAACCTTCATCTCTGTAATTTATTACCTGATTTAGTTTCACACATGGTATTCTAATCATTTACTTTCACTTCATATTGTTTAATGCTTTGATTTTGCTTCAGGGTACTTCAATTGTTTGTTTTGTTTCCTTTAAGGACTATTAAAATGAATAAATTTCACAGTGTATGATTATTCATGGTTGTATAAAAAAGGTATATATGCTACATGTTTATTAAAAAGTTGTGTCCCAAAATGATATGTTAGTTCATGCGTGTTTGCTTCCACGACCCGCCTTCGCGGGGAATTTTTTGGGGAAACACACATAATAGCAAACATATGTTGGCTACATTATGGAACACATCATAATAATTTTTCTATATAATCTGGTATGATGCTGCCAATTACCTATGACTTATAAATGCAATTCTATTTCTAAATATAAATCTAGGAAAAATAGATCAGATACTTAAGAGATGTATTTGCATCCTTGACATAATCAGTGTTAACATAAATATACTCAAAAATAGCAATGGGAATGAGTTTGACAATAGGTTTACTAATCTAGTGTTCATCAATATAGTACTCAGATCAAAAGACAAATTCATGTCGGTTTTTTGGCAGTTTTGATCTTTATCTGGAAAATATGATGACTATTAGGGTTGAAACAGAAATTTTTGCGCTTACAAAAGGAAAACGGTGCAATGTCTGTTATGTTTGTTAAAGTTGAAACTCCAATGGATCAATAATATTATACAGGTTACCAAAACGATGGATCATAATATTTTATGATAGGCTGATATTATTTATTATAGTATAAGTCAATATCATCTTATTTTTGATAAAAATTCTAGTTTTACTATTTATTTGCATGTTGCAGAAACGAAAGAGAATTTTTAGCTAATAGCCTCGCAGAAACACCTATGACTGGTTTGTGTTTTGGATGTGGTATGCGATATCATGTTGGTTTAGTCTATTCACCTGATATTATTTATTGTATTTATAGTGCACAATTAATGTCTTGATTGCAAATAATATCAATGGTGATTATAGAGTTCTTTCGTACTGTTGTGGATGATCAGAATGGAAGGTCTGGATATGTTTGGACAAATTATTAAACCATTCAAATAATGGGAACTTAATCTTTTGAATGTGTCCAAATCATCGCCATGTTGGCTACCTGTTTTGCAATTTGGGTCCGTGTCAAATTAAGCCTCTAGCATATCATTATGTCATGTCTTCAATCTGAAGGTTGTTCTTGGGGAAATTCTCCGTCATTCTCTACTTCTCTTTTTCGATGGCTTTCCTACACTTGCTCAGCTTAGCCTTATTCCTTCGGATAGCCTACTGATTTACAGGTGTTTGAAATTTTCTCTTCGGTTTATTTATAGTTTGGCATTTGTTGATGGTTTTTCTATGTTCATATAGGGATTCAACTTGATAAGACATTGCAATCATTAAAATCCATATGGAATTGCCATTTTAAATTACTGTAGTTAATCAGTAAACCATATTACCAAAAAACACTTTTTTTTTTTGAATAAATGGAAAAAAAATTAGCCAAAAAACAATTGAAATTATATTGTTTGGAATAAAATAGATAGATTGTTTACTTGCTCTAATGACTATTCGGTCTAAGATTATTTTTGTGTCCTTAGATGTATTCTCAAATTTTCCATACTATATTCTTCTATATGCAAACTCGGTTGTGAAATGATAGCAAGTATCATTATCAAAAAGGAAAGATCCAAATTTAATAATATATTGATTTTTCTTAAATGAACAATTTCAGATTTACTACTCAGTCTCTCATTGATTGATAATGTATATCAGATTAAAGTATTTTTCTTCCCAAAGGCTCAAGATAAAAGCATAGTTTAAAAGAAAAATTAAATACATGATGATGTTGTTAGGGAAATCACACGCAAATACCTAAAGATGATTTCTATGAAAAACAACACAGATATGAAATCACACACGCAAACAAGATATTCCACCCATCCACCCTCTTTATTGATTCAACAATACAAATTTTGAAGGATCTGCAACAAAAAATAAACAAAATTACAAGAATCAATAACCTTATTGAGATAGGGAAAGAATTCTAGATGACTATAACTTTTTTTGGAGAAGGAGAACAATGAAGAACAACAGCAACCTTTGAATTAACTATTTGGTTCTCAATCCCATGCTCTTAATTCAATCCTAGATGCTACTAATGTAGGAGAATAGAAGGCCTAGGAAAATATCCAATTTGCCCCTCATAAATATATCCAGAATAAAATTATTCATTTCTTTCCTTCTATGATACAATCAATCGATCGATCAACCAATCAATCAAATCAATTAGTCAATTAATCAATTAATCAATCAAATCATTCTTCATTAACATATGTGATTTCATGTCACAAATCACAACACTCCACCTTGATATGAATCACATCACATCAAATGAACTTCCAACACATAAGTCATCTAGCTCTTTCAACGACGCCTACTCTTAATTAAACCATTACAAACACAACCCACCACCTGCCAAAAAAATGCATCTCCCCCCGAGATGCATCACACAACACAGACGGTTTAAAAATGCTTGTAATACCACAAGGGTCTTCGCCTTGTGGATTCTCCACATTGACACCTGTCTACCACTTGATCTGAGCCCCTTCCTTGATCACTCCGGATCCCTCGAGCATCATCAACACGAAGACCCCTGTCTATACCATCAGTAGTGACCAAATTAACCTCTCCACCTTGATGTGGGCTAGGTTCTTCAACCGTCACTCACCTTCCATAGTTGACCATGGAACCAACCAATCTATACAGGTTTCCCTCCTCTAAGACACCTCTCATCACAACACGACCACCGTTCTTCACTCTCAAAACTCCACCTCGAGTATTATAATTGCAACCACGGCGATCCAACTGACCGAGAGAAATGAAGTTATGTGGACTCGCGGGTACATGTCTAACTCCAGAAACTTCTCTCACCATGCCATCATGCATACGAAATCGGATATATCCAATACCACAAACCGGTAGCTCTACTCCATTGGTTGTTCTAATCATGTCAACATTCTTCTCATAAGAAGAAAAATACTTCACATCCTTATAAATATGAAAACTGGCTCCCGAATCCATCTTCCAATGATTAACTTCGCTAAACAGGGCATCACAAGAAAAATCAATATATTATTAAATTTACCACCCGCAACCTTCTTCTTATACCTCTGATAAGCATGGCAATCTTTGCGTGTGTGACCTTGCTTATTACAGTAGTAACAAGTGATGGCACCTTTACCATTAGCCCCTTTCTACTTCCTCCTTGTATCTTTCCCCGAGTCCTTTGCTACCATAGGCTCACCTCGAACTGATTTCACCCCCGACGCTTTTCTCCTTAGTTCTTCATTCAAAAGGCCGCTTCATGCCGCTTCCAAAGAGATAGCTCCACTAGCATTGGAGCTACTCAATGAAACAATCGAAGTTTCCCAACTTTTTGAAAGCGAACTCATCAACAAAAGAGCCTGCAACTTATCATCAAAATTGACCTTCAGATTTTCCAATTGATTGATCACATCTTGAAATTCATTCAGGTGCCCTGCAACAAACTTCTCCTCATCCAATATCAGCTGAACAAGCTTTCAAACCAGAAAAACCTTACTTGTAGCACCCCTCAACTCATACAAAGATACCAACTTGTCCCACAAATCCTTCGTGGATTCACAACTAGACACATAGAGGAATACTGAATCATCAAGGTATTGTCGAATCAAGGCAATCGCCTTCTTATCCATTTTCTTCCACGTCCCTCATCCACACCCAAGGGCTTCATCCCATCTCCATCAATCAGATCATGAAGATCATTGAAGTAAAGAACATCCTTCGTCTTAGGCTTCCAGATCCCCCAATTTCTTCCGTAAAAAATAGTCATCTTCGGAAACGCCATCATATCCGACATCAAAAGAAATGATTTTTTTTCAATTTGAAATCACTCTAAGCTTTGCGATGACCTTGCTCTGATACCAGTTGTTAGGAAAATTGCGCCTTTGCAGAAGTGACCAGGATCTTATTCACCCAAATACTTAAAGATGATTTCTATGAAAAACAACACAGATATGAAATCACACGCACAAACAAGATATTCCAACCAACCATCCTATTTATTGATTCAACAATACAAATTATGTTTACATATAATAGATCTAATCAATAATCTTATTGAGATAGGGAAAGAATTCTAGATGACTATAACTCTTGTTAGAGAAGGAGAATAATGAAGAACAGCGGCAACATTTGGATTAACTATTTCGGTCTCAATCCCATGCTCTTAATCCAATCCTAGATGCTGCTAATATAGGAGAATAGAAGGGCTAGAAAAAATATCCAATTTGCCCCTTAGAAATATATCCAGAATAAAATTATTTATTTCTTTCCTTCTATGATACAACCAATCAATTAATTAACCAATCAATCAAATCAATTAGTTAATTAATTAATTAATTAATCAATCAATCTATTAAATCAATCAATTAAATAAATCAAATCAATCTTCATTAACATATGTGATTTTATGTCACAAATCACAACAGATGTACATGGCTCAAGGAGATATAATTGATTTGCTTTGCATTTACATTTACATTGGAACATATCCCATCTTTGCACTAATATAAGTTTGAAGAATTACATCCATTTGTTGAGAAGTGAATCAGATGAAAGACTAAGTTTAATTATCGTCACATTAATATTCTACAAAAAGTGAAACAAAGATACAATGATAGTTGGAAAAAGACACCCTTATTTTTTCTTCCTATTGTCATGCAAAATTGGTTAATATAGTTTCATATATAGCTGTAATTATACATTCCCACCATATTACGAGACATTGTCTCATATTATTTCCTATTACCATTTACGAAATAAAAAGTCTACATCTCATTTGGAATTATAGGTATGAATAAAACCAATATATATGGTACAAGAATTATAATCCTTAAAAAGAATTGAACTATTTCCTCGAATTAAAATTGATTTAAAATTTGTTTCTGTTATTGTTAACAGAGTTGTTCCTTTTTTATATTATTTTTACAAACCTATATGTTAATTCATGATATTATCATGGATATGTAAATGTGCTAGCTATTACCTTTTTAATAATTTATGTACCAAATTAAAGAATTTGTTTTTCCAGTATTTATCCAATCTTAGATTGGCAATGCCTGTAAAAATGTTAGTGTCCATATTTAAACAACAATGTTGAAGACTGTTACATTTTAAATCTTTTTTAATAGAATATATAATTAAAAAACAATGAAATCTTATTTTTATCCCCATCTTTTAGTATGCATGTATTTGACTTTCACTTAATGTTTGTTGATATCAAGATTTAGCAATTTTTGCTAAACTAAAGTTTGTAGCTACAAATATATTTGGAAAGACCGAAGTGGCAGTAAGTGCAATACGATACATTTTTGTGTTAATCAAATTGGAGCAAGCTTTCCTTAGGATGATATTTTGAGCTGTATTATAATATATGCATTGGATTTTAATGGTAGTATTGAGATTTATGTTTTATTTTTTGCTTGGTTAATGCTACTGCGTGGTTCTTCCCAAAATACCTTTCTAATTTAGTAAATTAATTGTGATTTATGTGCAATTTAATGCTTTTTTGTGGCTATTGCAAGCTTACATTTTAATGCATACAAAACTTAAACTTTCAATGAGGATAGGGCCGACTCGGAGGCCAGTCCGAGCAACCGGTCACCTGGGCAAGCCGCTTAGGTGTGGCAACCACCAGAGAATGGGGTGGCAGCAGGTACAATTTTTTTTCATCAAATAGATATAGATGGGAAGTGTTATTAAAATAATATGTGGCCCAGTTCGTTGTGCGGTAGCTATGACTATAGAGATCCAGTGTTTGATCCTAGGAATATCTTGTTTCGGTTAGGGTAGCTTGTTTTGCTCTGGAATTCACCCTTGCACATACTCTTTTCGTATAGAGCAACCCATCTTTTTTCGAATTTTAGAGCCACTACTGAACGAGGACATAAGTTCACTTTAATTATTTTTGTTGTATATCATATAGAAGTTTGTGTTCAAAATTGATTTCATTATTCAGTTATTACTTTCGTTTTTCCTTTCAAAAGTTAATGGTTATGTTATTGTGCATTATGTTAGCCTTTGTTTTAAAGTTATCGGCTATATCTTTTAACCAGTGAGAGACGCAAATTACTTGGTAATATCCACCATCCATCTTCAGACTCGGAATTATATATGCACACTGCAACATTTGTTTGGGCCTGCAGGCTTTGTGAATGATGATGTACCAATGTAGAGGACATTTTGTACCTTGAAGAATACAAGAAAAGAAGAGGAACTTCACAAAAAAGTTCCTAAGTTGATTTAGTTTATAGTTTGTTATGGATGGATGAAACAAAGATATAGGGTTTTTTACATGTGTTTGGATTATAATGCTTAGTTTTTCTTTCTTTCTACTTAATGTTTGCAGCATGAATTGCTTTATAGTTGCAATCTTCCATGGGCTTCTTAATATATATATATATGTATGTATATGTATATATATCCAATTTTAATATGATTTTGTTCTACAGTTATACTTAACCAAGTAAAGACATCAATGTCAATTATAATGGCTATGGTATGCACTGTGAGGCTTTTGATATTGAATAAGCCAAATTCTATTCAAACACCGTAAATTGCTTTACTTACACCATGAGATTTTAAATAAATTTTCAGACCAAAATGACCTTATTAGAAAAGAATCAATATTAAAGAATGAAAATATATACAATTCTCCCTTGCATTATGTATGCTCAATGTAATTTCTCTTCTAAAGTTAGTAAATTATAAATTAATTTATATCACTTGTTAAATTAAATTTATATTTCTTTTGAGGATTAAAATATATTTATATCGTTATAAGCAACATTTATATACAATCAATTTTAACCGTTTTCACTTGGATTAAATATAAAAATTAAAATTTAAAACTAACTACTAAAATTAATGTTATACAGAGTACTAAAAATTCTTCAATCTTTCATTCAAATCTAATAATGCTTAAATTTAACACCAAAATTTAACTAGTTCAACTATTCAATATTTAAAAAAATAAGTTCAAATTTCCATCATCTAAAATTAAAAGTGATTTAAAAATAAAACAATCAAATAATTTAAAATACTAGTGCTAAAATTTAATGTTCTTTTAATTTTAGGTTAATATATTGCAATGAACTCGTAGTTTTACCTAATTTAGTTTTAAGGTTAAAGAGAAAAGCTGATGAAAATATAAAAGGGTAATTTTCTGAAATACATGGTGTATGAAAAGAAATTCTTGGTGTTTGATATTTTATTTCGTTTTATGGTGTGCATTAAGAAATTAAAGGTGTATAAATAGAATTAGCCATTGAATAATTTCCCATTGACAAGGATCAAAATCTAGCAGTATTTTTGGGTTTTTTCATGATTACACAAACATTGATTTTAGTTTGGAAGATATTACTTAGGAGAGTGGACAGATTTTGGGCTTGGTTATGACTGACCCTAACCAAAATTTATGGGCACGTAAAAAGATTCTGTCATTTTCTGGCTTTCTTACCTTATCAGTTTTGTAATTTTGTGTCTTTATATCTCTGTTTTAAGGATTGAGCCGTGTACCTCTGTTTTGTAATTTGCATATGATATAGTTTTAAGAATGCATATTAAAAGCGTAATATGGTGCGTTAGATTTTTTACATACATTATAGTCTGCTTTGTGTTGATACTTTATATTGTTCAATTTTAATCTATTATTTCTTATAAAGTCGGCCATTCTATTCAGTAGACAATTATGTATACTTTGAATTTTACTATATATGACTATGATATGTCCCGTGTCATGGTAATCCTAACTGAAATTGATAAATAGAGTTATAGAAATAACTTCGACTTGGATGTGAGCAATGAGCAATAAGTTAGTCTTTGCAGCGAGACATTGTGAAACATTGGTAAAATTTCTGAACACAGTACGTAATATCATTTTTTTAAGGTAAAAAATTTATTATTAGAAATAGATAAAGGTAATTATTTGTGGCATGTAAATTCAGATTCTTTAAAATTTTCTTTCCTTTTGAAATATAATTTATCAAGAAATTTATATTTAAATAATTTATTATAAAATATACAACTTCATTAGTTCCATAATGATTACTTTATAAGGAAAAAAATATAAAATGATATAGAAAACCAGAATATAGTAACATCCTATGTGTGAAGCACATGTTCTCAACTTGAAGTTTAAATTTAGAAATCTATCACCTATCGTCATGTATTCTCAAGTTGAAATTTGAATTCTGAAATTTATAAACTGTCATCATGTATTCTATTGTCGCTGTCAAATTATAAATACAACATTCTACGGCTTGAAATGTTGTTTTACATTTTCATGAGCTAAATGGCTTAACACATTTATTGTTGCAAATTTCATTTAGCAAATGAATGTATTTAATTGTTGAATTTAGCACATGACAATCTCTCACCCATAGTTACATTGAATTTAATGCATTTATCGTTTGTTGCTTAGTGTTATTTGTATTAGCTTATGTATTTGGTCATAACCCAAACTATATATTTTTTCAACACTCGTGTGCGAAACACAGATGCACACTTGTATATTTATAAAAGGGACTTTATTCCCAGTTTTGGAAAATGAATAATGATTATAGAAAATATTTTTCAAATGATATTTCTGAATGAAATGTTTGATATATGATTATGAGATATTTTTCTAAGTAAAATGAATTGTTTTCTAGAATACTCCTATACTAAAATAAAAGATAAATGTTGTGGTTCAATTATTGAAAAGTTTTATGGTTTAGTTGATGAATAATTAATTAAAGAGGCCAAGTGAAGCTAGACACCGAACCAACGAATCCCTTTTTTCCGTGGTTGAATGGTTGTTTATTTTGATAGTTAAAATAACCAACTATCAAAATCTGGCCTATAATTGATTGTTTGTACGGAAAGTCTGTGATCGAATTTATATTCGAAAACCATTCCGACCAGCAAATACGTAAACATTGAAGATATCTGAAGATTGCCGAAATGGAAGATTTAAAGACCCGCAGAATTTCATAAAATAGAAGAACCACTTAAAATCTCTAGCCGATCCGTAGAGATATACTGTGATTCTGTCATGGTTGAAATCTACAGATTTGTAAGGACTCTTGTTGCTGATCCTTAGGGTGATTCCTATACAGGATGTGGTAGGAGGGTGCCTTCAGTTCATCATGTTCCTGCATGAGTTGTAAGAACTAATGTCTGATCGAGTATTTCCTTAAAAGTCACGTACGTTGATTTTTACAAATATAACAAGTTTGGTGGCGGAGAATTTATTCTCTTAGCTTAACACCCAGAGTGTATTTGTGGACGCCAATTAGTGATCTGGCGGATCCGACGATGTGGCATTCAAAGATATTGACTTGTTCTCTAAAAGGAAAATCGTGACCTCAAGCCTCATCAACGGGAAATGAAAAAAATTGGGTAGGCAGCATGGCTAAGTGGGTCATTCCCAATTAGGGTATATTATCACCATCTTAAGAATGTTCTTATTTATTTTTTCGTTTCTGTATCTCCGTGGAAGTACGGTAGGCCCATAAAACCATAGGGTGACAATATATTCGGTACACTCAAGTTGAATGAATTGTCGGATAACAAGGTGTTCTTGTTAAACCCTAGTGTATTGCTCTTTAAAGGTACACTTTCGGATGGTGGTCTCATACCTTGTCATAGTCGGAAATCCACTCTCCAATAAGTGTCATGTGATTTTTGATTATACTATATATGTAGAGCGTGAGATGTAAGCGTTCTGCTATTTGGTTATTTATTTGATTTAGACACTATTATAATATCACTGGATTTGATATATCAAAAAAAAATGGTTATCGTAAGGTAAAAACCGTTTGTGTTTATGTGTGAATTGGTCTTAAGATTATCCTTTTCTTTCAAAGGAACTTTATAAAGTTAAACAATTTGGATGTTATTTAAACTTAGTGAGTTTACTCATGCTAGTTCACCAGACAGATCCGTGGCGTTTGCAATGCTCGGGTCAGACCGAGTTTTATAGGTTCAGGTTAGGAAGCAACAAACTTCAGAAGACATGCTGGAGGTGGTCCAAGCATATGATATATATATAAATATGTGTGTCTATATATATATATATTCCGTTGTATGTTGTACATAGGGATGGATTATTATGATTGTCCAGATGTACTGACTGACTAATGTGCTCTGATGAAATGTAAGTATTTATACAAATTCTTTATAAAGATATATTCCCTTACTATATTTTATTCTACTACGATGTGAGACTCTGATTCTGCGTTGTTGTCTTATTCTTCTTCTATTCTTAATTTCTTTCTTCTCTCTCCCTCTATTTTCTTTCTCCTAACTATCTTCTTTCCCATGCAATTTGGATTGGACATGAGTTGTAATTGTTAACTCAAAGGATACGGAAAAGTCGGTTGGTTACAGGTTTTGATATATATTTGAAGAATGGTTCTTCCCTCTTTAACATTACAATTGTGTGACCCTATATGTTACTATAACATTGGCGGTAATTTTAAATCATATTTAAAATTATAAACAGTGAGTGACATCTAGTAATACATCGCTATTACCCAAGTTATAATAAAATTAACGATTTGATACAACCTTTTATTTGACCAGTGTTTCAACCTAATTTATTCCTTTTAGCCAATGTACCCAAGATTAAAATCGAAGCATGGAACGTATCATCCTCTTTATAATTTAATCCTTTTATCTTGATCTATGAGTAGATTATATAAAACAAATTAATATTTGAGCATGGCCATGCATTTCATAATCATACTCAATCCAAAGGCCCATGGATATCTCTACTTTTATTGTAGGGTTAAATTTCGTATAGATCGTTCATATATTTTAATTGATTCAAGATATATCTGATAGTCACCTTTATCGTCTACTCAGTTAAATGTAACTTTTGATGATATCAAAACACAAATATCCTTGGATAAATATATGTAATGCTTTCAGGTCCGAGGACCATTACATTGTTGTCACTATGATAATTACTTATGATACTATTAATTATGCTCCATCAAGTTTTCTCATGTTGGGTCAACCCAGCACGTTGTTCTCTAATACTTTTTTATGTATTGACATTAATATAACACATATATTAATGATCAATAAGATATGATCATCTGTCAATCAACATACTAGTCTCAATATTTTATTCTTCTCCTATATAAAATAAAACTTGATTAGAGACATTTAAGAATTATAATACTTATTATTATATTATATAATCTCATGTTCAAGTCACTTACTTAAAACTATATAACTCTTAATTATTATTCTAAGGACTTCTATTATGTTAATATTTATATTACATAGTAAATATAACATAACAGAATCTTTTATTCAAAATAAAATATAACATCAATAGTGTTATTAATCACATCAAATGGATTGCCTCTTGGGCATAAACTCTAGCAGTTGGCCGTGCAATCGTACTTATTCCGAAGAATATTAAAAGCGATAATTGATTTCTCTAGATCAGGCGATGATATACCCTAATTGGTATGATCCACATAGCCCTACCGCTTGTTCTATTTCAGTCATTTCCCGGTTGATGAGGCTTGATGCTACAATTACCTTTCAGAACATCACATCATCATTCAGTTTGAATGCTACATTGTCTGATCCCCAAAATCACTAATTGATTTGCACAAAGATACCATGGGTGTTAAGCTAAAAGAATTTGCTTTCTCCACCACAAAACTCGGTATATTTGTTGAAATCAACATACGTGATTCTTAGGAAAAACACTGCCAAACATTCGTCCATACAAGTCATCCAGGAACAGAACCAAAGGCACTCTCTGACTACATCCAATATAGAAATCACCCAATGGATCAGTAGTGAGTCCAGAACCACCAACAAAATATCTTTGGTGGTTACCCAGAGAAATTCAATAAGTAGTTCTTCTGCTCAGGAAGATCTACAGTCTTCAATTTTCCATCTTTAAATCGCATAAGCATCTCTGCAAGTTTGGTTTTGAACGCAGAGTTAGTTCCAGTTCCCATCCTGGTCTCTTCGAACTAACATGTCAATAGTTAAAAGGGAATTTATTTGATACAGTTCTTTAATTATTAAATCAAATAGAGCAACTAAGTACATCAGCAGCTCAAGCCCTTTTTAAATTAAAAATCATTCATTATAATCATTTCATCGATTCTTAAAAATTGATTCTATATACTTATCTCAACTGAATAAGTATATTCACGAATCTCTTGTTTCAAAATCAATAGCCATAAATTTATCTCTTATTCTCTTGGAAAACGATATCCATACTTTTCTCTCTTATTTCCATTTCAAACTAGTATAACTTCTTAATTCACTTCTTTGCAATCCCTAGCCATTTACTAATAATGGTATTCCCAAAATTGTACTATTTTAATCACTTAGAAGATAACACAATATACCTAACCCAACGATATAAGTATAATAACACTTCATATGTAAGCTAACCAATGTCAAGTGATAAATTATTTACTATAAAACCCAAAGTTCTATTAAATTTATAAATTTTGAAAATAAGTTGCAATATTTCTCTTATGGAAATAATAAATTATTTCCAACAACTTTTACCATTACGAACTAATACCATTCCTTGATAATAGTGAAGTCATTCAAGTTGGGGTGTTCTGTTTATGTAACGACCCGCTTTCTACACATCAGAGGATCGTAGAATATTTATTTCATTTTCATATGAGGTCTTATGGTCCTGTAACTTTGGGGAACGACTATTGGGGTCATTTCCCATATTTACGATTTTTTTGCCAATTTTTAAATGGCCGTTTTGCCCTTGGCGAATCTGTTTTCGCCTATAACTTTTGATTGGTAAGGAGTTTTGACCTGAAACCACTTCCATTAGGTCCGGATAATGGTTTACCTTTCCGTAGAGTGGTCACACTTGTCAAACGGACTTACCGTTTGGGAGATATGGCTAAATTAAGGTCTAGAAAGTGAAAAACAACTTAATTGGGCTTAACTGGGTAATTAGCAGGTAGGCCCATTGGAGGATTTCGGGATTAGGGCTACAGGAGGGCTGATTAGGGTTAGAGAAACCTTTTCTTTGTCATTTTTCAGCCGTCACACTTGGTATCAGAGCTCTAGGTTGCGTAGTTAACCTAGGGGAAGACATCAGGGAGAGATAGTATATGTATATGAGAGCGCGTATTTGTGATATTTTGGTTTTCAAAAGCTGTATATATGTATATATACTATTAGTGTATCTAAGGAGGAAGTCGCACTGCACTGGCACTACATTGAGATGGTTAATCGTTTTCTCTTTACAGACTAAACGATGAGCCGATATACGAGGAGTACAGGTTCATGAGCAAAAAATAGGGATGTTCCTGATATGAGGACGATGTTTACTACCTTCATGCGAGAGATGCTTAGGGATGCTCGGGGAGCAGTTCCTAATGCTGCTAACGGTGGTGGTGCAGTAGTGCAGGTGCCTAGGGCCGATTTCGCAAAGCTTAACAAAGATTATACTAGTCTTGGCGGGAAGCCGTTCCACGGAACGGAGTCGGCAACGGATGTTCAAGATTGGTTGGATAGTTGTGAGCGGATCTTCGAGGACATGGGAATCAATGATGCCATAAAGAAAAAGTTAGCATCGCGTCAGCTTCAAGGATGAGCTATGAATTGGTGGAATGCTATTAAAGCAGCTACTCCTGAAGATCAAGTTACTTGGAATTAGTTTATGACTCGTTTCAGCGAAAAGTTCATTCCAGCTGCTCACAAATCTGAATTGTTTAGGAATTTTTTGGAGCTTAAGCAGAATGGTAGGGCAATCTCGGAATATATTGCTGAGTTCGATACTTTATCGAAGTATGGATTATCTCTTATCGACACTGCCGAGAAGAAGAACGAGAAGTTCATAACCGGCTTAGATGAGTACTTAGGAGAAAGGCTGATAAACCAAATCGACGAGACATTCGAGTCTATAGTAGGGAAAGCATTGAGATCGAAGAGTCTTTACCCTAAGTCAAAGGCTGATGTTGTTATTGCATTTGTAGAGGAACCAAAGCCGCAAGCAAGCGGTGGAGGTAAGGAGTCTCAGAATAAGAGAAAACGGGATCAAACCAAGGGTGGTCAGAAAAAGAAGGACAAGAAAGATAAAGAGTGCTTTAGTTGTAGCAAGAAGGCCCACTATGCTAGAGATTGTCAGGAAAAACCTGGAGAAAGGAAGTGCTTCAATTACGGCCAAGTGGGACAACACAAGGATAATTGCCCGCAACCCCCTAAAGAGAAACATATTGTTTAATCATATGCTATCAACGTTGTTCCTTCTTCGTCGAATGCCCCAACTACGGCGGAGAAGGGAAAGGGCATCACTATTCGAGGTATGCTTTCTACTTATGATGTTTCTATTCTAGTTTTGTTGATAGCGAGGCATCCCATCCCTTCATATCTAGTGACCTGGTAGATGAGTTGGGATTGGTACCTGAGATAGTCGATAGACCTTTAGTTGTGACGAACCCGATAGGTGGTTCGACTAGTCTTTGCATGATTTGTTGTAATGTAGTCTTATCGAGTTATGGATGTATGTTTGCTTGTGATTGCTTAGTTGTTTTTCTAGTATCATCTCACATAGATTGTCTGAATTCGGAGTAGATGTTCCTTGAGTGCTTGTCTGATATTGGATTAGGCTTTTGGGGCTTGTGCTTAGGAAATGTCGAGTTCGACTAGGATGGTTTGCGTGAGATATAAGTAGTTGCTGTGATTTCCATTGAATGATATCTCGTCTTACTCGAAGAGTGATGTGCAACCGTGACATGATAAGACTGTTCAATGGTATAGACTGCCCTGAGTTGGATTCGATAGGGCTAGGAGATGACTCGAGTGGGATTTTAGGAAGCTGCAAGGTAATGGATTGTTTAGGACCCTATGTTGATGTTCTCTTTGGTTCAAGAATGGTAGAACTTTGAAGGGATAAGATGTGCTCGTTGATCGTGGAGATGCAACGAGGGCTAGGACGATTCAAGTTGGACATGAACTCGTAAAAGAAAAATGGTTGTTCGTTGATCTTGGAGATGCAACGAATAGAGATACGACTCATGTTGGACTTGAGATTTGTCAGTAATGGATACTCGAGACTGAGTCCGAGTATGTGGGTAGCTTTTCTGATGAAAGTACCAAGAAATCGTCAATACTTAGAGTGTTCTAGGAGGACTCGAAGCAGGGGTATCTAGGGACGCCCGTTACCTTGGATCCATTGGACGTGATCTAGTTATCCTTGGAGGATAAACATACGTTGGACGTACGGTAGTCCGTATGGAGGCGGGGCTTCCATTAGCCTTGGGATTGGTTGGACCAGTCAAGTAGGCATCGATGTATGTATGGAGGCGGGGCTTCCATTAGCCTTGGGATTGGTTGGACCAGTCAAGTAGGTATTGACGTATGTATGGCTCTGGCAAGTGATAGATATGACATGTTTGATGGATGCTATGGTTGCTATGATTGTTCCTATTTTTGTTTACCTTGAGTAGACTATCACCTATGGGATTCTGGTAATAGAGAATGAAGAGATGACGGCATACACGGACGCCTGTGCTACCGGACTAGGTGCGATAGCTGATGCATTGAATAGGGGACATGACAGTTTAGATGATATGTTTCTTGAATGGATACAACTGGAGTATATCGTGGGATATGATCTCAGACGTAAGTATGGATTATATCCAGAAATGTTAGCAAGTTTGATGGTTAGACCGACTTAATTGAGCGGATTGATTCCAGTCAGAGGAATGATCCTGACATATTGGAAATCATCTCCAAGGTAGAAATGGATATCGATAGCAAGGAGATGAGCAAGTATGGACTTGATAGAGAAGGATGGCTTTGAAAGAATGGGGGACTGGTTGTACCCAATGTTAATGGATTGAGAGACGAAGTACATGAATTGCCTGAAACTGAGCAAAACGAGCCTAGTGGTTGTTACAACCGTTGGAAATTCTCGAACGGAAATGGGAACAAGTCTCAATGGATTTCATTGAGGTTTACCAAGGACTAGATTGGATCATGATAGTATTTGGGTGAATCGTGTATTAGAGGATCTCTTGAGGGCTTATATATTAGATTTTGGTGGGTCATGGGATGACCATTTGCATCTAGTTGAGCTTGCATATGATAACAGTTATCAATCCAGTATTGGTGTGGCTCCATTTGAATCTTCGTACGGAAGACCATGCAACTCACTGTCATGTTGGTTAGAGACCGGTGAGAAATTTGTGCTTGGACCAGATGTAATAAGAGAAACCTCAAATAAGATCAAGGTTATCCAACAACGAATGAAGGCTGCCCAAGATAGGCAGAAGAGTTATGCTGACAAGAGACGAAGAGAGTTAAAATTCTCCATTGGTGACTTGGTGTTTATCAAGATTTCTCTGTTAAAGAGCGTGATTCGAGTTGGTAGGAGAGGCAAGTTAACACCAAAATTTGTTGGTCCATTCCCAGTTCTCGAACAAGTTGGGAATTTGGCATATAAAGTTAAGTTGCCGGACAAGATGGCGGGAGTTCATAACGTATTTCATGTTTCCCAGTTAATGAAATTCATGCACGACCCCAATGTGGCTATTTCACCCGATCAGTTAGATGATATCGAAGTAGAACCCGAGGCGGTTGGGAATCGCAAGCCGATTTGTATTGTCGAGCACGATACGAAGAAACTTCGAAGGAAAGCGGTGAATCTAGTCAAGGTTCAATGGGGCGGGAATGCGAATGGCTGTACTTGGGAGACAAAGGAAAGCATTAAGAAGACGTATCCAGAACTCTTTGCCTGGTAAGAATTTAAATTGCAATTTAGTTATTCCGCATGCTAGGATAGACTTGATGTGCTTGTTATGTATGTTTGATCGTTTGTGAATGACTGATAGGCATGCAGAACACCTTTGTATGTTTAGTTAAGGAACTTGGGGGGCGAAATTTCTTAAGGGGGGAGAGCGTAACGACCAGCATTCTACGCATCGGAGGATCGTAGAATATTTATTTCATTTTCATATGAGGTTGTATGGTCGTGTAACTTTGGGGAACGACTATTGGGGTCATTTCCCATGTTCACGGTTTTTTTGCCGATTTTTAAACGACCATTTTTCCCCTAGCGATTCTTGTTTTGCCTATAACTTTTGATTGATAAGGAGTTTTGACCTGAAACCATTTCCATTAGATTCGGATGATGGTTTACCTTTCCGTAGAGTGGTCAAACTTGTCAAACGGACTTACCGTTTGGGAGATATGGCTGAATTAAGGTTTACGAAGTGAAAAACAACTTAATTTGGCTTAACCAAGTGATTAGCAGCTAGGTCCATTGGGGGATTTCGGGATTAGGGCTATAGGAGGGCTGATTAGGGTTAGAGAAACCTTTTCTTTGTCATTTTTCAGCCGTTACAGTTTACCTCTTAGACCTTGATTCGACAACGTTCTCATCTTAGGATAGGTAAAAGTTTGTAACTCGAAAGCTGATTATAATATCACCTAAAATCTCATATACTAATCCATTTTAAATATGATTTAGTAAACCATTCCTTATATTGAAAATCTCCTTTACATTCATAACTATTTTTCTAAATTAAATTGTTAAGTGACACTGATTTATAACTATTGCATTAGTTTTAAATTTTTCATAAACCTTGCTTATAAAACTTGGAATTATTTAAATCCCTTTATAACGTTCACTTAAAATCTCATTACAACTTTAATTACTTTTTTAAATAAATTCCGATTAAGAAGTAACCACCTTAATTATTATTAGAATAATCTTTAACTTCATCATTAACTAAAGTAGTAAACTTCCTTATTAACCAAAATTAGAACAGCTAATCTCTTTCAAAAAGTTACTAAAATAACAATTAACTTAATTAATAACAATTTACTAAATAATATGCTTTATACATAGTTAATCAAAAGATTAATTAACTTTTATGAATAGTCGTTAAATTTAAACAATTATTGGTTAAAACTATTTCTATTAATTGAAAACAAATTAATAAATAAATAATTCCAGTTAAAAACAATTGACCTAGTCAACTTGAAAACATAGTTAACTTTTTAATTGGTTTCGTCTAATCCTTTTTTATTAAATTAATTAATAATATAATTAATTATTACAATCTCTCTTAATTGCTCCCTTAAAAACAATTATCACAGAACCATTAACCATTTAGGTTAATTTTAACTTATTCGCTTATAATACTTATAAACATAAAAAGTTATTATATAAATTATTTATAATTACTTTATAAAAATCAATTATAAAATATTAATTTATATAACTTCTATTTATATATAAATTTAAAATCTTGCTTCAGTTATAAAATAAATTTTATAATTTCGACTAGTCAATTTGCCTAATGGCAGATCTATGTCTTAAAAAGATGAATTTTAGGTCATCTGTTGCTAAATACTTATTGATTAATAACATGACAACGTTGAATTCAATTCAACCATCCAAACATAATTTAACATTATTTGGGTTAAACAGTTTATATATATATATATAATACGAGAAAAAAAACAAGTAACATACAATATATTTGAGGAATCTAGTTGGATACCTCCGACCTATTTTCCTTACATCACAGCTCATAATCTAATTATGTAAATGCATATGAAATAGAAATTTTAATCTAATGCATTTAAGACGATGAAAATATAAATATTGTCAACCATCAAACAAACAATAAGCATCCAAGATATCCAAACATTCAATTTATACTAACAATGATAGATTATAATTATATGAACTTAATCACATCATAGAATTTGTTCCAAGCCAGCTCGTATGTGTAGCCCCCGTCAATACGATTCCAACGGTTTTTGTTTCATGCAATTCTGTTCACGAACGAAAGAGTTATGGTTATTACAATTTTTAACGAAATAAAATTAATATATTTCAACTAATGCATATCATTAACTTTAACTAATTACCTTTATTAAGCCTTAAGTCACGAATTTTCCTTTAATCACGAGATTAAGAATTCGCGACCTTTGTTTCCTCCAGTTTTTCGTTCCAACATCCTCACATCAACTAGCTCCTTCACGCCGCCGCCTATAGATTATCGGAGACCTCCCCGACCTATTGTCGCCTTCAAGCTTCTGAGGCGCACCCACGCGGACTAGCTCGACCTCAACCCATTACCCGAGTTGCCAAAAATCTAGGTTGATCGGAAAAATCAAAAACCCAAACCCCATCGTCTTCCGATCACCATGACAAACCAGACTACCACTGCAACCGCAGCCCCGTTCTTCGCTACCACTTTCCTTCAGGTACCAAGACCTGAAAACAACTCCATCAACATGAAATCGTGTGAAACCCAAAACCTTCTCAATCACGGTTGTTGTGCAATTCCGACCACCTTTGGCAATTCTAGGTCATCGCACCACCACCGCTTGAAATCCCTCACCTCCCTCTATCTTTCATCAGTTGATGACTTCGCTTAAAATCAACTCCACCAGTTGGAAATTGGAAAAATACAAAAATAACCTACCTCCATTTGAACTCAATTTTTGATTTCCTGAGGCGATCACACCAACCCAAACTCTGCCAGCAGGTTGCCCTCATCATCCTCTACAACTTCCTAATTGTGACTTTCACCAATTCATAACAGATTGAGAGATTAGTTAAATGATCAATAACATGTGTGGCAATTGTGAATGAAAGGGGAAGAAGGTGTATGATGTTATATAGAGGAGGGTTTAGGATTTTTTATTAATTTATTATTTACACGAAACTTACATCTGAAGTTTCATGCTTAAACGACCACATACAAGCTCCGATCGCGATGAAAAATTGAAATCCTAACTTAACTTAATATTCCGGACCCTATGTAACTGGTTTCGTCGAATTCCGAGACCGTTTGAAAAACTCCTATTTAAATTTCAAAATGTAAGTCGATACACGTTTATATTGCGCACAATAAGTCCAATTGACTTGAAACTTGAAATCTTACAATAATTAGCCATTACGAATTTAATAAAATTAGTTTCATTGAAATCCGAGGTCATTTGAAAATTGGCAAGTCTATATGTTATATTAAATTGATAGTATATAAATCGGTTTCAAAATAATCAAACACATTGATAATAAATTATTATCATCGTATATATTCAAATAGAATTTATATAGCTTCAAAACCAACCCCCTTTTGTAACAAACTTCAGACGTAGATTCATACTTTGATGCACATAGTAGTTTGAGAAGATATCATGGAAAAATTAATGAGAAGTTGCACGAGAACGTTAATCGACTGCCCGAGAAACAAATGAAAAAAAACATTACGTGAAATTAAACAATTCGAACATATGTAACACAAATAGCGTAGATTCCACATGATATTTTGTAAACTATGCAAATATGGTGTTTTCCTTCAACATCTTGGAGATGGAAGAGTATTTGACTTTGGTGAAGCATTGATAATTGTGATATAGCTCGATAATAAAGATTTATTCATTGTTCTTAATGATGAGCCATCAATAAGTTCGTTGTTGTCGGCGACCATGAAAAAATAGAAAAGGGCAACAATCTATCAAATAAAGCAAGGTTGTAGCAAATATGTTTTTTTTATTTTTTTTTATTTTGTAGTTCTATTGTATTTTCGATTAAAGTATTTTACTTAGTTCAAGCGTATTTGGAGGTTTTTTTTAATTTCATTTTAATCAAATGCATATTACATGATAAAAATAAATAAATAACAAATTAACTAAATTAAAACATCATAATATAAATACTTTGGTCAAATACTCCATTTAAATAACCCTTTCGTATCGTCAAATATAATTTTCTTTTGGCCAACTTCCCGTTTAAATAACCTGCTCTATAAACCATGTATATTGTAACACAAGCAACCCTCAAAATGCTGTTAATATACAAAATAAAATTTTCTTTTACAATTCGAAGAATAATGGAAACTCAAGCAATGATTTATCCTTGGCTAATTCTATTAACACCCCTCATTTTGCTGTTCCCACCCCACTAGAAAATTAAAATGACAAATTTGTCCTTGTATATTATTAAACTTACATATTTTCTTTTCTAATTTATTATGCACTTTAGCCATGGTAAAATAAGACGAAAATAAGAAATTTGGTTGAAGAGCACAATTATTGTCCAAAAGAAAATGATTTATATTTTAAATTTGACTTTTTTTTTTAAGATCCTTTTTTAAAAATATGATTTACAGTTCAATCATTTTTTAATTGAACTGAAATGTAATTTATTTAGATTACACCATTCATGAAAAAGTAATTACAGAATATACTTTTATTGTTTTTGAATCTCATATCTTCTTTCACTTCATTGTTAATATTAAATTATTGGGCATTGTTATTGATACTCAAAATATTATTAAGGGATGACCATTTTTTTATAAATTGTTAAAGGGAGTACGAATGAGGCAAGTAACCCCTTAACAAATAAAGACAATTTTGCATTATTACCCATTTAGGCTTAATTCCACTCTTCTGTTAATTAATCTAATTTTTAATGGTTAATCAACACCATTATTTATTCCCGCTATGAAATTACAATTTTTCGGATTCGTTGGAAAGATATTCTCAATTAGATTCCAATATTTTTTATTTTGCTAAAATCCGGTTTATTTTGAATCCTGTACATTCATTTGAAATTCGAAATCGAAATTTCAAAGTACCGTGCCATTTTCAATTCCTTTTATAATTAAAAATAATTATTTATATTCTAACGACGATTCAAATAAATATATACATTCTAATTCTATTCAAAATAAATTTCTCGTCGTTATTATTTAAAATAATCCATTTTAAATATTCAAAATTTATTAAAATAGCCAAAATAAAAAAAAAATGGCTCAGATTTTCCGGGTTGTTACAATCTCCCCCACTTAAAACTTTTCGTCCCCGAAAAGGAACGAAGCTGAAAGTTGTTTTACTAACCAACTCAACTTCCATTATTTTCATTACGGCTTAAGTTCTTCAACTTTTCAGTTTCTAAGAACTTTTCAAATTTTTCAAAAATTTGGCTAACACCCTAAATTTCCGAAAAAATTCGCCATAACCTCCCCTGCACCGGGAGCTTTGGGATATTTCAAATAGCCTCCCATGACCCTCACCAATCCAAAAGAAAAAGGAATAGTCAATCGGCTCATAAAATCATCCAAACCCAATAAATTTGTAAACATGTACCTATTTGTCGGGCAAACAATTTTATTCTTCTGCTCTAGCCTCCTTGCTATGACATGTTCAATGTATATACATGTATATGCATGCAATTGTAATCATTTTTCAATACAGTTCAATATTCGGTTCAATTTGGCATAATGGTTCAAAATTTCAAACCAATAATCAAACAACACAACCATCAATCAATTAGTGAATTGCCTTTTCAAATATATAACTTTATATATACTCAAAAATCCTATTTTTAAAACCAGATTATATATATAATCACAAATACGTTATTTATAAACATATGACTCTCAACTCATTCTGGGGCATTTTTAACCCCATCTCTAACGAGTCACTCATTCTAGAATGCTACTGATTCTATCTCTAATGAGGATTCTTCAATAGGATATTACTAATCCTACCTCTGATGAGTCTTTTATTCTGTTCTAACGAGTTGTACCCAAAGATTTGAGTTAACCAAAGCTCTGATACCAGTTGTAACGACACAGATTTCGCCCTGACCTAATCGATCGCTAAATCGACCAAGACCGTTCAAATCCCGTATATGCTAACTCTGGGCATACAACACATCAGAACAAATAACAAAAGACTTCTATAAACATCGTAATAATGTTACATCAGAGTATAAAATATATCAGAGTATATCGAAATGTAATACAGTGGAAGATTAATTTATGTCAAATGTAATACAATTCACAGCGGAAAATAAATGAAGTAACACAGCGGAAGACTATCAATGCTCTGGACACAGCTTTAAGCTTCAATCCAGAATCCTGCTCATATACCTGCAACATAAACTACTCGACTGCCCGTGTGGAAAATGGGGGCACCCGAGTTTGCAAGGGAAAAGCAAACTACAGGTCAATCATGGGACTAGTGTGAGAACTCAAAAACAGTTATAAACTTATATAAAATGATAAGACAAATCACGGGACCATGCCGCTAATGCGGAACGGGTTTACCCCCATGAATGCGAGTGTATAAACAACAATCAATATAGATATATGGATCTACTATGCATCAATCAACATGCAATATCCCAATCTACCCATTTAGATTAATCACCACAATTAGATTTTCCAAATCCAATTCAATTTAAAGAAATTATTCCTTTGGACTTTATTTCCCGATTTCCATTTCAAATCATTTGAAATACATATCTAACTTTCTATAACAAAGTAGATTTCACTTCGGGATCTCAAATCAAATAGTTTGGAAATATGAATTCCAAATCATAACAACGCATACAAACAAGTATGCAACCAAATATCGGGCTCCCCCTAGACAAGTCAAAGGGCACACACCTAAGCAACTCGATATATATATATATATGTGCACCTCCCACTATGGAGCAGGCTACACCGACGATGCACCTCCCACACATGGAAGCATACACCGCCCATCTCACCCATACTTTTAGTCGTCCGGTTACTCGAATCTCTAGCCACATACCAAATCATTTCATATCCCGAAGTAAGGAAAATCACTTCACAACATAATAATCACAAGTACTTTCAAAATATAGTACTTCACATCAGCAATTCACACATACGACCAGTCACTATTAATCACATAACCTTTGAGCTCGTATGTCTCAAAGAAGGGTGTTAAGCAAGAAAATAAATTCTCCGCCACCAAACAAATATGTTATCAATAGCAACTAATCGAATACGCGATGAACCATAATGTAAAAATAATACATTTCTAAATTATTTTAGAAATCATCGGGTTTAGGCCTCGAAATCCTTTCTGTTTTATGAAACATTTCTATAAAACATTTCCTATCCAAAATCGGGAATATATTTCTTTTCACTTAAGAAAAACATCATTTCAAAATCATTCATTAAATTTTGAAATATATAACATAGCTAAACACCTATAGTCAAATCGTGAAGTGTATCACAAGGTGTTAACACACAGATATTTTTACCCAACCCAATGCTAAATGTAAAAGCATATTTTGCTCATAAACTGGTCGAGCACCATCTAAACAATCAATCAGTCACAATCAATATCAACAACCACGTATATTTGGTTTACACCACATCTCATGTTTTGGTAAATTTAATCACCATTCACTCATTCAAATCTAATTACAGATTTATTCAAACTCCAATTGGTTTCATCTCTAAAATCACTTCATATTGATTGTTCTACTTTTTGGAAATTAATCCTGCTTTTACTCGGGTTAAAGAACTAATGTCATTTAAACACAGTTCACGACACCCCAAATCCAATTTTATATTAAATACAAGGCTCTGAATAGAAAATATATTGGCTTATATTCAATATCAAATTCTGAAATCAACAAATATCGTATTGGAATAACGATATATATCTTCCAAATTCCTCCACAATATCCGTATAATCACGGAATCCAATATCGAAATATTCCAAAGATAATTTAGATTCAAATCTATTCCAATTCTTATATTGGAAATTCTAGTTATTTTTAAAACCATTTCAAACCCAATTCATTTATTTAAAAATATTGGATTATAATTCTAGTTCAAAACTAGTTCATTTCGATAAATATCTATTTTTATCTTTTCAAATATGGAATTTTTCATCCTAATTCTTTCCAAATCATTTCTTATGATTTTACACAAATTATTAATAATTTTAATAATTTTATCAAGGCCCGTACAGTCGATTTCCATAAACGGTCATCGAACTGCACTTACAGCGACCTTTTCCAAATTTGATTTAGACATAATTCCAAATCCAACCGTTAGATTTCAAATTTCTAATATTCATTGGAAAGCTCTTTTGGATACGAACCCAATGGTTCTAGTTTCAGGAGAATCCGATGGTCGGATCTCCCGCAACGTCAATTCGAAGTCAATGGTCGAAATTCGCGAACTGTCACGGCGCGACGCGTTCTATTCAGGCCATTATATATATAATATATATATTTCGTCGATTTCCTTTTAAAACGAATTTTATAAATCGTTTTAAATTCGTATTAAAAACGATTTTCACTTCCATTTCAATTTCAAGTCAAAATTGAATTTTTCACTACATGAAAATTTTATACATCTCATATATATAATATTTTCACGTTTCATATATATAATATTTACACTTTCATATATATAATGTTTTCACTTTCATATATATAATCTTTTCATTTTTTCATATATATATTTCAATTTTCACATCATATATATATATATATATAATTTTCACCTTTCATATATATATATATATATTATTTTCACATCATATATATATATATATTTCATATATATATTTTTTTATTTACTTCATATACACAATAAAAATGTTATTTTTATTGGTCAAAAAATTTATTCAACATATGAATATTTTTAACACTTCATACATACAATAAAAATGTTATTTTTATTGTTCAAACAATTTATTCAACACATGAATACTTTTAACACTTCATACATACAATAAAAATGTTATTTTTATTGTTCAAACAATTTATTCAACACATGAATATTTTATTTACTTCATATACACAATCACAATCAATTTGCACAACACAATCAAACAAACAAGTCGTCCATGGTCTGTGGACGACGGAGAACAGTTCATATATGCAGTTATGAAATAAATAACTGTACAGAAAATTTATAGTGAGAGAATTTTCACATTGGTTTTTATTTCTGAATTTCTGTTCGTGTTCACATTACCCTGAAATTCTAAAGTGCTCCATTCTCATTTTGGTCAGTTCTGAAATGTAGAGTTTTTCATCACGATTCCAACAAACCTGAAATCATCCGATTCGGCTCTTATACGTGAGAGTTATGAACATTTGAATACACAATTGAATTAAATATAATTAATTTATTAATTATCCTCTTATTTTCACTAATTACCATCTTCCTTCTGGTCTTCTACTGTATGTTGTCGGCCACGAAACCAACCTATACACAAGACTAGGGTTCCTAATCACGCCGCCATCCCCTAACCGGAACCTCATCAGACAAGTCCACCTCGACCGCCATTGTGCGAGCTCCTTCTGCCCCCATCTATGGCGAACTCGGCCTCCCCACTGGCCCGGAAATCGCCTCGATATTTGCTGAGTTTGGGTGAAAATATCGAACGATTCAGGCGATTATACCTCATAAAAACCGTATACAATTAAGGAGGAGAGAAATCTCTTTCACTTTGCTTTGAATTCGTGTTTTGATTCAAATTGGATTGAGGGAATTCGCCGCTCGAAATTGGGACGATATTGGCCTTTAAACGGATGGTGGCGGCGGCTGTATTAAAGAGGGCTAGGGTTACGGGAGAGGGGGGGGGGGGGTATATATAATAATAATATTTTATTATTTTTAATTCTTTTAATTTCAAAAAGGTAACTTTTTAATACGAACTCGAAATTAAGCCCATCGACTGTCGTCCCTGACTAATTACCCCCATTTCGAACACAATGGGATATGTTACACAAGCCAATTCGCTTGTTTCGATCAGTTTTAATTTAAATTAAAATATAAATCTACGTATTCCATTTTAAACGTACATTTCAATTTACTGGAGCCACACACTGACTCTGAAAATTCCAAAAAATATATTTCTAGCTTCATATTGACGATACGGTCCTAACAAAACTAATTTCATCGAATTCTGAGACCGTTTGAAAAATGGTCATTTTCTGGTCAAACACGTTTTCCTTTACCACGCTCACATATTGATTCAGAGAATTATGAATTTTGAAACCTAGCAATAACTTGACATCACGGATCCAACAAAAGTGGTTTCGTCGAAAACCAAGGTCGTTTGCAAAATTTTCATTTTTAAGGGCCAGAATTCCATAGCGACTATTCTGAATTTTCAACTGGGCATATCTTTTGATTCCCGCTATGAAATTTCAATTTTTCGGGTTCATTGGAAAGATATTCTCAATTAGATTCTAATATTTTTGATTTCTCTAAAATCCGGTTTATTTTGAATCATGTACATTCATTTGAAATTCGAAATCGAAATTTCAAACTACCGCGCCATTTTCAATTCCTTTTATAATTAAAAATAATTATTTATATTCTAACGACGATTCAAATAAATAAATACATTCTAATTCTATTTAAAATAAATTTCTCGTCGTTATTATTTAAAGTCATCCATTTTAAATATTCAAAATTTATTAAAATAGCCAAAATAAATTTTTTAAATTGGGTTAGATTTTCCGGGTTGTTACAATTAGTTGTGGAGAAATCAAACACTAACAAAAAAACATGATCGAAAAAGAAAACAATATGATATTGACACAAGAGAGTGAGCGTTATATTGGAATTGATCAGAATGATGAGATGATAAGATCTAATTTCAGTTTATTAAATCGTATGCACATATTATTAGGGTTAAGATCTAATTTCAGTTTATAAAATCGTATGCATATAATATCAATTATTTCCTAACCTGATGTTATTTGTAGTTAAGCGATTTGAGGTTTTTTTATTTATTTAGGGATTTGATGATTTTACGCTGCGTAAGTTTTTAAAAGTAAAAGTAAAGTGTAAGAAGTAAAAAAAAAATATACTACCTACATTGACCCCCTTAACAATTTAAAAAAAGTGGAGTATTCTTAAAATTTGGCTCCCCTTAACATAAATTGGAGTATTAATAACAAATCCTAAATTATTTTTTGACTGGCAACAAAAGGGTAGTTTGGGTATATCCAGTCTTTATCCTTTGACTGTCCCCTTGTCTTCTTTCCATCATCTTCGTGCTCTCATCTTTGAAAATCCGATTCTCAACAAACGTAATAAACTAATAGCCGCAGAACACACGCACCCACGCCACACCAACCAGACTGCATGTTGTGTTTGTTTAAAATGTAAAATCTGAATTCTGATTGCTGAATTCTAAACTCTGGTTGCTGAAATCTGATTACTGAATTCTGAATAATCACATAATTGTTTGTTTAATTAAGCATTCAAAACAAAATTAACATATTTAGCATTCAGAACAAGAAATAAAAAAGAAAAGAAAAAAAAAACTCTGAATGATTATATCTGAATGCTTAATTTATTCAGAACATTACCAACAAAACAATCAACATAAAAAGTTCTGATTAATTAATCAGAAGTCAATTTCAGAACAAAAAAAAAAACAAACGCAGCCAAGTATTAACTTATCCGTTCCGTTAGTCTTTCTAGTCAAACTCTTTACAAAATTAATTTAAACTGCGTTTGTTTTTACTTAAAAGTTCACAATTCAATATTAAACAATTAGCGCTCAGACTTTAGAGTTTAACCATCCCAATTCAGCTTCTTGAACAAACGAAGCCTTAGGCTTTGTTTGTTTAAAGCGCTAAATTCTGAATTCTGATTGCTGAATCATACTATATTGTGAAAGCTGACCGCAGAATTCTGAAGGCAAGAGATGGATTCCGTTTCAGCATATTCCTCAGAATCAACTCTACACAGACGGCCGACAGCAGTTCCTCGCCCATTGACCGGCGGCAACCCCCTCAGACCCGACATCGACCCACCGCCAAAACCTCGACGTGTCCTTCCATTCCTGGCCTTCTGCCTAATCCTTTTCTTGGTGTGCCTCCAATTCTTCATGCCCGCAACTCACTTCCGCGACCCCAGCGATCGTCACCGCAGTTGGATTCCGATAGGCCCTACTCGAAACGAACACAACACCGTATGTTATCATTCCTTTTGCTTAAATTTTATTTTTTCGAATCTAGATTATTTGTTATCAGCTAATCCTAAGCATGATTACGATACTTCGCCTTTAACCTAGAAAATCGTTGTGGGAAATGAAAAGATGCATGTGTTTTCGTGGATGGACTGCTTGGATCTTCGAATGCTTGCAGTTCTGGCCAATTCAACAATATCTGAATCAAGGTTCTTTTTTAGTACGTATGTGTTAATTGCAATCTTCGATTTTGTTAAATAGTTGCAAAAGGGAATAATATGGTCATCGGTAAAGTACTCCAAATTTTGTTAATGGTAGGGCGTTCTTCCTTTTTCATGAAAGAAGTTTTGTAAGGTCACAAATTTATGGTTTCTCGTAAGAGTATGTTGCTAAAGGCATTCAACTTTACTTTTCTTGATACCATGGATAAAATTAATAAACACAATAAATGTTGTGTACTTCCTAATACCAAAAACATTTCACACGCCAATCAAACACCTTACAGAATTTTGCACAACGAACAACCGCCGACAGACATCGTCTTCGATGGTTATTAACCACTGAACTACTGTTGTTGGGTGATTGATCGACGCCGAAAACGGTGTTGATCGGCAGTTGTTCGCCGTGCAAATATAAAATAAAATGGTAACCCCTTAAAAAGTATGGTATTAGGAACAATACAGTCTAAAATTTTATGATATTTTTTAGTAATGGTACAAGGAAGAAGAAAACGAGGTGCTCTTAGCAACACACCTCGTAAAGTTCCATAGTTCAATTACCTAACCAATCCTTTCAGTAACCACTTCTTACTTTTGAATCCAAAACGTCATGACAAGCCATAGAAAACCATGAATATTTATTTAGCCAAATGAAATGATGTGCTGAGCCTTTCCCGAAGCACCACTGCCGATCGATGAATATTCATTTGAAGTTGAATCCAGGTGAACTATGGACAATAATCCTTAACAGTTGCAAGTTCTTTTAGTTGTTATATATCAGTTAATTGAATCTTATAAATTAATGCAACCAGTGATAATTAATATTGATCCTTGTGTTTTCTCTTTTCAGACATCCTGAAAATCTTTACTTCCATTTTTATATACCTGAAGGCGAAGATCAGAGATTGTCTTATTATAAGCTTAAAGTTCTTTTACCACATTCAAATCTTGAAATTGTAGGGTGAGTAATTTTTTTGAAACCTTATCATCCTTCTTTTCTGGTGTTTCATGAAAGCATGCAACTAATATTTAGGCAAAAAGAAGTCAAGGGATTACTAAAAAGTGCCTTACTTGAGCCTGAACTTTTATGGCCATCACTCTATGATCTAATACCGTTACTCATCTCGATCCTCAATCCATCTTTAAAAAGATTTGTATATGTTCCTCCCAACAGCATCTTGAAGGTGCTTATTTCACTCCCCCTTTCCTTAGTTTTTGTTTTTGTTTTTTGTACATTGTAAATCACTATATTTAATATTTTCCTCTGCTGGTTCATCTTTTTCATGTATTGGTCCTTACTGAATATGTTTTAGTTGAACCGATGAACCATGAGTCCGTGTCAACAGGATCTTTTTGTCTTACAATTCTCTCCTATGAACAGTCATATGAATATATTTGTGTGTGTGTGTGTGTGTGTGTCTACACATACTGCAAATAGTATGGTACAACCTAGCAATCGTAAACCGTTATTCAAATAAGTCAATTAGCTCACTCCATAGCTATAGTGACCAAGGTTTTAAATCTCGGATATCGGTCGCGTTTCGTCTCGGGGATTTTATAGACTCGGTCTCGTATCGGGGGAGATCTTGGACGAGATGAGTCTAACTCAGGAGTTCGTCTCGGATCTTCATCTCGGGTCTGAAAGTTCATATTGGAACAACCTCGGGGTACATGATATGTTAAAAATGATATTTTAACAAAAATGAATTTTATGAATGCTATAAAAAACATAGTAACTTAAACTTAAAATGCAAAATAATTTTATTATTTTTTATTTTACGAAAGATCATTCATACTATAAATCGTAATATGCTTAAAACAGGAACATTGTTAGCCATGAAACATTAAACGGATCCAAAACGTTAAAAAATGCAGCATAAATAGACTATAAAATATATAAATTCATAAGTAACATGTATGTAAAAAGACGAATATGAAAATCATAAGCATTGTAAAACATATATGAACAGACAATATAGTCATTTGACATGCAAAATGTAACACAAATTTAAATTTTAACAAAAAAAAACTAAGGTCTCGGACGATATTCCAGTATTTCGTCTCAGTCGATATATCGTTCGATATTGCAATATCTCGGGCGATATATTCGAAAGGAGATTTAGAGTGATATTTGCTGTTTCGTTTTGGAAGGAGCCCAAAACGAGATCTCAGAGGAGATCTCGGGCGATATTTGCGAGATTAGTGATAGTGACAAAAGGATCCATTTTTGGTCTTAGTTTATCGGTACCATGAAGTATCTACGTTATGATTGTGTGTCTGTGCACGCATGCACATATACACACATGTGCGTTTTAAGAAACAAACTAAATGGGCTTGTCGAGGTTTGATTTGATTTTCCACACATTTCATTGTGCACTTGTGCCTCATGGACATGTGGTTCTCAAAGTCCGTCTTGAATAAATTATTTAACTTGTGCCATCTTGAGTTGTTTAACGACAATTGAACTGAAAAGGTTGAGAAAGTATTGGTCCTACAAGAAAGTGCTTAAACTACTCATATCTGCTTAGAGTATTTGATTTTCGGCATTCTATATGCAGCTCTTGTTTGTTCTTTTATGTATTTTGAGCTATATACGAATTATGAGTAGTGTGCCTTCACTAGTGTTGAAATGCACCAAGAAACCTACGTATAAAGATATGCATGAATGTACGCACATTTGTATGGTTTTATTATTATTTCATATATTTTCCTTTTTTCAGTCGGATTTTATCCCATGATAGGCACTTGGAATCATTTTTTTTTTTTTAAATCAACTTATATTTTATTGCAGAAAAAGACTAAAAACTTCAAATTTCACCGTAATTATCATATTATGTATAGAATATTTCATTATTCACGTTCAACAATTGAAATTAATGTTGCAGATAACGTGCTTGAATAACAAAAAATACGTGATTAAATACATATAAATTGGACAACCACAGCAACATAAAAAAGAAGAAAGGGAAAAATGATCTGTTTCACACACACACACACACACAAAAAATCACCTTCGTCGTCTATTCTTCCTTTCACCAAATGATCGAGATCAAATATATGAATATTTATTTTCCATAAGTTCCTCTTTAATTCACATTTTTAGTTACATTAACTTTTAGTTTAACTTTCTGTCAATTTTGCATCTTTTTATCTTCTGTGTAATTTTTTCTCTTCTCTTCACAGGTGCGTCGTTTTGTTTTCTTTGTATGTGTTCATAGCATTCAAGTCTATTTTTCTTCTGATTTTCTTAATCATCCACAAAAATACATGCCTCAAATTTCAAAATTGACGTGAGGAAAAAAAAAAATTACTTCGACAACTGAGTAACAAAACCGTATCACTTTATCTTTCATCTAATGATCACCTGAGTGATACAAACAAAATATTAACATACAGTGACCGAACATATACAAAGGAAATTATTTTGCCACAACCAAATTTTGAACTACAGTGATATTGCAACTCGAAAAAGATACGAAGTAGGGAACTGAATAGAGCTGTAATGATGTTATGGATAAAGACTGGTAGCTATACGAGACCTCTGCCGTTCAAGGCCGAGCGAAGCATTGTGAGCTTAGATTGGCTTTAGAGTCCATGTGGAGTTCAGGCCGAGCCTAGCAGAAAGTAGGCGTTTGCCGTATACATTTCACATAAACAATATTTATATCAAATAATTGATAGTACTATTTATTTATATTGATATTGATTAGATGACCACTGCTTATTAATTTAAATTTTATATACACACAAATGTATGCATACACATATATCTATGTGTAAATGTATGTTTACTGATGTGGATGTGTCATTAATAAATTGAAAAATAAATCAAGTACTTTTACAATTATTGAAGCAACCAATTTATCTTAATAAAGTTTGTGTTGGACAATAATTGAATATATGTATACCAAATAATCTTTAAAACTCAAGTACAATTTTAGTGAGTAATACACTTTTAATTTATAGTTAGTTATTTTATGTTTGATTAGAAAATCATTTTAAACTAACTTTTAAAAGGTAAACATGTTTGAGTTAAAAACATAAGAAATTTAGTATGTCAAATTTTAAAAATGTGATAAATTAAAAAGTGATTATATTCTGAAATATAAAAAAATTGTGATTATTTATTAACTGATTGTTTGTATGTTGTAAAAATATATATAGAAATACGATTCAAGCATTGAAATTGTGCAAATACAAAGATGTATATTAAATAAACGAAGTAACCAGATGATTTCATTGGAAATGTATATAATTTAGTCAAATAAAAAAATAAACTTATACTAAAAACGTTCATGTTTTAACGTCCACAAAAAAACCGCAGCGCTCCTTTGGTGCCTTAGACAAATGGCGTAATCAAGCGCTATAATAAAAATGCAGGGCGTTAGAAATAACAAAATAGCATCTAATTGGCGCTTAGCGGCGCTCTTGACAACATAGTATGAAACATCGTTATGCACATCATAACATAAAGCTTAACCTTAAATTCAGATTTATAAAAAATTAGCTAAAAAATTGTAATAAAGCAATGTTTTAAGAAAGAAAAATGTCAAATAAAACAAGTGTAATTTTGAAGTAATTGCATTCAAATTTCACTTTCCATCAACTAAATTGTAATTAAGCTTCCATGCACCTAAAATGCCCCCACCTCCCCACCCCCTCCCAAACACTCGCACACATATGCACGCATGCGACGCACACACAAAACCCTCCCCCAACACATGCAAAAAAAAAACTCAAGCTGAGGTCTAAGCCGCTGCAACCTCCCATCCCAATGCCACATTAAAAAGGCTTAGAGCATGATTCAGAGGATAATGTTGATATTTTGAATGCTAATCATTAGAAGTTGAATTAAATTTGAAGTGTTGTGTCAACATTTATGATCATGTGTCTATTAGCTAGTGATTTATTGTTTGAAAAAAATGGTTATAAACATGTTTTAAATCTAAAATTACCATTTTAATGGTAATTTGTAGTGCAGTTTGTTTGGAGGGAAAATAAGGGATAGTAGGCACAAAAGTAGCCCAAGGGGCGAGCTTGGTGCCTTGTTGTGTTGTGTCATAACTTAAGCTTTAAAAAAGAAGCTTAAGCTAAGTAAATTTGGCTAATTCTTCAATAATCATCCATATGTGTTAGTACAAGTAATATCACCGCAAATTCACTTCGTGACAACAAAGGAACAATTGTTATCATTTCAACTATTAAAAAGTGAATGCAATAACTGACTGTAACCAAAAAAAAAATTGGCAGTATCAAATACTCAACTAAAAGAAGGAATTACTGTCTTCAGTGAATAAAATAATTAAACTTATATACAGAAATCCAAGATTATAAGTGCTTAAAAGTTAATAAAAATTAGGATATTTGCCGTGTCTACAAAGCTCGGATGTTTTGGCAGTGATCAAGGATTTGAAATGAAGGGAAGAAACAATTAAAGAAGAACACGGGACATTGATCAAAAACTATATTTTCTGAATAATTGAAGGTCACAACCGAGATAAATTATCTTTTATATTAACACAAAGAATTAATGTTTATCATCGGATTGATTTATTAACTGTAGATGAAATATCATAAACGGAAAAAAAGATAGAAGAAGAAATATATAAATCTCAGCAAAGCCAAGAAAGTAGGGTTAAATTTTAAGAAGTGGAAAGAGTATCGTATATATCCAAATTTCCATTTGTGCACTTTCATCCCCACATGTTACCACGACATAGTTTTAGTGCAATCGTACACATAACACATAATCATGTTCTCTTTGTCTACATGATACATCGTCTCATCCAGTGTGTTAGGTAAGGGAAATATACTTCTTCAGATCTTCTTAGTCTTCAAAGTTAACTTGTAGGGAAGCATAGAAGATTTATTTGATGTTGACACGGGCAATCACTCCATTGCTGCGTCCGAAAACTGCACAAGAAAATTGGGACATGTTGCAAACATTGAGATTGTAAATGCTGTACAAAGAACAGCTGCCAAGGCATGGGTATCAGATCAACTATACGTTCATGATATGTGCACGCTGGACTTCAGTGTTCTTTTAGTTGATGTTCCAAAGATACATGCTACTAAATGTATTGAAGCTTTGCAGTGGTGGGTTAAAATCCTCGATTTGCAAGAAGATAGGTATTGTATTTAACTTTCCTTTTTAACCATTGAGCCTCCAGTTTCATAAATACTCACTTTCAGATTTCCACCTGAAGAGCTGGTATGTGCCTTTTAGCCACATTAAGCCAAAATTACCTTTATGATAGGTTGCTATGTGTCTTCATACTTCTGGGTTTTTAAAATTTGAATGACCTTTTGGAAACATGTAACTTCCCAAATTCAATTTTATCGAGATTCTAAAGAGTCATTATTTTTCTTTCATTTCAGAACTATTAGGTATAACACTTTCTATTTGCAGGAGCAAGAAAATCAGTGCAGCTATTGCTTTGACATTCCACAACAGTTACCATGAACTTCCTTCGTGTTGGAAGATTCATGAAGCAATGTCATCAGATATACATAAAAGTGTAACCAATATCCTTCAGTACGATGGACCTAGACGTATTTGCTCCGGAGATATGGAAAAACATCAGGAATCAAATTCCAGCAACATCTGGCGTCAATATTTAGGTTCAAAATCAGATGCTGTCATCGCCAGTTGAAGGCTATTCACAGGTAATGTGTTGAAGGCATACTATCTGTGGAGGAATCCATTCTTTTAAACTATTTTTCTACGACATGCACAAACTTGCACATATATGTATTGCTTAAACTGAAAGTTAAATTCGAGTTTGTCTTAACGTTCATTGTTTGTACGCGTTACCGATATCTGTGGCATGTCAAGTTGAGATAGTTCCTCGGATAATCCCTCTCATATATTTACCAGTTTAATCGTCAGCTTTTATTCTCATGTATTTTTTTTTTCTAATCAAACGGACTGTCAAGGAAATTTTGCTTATATTACACATGTTAAATCAAATATTTGAAATCTTAAAGAATATTTTGTTTTTTTATTTTACGTTGAACATCGTTTCGTTTTCTTTAGTTCAACGGTGTATTATTCTTCTTGCTATCTATGGTAAGTAATTTTTGAAAGATAGACAGCACCGCTTCTCAAATTTGGTTCACGACCTGTCGCATTTCTCAACATCAGTACCACAATCTTTTCTCCAGGGCCAGTCTAAGGTCATGCTATGTCATGGCAAACTTTTGATTTAGGCCCCTTCTTTGTTCACTGGAGATATGCTAATAACAAAATCATAGTAAAATAAAAATGTATTTAGGAAAATACATATTTTGCTCTGTTTCATATATTTACCATTATATGTTCATAAAAGAGTACAAGATGCTGAAAGAACGTCAACTCATCTATTTATTTATTTATTTATTTATTTATTTATTTACAGTAAAAGACATGATATGTAGGCGTAATTCTTGATTCATTTGATCCACGTTAACAAATTTAATTTATGAAGTCAGTCTAAATGGATGCCATATATGATACTGAGAATAATAAAGGATTTCCTTTTTCTCCTAAAATGACTAATTTGTTACCCTTTTTTAATTTCATTTCATGCCAGGGAATCAAATTCCACTTTTGTGTTTTATTAAAAGTTCTGAATTCAAGTTTTGATTTATAAATTAAAACTTTCTAGTTTGTTTTTTGTCCGTGTTCCGAATAAAGTCATCTACTCAGATAAAATAATTCAGAGCATTTTTAGTGTTTATTTTTTGTTCTGAATGCTGAATATTATTTTTTTGTTGTGAATGGTGAATGCTGAATGTAAACAAACAAGTAATTAATTATTCAGAATTCAGCATTAATTAATCAACACTCAAATTTTAAAGTTCAACAATTAGAATTTGGAATTCATCATATTAATCAAACGGAGCCTTAACTTTCCAAAGAATTAAATAACAAATTTTGATTATCTCAATGACTCAAAATTAGGTTTTATTTATCATGTATTTTAATGTTTGAAAACATCACAAGGAGTACGATGGATTTGTGATAATAACTTGTGATATTACTAAATTGGAAGAAGAAGAAAAAAATACACTTTCCATGTCTTCGAAATTTCAGTTTTTTCTTGACAAGAATAGATTTAAAACTAAATTAGACAACCAACTGGATTTTAAATAAATAAAACTATAAATATAATAAATAAAACTATAAATATAAAAATTAGGGACACCAGGGAAAGTGGATGATTTCTAGGTTTGATCTCATGCTATCTAAAGCAAAAATCTAAGTCTGTTTGTTTATTGGCAACATGAAATGAACCATAAACATAAGAAAGAAATGAATAATTCCAAAAGAAGGAGCATTACCAGAGTAATTAATATGGGAAATTCCATGTCATTAGAGTACGGTTCATAAGTTGACCGTTTTTCCATGGACAAGGGGTTATTTACCAAATGGATTTTTCATTTTTTTAATTTAACAACTACAATGTAGAAACATAGCCATGGCCCAGCCAAAGGGTTTGCTCTACTTTGCTCCTCCAATTCAGTACACCATAACGCAAAAGAAGCCTAACCAATTTTCAAACCTAAACATCCGTATCCATTTAAACTGGCTTATATCGTTAGTCCGAATCACATGATCCAAAGCATAGTGCTGCCTTTTTGTATCATAGTCTCAAATTAGATTTCGACCTTAAAGTGATTTCACTTACTTTCTACTACTAATTGTGTTTTCAACATTTTAGACCTTATGGTCTTAATTAAGTTTTCGCCTCTTGATGTTCAAATGATTCATTTAGTTTCTTAACATCCGTATCCATTTAAACTGGCTTATATCGTTAGTCCGAATCACATGATCCAAAGCATAGTGCTGCCTTTTTGTATCATAGTCTCAAATTAGATTTCAACCTTAAAGTGATTTCACTTACTTTCTACTACTAATTGTGTTTTCAACATTTTAGACCTTATGGTCTTAATTAAGTTTTCGCCTCTTGATGTTCAAATGATTCATTTAGTTTCTTAACATCCGTATCCATTTAAACTGGCTTATATCGTTAGTCCGAATCACATGATCCAAAGCATAGTGCTGCCTTTTTGTATCATAGTCTCAAATTAGATTTCGACCTTAAAGTGATTTCACTTACTTTCTACTACTAATTGTGTTTTCAACATTTTAGACCTTATGGTCTTAATTAAGTTTTCGCCTCTTGATGTTCAAATGATTCATTTAGTTTCTTAACATCCGTATCCATTTAAACTGGCTTATATCGTTAGTCCGAATCACATGATCCAAAGCATAGTGCTGCCTTTTTGTATCATAGTCTCAAATTAGATTTCGACCTTAAAGTGATTTCACTTACTTTCTACTACTAATTGTGTTTTCAACATTTTTGACCTTATGGTCTTAATTAAGTTTTCGCCTCTTGATGTTCAAATGATTCATTTAGTTTCTTACTTCGTACTCAATTTTCAAGTGTTTTGACTTCACGGTCCCAGATTAATTTTCGTCTTTCGGCATTCGAATAATTTCACTCGTTTTCTAATTTGTCACAAATTTGACCTTAAGGTCTCAGGATAAACCAGCTTTTGGGCTAAATAAATGTTTTCACTTTCCAATTATCTTTTACTGAAATAAAAGAGAAAATGGTATATTTCTTGTTGTAGTTAAAGAGATTTGGTATATTTCTAAAGAGAAATGATAGATTTTCTATCAAAAATACGAGATTGAGTAAATTTCCAAAGGAAAATGGTAGATTCCTTATTAAAATTATGAGATTAGTAGAGTTTTAAAGAGCGAATGGATTCCCGATGATGGTAAATCATGGTTATGCAAAACCATGCGTTGGGTAGATCCTTAATGATGGTGAGTCACAATCGAAGGAGAACATGCAAAGAGTGAGTCATGATGAAAAATGTCGTGCATAGAGAGCCGTGAGTCTACGACTAATAGTATTGTGTGAATAGCTAGTCACGAAAAGTCGACCATGCCGGATGCACTGAGCGAGTCACAGCAGGACATTATGCAAAGAGCGAGCCAATGATCGAATAATGTCATGTAAAGAGCGAGTCATGGTCAAAAGTACCATCCATGGTGTTGTATAATGAACCACGTAATGACGTGCAATTTATAGGCATTACAATGCCGGTGCTATTTTTGAAAACTCGATACTCATGACAGACCAACCTAAATGGTTGGAACATGGTATCAAGATATAGACACAAAATTTCAAGGAAAAACGCTCTTGATGAGGTTAATTTTAGAAGACTTTCCTGAAACCCTTTTTGGACAAGAGCTTTCTTCAGAATATTTTCAAAAATATAATCAGATCTCCATAAGTTGTCTTAATAAAGTAACACTTTCGAGAATCCAAGATTAATCTCATGTCGGGGGAGGAACAAATAAGCTAAGCATAAAAAATAATCCAACCCATTTGTTTCTAAAGTCCATCTCATTAATCATATAAGGTGAATTGTAGGGCATGTGTTACAGTAAAATTTAAGAAGTCTGCATTTTAAAGGACAACCTCTCAGTTTATTGTTTCGTAACTCGATTGTAAATATAGGGAATCAAAGGTGATGATCAAGACTTTGAAGTTTGGTGGCATGCAACAAAAAATCAGCGAGAACCTACATTGTTACTCAAGACGAGGCATCCCAGTTATAGCACCTACCCAAAGCAACACAGTGATAAAAATACGTTGCCGTCACCTACCACTAAGGTCAAGAATGCTTTAATAAACATCAATAGTCGATGACCCGGATTTCTCAAATTGAAATTATTGGTCGAGATATACCTAAAGAATCAAGCAAGTTATGGATATACCATGATAAGTATATGAATCAAAGTCGCTCATGGCAAGCCAAATCATCAATCTTAGAGAAAAGCTAATGAGAAAAGATGATGCACTAATAGGATCCTAAACCTAGTATAAGTAGAGGGTCACCTGTTTCTACTAAAGAGACAAGAAATTCAAATTGCAACAAATAATATATTGTACTTTCTTATATTAGAGCTCCTCATTAATGACAGATACACCTACATCAAATATAATAACATCCCGACTATATAAGAGTAACTAAAGAAGGATATGATAATGGACGAAGGGACTTTTGGTCTGAACTATTGTATAATCTCGGTGTTATATAATATAATATAATTTTCTTTTGTATAAGCTGTCGAGCCATCTTTGGCTCGTTAAGGAGAATTCGAAATGTTCTCTTCCGGTTTTGTTACGAAAGCGCTTTCGGTTTTAATTTATTTCTGGCCATTGTAGGCATTTTCTAAAGCAGAGGTTTTGGCGTGCTTTAACGCTCCTTTTGAGCTTTTGATCCCTTCTTTAGGATAGGACATAAACAGAGGCAGTGCATGTTTATGCCGAAGCAGAGGCATGGCTTGATCATGTAATGATCAGAGGCAGAGCGTGCTTCCTTCGAAGTCGACGCATGTCCTTGAGCTTACTCGTCCCTCCTCTAGAGTGCGTCTTAATCTGATCCTTGGACGCTGTTAGGGGCTTTAGTGCATCACGCTGGCCCTTGGGCGCGACTGACAGCCTACCCTCTTCCCTGTAGGAGGCGCCTGGGATATACCATGGGTCTAAGGTCAGATGCGCGATTTCCTGGGCTTACTCACTTCCCTTTTCGGGGAAGGACCCAGGGTATACCCAGGAGTTTCTAAACTAATCCATTCTGAGAAAGGAACTTCTCCGTCAATCAAGTAGAAATTCTTATTTTTACGTTGGGAGTTATTCCTTTATTGCTTTATCCTTGTAGACGAATTTCCAAACTTCAAACTTTGTTTTCTTTTCATTGTCCCCGGGGTCTATTCCTTTGACCCTCATAGGGAATTATTCTCTTATTTATAGGGAAGTATGGCTTTAAATGTTTTGTGTTCCAAGTTCTTGGGATAGTATTTCCGTTATGGTGACATAGTCGGTAGGCTCATTATGGTATTATTATATGAACCACTAATGGCCCCTTCTAATTTAGGCCTAACGATCCATCCGCTGAATCTTTGGTATTGGCCATCACCCTTCGGAGAAGCAGGTCTCCTTCCTTAAACATTCTTGGCTTTACTCGGGTATTATAATATCGGGTCTATCCTTCTTTGATATTCCACCATTCGGATGGCGGTTTCATCTGTTAATCTTGGAAGTAAGTCTAAAGACTCCTGCCTCAATTCCTGGTTTTTATCAAAGGCATATGCAATTCTTCTATAGGACGATACTTCTTTTTCGATCGGAAGCATTGCTTCACATCCTAAAGTTAAGGAGTAAGGGGGTATGACTTGTAGATGTTCGATATGCCCAAAGAACCAGGGGTAATTCATCCACCCAATTCCCTTTTGCTCTACTTAACCTTTTCATTAGTATAGTTTTGATTGTTTTGTTCATGGGTTCTACGGTCCTATTGGATTTCGGGTGTACGACCGATGAGAAACTCTTTATTATTTAATTTTTGAAGCAAAACCGTGAATTTTTTTCGCTTTTGAACTGAGTTCCATTGTCTGATATAATCTTATGGGGTATCCCAAACTCTGTCACTATATTTTTGATAACAAATTTCAAAACTTTTCCGGAAGTTATTTTTGTAAGCGGCTCTACTTCCACCTATTTAGTAGAATAATCGATTGCTACCACAATGTACTTTGATCCCCCTTTGGAAATTGGTAAGGGTCCAATAAGATGTATTCCCTATACATCAAACGGACATGGGCTTGTTATACGGGGTCAATCCATTTGAGGGTAAGCGAGGAATTTTAGCAAACCTTTGACATTTATCACATCGCTTAACCGAATCGATAGCCTATTCGGTCATTTAAAGGTAGAAAAAAATCCTTGTATCATTCTTTCGGCCAATTTATCCCATTGGAATGATCTCCACAGAATCCTTCATATGCTTCGGTTAACAATTTTATGCCATCTTTAGGCTTTACACATCTTAGATATGGGAATGTATACCCTTTTTTTGTACGTAATCCCATCTATTAGGATGAAATTGGAAGCTTTCCATTTAATTTTCCTGGCTTTCGCTTTGTCCAAAGGGAGTATTTCCTTATTTATATATTCCTGTATCGGTGTCATCCAGTTGCTTTCGTTAAGATTTTCGGAAGATGTTGTCCACTCCTTTTCTTCACTTTGGATTTTTGTTTAAGACCTAGTTAATACCATAGATTCTTTTTCCTTGATGTTAGGCATTGCCTGATATCCAACAGGGACAATTCGTGTTTCCAATGCTCTTCTTGAGCTGGCCAATTTAGCAAGTGAATCTTCTTAGGAGTTTCTTCTTTTGGTATTTGACATATCAATAAGTCTTTAAAATTTTCAAGCATTTCCAATATCTTCTTGACATATCATGGCAATTTTTTATCCTTAGTTTGATATGTTTGCTTGTTTTGATTTAACATCAGTTGAGTGACTGAAAAATTGGACTCGTTGAATTTTGAGTTCCTTTACCAAAGTTAAACCAGCCACCATCGATTCATACTCTGCTACATCATTAGTTGCAGGGAACCCTAATTTCATGGCGTAGTGTAGCGGATGCCCGACCGGTATTATAATAACATATCCAATGCTAGCTTCTTGCTCATTAGATGCTCCGTCAACGAATAACCGCCAATTTGGTTTTAAATCTCTTTCCTTTTCCGATTGTTGTTTGATGAACCCGGTGCATTCCTTCATAAAGTTGGCTAAAGCTTGGCCTTTTATTGCCATTCATTCTTTGAATTTATGTCGCACTGACTTAACTCGCTTCCCCACTTCACGATTCTCCCGGAAGTTTCTGGTTTACGGAAGACTTGTTTAAGAGGTAGGCTAGTGATAGGGTGTGCTTGGAAATATGTACGAATTTCTGTGCAGTCAGTATTAAGCCATAAGCTAATTTCTCAATGATCGGGTAATGGGTTTCGACATCTTTTAACCTTCGACTGACATAATAAACTAGGAGTTGAATGTCGCTTTCTTCTCGTATTAGGACCGATGTAACACCCCATATTTTAATACACAGTAATTATATAAAAAAGATGATTATAATGACCCGCCTTTTTGCCCGATTCTCGCTGGTAATTAAACCAACTTAAATCGTTCATAAAGACGGATGGTTATGGGTACTAACATATTTGAACATAAATAACAGACTTTTCATTTCATTCGAAAATTTTACATCAGAGATATAATGAATCAGAGTACAATATACGCTCAGCGGAAACAAAAATGCTCTCGACGGAGGAAGTAAAATCTGAACAAAACACTAGCTCCAAATCCGATTCTAGCTTTGAAAACTAAACTACTAGCTGTCGTGCAAAATTATGGACACCTAGAGTTTAGGTGTGAGAACAATAAACTCCAGGTCAGTCGTGGGACTGGTGTGAGAACTTAAAACAGTTATTATTTGTGGTTTATTTTAAAGTTGGGAAATTCACTGGACTACGCCACGGGTTTACTCCATGTGAGTTCCATGCATAGAAATTCACAATGACTTTGAGAAGTGAAGCTATCATAAGCTCATCCCACATCACACAATGCAAGCGCATACCAGATGGGCGAGTTTTGTCTTATCATAACCAATAATGCTTTAATACGTGAAAATCCTCTTTTAATACAAATTAGTGCATAGTGTTAAAAATCATTTCACAAATAAATATATTAATCTTAGCCAACATCATAACTATGCCCACATACATAGTTTACAAACAAATCGAAAGGCTTGTATTGGTTATTTGATTTCCAACATATTATTCCTAGCACGAAAGATTAATTGAGGACACAAGCTAAGTATCTCCCGGTTAACATACAGACACAGACATTGAATATAGAGCGCGAAGTATATATCCCAGTTTTCATCCAGACTGGACACCATATATACTTTATTCCCTCAGGTTTCAAGGTGGATCCACCGCCGAAGCTTTCTAGTTACAACATAGATTATGTATATTTATACAACCTAACTACCAGTTTACCATCAATCCGGGGTGTGAGGTTCGTTGAGGCCACGATATACACAAAGTACGCTTCAATAAGTCATGCTTTGATCATCACTAGCTCATTTCATAACTCGAGTATGCCACATTGACAGTTCACGACATATCACTAATTTCTATTAATACATAACCCCTAAGTTCATATGTCTTAGAGACGAGAATAATTTATTGCCACAAATCCGATATTTATTAACAAAAATCAGTGCTACACAGTCAATTCAATGTCAGACATATAATCCATACAAGTCCGTCCTGGGCCTGAATGAAACAACAATCCAAAAATCCCCAAATATATTCAGATCTCATGCCACTTATAACCTCGCATTGGGTGATCGGCCCAAACGAGACATCAACAATCAATTCAAATAATCCGAAGGTTCTTGGTCTTCACTTATCGATTTCCAAGTCTTCAATTTCTTTATAACGTCGTGTTATTACTTGGATTGATTTTCGAATATGTATACGATCTCGGTCTTTCCAAGTAACAAGCGCATTTCAAAACAATAGCTATCGGATTTCCAATTTAATTCTTCTTCTAAATCGTTATTAATTCACTTATACTCAAGGTTGGATTTATTCCAGTTTCCATAGACCCCATTATCACCTTAACCCTTCCTTGAAATTCAATACTCATTTTCCAAATCTCATATTTCAAAACATAGTTCTTTTATTCGTTATTATCCTTTTCATAAGTTTCTAAAATTACCAAATCTTTATTGGTTTAAATTCCATTCACGATAATTCAACCAACTGATATTTCAAATAGATTTTAATGGACTTATTATTCGATATAAATTCACAACTTAAGCAAATAGGATTGCCTTAACAATTTAAAATTTGCTTCTCACTTCGAATATTCGACTAACTCTAACCAAACTCATTTCCTTTTACATTTTCCAACTTTTAATATCTTACTTAAAATCGGTAATATTTAAATAAATTTTATACGAAATAATTTTTAAACTCTTTCAATCTTTCAATTTTTTTAACAAACTCTTTCCATAAATTTAAACAAAACTCTTGGTTTATAATCTTCGAAACCAAATCATTTTCAAAGAAAAGTTATAATAACGTTAAAAGCGTTACTGAAAGTGCAGAAAAATGGCTATTTGGATCAAATGGATTCAAACTTATTCCAAATTCAAATATTTCAACTCACACCACTTTTAACTAATAAAATATGATTTTTACTAATTTTCCCAAATTTTAATAATTTATATAAATATATTTTTATTTGATTTTCCCTTACGTCGTCGAACTACACGTATTACGACCTTTCCAATTTTTGTTTTAAACATAACTTGAAAATCATACATCGGGATTCAAAATTTTCTTTTCTGTTCAAAAGTTATTATTGATAGAAATCTAAATTTTCTTATTTCACGTCAATTCGATTCAAAATGTTCTGGTTATAGCCGTTTAAAAATAGAAATCGATGTTTCCGAGCTGTCGCTACACTATGCATTCGATTCAAGCTATTTAACGATTCAAATTATAAATTGTTCAAACTGTTCTCCAACAACTTTAAATTACCATAACTTAAATCAAAATTTCCATTTCAAACTAAATTGACCACTAAATGTATAATAATAATAATTTCCCAAACTCATTCAATCGTTACCAAATTTACAGCTAGTCGCTATACAAATGTTAGAACCAATTATCTTAATATAACAAATTTTTGATTCATAACTCAAATCATTTTCTTCGATCTTAACTTCAAAACTCGATTCAAATGGTAATAGCTTATAATAATTGGTGAAATACTTCCATTTCAATTTAATCAAAACTCGATACAATATTTCCCAACCCGTTTAATTACTACAAAGCTTATCATAAAATAATTAAACCAAATATATACATGAATTTCAGAATCACTTCATTATTTAGATTTCAAAACTTATTTCAAACTTCGAGAGTCCAAAATTAATTTAAAACTTTTTTCCCGTTTCTATCTTCGACGACAGTCGTTAATTATTCGTAGCTTAGATTTTCAAACCACTTGAAATCTAAATTAAACTAAATTGTCAATTATTTTAATATTTAAATAATAAAATTTTCATGGAAGAGAGATTTAAACCGATTATCCGTATAACTCCACAATTTCAGTGTGTGTGTGCGTGAAACAACCATAATCAACCATATAACATGAATTAGTCCATTAACATTACAACAATTAAACAATCATTCAATTGTACGCAAGCATTACGTTCAATAGCACTTTGTGTCAGATGTATTTTAACAACATAATATCCATCCAAACGTCACACACAACAATCAACATCCACAAGCCATTAATTAACGCTAACAAATTATAATTATCCGCTGATTATAATTAATCATTTAAATAATTTTAATTTAGATGTTCTCACCTTCATACCTTCAATAATCTTCACCGTCAAAGCTTCGTATCAACTGCAAAATCGACGGACAAAACCTTACGATTTCATAGACGATGCACACATCGTCTTCTTCACAACAAACGTGTGTGTGTATACATATACACACACACACACACACATATATATATATATATATATATGCTTCTACACTCATTACTTCCGACACACGTTGGTTTCAACACACAGGAAGACCGGCTTGATGTTACAATCAGACCGTGGAGGAGCTGGGTGTTCTAGAGAAGCTCTGGCCGAGCTAACTTGAGCCATAGGGGAAAGAAAAGGTGGAGAATTTGCGCGTGTGGTTAAAAGAGAGCTGCAGACTGTTTAATGAAGAAGAAGAGGAGAAGTGAGGTCACAGGGTGAGGGTGCCGGTGAGCAGGTGAGCGGTACGCGGGGTATGGAGGCTAGGAAGGGCAGAACGTGTTTTAGAAGAGGGTATAGGCGATGGTGCTTACATGAGAAGGGCGAGCAAGCAAAAGGGTATGAAGGTCTGGTGATGGAAAAATTATGATGGAGGAAAGCACGTGTACATATAAAGGGAACTGAGTTGCTAACTTGAAGGGGAGGGGAGGGCTAGCGGTTGTGCTCGGGGAGGAGTGTTGAAAGATGGTGTGGAGAAGTTTATATATTTTCTTTAATGGTGGAAGGGGGAGACAATGGGGAGAGGCGACAAGCCAAACACGTTTTGCTTCTCCTTTTTTTTTCTTTTTTTCTTTTTCAATTCAAGGGGGAAGGAAGATGATGCCAGTAAGGTTTGAAGGAGATGCCTCGGTATGTAGAGGATAGGCTGTAGAATAAAGGCAAGTTGAGAAATTGTGTATACACGTGGTGAAAGAGTATATACACAAATTTACAAGTGTCCCAAATTTTCAAATATACACACACATTTCGTTTTTTTTCCTTTCGTTTTTTTTAGATGGGCCTAGTACCTGGTGTTACTATCCGGAACTAAGTGCTTTGCAATCCTTGATCCATGTAATCATCTTTTAGTTTATAACGTGCTATTTTTAGTTTTCGATGGTGAATAATAACAACTAATAATAAAATCATGTACAACAATGTATCAGGATCACAAAATGGTAATAAAATAGACTGGTTGATTAGTTCTGTAAAGTGTCAAAATGACCACAGTTGCCCTAAAATACGTTAGAAAAATATATGTTAAATTTACTAATTAAAATTTACAATAAAATTCTATAAAATATTTTAAGGCTACGCATTCAGAAACTAAACGATTATTTAAACCAGTTATTTAATTATAATTTATATTCGAACGCCGATTGTTTCAGCAACTGTATTGCATACCGTTTACTGTTTTTCCCCAAAACAAACAATGTTTTAACTGAATTAATTCAACAACAGCTTAACCAATCCTTATAAAGATTCATAAGTTGTCAAAATGATATACATACATATATCACCCAAAAACCGTATATTATCAAAATAATATTACTTAAAAATATAAACATATATCTTACCTAAATATAAAATTTTAACAATTTTTATAAAATTCATGTTTATATAAAGCCATTATTGATTAAATAACATCTTTTAAAATCATTACGAAATCTTAAGTTAACATTTAAATAATCATATTTTTCAAAATAATATCCTTACTCATAAAATCCTATAAATTACACGTACCTTAAAATAAGTTTTCTTTTACCAAATTCTATTTTATAAAACAAGTTATTTATCAAAATTAAAATTTATAAATCAAGCCTACCGTAAAATAAATTTCCTTTTCCGAACTCATATTGATAAAACAAGACAATGTAAAATATTATTAAATCAATATTTGTATTTAAATAATATAAATTTCAACTTATATTTATAAAACCCAAATTATATTATAGAAATTCAATTTAAACTTAGTTAAAATCCTGGGTTGTTACAATAATAAGATGGATATTTCTTAATTAAATATTCAGAATTGGGTAAAATATACTTTACCGTTACTCCCGTTGCGAAATTTTGGTTCAGATGGACCCTTGGTTTTCGTAAATCGGATTAAATATGAAGAATTTATGGACTTAAGAAGAATGCACTAAAATATATACATATTATATATATAATTAAATAAACAACGCAGCAGGAAGTAACGGTTAGTGGGCGACCCAGCCTAACCGGGTCGATCCAGGCGTCAACACAGGTAAAGGTTGGTTGACCCACCTGCATGCAGAGGTAGGTTCCTGAGGCTGTATTTGGACTATTTTCTTCACCGTATATGTGCGCTGACTTAACATTGGGTTTATTGTTGGATTTATAACCCTAAAATCTAACGGTATGGAATTATCCTAGGTAATCTATAAATAGGCTAGCAGTCTCATTATTTTCTGCACACAAACCATTCTTCATTTCTTCTTCCTCCAAACCATATTCTAAATAGAAATACGAAGATATTGAGATGCTGCCTAAACATAGATTAGAGAATACAATTCCAATTCTTCTACAAGTACAACAAATCAAAAGAGGACTTTCTTCAACAACATATAAAAGAGATATGTTTCTGAACTTCAATCCAACCACTGGGAGTTCTAGTTATTTTCATATTTGATAAATAAACAGTATTATAACAGTAAATAAATCTGAATCTGAGATTTTACATGTTTATATGTTATTATTTCACTGTCACATATCTATTCAGTTTTCAGTTATTATCCGTTATATGTATATTCCTATTATCCCCTTTTTTTGCTTTAGATTTATTTACAGTCTTATGCCTATTTTTGAATTTGATCTATATTTTTCTCCTTTTTCTTTATATTTTGCCTGAAACTAGGCTATCTAATGCCCAGGCTATTCACGTTCGAATTGCGTAAATTGGGAATAACTTAAAATTACAGTAAAAAAGGAGAATTAGACATATTGAAGCATAAACCAATGACTAGAAAATTGGGATAATATGCAAAACATGTTAATCTGAATAGATTAAGCTTAATTTTAAGTAAAACATGTTTGTAGAATCAGATGTAATTAAGTAAAATTTAATACACATATACATCTGGGCATGTGCTTGTTTGGGGAAAGGGTTGTACACAAAATAACATTGATCAGAAACGTCATTTACAACCATGCTTATTAATAGACTTGAACATGCTAAGTTATTACTTGTCAATTAATAAGCTAAGAGGTCTCACGTCTTGTTGTTGGTATCCGGTTTTGGGACTCTTAAAATTCTAGTTACTTGGGGACACAAGCTTGGGGGTGGCTCGTGTAAATCTTGTTGTATGTAACTCGTATCAGCCAGTATCTCTGTTAGTATCTCAGAGAGGGGACTACACTAGGTAGGGGATAGAGCACGCTTTACTAATCTGGATTGTAAGAGGTTCAAGCTGGAAGATGGGTAGGGGTGCATTCCGACGGAGTAATGAGAGTGCATGGGTCCGATTTGGGGAACTAAGACGCTCTAACACCAACAAATAGGTCCATGTCTTGTAGTTGATGAGTTAAGGTTGATACCCACTACTGTTGTAGCTGGCACATGGTATTTGTGTAGTAGGGAGCTGATCACATGGGTAGTAATTAGGGTAACACATAATCTTGTTAATTCTAGTAAATAGTGCAGTAATTTTATTCTTAGGATATAAATGATAATCATGCACGATCTTTACCTTACCTTATTATCTCATTATCATGTTATCTCATACTTGTATATTTTACTGTAGCTTTATGTTCAACATTATTTGTCTCTCTTGATACTTTCTATCTTATCATATTGCCGAAAGTCACTGGAACTCGCCAGATTTATGTCTGACCTATTTTGTTTCCTTTCTCTCTTTCTTTCCCCCTCAGGTTCTCAAAGTGGTGGCGGACAGTAGCTGAGACCGTGACTCTATTCTTGGGCTTGGATTTCTTCTAACTTGATGTATTGCTTTGATTTTTGTTCTACCTTGTTATGGCTTTTGAGGAGGGATATGATTTTTACAGTTTTGTACTATGATGTTTTGTGTTATGAGATAGATGGTTATTACTATTGCTTTTGGTATTTGAAGTTGTAACGATGAAATGGTGATTTTATAATAATAAAAGTTTTTTCGCTGCATATTTACATTCTGTCTTGAAGTTTTAGTTACTGTTTACCTATTGCGCTTCGCAGAACTTAATGTATCCTCTTGTGCATTACAATAAGGGACGTGGGGTGTCACATTTTGTATTAGAGCCGAAGGTTACAAGATCAAAGGAATTTTTTTTGAAAATTGTTTTTGAAAATAAAGAATTTTCAAATAAAACCAATTTTTGAAAAATATATCTCCTCAAGTCATTTAACAATATTTCCTCATTCTCTTTCTGAATCCCAGTTTCATCCTTTTTCAGAATGTCTGGGGCTCCTAACTTCCCCGAGGGCATTCCCATTCTTACTTGGTTTCGTAGATACGTAGAAGCTACGACACCTGTTGGAGTGCAAGAAAATGTCCCTCCCTCAGCTGTAGTCGCAGTAGCTCCACCTCCTCCCGTAGTCAATTTTTCTAAGCTTCGTAAGGATTTCTACGTGATGGGAGGCAAGCCATTTCGAGGCACTGAGAGTTTTGTGGAGGCGCACAATTGGCTTAGAGAAACATAGAAAATGTTTGATTTATTGGAGCTCGATGATAGGAGGAGAATCCAGTTGGCCGTTTGGCAACTGAAGGACGAAGCATAGTATTGGTGGGAGGTGATTCAGGCCAGATAGATGGTAGCTACTTGGGATGAATTTAAGACTAGATTGGAGATGAAGTTCTAATTACAAGTGGAGGAAGGAATGCAAATGGAGAGATTTATGAATTTAAAGCGAGGAAGCATGGCAATAAAGGAATATCTTAACAACATTAATCAACTAGCAAGATTTGAGTTGGATTTGGTAAACACTCCTCATAAGAAGGCCTTGAGGTTCGCAAGAGGAATGAACCGGCCGCTCCAAGATTTATTTCTGACGCATGTACCGATGGGAGCAACTTTCAAGAGGCTTTTAGACATGGCTTTGATGCACGAGAATGGTAAATAGGAAAAGAAAGAGGTTAAGACTGAGGAGGAGAAACCCAAGGCTCAGAAAAAGAAATGGTGGCCCAAGAAGGGCATAGCTAAGTGTTGACACGCTTTTTCGTTAAGGATGTCACATGTAAAGTTTCTGGTTAGCAACACGCTCAAGTGTCAAGAACATCGTCAGAAATCACCAAGCGATTTGGTTGAAGTTGCGACATGAATATAAAAAGGCTCAAAACTCCAATCAGATGACCTATTTTGGGCACGAAAACATCAATTATGGTGTTTTACACCATAACTCTTGTAGCCCTCTGAATCAGCTTTAGGTACAACTTTTGTTTGACTAAAACAGACTTACGGTTTGAAAGTTATTCCCGTTTCCGTGAACATGTGCAAAATTCGTACCCCTCCCTCTGGGAATTTCATATCCCTTTAAGTTTGACTCTCAGAAGCTTCGCCTCCCTCCATTTTGACTCCCTCAACTTCGCACCACATATTTCAAATCCTAGGATTTCGGATCCCAACAGTTCTGGTCCCTTACGTTTTCGGCTCTACCGTATTCCGGGTCCCTCCTCTTTGCCTCTGTAGCGTATCCCTGGGCTACGATTTCCTATCACTCAGGGGATACGAAATTTCATACCCATAAGTGATACGAAATTACCGTACCCCCAGGATACGAATTCACATCCCTAACGGGATACGAGAATTCGTATCTCCCAAGGGATACGAAATTCATATCCCCCCAGTGGGATACCAGTTCTACATGTTAACTAATGAGGGATATGTAATCAGGTATGTTGCTCCCCAGGGATCCGAATTTCTTCTATGTGGGCTCCATTTTCTACCTACCCCACTACCTAACCGCTCCTATAAGTACCCCAAGCATGACCTTCATTTGGTTCCTTTTTTCCTTATACTTTTGGACTTCTAGAGCTCCAAAACCCTCATTAATGGCTTCCATCTTCTTCTTCATGACCATTGGACATGGCATGAACAATTTTAATGTGGCATAGACGTTTTCCATGAACATTTGGACATTCACAAGGATAATTATACTACTTTTGAGTTGTTTTAGACTTCTTGGAAATTAAAGATAAATTTGGACTTAGTTGACTAAGTCAACTCACTCAAAGAAGAAGAAAAAGGACATTTTAGTCAAAGTTTAGAATTAATAAGGATATTGTTGTTCTATTGTAACGCTTCGTACTGAACTATTGTCCGAACTTCAACAACAATTATAATCAAATATTATATGATGAATGATTACTATAAAGTGGACGTAGGCGTTAGTGCTGAACCACTATAAAAAGCTGTGAATCCCGCATTTACTTCACTACATCTTTGGATTACTGTGTTTCTATTACTCATACACATTGGGTGTTGGCGTGTGCCGAATATAGGTTATTCGGGCCTCCGCCCACGGTTTTGGCTTTAAGGACTTTAATCCTTTGGATGTATCCTCTTGGTTATTAATGAAAAGTTTACTTTTCTCGGCTTTGGATTTTGAACGACTAAGTTTGCCTACCCATGCGATGGGAACAAATAAGTTCCCAGTATGCTCTTTTGTAAATGATAAATTGTTCACCTTCCCTCATAAATAGCTATGCACGGGGCATACCAGCTCCTTAGGCATGCTCTTTACGGATGACGAACCGTTGAGTTTTCTTTTGGATTTACTAAAAGATCTCTAACTTTTATAACTTTAATAAAATTACTTCGCAAAGTAGGGACGCTTATTTGTGAAGTATAAATCGATAACAGGATTGAGAACCTTAATAATCGTTTGACTATCTTGGCCTCTTGTCCCTACACGACAAGACTGCCATGATTCATGGCGATTCTGAATCTTGTCTGTTTGGTCAGCAGATCCTGCTCGTTTGGCTCTTGTCCCCCTACGAGAAGACTGCCTGATTCGTGGAGAGTCTGGATCTTCTCTGTCTGGTCGGCAGATCCTGCTTGTTTAGCTATCTTAGCCTTTTTCCTCTTTGAGACAAGACTGCCTTGATTGGTGGCGAGTCTGAACCTTGTCCGTATGGTCGGCAGATCCTACTCGTTTGGCTATCTTGGCCTCTTGTCCCTCGCAACAAGACTGCCTTGATTCGTGGCGAGTCTGGATCTTGTCCGTCTGGTCTACGGATCCTGCTCGTTTGGCTATCTTGGCCTCTTGTCCCTCCATGACAACACTGCCTTGATTCGTGGCGAGTCTGAATCTTGTCTGTTTGGTCAGCAGATCCTGCTTGTTTGGCTATCTTGGCCTCTTATCCCTCCGCTACAAGACCGCCTTAATTTGTGGTAATTATGGATCTTGTTCATCTGGTCGACAAGTCCTGCTTCGTTTGGTTATTGGATAGTTCTCACGCGATGATCCATCTAGTTATCTGGCTATACGGTTATCGGTTATTATGGATTTACGGATTTCGAGTTCATCCCGACTTCCTTATTATGGTTTTTCTCATTATTCAGGTTATCAGACCACCGTAGTCCTCTAGTACATCTGGCTATACAGGTTATCTCTAAACGATCTGGAGCGATCGTTAGTTTTCATCAGATTTTAAGATTTTTTGGTTTTCTGGTTAACGGATAATACGATCTGAAGTGATTGTGGATTTTTGGTTTACTGGCTTTGGATTTCTGGTTAATACGATCTGACGTGATCATAGATCTTCGGTTTTATGGTTATAGAAGCTTACCCCAGACTTCTTCTGACTTTGGTTTCTTGACTTCTCTTCTCCTCAAAAAACACATCTTTCTTGTATCAAACAAGATGTGTTTTTTTTTAGGGGGGGGGGGGAGGGAAATGTTGACATGTTTTTCGGTTAAAGTTGTGACACGTAAAGTTCCTGGTTAGCAACGTGCCCAAGCGTCAAGAACATCGTCAGAAAACACAAAGCGATTTAGTTGAAGTTGCGACATGAACATAAAAGGCCCAAGACTCCTATCAGATGACATCTTTTGGCTCCAAAAACATCATTTACGGTGCTTTGCACCGTAACTCTTGCATCCATATGAATTAGCTTTAGGTACAACTTTTGTTTGACCAAAACGGACTTACGGTTTGAAAGTTATGCCCATTTCCGTGAACATGTGCAGAAATTCGTTCCCCTCCCTCTGGGAATTTCATATCCCTTTGAGTTCAACTCCCAGGAGCTTCGCCTCCCTCCATTTTGACTCCATCAACTTTACACCACATATTTCGAATCCTAGGATTTCGGATCCCAGCAGTTCGGGCCCTTCACATTTTCAGTTCTACCCATATTTCAGATCCCTCCTCTCTGACTTTGCAATGTATCCCTGGGATACGATTTCGTATCCCTCAGTGGATATATTTCGTATCCCTAAGGGATACGAAATTATTGTATCCTTAGGATACAAATTCGCATCCCTAAGGGGATACGAGAATTTGTATCCCCCAGGGATACGAAGCAGCCGTATCTCAAGGAATATGAATTTTGTACCTCCTAGGATACGAAATTTGTATCCCCCCAGTGGGATACAAGTTTTTCATACTTACTCCACTACCTAACTAATCCTCTAAATACACCCAAGCATAACCTTCATTTGGATCCTTTTTCTTGAACTTTTGGACTTCTAGAGCTCCAAAACCCTCATTAATGCCTGCCATCTCCTTCTTCATGGCCACTGGACATGGCATGAACAATTAAAATGTGGCATACACATTTTCCATCAACATTTGGACATTCACAAGGATAATTATGCTACTTTTGGGTTGTTTTGGACTTTTGGACATTAAAGATAAATTTGGACATAGTTGACCAAGTCAACTCACTCAAAGAAGAAGAAGAAGAAGGACATTTTAGTCAAAGTTTAGAATTAACAAGGTTATTACTGTTCTATTGTAATGCTTTGTACTCAACTATTGTCCGAACTTGTACAATAATTGTAATCGAATATTATATGATGAATGATTACTATAATGTGGACGTAGGTGTTAGTGCCAAACTACGATAAAAAGTTGTGTCTTCCGCATTTACTTCATTACTTCTTCGAATTATCGTGTTTCTATTACTCATAGACATTGGGTGTTGGCATGTGCTGAATAAAGTGACAATTCCCCACGTCAACACTAAGAAAGGAGGAAAACCCGACAAAGCTCAGATCATGACAAAGGTTAAGTGCCATGGTTGTGGGGCTATGAGCACTTTGTGAGAGAATATAAGAAGACAAGGACTGCTTGCTTTACTTATGGTCAAGTTGGATATTTTAGAGGGCAATGGCTTAACTGGTAAGGGCAGAAGGATGGATCGTCTAGAGGACAAGTTAATGCTCTAGAGGTTGGTGGATTGGATTGTGGTACAAAAGTCACAGTGGAAGGTTTGATTTCTCTTTTTGACTATCCTAATAGAACTCTTTTTGATTCTGATGCTTCTCATTCACATCCAACTCTATGGTAGAAAATCTACACCTAGACACCAGTATTGTTTCTGATCCTGTTGTAGTCTCAAATCACATAGAAGGAGCGACTCATTTACTATGATATGTAGGGGTTTGAGAATTCTGTTATGCGTGTCAAATTTGAATGCGATGTATATGTTCTTGGCTTTATGGGTTACAGATTAATTCTAGGAATATGGTCATTCTTGATTTTGAGAGGAGAGTTGTTAGACTTCTAATATGCTAAGATAGAACTCTCAAAATTTCTTGCGACCCACGGGGGTCAGTTATGCTCAGTTTCCTAGATTCACTTGATGCTTCCGTTGACGATCTTCGATCAGTACCCATAGTTAATGGTTTTCTGAACGTGTTTGATGAGGTTAGGGGATTACCTCCAAGGCGTGAGATAGATTTCCAAATTTACTTGGTGGAGAATGCAAAACTGGTCGCTTTACCAATGCGCCATATGGCTCCTAGGGAGAGGAGGGATCTCAGCAAACAGGTAGGTGAGTTATTGGAAAAGGGATTTATGAGGCGGAGCATTTCTGAGTGGGGAACTGCAGTTGTCTTTGCAACTAAGGCAGACGACTCTCTCCGTCTATGCGTGGACTATAGAGAATTGAATAAGCTCACCAAGAAGAATATGCACCCACTTCTAAGGATTGATGACTTGTTTGACCAGCTAGTAGGCGCTTCGGTTTTCTCACAGTTGGATCTAGTTATGGGATTTCATCAGCTTAGGGTAGCAGATAATAGTATTGACATGACGACTTTCGGAACTCCAGATGGTTTCTTTGAGTGGTTGGTCATGCCTTTTTGGGCCAACCAATGCACCCGCATATATCGTAGACTTAATAAGTCGGGTGTTTAGGGAGTATATGAACAAGTTCGTAGTAGTTTTTTATGGAAAACGTTTTGGTTTCCATGAGGAGCGAGGAAGAACATGCCAGACACTTAGAGGAAGTTCTCGGTTTAGATCACATCAGCTTAAGGCTTAATTTTCTAAATGTGATTTTTTGAGAAAGGAAGTAAAGTTCCTAGGGCATGTAGTCTCGAAGGATGGAATAGCGGTGCACCCTGCTAAAGTTATTGCAGTTCATGATTGGAAAGCCCTTAAGAATGCGATGGAGGTAAGGAGTTTTTTTTGGATTGGTGGGTTATTATAGAAAGTTCATTAAAGACTTTGCGCTGGCTCCACTCACCCGTCTGACAAAGAAGAACATGGCTTTCGCTTGGAGCATTGAATTCGAGGATGCATTCTAGAGATTGAAGAGGGCTCTAACATCATCCCTTATTCCTCTTCCCGGCGGTAGCAAGGTGTTTATAGTTTACACAGATGCTTGTGGCACGGGGTTAGGTGCTGTGTTGACGTAAGAAGGTAAGGCAGTCTTCTATGGAAGTAGGAAATTAGGAGTTCATGAGAAGAACTACCCCGCCCACGACTTGGAGTTGGTTGCAATTGTTCGCACTTAAGTCTTGGTGACACTATATACTTGGAGGGAGAATTGAGCTCTACACAGATCACAAGTCGTTCAAATATTTGTTCTCGTAGAAGGATCTCAACTTAAAGCAACAACGATGGATGAAGTTCCTTGCGTCCTACGATTTTGAGATAGCTTATACCCCAAGCAAAGGTAATGTAGTTGCGGACACATTGAGTAGGTAGAGGATGAAGTTGAGTCGTCGATTCGTAGAGAAGCAAAGCTTGGAGTTTATCTCGACCTTGATTTTAAGCCATCTACATATTTTACGCTTGGATTGTTTGCATCATTGGAGGTGCAGCCTATGCTTATGGAGCATATTGGATCTACGCAGTAAGAGGATCAACATTTGGTGAACATCTTGGATAGACTCAGTAGAGGAGAAGCCTCTAGTCACCTAGTTAGATATTCTGTAGAAGAGAAAGGATGGCTAAGACGAGATGGTAGATTGTGTGTTCCCAGAATTGGAGATTTGCTAAGATCAGTTCTTGAGGAGGCTCATCACTCTCGGATGACTATCCATCCGGGCGAAGGCAAGATGTACCAAGACATGAAGCGGTTTTTTTATTGGACTAGCATGATGAAAGATGTGGCAGAATTCATGGCCCGATGTTTGACTTGTCAACAAGTCAAGGCTGAACAAAGGAAGCCTAATAGATTACTTCAGGCCTTAGATATCCTACAATGGAAATGAGAGCATTTCTGTGGACTTTATTAATGGACTGCCCAATCAAGGAAGGACAACACGAGCATATGGGTGATAGTGGATAGACTTACTAAAAGCACTCACTTTATTCCGGCCAAGAGCAAGTGGACGATAACTTGGCTCACATCGATATACCTTAAAGAGATCGTCCAACTTCATGGGTTACCTTCCAGTATAATAAGTGACCATGACACCATATTTACTAGCGAATTTTGGAGAAGCTTGCAAGAGGCCTTAGATACATAGTTACGACTTAGCACAACTTGTCTCCCTTAGACCGATGGATAGACTGAGAAGGTTAATTGAGTTCTCAAGGATCTATTAAGACTTTGTATACTATATTTTGGAGGGACTTACGAGGAGCATCACCTATTGGTTGAGTTCGCCTACAATAATAGTTATCGATCGAGCATTGGTATGACACCCTTCGAGGCACTTTATAGACGACCTTGCAGATCGCTGATGTGTTGGTGGGAGTCTACGAAAAACTTCTACTTGGACCATAGATGGTGAGAAAGACTTTTGAGAAGATAAACCTTATTCGAAGAAGGTTGAAAGCAGCTCAAGATAGATATAAGACATATGCCGATAAGAGAAGGACTGACTTAAGGAATATATTTCGATTTGGCTCGGTAGGGAAATTGGCACCAAGGTTCGTAGGACCATTTCCCATAGTTGAGAGGGTAGACCAAATGGCCTATAGTTAGACAACTGGAGAGGCTAGCGGGAGTTCATGATGTGTTCCATGTTTCCAATTTGAGGAAATGTCTACATGATTCAATAGAGGTAGTAGAGCCAAGTTCGCTTGAGGATGTTGAATTCGAGAAAGAGGCCTCAGTTCGGGAAGTTCATACTCGTATTCTCACTACGCCATTGATGGCATACTGCAACGAGAATCCAAGGTGTTGCCATCTAAAATGTTGCCACAACTATGCTGTTTTTTATCTATTGCAACACACGCTTCAATGTGTTAGCATAGATATCAAATTGTGTTGCAATAGCTATAGTTATAAACTTTTAAGTTTAGTTTGCCATGTCATCAATCTGCACCTATAAAAACATGCATATCTATTCGTCAATTTACCTTTTAAAAACAACATCTGTATTTGACATCTCACTAATCCGTTAAAATCCTACACCACCAATAGAAAATTAACTTTCATGACTCATTCAATTCCTCTTTCTCAACTTCTCAGATCTGTTCATTCTCACCCCTAAGTTTCCGATTCCAATCCTTAATTTTCATTCACTTATGTCCTCTACTACTTCCAACTCGTCCTCGACTCCAACTCCAAACGCACCCACTTTTCCCCTTCCCCGTGATCAAACGGCAGTCAATCCAAGAAGAAAGGCGCTAGCTTTTTATTCTGTGTTTCTCATGTGCGTTTCTGTTGGTTTTTTTATCATCGCTATTAATTAGCCTATCGAGAAAAAGAATTTATTATCACCATGGTTATAATTGGTGTCAGGTAATTAACAATTCTTGCTTGGTATTTGTCAAAGAATCCACACTTTTTTCAGTTTGAAGTTGTATACTGATGAAGCCAGACATGTAAATGGTGTTATTTGTAGTGACTTCATAGTTCATATATCATACTAGAAGAACGTATACATTTTTTGTTTGGCTGGTAGTGTTATTTTGTGGTTATTTTATATGTTGATTCGCTGAAATGTTCTTTGAGCAGCTATTGGGTTGTTAATCAATTTAATAACATAAAACTTTAGTTCCTAGGGTAGTGTGGTTGTGAACAATTAGATCATCGACCTTATATGAGCTGCATTTTCTAAACAACTGCTCAGGTTCCCCAGGTTGCTGTTGTCAGTGATGATTGAGACATCTTTAGTGTTTGATGTATTGCAAAGATGAGGTTGAAAACTGTTTGAAGTCATATTGAGAATGCTTACCAACTGATAATGTTCTCCAGTCTCAAATAATTGTCCCTGTTTTTAATTTTTTTCTTTTCCATTTTTTCCTTTTCCAATTGAACAAGTGAAAACTACTTGCATTTTTCCTTAACATGTGCAACTTTTCATCTATATCCATATCAGTTTAGATATTAGTGTAAAGCATCACCATTACCTAATATAAAACATTGTTGTAATACTAATATCAAACAATATGCATGTTTCTAGAGATGATGGTTGGGTCAGATATCAATACACATCAAATACCGATCCCTTACTCTTGATAAGTGCAGGCAAGAGGACACAAGGAGGTGCTGTTTTGAGGTGGTCCTGAAGGAGGATAAGGGCAGATAAGGGGACATAAGGTGTTTGTGGTCGGAGAGGATGTAAGTGTGTTACAGAAGTGGAAGTTTTGAGGTTTAATGTTTGTTGTTGTTGTTTAAGGCTTTGGGTGATGATGGACTTGGTGTGCAGTGTTTCAAAGAAGGCTTGATCTTTGAAAATCGGATGAATCAGGTGGTTCCCCGGACTGTAGGGCCCTGGACCCCCACCAGCGCTGCTCCCGGACCCGCTTCTCGGCTTGGCATATATTGTCAATGTTAGTGTCTGTATAAAGTGAAACTGCGTATGTAATGGGTGAATTGGGTGATGTAGTGAAGAATATCTGTATATGTGAAGAATCAACGTTGTAGTAAATCATCGAGTTGTAAAAAGTTGGAGTTATAAATTTGCACTATTTCAATTGTAAAAATAAAATATTTATTTAATAAAACATTGTTTGAATTCAAATTTTGTGCATTAGTATTCTATTAAATAAATATTTAATCTTGTAAAAGTGTTCCCATTTGATAGTAAAAGTGTTGCCATTGGATGGTAAAAGTGTTACTATAGATAATGTGGGGCCCACTTCTAAGTAAAATTAGTATTTATGGCAACACCATGAAAATCTTCCCTAGGGTCGCAAATATGTTGCCTTTGACTCTAAGGCAACGTAGCAAAATGCAACACCTAGAAAGTGTTGCCATAGATCAATTTTGGCCTATAACAATATTTTTGGCACTTCCTGTATCACTTCTCTGGTGTTGCAGTATGTGATTTATGGCGTAGTGGATCTTGAATCGGAAGTTAAGAGGCTATGCAACAAATAGATCAAGTTAGTGAAGGTGCAATGGGGAGAAGATCAAGATGACGCGACATGGGAACCCAAAGACACGATTCACTCTCCTTATCTTTTTCTCTTTGAGAGTACGTTCTTAATTTCCTTTTTAGCTTTTGAACTTGAATTTGTGTATCTCTATCATATGAATCATCGATCCTTAGAAAGAAACCTATGTTTGGAAACATGTGTTTGAGACATGTTATGTTTGATGGTAGCAAGTGGATGCAAGTGTTTGCTAGTGGATGCCTGTGGATGCATATACACACACATTAGGCACTAGATCAGCTCAAGCACTTACATATTGTATATGGATGTGTGTGCATTTTATTTTTTAATGGATGAAAATGGTTGAATCATCACATGGATGTTGCATTTTGGTGAAAGGTTGTGCACACATATAGAACTTATATGTATTATTAGGATTATTTGCATACATATTGGATACATGGCACAAACATACATTGCATTAAGGAGGTCAATAGAATTAGTCGACGGCCTGATTTTCGCATTAATCTAGGGACATATACGCACAACACCTTTGCATATGTTCATACAAAGGTTTAGAAATTTTAAGGACAATGGATGCCTATAGATGATAGATGAGTAGATGAGTGTAGGTTTTAAGTAATAACATTCTTCTTAACATAGAGATTTCAAACAAAATTCTTTACGGAGGGGAGAATGTAATACCCCATATTTTAATACACAATAATAATATAAAGAAGATAACAAAATGGATATTTCTCAATTAAATATTCAAAATTGGATAAAACAGACTTTACCTTGCGTCCGTTACGTAATTTTCTTCTAGATAGACTCTTGTTTTTCATATATCGGATTAAATATGAAGAAGTTATGGACTTAAGAAGAATGCACTAAAATATATACATATTATATTATATATATGTATATAATTAAAATAACAACGCAGTAGGAAGTAACAGTTAGTGGACGACCCAGCCTAACTAGGTCGACCCATGTCTAAGGCAGGTTGACCCAGGGGTCCACACATGTAAAGGTGGGCAAACCCACCTACATGTAGAGGTAGGTTCCTGAGGCTGTATTTGGACTGTTTTCTTCACCATATATGTGCACTGACTCAGCATTCAGTGTACAAGTGGATATATAAACCGAAAATCTAACGCTAACGAATTATCCTAGGTAATCTATAAATACGCTAGTAATCTCATTATTTTCAACACACAAACTATTCTTCATTTTTTTCTTCCTCCATACTATATTCTAAATAAAAATATGAAGATGTTAAGATGCTACCTAAACATAAATTAGAGATGACAAATTTAATTCTTCTACAACAAATATAAAGAGGACTTTCTTCAACAACTACATATAAAAGAGATATTTTTTCTAAACTTCAATCCAACCACTGTGAGTTCTAGTTATTTTCAGATTTGATAATTAAATAGTATTCTGACGGAAAATAAATCTGAATCTGAAGTTTTGTATTTTATATGTTATTATTTCATTGTCACATATCTATTCAGTTTTAGCTATTATCTGTTACATGAATATTCCTATTATCCCATTTTTCTGCCTAGATTTATTTACAGTCTTATGCCTATTTATTCAGCTTATGTGTTTCTGAATCAGATCTGTATTTTTCTCCTTTTTATTTATATTTTGCGCTGTATCTAGGCTGTCAAAAGCCTAGGCTATTTACGTTTGAATTGCGTAAATTGGGTTAATTAGGAATAACTTAAAATGACAGTAAAAAAAAGGGAAATTAGGCATATTGAAACATGAAATCCAATAAATGTAAAATTGGGATAATATGCAAAACATGTTAATCTGAAGAGGTTAAGCTTAATTTAAAAATTAAGTAGAACATGTTGGTAAAATCAAGTGTAATTAAGTAAAATAGGTAACTTAATATACATATACATCTGGGCAGGTGCTTGTTTGGGGAAGGTGGTAAATAACAGTTATAGGAAATGTTATTTACAACCATGCTTATTAATAGACTTAAACCTGCTAAGCTATTACTTGTTAATTAATAAGCCAAGAGGTCCCACGTCTTGTTGTTGGTATCCCGTTTTAGGACGCTTAAAATCCTAGTTACTTGAGGGCATAAGCCTAGGGGGTGGCTTGTGTCAATCTTGTTGTGTGGAACCCATATCAGTCAGTATATAGGTTAGTATTTTAGAGAGGGGACTCACACTGGGTAGGGGCCAGGGCACGCTTTACTGATATGGATTGTAAGAGGTTCAAGGTGAAAGGTGGGTACGAGCGCGTTCCGGCCGAGTCATGAGCGTGCATGGGTCCGATTAGAGGAAACTAAGACGATGTAACACCAACTAATAGGTGTGTGTCTTATAGTTGACGGGTTAGGGATTGATACCCACCTACAGGCGTAGCTGGCACATGATATTTTTGCAGTAGGGAGCCGATCACATAGGTACTAACTAGGGTAACACCTAATCTTGTTAATTCTATCAAGTGATGCAATAATTTTATTCTTGGGTATGATTGAGAAGTGTGCATGATCTTTACCTTACCTTATTATCTCATTATCATGTTATTTTGTACTTGTCCATTTTACTGTAGTTTCATGTTCAACATTATTTATCGGTCTTGACACTTTCTATTCTATCCTATTGTTGAAAATCATTAGAACTCGCCAGACTTATGTCTAACCTATTTTGTTTCCTTTCTCTCTTCCTTTCCCCTTTAGGTTCCTAGAGTGGTGGCAGACAGTAGCTGAGACCATGACTCTATTCTTAGACTTGGATTTCTTCTAACTTGATGTATTGCTTTGAATTTTGTTCTACCTTGTTATGGCTTTTGAGGAGGGATATGATTTTATAGTTTTGTACTATGATGTTTTGTGTTATGAGACAGATAGTTATTACTATTGTTTTTGGTATTTGAAATTGTAACGATGAAATGGTTATTTTATAATAACAAAATTTTTTCCGGTGCATATTCACATTATGTCTTGAAATTTTAGTTATTGTTTACCTATTGCTCTTCATATAACTTAATACATCCTCTTATGGGTGACACGGAGTGTCACAATCGAGCTAACCGCGAATTCTGATACTGCTGGATAAAGATATAAGGTTTCTCCTTTTGTACTTGACATTATAGGGGATTTTCTAAATGATTTTTCAACTCTTGGAAGGCCTGTTGGCATTACCCTCCTCATTCAAAAATTGTTCTTTTCTTAATTACATCAAAAAACAATACACATTTATCAATAGCTCTTGACATGCACCTATTTAGGGCTGCCACTTTTCCATTAAGGTCATCACATCCTTGTTTGTTTTAGGTTATGCAATTTCTCTTATTTCTTTAATTTGCGTGGGAATTGCCTAGATCCCTTATTCGCTTATGATATATCCAAGGAATTTTCCTGGGCGAAAAACAAATTGGTACTTTGGGGATTTAATTTCATTTGGAACTTTTCTCATCACCTCAAACAACTCTCCCATATCCTTTTGATGGTTTTCTTCTTTTTGAGACTTAACCAACATTTCATCCACATAGACTTCCGTGTTTCTTTCGATTTGTGCTTAAAACATCCTGTTCACTAGCCTTTGGTAAGTTGCTCCCTGTATCAACCAGTATTTTGGCATATTCATTCGGTGGAAAGCATATTTGAAGATAACATTTATGGCGCTCTCTGTATCGACCAGTATTTTGGCTACTACTCACTGTCATATTTGATCAGTAACCAAAAGAGGATCATTATGAGGATGGTGAATTCCCTTCTGAAGTTCTCTTAGTTTTATGACCAATTGATACATATGGACTCCTCTTGGAGGATGACCCAGGACCCCTTCTCGGATTGAAAAGATCCCTTCTCTGTTTTCCTAATATGTCGGGTTTTAGAACATTGACTATTCCCCTCCACATGTGGGCCTCCGTGGATTGCGTTAACATGATTAACAAGAGAAATCATTTCTTTCATGTCTTCTCCTTTGGCAATGTTAACTATTGTTCCAATTTAGGATTTCAAAGACTGCCTATTATCCAGGGGAACATTCTGGGTGTTCTGAACAAATTCTTGTAGCTGTCCCTCGTGAAGAAGCTTCTAAATAATTTCAGTTAAGACTTTGCAATCAATTGTTCTGTGACCATTTACCTTTGTGTAAGTGCAGTAGTTGTCACTTTTCTTGGGCTTTGCCTAGAATTTGAGAGTAGGGAAATTTACTTTCCTTTTCATTGCTGTGTAAATAAAAGCTATAGGTTTGTTTAGCGCTACTGAATTATTGTCAGCCTCTTCCCATCGTGCTCGCTTATTGTTTTGGTCGAACCTTGATTTTACTCTTCCCATGTGTTCCGACGTCTCCTTGGCGTGATAAATTTCATCCATACAAATGAATTTGTCTACGTGGAAATGAAATTCTAGTGAGCTTTCAGCTTCACTTATCATGAGATCCCTCCAGAAGGGTGTTTTATTCTTAAGTCCTACATGGATGAAATATTAGTTTTGACTCATCATTCATCCCTCTATCCCTTATCGCTTCAGCATTAAAACTTTTTAGATAATCTTTAAGAAGTTCCCCTGGTTGTTGCTTAATGTTTGACACCATGGCGTAATGCATAGTGGGGTCTTTGCTAGTGAAAAATTGGACAGAAAAATCGTAAGAGAACTGCTTGTAGGAGTATATCGTCTTATCTCGATATTATCGATACCATTTTGCAGCAACACCTTGTAGAGTTACGGGGAAAATCCGGGAGCGAACAGCTGCAGAGGCATTGTACAAATCCATCAGTCTATCGAAGGCTATTAGATGATCATCAGGACCTGTAGTTCCTTGATATTTAATTGTAGGGATTTTTACCTACGAAAGGATGGTTGTAGCCATGATTTAATCTGTGAACGGAGTTACTCTTTCATCTCCATCTGCCTCAGCATCATATATCCTCTTCCCCTTCGCATTGCGTGAATCTTTTAAATTTCTTTGGTAAGGTTTGTACCCTTCGGTGGTGGAGATTCCAGATTGCTCTACTTTACTTTGCAATTTTTCTTTGATAACCAACCTTTGCAATGTTATTCTTGAGGTCTTGTTCCTCGGTAGTTCGTTCTTCTGGCCCTCAGATTGAGCAACCTTAGACTCCTTCTTAGACCCATCTTCTTTGCTTGTGTTCTTAGTATTACTCTAAATTTTAGCTGTCTTTTGAGGAATTATGACGTCTATCAGAGTTCTCATCCCAGTAACCCGACCCTCTAATTGGTTAATTTTTCCATGCTTATCCTTTGAGACTATATCTGAGGGTTCTTATCGTAGAGCATTTTCTTGGTTAAAAAGATGAAAAACATCTTCTTCAACTCACGAGCTGTGAACTTCATTTTAATTAATTGGGTCTAGCTTCTTCGATTTATTTTTTGTGATTCCCCGCATTCAACCGAATATGAATATAAAACTAGTCCATGTTAGCACAAGGTCTGAGGTTCAAGCTCTCCTTTTAGCGCCAAAAATGTTAGCCATAAAAATGGTTAACACTCCAAAATTGTCTTTGGACGAGAAAACTGCTAGCCATAGAAATGATTAACATCTTTGGACTTGTTCCCATTACAGAATTGAAATCCATTTGAAATACCCTTAAAGGATATCAACATCTATTTTTGTACTTTCAGCCTACGTAGCAATGTCAACCCTTTCTGTGGAAGATGATACCCTTTTGGGAAAGAAGCGAACTACAATGGGGAACCCTGCTAAAAGAGGCAAAACTCAATACGATCTCCCCATGGAGAGCTAATTTAATTGGAAATAGTAACCGACTCACCCTTAGGAGAGATTATTATCTCCATTAGTGCAATTTCTCTCTTTGGTTTTCACACTATAGATTTGGATGGATAACAGTAAGAAAGTAGAAGGTACATCATCTATTATTAGTTATTAAGGGAATTAATAGTCGTGATAATTTATGTTCCATTTTCTTAAAATTAAAAACCGATGATCAAATTTCTTGCGTCCTCTTTATTGCTAATTGAGAAGCGAGATTACAAGAAATTAGAAAAATTCGCCAATTCGATTTTGAAATTAGTATTTCACTTCGCAATTTTGGATTACAAATTTTGGAAATGAACTAAAAAATGTTCTGATCTTGGTTTTTTAGGGTCATATTTGTAGGAGCAGATAGGATTTCCTTCATCTTTGGTGTTTTGACCAGTCACCGCTTCAGCGGGATTTCCAAGGGTCATAAGAAGGCTTCCTTGGCATCAGTTATTTTTCCTCATTAGTATTTTTAGGATTAGCTTCTTCGGTTTCGGTTTAAATAGTTGCGAGAGACATAGGTGTATGAAAGCTTCTAGCTTTAATACCCCACATTTCTTTACGAGACCTATGTGAAGATTTTCATTAAGAAATATGAGTATAGATATATAATAACATCACAGGGGATAAAATTCACAAGAAAACATAAATAAACACAGCGGAACTTTACTTTTTCACTCAAAACAAAATAAAACGTGTCAATACATAATAAGTCCTAAAATCATAACTGTGTCATAAACCACAACAAATTAAAGTACCAAAATAGAAAATCCCCATCATCATCAAGTACAGAAAATAAATAAAATGTGAAAAGTACATATAAGAACAAAGAACAAGACATGATAATCTCCAATGGGCTGAGCTAGGTCAAAGCTCTCTCAAGCACTAGATCCTCCACCTTGAGAACTTGGGGGGGGGGGAGGGAGGGGGGGATGAAGGAAGGAGAGAAAAACAGAACTACTAAGACATAAAGCCTGGTGAGTCCAGTAATTACTAGCATGAGTGAGAAAGTGGAAATCTAGATAGGTAATAAATTGAAGGTCAACATAGTAATTAAGAACAAGAGTATAATTCTACAAGATAGTCGATTGTCAAATCGTTCTATTTCTGCATCAATTGCTATAATTCATAAATTACGATATAACCCAATTCTACCCATCGATTAGCTCCTAAAACACAATTGTGATAACCTATGCCGACTATGGCCCTGGGTTAATCAGACTCGACCCATCAGCTCTAAGGACGTAGCAAATATCACTGGCATCACAACTTCTTATCTTCCCTAATCAATGAGATGCACGCTCACCGCCTCGCCGGAATGTGCCCGTACCTACCACGTTTGGACCTCTTACTACCAAGTTCAGTGTAAGTGTGCCTTCGCCTCCTCGTGAGACCTTGGTGTAGCATAGTAAAAATGAATACTAACTGATATTGATCCCCAAATCAAAAGTTTACAATTTGACATAAGTTACCACTAGACTTAGTCCCCAATTTTAATTGGTCTCTTATTTTGGCTAATCATCTTACTCTCACTGTCAGAACAGATCAATACTATGAGCCTGTTATTTTTCCTAATCAGTCATCACTACCAGAGCGGACTCCAACTACACATGCTTCTTAATTTATTTAATTAAACATAGTGCCAATCTAAGTTTATTAATAAGACCACTTTCCTTTACGTAACTTTTCTGTCATTTCATAGGTTGCATGTAAATTTTAATTTACAAATTGTCAATAAACACCTCCCTTGTTTAATTTAATTGTACAACCCAACCCCCATCATTTGCATCCATTCAAATGTCATTTATTCACTTATCAAAGTTACAGTTCAATTTGCTCTTTTATTGCATAATTTCAATTAAGCCTAATTTATCTTTTTTATACATATTTCTTATTATTTCCCGATTGCGTTATTATAATCAAACTCTACGTTTTAAATCAGTTTGCACATAATAAGAATGAGTAGAAGTTTTGGCTCAAGAAGACTTAAACTCAACGTCAAAAATAAAAAGGAAAATGGCCTAGGCTCATGCATAGCCAAGGTTAAATTAAACAAGAGTAGGTCTGAAATTCTAATAGGCCCAATATAGAGCTGTAATAAATTTACATAGATTACAGATAGAAAAGAGAATAGCAAATCTGAAGTGATCTACTATAATTATAATGCGAAAAAGAAACCTCAAATTGTACGATCTTGCAATTACTAAAACATACTCACAATTTCTAGGCAATCCAAACCAATTCTCTATAGATAATCTTTATCAATGAATACCCTCCAAAAACATATGTAGAATCAAGCCTCAATACTCTATTAGATTTTTTTTTGAGAAGAGGGTAATTTGAGAGAGAGGCAGAGAAATAGAGTAGTGAGATTTGGTTAGGTTTAGAGGTTTGTTTATAATAGCGTTAGGGTGTTTAGATACATTAGATTTTAAGTTAAGATTCTAGGCCATCAGATCTTGGGACTTTCTAGAAGAACGCACCCAAAAGCCAACAAAAACCGCTCGGTGTTTGGGTCGAGCCACTTAAGCGTTGGTTGCCCCCAAATTCCGTAATTTGCGCCTGATATTAATTCTGATTAATTCGAACGTTGCTATATTTTAAATTTTGAATTTTAAACTTGTTTCTTTTGTATTATATTCATTTTAAGATCAATTTTAATAAACCAAAAGTCTATCTTTGCTAGAATTTTTTAATGGACTCAATGGCGCGACCCCCGTTGCCTATTCCCCAATATTTTTTCTAATTAATATTTACTTTATTAATCTTTTAATTAATTTGCTATATTAAATTTTCGGGTTGTTACATTCTCCCCTCCTTAAAGGATTTCATCCCCGAAATCTCCAAGGGTAGAAGAATGATATAAATATGATCAACCATTATCTACACCCATCTACTCAACCATCAACCACTGGCATCCATTGTCCTTAGATTTTATAATACTTTTTATGTACATATGCAAGAGGTATAGTATATATGTCTCTAAGCTAATGAAAAAATTAGGTGGTCCACTGATTCAATTGACCTCCTTAATGCAATTTCATGCATGTGTTATGCATATGCAAAAGTATCTTAATTATACATATAATTCTATGCATGCTCAATCATTTACCAAAATGCAACATCCAAGTGATGATTTAATCATTTTCATCCTTTTTATAAGAAATTAAAATGCACACGCATCCATATGCAGGTATGTAAGTGTCCTAGTTTGTCGATCTCTAACTAGTGCCCAGTGTGTGTATATGCATCCACTAGCAAACACTTGCATCCATGTGAATCCACTCAACTATAAATTTTCTGTTAACATGTTTTAAACAATTTCCTACCCCCCATAGGCTTCTACCTAAGATTTATAATTCAAATGACAAGAAAAAAAATAGATTCTAATTCAAAGCTTAGGAAAGGATTAAGAGTGTAATGTCAAAAAGGAATGGAAAAAAGGGCGATTCTTCTCTTTAGGTTCCCAAGTCGCGTCATTGCTATCCTTTCCCCATTGAATCTTAACAAGCTTGATCTCTTTATTTAGCAACCTCTTCACTTTAGATGCTAGTATCCATTTAAGAACTCATCTAGCTGATGTCTCCTCTTCTACTTTGATCTCCTCTAGAGTACTTGGCTCTACTACTGCCGTAGAATCATGTAAACACTCTCACAAGTGCGAAAAATGGGCTATGAAGGATTGGTTAAGATAAATTATTTTACTCCTTAGGCCTATCCTTTGGTAGATTGAGTCGTGGACCTATGATAGGAGCTTTCCTGATGTATTTTTAGGAAGTCATTGGACTTCAACCACAAAGAAAGATTTTTGGTAAAGAAAATTCAAGGAACTTTGGAAAGGTTAGTAGGAGTAAGCATTTTGGATGAGAGGAATAACTCATCTTCACTACAAAGAGGATTGTCTCTTTGGCTCTATCATAATCATAAGTAAGTTGTTTTAGAAGAATTAGTATTCCTTGCCTCGTGTAGATGGTCTTTTTGAATATTTTCTGGGAGCCAAAAAATTTTTATAGCTATATTTTTTGTTGGTGATTTCCACCCTTTGTAAGTTGTGGAAAGGATTGGTGACGAAACCAATAACATAATAAGTAGTGGATTTTAAGAGCGGTTGTCATGCCTTTTGGACTAGCTCATGTTTAAGTCTAGTTATTGTGTAACGAATCTAACTTCAATCAATTCTAAAATATTATATTTTGTGAAATTTGAATAAAGTTGTTTGAAAGAATAAAAATTTAAGATTGCACTGTAAATTATAAGCTACATTTATTTAGTAAAATAACTAATATTAAAAGGAAGAGAGTTTATTATAGTTTACATTTTATATTGAATCGAATTAGTGCTTTAATGAAATTAAAATAATATTTTGACAAAAATAATTACATTTGTTCATTTTGAAAGTTAAGTATAGTTTAATATAAAAATAAACGTGGACCTTTAAACAATATTTTACGGTCATTAAATAATAGCTGTAGACGATATTGGAACGGTTTTGACGTTAAACTTAAAACTTTAAATTTGAATTTGAATTGGGTTGCATGTGTTTAGTTTAATTCAAATAAATTAATCAGATTATTAAATTCCAATTTCCATAATAAAAAATCTATAATGTTACCATGGAATAAAAAAAATAAGCAAATATGGTATGTAACAACATCTAAATAAGTAAATTTACAATCATAATATTTAGTATTCATCTAGACCATTTATACAAGCATTTATGAGCATAAATATCAAAATTATTGCATATTGTGTAGTTACATAAGATATTGCAACTTGACATAAGTTATATAGGCGCCTTTTTAATTCAGATACTGAATATACAGAGAGTAGAGTAGAAAAATTAAAATATTACTATAGTTGGTTAGCTACATGCCAAAAAGAAATGTCTCGATTATTCTAATAAATTTAATAACAAAATCATTAATTTCTACTAGAAGATCGATTGAAAATAATGTGTAGATTATACATGAAATAAATTATGATAACATAAATGTACATATCTTTGGCAATTCTGTCTAATAATTTCCTTTCAAAGTCTAAAATTCAAAGTCTAATAATATATATGAACTAGGGTCTCTCATCTTCTTCTATCAACTAAAGAAAATCAAATTCTGATATTCAAGCATAGACTCAACACCAACTTCTTTTCTATCATCTTAGCAATCCAATCACAGTGAGTTCTAGTTACTTTTAGGTTTAGAATAAAAGTGAATTATAAAAACTGTGATTTGGATACGTTGTAAACCTCTATGCTATTATCATATCTTATGCTATGTCATGATAAATCCATTTCTCTAGATCCAATTCAAGTGTGATTATTTTACTATGTTATTATTGTGGATCTTGATTTGTAACTATATTATGGTTAATATAAATCTGTTAATTTGGACAGTTATATCATTGGATAGAACTAATCATTCATGTAAATCACGAACATATGTCACCTTGAATTGGCGAGGATTGGATCTAAATCTTTATATTAATTGTAAATTTTATGACATGCTATGATGTGGATTTTTGTAGATCTATTTCTAAACTATTAGATCTAATTTATGCGGACATTGAAACTGTTAGACAAATCTAGATTATCACCTTATGTTATCATGTTAGATCTATTTTATGTGATCTAAATTATCACCTTATGTTATCATGTTAGATCTATATTTTGTGATCTAATTTATCACCTTGCGTTATCATGTTAGATCTATTTTTATCTCTAGATCTGAATTATGTGATCTAATTTATCACCTTGTATTATCATGTTAGATCCAAACCGATTGGGCATCTAAATTGCTTTAATTTAGATCTTACTATGCTTATTGTGACATCATAGTTATTGACTCCCAACCGTTCATCAGTTTTATGTCCATCTTGTTATGATGACAATTTCATGTCCATGCCAATATGTATATTCACCCTACTATCATGTTAGTTTATGTTTATGCCAAGATGATCATTTTAGTTATATTCCCATTATTTTCCCTATTATCGTTTATGACTAGGCTATTGTCTAGCCTAGGCATTTTGCCAATTTTGTGAGGGCGCTTGTTAAAGAATGGGGGAAAAAGGGTTAAAAAGGGCATAATATGAATATTTTTGGACATGTAATTCAAATTATCGAGTAAAATAGTATTGACACCTATAAAGGGAAAGGATGAATTAATTGGTAAATTAATTAAAAATGGAATGTCTAGTAATTACAATTAGGAATTGTAATTGTACTTATGACACGAGGTTAGGTTGCATTAGTGGTGGAAGTCTGCCCGGACCCGACCATCATATCCAGCATCCACTTGTTGTAGGCCTAATGTGGGAGGTCTAAGTACACAAATACGAATCGGGCTAAGACACGAAGTTAGGCCCAACTATGAAATAAGGCTGCCTGGGCCCGACCGGCATATCCAGCATCCACATGTTGTAGGTCTAATGTGGGAGCTCTAACCCATTATAAACCATAAATGGACATGGTAATGAATTGGACTACTTAACCAAATCAAACCCATAGGGATTGTATAATTGTGAACTAAAGTTAGGGTTAAATAAATTGGTTGGATAGTGGATGGGTTAAGCAAATCTGGAAGGGGTGGGTAATATTTACATTTTGGCCCACAACTTAACTAGATAAGGTTATGTAATTAAAGAAACCTAGTAGTATACATAACCGGAGAAAATAATAAAGTTATGTAATTAAAGACACCTATTAGGGTAAGCATAACTGATATAAGGCTATGTAATTAAAGACACCTAGTGGTATACATAGTCAGTGAAAAACCTAGCGGAGGATACAAGACAAAAGGGAGAGGTTGTATCATATTGTGTGGGACCCATTTCAGTAAGTAACCCGGAGTAGGTATTAGATAAAGTACTCCGTACTAGGCGAAGAAGGGGCACGCTTACTAACTGATTGTAAGATATCCAAACGTGATGGACGGTGTGGGCGACACAAACCAACCTAGCCTTTTGCGTGCATGGGCCGGGCAGAAGGGGTTAAGACGACCGTGACACCAGTAGATATGGTTGTGCACATCTTTGAAACTGAAGGGTTACCACAATAGGAAGTGATACCTCCTACTGTAGGGCCAGCATAGGGTATCTACGGAGTAGGAAGTCGATCGATTAGGGTAGTTGTTAGGGTATATTTTGGACATATGCCCTAAGTCTACCACCTTATAGTAGAAGGGATCATCTCATTTCTAGTTATACTAGTAATAGTGCAGAGTAATCATTGGAGAAGTGTATACACCTTACCTTGTCACCTGCCATTTATGTAGTGATCTCTCTTATCCACTTTATATGCCTATCATGTTACTTTTATTTATTTACTTGCTAAAAGTAATAAGACTCGCCAGACTTTATGTCTGAACCTTTTGTTTCTCCTTCTTTCTTCTGTTCCCCCCTCCAGATTCTTAGGGAGGAAACACTCAGGCTTAGTCTGGACTTAGAAATCATCTTGCTAGGAACTACTTCTGAAGTATGGCTCAAGTCCTTGTCTCTACCATGGCTTAACTCTTTCAATTGGGGAATTAAGTTTTTATATTCTTATGTACTTTGATGATGCAAGACAGAAGTTATTTTATTGTAATGGTTTTTGTGACTTATGATATTGTGGACCATGGTATTATGTTTTATGTTGAAATAAAAGTTTAAATTTCCTTTGCTATCTTATTTATATCTGTCTTGTAATTATTTTGTGTCTGTTTACCTATAACGCTTCACGAAACTTAATGCATTCCCTTAGTGAGTGACGTTAACGGACGTGTGGTGTCATATTTGATATCAAAGCTGAAGGTTACCAGATTAGATAAAAGTTTTTGAAAATTATTTTCAAAAAGATTTTAAAAGGAAGCATTTTCAAAAAGAAAAGTCTGTTTTAAAAACATTCCCCATAAAGCCATATGTAGTATCCTTCAGTTCTTTATCTAAATTTCTTCCTTTTTCCTTTTTTAGCATATCTGGAGAACAAAACATTTCTAATAACCCAGAGGGCGTCACAATACCCGGATGGTTCCATAGGTATTTGGAGGCCACGACACCTGCCGAAGGTCAACGAAATGTTCCTTCCCCAACTGCACCAGTCATTCCTTCTCCTCCCCTTCCAAGAGCAGATAACTTCGCCAAGATCTGCAAAGACTTCCTTTCTATGGGAGGGAAGCCATTCCATGGGAAAGGGACATTTGTAGAAGCTCGTAATTAGCTCAAGGAGATCGAGGATTCATTCGTAATCTTTGAAGTAGAGGATAGAAGGAAGGTTCAGTTAGCTGCCTGGCTACTGAAGGACGAAGCCTCATTTTGGTGGGAGGTCACTCAGGCTGAATAACTGGTGGAAACTTGGGAAGATTTTAGACAAAAGGTTCGAAATGAAATTTCTTTCCCAAGCTGAAGCAACATGAAGATGGACAAATTCTTAGCACTCAAATAAGGAAACTTGACGGTAAAAGAGTATGTGAATAAATTCAACCGACTAACAAGGTTCGGTTCAGAGTTGGTGGATACACCGCACAAAAAAGGTTTGCGGTTTGCTAAAGGGATGAATGAGCCTCTACATGGTTTAGCCATGTCCCATATTCCAATAGGGGCCACTTTTGAAAAGCTTGTCGATATGGCCCTAATGCATAAGGAAGACAAGGGAGAAAAGAAGGCTAAAGAGACATCGCAAAATAGGAAGATGTGGCCCAAGAAGGGGCAGTAGTAACAACAGCAACAAGTGAAGAAAGGAGGGAAAATGATAAAGGCAAGGATAAGAGAAAATGTCACCATTGTGGGAAGGAAGGTCATCTGTTTAAAGACTGTAAGCGAAGGAAGAACCCTTGCTACCACTGTGGAGAGGTCGGACACTTTGCTAAAGAGTGCCCGAAGAAATGAGGATCACAGGGACAAGGTCAAAGGGCAGGAAATTCTGGAGGGTAGGTGCATGCTGTCACGACCAGTGCTCCTATTAGAGGTAGAAAAAATTATGTGGAAGGTTTAATTTCTCTTTCAAGCCATCCTATTAGAACACTTTTTGATTCTGGTGCCTCACATTCATTTATATCAAGTTCTGTAGTTGAATCTCTGCACTTAATTACTAGTATGGTAGTGGATCCCGTAGTTGTTTCAAACCCTATTGGTGGTTCGGCTCATTTATCTATGATTTGTCAAAGTCTGAAAATATCTGTGTTAGGCGTTGAGTTTGACTGCGACGTGTATGTACTCGGATTTATGGGCTATGGGTTGATTCTAGGAATGGATTGGCTTACCACGTATGGTGTCATTCTAAATTGTGAGAAGAGGGTTGTTGGGCTTCTGGCTTGTCATGGGAGAACCCTTGAGATTTCGCGTGACCCACAAGGGTCGGTTATGCTTAGTTTCCTATAATCTCTTGATGCATCTATCGACAATCTGCAATATGTTCCAGTAGTCCGGGATTTTTCCGATGTTTTTGATGAGGTTCGGGGTTTACCTCCAAGGCATGAGATCGACTTTTGTATATATCTGGTGAGTAATGCAAAGCCAGTTGCATTTCCAGTGCGCCATATGGCTCCAAGGGAAAGGAGGGAGCTGAGTAAGCAAGTAGGGGAGCTATTTGAGAAAGAGTTTATCAGACGAAGCATATCTAAATGGGGTGCTCCAGTAGTATTCGCAACTAAGGCGGATGGTTCGCTTCGTTTGTGTGTTGATTATAGAGAGATGAATAAAATCACTAAGAAGAATAGGCATCCGTTTCCGAGGATTGATGATTTATTTGATCAGCCTGTTGGTGCCTTGGTATTTTCTTAGTTAGACTTGGCCACGGGGTTCCATCAGTTGAGGGTAGCTGTGGACATCATAGATAAGACCGCCTTTAGGACTTCGGATGGTTTCTTCGAATAGCTAGTTATGCCTTTTGGGCTGACGAATGCACCTGCCTATTTTGTTGATTTGATGATAGGGTGTTTCGGGAGTTCCTAAATAAATTTGTTGTAGTCTTTGTCATTGATATTTTGATCTTCTCCAAAAGCGAAGAGGAGCATGCCCAACATTTGAGAGAAGTTTTGAAAATTCTCCGTGACCATCAGCTCAAAGCAAAATTCTCCAAATGCCATTTTTGGAGAAAAGAGGTGAGATTCTTAGAGCAAGTGGTCTCCAAAGAAGGGATAGCGGTAGATCCCGCGAAGGTGGTTGCAGTGCAAGATTGGCAGGTTCCTAAAAATGCAACCGAGGTGAGAAGCTTTCTTGGGTTAACAGGTTATTATAGGAAGTACATTGAGGACTTCGCAAAGATGTCAGCCCCACTCACTAGGCTGACGAAGAAGAACTTGGCATTCTCATGGGATATAGACCGTGACGTTGCTTTCCAACGACTGAAGAGGGCTCTGACAATAGCCCCAGTCTTGACCTTTCCTGACGGGAATATGGTGTTTACTGTTTACACTGATGTGTGTGGTACAAGGCTTGGTGCGGTTCTAATGCAAGAAGGGAAAGTAGTGTGCTATGGGGGTAGATAGTTGAGAGTTAATGAAAAGAACTATCCCACCCATGATCTAGAGCTATCTGCCATAGTGTTTGCATTGAAGACGTGGTGTTATTATCTACTTGGAGGGAAGTTCGAGTTATACATCGATCATAAATCTCTCAAGTATCATTTCTCGCAGAAGGATCTCAATATAAGGCAACAACGGTGGATGGAGTTTCTAGCTTCTTATGATTTTGAGATTTCTTATACCCCTGGCACGGTTAACGTGGTGGCAGACACACTAAGTAGGCAGAGGGTGGCCCTGAGTCCTCTGTTTGTGGAAAGAAAGAACTTGGAGTTCATATCAGCTTTTGATTTTAGACCCTCTATCGAGATTTTGCCTATTTTTTTACATCCTTGGAGATATGACCGACTGTTACGGACCAGATAGGAGCTTCTCAACAAGATAACCCATAAATTCTAGACATCATGGATAAGCTTAGAAGAGGGGAGACTTCTAGTCACCTTAACATATATGCCATAGATGAAAAGGGGTGGTTGCGATGAGATGGAAGGCTTTGTGTTCCTCGAACTGGAAGCTTAATAAAGATAGTCCTAGAAGAAGCCCACCATTCTAAGATGACCATTCATCCAGGTAGTGATAAGATGTACAGGGACATGAAGAGGGTTTTCTTTTGGGCTGGGATGAAGAAAGATGTGGCCGAATTTGTTTCCCAGCGTTTAGTTTGCCAGCAAGTCAAAGCTGAGCAAAAGAAGCCCGGTGGTTTACTCCATCCTTTCGAGGTTCCTCAGTGGAAATGGGAGAGCGTCTCTATGGATTTCATAGATGGTTTGCCTAGATCGAAGAAAGGCAACACTAGTTTCTGGGTTGTGGTAGATAGACTCACTAAGAGTGCTCACTTTATTCCGGTTAAGAGTAAGAGGACGACATCGTGGTTGGCAGCAATTTATATGCGTGAGATAGTTCGTCTTTATGGAGTTCCTTCCAGCATCGTGAGCGATCGTGACCCCATCTTCACCAGTGAATTTTGGAGGAGCTTGCAAGAAGCATTAGGTACACAGTTGTGTTTAAGCACCGCTTATCATCCTCAGACTGATGGGAAAACAGAGAGGGTGAACAGAATTCTAGAAGATCTTTTAAGGTTGTGTATCTTAGACTTCGAAGGGACTTGGGAAGAACATCTTCCTTTAGCAGAGTTTTCCTATAATAACAGATATCAAGCTAGCATCGACATGGCACCCTTCGAAGCATTGTATGGACGACCCTGTAGATCACCAACTTGTTGGTGGGAGTCTACAGAAAGATTATTACTTGGACCAGATATGGTTAGAGAAACGTCCGAAAAGGTTGACCTTATTCGACGGCGAATGAAGGCAGCTCAAGATAGGCAGAAATCCTATGTAGACAAGAGAAGGACTGACATCGAATTTGAAGTAGGAGACTTAGTTTTTATCAAAGTGTCACCTCTGAGGAATGTGGTTCGCTTCGGATCGGTAGGGAAGTTGGCACCTAGGTTTATGGGACCATTTCCCATAACCGAGAGGATTGGCCAAATGGCCTATAGAGTAAAGCTTCCTGAAAATCTATCTGGTGTTTATGATGTTTTCCATGTTTCTCATCTGCGGAATTGCTTACATGACACCGCGGAAGTTGTTGAGCCGAGTATATTGGAAGAGGTAGAAGTGGAACAGGAGGCGACAGTCTAGCGAGTTCCTTCCCGTATTCTAGGATCAGAAGTTAAGAAGCTACACAATAAAGAGATCAATTTTCTAAAGTTTCAATGGGGAGACAACCCAGAGGATGCGACTTGGGAGATCGAAGACAAGATTCGTGCTTCATACCCTTTTCTTTTCGAGGGTATGTTCTTAACTCCTTTTCCCAAAGCTTTATCAGTACTTGTTTCTATCATTTGAGTATATCTTATCCATCGTATTTTTTGACCTTTAGATGGGAATCCTATGGATTTAAACATGTGTTTGAAACATGTTATGTTTGATAGATGCAAGTGGATGCAAGTGTTTGCTAGTGTTTGCCTGTGGACGCATATACACACACATTAGGCACTAAGATCGGCTCAGTCACTCTCATACTGCATATGGATATTTGTGCATTTTCTTTTCTTTTTTTTGGATGGAAATGGATGAACTAATATGTTATAATAGACTTATTTGCATACATATTGGATTCATGGCACTAACATACATTGCATTAAGGAGGTCAACTGAATCAGTAGACCGCCTGATCTTCGCATTAGTGTTGGGACATATACACACACCTTTGCATATATTCATGAAAGAATTAGAAATCCTTAAGGACAATGGATGCCAGTGATTGATGAATGAGTAGACGGATGATGGATGGTAGGATATGCATTCTTCTTAGCTTGGATATTTTGGGGATGAAATCCTTTAAGTAGAGGGAATGTAACACCCCGTAATTCTGTTAACATAAAAAATGGTAAATTAAACAATAATTAATTTAATATTAAGAATTAAGGGAAATAGACTACGTCATTATGACCGTCTCGAAATTTTGTTCAGGATAGACACCCAGTTTGCGTGAAACGGATAACATATGAAGAAGTTACGGACGATAAAATTTTGAAAATCAAAACCAGGATAACTGGCACACTTGCCAAGTGCACCAAGGAAATTTTTCACTAGCGCATCTGTAAAGTGTGCCCAGAATAGTTTTCGGGATTCGGGCCTTTTTCAAGTAGGAGGCGACCCGCGACCTGATTTACCCTAGGGCTTATGTGGCAGTCGGTTCCAGAGGGTTCTGCAGCTATAAATACATGGCTATCTCACATATTTCTTCATTAGAAATCATGGTGGCCAAACTCTGCCAGAGTCTGAACTGAACTAGGGTCTTTCATCTTCTTCTATCAACTAAAGCAAATCAAATTATGAGATTCAATCATAGACTCAGCACCAACTTCTTTTCTATTATCTTAGCAATCCAATCAAAGTGAGTTCTAGTTGCTTTTAGGTTTAGATAAATAAAAGTGAATTATGAAAGACTGTGATTTGGATACGTTGTAAACCTTGAATCGATGCTATTATCATATCTTATGCTATGTCATGATAAATCTATTTCTCTAGATCCAATTCAATTGTGATTATTCTACTATGTTATTATTGTGGATCTTGGTTTGTAACTATATTATGGTTAATATAAATCTATTAATTTGGATAGCTATATCATTGGATAGATCTAATCATTTATGTAAATCATGAATATATGCCACCTTGAATTGGTTAGGATTGGATCTACATCTTTATCTTAATTGTAACTTTTATTACATGCTATGATGTGGATTTGTGTAGATCTATTTCTAAACTAGTAGATCTAATTTATGTGAACATTGAAACTGTTAGATAGATCTAGATTATCACATTATGTTATCATGTTAGATCTATTTTATGTGATCTAAATTATCACCTTATGTTATCATGTTAGATATATTTTTTGTGATCTAATTTATCACCTTGCGTTATCATGTTAGATCTATTTTTACCTCCAGATCTGAATTATGTGATCTAATTTATCACCTTGTGTTGTCATATTAGATCTAAACTGATTGGACATCTAAATTGCCTTAATTTAGATATTACTATGCTTATTGTGACAACATAGTTATTGACTCCCAACCGTTCATCAGTTTTATGTCCATCTTGTTATGATGACAATTTCATGTCCATGGCAATATGTATATTCACCCTATTATCATGTTAGTTTATGTTTATGCCAAGATGATCATTTTAGTTATATTCCCATAATTTTCCCTATTATCGTTTATGACTACGCTATTGTCTAGCCTAAGCATGTTGCCAATTTTGTGAGGGCGCTAGTTAAGGAATGGGGAAAAAGGTTAAAAATGGCATAATTTGAACATGAACATTTTTGGACATGTTATTCAAATTAAAGAGTAAAATAGGTATTAACACCTATAAAAGGAAAGGATTAATTAATTGGTAAATTAATTAAAAATTGGAATGTCTAGTAATTACAATTAGGAATTGTAATTGTACTTATGACACGAGGTTAGGTTGCATTAGTGGTGGAAGTCTGCCTGGACCCGACCGACATATCCAGCAACCACTAATGTTGAACCTATGGGAGGTCTAAGTATGCAAATACGAATCGAGCTAAGACACTAGGTTAAGCCCAACTGTGGAATAAGACTACCCAGACCCGACCGACATATCCAACATCCACACGTTGTAGGCCTAATGTAGGAGGTCTAGCTCATTATAAACCATAAATGGACATGGTAATGAATTGGACTACTTAACCAAATCAAATCCATAGGGATTGTATAATTGTGAACAAGGGTTAGGGTTAAGTTAATTGATTTGATAGTGGATGGGTTAAGCAAATCTGGAACGGGTGGGTAATATATACATATAGCCCCAAAACTTAACCCGATAAGGTTATGTAATTAAAGACACCTAGTGGTATACATAAATGGAGAAAATAATAAAGTTATGTAATTAAAGACACCTTTCGGGTAAGCATAACTGATATAGGGCTATGTAATTAATGGCACCTGGTGGTATACGTAGTCAGTGAAAAACCTAGTGGGGGATACAAGAAAAAGGGGAGGGCTTGTATCATATTGTGTGGGACCCATTTCAGTCAGTAACCTGGAGTAGGTATCAAATAAAGTACTCCGTACTAGGCGGAGATGGGACACGCTTACTGATTGATTGTAAGAGATCCAAACGTGACGGATGGTGTGGGTAGCGCAAACCGACCGGGCCTTGTGCGTGCATGGACCGGGAAGAAGGGGATAAGATGACTATGACACCAGTAGATACGGTTGTGCACATCTTAGGAACTGAAGGGTTGCCACTTCAGGAAGTGATACCTCCTACTGTGGGGCTAGCATAGGATATCTACGGAGTAGGGAGCCGATCGATTAGGGTAGTGGTTAGGGTATATTATGGACATATGCACTGAGTCTACCACCTTATATTAGAAGGGATCATCTCATTTCTGGTTATGCTAGTAATTGTGCAGAGTAATTATTAGAGAAGTGTATACACCTTACCTTGTCACCTGCCATTTATGTAATGATCTCTCTTACACTTTATATGTCTATAATGTTACTTTTATTTATTTACTGGCTAAAAGTAACTAGACTCGCTAGACTTTATGTCTGACCCTTTTGTTTCTCCTTCTTTCGTTTACCCCCCAGATTCTCAGGGAGGAAACACTCAGGCTTAGTCTGGGTTCAGAAATCATCTGGCAAGGAGCTACTTCTGAAGTATGGCTCAAGTTCTTGTCTCTACTATGGCTTAACTCTTTCAATTGGGAATTATGTTTTTATATTCTTATGTACTCTGATGATGCAAGACAAAGGTTATTTTATTGTAATGGTTTTTGTGACTTATGATATTGTAGACCACGGTATTATGTTTTATGTTGAAATAAAAGTTTAAATTTCTGTTGCTATCTTATTTACGTCTGTCTTGTAATTATTCTGTGTCTGTTTACCTATAACACTTCACGAAACTTAATGCATTCCCTTAATGAGTGACATTAACGGACGTGGGGTGTCACATAAGTCCAATCCAACCTAGTAGAAATACTCGAATTGTTATAGGATACAACACATCAGAACAAATCAAAAAGGTAATTCATTATTATTGCAACAATCTTACATCGGAGTACAAGAATATTAGAGTACAAATAACTGATTCACAGCAGAAAAATGTCAGAGGACAGTAAATTACAATACACAACGGAAACATAAATACACACAGTGGAAGACTACGAAATAATCCAGAGTATAGCTCCAGCCATATTCTAGGATCCTGCTGTAAAACTACTCTAAGACATATCTGCAAAACCTTGACTACTAGTTGCCTGTGTGGAAAATATGGGCACCTAGAGTTTAAGTGGAAAATAATAAACTCCACGCCAATCATGGGATTGGTGTGAGAACCAAACAATTATTATATTTTATTTCAAAGTTGGGTAAATCATGGGACCACGCCGTATAATATGGAACGAGTTTTCTCCACATGAATACCAGTCATAAAAACTTGTAATTCTTTTTGAAAAATGAAACCATTACAAGATTCAAGTCCCATCACACAATGCAGGCGCAAACCGGAGGATAAATATTTACCTAGGTTACGGTTGGGGAAAAGCAGCGAACAACATTTCATGCTTACCTAGTAAAAATTGTATGAGGATGAAGCACACGACAAGAGAAGAATAAAGGCTTCGTTTTTGGATTTGTAGCGTTTTATTTGATTTGATATTGATTTATGAAGATCAAAATATTTTACTGGAGGAAGAGCGGTGTCCTTTGCGTTTGACCATGGAGAAAAACAATTTAGGGTTAGGGAGATGGTTAATATGTTATATAGGGTAGGGAAATTATATTATTAATCCATATTGTATCGTTATTTGTTTTCATCGATTAAAAATTTGTATGATCACATACGAATCCAAGATTAGATGAAAATGGACAAACAACTATATCTTGACATCACAGACCCAACAAACTTGTTTCATTGAATTCTGAGTCCGTTTGCACAAATAGCATATTTTTATGTGGAAAGTAGGCTACCATCCCTATTATAGTTTGAAGTACAAACGATATCCTGAGTGACTTTTAAATACAAAGTGGATCCTTAGAATTGGAGTTACGTGTTTTTGCCAGGAATTTTTGTGATGCCATATAAAAAAAATCTGTACATATTCCCAGAAGACCACGATTTTTTTTTTTTGCATACATGTATGCAAGTAATCCCAATAGCTGCATATTTGTATACAACTATTCCTATACACTGAAAATCTGTATGATTCTAGCATACATGTATGCAACTATTTAGAATATTTGCATACATGTATGCAAATAATTCATGAAGATCTTACGTTGAAAATTTGCATGAATACTTGCATGCATGTATGCAAGTACTCTATTTTCTTGCATACATGTATGCAAGTAAAGATGAACTAATATTTATGCCTACGGATTGTTGCATACATGTGTGCATTTATTATGAATGCTTGCATGCATATATGCAGATAAATATGAACTGATATGCATCAGCACGAATATTTGCATACCGTATGCGTTTATTTTGTATTATATGCATACATGTATGCATAAAAGTTAACACAGATGCATCACTGCAATAGTTGCATACCTGTATGCAAGAATTTAAAATAAATGCATTTCTTAATGTAATTAACTGCAGTTTCATTGTTTTTTGTTCTTTTTTTAATGCTTTTGTTGGTTATTTTTTTTTTTGAATTTTTTTTTGTTTTTGTGTTTAATTTAAATATGAATTTTCGTGATTTTTTTTAATTTTTTTTATGAACTTTCAAAAAACAGGGATGTAATTTATAATAAGTTTAGGGTCGGATGTGAGCCTAATTTTGTAACTTATTAGGGACCTGGGCCAAACGCACCCTATTTTTAAAGTCAAAATATTGATTGGTTCATATTTAAATTCCTTAGGTCGCATACTAACTCCAAAATTATGAAATTTGAAATCTAGCAATAATTTATTATTCTGGATCCAACAAAATTGGTTTTGTCGAAAATGGAGGTTGTTTGAAAAATGACTATTTTTAAGGCTTAAATAAAACCAATAAAATATTAATAAATTTAAAAACCAATTAAAATAAATGTAAATAAATTAATATTATTATATATATCTAATTGAAATAACATATAGTTCTGAAACAAACATACTTGGGTTTATAGCTCGTTATTTTCAAAATTCAAGTCAAATCGATATTCCAATTCATAACAAATTAATCCTTTTAGTTTATTTAATAAATTGTTATAATTTATAAACAATTTCATAGCGACTTTTTGAAAATTTTAATTTGGACATAACTTACAATATATAATATGAAATCTTGATTTTTCACATCCGTTAGAAAAATATAGTTCAATATATCCTAACGTTTCTTATTTTATAGAAATCCGACTTATATTTAATAATGTATATTTAGATGAAATTCAAAACTAAATATTTTTAACTACCGCGACAATACGAGTTCATTTTATAATTAATATAAACTTATATGCTCAAACTTCGTTTTAAAAAATAAAATCTAAGTCGTTAATTCTCAAAATAATTCGTTTTAAACATTTAATTTCCATTAAATATTTCTTTATAAATTTTGGGTCGTTATAGCATGCACATTAATTTTCAGGAAGAGAAAGTGCTTGGGTGATAAGAATTATGTGGACTTAATTATGTTTGAAAACATGCATGGTTGAGTCTTGGGCTTTGTTGTATGCTTAGCCCACTTTAGTTTATGTTGGAGTCAGTACGAGTGTTTTTGAGGTAGTGAGTTATGTACCACACTTGTTTGACTTTGTATGACTAAAGCCTTGTAAAAAAAATTATGTATTGTGATAAAGTACCAAGTTTCTAACAAAAAAAATATGAATAAAATCTTATATTATATAAGTATGAGTTATTTTGAAATGTTTAAATGAAATTTTGTTCTAAGAAGCATTTTTAACAAAGTAATGATTTAAAAAGAAAATTTGGTTTTATATTAATACTAATTTATGAAACAAAAGTAAAATTCCTAAGTAATTGATTTTAAAATCTTGTAAAGTTAAATTTGAATAATATTCAATTTGAAGAAAATGATTGTTGAAATCATATATAAATTTGAAACTGAATTGAGACTGAAATAAATAAAATTTGAGAACTTTAGTTCCTATAAATATTTTGATATGAAAGTTTTTGAACTTATATTTATATGATCTACATGAGAATGAAGTTAATTAGAAAACCGTGGATCTAAAAAGGAAATTGATATGACAATGATAATCTTATATATAACGTAATTTATATAAGATTAATATATTTGAAATTATGATTTTAAAAATCTATTTTTGGTAAGGCTGATTTGAGAAATCTTATATATATATATATATTATAATATACATTTTGAAATTAAGGTAAGGGTAGTACAATCCTTTAAAAATCGTGAAACTACACTATAGGGGTTGCATTGGAGCTCCACTTGACAGGAGTTTCCATCAGATGTCAGGGTCCTACTCGGTAGGAACACATGTCGGTATTTTTTATTCTTGATTGTCTGGACATAATACTCATAAGTTTCCTTAAACTCAACCGCATAGCGAAATTCATAAGGCTACAAAATTTATGGTCACAGATGTTTCCTTGGGGTTCCAGGCATAACCATTGTGTAACTATGATTTATGGTCGTTTTCGACGTAATCCGCAAAGGAGAGATTCCTTGTGGGTATAGATGTTTCCTGGGGGATACTGGCATGACCATAATGTATTTGCAGTACACATGGTGTAATTCGAGGGACAGTGATTGTCTAGAGTCTATGGATGATTGAGATGTAATCTCCCCTATTACTAGAAGTAAACTAAGATCCATGCTTGTTTTTAAAGGTGTTATGGTGAAATGTGTGAGGCAGTGATTGCCTAGGCACCCATGGTTGTAGTGTTTTGTCCTCTCGACTAGGTGATAGACCAATCTTTAGGGTTACGTTTCATGATGATCTCAGATTATTCTATTCTATTGATTCATTCCATTGGTTTATCCATGGTTACAGAGGTTTTCTGAGTGATCTAGGCATAACCATTGTGCATCTATGATTTATCAATAGTTTAATCGGTTAGATATATCGGATAATACTTCTCTTATCTATTTCAATGTTTACCAAGTATTTTTAGATGTTGTAACAAGTTCACCTAGTATTTCGAGATTTCTAGTTTTGCGCATGATTAACATCTACTAAATGATTTAAGAATGAGGATAAACTTGTTGAAACATCGGGTTGGCAAAACTATTTTCGATTTAAAAAAAAAACCCAAGAGTTTCTCTTTAAATCATATAAAAATTGAGTATAAAATAAAACTCTTAAATAAACACACTGGCTATATTAAGAATCCAATTGAAATAAGTACGAAGTGATACATAAATCATTTTATTCGCATGAGAGATTTGATTCAGCTTCAAATACACAATTTTGATTCCAAGTAGAATTGTTCGCTCGATTCTTGATAGTGAGTGCTGATATGGGTTTTTGATAGGAATCTGAAGTTTTCTATCATAGCTTTAATTATGCAAGGAGAATGGAAGTTTTTAATCAAAAAGTCAAATTAGTGCCTATACTAGGGTGATCAAGTTACCACTACTAGTTGGAAGCAATTATATACTTGAATAAGCAATCAAAGTAGATATGCATACAGATAATATGTCATTTAATGCTACTTTCCTTACTTTGCTCCTTTTCGAGGACGAAAAAAATCTGAGTGGGAAAGATTGTAATAGACTATAATTTTAGCCAATTTAAAAATATTAAATTTTGTTAAAATTAAATAAAATTGTTTGAAAGAAGAATAAATTATGATTCTTAGTATAAATTATAAGCTATGATTTTTAATTAAATTAAAATTTAACTGATTATAATGTTAAAAGAAAGCAAGTGTAGTTTATGTTCTACATTAAATCTAATTAGAATTTTAATGAAATAAAAATAATAATTTTACAAAAATAAATCATATACGTTCATTTTTAAAGTTAAAGTATAATTTTATAAAAAGAATAAATATGAATCTTGAAACAATATTTTACAATCATTGGATAATAGTTGTAAATGTATAGAAACGGTTTTGGCATTAAACTTGAAAACATTGAATTTGAATTTTGGTTGCATGTGTTTAATTTAATTTAAATAAATTGAATTATATGTACATTTGTTAAAAAAATTAAATTAGTCGCTAAATTCCAACTTCCATAATAAAAATTCCGTAATGTTGGCATTGAATAAAACACTAAGCGGTGTAACAACATTTATACATGTAATGTACAATTCTAATATTTAGTATTCATCTATACTATTTATACAAGCATTTGTGAGCATATATATAAAAATAATAATTTGTATGTGCAGTTATATATAATGTATATCAGTATAGATATTGCAACTTGACATAACTTATATAGGCGCTTGTTATGTGCATACTATATATATATATATATATAGTAAAAGCTAAAAATCAAATTTTGAATTTTGCTTTATTCGGACACTTAATAACAAGGCTGTTATTTCTAATGTAATGACTCGACAATTTCAACGTTTTAAATATGAAGTTCGTTGAAATCTGGCATTTTAAAATAATGTTATTGCTTGAATTTGACTTATAAACATAAAACCTAATTTATTTTGGAATGTATAAATTTGATATCTAAATATAAACTTAAAACATGTATGTTTGTTTGAAATATAGAATTTAAAAGTGATAAGTTGTATTGATAACCTATTTATTAAGAGAAAAGTAGTCAAATGTGAAATCGATTATTAATAAAACTTCAATTCTTAAAAATTGAATATGTTGCATAGCAGTAATCTATATAAGTTTATAAGGAGATATTAAAGTTTTCTCGCTCTGTTTAAATCAGTTTACGTGATTGATTTATGGTAGCGACAACCGATATATCGTATTTGATTTTAAAATTTAAAATTAAAATAAAATTACCAATACTTGAGATATGTTTAACTAGTCACAGCGAAGGAATAAATTTTGTACTAAAACACGCAAATTTATTTCGTTCACACCAATTTAGTAAAACATTTTAACAAATTATTAAGAATTAAATGTAATCGGAATTTAAGTGAATCAGATTTAAAAATACTAGAGGTAATGATATTTCCTTTTCGTTAAATTCGAGCGTTTGTTGTTCTAAATAAATAATTTCGGATAAAAAAAGGCGTAAAATTAACAATGTTTTTAAATAGAACTCTGTCCATATCCTTGTATATATGTATTATGTATCTATATCAATTTGAATTGGCTAATATATATTTCTAAAGAAGATATAAAACTAAATTAGTAAATATACATGTGTTTAATTCTGGAAAACATTTTGGACATTTGTTGGATTTTCTTTTAGTCGAATAAACATGTGTGACATACAGATTATTCTTATCTCCTCATTACTTCTTCCCTTCAAATCAAATCGCAGAGAAAATAATATTCTGTCTTCTCCAAAATTCCATTTCTCCCCAAAAATTACATCATCGATCTCCTCCCACTCTCTTCTATTTTCATTAACTGCAAAAAAGCTGAGCCGCCACTCTCACTACATTTAAGAAATTAAACCTCGAATTATACTTAGTGATATCAAGGAATTTTGGAACAGTTAGGATCATGTGCTCTCTAGCTTCTCTAGAGTGCATAGGAATCGGTGCAATAATATTTAAGTTGGGATCGACTTTTATTGTTGTGATTAGGGTACAAATATGAGGATAATTGGTTTGATCATTGTTATTAAGGGGTGTTTGCTGGGGAGGCACGTCGAATGGCATGGTCGGGAGGAAATCCGATCAACGGGGATGTGAGGCAACAGTAGGGGCAACATTTATAGCTTCAGGTCCCGTTTTAATTTAGGGGACCAGAGTTGGTTTGCAAGTGCCGACGGGTAGAGATTTGTGTGGGAAGTTGTTAGGTGGTTGTTGCGGAGTTGATGGGTGGCTGGGCCAATGGGAAATGACGGTCAACGACAAGTCTAGGGTTCCGAAAAATGGAAACGGCGGGCTTAGGAATTCGAATTTAGGGAAGAAGATGTTTGGGTAATAAGTGTTAACTTCATAATTAGTTTAAAATTAAATAATCTAATTAATTTGCAAAATTGTAAATTCAATATCTCATCCATTTTAGGTCCAAATATGACGCCGTTGGATAAGTTGGGCTCGTAACGACAATATCTAAATTCTGAGATTGGATTGGACGCTTTATACGCTTATAAGTATTTGTGCTAATATCAAATGCCAATTTGATTTTAGTTCAAATCTACTTTAGTAACTAAAATCAGGATGAGTTTGCTCATTCATGACTAATATTTTCATTAAGTGAAACAACATCGTTAAAATGGCACATTAATTTTTGGGATTGATTTAGAAAATTCACTAGTGTTTGTTATATAACTTGTGCACATGTAATACGCACATGAATGAGGAATATGACACCAAATCGTATAAGTGATTGTTTGATATGTGTTGATTGTTGCGTGAAAACTCTATATGTGTTTATTTGATATATGTTGATTAAAGTGTGAAAATCGTATTAGTGATTGTTGGTTATATGTTGATTGATGTATGATACCTGAATTGTTATATTTTTTATTCGCACATTACAAGTTCCAGTAGATTTAGGAAAAATCACTATAGCTTGAAATGATACATACCCGAACAAACTATATAGATTTTTAGGAATGGAAATTGAAATTTATTTAGAAATTTTAAATTAAGATTTTTATTAAAACTTAGATTCCGATAATTTATTAAAGATTCAAAATATCATTAGAAGTTTATAAAAATTCAATTTATACGTCAATATCTGTTTTAAAATATAAATTAAAGATTTTCGTAGACTTTATAATATTTAATAAAATATATGAAATTTAAATAATTGAATATAATAGAGTAAGTTAATAAGAAATTGAATATATACATATAAATATAGATTTTTTTTGAAAATGGGTAAACCGCCTCGTTAAAAACCTGAACTAGAGCTCAACGTGAGAATTAGGCAGGAAAAAGAGTGATGTGCTTTATTGACAATCAATAAAAGGTACAAAAGAGTACAAACTGACAATCATATCAACAATTTACCATGTTACCATCCTAACATATTGGAACATACAAAAAACCGGCAGCACCCTAAACTCCACAATACAAATCAAACATTTGTACTTACACGTGCTAATTCTCGAACTCAACAAAACGGGAAAGAACGCAGTTAAAACTCTAAGCACTAAAACATTCCCAAAAACAAGTCGTCTTCAAAACCCTAAATTGGTCCATCCAGAGAACAACATCAACCTACATCTACAAGATCAATTCCCGATCGATCGTGAATATCAAAGTCAGGGCTAGGGGTGGCAATTAGACCCGACCCGATGGACCCGGATCCGACCCAGTGGTTCTAAGCGGGTCGGGTTTTGTCGGGTCTAAACTATACATTTCTAAAATCTAGACCCGACCCACGCTTCGGTTCGGGTTGGATCGGGTTGAAGCTCGGGTCGGGTCGGTTCGGGTCCGATTGAGTAATAACATTAAAAATACATATATTTCAATGTTTTTTGGTCGGATTTTTTGGGTCGGGTTTATGTGGGTCGGGTTTGATCGGGTCTTGATGGTATTTTTCATCAGCTAGACCCGACCCAAGACCCATCGGGTTCGGTTTGGGTTCGGGTCTTTTCAGGTCGGTTCAGTTCGGGTTTTCGGTTCTCGGTTCTAATTGCCAGCCCTAGTCAGGGCGTGAGCGAGTCTTCAGTCTCCTGGAGTTCGTCAGAAGGTACCGTACTTCAATTTCCAGAAACTCCCATCTACGATACTTATTCCAAGATTGATTGTTGTGAACTCTTATGTTTCTTTCATTCCAAATATGATAGATCGTGGAGGTAATTGCACAGTAGGCGGCATATTGACTGAAAGAAGCCGTGGAGAAGGTGTGTTTCAGCATCATCAATTCGTCATACATATTCGATGTGTTCGTGTGCGAAGGAGCTATCCCCAATATCAGATGGCATATGACCGATAAGTAAGCAGCATAAGGACAGTTGGAAAATAGGATCTCTCGTCTCTGACTCTTCATTACATAGCACACAAGTAGGGTTCACGTCGTAACCCCAGTTAATCATAAAATCCATAGCGCTTAAACGATTTAACACAATCTTATACATACATTGTGACATTTTTGGACTGTTAATGCAGTGTTACACTATTTTACACCACTCCGGCTCACTATCATGATTTCTGGAACTATCCCATGTTGAATAAAAAGTAAAGCCGTTCTTTTTATCGTTCCAACTCTAGTAATCAAATTCCTCTTTAATCTGAATATTGACATCATTAATCTGTGAAGAAACTTGTCTCGCAGCGGGTAAACAGTTAGGGTTAAACACCCCATCATGTATTATCTAGTTCACTGTGAGATTGTCTCCCCCAAAGAGGCTTAAATGATCCCATCCAAGCATTTTAACCATGATATCATTATTTATCCAGGGTTTAAACCATAGCATAGTATTTCTCCCATTGACAATACAACGATTAATGCATTACAGACCCTTCTGTCTGTGTTTAAGGACAGCTTTCCAAATGCCTGAACTATTGTTATCTATGTCAATCACCCAAAAAAACTTGTTACAGCAGTATCTGTTCATCATCCAATTTTTCCACTAGCTATTTCCATTGACAAAATGCTACAAAAGTTTAAGGGCTGCAGTCGTCTTTATATCTTTGAAATTACGTAGACCTACCCCACCTTCTAATTAGGAGTACATAACTTGTCCAATGCAATTTTGTGTTTTTTCCAGCCCAAATGCAATTTGCACAAAGTTTATTTGTTTTTAAGAACTTCAATTTTTAAGATAAGTTGAGATTAAAGTGCAGCCCAATTTATGTAATTTAAGCGATGATAATAATAATAATAATAATGACTTATAAGAAGTTGACTTAGGACGTGGTTTGAAAAATTGATCTCGATAATTTTACATAAGTAAATATTATATAAAATAATACTTAATAATTTAAGGCTAATCTTACATAAGACTTAAATTTCACAACTTTAATTTAATGAAATCTAATAATAAGTTAAATTAAAAGTTTTATTAAGCACATTGTCAGATTGATTAATATATGACATTTTGATACATATATGTAATTTGATGTAAAAAGAAAGGTATTTATTTCACTTTAAAATGAGTGGAATTATTTTAAATTGAATCAATTTCTAAATATATTTGAGGTTAAAAACTTGAAATCGATTTAAATGATATAACTCTAATAAAATGCCTGAAATTAAGTCAATTGATTTGGAAAAAATATGTATATATATATATATATGTATGTGTGTATATATATATATATATATATATAGATTGATTGGATTTGAACTTAGCATTACAAACTTATTAAGCCATGATAAGTGGGAATATATAGTTTGCTTGAAGTAAATTCAATAGTTCAACTTGGTTAATAAAGAGAATTGGTATTGTTTATGTCAAACGAACATTAAAATATTTTTGAAGTTCACATTTGAGTTTGGGTTAAATGTTGGAATAAAGTATATCGGGTTGGATTATAACAAGTTCAATATAATGGGCTCAAACCTCAAATTAATTAAACAACTGTGAAATCAAAAAATGGCGATAGGAAAACGTTCTTCGTCTTCTCAAATTGATAAATCTCGATTAAATCCCCTTTTCTTTATGCCATTCTGTGGATATCCACGATCTTATGCAGAGGTTATCAATGTGAAATCTAATTGGCCTTTATCGGTTGCTTCTTCATCTCTTTTTCGTTCAAATCAGCCAAAAAACAGGAAGTAGAAATTCAACAAAGCCTTAAGATGTTATCGTTGTGGTGATTTAGATCATGTGGCGAAATTATGTAGAAATATAATCAAGTGCTATCAGTGCGATCGCTTAGGGCATCGTAGATATGATTACCCTGACTCGTTTAAGGGAAATTCGACTTTAGATTTGGTGCGTTTCAATTGCTCATTAATTTGCCATAAATTCATATTGTTCTTGAATATCTTCAACAGAATCAAATCATTCCAGAAAAGTGAGGGGGCTTATAGTTTAAGGTTCTAGGATGACATCTTGAAGAATTAGTTGATGGTGTATTATGGAAAAGAAAACTGTTGAAGCAAGTTCTGAGGTATTTCCACCTTTGCCGAGGCCTTTGAATAAAAAAGAGCATGCTTTTCGATTTAGCATGGGGTTTATAAGAATGAAGAATATATTCGTGAAATCTGTTTCTGAGAATAAGGCAAGGGGAATCATTTTATTAAACGAGTTATTGAATCATTTTGATGTCGTTAACACGGCTATTAATTGCCATCCTATGTTGGAGAGGATAAGGCCGACCACTAGCAGCAGTAATGATTTGGCTAATATTGTTTCAATGGTTTTGAGTTCTGATGATGATATTGATGTGGAAACAGCGGTTGTTTTGATGACTGGTTGGAATGGGGACTGTATGTTACTTGATCCATGTGTGCAAAATTGTATTGGGATCAAGTATAATCAAGTTTTGGGATCTGTTGAGAATTTTACAGTATTGGAGGTGATAAATGAGGGTAATGTTGATCAGTGTATGGATAATAGGGGGGAAGTTCTTTCTGATATTGGTGTAAACTCTGGTAGGAGAAAAGATTGTCATACTGTTGATCTTGAATTGGCTGAAGCACATGAGAATGCAAAGTTGAAATCAACTAGTTGGAGAATAGAAGAGGATATCATCTTATATAATAAGTTTGAATTGTTGGAATCGATTAGAGACAGAGAATATTATGATGATAATATTATTAGCATTGAAAATGTTGGCTTAAGGAGAAGTTCTATGCTTAATGGTAAAATCTGGAATGTATTAGACAGGAGAGTTTTTCCAAAGAATAGTGTAAAATGTTATGCAAAAGTTAGTTTGAGGAGGGATCATAATCTTACTATAAGTAAGAACCATAGTAAAACAAGATCGATATCGAAGGTTTTCAGTGGTTTAATAGGATCAGTGGGGAAGATAATTGTTACAAATATGGGGTGGATGCTTAATAATAATATACTAAAGCAAAAAGATATATCTGTTCCAAAAAAGTTGCGGGGTTGTGTTGATATTGTTCGACCTACTTTTGGTATTGATGTGACAACCCGGCTTGCACCAACCGACATTTACTCCAAAAGTGCACTGTACACATGTCCAGTTAGTACGAACGGTCGTCAGAAGGAAAGAAAGAAGACGAAAAATCAACTAAGAACCTGTAGAATGTCTCACAGCGTATGAAACAAAATATAATAACAACATACTTGACATAAAACAGGTGAGACAGTGCATAAGCTGAAATAAACTATCATAGCAGCGGAAAATCCAAAGTACAGCTTATGATCCAAAGTCAACATTATTACAACTTTTAAAAACTGTCCCAAAAAGCTAACAAGAAAGGTACACTACTAATGCCCAAATTAGTGACCAGCAAAGACACAGGAAGAATATCTATGTATATCATACGTGGAAGCCTCCTGCTCGCCTCCGAATCTGCTACTCGCGCATCACCAGCTAACCTGTCTTTAGTCTGCTCGTGTGAGCACCCAGAGTAATAAGAAGAGACATAAAACCCTGGATCAGACAAAAAGTCTGGTATGAGCGATAAGCAGCTAAACAGAACGATAACAGGTATACTAAACCATACCTGAACCTAGACCTGCAACCAAAGAGTTAGCACTACATACTGTACAACACTCTGAGGTGCCACTAACATATGGTGTAAAGATAACGGGGGTGGGGGTGTGCATGTCATAGTGATGGCAAACAAATTAAACATAGCAACCATCCTCACGTCTCTCACTCAGTGCGTAAAGCATACGATATCCACCACTTCGACCACCAAATACTTTTCTATGATCACTCTGCCCCATGAAGTCACAACGGCTTCACTGCACTGATCCATAGCCACTAATCCTTCGCTATGTCCACTTTGCCCCATGGAATCGTACACACCCCACTGTACTGGCTCATAGCATTACTAATCATTTACTATGTCCACTCTGCCCCATGGAGTCACAACGGCTCCACTGCACTGGCTCATAGTCTTGCTACGATCACTTTGCCCCTCGAATCATGATGACTCTACTGCACTGATACGTAGCCCATCATTCCTTTTCAATGGTGAATCGAAGTTATGAACGTCGACAACTCCTTAACACACGTCCCGTAGCAAAGCCCAATCATGAAGTGAACTCATTGGTTCCCAACTGGATCTTGAGCTCTAACTTTCATTTGGACTACCTTTGCATCTTGGGATATTGGTCATCACTGGATCGGTTCGGTTCTCTGTCCTTCTTCTTTGTCGGTTCGGATCGGTATCCTCCAAGTGCTTCGGTTCGGGTCGGGGATCTCCAAGTCCCTTAGCAGTACATCGGTTCGGGTCCTCCATGTCACATCGGGTCGGTTCGGGTCCTCCATGTCACATCGGGTCGGTTCGCCAACTGTCTTCCTTCCGTCCTTTGCTTGATCTTCTGATCCGATCTGATCCCCATTCCTATTCCCATCCGCTCCGATCCGATCTCCCCCTTCTCCAGCTCGATCCGATCCCAGTTCAACCATTGTGGCCTTCCTTTTTGCCACACTTTCCCCTTGTGCCAAGCCTCGGTTCGGTTCGGTGATCCCTTGCCCAGTCCTCTATTCGGTCCGAGCCCATTCCTCCGATCCGAAAACCTGCACTGTTTTTCTGCAACTTTTCCAGCGAGCATTTTACGCCATTCGACGACGTTTTTGACCATTCTATCTATTCTAATCAATCACAAAGCATACCATACAGTCATAGCAACAAGTAAAAGTGACCTCAAACACCAAAACATCAATATGATAGGTTAAAATGGATCAAACATAGCCAAAACCTCATATTTTCCCTTAAACATGTTCAAGCATAATTAATGATAGGATTATCAAAACTTAACCAAATTAACCTAAGTTCATATCAGAGGTCTAAAATATCATTTAAGAATTTATAAATATTTTTCCAGAATTTTATCATGTTTGAATTCGCTAATTAACACTAATTACCCTTAATTAAGCATAATTAGTGAGGAACTATGCAAATCACTCACCTTAGCCACAAATAAACCTTAGATCTGAAATAAATCTCTGTTTGGGCGCGAATAACAATGCAAATCTGCAACTCTAATCTTGATTTGGTGAAGATCTCCCTTGATTTGATGTTGCTAAGCCTAATCCTTGATTAGAAAGTGATTTGAGGTGATTTAGAGGTTGGAAGCCATTTTTAGTGTTTTTAAGAGGTAAGTGGAGGCTAGAAAACTGAAATGGAATGAATCCCTAACTCTTTTCAGCCTCCCCATAACCCTAATCCCGAAATGGGTTATGGGCCCATTCACTAATCACCCTATTTGGCCCTGTTAAGCAGTTTTTCACCTTCCAAACCTTATTTCAGCCATATCTCCCAAACGGTAAGTCCGTTTGGCTATTATAACACTCTACGGAAAGGTAAACCATCAAACGAATCTAATGGAAGTGGTTTCAGGTCAAAATTTCTTTCCAGTCAAAAGATATGGCCAAAACAGTACCAGCTAGGGGCAAAATGGTCATTTAAAAATCAGCAAAAATCATAATTATGGGAAATGACCCCAATAGTCGTTTCCTAAAGTTACATGACCATACACCTTCATATAAGAAAGAAATAAATATTCTACGATCCTCCGATGCGTAGAATGCGGGTTGTTACATTCTCCCCCCCTTAAGAAATTTCGTCCCCGAAATTCCCTAACCAAAACACACAAAGGGTTCCGTATGCCTATCATCCATAAAACAACCATCAAACATACAAAACAAGCAAAACTAGTCTATTCTTGCATGCGGAATAACTAAATTGCAAAGTAAATCTTACCAGGCAAAGAGTTCTGGATACGTTTTCCTAATGCTCTCCTCTGTCTCCCAAGTACAGTCATTCTCGTTCTCGCCCCACTGAACCTTGACTAGCTTCACCGCCTTCCTTCGAAGTCGCTTCGTATCGTGCTCGACAATACGAATCGGCTTGCGGTTCCTAACCGCCTCGGGTTCCACTTCGAAGTCCTCTAACTGATCAGGTGAAATAGTCAAATCTGGGGCACAAACTTCCTTAACTGGGAAACATGAAATATGTTATGAACTCCCGCCATCTTTTCGGGTAAGTCAACTCTATACGCCAAATTCCCAACTTGCTCGAGAACTTGTGATGGGTCAACAAATCTTGGTGCCAACTTGCCTCTCCTGCCAAATCGTATCACGCTCTTCAATGGAGAAACCTTGACAAACACCAAGTCACCAATGGAGAATTTTAAGTCTTTTATCCTCTTGTCAGCATAACTCTTCTGCCTATCCTGGGCAATCTTCATCCGTTGTTGAATGATCTTAATCTTATCTGAAGTTTCCCTCACCACATCTGGTCCAAGCATAAACTTCTCACTAGTCTCTATCCAACATGATGGTGAGTTGCACGGTCTTCCGTACAAAGCTTCATATGGAGCCATACCGATACTGGATTGGTAGCTATTATTATATGCAAACTCTACTAGATACAAATGGTCATCCCATGATCCACCAAAATCCAATATACAAACACTCAAGAGATCTTCCAACATACGATTCACCCTCTCTGTCTGACCATCAGTTTGAGGATGATACACGGTACTGAGATATAGTTCCGACCCTAGAGCCTCTTGTAAGCTCTTCCAAAACCCACTAGTGAACAACGGATCTCGGTCACTCACAATGCTTTTAGGTACTCTATGAAATCTCACTACCCATTTCATATACAATTCTGCTAACTTAGCTGCCGTTTTGGTCGATTTGACTGGTATAAATCTTGCACTCTTAGTCAATCGATCCACAATTACCCAAATGCTATCATGTCCCGATCTAGTCCTTGGTAAACCATCTATGAAATCCATCGAGACTTGTTCCCATTTCCATTCGGGAATTTCTAATGGTTGCAACAAACCACTAGGCTTTTTTTGCTCGGCTTTAACTAGATGGCAATTCATGCATTTGGATATAAACTTCCCAACGTCTCTTTTCATCCCTTCCCGGTAGTAAGTCTGTTTCATGTCTCGATACATCTTATCACCACCGGGGTGTATAGTCAGTTTTGAGTGATGACATTCTTTAAGCACTTCATCTCTCAAACCATTCACGTTGGGTACAACTAGTCTTCCATTCTTTCGAATCTCGATCAAGCCCATACAAATTCATCTCCTCACCGTCAATGTTCATCTCTAACTTGGAGATGATTTCCAATAGATTAGGATCGTCCCTTTGACTGGAACCAATCCTCTCAATCAAGGTGGGTCTGATCGTCAAACTAGCTAATATCTTTGGATCCAATTCGCACTTTGGTTTGAAATCATACCCTGCGATATACTCCAGTTGCTTCCATTCAAGAAACATAGCCCCTAAACTGGCATGTCTCCTACTCAAGGCATCGGCTACCGCATTGCCTTTCCCAGGTATATATGCGATATCAAAATCATACGAAGCCAAGAACTCTAGCCATCTTTGCTGACGAAGATTCAGATCTTTCTGGGAGAAGAGATACTTTAACGATTTATGATCGGTAAACAACTCAAATCTTTCTCCCAAGAGATAATGTCTCCACATCTTCAACGCGAACACGATCGCTGCCAGTTCCAAATCATGGGTAGGATAATTTTTCTCATGCGGCTTTAGTTGCCGACTAGCATAAGCTATAACCCTACCTCCTTGCATCAATACAGCACCTAGTCCGGTACCACAAGCATCCGTGTATACCGTCATCTCTTCATTCCCCTTAGGAATGACTAACACTGGTGCACGCGTCAACTTTTCTTTTAGATTCTTGAATGCATTCTCACACACTCCGTCCCAGACGAAGGCTCGATTCTTCTTAGTCAATTGAGTCAACGGTGCTGCTATCTTGGAGAAGTCCTGGATAAACTTACGATAATATCCAGCTAACCCCAAGAAGCTTCTCACATCTGTTGCATTCTTGGGCGTAGGCCAATCCTATACCGTAGCCACCTTCGCAGGGTCTACGGCAGTACCATTCTCTGAAACAACATGGCCCAAGAATCTCACTTCCCTCCTCCAGAAGTGACAGTTAGAGAATTTCGCTTTCAATTGGTGTTTTCTCAACACCTCCATCACTATCCTCAAATACCCCTTGTGTTCTTCCTCTGTCCTCGAGTAAACAAGGATGTCATCTACGAACACAAGAACGAACTTATTCAACTGATCTCTGAATACTCGATTCATAAGATCCACGAAATACGCTGATGCATTGGTCAACCCAAATGGCATGACCAACCACTCATAGAATCCAGATGGCGTCCTAAATGCCGTTTTCGGAACACTCTCAGCCGCTACTCGAAGCTGATGAAATCCTGTCGCGAGGTCCAACTGGGAGAACACTCTTGCTCCATCCAGTTGATCAAACAAATCATCTATTCGTGGTAGAGGATACTTATTCTTCCTCGTCACCTTATTCAACTCGCGACAGTCCACACACAAACGAAGAGAACCATCTGCCTTAGTGGCAAACACAACTGGTGCTCCCCACTCGGAGACACTTCTTCTAATAAACCCCTTCTTCAAAAGATCGCTTACTTGCATCCCGAGCTCTCGCTGCTCCCTTGGTGCCATACGACGAAGTGGCATCACTATAGGTCTGACATCTTTCACTAAATCAATATGGAACTCAATCTCTTGGTGTGGTGGAAGCCCGGTCACCTCCTCGAAGACGTCCGGGTACTGGCCAACCACGGGCACATCTGACAGCTCATCATGCGGGATGTCGAGGGAATTCATGAAACTAGCCATTACCCCATCACTAGGTAGACTACAAACACTACCCTCCGTCCATCATCCGCCCTAACTGTCACAAAAAGCCCTCACAGTCTACCACCACCCCGTATCTTTAGAGCCAATCGACCCCCAATATAATGCCATACCCAGTAAAGCCCAAAACAAAGCAATCACAAACAGACATACATCCATGACTCGATAAAACCAAATTTCGGCAAATCATACTAAGGTTAGTCGAACCACCAATCGGGTTCGTCACAACCAACGGTCTATCGACTATCTCGGGTTCCAGTCCCAACCTATCTACCAGGTCACTAGATATGAAGGAACGGGAAGCCCCGGTATCAAACAAAACTCGAACAGGTACATCATAAATAGAAAGCATACCTTGAATGACGACACTCTTTCCTTTCTCCACCACAGTTGGGGCATTTGACGAAGAAGGAACAACATTAATAGCATATGCTTTCACAATCTGCTTCTCTTTAAGAGGTTGTGGACATTTATCCTTATGATGTCCCACTTGGCCACAGTTGTAGCACTTCCTATCCGCTGGCTTGGTCCGACACTCTTTGGCATAATGGCCCTTCTTACCACAGCTGAAGCACTCAACATCTTTCTTGCTCTTTTTCTGGCCATCCTTAGCTTGGTTATGTTTCCTCTTGTTCTGAGTGTTATTCTTGCCTCCACTGCCTGCTTGCGTCTTCAACCCTTCTACAGGTGCAACCTCAGTCTTTGACTTGGGGTAAAGACTCTCTGATCTCAAAGCTTTCCCAACAATCGATTCAAAAGTCTCATCGATGTGGTTGATAAGCCTTTCCCCTAAGTATCCATCCAAACTAGTAATGAACTTCTCATTCTTCTTCTCAGGAGTACCGATAAGAGATAACTCATACTTCGACAAAGTGTTGAACTCAGCAATATAGTCCGAGACTGCCCTACCATTCTGTTTAAGCTCCAAGAACTTCCTAAACAATTCCGACTTCTGAGCAGCCGAGATAAACTTGTCGCTAAAGCGAGCCTTAAACTGATCCCAAGTAACCTGGTCCTCTAGAGTGGCTGTCTTAATAACATTCCACCAATTCATCGCTCGCCCTTGCAACTGACGAGACGCTAGCCTTCTCTTCATCGCATCCTCGATACCCAAGTCGTCGAAGATACGATCACAGCTATCCAACCAATCCTGAACATCCGTAGCCAACTCCGTTCCGTGGAACGGCTTCCCACCAAGGTGAGTGTAATCTTTGCACAGCTTGGCGAAATCGGCCCTAGGCGCCTGCACTATTGGACCACCACCATTACCGGGATTGGGAACCGCCCGCTGCACATCCCTAAGCATTTCTCTCATGAGGTTAGTAAACATCGCCCTCATGTCAGCAGCATTCCCATTATTGGCCCCTCTACCAGCACATCTTGTGTATCGGCTCATCGTTCAATCTGTAAAGAGAAAACGATTAACCATCTCCATAGTGGTGCTAGTGCAGTGCAACTTCATCCTTAGCTATACTAATCGTATATGTATATAGCTTTTGAAAACCAAAGTAATTACAAATACGCTCTCTCATATACGTACTATCTCTCCCTAGTGTCTTTCCCTAGGTTAACTATGCAACCTAGAGCTCTGATACCAAATGTGACAACCTGCCCCACACCAATCGACATTTACTCCAAAAGTGCATTGTACACATGTCCAGTTAGCACGGAACGGTCGTCAGAAGGAAAGAAAGAAGACGAAGAATCAACAAAGAACCTGTAGAATGTCTCACAGCGCATGGAACAAAATATAATAACAACATACTTGACATAAAACAGGTGAGATAGTGCATAAGCTGAAATAAACTATCATAGCAGCGGAAAATCCAAAGTACGGCTTATGATCCAAAGTCAACATTATTACAACTTTTAAAAACTGTCTCAAAAGCTAACAAGAAAGGTACACTACTAATGTCCAAAGTATTGACCAACAACGACACAGGGAGAATATCTATTTATATCATACGTGGAAGCCTCCTGCTCGCCTCCGAATATGCTACTCGCGCATCACCGGCTAACCTGTCTCTAGTCTTCTCGTGTGAGCACCCAGAGTAATAAGAAGAGACATAAAACTCTGGATCAGACAAAAAGTCTGGTATGAGCGATAAGTAGCTAAACAGAACAATAATAGGTATACTAAACCATACCTGAACCTGGACCTGCAACCAAAGAGTTAGCACTACATACTGTACAACACTCTGAGGTGCCACTAACATATGGTGTAAAGATAACGGGGGTGGGGGTGTGCATGTCATAGTGATGGCAAACAAATTAAACATAGCAACCATCCTCACGTCTCTCACTCAGTGCGTAAAGCATACGATATCCACCACTTCGACCACCCAATACTTTGCTATGATCACTCTGCCCCATGAAGTCACAACGGCTTCACTGCACTGATCCATAGCCACTAATCCTTCGCTATGTCCACTTTGCCCCATGGAGTCGTACACACCCCACAACACTGGCTCATAGCCTTACTAATCCTTTACTATGTCCACTCTGCCCCATGGAGTCACAACGGCTCCACTGCACTGGCTCATAGTCTTGCTACGATCACTTTGCCCCTCGAGTCATGATGACTCTACTGTACTGATACGTAGCCCATCATTCCTTTTCAATAGTGAATCGAAGTTATGAACGTCGAAAACTTCTTAGCACACATCCCGCAGCAAAGCCCAATCATGAAGTGAACTCATTGGTTCCCAACCGGATCCTGAGCTCAAATTTCCATTTGGACTACCTTTGCATCTCGAGTTATTGGTCATCACTGGATCGGTTCGGTTCTCTGTCCTTCTTCTTTGTCGGTTCGGATCAGTATCCTCCAAGTGCTTCGGTTCGGGTCGGGGATCTCCAAGTCCCTTAGCAGTACGTCGGTTCGGTTCGGGTCCTCCATGTCACATCGGGTGGGTTCGGGTCCTCCATGTCACATCGGGTCGGTTCGCCAACTGTCTTCCTTCCGTCCCTTGCTTGATCTTCTGATCCGATCCGATCCCCATTCCTATTCCCATCCGCTCTGATCCGATCTCCCCCTTCTCTAGCTCGATCCGATCCCAGTTCAACCATTGTGGCCTTCCTTTTTGCCACACTTTCCCCTTGTGCCAAGCCTCGGTTCGGTTCGGTGATCCCTTGCCCAGTCCTTTATTCGGTCCGAGCCCATTCCTCCGATCCGATCCGAAAACCTGCACTGTTTTTCTACAACTTTTCCAACGAGCATTTTACGCCATTCGACGACGTTTTTGACCATTCTATCTATTCTAATTAATCACAAAGCATACCATACAGTCATAGCAACAAGTAAAAGTGACCTCAAACACCAAAACATCAATATGATAGGTTAAAATGGATCAAACATAGCCAAAACCCCATATTTTCCCTTAAACATGTTCAAGCATAATTAATGATAGGATTGGCAAAACTTAACCAAATTAACCTAAGTTCATATCAGATGTCTAAAACATCATTTAAGAATTTATAAATATTTTTCCAGAATTTTATCATGTTTGAATTCGCTAATTAACACTAATTACCCTTAATTAACCATAATTAGTGAGGAACTATGCAAATCACGCACCTTAACCACAAATAAACCTTAGATCTGAAATAAATCTCTATTTAGGCGCGAATAACAATGCAAATCAGCAGCTCTAATCTTGATTTGGTGAAGATCTCCCTTGATTTGATGTTGCTAAGCCTAATCCTTGATTAGAAAGTGATTTGGGGGTCATTTAGAGGTTGGAAGCCATTTTTAGGGTTTCTAAGAGGTAAGTGGAGGCCAGAAAACTGAAATGGAATGAATCCCTAACTCTTTTCAGCCTCCCCATAACCCTAATCCCGAAATGGGTAATGGGCCCATTCACTAATAACCCTATTTGGCCCTGTTAAGCAGTTTTTCACCTTCCAAACATTATTTCAACCATATCTCCCAAACGATAAGTCCGTTTGGCTATTATGACCACTCTACGGAAAGGTAAACCATCAAACGAATCCAATGGAAGTGGTTTCAGGTCAAAAATTCCTTTCTAGTAAAAAGTTATGGCCAAAACAGTACCAGCTAGGGGCAAAATGGTCATTTAAAAATCGGCAAAATCGTAATTATGGGAAATGACCCCAATAGTTGTTTCCTAAAGCTACATGACCATACGCCTTCATATAAGAAAGAAATAAATATTCTACGATCCTTCGATGCGTAGAATGCGGATTGTTACAATTGATGTAACAGCTTCACCTTCTACTGTTAATGGTGGTTGTTTACTCATGAATCATGCTGCAACTTGTAATGGTTTTCAGTGTATGATTAATGGTTTCCAAGGTATGATATTGAAGGGTTTCAGTGGTTTGATAGGATCAGTGGGGAAGATTAGTGTTACAAATATGGGGCCGATGCTTAATAATAATATACTGAAGCAAAAAATATATTTGTTGCGAGAAAGTGGGGGGTGGTATTGATATTGTTCGACCTACTTTTGGCACTAATGTAATAGCTTCACCTTCCACTGTTAATGATGGTTGTTTGCTCATGAATCATGCTGCAACTTGTAATGGTTTTCAGGGTATGATTGATGACTTAGTGAATATGAATAATGCCTCTCTTGGTCATGAAGTAATAGATGTATGTAGCTTTTCCAAAAACAAAGTTGGAAGCATGCTCATGGATTATGCCCCACTTACTATTGTTAATGATGTAATAGCTTCATCCCACCCATGCAGAACTGTAGACATTATACGAGATGGATTAGCTGCGAGGCAGGGGGAGTTGGCAAAGGTTATCAGGGTATAATGGATGGCTTCATGAGTAACGCCTCATCTTCCCATTAGGGCTGGCAATTAGAACCTTCCCAGTTCCCATAAAGAAATAGTTAAATGCAGTTTTTATGAAAACATAGTTCCAGTTTCTCAGAAATCTTGTAAAGATACCCTTATTGTTAATAAAATGCATGGTCAGTCTGGTTGTAGAGAAAGTTCTTTGAATGCAGCTAGTTATTCTGCTTATTTGTATCTTACAAGAGGAAGAGAGTTGGGTAGTTTTTTGTTATGCATGGATAATTTTCGATAAGCATTTCAATAGTTCTGGGGTTGTAGATCTTTACCATGATGCTCTCGGAAGGCGCACTCTGAAGAAGCCTAGAGCTGTGCTCGTCTTGGAATCCGGCATCGGAAATTATCGTCAGAGAATTCTGGCCAACCACCTGGGTCGGAATAAGGGGTTTCCCTATCCATCTTCGCCATCTCCACGATTGTCTCACCTCTGCTATCTACCCAGTTGGACTCTTTCTTTGTGCAGATGATTGTAGCTGGGCTCAGGCAGACTTCAAGTTCGTTTTTGCTAGGGTTCGGCTACTTAAGGCGGTGACTTTACCTTGTACCTACTCCATCTACCTCTGTGGCAACCACTTCGTTATCACTGTGGAACATTGGGACCATTTCCACCCAACCCTGAACCCCTATGACATGCTCCTAGGCAATCAGTGTGAGAACAACACTGGATTCATGATGGAACCTTTTCAGCTTCCCTTCCCCATGTCTTCTAGATCTTATGAGTTAGATGACCGTTTTGACGTGATGATTGTTGAGTCCTCAATTCCTGAACCCTCATTCCCTATTCAGGCGAACCCAGACCCTCTAGCCACACAAGATAGCTCCTTGGAAGTCGTCGGACCCAGGGATGGGACCCTTGGCCTGCTAAAGAACCTAGGTGGGACCCCGTTCTGGACCTTGACCTCTCCGAGCCATTACCTTTGGCTACCGCTTCCAACCATTCTGAATTGCAGATAGCTCCTTGGGCTGCAACACCCCCACCCTCACCGCCGTAGTTGAACAGCGGTGTCTCACCCATTTTCGCCCCAGCCCTTTCCTCTTCTGCTGTTAAGCGCAGCGCCAGGCTTCATTCTTCCAACTCTGGTACCCAAGTGCAACCATTCACGCCGCTGATTCTGGATGTCATGCAGCTTTGGGAGGAATCGGTGGGCAGCGTTCAACTCCATGGTGACCAGCAGCAACTTCAATACACGAGGCCATGGTAACTGCTCTACCCTCATGTTGCAGTGTAAGCCCCTTCGTTGTTACAGTATATTGGTGGTTTGTCGTGATGAATAGCTCTTGTGCATGTTAGTTTTTGGTTTGCTACGTTGTTTCTTCTGCTGTTGGTAGAATTTGTGTGTTTATTTTGGTCAACTTGTATTTGTGCTTGCGCTAGGCGCATTGCTTTAACTCTGCATGTGGATTGCATGCATATTTTGTCGTTTTATGGCCAGCGATCAGGCTTGTTGATCACTTAAAACTATCCTTTTATTTTATGCTATTACTCGGGTGTGTAGAATCGTTCTATACAACTGTCTATTTCAAAAAAAAAATAGTTCCCGGGTTTACATTTCCAAAATGAGCAGTGGGACAGAGAATAGTAATGTGGTAATATGTGATGAAATGAGTGCAACAGAGGATATTATTTTGGTAGATGATAGGCTAGAGATTACTACCAACAATGAGGTGGGGTCTACATTGGCTAGAAGAGGTAGACGAAAGATGGTGTTTCCTTCTGCTGGTCTAGTTCGACGAACCGTGAGGATTAGATCCATCGCTACATCACCTCATGGTAGGTACCCAGACTCGAGTGCTAGTAGTAGCATTTTGAATGTGGGCCCAGGTATGTTTTCTGATTATGGTAATAGTTATACTCCATTTGCTCTAGTTAGTCTATCCACTAGTCAGCTATGTAAGTTAGCCGAAGATACTACATTTATTTTTACTGATGTAGAGATCTAATATGCGGATTATATTAGGAGTAGAGAAATAGAGAGGGTTAATTCACTAAGATGTTGAGACTAGTTAGTTGGAATATCCGTGGTCTTAATGACCATAAAAAATGTGATAATGTAAGATCTTTTTTTAAGGATTATCACGTTGATTTAACATTACTGCAAGAGACTAAAATAGATAAACCAGATTTAAATTTTTATAGGAGACTGGGGGGGTATGCATTTCCGTAAATGGGCCTGTTTGCCAACTATTGTTAGCTCCGATGTTTGATGATTAGATGGTGGGAAAACCAATATAAACTTATCTAGGTTATACCTAAAAAATATCCCTTCCATATTATTTTATCATCTAAGGTGGATAATACTAATTTGTATATTAGGAGTGTGTACGGTCCACATACAAAAGTAGAAAGAAAAATTCTTTGCAAGGAGTGTATCGATTTCAAGGATCTCGCCCGAGGACAATGGATTGTGGGGGGGAGATTTCAATGTAATAGATTCCCAGGAGAGAGATCACCTCGAGAAGGCGACTTCTCTGATATGGAGGAATTCAACGAATTTATTTTGTTTAACAATTTGATTGAAATACCGTTAAATAATAGATATTTTACTTGGTCTAATGTTAGGGAAGTGCCTTCTTTTGCTTTGTTAGATAGATTTTTTTATTAATATTGAGATTGAGGACATATATTCGTTTTGTAAGGTAAATGGTATGTCTATTTTATATTTAGACCATTGTCCTATTATACTTTCCTTTGAATCTAGTTTCACCATTAATAATAGCTTTAAATTTGAGAAAATGTGGTTACTTAATGATAGCTTTTCTAATTTGGTTACTCTTAAATGGAATTCCATGTTTTACTTTAACAACATCTATGATGGAAATTCTGCTAAGATTTTTGTTTCGAAGTTAGGGAAACTTAGATTTTTTTCTTAAACGTTGGAATAAATTTGTTTTTGGTAGTGTTATAACTAGGAAAGATAAGATAATGTGTGAAATGTTTGATCTTGATAAGATTAGTGAGAATAGGAGTCTTAGTCCTTATGAGCTGGATAAACTCTATACTCTTATGAACGATCTTAAGTTGATTCTTGAGAAAGAAGACGTCATGTGGAAACAGAGAGCTCGTGTACAGTGGACTAAAGAGGGGGATAATAATACTAAGTTTTTTCATAGTGTGGCGAATGAAAGAAGACGTAATAATTGACATGACCCGAAATCCTCGGCCGACCTAAACCGAACGAGAATGCAGACTGCGTGAGAACATGACTCATCGGAACGCAGAACAACAGAAATTTTCTGTAACACCCCTAAGTCCCACATCGTGGAAGCCTGTGTGAAGTGGATACTTATATAGTAGAGCCCGTCTCTTACCAATGCCGAGGCCTTTTGAGGAACAAAACCCCACATCTATACAGTGTCTAAGTTGGGGACAATATCTTGCACGAACAGTGGTGCGGGTTGTTACAGTGGTATCAGAGCCATTACCCTGCCGGAATTGTGGCTCCTGTGTGGACCACAGCGCCTGGGTGAGGTGTTTGTGAGCCAACAGGGACGTTGGGCTCTGTAGGAGGGGAGAATGTAACACCCCTAAGTCCCACATCGTGGAATCCTGTGTGAAGTGGGTACTTATATAGTAGAGCCCATCTCTTACTAAAGCTGAGGCCTTTTGAGGAACAAAACCCCACACTTATACGGTGTCTAAGTTGGGGACAATATCTTGCACGAACGGAGGTGTGGGTTGTTACATTTTCATTGCTATTACAACAACATTACATCAGAGTACAAGAACATCAGAGTGAGAATAAATAATATATGACATAATTACAATATCAAAGAATAAATACATAGCAGCAGAAACAAAAATTTATAAATACAATGCATAGAGGAAATACAACAACTAACACAACTGATAGAAATATATGGATACAAAGCTTTCCGAATATAGCTCCAGCTGTAAACCAGGATCTTGATAAATAGAAATCTGCAAAACCGAAACTACTAGCTGCTCGTGTGGAAAATATGGGCACCTAGAGTTTTGGTAGAAAACAATAAACTCCGAGCTAATCATGGGATTGGTGTGAGAACTAAAACAGTAATTAATACTTTACTTTGAAAATAAGGTAAATCATGGGACCACGCCGTATGATACGGAGCGGGTTTTATCCACATGAACACTTTCTTTAAAACATAAAACAACGCAATGCTTTTTGTAAAATGAAGCTATTATAAGACTCAGGTCCCATCACACAATGCAACACAAACCAGAGGTTAGAGTTTTACCTTATAATAGCCAAACATGCTTGGTACGTTTTAAAACGAATCGCTTTGATATTACTATAAGTGCATAGTGTTAAAAACAACTTCAAATATAAATGTATCAATCATAGACGACATAGGTACCATATATTATGTTGCCATATAGGTTTACAACTAAAACTTAAAAGATGCGTATTGGAAATTGGATTTCATCTATGAGTCAAGGCAAGGGATGTCTCCTTACCGGTTTCGAGACACTCTAGCAAATGCCTCCGGATCACACCTATGGGCAACCCTTAGATATTCATGGTCGGTCGAAACCTTACATTTGTGGATTGGTTATTCCTGATCAATAAGTTTTCCAGTCGCATTGGACCTCCAAAATGGCCATTGTCGACCAATATATCTGAGGCGCCTCGCAATCCATCATCCACATAAGTAAAAATGTCTGGGCTCCATACCATGACACTACTTCTAGCTAGAAAGAAACGCATGCACTCCCAGGAGTCACTATCCCATTTTTGACTCATACCGGGGGGTGAGGCTTGTGAATCAACGCTATACACAGCAACACTATATTAAAGTCGTGCTTTGATCATCATCCATAAGACCCTGCTTTTCACAAAAGCCTTCATCATTTCATCTCAGCATGCCACATTGACAATCCATACCGTACCATTGATTCCCACCAATATATAATCTCTAAGCTCTACGCCTCAGAGAAGGGTGTTAAGTAAGAGAATAAATTCTCCGCCACGAAACAGATATATATTTAGCAGAGATCAACGAAAATAGAGCACAATACAATGTCAGACAAACTATCCATTTTCAAGTTCGTTCTAGGTCTGAACGAAACCGGAGGCACCTTATTCCTCATATGATATGTCCAATACAGGAGTGAAGTCCTCGCATATCCAGTCGATCCCCAAGTACGTATGGACGATCACCACTTATTACCTCATCTTGGGTATACAGCCCAATCAAGACATCAGTAATCATCCAAACGATGTGAAGATCTCCAGTCTTCATCGTCGACTTTTAGTCGTCGTATCAGTTATTCAGAATGGGTTAAGCCTGGTCTTTCCGAATAACTGGCGTATCTTATAATCAATGCTATAATAACACATCATACGCCTCATTCCAATTCAGAATATTCTTTTATTCAAATATTCACATCTTAGGGAAAATGTTACCATTAATTTTATCAAAGATAAGTTCTTTTAAACTTATTCTTTAATCATCCTTTGGATATCATTTTCAAAAGATTTTATTTTATCTTTTCACAACTTAAACCCAATTAAGGTATATCAACTAGTTGGGAGTATCGAGCCTTACCGAAGTAACTATTTATTTTATTACTCCAATCCCAACCTATTCATCCCATGGAGCAAAACTGGTAGTACTCCATGTCTAACACCCACTGTTTATCGGTAAAATTAATTACCATTTCACGTTTCAAATCTAATTAAAGATTTAACTATCATCTAATTAAAGATTCATTAAAATTCCAACTTTGTTTTAATCTTAAAAATCATTTCTTAATGATTATTCAACTTTAGGAAATTTGTAACGTCCCGCGTTCTATGCACCAGAGGATCATAGAATTTTTTTCCCTGGTAAGCCGTCTGGTCATGTACTTTCGGGGAACGACTAGTGGGGTCATTTCCCATGTTCATGATTTTTGTCGAATTTTAAATGACCATTTTTCCCCTAGCTAATCTTGTTTCGTTCATAACCTTTGATTGGAGTTTCGACTTGAAACCACTTCCATTAGATCCGTTTGATGGTTTACCTTTCCGTAGAGTGGTCACATTAGTCAAACGGATTTACCGTTTGGGAGATATGGCTGAATAAAGGTTTAGAGGGTGAAAAACAGCTTAATTGGGCTTAACGGGTAATTAGTAGCTAGGCCCATTGTGGGATTTCGAGATTAGGAGTATATGAGGGCTACTAGGGTTTAGAAAACATTCTTTTTCAGCCACCACTAACCTCTTTTGAACCTAGCCACGGCCTCCACTTTCTAAATCTCTTCAAAACACCTCTAAATCACTTTCTTATCAAGGATTAAGCTAATCAACATCAAACCAAGCCAAGATAGCATCAAATCAGAGTTGGGGCTGCTGCTAAGCATTGGGATTCAAACCAAAATAGAGGATATTTCAGATCTATAGTTTAATTTGTGGCAAAGGTGAGTGATTTGCATTGTTTTTCACTAATTATGGATAATTAGGGTAATTAGCGAAGATTAGCGAAACTATAACTCAGAAAAATCTAGAAAAATTTGTAAAATTCTAAAATATTATTTTAGGGCTCTGATATAAATTTGGGTTGATTTGGTTAAGTTTTACTAATCTTATCATTAGTTGTTGTTAAACATGCTTAAGGGGAAAATAAGGGTTTTTTTGTATTTTGATCCATTTTGACATATCATATTGTTGTTTTGTTGTTTGTGGATGTTTATACATGTTGCTATGGCTATATGGTATGCTTTTTGATTGTTTAGAACAGTTAAAATGGTCGAGAACGTCGTCGTATGGCATGAAACAGTCGCTGGAAAGTTGCATGATACTGTGCAGGAACCGGATCAGATCGGCCTACCCGACCCTGATCCGCTCATGAATGATGGCACCTCCGATCCGAACCGCTCGCGCTTACCAATCACGAACCGATGCTTGGGCCACGAACTAAAGTCCTTCGATCCGAACCGCCTTGAGGGGGAATCCACGAGTCGATCCGAACAAATGAAGGAACTCAACCCGATCCGATCGAGGAGGCATGACCCGACCCGGAGCAGGGACCACCTACTAACTGAACTGGAGCATGATGTCATGACCAGGAACTTGGACACCACGACCCGATCCGATGCAGGTGGCTCGAACCGATCCGGAGATGATGACCAAAACCCGAGATGCAAAGGTAGTCCAAATGGGAAGTTTGTACTCAGGATCCAGTTGGGAACCAACGAGTTAACTTCACGATTGGACTTTGCTGCAGGATGTGTGCAAAGGGGTTGTCGGTATTCATAACTTTGGTTCACCACTGAGAGACGGATAGTGGACTTGTAGTGATAGTTGTACGGGGTTGGACTCCATCAAGGCCCAAAGGATTAGGTGACCAGATAGTGGATATCGTATGCTTTACACACTGAGTGAGAGATGTGAGGATGGTTGCTATGCTTGATCGTTTGCCATCACTATGACATGCACATCCCCTCCCCCGTATCTTTACACCATATGTTAGTGGAACCTTAGATTATTGTATGGTGCGTAGTGCTAACTCTTTGGTTGCAGGTCCAGGTTCAGGTATGATTGGATTATACCTGTTACTGTTCTGTTTTGTTGCTTATCGCTCATACCAGACTTTTGTCTGACCTAGAGTTTTATGTCTCTTCTTATTACTCTGGGTGCTCCTAAACGAGCAGACTAGAGACAGGTTAGGTGGTATGCACGAGTAGCTGTACCGGAGACGAACAGGAGGCTCCCACGTATGATATATAGATATTCTCCCTGTGTTGTTGAAGGTCACTGCTTGGGAATTAGTAGTGTAGCTCCTTCTTTTACTTTCTTTTGCTTTAGAGACAGTTTTAAAGTTGTAATAATGATGTTGGATCATAAGCAGTATTGTGGATTTCTACTGCTATGATGATGATGGTTTTAGTTTTTAGCTTATGCATTGTCTCCCCTGCTTTATGTCAAGTATGTTACTATTATATTTTATTCCATGCGCTGTGAGACGTTCTACAGGTTTCTTTATTAGTTCTTTCATCTTCTTTCCTTTATTTGATGACCGTCTCGTGCTAGCGGACATGTGTACAGCGCACTTTCGAAGGAAATGTCGGTTAATGTGGGGCGGGCCGTCACACTTGATATCAGAGCTCTAGGTTGCGTAATTAACCTAGGGAAATCATCAGGGAGAGATAGTACACGTATATGAGAGCGCGTATTTGTGATTATTTTGGTTTTCAAAAGCTATATATATATACTATTAGTATAGCTAAGGATGAAGTCGCATTGCACTAGCACCACTATGGAGATGGTTAATCGTTTTCTCTTTACAGACTGAACGATGAGCCGATATACGAGGGGTATTGGTAGAGGAGCCAATAATAGGAATGCTGCTGAGATGAGGACGATGTTTACTGGCCTCATGAGAGAGATGCTTAGGGATGCTCGGGGAGCCGTTCCTAATGCTGCTAATGGTGGTGGTGCAGCAGTGCAGGCGTCTAGGGTCGATTTCGCCAAGCTAAACAAGGATTACACTAGCCTTGGTGGGAAGCCATTCCACGGAACAGAGTCAGCTATAGAAGTTCAATATTGGCTAGATAGTTATGAGCGCGTCGTCGAAGATTTGGGAATCGAAGACGCAACGAAGAGGAAGCTAGCATCGCGTCAACTACAAGGACGAGTTATGAATTGGTGGAATGCTATTAAGGCAGCTACTCTTGAGGATCAAGTTACTTGGAATCAGTTTAGGACTCGCTTTTTTGATAAGTTTATTCAAGCTGCTTATAAATCAGAATTTTTCAGGCAGTTCTTGGAGCTTAAGCAGGATGGTAGAGCAGTCTCGGAGTATATCGCTGAATTCGACACTTTATCGAAATATGGATTGTCCCTTATCGATACAGTCGAAAATAAGAACGAAAAGTTCATAACTGGTTTAGATGGGTACTTGGGGGAAAGACTTATAAACCATATCGATGAGACGTCCGAGTCTATTGTAGGAAAGGCATTAACGTCAGAGAGCCTTTTCACTAAGTCAAAGACCGAAGTTGCTATTGCATCTATAGAGGAACCAAAGCATCAAGCAGGCGGTGAAGGCAAGAAGAATTCTTAGAACAAGAGGAAGAAGAACCCGACCAAGGATGGTCAGAATAAGAAGAATAAGAATGGTGGCGAGTGCTTTAGTTGTGGCAAGAAGGGCCACTATGCCAGAGATTGTCGAGAAAAGCCTGGGGAAAGGAAGTGCTTTAATTGCGGCCAGGCGGGACACCACAAGGATGATTGTCCATAACCTCCTAGGGAGAAGCAGATTGTGAAAGAGTATGCTATCAATGTTGTTCCTTCTTCGTCGAATGCCCCAAATGCGGCGCAGAAGGGAAAAGGCATCATTATCAAAGGTATGCTTTCTATTTAAGATGTTTCTATTCGAGTATTGTTTGACAAACCCGAGATAGTCGATAGACCTTTAGTAGTGACGAACCCGGTTGGTGGTTCGACTAGCCTTAGTATGATTTGCCATAATGTGGTCTTATCGAGTCATGGACGTATGTTTGTTTGTGATTGCTTTGTTTTGGGCTTTACTGGGTTTAGCATTATTTTGGGGAGTCGATCTACTCTAAAGGAATAGGGGGTATTAGGTACCTACCTAGTGATGGCGATAGTAACTGGAGTTAAGGAAGCTGAGAGGTTATCATTGTAATAAGTTCTAGTTGCCTCTGGGAGGCAAATGAGTGCTCCAGTGCTTAGTTGTTTTGCTAGTATCACCTCATGTGGATTGTCCGAATTCGGAGGAGATGTTCCTTGGGTGCTTGTCTGATATTGGTTTAGGCCTTTGGGGCTTGTGCTTGGGGAATGTCGAGTTCGACTAGGATGGTTGGCGTGAGAGATAAATAGTTATTGCAATTCTTCATTGGATGATATCTTGATTTACTTGAGGAGTGATGGGCAACCGTGACATGATAAGACTGTTCAATGGTATATAATTCCCCGAGTTAGACTCGATAGGGTTATGAGATGGCTCGAATGGGACTCAAGAAAGATGCAAAGTAATGGATTGTTTAGGACCCTATACTGATGTTCTCTTTGGATAGTAGAACTTTGAAGAAATAGGATGTGTTCGTTGATCATGGAAGATGCAACGAAGATTAGGACGATTCAAGTTGGACTTGAACTCGTAAAAGAAAATGGGTGTTCGTTGATCTTGGAGATGCAACGAATAGGGAGACGACTCACGTTGGACTAGAGTTTGTCGGTAATGGATACTCAAGACTGGGTCTGAGTTATAGACTGACTCTAGTTGGACTCGAGAAGGCTGCAAGGAATTGGATTTGGCTCGAGTTGGACTCGAGAGGGCAGCAAGATAATGGATAGACTTGGGTTGGACTCAAGTATTTTAGGCGGACTTAAAGCAGGGGTATCTGGGGACGCCCGTTACCTTGGATCCGTTGGACGTGATCTAGTTATCCTTGGAGGATAAAACGTATGTTGGATGTACGGTAGTCCGTTTGGAGGCTGGGCTTCCATTAGTTCTTTATGTTGGTTGGACCAGGCATATAAGAATCGACATATTGGGATTGGTTAGACCAGTCATGTAGATGTCGACGTGTTCATGGCTTTAGCAGGTGATAGGTAGGTCTTGTTTGATGGATGTTATGGTTGCTATGTTTGTCCCTATCTTTCTTCTCTTGAGTAGACTATCATCTGTAGGGTTCTAGCGATGGGGAACACAGAGATGGTAGTTTAGACATACATTAGGCTACATACCAGTGCAGTGGAGTAGTCATTACTCCATGGGGCAGAGTGATCGTAGCAAGGCTATGAGCCAGTGCAGTGAAGTAGTCATGAATTCATGGGGGCAGAGCGGACATAGCAAAATATTTAGGTGCGGTAACAGTTGCATTGAGTAGGAGGCATGCCTGTCTAGAGGTTATGTTTCTGGTTTGGAAGCAACTAGAGTATATCACAGGATATGATTTCAGACCCAAGAGTGAATGGGATCAGAAACGCTAGTAAGCTTGACGATTAGATCGATTTTGATTGAGTGGATTGGTTCCAATTAAAAGGACGATCCTAACCTATTGGAAATCATCTCTAGGGTAGAGATGGGTATCGATGGAAAGAGAATGATCGAGCAAGGATTTGATCGAGAAGGATGGCTTCGAAAGAATGGGGGACTAGTTGTACCCAACGTAGACGGACTGAGAGATGAAGTGCTTAGAGCATATCATCACTCGAAACTGACTATACATCCCAGTGGTAGCAAAATGTATTGAGACATGGATCCGACCTACCACTTAGAAAGGATAAATAAGGACGTTGGGAAGTTTATGTCCAAATGCATGAATTGCCAGTTAGTCAAAGCTGAGAAAAAGAAGCCTAGTGGGTTGTTACAACCATTAGAAATTCCTAAATGAAAATGGGAACAAGTCTCAATGGATTATATTGATGGTTTACCAAGGACTAGGTCAGGTTATGATGGTATTTGAGTGAATCATATACTAGAGGATCTTTTGAGAACTTATATATTGGATTTTGGAGGGTCATGGGATGGCCATTTGTATCTGGTTGAGTTATAGTTATTAGCCCAGTATTGGTATGGTTCCAATTGAAACTTTGTATGGAAGACTGTGCGAGGCACCATCATGTTGGTTGGAGAATGGTGAGAAATTTGAGCTTAGACCAGAAATAATAAGAGGGACTTCAGGCAAGATCAAGGTTATCCAACAGAGAATGAAGACTACCTAAGATAGGCAGAAGACTTATGTCGATAAGAGACGATGAGATTTGGAATTCTTCGTTAACGACTTGGTGTTCGTCAAGGTCTCTCCGTTGATGAATGTGATTCGTTTTGGTGGGAAAGGTAAGTTAGCACCAAGGTTTATTAGTCCATTTTCAGTTCTCGAGCAAGATGGGAATTTGGCATATAAAGTTGAGTTACCGGACAAGACGGCGGGAGTTCACAACGTATTTCATGTTTCCCAGTTAAGGAAGTTTGTGCCAGACCCTAATGTGGCTATTTCACCAAAGCAGTTGGACGATATCGAGGTTGAACCCGAGGCGGTTGGGAACCGCAAGCCTATGCGTATTGTTGGGAATGATACGAAGCAGCTTCGAAGGAAGGCAGTGAAATTAGTCAAAGTTCAATGGGGTGATGATGAGAAAGGCTGCACTTGGGAAACAGATGGGGACATAAGGAAGAATTATCCAGAACTCTTTGCCTAGTAAGGTTTTGGTAGTGATAGTTCTTCCCTTGTTAGTAAACCGCATGCTAGGATAGGCTTGTTGTGTTGTTTTGTATGTTTTACTGTTTGAAAATGATTGATAGGCATGCAGAATTCTTTGTATGTTTCGGTTAAGGAATTTTAGGGACGAAATTTCTTAAGGGGGGGGGGAGGAGAATGTAATGACCCGCGTTCTATGCATCAGTGGATCATAGAATATATTTTTTCCTGGTAAGTCGTATAGTCATGTACTTTTGGGGAATGACTAGTGGGGTCATTTCCCATGTTCATGAATTTTTGTCGATTTTTAAATGACCGTTTTACCCCTAGTTGATCTTGTTTCGTTCATAACTTTTGATTGGTAAGGAGTTTTGACCTGAAACCACTTCCATTAAATCCTTTTGATGGTTTACCTTTCCGTAGAGTGGTCACATTAGTCAAACGGATTTGCCGTTTGGGAGATATGGCTGAATAAAGGTTTAGAGGGTGAAAAACAGCTTAATGGGGCTTAACCAGGTGATTAGTAGCTAGGCCCATTGGGGGATTTCGGGATTAGGAGTATATGAGGGCTACTAGGGTTTAGAAAACATTCTTTTTCAGTATTTTTCAGCCACCACTAACCTCCTTTGAACCCTAGCCATGGCCTCCACTCTTTAAATCTCTTCAAAACACCTCTAAATCACTTTCTTATCAAGGATTAAGCTAATCAACATCAAACCAAGCCAAGATAGCATCAAATCCGGGTTGGGGCTGCAGCTAAGCATTGGGATTCAACCCAAAACAGAGGATATTTCAGATCTATAGTTTAATTTGTGGCAAAGGTGAGTGATTTGCATTGTTTTTCACTAATTATGGCTAATTAGGGCAAAGATTAGCGAAACTATAACTCAGAAAAATCTAGAAAAATTTGTAAAATTCTAAAATAGTATTTTAGGGCTCTGATAAAAATTTGGGTTAATCTGGTTAAGTTTTATTAATTTGATCATTATTTGTTGTTAAACATGTTTAAGGGGAAATAAGGGTTTATCGGTATGTTTGATCCGTTTTGACATATCATATTGTTGTTTTGCTTTTTGTGGATGTTTATACATGTTGCTATGGCTGTATGGTATGCTTTGTGATTGTTTAGAACAGTTAGAATGGTCGAAAACGCCGTCGTATGGCGTGAAACAGTCGCTGGAAAGTTGCAGGATACTATGCAGGAACCGGATCATATCGCCCTACCCGACCCCGATCCGCTCATGAATGATGGCACCTCCAATACGAACCGCTCGCACTTACCAATCACGAACCGATGCTTGGGCCACGACCTGAAGTCCTCCGATCCGAACCGCCTTGAGGGGGAATCCACGAGTCGATCCGAACAAATGAAGGAACTCAACCCGATCCAATCAGGGAGGCACGACCCGATCCGGAGCAGGGACCACCTACGAACTGAACTGGAGCATGATGTCACGACCAAGAGCTTGGGCACCACGACCCAATCCGATGCAGGTGGCTCGAACCGATCCGGAGATGACCAAAACTCGAGATGCAGAGGTAGTCCAAATGGGAAGTTTGTACTCAGGATCCAGTTGGGAACCAACGAGTTAACTTCATGATTGGACTTTGCTGCGGGACATGTGCAAAGGGGTTGTCAGTATTCATAACTTTGGTTCACCACTGAGAGACGGATAGTGGGCTTGTAGTGATAGTTGTACGAGGTTGGACTCCATCAGGGCCCAAAGCATTAGGTGACCAGATAGTGGATATCGTATGCTTTACGCACTGAGTGAGAGATGTGAGGATGGTTGCTATTCTTGATTGTTTGCCATCACTATGACATGACTATGACATGCACACCCCCTCCTATGTATCTTTACACCATATGTTAGTGGAACCTTAGAGTATTGTACGGTGCGTAGTGCTAACTCTTTGGTTGCAGGTCCAGGTTCAGGTATGATTGGATTATACCTGTTATTATTCTGTTTTGTTGCTTATCGCTCATACCAGACTTTTGTCTGACCCAGAGTTTTATGTCTCTTCTTATTACTCTCGGTGCTCCTAATCGAGCAGACTAGAGACATGTTAGGTGGTATGCACGAGTAGCTGTACCGAAGACGAGCAGGAGGCTCCCACGTATGATATATAGATATTCTCCCTGTGTTGTTGAAGGTCACTGCTTGGGAATTAGTAGTGTACCTCCTTCTTTTACTTTCTTTTGCTTTAGAGACAGTTTTAAAGTTGTAATAAAGTGGTTGGATCATAGGCTGTATTTTGGATTTCCGCTGCTATGATGATGATGGTTTTAGTTTTTAGCTTATGCACTGTCTCGCCTGTTTTATGTCAAGTATGTTACTATTATATTTTATTCCATGCACTGTGAGATATTTTACAGGTTTCTTTGTTAGTTCTTTCATCTTCTTTCCTTTCTTTGATGACCGTCCCATGCCAGCGGACATGTGTGCACTTTCGAAGGAAATGTCGGTTAATGCGAGGCGGGCCGTCACAAAATTAATCTTGTCTTTAACTAGGTTAAAGAGCCAATGTCATTTAAAACAAAGTTCACGATAAACCCAAAATCCTCTTCCATTAACATGGAATCTTCATGGAAATCTGATCAGTATATAATTGATATAAATTTCCATATCTAACTAATACTATAAATAGAATAACAACAAAACCTTTTAAATTCCATAAATAGTAACGGTCTTCTTCATAGAAGCTTATGATTATTAGTAAATCGAATTCCACTCAATTCCAATTTAATATATTAAATTGGAAAACTTTACTTTGGAAAAATTCTGTTAAATCTTATTTAAAAGATTTATAAATTCGAAACCATAGTTTCATTGTTAACTGGGTTTTAAGAACAAATATTATTTAAAACATCGTTCACATTGAACCTAAAATCAACTTCCATTTAATTCCAATTATATGTATTAATTGGAAAACTTCATTAATCTTAATTAAAAGAATTATTCTTTTCTCAACTGGGTTTAGGAATATTGTTATTGAAGACATCATTCACGACAAACCCAAAATCCAATTTGATATAAAATACAAGGCTCTGAATAGAAATCATATCGACTTATATTCAATATCAAATTCTGAAACCAATGGATATCTTGTTGGGAATAACGATATCTATATTTTCCAAATTCCTCATCAATATCCGTATAATCACGGAATCCAATATCGAAATATTCCGAATATTATTTCCATTCGATTCCTTTCCGATTCATACGTTGGAAAATTCGGGTTATATTAAAACCCTTTCAATTCATTTTAGTTCTTTACTCAAGTTGACAAACAACTTATTCGGATAAAAATTTATTTTATCTTTACAAACTTGGAATATTTCATCCAAAATCATTTCAAATCATTTATTATTATTTTACATAATTTATTCATATTTTTAATAATTTTATTAAGGCCCTTCCAATCGGTTTCCAATATAGTCCACAGAACTACATCCATAACGACCTTTTCCAAAACTGATTTGGGTATATCATAAAATCTAACCATTAGATTTCAAATATCCGATTATCATTCAAAAGCTCTTTTCAATACGAACCCAACGGTTCTGGTTTTAGGAGAATCCGACAGTCGGATCCCTTGTTACGTGCATTCAAAGTCAATGGTTGAAATTCACGAACGGTCACTGCGCGAAACGTTCTATTTAGGCCATTTAAATATATATAATATATTTCGTCTATTACTATTTAAAACATATTTTATAAAAAGTTTATAATTTCGTTTTAAAAACAAGTCCAACTTCCATTTCAATTTTAAATCAAAATTGAATATTCTATATCATTATAATATTAAAATGATAATATTTTCAAAATATCGGATTTTGAAATCAAATCTTTTCGATATTCATTATAAAATGAATAAAATCGACAGAAAATTTCATTCGAGTTAAAATGGTATATCTACTTAACTCGTCTTCGTATTCATTTCGGTTATTAATATTTCAATATTTTCGTGTCCATCCAAAATCGGACATCAAAAATATATTTTGATTCTTTACTGAATATTATTTTAAAGTATTCATTATTTCGGAATCAGACTCAATCAATTACCATATAATTTTAATTATATGGATTCCATACATGGCATGTATTCAAAAATAGTGATAAACAACTATTAAACATTCAATTCACATCCAGAGTGCAATTCACAATGGTGCATTAAATAATTAAATAGTGCTTATAATATTCTGTCAATCAATCGTTTGACATATAATTAAATCCAAGGGAGATGTGAATTAATTATCATCCTCAGACCCGTGTGGGGTTCAACCATCAAACAAATATTATTATTTGTATACTTGGACGATGTGTAAAATTATCGTCCCAATACCCATTGGGGTTTACATCACAGTCCATGTGAATTTATCTATTATTTGGGAGAAGGGTGGGTAAATTGTCATCCAAAAATAATTCATAATATAAACGTTTTATTTGACAATGCATGGCATTAAAATTTTAAACATCCGTTAATCACCAAACAAATGTTGCAATCATAGACAACCAATATATATTCAGTTATAAAAATAAATAATTGAACGAAATATTTGAGTGAGAAAGTTCTCACATTGATCGGTTTCTAAACTCGTTGTCAAACGATTATTTTATTTGAATTAAACAGGATGTTTAATTTAACCAAAATTTCTACAAGCTTAAAATCTTGTCCAGTCCATCTCTATTACGTAGTATTCCTTATCACGATTTCAACGCAACAAACGTCACTCAATTCTGATGATATATGAGTAAGTTATTTATTTTATAAGCTTACACAATTTAATTAAGTAATTAATACAAAATTAATACTTAATACATTGGTTAAGGGAAATCTCGGTCGCTTTTTCTGTTACCCTTCGTAACATCCTCCTATTAAAACACGAAAGAGCTCCACTGCTAGGGCTCCAAACCGCTGCTGCCATGCTCGATCAAAGATGGATCAGAGGACCCCGCACGAAGCGCTGCCGTGAGAGCCACCACCTCCATGAATTTCCTGGAACTCAAACGCCCTAGTCACCGTAATTTCCCCTTTGAATGCCAGCGAGCTCGAGCCAATTTCTTGCTATGTCAGATTGAGAAAACTCATCTCCACCGTCCATAAGGAGGTCTCGATGGGCTCTTGAAGTTTGTAGTTATGCAGTTGGGCTGAAGATGATCAGGGAGAGAGATCGGTAGGGAGAAACAAGGGAAGATGAGGGCCATTAATTTTTGTGGATGCGCTGAAGACAGCGTTGACCAAGGAAAATGGTAAATAGGGTTTTGACCAATGTTAGTGTATATATAAATGAATTATATTATTATTTAAATTCCAACTGCTACTTTATTATGAAATTTCGCATCCAAACTCCGAATGAATTCCAACGAATATCGTCCCTACCCAAATGCCCCATTTTGGACACAATAGGATATGTTTCGTAAGCCAATTCGATTGTTTTGAACAGTTTTTGTCAAAATTAAAATATAAATTAATATAACGTTCTATATTAAATTCCAATGTACATTTTAATTTATTGGGGCCACATACTAACTCCCAAAATTGTTAGCTATGTTTTTCAAATACAATATAACAAAATTAATTTCATCAAATTTGGAGACCATTTGAAAAATGGCCTTATAACTAGCTTATTAAAATCAACTGAATTTACAAAACACGTTAAAATTTACTACGCTCGCATACTGAATCCAAATGATTTGAAATATTAAACCTGACAATAATTTGACGTTCCGGATCCAACAAAATTAGTTTCGTTGAAAACGGAGGTCGTTAGCAAAATGACTATTTTTAAGGGCAATATATAATATTAAAAAATATATATAAATTCCATAGCGACTATTCTAAATTTTAATTTAAACACAACTTACAATTTATAAAATGAAATCTAAAATTTTCACATTCATTAGAAAGATATAGTTAAATAGATCCTAATGTTTCTTGTTTCATCAAATTTTGGTTTATAATGAATTATGTATATTCGTTTAAAGTTTAAAATCGAAATTTCAAACTACCACGCCATTTCAAGCTCGTTTTATAATTAGTATAAATATATACGTTCACACTTCGTTTTAAATAAACTTTACGTCGTTAATTCTCGAAATTAATCATTTTGAATTATTGAATTTTTAAATTCGACTACAAATCCATGTAAAATTCATTAAAAATAAATTTTAAATTGGTTCCAAAAATGCGGACTGTTACAATAATTTTATTCATTCTATTTTTGTGGTGATATTGAATTATGTGTTCAAAAAGATTTAAATGAAGCTTTTACTAATTATCATAGACAGATTTTGGGACTAAGATTAAGAGGAGAATTAATGTTAGATGGAATGATATTTATCCATCTTACTCTAAGATTGATCTAGTAGATTTAGACAAACCATTTACAGAATAGGAGATATGGAAGGCTATTAATGACATGCCTTATGACAAAGCTCCTGGGCTAGATGGTTTTTCTTTTCTTTTCTATAAACAATTTTGGGGTGTGCTAAAATATGATATTCTAAATTTATTCAGTGATTTTTATAATGGTAATTTACAGATTGGTAGATTTAATTTTGCCAATGTAATTCTCATTCATAAGAAATTAGGAGCTAATAAACTAAAATATTTTAGACCTATTTCTTTACTCAATTGTTCAGTTACAATTGTAACTAAGGTTTTGGCTAATAGACTTAATCTGAAGATGAACGATCTTATTGATTGTTCTCAGATTGCGTTTATAAAGGGTAGAAACATAGGGGATGGTGTAGCCGTTGTCCAAGAATATATCATTTTGTGTAGTAAGAATTATTTTTCTTGTTATATTTTGAAAATAGATTTTGAAAAGGCCTTTGATTCAGTTAATTGGGGTTTTATCTATGATGTATTATTAGCTAGGGGTTTTAGTATTAGATGGCTAAATTGGATCATTTTATTACTCAAATAAGTATGTTCTAATATTACAGTAAATGGGGTAGTGGGGAATAAAATCCAGTCCAAGAGAGGACTTAGACAAGGGGATCCTTTATCGCCTCTTCTTTTTAATCTTGTTGTTGATGTATTCACCAAAATTATTAAGAGAGCGGCGGGAAAAGAAGTTCTAGGTGTTGTTGGTAATGGATTTTTTAATAATGAATTAAACATACTACAATTTGATAACGACACTCTTCTATTTTCCTCCCACTTACGCAAACATATTACCGCTTTGAAATTTGCACTTATTGTTTTGAGATGCTTTCTGGTCTCAAAATTAGTTTTGATAAAAGTTTAGTTATGGTGTTAAATGGTTTTCATATGATTGAAATTCAAGTGGCTAATACTCTAAACTGTGCAACGATGAACTTTCCTTTTAATTATTTGGGTTTTATGATTAGACCTACTAAGCTTAGACATGACTATTGGTTTATTATTATTGACAAGATTAATAATAGACTCTCTAATTGAAGTAACACATTTTTATCTAGATTTGGTAGATTAGTTCTTATTAACTCGATATTAACTTCTATTCCTACATATTGGATGACTATGTATAGAACAGTGTTAATGAAGACACCATTCACGACAAACCCAAATCACATTTGATATTAAATACAAGGCTCTGAGTAGAAAATATATCGGCTTATATTCAATATCAAATTCTACGACCAACAAATATCGTATTGGAAATAACGATATAAATATATCTTTCAAATTTCCATAACGCTATCTGTATAATCACGAAATCCAACATCGAAATATTCCGAAGACAATTTCGATTCAAATCCATTCCAATGCAATTATTGGAAATTCTGGTTATTTTCAAAACCATTTCAAATCCAATTTATTTATTTAAAAATAAATAGAATTATAATTCTAATTCAAAACTAGCTCATTTCGATAAAAATCTATTTTTATCTTTAAAAATATGGAGTTTTTCATCACAATTCTTCCCAAATCATTTCTTATGATTTTACACAAATTATTACTATTTTTAATAATTTTATCAAGGCCCGTAAAGTCGATTTCAATCAACAGCCATCGAACTAAACTTACAACGACCTTTTCCAAATTTGATTTGGACATAACTCCAAATCCTACTGTTAGATTTCAAATTTCTAATATTCGTTAGAAATCTCTTTTCGATACGAACCCAATGGTTCCGGTTTTAGGAGAATCCGACGGTCAGATCTCCCATAATATCCGTTTAAAGTCAATGGTCGAAATTCGCGAACTACCGCGGCGCGACGCGTTCTATTCAGGCCATTATATTATATATATAATATATATAATATATACTTCGTCGATTTCCTTTTAAAAACGTATTTTATAAATCGTTTTAAATTCGTTTTCAAAACGATTTCAACTTCTTTTCAAATTCAAATTAAAATTGAATTTTTCCTTATGAATTCGTTTTAAATTCATTTCAAATTGATTTCAATTCAAAATCGATTTTTAATTCAATTCGTTTTCAATTCAATTTGAATTTCAAATTAATTCAATTTCAATTCGAATTCGATTCTATTCAATTTCAATTCGAATTAATTTCAAAACGATTTCAATTCTATTTCAATTCTATTCGAATTTCAAATCATTTCAGTTTATTTCGAATTTCAAATCAATTCAATTTAATTCGAATTTCAATTCACTTTAATATTCATTTCAATTTGAATAAAATCGATATAAATATCGTTCACGTCAAAATGGCGCAAATCTAATCAACACGGCTTCATATATTTCTATTTTCAAATATTTTTATTTCAAATATTTCTCTTTCAAAAATTTCTATTCAGATATTCTATTTCAAAACTGGAATGAGGCCCAATCAATTACCATATAATGTTAATTATATGGATTTTCTACAACACATGTATACAATAACAACGATGAATAATCAACCATCATCCAAAGTGCATTTTACACTGTATAAGCATCAAAAATAAATATTCAACGCTTATAACAGTCTGTCAATCAATCGATCGACATACAACTAAACAATCGGGATTAGTGTACGTCAAATATCATCCCAATACCCGTGTGGGGTTTCAAATCAACAAACACATATTTTTTTTGTGTAGTTGGGCGATGTGTAAAATTTATCGTCCCAATCAATATCAGTCAAATGTGTGTATATAAACAAATCGTTCGATTTGTTTATATTAATTTATTTCATTTCATATACACGTAAAAAATTCTATTTTTAACTATAAAATATTTTTAACAATAAATATTTTATTTCAACTAAGTAAATATTTTATTTCAGTTCACATCACATCACACAATCAACTACACATCAAAATCAAACAAACAAGCATACAAGCCGTCCATGGTCTGTGGACGACGGGTGTCGGGTGCTACTAAACACCGTCTGCATCCTAGTATATATTTTAACTAGAAAAATGAAATTTAAAAGTGAGAAGTTCTCACAGAGGGTTCCACTCCGCCGTGCTTTGCTTTTGAACTGCTGAATCGTCTGGATCGGCTTGAAATTCCAATGCAGTCTTTTCACGCTGTTCAAATAAAAATTATATTTTTATTTCATCATTCTAACAAATAAAAATCATATTTTTACTTAATCTTCATATATATTTTCAACGCTTCATTCTATACAAAAATTATATTTTTATATTTTTACTTCATATACAAAGATCGGATTTTTATTTCTTTGCTATAAAAATCACATTTTTATACTTCTACAATATAAAAGATTATATTTTTAACCTTTACATAATATAAAAATTATATTTTTATTTCAACTCTACATAGATAAAAATCACATTTTTAACGCTTCTTCACATAGATAAAAATCTTAACTTTATAACTTCGTTTGCATTATAAAAAAAATCGCATCTGTTCTATAATAAAAATCATATTTTTATCTTTCCTACATAATAAAAATTCGATCTTTACATAGTAAAAATCTCAACTTTATTAAACAATGTCATATAAAAATCCACCTTTCATGTTTTATAAATATAATATTTATTAACTATAAAAATCTACTTACTTTAAATAATTTAAAAGAAGACTTACCTCGATTTTTGAAGAGGAGGAGGGAGGTTTATTCGCATAGGGGGCTGTGGAGGGCGGTGATAGGCGTCGGTTTTTATTGGGTGGGGTTGGAGGGAGAAGAGAGAAGGGAGAAGAAGGGGGCATCAGGGTGGTGTGGGGCCAACTAGCTGAGGGTGGCGCGCGAGGCTTTGAGGGGGGCTCCGGGTATTGATGTCGAAGAAGAAGAAGGTGAGGAGGGAGAATGGGCGACGGGGTGGAGGAGTTGGAGGCGGAGGTCGTCGTCGATGGGAAGGGGGATCGCCTGGGCGGAGTGCGACATCGCCAGGGCTAGGCGGTGGGCGACGTCGTGGCTTTTTTTTTCTTTTTTTTCCAAAATCTATCTGAACGATAATAAAAGGGGGGGCGTTGACTAGGAATAGGAGGATATAGGAGGTTATAATATATTATTTAATTTAAATTTTGAATTCCCTAATGTACCCTTCCCATTCGAATTCGAAATCGAATCCGCCGGCTATCGTCCCTAGCTAATTACCCCCATTCCGAACACAATGGGATATGTATCTTAAGCTGATTCGATCGTTTCGATCAGTTTTCGTCAAAATCAACATATAACTCTATATATTGAATTTGGACGCGCATTTCAGTTTACTGGGGCCACATACGGACTCTAAAAATTCCCGAATAATATTTTCTAGCTTCGTATTGACGATACGGTCCTAACAAAACTAGTTTCGTTGAATTCTGAGACCGTTTGAAAAATGGTCATTTTCCAGTCAATTAAAATCAACTGAAACTGGTCAAATGCGTTTTCCTTCGCCATGCTCACATATTGATTCGAAAAATTATGAAATCTGAAACCTAGCAATAATTTCACATCGCGGATCCAACAAAAGTGGTTTCGTCGAAATCCGAGGTCGTTTGCAAAATTCCCCTTTTTAAGGGCCTGAATTTCATAGCGACTATTCAGAATTTTCAACTGGACGTAACTTTTGATTCCCGCTATGAAATTTCAATTTTTCGGGTTCGTTGGAAAGATATTCACAAATAGATTCTAATATTATTGGTTTCGTTAAAATCCTGTTTATTTTGAATCCTGCACATCCATTTGAAGTTTGAAATCGAATTATCGAACTACTGCGCCATTTTCAATTCCTTTTATAAATATAAATAAATATTTATATTCTATCGTCGATTCAAACGAATATATACGTTCGAATTATATTCAAAATAAATTTCTCGTCGTTATTATTTAAAATAATTCATTTTAAATAATCAAAATTCGCTAAAATTGCCAAAATAAAAATTTTAAACTGGCCTAGATTTCCGGGTTATTACAATCTCCCCCACTTAAAACTTTTCGTCCCCGAAAAGGAACGAAGCCGAAAGTTGATTAGCAATTCAACTCAACTTTCACTATTTTCATTACGGCTTAAGTTCTTCAACTTTTCAGTTCCTAAGAACTTTTCAAATTTTTCAAAAATTTGGCTAACACCCTAAATTTTCGAAAAATTTCGCCATAACCTACCCTGCACCGGGAGCACCGGGAAAATCCCGAAATTGCCATTTAGGCCCTCTGATCTCAAAAAGAAAGAGAAAAAGCCAAGCGACTCATAAAATCATCATCACCCAAACAAAACAGTAAATTATGGTAAACATGTACCTATTTGTCGGGCAAACAAATTTTATTCTCTGCTCTAGCCTCCTTGCTATGACCTGTTCAGTAGATATACATGTATATGCATGCAAATTTCGAGCAATTTTAAATACAGTTCACTATTTGATACAATTTGGCTAAAGGTTCAACATTTTAATTAATCAAACTATAATCAAACAACACAACCATCAATCAATTAGTTGATTAGCTTTTCAAATTCATAATTTTGATACATAGTCAAAAAATCAGATTTTTGATGCCAAATCACAACAATAGGCCCTATCTAATATTGGTTCTCACACCCGTCAATGGAAATATATAGATATCTCACCTTCGTCACTCGAATATAAATGCTGATGACGCCGCGGCCTCATCAGAATCATCTCCGGGCGACTAGAGTGATTCTATATCTATCCAGTATATTAAAACTTCGAATACACGCGGATTAGACGTATATGCAAAATCTATATATACTGGATTGTCCACATCAATATAAAATAAATAATCAAATATGAATAATGGATTTAAATTTTCAAAACAAAATTTGTTTTCATTTTCAAAAATATACTCTTCACACTCGTTCTAGGATACTACTGATCCCATCTCTAACGAGTCATTCCCATTGGATATTACCAATCCAATATCTGATGAATTCTTTCGTATGCTTCAAATGTGTCTTGTTCTATGAGCTTTGTAAACCAAGGCTCTGATACCAACTATGAAAACCCGTAACTTCCCCGGTGGGGAAAGCCCGGATAGTTCGAGAACAAACCACAAAAGAACGTAGACGGGAGAACATTTCATTGTATATTACAACAATTCCATCAGAATACAAGAATATACAGAGTATGAATAAATATTACATAGAAATATCAGAGATTTAAATTACATTTAAATACATAGCAGCGGAAAATAATACAATACACTACTAGAAGTAATACGCGGATACAAAGCTTTCCAAGTATCGTTCCAGTTGTAATTCAGGATCCTGTGAATATAAATCTGCAAAACCAAAACTACTAGCTGCTCGTGTCAAAATAAGGGCACCCAGAGTTTAGGTTAAAACAATAAACTCCAGGTCAGTCATGGGACTGGTGTGAGAACTAAAACAGTTATTAATCTTTATTTTAAAGTTAAGTAAATCAAGGGACCACGCCGCTAACGCGGAACGGGTTCCCTTCCAAGGATACCAGTGCATAAAACAAACAGGGCAGTGCTAAATAAAGGAAAATGAAGCTATTATAAGACCCAGGTCCTATCACACAATGCAACGCAAGCCGGCGGATAGGGTTTTTACCTTATAATAGCCAAAGAATGCTCGATACGTGAAATTTCATGTTTTATTATTACTATAAGTGTATAGTGTCAAAACAATTTCAAATCATAAGTATCAATCATAGGCGACATGAGCGTCCCATGCCACTATTTCGCCATATGTAGGTTTACAATCAAAACTGCACAGTCATGTATTGAAAGTTGGATTTCCATCTTTGAACCGAGGCAAAAGATAGTCCTCAACCGATTCGAGACGCTCTAGCCCGTGTCTCAGGAACAGCCGCAACTGCCCCTTGGATCGTCAGGGCCGGTCCACCGATGTGGATTATTATGTTTGAACAGTACGTCTTCCCACCCTATGGGGTGTCAATGAGTCCAATGACTCCATCGTTCCCAGATCGACCGATATATCTTTGGCGCCTCGCAACAACAACAACCACATAAGTCAAACTCATCAGGGTGTGTAAAACCACTGACGCCACTTCTAGCTAGAAGGAAACGCATGCCCTCCCTGAGGTCCTCTCTCGTTTCTGGTTCACAACCGGGGTGTGAGGCTCGCGAATTCACGTTACACAAAGCTATGCCACACAGGCCGTGCTTTGATCATCACCACAAGACTTTGCTTTTCAACAGAATCCTTGATCAATTGCCACTTAGGCATGCCATACAGGCAATTCACTCCATGTATTTGATATCCATCAATATATAACTTCTGAGCTCGTACGTCTCAAAGAAGGGCGTTGAGCAAGAGAATAAATTCTCCGCCGCCAAGCAGATATATATTTAATAGAAATCAATCACACAGACTAAAATCCAATGTCAGACACACAGTCCATTTACAAGTTTGTTCTAGGTCTGAACGAAACCGGAGGCACCTAGTACCCCGCATATCCATCGATCTCCAAGTACGTCTGGACGATCACCAGCTGTTTCCATCTTCTTGGGTGTACTTCCCAATCAAGATCGTCAGTAATCACCCAAACGACGTGAAGACCTCCGGTTTTCGACCACCGTCTTCATCTTCGACTTATCGTCGTAACAGTTATTCAGAATGGGATAAACCAGGTCTTTCCGAATAACTCGTGTATATTATAAACAAATGTTACACAAAACAACATACGCCTCATTCCAATTCATCAGTCACTAACCGTAAATTAACAAGAGAGTAATTTCCCAAATATTAACCCCGAAGGCCGAAACCAACATCAGATCAATATCCAGAAAACCATTCTGCTTAACTAACCGACAGTTAGTTTCTAAATTTCACATTCATAGGAAAGGTTCCCATTAATTTTATCAAAGATAAATTCTTTTAAATTTATTCTTTAATCTGCTTTTGAATATCAATTCAAACTAGTCGGGATTAGCGAACCTTACCGAAGTAATCATTGGTTTTAATTTCCCAATCCCCACCTATTTATCCCATGAAGTAAAACTGGACATACTTCATATCTAACACCACGGTGTTATCGGTAAATTCAATTACCATTTCACGTTCAAATCTAATTAAAGATTTAACAATCGCCTGGAGCAAAACTGGTGATACTCCATTCTCGATCTTTTCAATCTAATTAAAGATTCATTAAAATTCCCCTTAGTTTTAATCTTTGACTGGGTTAAAGAATCAGTGTCATTTAAAACACGGTTCACGATAAACCCAAAATCACATCAAATTTCAATCAATCCCTAACCGTAAATTAGCAAGTGAGCAATTCCTTAAGTATTAACCCTGAAGGCCGAAATCAACATCAGATCAATACCCCAGAAACCATTCAACTTAACCAATCTCCAGTTAGTTTATGATTTTCTTAACTCCTTTGGGTCTAAGAACAGTATTATTGAAGATACCGTTCATGACAACCCAAAATCACATTCTATTAATTATCGGGTTAAAGAACGAGTGTTATTTAAAACACTGTTCACGATAAACCCAAGAATCAATTCAAATTCAATTCCAATTAAATATTATTTAATTGGTACACTTCATTAAATCTAACTAAAAAGATTTAATCTTTTCTCAACTGGGCTTAAGAACAGTGTTAATGAAGACACCATTCACGACAGACCCAAATCACATTTGATATTAAGTACAAGGCTATGAATAGAAAATATATCGGCTTATATTCAATATCAAATTCTACGACCAACAAATATCGTATTGGAAATAACGATATAAATATATCTTTCTAATTTCCATAACGCTATCTGTATAATCACGAAATCCAACATCGAAATATTCCGAAGACAATTTCGATTCAAATCCATTCCAATGCAATTATTGGAAATTCTGGTTATTTTCAAAACCATTTCAAATCCAATTTATTTATTTAAAAACAAATAGAATTATAATTCTAGTTCAAAACTAGCTCATTTCGATAAAAATCTATTTTTTTCTTTAAAAATATGGAGTTTTTCATCACAATTCTTCCCAAATCATTTCTTATGATTTTACACAAATTATTACTATTTTTAACAATTTTATCAAGGCCCGTAAAGTCGATTTCCATCAACGGCCATCGAACTACACTTACAACGACCTTTTCCAAATTTGATTTGGACATAACTCCAAATCCTACCGTTAGATTTCAAATTTCTAATATTCATTAGAAAGCTCTTTTCGATACGAACCCAACGGTTCAGGTTTTAGGAGAATCCGACGGTCGGATCTCCCGTAATATCCGTTTAAAGTCAATGGTCGAAATTCGCGAACTACCGCGGCGCGGCGCGTTCTATTCAGGCCATTATATTATATATATAATATGTATAATAAATACTTCATCGATTTCCTTTTAAAAACGTATTTTATAAATCGTTTTAAATTCGTTTTCAAAACGATTTCAACTTCTTTTCAAATTCAAATTAGAATTGAATTTTTCCTTATGAATTCGTTTTAAATTCATTTCAAATTGATTTCAATTCAAAATCGATTTTTAATTCAATTCGTTTTCAATTCAATTTGAATTTCAAATTAATTCAATTTCAATTCGAATTCGATTCTATTCAATTTCAATTTGAATTAATTTCAAAACGATTTCAATTCTATTTCAATTCTATTCGAATTTCAAATCATTTCAGTTTATTTCGAATTTCAAATCAATTCAATTTAATTTGAATTTCAATTCACTTTAATATTCATTTCAATTTGAATAAAATTGATATAAATATCGTTCACGTCAAAATGGCGCAAATCTAATCAACACGGCTTCATATATTTCTATTTTCAAATATTTCTATTTCAAATATCTCCTTTTCAAATATTTCTCTTTCAAATATTTCTATTCAGATATTCTATTTCAAAACTGGAATGAGGCCCAATCAATTACCATATAATGTTAATTATATGGATTTTCTACAATACATGTATACAATAACAACGATGAATAATCAACCATCATCCAAAGTGCATTCTACACTGTATAAGCATCAAAAATAAATATTCAACGCTTATAACAGTCTGTCAATCAATCGATCGACATACAACTAAACAATCGGGATTAGTGTACGTCAAATATCATCCCAATACCCGTGTGGGGTTTCAAATCAACAAACACAGATTTTTATTTGTGTAGTTGGGCGATGTGTAAAATTTATCGTCCCAATCAATATCAGTCAAATGTGTGTATATAAACAAATCGTTCGATTTGTTTATATTAATTTATTTCATTTCATATACACGTTTAAAATTCTATTTTTAATTATAAATATTTTATTTCAACTAAGTAAATAATTTATTTCATTTCACATCACATCACACAATCAACTACACATCAAAATCAAACAAACAAGCATACAAGCCGTCCATGGTCTGTGGACGACGGGTGTCGGGTGCTACTAATCACCGTCTGCATCCTAGTATATATTTTAACTAGAAAAATGAAATTTAAAAGTGAGAAGTTCTCACAGAGGGTTCCACTCCGTCGTGCTTTGCTTTTGAACTGCTGAATCGTCTGGATCAGCTTGAAATTCCAATGCAGTCTTTTCACGCTGTTCAAATAAAAATTATATTTTTATTGCTTCATTCTAACAAATAAAAATCATATTTTTACTTCATCTTCATATATATTTTCAACGCTTCATTCTATATAAAAAATATATTTTTATATTTCTACATCATATACAAAGATCGGATTTTTATTTCTTTGCTATAAAAATCACATTTTTTTACTTCTACAATATAAAAGATTATATTTTTAACCTTTACATAATATAAAAATTATATTTTTATTTCAACTCTACATAGATAAAAATCACATTTTTAACGCTTCTTCACATAGATAAAAATCTTAACTTTATAACTTTGTTTGCATTATAAAAAAATCGCATATTTTCTATAATAAAAATCATATTTTTATCTTTCCTACATAATAAAAATTCGATCTTTACATAGTAAAAATCTCAACTTTATTAAACAATGTCATATAAAAATCCGCCTTTCATGTTTTATAAATATAATATTTATTAACTATAAAAATCTACTTACTTTAAATAATTTAAAAGAAGACTTACCTCGATTTTTGAAAAGGAGGAGGGAGGTTTACTCGCATAGGGGGCTGTGGAGGGCGGTGATAAGCGTCGGTTTTTATTGGGCGGGGTTGGAGGGAGAAGAGAGACGGGAGAAGAAGGGGGCGTCGGGGTGGTGTGGAGCCAACTGGCTGAGGGTGGCGCGCGAGGCTTTGAGGGGGGCTCCGGGTATTGACGTCGAAGAAGGTGAGGAGGGAGAATGGGCGACGGGGTGGAGGAGCTGGAGGCGGTGGCCATCGTCGATGGGAAGGGGGATCGCCAGGGCGGAGCGCGACGTCGCCAGGGCTAGGCGGTGGGCGGCGTCGTGGCTTTTTTTTTCTTTTTTTTCCCAAAATCGATCTGAACGATAATAAAGGGGGGGGGGGCTTTGACTAGGAATAGGAGGATATAGGAGGTTATAATATATTATTTAATTTAAATTTTGAATTCCCTAACGTACCCTTCCCATTCGAATTCGAAATAGAACCCGCCGACTGTTGTCCCTAGCTAATTACCCCCATTCCGAACACAATGGGATATGTATCTTAAGCTGATTCGATCGTTTCGATCAGTTTTCGTGAAAATCAACATATAACTCTATATATTGAATTTGAACGCGCATTTCAATTTACTAGGGCCACATACGGACTCTAAAAATTCCCGAATAATATTTTCTAGCTTCGTATTGACTATACGATCCTAACAAAACTAGTTTCGTTGAATTCTGAGACCGTTTGAAAAATGGTCATTTTCCAGTCGATTAAAATCAACTGAAACTGGTCAAACGCGTTTTCCTTCGCCACGCTCACATATTGATTCGAAAAATTATGAAATCTGAAACCTAGCAATAATTTGACATCGCGGATCCAGCAAAAGTTGTTTCGTCGAAATCCGAGGTCGTTTGCAAAATTCCCATTTTTAAGGGCCTAAATTCCATAGCGACTATTCAGAATTTTCAACTGGACATAACTTTTGATTTCCGCTATGAAATTTCAATTTTTCGGGTTCGTTGGAAAGATATTCACAAATAGATTCTAATATTTTAGGTTTCGTTAAAATCCGGTTTATTTTGAATCCTGCACATCCATTTGAAGTTTGAAATCGAATTATCGAACTACCACGCCATTTTCAATTCCTTTTATAAATATAAATAAATATTTATATTCTATCGTTGATTCAAACGAATATATACGTTCGAATTATATTCAAAATAAATTTCCCATCGTTATTATTTAAAATAATTTATTTTAAATAATCAAAATTCGCTAAAATTGCCAAAATAAATTTTTTAAACTAGCCCAGATTTCCGAGTTATTACATATATAATGTATTTTAATCTCTGATGTTTTTCTGATGTATATTATCTTCATACTCTGTTATATTCTTGTACTTTGATGTAAATTGTTGTAACAACAATGAAGTGTTCTGTCGTTTGTGTTTCGATTAGTCTTGTTCTCAAAGCAGTCCACCTTCTTGTTCGGTATAGGCCGGCTAGGAAGTTCTGGTTGTCTCAGTCTGGTATCAGAGCTCGAGAACTAGACACATTAGAACCAAACGAAAAAATTCATCAGAAATTGGATTAGTAATATCAAATGAGAATGGCTCGTTAGAGATGGGATGAGTAGTATCCAAGAATGAGTTTCAAAGAGTGTTATTTTTAAAATAAAAGTTAAAACAAATTTTGTTTTGAAATTTTAAACCCTATTATACGTATTTGAGTATTTTATTTTATATTGAATTTGGACAATTGAGTATATAAAGATTTTGCATATACGCATCATGAATGTATATTCGAAGTCTCAAATATACTGGATAGATATAGAATCACACTCAAGCCGCCCGGAGATGACCCTGATGATCGCTATAGCATCATTAGTATTTATGTTTGAGTTCCGAAAGTGGGATATCTATATATTTCCAATTGGCTGGTGTGAGAACCAAAACTTAGATAAGATTTATTGTTGTGATTTGGCATTAAAAATATGATTTTTGAGAATATATTAAAGTTATATGTTTGAAAATGTAGTCAACAAATTGATTGCTGGTTGTGTTGTTTGATTATTAGTTTAACTAATAAAAGTATTGGATTGAGAAAACCAATAAAAGAATGAATGATAAGTAAAGACAAATCGAATCGAATGTTGAAATGAATTGAAAATTTATTGGAATTTCATACATGTGCATGTGTATATAATGAACAGGTCATAGCTTGGAAGCTAAGAAGAGGAATAAAATTGTATGCCCGACAAATAGGTACATATTAACAGTATTTATTGGGTTTTGATGATTTTATGAGCCGATTAGCAAGCCACTTGGCTTTTTCTTTTTCTTTTTGATTGATGAGGGCCCTGTAAGGCAACTTGCGGATTTACTGATCAGCCCATACAAAGGAGGTTATGGCGAAATTTTTCGAAAATTTAGACTGGTAGCCAAATTTTTGGGAAATTAGAAAAATCTTAGAAACTGAAAAGTTGAAGAATGAAAGTTGAATTGGTTAGTTAAACAACTTTCAGCTCCGTTCCTTCTCGAGGATGAAAAGATTTTAAGTGGGGGAGAATGGAGATTGTAACAACCCGGAAATTCAGAACCAATTTAAAATTTTTATTTTAGCTATTTTAAAGGATTTTGAATATTTAAAATGATTTATTTCAAATAATAATGATATAAATTTATTTTAATCGAAGTTAGAATGTAAAATTTTATTTTAATTATAAATTGAGTTTAAAATGGCGCGGTAGCTTGAAAATTCGATTTTAGATTTTAGTTGAATATACAAAATTCAAAATAAATAGGATTTCAGTAAAACCAGAAAAATCTGAACCAAATTAATAATATCTTTATAACGAATGTAAGAAACTGAGATTTCATAATATAAATTGAAAGTTATGTCCAGTTTAAAATTTAGAATAGTTGCTATGGAATTTATATATTTTTTTAGTATAATATATAGCCCTTAAAAATAGCCATTTTGCAAATGACCTCCATTTTCGACGAAGCCACTTTTGTTGGATCCAGAATGTCAAATTATAGTCAGGTTTCAAATTTCATAATTTTTGGATTTGATATGTGAGCGTGGTAAATTTAAACGCGTTTGGCAGTTTCAGTTTGAATTGGATCGGCCAGAAAATGGCCATTTTTCAAATGGTCACCAAATTCAATGAAATTAGTTTTTTAGGACCGTATCGTCAAAACATAGCTAGATTAATTTTTCTATAATTTTTGGAGTCAGTATGTGTCCCCAATAAATTAAAATGTACGTTTAAATTCAATATATATTGATTTATATTTTAATTTAAAAGAAAACTGATCGAAACAGTCGAATTGGCTTATGAAACCTATCCCATTGTGTCCGGAATAGGGTTATTTAACTAGAACGATAGTCATTGGGTTCGATTTGCAGTTCAGAACAATAAACAAGAATTTTTGGAATTAAATAATATTATTAAAAATATATGTAGGGCCAAATAAATAATCAAAACCCTAATTCCCTTTTTCCATCGTTCTGAGCCGCAACTATCAGGTTTTAACGATGGAAACCCTTTGATTTTTCTTCCTCAAATTCAGATTGGTCCACACAATAAAATTCAGTGCTCCAGAAGAGAGAATCAAAGAGCTTTATCCCCTCTACACATCCATACTAGTTTGATCGATTATCATATGGTATTTTCTCCAATATCCCTCCTCAAACTAGTCGACTTCGGCCTCGATTTCCTGGCCATCAGCGCCACCGAGTGCAACGCTCCTCTATGTGATGGCAGCTCTCACGGCGGCGCTCTGGGTGGCACACCTGATCGAGGTCCAGTGTATTGATTTGCGCGCCATCTCAAACCCTAGATCGGAAGAGTAGGTCGATGTATTACAGGAAAATAGAAAAGGAAGGTAACAATATTTTAAACGTTATTAAAAATATTTAATTATATTAATTATCGTATTAATTTGTTCAAACTTTGTAATTCCATAACTTTTTCGTATGAACTCCAAATCGCATGAAATAGGATCGGTTGCGATCATGGAGTCGAGAGTTTCACAACAAAACTGACTGGGTCCAATTTGGAGCAAGTTGCAGTTTGGGGTGAATACAAACCCGAACGGAACCAAAACCGTCAAAATAAAGAATGAAGGAGTGGAAACGAATATGGGAACTCTCTCTCACTCAAATTATTTTACTATTATTATATAATAGGTTGCAAATGAGGCTTAATAGCTCCTGATGCTATTTTTTTGTACAAACCATGGTTGATTGTTTGTTTGGATTGTGATTGGGATTGGTATTGTTGTATGTAAAATTATTTATATAAAATTGAATATAAAAATTATCATGAAAATAAAATAAAATAAAATAATATTCATGTACAAATCAGACGGTTTGTTTATGTACACCTATTTAACTGATCTGGATTGGGACGATAATTTTTACATGTCGCCCAACTTCACAAATAATCATCAGTATTTGTTGTTTGAAAACCCCACAAGGGAATTAGGATGATATTTGACATACACTAATCTAGATTGTTTAGTGGAATGTCAATCGATGGGTTCACAAACTGTATAAGCGTTATTTATTTATTTTAATGTTTATACAGTTGTAAAATGCACTCTGGATGTTATATGAAATTTTAATGATTGTTTATCATTATTGTTGTATACATGCGATGTATAAAATCCATATAACTGAAATTATATGGTAATTGATTGAGTCTGATTCCAATTCAGAATTAATGAATATTTTAAAATAATATTCAGTGAAGAATAAAATTATGATTTTAATGTCCGATTTTGGATGGACATGAAAATATTGAAATGTGAAGCCAAGTTAAGTAGTTAAGCGCCATTTTAACCCGAACGAGTTTATCGATCGATTTTATTCATTTTATAATGAATATAAAAAAGAATTGGTTTAAAAATCTGATATTTTGAAAATATTACCATTATATATATATATATATATATATATAAATGGCCTGAATAGAACGTTCCGTGCCGTGACCGTTCGCAAGTTTTGACCATTGACTTTGAATTGACATTACAAGAGATCCGACCGTCGGATTCTCCTAAAACTGGAACCGTTGGGTTTGTATCAGAAACTGATTTCCAATGAATATAAGTGATTTGAAATCTAACGGTTGGATTTGAAATTATGTCCAAATCAAATTTGGAAAAGGTTGTTATGGATGCAGTTCGATGACCGTTTATAGAAATCGACTGAAAAGGCCTTAATAAAAATATTAAAAATATAAATAATTTGTGTAAAATCATAATAAATGATTTTGAAAGAACTGGATGGAAAATTCTACATTTATTATCAAAATGAACTAGTTATTAACTAGAAAGATAATCCAACGTTTTTAAATAAATAAATTGGATTTGAGAATGGTTTTTACCTAACCAGAATTTTCTAATGTATGAATTGGAATGGATTTGGATAAAAATAATTTTTGGGATATTTCGATATCGGATTCCGTGACTATACAGATATTGTGGAGGAATTTGGAAGATAAATATATATCGTTATTCCCTATACAATATGTGTTGGTTTCAGAATTTGATATTGAGTGTAATTCGATATAATATCTGGTAAGAGCCTTATATTTAATATCAAAGTGGATTTTTGGTTTGTCGTGAATGGTGTCTTCAGTAACACTGTTCTTAAACCCCGTGTGAAAAGAATAAATCTTTTAATTAAGATTATTAGAGTTTCCAGTTATATTTAGTAATTGGAATAAAATGGAATGTGGATTGGGTTTATTGTGAATTGTGTTTTTAACAACATTCATTCTTTAACCTGATTAACAGTGAAATGTGATTTGAAATATATAAATATTTTAATAAGATTGAACGGAAATTTTCCGAAGTTAAGTTTTCCAATTTAATATATTAAATTGGAATTGAATGTAATTCAGTTTAGTGATAATTGAAGTGAGCTTCTGTGGAGGAAGACTGTTACTATATATGGAATTTAAAAAGCTTTGTCATTATTCCATTTATATTATTAGTCAGATACAAAAATTGATATCGATTATATATTGATCCGTTTCTCGTGAAAGTTCCATTTTATGGAATGTGATTTTGGTTTTATCGTGAACTGTGTTTTTAAATGACATTGGTTCTTTAACCCAATTAAAGACAGGATTACATGTCTAACACTATATTTCGAACCGTATTGTTGATCTTTATTAAATATATATCTATTTGGTGGTGGAGAATTTATTCTCTTGCTTAACACCCTTGTCTGAGACGTATGAGGTTAGAGGTTATATATTGGTAGAAATCAGGGGTACGGAGTAGATTGTTGATGTGGCATGTTTGTGTTTCCAAAGTTAAATAATCATTAAATAATGATTGTTGGAAGAATAAAACTAAGTGGTGTTTTAATGAATCTTCAGTTAGATTGAAATGTGAATGTGATAATTTAAATTATCAAATGTGGGAAATGATCGAGAATGGAGTATCACCAATTTTGCTCCAAGCGATAGTTAAACCTTTAATTAGTTTTGTATGGAATTGGTAATAATTTTTACGGATTACACAGTGGTGTTAGATATAGAGTACTACCATTTTTGCTCCATGGGATGAATAGGTTGGGATTGGGAAATAACACAAATGATTACTTCGGTAAGGTTCGTTAATCCCAACTAGTTTGGAAAAACCTTAATTTGGTTTAAACTGTGAAAAGAATATTTGAATAAAAGAATATTCTGGATTGGAATGAAGCATATGTTTTGTTTTTATGGAAATTTTTTGTAAGATATGCGAGTTATTAGGAAAGACTGGGTTTATCCCATTCTAAATAATTAATACGACGATAAGTCGACGATGAAGACGGTGGTTGAAGATCGGAGATCTACACATCGTTTGGATGATTACTGATTCCCTGATTAGGCTTTACAACAAAGATGAGGTAATAAGTGGTGATTGTCCAGACATACTTGGAGTTCGACTAGACATGTAAGGACCTCTCTCCGGTAGTGGATATATGGGGCGAGGAATAAGGTGCGTCCGGTTTCGTTCAGGCCTAGAACAGAAATGTAAATGGATATATGTCTGACGTTGGATTTTATTATGTGTTGATTGATTTCTATTAAATATATATCTGTTTGGTGGCAGAGAATTTATTCTCTTGCTTAATACCCTTCTTTGAGACGTACGAGTTAGAGGTTATATATTGATAGACATCAGTTGCATGACGTGAATTGTCAGTGTGACATGCTAAGATGAAAATGATCAAGGCTTTTGTTGAAAAGAAGAGTCTTGTGATTAATGATCAAATCACGGCTTTAAATAGCATAGCTCTGTGTATAGCATTAATCCACGAGCCTCACACCCCGGTATGAACCAGAAACGGGAGAGGACACCAGGGAGGACATGCGTTTCCTTTTAGCTAGGAGTGGTGTCATGGCATGGAGTCCAGACATTTTACTTGGAAAGCGAGGTACCTCGGATTTGAGTCCCTAGTGGCTCTTGGTATGGTTGACGTACTGACCAGATTTACTCCGCATATGGCGGGAACCGTATTATTCAGGAATTACTAATCTACTAACGTAAGTATGGACCGACCCTCGCGTTCCTAGGTGCAGTTGCGGCTGTATCCTGAGACATGTGCTAGATTGTTTGGAATGTGGTAAGGATGATCCCTTGCCTTGGTTAATGATGGAAATCCAATTTCCAATACGACATCATGCGGTTTTGATTGTAAACCAATATATGGAGACATGATATATGGTACCCATGCCTTCTATGATTGATACATTATGATTGAAAGTGTTTTTGAAACATATAGATACTAATAATAATATCAAAATGATTTGTTTTAAACGTAACAAGCATGTTTGGCTATTATAAGGGAAAACTCTATCCTCCGGCTTGCGTTGCATTGTGTAATGGGACCTGAGTCCTATAATAGCTTCATTTTTCAAAAAAACATTGCGTTATCTATAAACTGTTTCATGGGGGTAAACCCGTTCCATGTCATATGGCGTGGTCCTTTGATTTACCAAATTTTTAATGTAAAGTTTTAAATAACTCTATTAGTTCTCACACCAGTCCCATGACTGACGTTGAGTTTATTGTTTTAACCTAAACTCTGGGTGCCCATATTTTCCACATGGGCAGCTAGTAGTTTTGGTTTTCGTAGATATTTCTTTTCCTGGGATCCTGGATTACAGCTGGAGCTATATTCGGAAAGCTCTGTATCCGTGTATTTCTTTCAATTGTGTTATGTATTATTTTTCCGCTGCTATATAATGTATTTTAATCTTTGATATTTTCTGATGTATTTTATTTATTCATATTCAATTATATTATTGTACTCTAATGTAAATTGTTGTAACAACAATGAAATGTTTTGTCATTTGCGTTCCGATTAGTCTTGTTCTCCAAGCAGTCTACCTTCTTGTTCGGTTTAGGTCGGCCGGGAAGTTTGGGTCGTCTCATCAACACACAATAGTCACCTTAATCTCCCCAGCTAGAATACATCTCATAGACAGTTTTTGATCGAACATGGGAACCAGATGGGTTTCAAGTTCCCCTTGAAGACATCAACATGCTACAGTCATTTCAGTATCCCACATAAGCATGTTAGGCAGGTTATTCTTCCAAGGGATGATTAAGCAGAAGAAGGCGGACGGAGAACAAGAAAAAAATGGATGCAATTGTTGATATGATGTATAGAAAACATAAAAACAAGAAATATCATTATGAAACAGACAATCCATCCTCCACTCCATCCACCAATGTTAGTATCTCTCCCTTTGCTAATGCAAGCCCATACTCCACTAGATTTGAAAACCACAATTGAGCGTGTGAAGAAATTTACAGATACCTAATATTTGAAAGCAATTTCACTGGTCCAAATCATGGAGAATAAAGATACTCTCACACTTCTAGACGAGAATACCCGAGAGTGGTTGTGGTACGAGATCGAAAAATGAAATCATACTATTAGATACCAACAAGATATGATGTCTATGCCACCACATTCATTTGCATCGTCTAAATATCCACTGAACTTTCCACTTGCATATCCACCGAATTTTCCACCTACGTATCCACCGAACTTTCCACTTATCTTTCCACAACAGTACCCACCACAATAGTTTTCATTTCCAAATCCTGCTATTTATTTCATACTTTGTATTCTGAATTTTGACTATGTATTTCATAGTATGTATTTTGTATTCTGTAGCAGGAATTTATCTATTTTATTTACGAATAATTAACAAATATGAAATAATGATATAAATAATAATTTTTCCGCTCTCGCTTAGCCTCTTCTGTAAAAAGAATGCATTGCCTTTTTGTCAACTTTACCATTTCCAACCCCTACAAAATACCACTTCAAAATACGCCGTTTGGTTCAGAAAAGAATGATACCTATATAAATATGACTTTGTTGATCATAAATGAATTTTTAGAATGATCGATTTTAAAAATCTTAGAAGACTTGAAATTGAATGATGCTCGATTTGAAAAATGATTGTTGAAATTATAGTAAGAAACCAAAACTAGATTGGTATTGAAATGGAAATTCTATAACCTTGGATTATATATAAATATATTTTGACATGAAAGTTTCAAAACTTATGTATGGAAAATCTATATAAAACAAAGTTAATTCGGGAACTATTAATTTGGAAGGTAACCAATATGAAATGATGATCTTACATATAATGGAACTTATATAAGAATGATATGCTTGAAAAATATGATTTGGAAAATCTTGTGTAAATGGACATTTATATAAACGCATATATGCAGAATGTGAAATTAAGTAATATATATATATATATATATATAGTATCATATGTTTTCAAACCGTATACATGGGAAATTTCTTCCATTGAAAATCAAAATCCTACTTAGTAGGGTTGCATTGAAACTTCGCAGGAATGTCCATAGTTGCGTTGGAACTCCACGGGAGTGTCCATCGAAAACCACAGTTGCATTGGAGCTCTATTGATTGGAGTGTCCATCTAAACCTGGAATCTCACACGATGGGATCATATTTGATATATTATACTGATGACAACATAATTCGAGTGGAGATGATGTCTACATATACAAGCGACTCCACTAGGGTAGCGGCGTAATCACGGCGTAACTGAGATCTATAAGACATAATGTAATTCGAGGGGCGTAATTCCTACAGTACAAGTGACTCCACTGGTATAGTGGCGTAAACTCCGAGTAACAATGATCTATGACAACAACCATGCACAATTCGAGGGGTGTAATTCCTATAGTTACAAGTGATTCCACTAGGATAGTAATGTAACACGCCGCGTAACTGCGATCCGTGGGGGAATTTTCTTTCCTATTTTTTTTATTTTTTTAAAGTATTTTCACTAGAAGTTGAAACAAGCCTATTACGTACTTAAAGGTTTTTGTCATATGTCTGATCAATGTATGCATAATTCTATAAGAACAACAATAAACTTGTTAAACTTAGATTTATAAAGTATTTTGAAATTAAATAACAAATCAATGACATGATATTGAATGTCGGTTAACTATACAGACCCAAAAATTCCGATGTTTATGAAAAATTGATTTTTTGATAATTTTGAATAACCGCGCACGTTCTGTATATGTACATTAATATTTTAGTTTGATTCCAAAAAGTATAACGATCAGACAAGATATTTATATCAGTTTTATCAATTTACCGTTTCAAAAAATGTACCGTTTAGTGTTAAAAAATGAGATTTTTTTCCAAATAGTGAAATTTGAGACGTTTTAGTATCATTTAAAAATGTATTTTTAAATACAAAGATACATGTTTTAACAAATTTAGTAATATAAGAAATTCATTTTTTGTGATTTGGTCTACATTAAAAGGTGCACTAAATAAAATGTCAAAATATGACTTTTTAGAGTATTGGCAAAAATCAACGCTTTAACAAAAAAAATTGTCTTAACGTAATGCAACTTAAATAGTAACATGTGATTGTGTTAACAAAATTTTCAATACTCTCTTACGTCAATGTAAGATTAATTAAGCTGATAAAGTAATTAGTTAAGTTAAGAAAATAAAACAAAACATGATGTGACATAAAGTAAGTCATTTTACATCTTTCCCTTTTTCTAATGTGATGTGATACGTTTTCATAGAAAAGGAGAAAAAAAATTATCGTTATTACACCCTTTCGCTTCTCATTAAGGTTATCTTGTCTCGTAAAGCAAGTGTCAACTCATGGGTTAAAAAAATCAACAAAAGTGGCAAGTGTAATTTGGTAATTTGACAAAAAATTTGCAACTATTAATAAGCACCCACACCCCTCTCTCTTCTTTATATACCCACTTCTAAACCTTCCAAACTCTACTCCATTTCCACCATTACATTTCCATCTTCTTCTCCAAACTATACTCCATCCCCACACTCTCCACCCATGTCTAAATTCTGCTCAAACCCCTCCTCCTTAGCCAAAAACAATCACCCCAACATCACTACTCCTTCACGACCACATCTCCTTTTTTCCTCTTGGAATTCTCCACCCCCAATGCCCCCTCACAGCCCCTCCCCCACACTTACGGCCACACTCCCCATCTTGTAGCCCTCTCGGCCACACACCTAAACACCTCTCCAATTCTCCAAGGTCAAACCCCTTTTATATATAAAAAGTTTACAAAGCAAAAGGAAAAGAAAACGAAGCAAGGTGTACAAGCAATCTGAAACATAACAAAATTAAAAATAGGCGGAGTGGAAACCAAGGTGAGAAATCACTAACGAATCGGTTAAGAATATCATGGTTATTTAGTATATATATCATATGCAAGTACACCCTTTTTATTGTAATTAATGACTGATTATGATGTTATAATGTGTTTGTTTGAATGGTTAGTAGCACTAATATTATGATATTGATTATCTGCTTTGATACACATATATATGAATGTTAGAATTGATTCTGAAGTATAAATAAGTTGAAATGTTGCTTAAAAATGATTACAACACATATCTAGGTGATTCAGAAAAATTTTGTATTAAAATCCGATATTTACTTGAAATAAGCTTGTCATGACATCGTAGTTCGTGTTTTACAACCCATAACTTCAAACCGTTATATGGAATGCGGTTTAAATCGGAATCCATCGAAATGAAAACACTTTTGTTTAAAAATTGTAATAGTTTTCAAATGAAGAAAGAAAATCAAGATTTCATCTTGTAGATATTGAGTTATGTCCAAATCAATTTAACATAAAAACCGCGCTTGTGTAGCTTCTTTTATGAAAGGCGAGCGGAAAATTTTATTTCTCAAACAATTTGTTTTACATTATTTACAACAACCTTAATCACTACTTAAAGCACATTAACTCACTAAACCAAAATCTCAAAGCACGGCTCAACAAACAAATGTATCATGTCAAACACTACTGAATAAAAATAAGACCTTGTGTTACAAAAGACACAAGTAAAAACATGTTATCATCTAGAACAGCCTTTTATATCCTTTAGAATTCTCAAATTTATGACTGTGTAGAGCTGGCGTGCATTCATCACTCCAATTCCAAAGATTCTACAATTCCTCTTAGTCCATACTGCATAAACAAAACGTTTCAAAAAAATTAAAAGTAACTTTGTTTTATTATTCTTCCATCGAGTAGCCTTAAAAATATTGAACCATTCAATCATGCTCTTATTAGATGGCCCATGAAATCCATTATTTACTATAATTCTGCACCATATTTGATGAATATTAGTACACTCAAAGAATATGTACATAGTTGTTTCAGCTTCAGCCTTGCAAAGCACACACAGATTATCAGGAATTAAGCCAATAGAGAATAGTTTTTCCTTAGTATTAAGTTCATTTTCCATGACCTTCCAAATAAGGAAATTCTCTTTTGCTGAATGTAACACCCCGTAGTTTTCAAAAACACTATAATAATAAACTTAAGAATACTTAATTAAATATTGGGAATTAAGTAAAACGGACCACGCCATTGCGTTTGTCTCGGAATTCTGCTTAAGTTAGACTCCGAGTTTGCGTAAAACGGACATCATATAAAGAAGATATTAAGGTTTGAAGTTTGTATACATATAAGCAAAGTAAATACAAATAAACTAGAACAGAAATCAAAATAGAAGAGCGGGAAAAAGGGAGGGCATTCGGCCTATTAGGGGTCGTCCCCATGCCTCATGGGTGTCAACCTTTGGGTCGACCCCTACACGGGTGTGTCGACCCCTGGGTCGACCCCGCGTAGATCTGGGGTAGACCCATTTCTGCGAATGTGGACTCATTTCTTGACTAGATTTGTTGACATTAGGCTATAAATAGGACCTTGTTTCTATTGTTTTGTTCATCAAAAACAATGCAGACAATGAGGTGTTGCCCCAACTCAAATTGAATCAGCCTATTCTTCTGCAACAACTTATAAGCATACAAGTATCTCTGCTACAACATCAACATTCAATTCTCTGTTCTTTAGATCCAGTCACAGTGAGTTCAAGTTATTTTTAGATATAAACATTTAAATAGTAATCTTGACATGTTTATAGGTTGGGATCTAAACCTGTGCTTGTTAATAACTTGAATCATAACTAAATAGATCTGCCACTACTTGTACACCTAATCTACTGTTTAGTTCTCATATGCCCATTCTTATGCCTATTCTGTTATTATGCCTAATCATGACACCATATGCCAATTCTGTTAGTATGCCTATTTCTGCCATCATATGCCTATTTTGATTTTATGCCTATTTATGTTCTCTTCTTTCCCTCCTTGCCTTTTTATTTTTATAGCCACGCCACCTTTGAGCCTAGGCCTATCGCTGAAATATGCGAACGCACGAAATTGGGTACGATTATGATAAATTGGGGCATAACTTATATTGTAAAACATGATTGGGATTTGGGGGCATAATCTATACCTCAATCTAAAACTTTAATTTGGGAATAATTTGTATCGTGAATCAGACTGGGATTTGGGGCATAACCTAGGATAAACATGTGAAATTGTTTAATAATGAACATGCCTAGATCTACAGTAATTAGAAACCTTAACCACACACAGGCACGAACTTAGAATACACTTATAGTAGAAGTCTGCCCGGAACCGCCCGGCAAGTCCAACGTCCCTAAGTGGTTAATCTAATGTAAGGGGTCGAGTGCATAAATGTAAACGTAACGGTGCTAAGACACGAGGTTAAGTCTGACTTGTGGTAGAAGTCTGCCCGAAACTAACATGCATATCCATCATTTACGAGCAGATAATTTCTCCAAGATATGCAAGGATTTCTATGCTATGGGAGGGAAGCCATACCGAGGAATTTAGACTTTTGTAGAAGAAAGGAATTGGCTTAAAGAGACAGAGGATTTGTTTTGGATTTTTAAGGTTGACGACCGCAGAAAGAATCACTTGGCCGTTTGGCAGTTGAAAGATGAGGCTTCATTCTGGTGGGAAGTGATGCAAGCTGGGCGTCCAGTTGAGACTTGGGATGATTTCCGATAGAGATTCAAAATGAAGTTTCATTCTCAAGTTGAGCAAAGCATGCAAGTGGAAAGGTTTTTAGCACTTGAGCAAGGAGGCATGTCTATCAAAGAGTATCTTGATAAGTTCAATCAATTGGCGAATTTTGGTTTAGAGCTAGTGAATACCCCACACAAGAAAACTTTGAGGTTTGCTAGAGGATTGAATGAACCCTTTCATATGTAGGCTATGTCTCATATTCCGATGGGAGAAACTTTTGAGAAACTTGTTGATATGGCATTAATGCACAAAAAAGATAAAGGTGAAATTAAAGAGGCTAAAACTGATGAAACAAAAAATAAGAAAGTGTATCCCAAGAAAGAACAACAACAACAACAAAAGAAGGGCAGAAAGAACGAAAAAGGCCAAGAAAAGAGGAAATGTCATAATTGTGGATGCGTGGGTCAATTGAGCAATGAGTGCAGGAAAACGAAGAATTCTTGTTTCCATTGTGGAGAGGTTGGACATCTTATTAAGGATTGCCCAAAGAAGCTAGAATAGGGCCAAATGGCAGGATCTTCTGGAAGGAAGGTGCATGCTCTCGTGGCTGATGTACCAGATAGAGGTAGGAAAGTTTCTGTTGAAGGTTTAATTTCTCTTTCCAATCATCCTATTAGGATTTTTTGATTCTAGCGCTTTGCATTCTTTTATATTTGATTTGGTGGTTGAGTCTCTACACCTTAGTACTAGTATGGTTTTGGATCTCGTTGTTATCTCAAACCTCATTGGAGGTACGGCTCATTTGTTTATGATTTGTCAGAGTTTAGAATATTTGTGATGTCGTCGAGTCTGAGTGCGACTCATATATGCTTGGTTTCATGGGCTATGGTTTGATTCTAGGGATGGATTGGCTATCCATGTATGGTTTCATTCTAGATTGTGAGAGGATGGTCGTTAGACTTTTGACTTACCATGGGGGTGCCCTCTAGATTTCTTGTGGCCTTAAGGGGTATGTTATGCTTAGTTTCCTAGAGTCTTTTGATGCATCTATCGACGATTTACGATCTATACCATTAGTCTGTGAGTATCCTGATGTTTTTGAGGAGGTTCGGGGTTTACCTCCGAGGTGCGAGATTGATTTCCGTACATACTTGGTGGACAATGCAAAGCTAGTTGCATTGTCTATGTGTTATATGCTCCAAGAGAAAGGAGGGAGCTCAGCAAGTAAGTAGGGGAGATACTTGAGAATGGGTTTATTAGGCAAAGCATATTTGAATGGGGTGCTCCAGAAGTATTCACCACTAAGGCGGATGGTTCGCTTCGCTTATGTGCGGATTATAGGGAGTTGAATAAGCCCGCTAAAAAAAATAGGCACCCACTTCCGAGGATAGATGATTTGTTTGACCATCTTGTTAGTGCATCTTTTTCTCCTAATTAGACTTGGCTACGATATTTCATCAATTGAGGGTGGCCGAGGACAGTATAGACAAGATTTCCTTTAAAACTCCATAGGGTTTCTTCGAATGGCTCGTCATGCCTTTTGGGTTGACGAATGCACCCGCTTATTTTGTGGATCTGATGAGTAAGGTGTTTCGGGAGTATCTAAATAAGTTCGTTGTGGTCTTTGTTGATGACATCTTGATTTTCTCAAAGAGTGAGGAAGAATATGCTTTACATTTAAGGGAGGTTTTGAAAACTCTCTGTGCACACCAACTTAAGGCGAAATTCTCCAAATGTCATTTTTGGAGAAAGGAAGTGAGATTTCTAGGGCATGTGGTCTCTAAAGATGGGATATCAGTTGATCCCGCGAAAATAGTTGCAATTCAAGATTGGCAGATTCCAAAGAATGCAACGGAGGTGAGAAGTTTTCTTGGATTAGCAGACTATTATAGGAAGTTCGTTAAGGACTTCGCAAAGATATCATCCCCACTCACCAGACCGACGAAGAAGAATCTCACGTTTTCTTGGGGTATAGATTGTGAGGATGCTTTTCACCGATTAAAGAGGGCTCTAACAACAGCCCCAGTCTTGACATTGCCTGATGGGAACAAAGTGTTCACAATATACACTGATGCATGTGGTACAGGGCTTGGTGTGGTTCTGATGCAAGAGGGAAGGGTAGTATGTTATGAAGGTAGACAGTTAAGAGTTCATGAAAAGGACTACCCTACCCATGACTTAGAGTTGGCTGCCATAGTATTCGCACTTAAGACTTGATGCCATTATCTACTTGGAGAGAAGTTCGAGTTGTACACCGATCATAAATCTCTCAAGTACTTGTTCTCATAGAAGGATCTCAATATGAGGCAACAAAGATGGATGGAGTTCCTAGCGTTCTATGACTTTGAGATTGCTTATACCCCTGGTAAGGGTAATGTGGTGGCAGATGCACTGAGTTGGCAGAGGATGACTTTGAGTCCTCTGTTTGTAGAGCGGCAGAGCATGGAGTATGTATCGACTTTTGATTTCAAACCCTCTACCGAGTTCACACCTGGTTTATTCACTGCACCAGAAATAACCTTTTGTAGCGTTGAAAAAATGCTGCTAATATAGCGTGTCGATAAACGCTGCAACACGACATGCAACTAAAAGTCTAAAAGTTTTAGTTGCATTGTAGAGAACGCTACCAAAAATGAATATATTGTAGCGTTTCTAAAACCCTACAAAAAGGTCTTTTGGTAGTGTCTTAAAAACGCAACCAAAATGATACTTGCACCCTTCTTTTTTTATTTTTTAGCAGCATTTTTTCTTTGCTACTATAATATTTTTGCAGCATTTAATCTTTCCTACTGTATATATTTTGTTGTATTTTATTTCAGCTATAATATTTTTTGTAAATTGTATTTTCTCCAGTAGCATTTCCAACAATCACTTATATATAATAGCAATATTAAAACAAATAATCAATCACATAATTATCATTTTGGAACCATCGATAACAAATAATTAAAATAACACATTAATTGCATAACCAAGTGTAATATCCACAATCACTTCAATAAGTATTTCGACAAAATAAGCAAATCCATATACCACAACTATTTACAAACAAGTCTACACTAGTACGAACAAAATATTATAATACATAATAGTTAAAGTCTTGTTCATGGTTTAATTACCATCAGTTCTTTAATGTCGTTGTTCTTCACTAACACTTCGAAAATACTAATTACCTGTACATAGTATAACGGTCAACAGATAGAATTGCATGCAAGTATAACAGGTGGAAACATCAACAAAATAGCAAAACAGCAATAAAAACCCCACTATGCTAAATTGAATAAATCTTATGTAGACTTGTAAATGAAGAAACCTTATAACCATTTACAAACAAGTTATACACATTAAAATTTAATTTAAAGGACAGATTATTAGTACGAGTCTTGTGTTATTTTACTTCCAAGTTCTTTTTAAAGTAATTAGTTTTGTGTAGGGACAACAATATACAGATGGAAAATAAAAAATGTATGCAAGTCATATATCTTTTCGCTCAAGAGATGCTTCCAAAATTCCAAAAGATAAAATAACATAAATGGATTCATTTTTTTTCACTCCAAAAACGAAATATAATGAACATATGCATATATAACTTTATCAAGAATTCCTCTTCCCCATCCAAGTTATTAATGTATTCAACCAAACTTGTGGAACCAACTGTTTAAAACAAATATGAAAACGTCAGTTGTGCAGGTAATGCATGATTGCATTTTATTCCTTCGAAAAAGTTTATATACTTACCTAAAGCATACAACATCATCTTCAAGTTAAGAAACTAATATGCAATAACCTTCCACAAGATATAACAGCCTCCATGAAATCTCCAAGAAATTTTAATTCTTGTTTTTCAAGCTCCACCATATATTTTTCTTTTCAGTTGGCTTATTTGCAATGTTTTATTCATAAGCAGTATTATCAGAAAATATAATATAAATCAGGAACAATAATGAAATTTAAACCATGAGAAAGAAAATAGTTGAACATAAAATAATGATGGACATAAAAAACCTACCTCCTTCATGATCAATGGATTTGCAGTGCACCCCATCACTCAGGAAAGTTACTGTTACTGAATTAAAAAAGGTTTAGTAAAACTTAGATAGCCACCACCACCATATCTAAAAGAAATATTATGGTTAAGCTTGAAAAAAGCCTTATATCAATACATGTATCATTCTAGACTTATTACAAGAATATATCATCTTTTGCACCATGTCAGGTATTGTGCTGACTTAATACATGACGAATGTTTTAACACCATACTGCACAAGGTATATAAAAGAACAGGAAAATAGTCATAAAAAATGTGTTGTAAATAGTCCTAATGGTCACTTTGACTTTAATGAAATAGTGGCACCCATTTTGAATACTTGCAAACATTGGGAAATAGCTAAAGGGCAACCTGTAAGGTAACATGATCACCCCACTCCTATTTCACAACAGAAAAAACGTAAACAACATAGTAATGTTACTTTAAGTTTTGACTATGTAAACAATACAATACTTGAAGAGGTTTTTCATGTAATCATTGAAAGCCATAGGTACATATCCCTCATTATTTTCTAGATGAGTCTTAAGCTGAAACATTTGAAATCGACGTACAATTATTTACACATAAGTTATAAAGATAAATTTGTGACAATAGTCAATGTTGTTAATGACATAACCAGGCACACCTGGTTGAGGATATATGCATGGAATAGAAATTATTGCATTGATATCACTTGTAAGCTCAATTCACGTTATATAATGTCGGAACCGTGCAGGTTACAATGTTTAAATATAAATGACAATTAAATCTACATTTCAATGATCCAAAATTATCTCAAGTTAGTCAAGTCCTAAGCAGAATGCATCTTGTTAGTCTATTTATATTGCTTATTGTAATCAGTTAACCAGTTACTCAAATTTTTTCACATATTTAATTTGATCGGCCTGAGTGAACATTTCCTAATAGCTCAGCCGTTTTTGCCTTCTCCGTGGAATCAAGGTAATCCCACCCTCTAGATCTAGAAGCCCTCCACCATGTCCTCCGACTCCCAAGATACGGAAAAAAAACATCGAGATATGGAAAATTAAGAAACTAATCAAAGAGCTCGAGTCTGCAAGAGGCAATGGCACAAGCATGACATCCCTGATCATGCCCCCTAAAGATTGGTCTCCCGATTCGTGAAAATGCTGGGCGATGATGAGTACGGAACGACCTCCAACATCAAGTCCCGCTTCAATCTCCAGTCTATCCTGGGCGCCATCACCTCCGCCCAACAACGCCTCAAGCTCTACAGCAAAGTCCCACCCAACGACCTTGTCCTCTACATCGGCACCATCGTCATCGACAACGGTAAGGAGAAGAAGGTCACCATCGACTTCGAGCCCTTTAGGCCCATCAACACCTCCCTTTACCTCTATGACTTCAAGTTCCACACCGAAGCCCTAAACGAGTTACTTAAGTCCGACAACAAGTTCGGGTTCATCGTCATGGATGGTAGCGGCACCCTGAGTGGAAACATCCGCGAAGTCCTACACAAATTCATGGTCAACCTACCCAAAAAGCATGGCAGGGGAGGTCAGTCCGCCCTTCGTTTCGCCCGTCTCCAAATGGAGAAGAGGCACAATTATGTCGGAAAGACGGTCGAACTCGCTACATAGTTCTTCATAAACCAAGCCACAAGTCAGCCCAACATTTCCGATCTGATCCTGGCTGGCTTGGCCGATTTCAAGACTGAGCTCAGCCAGTCCGACATGTTCGACCCGCGCCTCCAGGCCAAGATCCCCAACGTGGTCGACATTTCCTAGGGAGGCGAGAACGGCTTCAACCAGGCCATCGAGCTCTCCGCCGAGGTCCTCGCGAACGTTAAATTCATCCAGGAGAAGAAATCAATTAGAGGAGATCAATCGGGATACTGGAAAGTATGTTTTCGGCGTGGACGACACGTTAAAGGCGCTTGAGATGGGGGCTGTTGAGATTTTGATAGTGTGGGAGAAATTGGAAGTTGTTAGGTATATGCTTAAGAATAACGTGACCGGGGAGGTGGTTGTGAAGCATTTGACCAAGAAGCAAGAATCTGATCAGAGCAATTTCAGGGATGCAGGGAGTAACGCCGAGCTTGAGGTCATGGAGAAGACTTCGTTGCTGGAGTGGTTTGCGAACGAGTACAAGAGATTTGGGTGTTCACTTGAGTTTGTTACTAATAAGTCGCAGGAAGGGTTGCAGTTTTGTAGAGGGTTTGGTGGCATTGGCGGCAATTTTGAGGTACCAGCTTGATATGAGGTCCTTTTGATGAAGTTTCCGACCATGAATTTTACGAGGATTCAGACTAAATCATCAGAATGTACTTTTGATATAGTAGGGAGAGTGTTAAGAAACCAGTTGAGAGTTGAGACTCTTTTCATTTTTTGAATGTTTGGTTTTGTGAAATACTTCTTTGTCTTTGAATCTTTGATCAGAGCATTAACATTTTTAGTGTGAAAAGAAAAAAAAAGAAAAAAACATTTCCTAATTTTGGCGATGTCTTTTTTATGCCTTGCTACTAGCATATGCTTATTGTTCAACATCTCCCTTACATAAGCTATAGGATGAAATTGCAGATGCATTTGTACTGAGAAATAAATATAAAAGTTTGTGTACTATAAAGTTTTGCAATAGCTCAAGGGCAATGTAATTCTAGTGTAACGTTAATTTGATATTTCATGTAAAGCTAGCTCAAAGGCATTTATGTACAAAAAGAGGATACGAACATACATTCCAAACCATAAATTTCTCCACCTTGCACTAAGATCAAAGAAAAAAGATGGGGGAAAGGTACCTTTTGACTAATATCTGCATCAAGTCCCTCATAAGCATCATCTAATTTATCCTTGATAGCAAGAATACAAGCAGAAAGATGAACATTTGGTCTTTAAAGCTATGATATGAACATAGATTCCACAAAACAGGAGAGAAATTTACCTCCATGAGATACCTTGAACTATATTAAACCAAAAAGCAACCCACAACATTAAACCGGTGCCAACCTTTCTGGGAAAATTGGTTAAACTATCCCTAGGATTCGAGTCCTTATGATTAGAACATCAACCAAAATGAGGATAACAAATGAGAATAAAAGGAAAAACAAAAGGATGTCAAAGCAGATACATGATGAAAGGATTGAAAGAAAAGAGACGCATACATGCAATGAAATGACCGATTGCAAAAATTATGAAGCACTGGCGATGTCTTCACCCAGATTGGTCCTTTAACGCTGTGATTAGCAATAAAAACCAAACCAATAATCAAAATTTAGCAATAAATTTTGATTAGAAATAAATTTAGTGATAAGTGATTAGCAGGAGTGTGTCACTAGCATGTTTGTTACTTCATCTTCCTTGTCTAAATAAATTCTCCAATAAATATTACCTGATTTTATGTTCCTTCTTGGAAGGTATGTATTTGAGGTATCGGACAAATTGAGAGGTTTGAACCATGTTTCCTACGAGACCCACAAATTCAATCATGTATCCCTATCCTTAGCAGCTGCTGCGTACACATATCGTACCACATAAACCTGTTTTCAGTAAAAAAAAAAGTGGAATTTGGAACAATACGTAAAAAAATTTATTTAAGAAATGAATGCTTTGGGACAAAATAGTTAGTTGCTACCAAATAATTATTGACAGCATGTGCACCAAAATTGTAAAACCACCTCATAATTTAGCTTATATAGAATGCTAGCATGTATCCAAATGCATATTGATCAATAGTTGAGTGCAAATTCAATAAACTCATTCATGATATTAGTTGTTTATGCCTATACACAGCAAAATTCTTAGATGCCAGTACCATATTATTATGTTCATTTTATCAACTCCTACTCCCCATGGCAGATCCACACCACCTACAACACTAAATCCAACCACGCTAAATTTTTAAAATGAATTTTAATTTTGAGTGCATACGTTCAGCTTGAATTAAAGAAATTAAGACGAACATATAAGATATAAACTTAATCGATTTTAAAATGTTAACGTGGAATAATTCAATAATAAAACAGCAAAATATAGACTTATAGAATTCTAACATTTTACATAAAATTGTTCTTGAAATTTTTTTACAATGAAAAAGTAGATAGTCGTTTCGTCGAATTTCGATTTGGTTAGCTCCGTTTTGCACAAACGATTAATGTTTATCGGTCACGTATATAATGTAAATAATTAAATTTCATTCAAACGATAAAATAAGAGTTTCAGTACATGAGTCAACATCCTCATTTAACCTCTCTCATCCTGCATATCTCTCTTCCGATTACCGAAACTATCTCCACCACCGCCCCTTCCTAGTTTAACCTCCCTCGTCCTACAACAATAGCCTGACCAAAGCCATCCAAAACAACTGTACATGAGTCAACATCCTTCACCACCTCATCCATTGTTGTAGCTCCAACTACCTTTTGTCATTCACCGAATACCCGCAACCGCAACCACGCTTCGGTCAAACCGCCTCTACCTTTCACTCTCCATTGGTCATCGAGTAAATACAAACACACTATTTCTCATTAAAGAGCTTGTTTAGTAGTTCTCAAGCAACTAGCATTCTCAAATATAATCAAAAATAACAAAATAATTAATCTTCTTTGAAACTTTCAATTGCTTATTTTGAACAAATTAAATATACTTCTTTTGCGTCCGGTTCAAAAATGACCATATATCCCATGTCTTTTAACGTGCCAAAAGAGCCCACCCTGATTTGACCTAAAACGGACAATCAATGGAGGCCTTAATAAAACCTTATTTATGGAGCTTGAAATGCTACTGGAAATCACTAGAATCAAGCATATTCATGAAAATACGGTACCTTCATGAATAAACCATATGCATAATATGGAAGAAAGTTTCTAATATAAGCAGCACACACTTTTGTACCAGTGTCTATTGGAACTACAAATTCAATATTTCATATTCACATGCTTTTTCTTTCTTTCCACGCTAAAATTAAGCAAAACACTACTAGACCGCTTTTAAAAAAAATTAGATTGTATTATTTTGAAACAGTAAAGCAAGCATGGTACACAGGCTTTTATGCATTAACCAGAGCACCACTCAAGAGTTCAGATGGTTAAAACATGTCAAGTAACACAAACATATGCATTCATGAAGTACAGACACATAATACAAGATCAAGTACATGGGCTCCTCCAAACTACCAAAAACCTATATGATAGTGAACAAGTGACAAAATATCTACCCAAAATGTGAATACATGTAAGCAATCTAAATTTGATTTTACCTACACCTTTAAATTATTAACAATAGATGATTAATTAATAAATAAATTGAACAAAAATAGTACATTACTTTATCTCCTACCAGAGCACAAACAGAAACATATAAGCTTGTAACGTAAATAATTAATAATTAAAAGAAACAGGAATCATGGACAAGTTTTCATGTCTAAACTAATTTGTTGTCTTCTGCCTATAATCGTTCTTATTGCTTGCAACTAGATCCTAGTATTTTATAAGGTCCGTTTTGTTTTGATGCCAACTCTCATAGTCGAGGTTCAACATCATGGTGGAAAATCTCGATGCTTGGTTAAATAGGTTAGCACTCTATAATAATATTATGCCAAGCTTTTGGTTATTGATATTTTCAGGAAAAGTGGGGATATGATATATCTAACTTCAAACTACACAATTTATATTAAATAGTTGTTCCTGTCTCTAAATACTTATTGATATGCTTATGTTTTATCTAAACCATTGATATAACTACCTTAGAGAGGACGTAGGTCACCAAAAAGAAAAACAAATCATAAACTCTCACATAGGACCACCACAAGTCTGTCTAAAGATCGAGATAAATGGAAATTGTATCATATTGACACCATTCTCCCGATATCAGATCCACATGGTAGCTCAATAAGCTTACTACACTCGCCATAACAGGTAACTATATCGACCACCGACAACTCAAACCAACACCTCCATTATTGGCAAAATCACAACCTGGAATGTTAAGAGAGGCAATGATATCTCCAAGAATAAAAGGAACGAAGCTATCTAAAGAATACAGTTATTACCGCTATGAATACGTTTTCCGAGACTAGACTTGGATTTCTGGACTGATAAAGCAATAGAAAGAATATCCTTTGTGATGGGTAAGCTAGGCTTGATCAAGTGACTAAAGGGATGACTTGTATGTCATTCGCTCATGTTCTAATAGAGATTGAGTCCAAAATTTCTTTTCCGAACAGAATTCCCCTTTTGATGGGAATAACCACCTCTCTTGAAAAATGATTGAATATGAATGGAAAGCAAATATATGTAGTACCTGTAAGTGTTTCAAACACAGGTAAATGAAACGCAAATTTGTTAAAGCATGGAAACCAAATCCTCCTATTACAAAGGAGTATAGTTCTAGTGCAATGCAAGTTGATAAAAGTGATATAAGCATAGTTGTGAAGACCGAACCATACGTCAAACCGTGGCAGTGAAAGGTCCAAGGTATTCGTGGTTCAACCGGTCAGACCGTGAGAACCGCACTGATAGTTTATTTTTATTTTTTGACTTAAATGTAAAATTAATTTAAATATAGATAAAATTTAAGCAATTATGACAAACATCCGTGTCCAAACTACCTAATTGAAATAATTATAGTTATAAATTTACTAATTTTATATAGTAAAAGAGGATTGGTTCAATAATAGTTCGTAAAATGTACATAATAATGAATTATATAATCCAAAATTTAATAACAATTTCTATAAAATTATTTGTTAAATTTATTATATTAAAAAATAAAGAGTGAAGTAATTATATTTTCGCAAATTTGAAGAACCGTGAGGTTCAAAGAGGTCGAACCAGAGGTTTTTATAGGGTTTTCAGGTTAAACCGCGGGTCTGTGAACACGCAAGGTTATTTCATTTTAAAAGTCGTGGTGCTCCAAGGTCGAAGGTTAACCGCGGTCGAACCGAGGTTGGGTTGGGTCTTTAAAACACTGGATATAAGTACAAGCAATAACGATCATAACACAAATAGCTTGACCTCTTCCAAAATATGGCTAACGCAAGTGTAAATGCATGCATGGTTAATGACAACAATCTAGAAAAAAAACAAATCTAATAATACAGGCACATGCTCAAAAGTAAATGATGTAGCAAGAAATTTAAATAATAGTCAAATATCCACCGTTAATACACGGAGTAAAAATAGAAAGATAAATGTAGTAACAAGATCACAAGGCAACAAAAATGAATAGCCAGAACCAAAATATGTTTTAGAGAGCCCAAAGACGAATGACCCACAGAAGCTACATCAGATGGAAATTACTAATAACAGCGAAATTCCTGGTAGTCCGCGAGCAGATGTAAAAAACACCTCAACCGAGTTAGATGCAAAATTACTGATACCAGATTTTTCATGATATGCGTTGGTGGCAATATTAAAACATGACTAATACAATGAACATTGATACTAATACCACTAAGTAGAACAATGTGAATTATACATCTTTTATGATGTATATATGGAAAATATTCAGGAATAATGCAGTAACAAAATACTTAATAATATATATGTGTAAGAAACATATGTCTATGAGGATTGGGATTCGCGCAGATTTTATGTTGAAATTTAGCAACGGAGAAAAATTTGTGAAACTAGCATATCGTAATGAAATTACTATATTGCAGGTTCCATACAGGTGTCCGCTAAAAGCATTTTCATGGACGCAAATTTGGTTAATTCATTTTTTAACTAAATTACAAATCAATATCACTGTGGATACAGACATCGCAGAGTGGAAATTTAAAGTGCATAGACATAGTAAATTAACACTCTTTATGATAAATTTGAAAAAGAGTTGACCAACATACCAAAAATTAATGAAAGTTACACTAAATCTGTTACAATCACTAAAGTGTACGCAGGCTTCTTATAGATGTCCTTTAAAAGCACTTACATGGACGCAAATTCGGTTAATTCAAATACAACTAATTATGACTATGGTTACAAACATCACAGTGTGTAAAATTAAAATGCATGGTAAATTAATAATCTATATGATAAATTTGAAAAAGAGTTGACCAACTTACCAAAAAAGAATGCAGTTACAGTGGATACTCCTACAAAATTAAAAAAATTAGCAAATTAATTTAACAATTAGAATTCAACAAAAATCCAATCAAAAGATCATCTTCTCATAGCAATAAATTATCATCTTAATTCCTTGATAAATCATTACCTCTATCTATTTGCAACTCTCCATCCCAAATGAATGTGTGTTATATATATATATATATATATATGTATATATATATATACATATATATATATATATATATATGTGTGTGTGTGTGTGTGTGTATAAACTAAGTTTTACTCAAGTTCATCAAAAATGATTCATGCGCGACTATAACTACTACTGAATATTCAAGCTATGCAGAAATATAAATTCATGTACAATATGAATCTTAGCTTGAAACGCAACAATCTTTTCTTGTTCAATACAAAACTGCTTATACATTATTTCACTACAGGATAAGAAAACCTCTATATAATACAGTCTTTGAGCAGAAACTAAACATATTGGATATCTACCATACGTAACAAATTATGATATAATCATTTTCTTCCATCAAGTATTTGGCTTTTGGTTCGAGGTTGGAGCAACCCCAACTAATGTCACAAAATTGAAAATAGCACATTTCATAAAACGGAAGCAAAAATGGTAAATGAAAAATTAGGGCCGACAAAATACCTAGCTGTTTGGATGAGAAAATACCTAGCTGGGATGAGCAGTGCAAAATTAAAGGTGAGCGATTATGAACTAAGGCCGGTAGACTGAAGAAGTTACGGAGCGATTCATAGATGTTGTTTTGAAAACTAAGGGGGAAGGATTCATGGGATTGATTTAAAAATTAGGAATTTTGTGGAACGGGGGTTTTTCAGAACAGAATTTCCAAAGAATGAAAATTAGACGATGGAAAGCGGATGAAAATAAATCCTGCCCATTGAACGTAAAATGCAACAATTTCAGTGGAGCTAACAAAACAGATGCATTTATGTTCAAATGCAACTATATCATGCATCTAAAAGCATAATTTTTTGTAGTGATTGGCATCGTTAGAGGTGCGACCTACTCTTTTGGATCAGATAGGAACTTCGCAGCGAGAGGAACCATAAATAGCAGACATCTTGAGTAGGCTCAGTAGAGGGGAGACTTCCAGTCACCTTAGTAGATATTCCACGGATGATAGAGGGTGGTTGCGATGAGATGGAAGGCTTTGTGTTCCCCAAGTTGGGAGTTTGTTGAAGACAGTTCTTGAGGAAGCCCATCATTCTAGGATGACTATTCATCCAGACGTTGATAAGATGTATAGAGATATAAAGAGGGTTTTCGTTTGGGCTGGGATGAAGAAAAATGCAGCGGAGTTTGTTTCTCGCTGTTTAATTTGCCAGCAAGTCAAGGCTGAGCAAAGGAAGGCTGGTGGTTTATTTCATCCTTTAGAGTTCCCACAGTGGAAGTGGGAGAGCGTCTTTGTGGATTTCATTGATGGGTTTCCTAGATGGAGGAAAGGCAACACCAGTATCTGGGTTGTAGTTGACTGACTTACTAAGAGCGCTCATTTCATTCCTGGAGTAAGAGGACGACATCATGGTTGGCAGCAATTTTTCTTCGTGAGATAGTCCATCTGCATGGAGTACCTTCCAGTATTATAACCGATCATGACCCCATATTCACCAGTGAGTCTTGGAGGAGCTTGCAAGAGTATTAGGAACACAATTGTGTTTGAGCACCGCTTATAACCCTCAGACTGACGGACATACGGAAAGGTTGAATAGAGTTCTTGAGGATCTTTTAAAACTATGGATCCTAGATTTCGGAGGGACTTGGGAAGAGCATCTTCCATTGGTAGAGTTTGCCTACAACAACAGTTGGTGGGAGTCTACAGAAAGGCTTTTACTTAGACCTAAGATGATTAGGGAAGCTTCAGAGAAGATTGATCTTATCTGAAGATGCATGAAGACAGCTCAGGACAGGCATAAGTCCTACACAAACAAGAGAAGGACCGATATTGAGTTTGAAATTGGAGACATAGTTTTCGTCAAGGTGAACCTTAAGGAAATTGGTTCGTTTTGGATCTGTAGGGAAATTGGCACCAAGATTTGTAGAGTCATTTCCGATAACAGAAAGGATTGGTCAAATGGCTTATAGAGTTAAGTTAGTAGAGAGACTGGCCAGTGTTCATGATGTTTTCCACATTTCTCATTTACAGAGGTGCTTGCATGATACCGTAGAAGTAGTTGAGCCGAGTATGCTTGAGGAAGTAGAGGTGGAACGGGACGCGACAGTTAGATGAGTTCCTACCCGTATTCTTGAATAAGAGGTTAAGAAGCCACGCAACCGTAATGTTAAGTTGATGAAAGTTCAATGGGGAAAGACCCCCAGAACGCAACTTGGGAGACTGAAGACAAGATTCAAGCTTCGTACCCTTTTCTTTTCAAAGGTATGTTCTTAACTTCTCTTTCCAAAGCTTTTATTCGTACTTGTTTCTGTCATTAGGTATATCCTATCGATTGAATCTTCAACCTTTAGATAGAAATCCAATGAATGAAGGCATGTGGTTGAGACATGTTATGTTTGATGGATGCAAGTTTTTGCTAGTGGTTTCTCGTGGATGCATGTACACACACACACACTAAGCAATAGATCAGCTCAATCACTCTCGTACTACATATGGATACGTGTTCATTTTTCTTCCTTTATGGATGGAAATTGGTGTATCATCATATGAATGTTGCATTTGGATAGATGATTGTGCATGCATATAGCATTTACATAATATATTAGGATTATTTGCATACATGCGGGATTCATGACACTGACATACATTGCATTAAGGAGGTCAACTGAATCAGTAGACAATCTGAATTTTTTCATCAGTATAGGTACATATACACACACCTTCGCATATGTTGATATAAGCATTAGAAAACTTTTAAGGACAATGGATGCCTGTGATGGGTGGATGGATGACAGATGTTAGGATATACATTCTTCTTATCTTAAAGATTTCGGGGATGTAATCCTTTAAGTAGGGGAGAATGTAACACCCCGTAGTTTTCAAGAACTCTATAATAGTAAACTTAAGAATACTTAATTAAATATTGGGAATTAAGTAAAATGGACTGCGCCATTGCGTTTGTCTTAGAATGCTGCTTAAGTTAGACTTCGAGTTTGCGTAAAACAGACATCGTGTAAAAAAGATATAAAGGTTTGACGTTTGTATACGTATAAGCAAAGTAAATATAAATAAACTAGTCGAGGAATCAAAATCAAAGAGCAGGAAAAAAGGAGGGAATTCAGTTCGTTAGGGGTCGACCCTATGCCCCATGGGTGTCAATCCATGGGTCGACCCCCACATGGGGGTGTGACTCGTGGGTCGATCCCGGGGTCGACCCCACCTAGATTTGGGGAAGATCCATTTCTGTGAACATGGAATCATTTCTTGACCAGATTCATTGACATTAGGCTATAAATAGGACCTCATTCCTATTGTTTTGTTCATAAAAAACAATGGAGACAACGAGATGTTGCCCCATCTCAGATTGAATTAGCCTATTCTTCGACAACAACTTATAAGCATACAAGAATCTCTTCTACAACATCAACAGTCAATTCTCTGTTCTTTAGATCTAGTCACAGTGAGTTCATGTTATTTTTATATATAAACATTTAAATAGTAATCTTGACAGGTTTATAAGTTTGTATCTAAACCTGTTCCTGTTAATAACTTGAATCATAACTAAATAGATCTGCCACTACTTGTACACCTAATCTACTGTTAAGTTCTCATACGCTCATTCTTATGCTTATTCTATTATTATGCCTAACCATGACACCATATGCCTGTTCTGTTAGTATGCATATTTCAACCATCATATGCCTTTTTTGATTTATTCATATTTCTGTTCTCTTCTCTCCCTCCTTCCCTTTTTATTTTTATAGCCAGGCCGCCTTCGAGCCTAGGCCTATCGCTGAAATATGTGAATGCATGAAATTGGGAATGGTTTGGAATGATAAATTGGGGTATAACTTATATTGTAAAACATGATTGGGATTTGGGGGCATAATCTATGCCTTGATCTAAAACTTTAATTCGGACATAACTTGTATCGTGAATCAGAATGGGATTTGGGGCATTACCGTGGATAAACATGAAAAATTGTTTAATAATGAACACGCCTAGATCTATAGTAATTAGAAACTGTAACGACACTCAGACATGAGGTTAGATTACACTTGTGGTAGAAGTCTTCCTGGAACCGCCTGACAAATCCAACATCGACAAATGGATAATCTAATGTTAGGGGTCGAGTGCATAAATATATATGTAACGGTGCTAAAACACAAGGTTAAGTCCGACTTGTGGTAGAAGTCTGCCTAGAACTGACTGACATATCCAACATCCACAAGTGGTTGATCTAATGTGAGAGGTCTGGTGCATTAACATGCATAAATGGAAAATGGAAATAACCCGCTAACTTGTAATACTTAACTTGGTTAAATTTGTGGGGGTTACATGAACTTGTCAAATTGAGTAGGGGTAAAGTAAACTTGCTTGAATCAATGGGTGTTAAGTTAATCTTGTTAAATCTGTGGGGGCGCGTTATATATATAAACCCGACAAACTTAACTTGTTTTATATGTTGGGGTTATGCAACCTTGTTAAACTATTAGGCATAACCTGTCAAAATCCTAGTAGTGGGGATGCAAGCCTAGAAGGAAGCTTGTACCATCTGTTGTATGGGACCGATATCAGTCAATAACCCATCTTGGTATCAAACAGGGAACTTGAACTAGGTCAGGGTCTGGGCATGCTTACTGAGTTGATTGTAGAGGTTCATTAAGTGGGGATGTTGATAGCGCACTCCATCGGATTCATATGCGTGCATGAATATGCTTGCGTTGAGATAATAAGACCAAGGTTTTAAATCTCAGATATCGGTCGCGTTTCGTCTTGGGGATTTTTTTGACTCGGTCTCGTATCGGGGGAGATCTCGGACGAGATGAGTCTAACTCGGGAGTTCGTATCGGATTTTCATCTCGGGTCTGAAAATTCATATCGAAACAATCTCGGGGTACATGATATGTTAAAAATGATATTTTAACAAAATGATTTTTGTGAATGCTATCAAAAACATAGTAACTTAAACTTAAAATGCAAAATAACTTTATTATTTTTTATTTTGCGAAAGATCATTCATACTCCAAATCGTAATATGCTTAAAACAGGAATATTGTTAGACAGGAAACATTAAAAGGATCCAAAACATTAAAAATTCAGCATAAATAGACCATAAAACATATAATTTCATAAGTAACATGTATGTAAAAAGACGAATATGAAAATCATAAGCATTGTAAAACATATACGAACATACAATATAGTCATTTAAGATGCAAAATGTGAAATAACAAAAGAGTGATATGGCTAGATTTGAGTTTTTTAATTATATTTCTAGTTCATGCACAAATTTAAACTTTAACCAAAAAAACTAAGATCTCGGATGATATTCTAGTATTTCGTCTCGGTCAATATATCGTTCGATATTGCAATATCTCGGGCGATATATTCGAAAGGAGATTTAGAGTGATATTTGTTGTTTCGTTTCAGAAGGTGCCCAAAACAAGATCTCAGAGGAGATCTCGGGTGATATTTGCGATATTTGAAACACTGAATAAGACGTTATGACATCAGTAGATGGTTGTGCATCTCATTAATAAAGGGTTGCCACTTTAGGAAGTGATACATCCTACTGTTGGCCAGCACAGGGTGTCTACGGGATAAGGAGCCGATCGATTGTGGTGGTAACAAAGATACATCTAGTTTTGCTTGTTTAGGAGCCCGTTATTATCATTGGAAGTAACACCTGTCATTTCTATTGGGCTACCTGTTGTTATTGTATGGGGTAAAACCCCACACTAGAAGTACACCTAAGTCTAACATTCTGTTTCTTGATGGGATCATCTTGTTTCTGTTATACTAGTATTGGTGCGGAGAAAAGTACTTGAGAAGCGCAATATATTCTGTTCTGTTTATTCTATTTATCCTGCTCAGTTTGTGTAACACCCCATAATATTAACAACACTAAAGATGATAAATTAAAGAATACTTAATTAAATATTCTGAATTAAGTGAAACGAACTGCGTCTTTGCATTCGTCTCGGAATTCTGGTCAAAATAGACACTTGGCTTGTGTAAAACAGACAACATATGAAGAACATATTAAGGTTTAAAGTTTGTATGTATATAAGCCGGTTATATATGAATAAAATAAGTCCAGAAATTTCAAAACAGTTCAAAATCAAGTGGTAGGAGGAGCGGGAAAAATCCCGCCTATAAGTGTCGACCCCATCAAGGGGGTGTCGACCCCTGGGTCAACACACCAAGGGGGAGGGGGATCGATCCCGATACGTAGATCTAGGTATATTTCTAGTGTTTTCATACCTGGACTGATTTCTGTGCAAGATTCGTTGGCTGATGGTTATAAATAAGACCCTGTTTCTCTTGTTTTTACACACCAAAAATAATGGAGAACTAGATGCGGCCTCTGCCCAAATTAAATCAAGCCTTTTCTTCTTCAACAGTCAAGTCATTCAAGTTTAGAGATCTGTGATTCAAATCTGCAATCTCTCTTCTATTTCTTAGATCCAATCACGGTGAGTCTACATTATTTTTAGATCTAAATACTTGAAAGTTTATCTTGACATGAATATAAACTGGATCTAAGCCTATGACTATTTGATTCATATCAGATCTTCCATAATCTGTGTATCTAAGTTATTCTGACATGACTATAAATTAGATATAAGCCTGTGACTATCGAATCACGTCAGATCTATCATTATTTGTAGATCTAATTCACTGTTTAGATCTTATCATGCATGTTCCTATTATGTTAGTGGTCAAATCAGTGTTATTGTCACAATAGATATGTTATTAATTGGGTATCCAATTCATTGTGTAGATCTCATCATGCCTGTTTATGGTCGCCCTATTATGTTAGAATCAGTTCTAGTATCACATGTTCATCAGATCTATTCCAATGTGCCTATCTTGTCATTATGCCCAACTTTGTCACTATATGTTTATTAGTTGTTATACCTATTTTTGCCACTATATGTCAATCTTGTTATTATGTCCATTTCTGTCCCCTTCCCTTCTTCTTTTCCCTTTAATTTTTATAGTCGGACTACCTTCGAGCCTAGGCATGCCACTGAAATATGCGAACGCGTTAAATTGGGAGGGAGGGGAAAATTTTTAAATTGGGGCATAATTTGTATTGGGAAATTTGGGCATAACTTGAATTAAAAATATGAATGTGGATTTGGGGCATAAACCAAAATTGTGATTAAAAACCTTAATTTAGGGAATATGGTTCATTATGAACATGACTTGGGAAAGGGGCATGAAAACCTATAATGACATAGGAGTAATTGGCTAATAATGGAAATACATAGAATTACAATAATTAGAAACTGTAAATGAGCTTAGATACGAGGTTAGATTACACTTGTGGTGGAAGTCTTCCCGAAACCGACCGGCATATCTAGTGCCGCAAGTGGTGAATCTAATGTGAGGGATCCAAGTGCATAAACATGTGACATGCTAAGACCCCAGGTTAAGTCCGACTTGTGGAAGAAATCTGCCCGGAACCACTCGGCATATCCAGCATCCACAAGTTGTAGGCTTAATGTCGGATGTAAGGACCCGTATTTTTAACGGATAATAAATAATTTATCTAATTATTTAAATAATGGTTGGCAATTTAAAATGACTAGAATTAAATAATATTGAATATTTAATTAATAAAGATAATAGAATAATATATTTAATTTCTGAAATAATCGGAAATTATGGAATTCACAATATTGTGTGAATTGGATCATTTATAATATATAATTCAGTTTAGAGTTTAATTATATAATTTGAACGTATAGTTATATTATAATTATAATCGAGCTCGAAATGGCGTGGCAGTTCGTAATTTGGCGATTCAAACTTAAAAAGAATATATAGAATCCGTTTTAAGCTGGATTTTTGTGAAACAAGAAACGTTCGGAGCTGGTGAAGTATAATTTTCTAATGGAAGAGAAAAATCTTGATTTCGTCGTGTAGATTATGAGTTATGTCCAAATCAAATTTACGAAAAGTCGCTATGGAATTCATTTATAATTTATAATGGTTTATTTATATTATAAAAGGATTTTAATATAAATTGAATATCGATATAATCTGGAATTTTGAAATATCGAGTTATAAATCCTGATATATTTACTTTGGGGCTATATGATATCGTATGTGAATATATATATGTAATATTAATTTTTATTAATATCAATTTAAATATTTTTAAATATATTAATATTTAAATAGGTTATTTTGAGCTTTAAAAATAGCCATTTTTACAAACGACCTCCGTTTTCGATGAAACTAATTTTGTTGGATCCGAAATATTAATTTTTTGTTAGATTTCAATTTCCGTGATTTTTGGAGTCAGTATGTGGCCATGTAAAATTTAATGTGGAAAACAATTGATAATTTGACTTTAAAAAATACGTTGTGTGGGCAAACGAAGTCGGAACTCGACGAACAAGTTTCATTGGGTCCGTAATTCAAACTCTAGTTGTATATCCATTTTCATGATTTTTGGATACTATATGTGATCACACGATTTTTTTTTAATGATAAATAGAGTTGAATATAAACTAATAACAAAATTGAGTAGCTTAACTTCTAAGCTATCGTATCCTTATAAATACTCTTTATAAACCTATACTGTTTTTCTAAGGTCAAAAGAGTTAGCAACCACCGAAAGAAATCCCAATGATGAAAACCAAGGTTTGAAAATCAACAACAATTCAAACAAAACCCTAAAAATCACCACATACGTGTATTCGAATTCCTAAATGTGTCCTCTTCAAGCTAGTATGAAATTTGGAAGGTGCGATACATTTTTGGTTTACTGTCATATCTTCTTCGCGAGCTAGGGTTAAACGATTGGGAAAATTTAAGAATTCGTGCATGGTTTGTGTATTGGATTAGTGTTTGTGGCGAGTTGGACATCAAATTGGTGGAGTTTCAAAGTGTTCGGTAAATATTCCTGTTGCGCGGTTCCTATAGGGCTCGAAGTCACGAGTTTGATAATGGCAGCGAGGTGAGTGTTGGCATGATTGGTAGGTGTAGCTCAAGAAGGGGAGTTCGAAGCCAGTCTCGATTTCGCAAACGGGTGTGTGAAGAGGAGGAACAAGATGTTCATTGGTGTAGTTGGATTTAAATGTCTGTGAAGAGGAGATGGAATTAGAAGGTGAAATGTTCGGCGAAATGGTGGAGTGGTTTTTTCTGGAGTGCGGTGATTTGTTTTGGGGAAGACAAGTTATGATGAAGCGGGTCTGGGCTTACACAACGGTGGATGGGCCAAGTGAAAATGGGTAAAACCTAATCAATATTAATCAAGTTTAATTTAATTTAAATTAATGTATTGTCTTGTAAAATCAATAACTATATCATACGGTATCAAAATTTGACAAAACTGGATCCGTTGGGATTGTATGGATGAGGGCTACTAACTGGAACTGACTGGGAGTGAATTGGAGCTCGTCTCAATTTAAGGCGAATTAAAAAAGCCTGTCTAAATCGACGATAATTTATCATTATTTAATGATAAATTACCAATGTGAATAAAACTCACTAACGCTATTCAATTTATATTTTTATAAAATATAATCTACTAATGATAAATGATGATTGATTGCTGTGTATTGGTTGTTTGGTTGAATTGTTGATTTATTTGTTGAAATTATAGATAACGATATATATATATATATAAATCATTAGTCAAATATTGATTCTGTTTATCAAAATATTTCATATTGAAATGAAATTGATGTTATTTATATTGTTTAACATCTGTGGATGCTGGGAAACAGGTTGGAGGGATCCAACTGGATTCCTCAATATTATAATACTGTCTGTTTTCATATATTGTGATATATGATGTGATATATAATCTGTGATTGATTATGATGACACTGGTCATATTATTTGGTATTTTAAATACCATATGAAATACTGAAATGTAAAAAGGAAATTTTCAAAGTGAATATTGAAAATGAAATATTTATATATGAAATAAATAGGATATTATAAAAGGTAATATTTGGAAAACAAATATTGGAAAATATAATTAAGGAAATATTTGGGGAATAAATAGAATTATATAAAAGGATTTATATAGAATAAATAGAATTATATAAAAGGGTTTATATAGAATAAATAGAATTATATAAAAGGGTTTATATAGAATAAATAGAATTATATAAAAGGATTTATATAGAATAAATAGAATTTTATAAAAGGATTTATATAGAATTACATAAAGGGAATTTTAAATGAGATTTAAATGTTGGAAATGAAATAAGATTTGTATGAATAATTCTACGAATAAAAATATAAATAGAGTTTGGGTTTGAGATATTATTTTTAAATACAAATCAAATTGTTTTGATTATATAAAGAAATATATTTTCACATTTTATATGAAAAATTAGATTAAAATAAATATTTTGCAAATAAAATATTATAAAGGAATTTGGGGTTTACATTAGGAATTTAAATGGAATTATTGAAATTAGAAACTGATTGGAAATTAGTTGAGTTGAATGGATTTCAGGGTATCGATCTGATGTTGGTTTCGGTCTTCGGGGTTTATACGGGAAATTGTTCTCTTACTAGTTTACAGTTAGAGACTGATAGAGGTGGGAAGATATTGGTGCGTGAATCAGGAATGGAAACGTTTTCCAAAGTTAATAACATATATGTTCTAATTTTAGAAAATAAGGGATTTATAAATATATGGAAATGATAAATGGGAAATGAAATGATGATTGATCGGTAAGATTTCCATTTGGGAATACGACCGGTATTTGTAAACATGTTTTCCTTTGATAGTTAAATCACCAACTATCAAAGATTTTAACCATTTCCGTTGTCACTACAGAGAGAGCGGGATCAGATATATTATCTGAAAACCACTCCGTATTGCATTAGCGTTGCGAATCAAATATGATGAAGATAATTAAAGACGGAATTATGCAAGGGCTGTTCAGTAAATCCTAGGTAGAAATGGCCTAAGATGGATTTACAGAATAGTACCTTCGGTTTGTCCAGTCCCAGGACAACCTGTATGGAAGAATGTCTGACAGAGTATATTTAATAGATCACGTAACTTGATCTCTTCAAACATATTTACGTTTGGTGGAGGAATTCGTTTCTCTTAGCTGTTTACCCGTGGTATGTTTGGAGAAATCAATTTGTGATTTGGCGGGTATGACGATGTGACATTCAAAGTGAAGAAAGGCGTGGATTGTAAAAGGATATGTTTTGGCCTCTAGCCTCACAACCAGGAAATGGTATAAAATCTGGTAGGTCGCATGGCTAAGTGGTTAGCTGCCAATTAGGGTGTATTGTCACCTAATCTAGAGAAATTTCATTTACTTCTATAATCTATTTCGATGTTGTCCCTTTCGGGAAACGGCTGCTGATCCCAACCGTTGGTGATAATACATTCGGTACACTCAAGCGAAATGAGTGACCGGTCATGTTTAGCCTGGGTTGCAAGATGTTCTTATTGAACTCGGTTTATCCCACTCTAGAGATACACTGTCGGAGAGGGCCCATACCTTGCCAGGTGGAATCCATTACCTAATAAGCGCCTTCAGTTTTTTATTGTATACTATGTATGTGGAACGTGAGATGAAAGCGTTCTACTAATGATTATTTAGTTGTGATTGATAGACATTACTATAATATCAAAAGAGTTTTGATATAAAGTTTATCGTTCCTTTCAAAAGGTTTTTGAATGTTGGACCAAGTGTTTAGATTCTCATAAGGGAAAAACCCATTCCGTTATACGACATGGTCTTATGAGAATTCGTTTAATTGCTCAAACTGTTTTAAATATTTTTACTCATACTACTCTCATGACTGACCCAGAGTTTATTTTGTTTTGTTTTCCCTAAACTCTTGGGTGCCCAATTTTGTACGGGCAGTCAAGTTGTCAGGATTTACAGATACACTAGATGGAGCTTGGAGCAGGAGGCTTCAACAACTTTTTATAGCAATTGTTTATTTCCGCAGTGTTGTAAGTGCTGTGCTTTGATAATGATAAGTATATTCAAGTACAAATTTTTATTTCAAAGTTATGTTATATAGTATATTTTATTCGTTCCGTTGTGAGGTTCATGTTACTCCGATTCTGTTGTTATTCCTCTCTTCTTCTATTCTAAATTTATATCTTATCTATTCCCACCCTCTAATTTATTTCATTAACTATCCGGTATTCCCGATGCTTGGATAGTCGACACTGAGTTTATGTCGATAACCAGGATCGCGAATTCCCCGGGTCGTTACATAGGAGGTCTAACGCATTATAACCATAAATGAAAACATGGTAATGACTAGAATACTTAACCTAGTTGAATCCATAGGGATTGTGTGAACATGTTAACTTGAGTAGGGGTTAAGTAAACTTGTATGAATCCGTGGGAGGGTTAAGTATACCTCGGGGTGGTGGGATATATATATATATATAGGCCCACAAATTTAAGCTGTGGGGTTATGCAATCCTTTTACTTTGATATGGCATAACATATGGAAAACCTAGTGGTGGAGATACAAGCCTAAGGGGAGCTTGTATCGTCTTGTGTATGAGACCCGTTTCAGTCAGTAACCCATATTTAGGTATCAAACGAGTACTCTGAACTAGGTCGGAGTTGGGGCACGCTTACTGGGATGATTGTAAGAGGTCCTAAAGTTGGGGACGGTGCGTGTGGTGCGTTCCGACGGGGTCATGTGCGTGCATGGGTCCGACATGGGAGGTTTAGACGCTGTGACATCAGTAGATATGGCTGTGCACATCCCAAAAATAAAGGGTTGCCACTTTAGGAAGTGATACATCGTACTGTAGGGACAACATAGGTATCTAAGGAGTAGGGAGCCGATCTATTGGTATAGTAACTAGGGTACATATAGACTCTGTTATATTTAGGAGCCCGTTAATATCCTTAAGGATAACTTCAGTTTGTTTAGTTGGGTTGCTTGTTGACCATATGGGGTTAAACCTCTCACTAGAAGTACGCTTAAGTCTACCATCTTACAGTTGTTGGGATCATCTCATTCTGGTTATACTAGTATTGGTGCAGAGAAAGTAGAAGAGAAGCACAATGCCTGTTCTATTCAGTTTATCCTGTTTACCTTGTCATACCTGCTTTTATGATATTATCTCTCTTATCCACTTTATATGCCTGTCATGATGCTTTTACTTATTTATATGCTAAAAGTAACTGGACTCGTCAGACTTTATGTTTGACCAATTTTATTTCCTTTTCTTTCTCTTCTGTTCCCTCCCCCCCAAGGTTCTTGGCGTGGGAATACTCAAGCTTGATCAGGATTCTGCTTTCATCTTGCTTGGAGTTGCTTAGATGTATTTCTTAATTCCATATCTCTCTACTATGCCTATGTTTTAGGGATTATGCTTTTCTGTTATTGTACTTTGATGATTTTAGTATAAGACAGAAGTTTTAAATTGATGTACTGGGTTTTATGTATTTCAGATTTGTGATGTAACTATGTTTCGAACTACGATGTTTTCTGTTTAATAAAATTTTAATTTCCGTTGCAATTTTATATTTGTCTTGTAATGTTTATGTTTCTGTTTACCTATAATGCTTCACGAAACTTAATGCATTCTCTTAATTAGTGACATTAACAGATATAGGGTGTCACACTTGGTATCAGAGCTGAAGGTTACTAGATCAGATAAAAGATTTTGAAAATTATTTCAAAAAGGTTTTAAAAGAAAGCATTTCCAAAAGAAAAGTCTGTTTTGAAAACCATATTCCCCAAAGCCATATGTAATATCTTTCGATTCTCTGTTTGAATCCCTTTTCCTTTTCTTTTCAGCATGTCCACGAAACCTAATATTCCTAAGGGCGTTACGATATCAGGCTGGATCTCTAGGTATCTAGAGGCCATGGCGCCTGCCGGTGGTCAAGCAGACATTCCTCCCACAGCTACACCTTCTGTTCCTCATCCTCCTCCTCCATGAGCAGATAATTTCTTTAAGATCTGCAAAGATTTCTTTGCTATGGGTGGAAAGCCATTCGAGGAACCGAAACTTTCATAGAGGCAAGGAATTGGCTTAAAGAGACGGAGGATTTGTTTGGAATTTTCGATGTGCACGATCATAAGAAGATTCAGTTAGCCTCTTGACTGCTGAAATATGAGGCTTCATTCTGGTGGGATGTGACACAACCAAGGCATCTAGTAGAGACTTAGGATGATTTTCGGCCGAGGTTTGAAATGAAGTTTCTTTCTCAAGCTGAGAAAAACATGCAAATGGAAAGGTTTCTGGCACTCAAGCAAAGAGGCATGACTGTCAAAGAGTATGTTAACAAATTCAATCAACTGGCGAGGTTTGGGTTGGAGCTAGTGGATACCCCGCATAAGAAATCTTTTCGGTTTGCCAAAGGATTGAATAAACCTCTCCATGGGTTAGCTTTGTCTCATATTCCGATGGGAGCAACTTTTGAAAGGCTCGTTGATATGGCATTGATGCATGCAGAAGAGAAAGCCGAAAAGAAAGAAGCTATGGTGGTGGAAACACAAAACAAGAAAGTATGGCCCAGGAAGGACAACAACAACAACAAAAGAAGGACGGAAAGAACGACAAGGCTAAGGATAAGAGGAAGTGTGACAACTGCCGATGCGACGTTCACTTGGTCAAGGACTGCAAAAGAAGGAAGAATGCTTGTTCAGTTGTGGAGAGATCAGACACTTTTCTAAGGAGTGCCCGAAGAAGCAAGGATAAGGTTAAAGGGTAGGAGCTTCTAGAGGGCAGGTACATGCTTTCCTAACCAGTGCTCCAGATAGAGGTAGGAAAGTTTCCGTTGAAGGTTTGATTTCTCTTTCCAATCATCTGGTTAGAACTCTTTTTGATTCTGGCGCTTCACCTTTTATATCTGATTCTGTGGTTGAGTCTCTGCACCTTAGTACTAGTATTGTTTTGGATCCCATTGTTCTCTCAAACCCCATTGGGGTTACGACTCATTTGTTTATGATTTTTCAGAGTTTGAGGATATCTATGTTAGGGGTCGAGTTTGAGTGCGACGCATATCTTGTTTCATGGGCTATATCTTGATTCTGTGCCATTCTGGATTGTGAGAGGAGGGTCATTAGACTTTTGACTTGTCATGGGAGTCGATATTTCTTGTGGCCCTAAGAGGTATGTCATGCTTAGTTTCCTAGAATCGCTTGATGCACCTATTGATGACCTTTGATCTGTAACAGTTGTTTGTGAGTATCTTTATGTTTTTGAGGAGGTTCGAGGCTTACCTCCGTGGCATGAGATTGATTTCCATATATTCTTGGTGGACAATGCAAAGCTAGTTGCGTTGCATGTGCGCCATATAGCTCCAAGAGAAAGGAGGGAGCTCAGCAAGCAAGTAGGGGAGCTACTTGAGGAAGAGTTTATTAGTCGAAGCATATCTGAATGGTGTGCTCTAGTTGTATTCTGCACTAAGGCGGATGGTTCGCTTATGTATGGACTACAAAGAGTTGAATAAACTCACTAAGAAAAATAGGCACCCACTTCTGAGGATTGATGATCTGTTTGACCAGCCTGTTCGTGCATCTGTTTTCTCTCAGTTAGACTTGGCCACGGTCTTTCATCGGTTGAGGGTAACCAAGGGCACTATAGACAAGACCGCTTTTAGTACTCCAAATGCTTTCTTCGAGTGGCTCATCATGCCTTTTTGGGTTGATGAATGAACCCGCCTATTTTGTAGATCTGATGAGTAGGGTGTTTTTGGGAGTTCCTAAATAAATTCGTTGTGGTCTTTGTTGATGACGGATTTTCTCGAATAGCGAGGACTGGCATGCCCTACATTAAGGGAGGTTTTGAAGTCTCTCTAAACGCATCGGCTTAAGGAGAAATTCTCCAAATGCCATTTTTGGGGAAAGGAAGTGAGATTTATAAGACATGTGGTCTCTAAGGATGGGATAGCAGGGGATCCCGTGAAAGTAGTTGCAATTCAGGAGGGAAGGGTAGTATGTTACGATGGTAGACATATGAGGGTTCACAGGAAGAACCACCCTACCCATGTTTTGGAATTAGTTGTTATAGTATTTGCGCTTAAGACTTGGTGGCAGTATCTTCTTGGAGAAAGGTTTGAGTTATACATGGACCAATATTGAGTTTCAGGTGGGAGATATGGTTTTCATTAAAATATCGCCTTTGAGGAATGTTGTTCGCTTTTGATCTATAGGGAAACCGGCGCCAAGGTTAGTAGGACCATTTCCCATAATGGAAGGAATAGGCCAAATGGCTTATAGGGTAAAACTACCAGAGAGGTTAGCGGATGTTCATTTGCGAAAATACAACAGAAGTAGTTGAGTCGAGTATGCTTGAGGAAGTAGAGGTGGAACGGAAAGCGACAGTTAAACTAGTTCCTACTCGTATTCTTGGATCAGAGGTTAAGAAGCTACGCAACCGAGAGGTTAAGTTGATGAAATTTCAGTGGGGAAACTGAAGACAAGATTCGCGGTTCGTACCCTTTTCTTTTTCAAGGGTGTGCTCTTAACTTCTTTTCCAAAGCTTTTTATTCGTATATGTTCATATAAGCATTAGAAGCCTTTAAGGACAATGGATGCTATTTATTGATGGATGACTAGATGGGTGATGGATGTTAGGATATACATTCTTCTTAACTTAGAGATTTCGTGGACGAAATCCTTTGAGTAGGGGAGAATGTAACATCCCGTAATTTTAACAACACTAAAGACGATAAATTAAAGAATACTTAATTAAATATTCAGAATTAAATGAAATGGACTATGTCATTGCATTCATCTCGGAATTCTGGTCAAAATAGACACCTGGTTTGCATAAAACAGACATCGTATGAAGGAGATATTAAGGTTTAAAGTTTGTATACATATAAGCCAGTTATATATGAATAAAATAAGTCCAGAAATTTCAAAATAGTTCAAAATCAAGCTGCAGGAGGGAGCAGGAAAAATCCCGCCCATGGGTGTCGACCCCATCAAGGGGGTGTCGACCTATGGGTCAACCCCTGGGTCGACACACTAAGGGGGGGTCGACCCCCATACGTAGATCTAGGCAGAATTCTGATGTTTTCGTACGTGGACTGATTTCTTGCAAAATTCGTTGGTTGATGGCTATAAATAAGTCCCCATTTCACTTGTTTTTACGCACAAAAAAAAAATGGATAACTAGATGCTGCCTCTGCCCATATTAAATCAAGACTTTTCTTCTTCAACAATCAAGTCATTCAAATCTAGAGATCTGTGATTCAATATCTGCAATCTCTCTTCTATTTCTTAGATCCAATCACAGTGATTCTACGTTATTTTTAGATCTAAATACTTAAAACTTAATCTTGACATGACTATAAACTGGATCTAAGCCTATGGCTATTTGAATCATATCAGATCTGCCATTATCTATGTATCTAAGTTATTCTAACATGACTATAAATTAGATCTAAGCCTGTGACTATTGAATCATGTCAGATCTATCGTTATCTGTAGATATAATTCACCGTTTAGATCACATCATGCTTGTTCTTATTATGTTAGTGGTTAAATCAATGTTATTGTCCCTACTGATTTGTTATTAGTTGGGTATCTAATTCATTATTTAGATCTCATCATGCATGTTTATGATGTCCCTATTATGTTAGAATCAGTTCTACTATCACATATTCATCAGATCTATTCCTATGTGCCTATCTTGTCATTATGCCCAACTATGTCACTATATGTTTATTAGTTGCTATGCCTATTTTTGCCATTATATGCCGATCTTGTTATTATGTTTATTTCTGTTCTCTTCCCTTCTTCTTTTCGCTTTTATTTTTATAGCCAGGCTATCTTCGAGCCTGGGCATGCCACTGAAATATGCGAACACGTGAAATTGGGAAAGAGGGGAAAACGTTAAAATTGGGGCATAACTTGTATTGGGAAATTTGGGCATAACTTGAATTAAAAATATGAATGTGGATTTGGGGCATAAACCAAAATTGTGGTTCAAAACCTTAATTTGAGGTATATGGTTCATTATGAACATGACTCGGGGAAGGGGCATGAAAACCTATAATGACATAGGAATAATTGGATAATAATGGAAATGCCTAGAATTACAGTAATTAGAAACAGTAACCACGCTTAGGCACGAGGTTAGATTACACTTGTAACGGAAGTCTGCCCAGAACCGACTGGCATATCGAGCGACCACAGGTGGTGAATCTAATGTGAGGGGTCTAAAGGCATAAACACGTGACTTGCTAAGACACGAGGTTAAGTCCGACTTGTGGAAGAAGTCTGCCCAGAACCACCTAGCATATTCAGCATCCACAAGTTGTAGGCTTAATGTGGGAGGTCTAGCACATTATAAAAATAAATCAAAATATGGTAATGAACTGGAATACTTAACCTAGTTGAATCCACAGTGATTGTATGAACATGTTAACTAGAGTAGGGGTTAAGTAAACTTGTATGAATCAGTGGGAGGGTTAAGTATATCTTGGGTTGGTGGGACATATATATATATATGTGTGTGTGTGTGTGTGTGCCCACAAACTTAACCTGTGGAGTTATGCAATCCTTTTTACTCTGGTATGGCATAACCTGTGGAAAACCTTGTAGTGGGGATATAAGCCTAGGGGAGCTTGTATCATCTTGTATGTGGGACCCGTTTCAGTCAGTAACCCATATTTAGGTATCAAACGAGTACTCTAAACTAGGCCAGAGTCGGGGCATGCTTGCTGGCTGATTATAAGAGATCCAAAAGTTGGGGATGGTGTGGGCGGCGCATTCCGATGGGGTCATGTGCGTGCATGGGTCCGGCAGAGGAGGTTTAGACACTGTTACATCAACAGACATGGTTGTGCACATCCTGAAAATAAAGGGTTGCCACTTTAGGGAGTGATACATCCTACTGTGGGGCTAGCACAAGGTATCTACGGAGTAGGGAGCAGATCGATTGTGGTAGTAATTAGGGTACATCTAGACTCTGGTATGTTTAGGAGCCCGTTAATATCCTTAGGGATAACTCTGGTATGTTTAGTTAGGCTGCTTGTTGATTGTATGGGGTTAAACCACTCATTAGATGTACGCCTAAGTCTACCATCTTATAGTTTTTGGGATCATCTCATTCTGGTTATACTAGTATTCGTGCAGATAAAGTACTAGAGAAGCGCAATGCCTGTTCTATCCAGTTTACCCTGTTTACTTTGTCATACCTGCCTTTTATGATGTTATCTCTCTTATCCACTTTGTATGCCTGTTATGATGCTTTTACTTATTTATATGCTAAAAGTAAATGGACTTGTCCGCCTTTATGTCTGACCTATTTTGTTTCCTCTTCTTTTTGTTTCGTCCCCCCCCAACCCCCGGTTCTCAGGGTGGGGATACCCAAGCTTGATCAGGATTCTGCTTTCATCTTACTTAGAGCTGCTTAGATGTACTGCTTGATTCCATATCTCTCTACTATGGCTATGTTTTAGGGATTATGCTTCTTTTATTATTGTACTCTGATGATTTAAGTATAAGACAGAAGTTTTAGATTGATGTACTGGGTTTTATATATTTCAGACTTGTGATGTAACTATGTTTTGAACGACGATGTTTTCTATTTAATAAAATTTTAAATTCCTCTGCTATTTTATATCTATCTTGTAATGTTAATGTTTCTGTTTATGTTTACCTATAACGCTTCACAAAACTTAACGCATTTTCTTAACGAGTGAGATTTACGGACGTGGGATGTCATAGTTTGCTTACCTATCTTATGATACTGTTATCTCTCTCATCAAATTTATATGCCTATCAAGATGCTTTTACTTATTTATATGCTAAAAGTAACTGGACTCACCAGAATTTATGTCTGACCTGTTTTGTCTCCTTTTCTCTCTCTTCCCTTTTCTCCTCCCAGGTTCTCAGGGTGCGAGTACTCAGGCTTGATTAGGATTCTCTCTTTCATTCTTCCTGGAGCTACTTAAATGTAATGCTTGATTTCCTGTCTTCTCTGATATGGCTATATTTTAGGGACTATGCTTTTATGTTACTGTACCCTGATGATTTTAGTACAAAATAGATACTTTAAATTGATGTAATGGGTTTTCTATATTTCAAACTTATGTTGTAACTGAATTTGGACCACGATGTTTTCTATTTGGAAAATAAAGTTTTAAATTCCGCTATTATTTTATATCAGTCTTGTGATGTTTCTGTTTTTGCTGACCTATAACGCTTCACGAAACTTAATACATTCTGCTAAAGAGTGACATTAATGGACATGGGTTGTCACACTGAACTACTAATATTCCATATTCTATATGTCCATGCATTTTACATCAGATTGTACAAATGTTTGCCCCTTCCCATTCCAAATAATATCATTATCACCACTAACCTTTTCTCAGCAATATCATTCCACAACTGTCTTTAAATATCAGAACTTGTATATGGCAACACAAGTATACTATCATGAAAGTAGCCTTCAACCAAAGCGGAATCGGGAATTCCAGAATTCGTTCTCAAGTTGTAGTCAACTACTACACTTAAAATGAGACCTGGTCTAGCCCATGGAGTATGCCAAAATGATAACTTTTCCATAATCCTGTAATTGAACTGAATAATAGGCAAGAATGTACCTCTGAGCTTTAAAATACATCTCCAGCTCCAGCTTGAATTTTGAGAAATAGTCATTGTCCAGAATTTCTTCCTTCTAATTAAGTTATGGTGTACCCACTGAGACCATAAGCTTCTCTCAGTTGAGAAAAGTTTGATAAAAAATACTTATATTGCTGCCTTATTCAACTTAGTTAGATTATTTATACCTAAGCCACCATATCTCTTATCATCATGTAGTTTGTGGAATTCTATAGGTATGATTTTCTTTTAAAAAGGGTCACCATACCATAGAAATTTGTTAATTGCACTAGTAACCATGTTAATGAGTTTAACAGGCAAAATATAACGTATGAACCAATATGTTGTCATGTCAACTGCAACTGATTGCACCACTGTTAGTCTACCAGCTTGACAAAGCTTGTAACTTGGCCATTATTGCAACTTATTAATAATATTTTTAGACAAAGGCACACAGTATTCTTTGGTAATTCTTGAACAAATAAGAGGCAACCCTAAGTAAAATGAATTATAGACAATTCCAACAACCCAGGATAATTAATGATTTCATTCTTTTTATCACTTGGAAGGCCAACAATCATGATATGAGAGTTGTTTACATTAATTTGGGGACCAGTTATAGTGTAGAATTAATGAAGAGTTGTTAAAATGCATTGGATGTTACTGAGAGTTAGCTATGTAAAATTATTATATCATCAGCAAATAACAAATGTGTAATCATAGGAACCTTACACCTTGGATGCAAATCCAAATTACTTCCTCAACTTGCTCAATAAGCAGAGAATTTAAAAGCTCAATTACAATGATAAAAAGGTATTCTGATATTGGATCCCCTTGCCTAATACCTTGTGTACCTTAAAAGTATCCATGAAGACTACCATTCCTTGAAATAGAGTAAATAGATGAAGAAATACTTGTATAAATCCATGCCAAAAAAGGTTTTGGAAAATTCATTCTCGGCATAACTACTAAAATTGAGTTCCAAGATATAGAATCAAATGCCTTCCTGATGTCCAATTTTATCATACATATAGGAGATATGTTCTTCCTATTGTAGCCATATAACAATTCCTGAGTGATTAGAATATTATCACTGATTGATCTACCATTTATGTAGGCTGATTGATTTGTAGATATAATCGAGAGTAACAACGATTGCAATATATTTGCTAAAATCTTAGAAATCACCTTATACACAATGTTACAACAAGATATTGGTCTGAACTCAGAGACTGAAATAGGATTATCCACTTTTGGAATCGGTACAATTGCGGTGGCTAATAGACTTGATGGTAAATAATTATGTAAGATATAATATTGAATTGCATTAATGGTATCATTACCTATTACTGACCATTACTTTTGCAAATAGTATTCATTATACCCATTAGAACCCCTACAGCTAGTAGCATCTAAATTGAACACAGCTGCTTTAATCTCATTACTTGTGATAGCACAATGATATATTGAGACTGTTCATTTGTTAGTAAAGGCAGGCTTAAATGATAAAGAGGCCACACATCTACTTGATAAGTATTTGGTGAAGCCAAAATGGATGTAAAGTAATTAACAAAAGCATTATTAATACCATCTGTATTAGAGTGAAGATCACCATTCAAATCCTTGATCATAAATATGGAATCTCTGGCCTTCTTAACCTTTAAAAGGTTATGAAAATATTTCGTATTTCTGTCAGCGTCCACTTCTTTACTAAAATATGACTTTTGTCTTAATGCTTGTAATACCATATCCAATGCATTCTTCGGTTTATTCTTCAACTCAAATTTAGACTACTGCAGATGAGTATCATTTGGATTCCTATGAAATGCCTCTTGAATCTTAGCAAGCTCGGCTCTTACTAATGTTGATTACTTGGAGCCCTTACCAAAGTTATAAGCAGACCATGTCTTGAGATGAAACTTTAATAATCTCACCTTGTATAGAGGTTTTAGCATAGGATTACTCTTGACCTGATTTGAGTATACCTGCAATAAAATGTTAGGGAAATCTGCATGTCTAGTCCAACAATTGAAAATTTTAAAAGGGGTCTTACCCTTACCAATAGAATCCTTAGTACCTGAATGAAAAATTAAAGGACAGTGATCGGATAAGGTTGATGGTAGAATTTGATAAAAATATTTAGGTCAGAGGTTTAAGAAGTTAGAATTAACAAAAATATGGTCAAGCTTGCAAAGAGTTGGATTACTCGATCTACTACAACTATACCAGGTATACAACAAATCTAAGCTGCTAACAGGGATCAAGTTGGCTTTAATAATAGCCTGATTTAATAGAGCAATGTCATTAATTGATTGTAACATCCCAGATTTTTAGTCAGTTTATTTTGAATATTTAAATTTATTTTAAATATTGAATTAGAATAGTAAATAAATTTTTATATGGAATTTATTGGTTTAATAATCGATATAGATTTAAATTCAAGTATATTAGATTATCGTAACCCAATAACAAATATAATTTAATTCGAAGTTGAAATTGAATCAAAACAACTCAGTCGATTAATATAAATTATATTTGAATTAGAACTATAATAATAATTTATTATCGATGAATTTAATTGTTTGAAATAGATTTATATTTTTAAAATGAATTTAATTTAAATTTTTAATTTAAATTTCTTATTGCTTCTATAGAGTCAAATTAAATTTCGTAACCGGTCTTGTTGAGTTCAGAATAACGCCATAATCTGAAAAGATCATTCGTTATGTTAAATTAGTGGTTCATGATTTAAAATTTAGGGATCGCAAGATATTTAATTAAATAATTAAATTAAATCAAATCAAACAAACTATAAAAAAATATTTATCATTTCAGCGTTGTCCTATTTCTTCACGTAGACATCTCCTTTCCTCGAGCACAAAAATTTGTCTCCTCAATTCGATATATATGAAGCATCAATTAAATGGTGTGTACTTCATTATCTCCCTCTTTTATCCAATTTAAACAACGATACTCTGTTCTCTCTTTTCATTTTTCATTCCTCTGGATAAAATCACTCGCAATCTTCTGTAAATAAAATGGCCTTGTATTCCTTCTTTTTCCTTCCTTAAATTCATATGAAAACTATTCGAAAGAAGGCATCCCCTTCACTTATATTTACACGCGAATTCCTCCCCTCCTTTCTCTTCTGATTTCAGTTCCCGAGCAAAATAAATAAAAATCAATATCACGAATTAAAGACGCTATCTCTGAAACTCATCATCAGAACGAAGACCGCGAGTCCCTGAAGCTCGTTGAAGCACTCGCGCAAGTAAGAATCGCGATTGGATCCGCTGATTCACTGAAAACTCGACCAGGATTGAGGCTCACGACATTCTCTGAAGCTCGAAATCTTTGGAAGCGCTCGGGATTCGGAGGTCGCCAATACCCTGAAGCCCTACCAATGCTAAAGCGCTCGTGTTTAGTAGGAGAGTGTGAGTGTTCTGTTTCGACTATGATTCAGACTGTATATTGAAGAGGAAATAACAGTTGATTGCGGATTAGGTAAATTAAATAAACTGGTATGTTACCGATAATTCAGTTTATTTAACAATATATATATATATATATATATATAATCAGTAAAGCTAATAAATATGGCAGTAATAATGTGAGATAGGGAAAAAGAGATGGACAGTTGTCTGTATATTGGTCAACAAATTTTTAAAGTAAGTACGAGGCTGTTTTAGGGCTGATCAAAAAATTTCATGGATTGGTCGAGCTAGTTTCAATAACAAGGAGGTATCTCTGGGCATGAAGACAATGGCGATTTTGGAAGCATTTGCAATATTGTATGATGGAAATGGAGCTGTTGGTTTATGACATTTCAATGATGAGTTTAAGACAATGTAGTGGTGCTCGGATTGCATTTCAGAAAATGGTGAAGTTGGTTCAAAGGATTTGTAGCAACAAGGATATAATAGGCAGAAAGGTGATAAATAGACTCAGTCGAGACAACTCAGTTAAATGCGTGGTTGCGAAATAAGGAATTCTAAATGGATATTCGACAAATAAAATATCAGGTGAGTAATTCTCACTCAAAGTTTTATTTAAAAATAAAGTGTTGATTGTTTGAACGCATGAATGGATGATTGAATTATTGTGATTATATTAGTTATATTTAGGCTTGGTTATTGAATATATATATATATATATATATATAGTATTGGTGATTGGATTTCCCACAGTACCATTAGCGGATGCCCGCAATATCATTAGCGGATGACCCTATCGCCCCACGATATATGAGTGGATGACCTTCTATACCACGATATCCTGCCTTGAAGCAGGATTGGCATTATTTATGTTGTTTGACATTTGTGAATGCAGGGAAACAGGTTGGAGGAATCCAACTGGATTCCTAAATTTATTTACTATTGTTTACATATTTATATATTTGTGTGAGGTGTGTATTGAATGGATGATTTATGTGATGTGTGAATTGAATGGATGATTTGTGTGAATATCACTGGCCCTAGATATTTATATTTAAAAAATATTAAAAAGAGATTTTTGGATATAGAAAGGAAAATTTACTTTTCGAAATGGAAATGGAATTTCGAATGGGTTGAGAAATATTACCTTGTTTTTAATAATAAAAACAAGAAGCTGAATAAACAATGTTATAAATGGAAAGAGAAATTTTCATTTGATAATATTAGATTTTTAAATTCAAGTTTGATTTAAAAGGAAAAAAATATTTTCTAGAAATGGGAATTGGATTTCAAATAAGATGTCAAGTAAGGACTTGTTTTAAATAATTTAAAACAGGAAATGAAATGTATAAACGATGTTTATAAACGAATAAAAATAATATTATCATTGGATAATTTGAAAATTAGCAGATCTAAGTATGGTTTTAGAAGGAAAGATTATTTTTCGAAATAGAATTGAATTTTGGATTTGGGTAGAAAAATACTAGTTTATTTTAATAATAAAAACAGGTAGTTTTACTTACAAATGATGTTTATAAATTATCATCGGGTAATTTAGAATGTAAATTCAAGTATGATGTCAAAAAGGGAAACTTATGTTTCAAAAAGGGTATTTGGATTTCAAATGGAATTTGGAACCGGAAACTTGTTTCTATATTTGAAACAGTAAATGAAATTTATAAACGATGATTATAAATTGAAACGAATAATTATCATGGGATATTGGATATATAAATTCAAATATGAATTTAAAAAGGGAAATTGGGCATCGTTTTAAAAAGGAAATAGTAAAATTATTTCTGATGTTCATAATATAAATAAAATGGGAATAAATCCATACAGAGTTATGGTTTGAATTCGACTATGTCGAATATATGAAATAGATTATTTTCAGAAAGAATATTGGAATTTGTTTTAGATAAATACTAAAATATAAGATTTTAAAAGGAAAATAGATGCTATGTTTTTTTTATATATAAGATATGATAATAAAATATCCGAAATAGGAGTTGAATTTAAAAATGGGTTTTTAAACGAAAGCTTGGTTTAAATTATAAAACAAGGAAGTTAATTTACGATCGATATTTATTGGCATTGGATGTTTTGAAGTTAGTTCCAAAATGGAGTTTAAATATGAAGTTTGTTAAATATAAAATAAGAAAGTGATTTATAAACCATGTTTATAAATGAAATGAAGAAATTTTCTTTAGGTAGATTGGAAATAGATTTATTCCAAATATAAAAACTGACATTTAAAAATCATATTTTTAAATGAGATAGAAAAGGAGATTTTTGTTGATAAGTAATGTCAGTTTTGTATTATAAACTCTTATCTGTCTCGAGATAAGAACGTTGTCGATCAAGGTCTGAGAGGTAAATAAATACCCCAACTTGAACGACTTAACTATTATCAAGGGACAATATTAGTTTGTAGTGGTAAAGGATGTTGAAAAATTAATTATTCCAATAAAAGAGATTTATAATCGAAATTCGATTATATCGATTGTTATAAATACTTTATGTCTAAATTGGATTTTAATATAGAAATTGAATAAATCCATAGCCAAGTTATGAATGTGGAAATAAATAATCAACGAGTTTGAATAATCTGAATTGTTGGGTTAGATTTGGATAACGGGCTCAATTTATTTTAAATACTGGAAATGTAGTTGAAATTCATTTTATAAACGAAGTTAACGTTTATATTTAAATTACAATTAAACCGAACTCGCCACAGTGCGGTAGTTCGTAAATTGGCGATTCGAACTTCAATCGAGTATATATAACTCAATATAAGTTAGAATTCGACGAAACAAGAAATGCCTAGACTGATTAAATGATAGTTTTCAAATGAAAGAGAAAAATCTGGATTTTAACTTAAAGATTTTGAGTTACATCAAAATAAAATTTTATAAAAGTCGCTATAAAATCATTTTAAAACCATAAAGATTTAGTTAATTAATTAAAAGGATTTTTATTGACTAAAAATCCGAATTGCGATTAGAAAAATCCAGATTTGAGTATGGAATAAATATGAACTCAAGCAAGTTGAATAAAGTGATTTTGATAAAAAAAATCAGATTTTGATGGAATGATATTAACTAAATAATACAAGAAGTTACTTGATATGATTTGAATGGAACTTGATGTGAGTTAAGAAAATTGGATTTGTAAATTAGAATTTGAATTCAAATATGAGGCGGGAGTTATAAATGGAATTGGAATGGTCATAAATGAATTGCAATATGTTTGAATACTATTGAAGGGAGCAGATGAATTATTTAAGGAATCAATTAGTGGAATTGATTGCGGTTAAATCAAAATAGTTGTATGGTTTGGAATAAAAAGAAAATCTAGGTGCATATATATTACACAGGTATGGGATAAAGTGAATGAAGAGTGTGAAGATTTTAATTAAAGTTCCTGACAAAAAGGTACATGTTTAAATTTCTATATGAGGTTTTATGCGCCGAATCGGCAAGCCGCTTGGCTTTTTGATTTCTTTTGGAATGTAAAGGGCCTAGAGAGGCGAGTTGGGGTTTGAACGATTGACCGGTACTGGGGAGGTGCTGGCGAAATTTTCTAAAAATTTAAGGAGATGGAATATTTTTAAGAAATTTTGATAACAGAGATCAGTATTTCGATATATATAGAATTCAATAAGGAATTGGAAAATAGCTAATGAAGGAATATTAATTTAAAATGGGCTAGTGATTGGCTAATTGTGTGATGGATGTTTTATTTTCCTTTGATAGTTAAATCACCGGCTATCAAAGATTTTTGGGCCATCATTGTCAATACGGAGAGACCGGTTGGATTTAATATCCGAATACCACTTCAGGCATAGACGTTGCGAATTAGATTATGCTGAAGAAATTGAAACGGAGTGAAATGCAAGGACTGATCTATTTGTCCAGTCACAGGACAACTTGTATGGATTAATGTCTGACAGAGTATTCCTAAAAGATCACATAAGACGATCTTTTCAAGGAATTACATCTGGTGGTGGAGAAATTCGTTTCTCTTAGCTTTTATACCCTAGTATTTTTGGGAAGATCAACTAGTGATTTGACGGGTTTGACGATGTGGCATTCAAAGTGAATGGTGACCAGATGTTCTAAAAAGATTAACGTAGCCTCAAGCCTAACAACCGGGAAATGACAAAAATCGGACAGGCAGCATGGCTAGGTGGGTCATACCCAAGCAGGGTATATTTGTCACCGATCTAGAGAAAAATCATTATTTACTCTTCTTTCGATTCTGTATCTTACTGATTACCGTTGGATGACCGACAACCATAGGTGACAATATATTCGCTACACTAAAGCTAAATGAGCGTGTGGTCATGTATGGTCGGGTTGCAAGATGTTCTTGCTGAACCTTAGTGTATCCCCTCTAGAGTACACTGATCGGGAGGTGCATACCTTGTCATTGTTAGAATCCAATCTCCAATAAACGCCCTGCGTTTTTTGATTTTATACTATGTATGTGGAGCATGAGATGCAAGCGTTCTATTATTTGGTTATTCATTGATTAGACATTATTATAATATCACTGGATTTCGATATCAAAAATGGTTTGGTTATAGTAAGGTAAAAACCGTCCGTGTTTATATGTGGGCTGGTCTTACTATTACCTTTTCTTTCAAAGGATTTTTCAAAATTAAACAAATTGGTTGGAGTTTACTCACACCAGTCCCATGACTGACCCAGAGTTTATTTTGTTTGTTTTTTCCTAAACTCTTGGGTGCCCAAATTTGTACGGGCAGTTAAGTGTTTCAGGCTTTTACAGATGCACTTGGTGGAGCTTGAAGCAAGAGGCCTCACCATTAGTTATTTAGAGTTATTTTCGCTGTATCAAATGTTATGTTATACTCTGATATGGTATGTGTATACAAAACAGATTTGTATTTCAAAGTTATCTTATATAATATATTTTATTCGTTCCGCTATGAGATTCTATCTTGTTATTTCTTTTCTTCTTCTATCTATTTCTATTTCTTTAATCCTAATGACTCGTATTTCTGTATTATTTGAGTTGGACGTGGGTTGTATTAGTCAGCTCAAATGGTATGGATTTTCGGGTCGTTACATTGATAGTGCACAACCACCAAATTTTTGATGACAAGAGTACATATAGTTAAATGTTGAGTAAAGAATTTTACGGAGTTTTGATTTATGACAAAAAAATAGCCATGATCGACAAAAAGAAAATATTCATTGATTTCAAGAGAGGAAGATCTACATATGGTATCTAACTTTAAAAGTTGACTATTTAGAAGTGTTATTCATGTTAAAATCTATCCTCAAATAATCAATATATATATACACAAATATGTGTGTGTGTATATATATATATATATATATATATATATATATATATATATATATATATGAACATTGATTGTGCAAACTGGGCATAACCGGTCGACCACCCCAAAATGGACCAGTCGACCGTTTTCACCCAGTTTGCATAATAAACATGCACACATATACACGTAACATATATATTTTCAAATTCCTGTCTACCGGTTCTTTTTAACCTATCGACTGTTTTTAAACAGAAGCAACCTTTCGTATAGACACTTCCATTTCTTCAAGAGTTGCTTCTCTTTCTCTTCAACGATGATCATGACCATTGTTTGTAACTTTTCACAAATGGTTACAACTGTTTATTCCTTATATAAACATCATGATTTCATCATTCCAAATTACCAAATTCTATTAATTTAATCTTTATTCTCTTGATCTCAATTTCTTACTCTCTAAATGTTAAAGTGCTCATATCCTTCAATATATCGTTTAAATCCTAGAATTTATATAATATTCCTTTGATTCAATATGATATCCACTTCCAAATCTTCATTTACACAAATATTATATTTGTTAATAAGATTATAGGAAGTTTGTATTACAAGTGACAAAATCATGTTATTGAGAACACATATCGTCCACATCAATTATATTCATCTCTGTTGAAGTCCTCGGTGTTGTAAGAGGCAAGTGTTGAAGTCCTCGTTATATTAGAGGCGTAAAATCCCGTTCATCTACTCGAGTGTTGTAAAGATGTTCCTTCGGGTGTAGTGAGGTTGTTGTTAGTGAAAATCTAGATAGAAGTCTGGGACTGGACGTAGGACGGTGCTCCGAACCAGTATAAAAATCCTTGGTGTGATTTTTCTATTTTGTTGCATTTTCCGTTGTTATATCTGTGATTTGTTATTATCTTATATTTGTCTGTTATATACCATATTACACGATCCGTGTGTACTATTAATATGTACACGCATTTTCATTTGAGTTGATTTGAATAAAGCAGAGTTTGAACTAGATATGTTAAAAGACGAGAAGAAAATATTAGAAGAAGCACTTGAAAAACTTCAAGAATCATCATCTAATATTGACTCTCGATTATCTCTTTTGAGTCAAGAAATTGAAACTCAAAAAGAGAAAAGCGATGTTCTTACTAATGAAAATCATGAGCTAAAGGCAAAAGTCAAAATTCTTGATCTAGAAAAAGCTAGTTTACAAACTAAGTTAGATAATATTACTCAAAATGTTTCTAACTTCAACAAAGGTCAAGAAAATTTGACAAAGATCATTGAAAGTTCAGAATCTGCTTCAAACAAACAAGGTTTGGGATATAAGAAACAAAAAATCAAGTAACATCTCAAGAAAAAAGATATTATAAAAATTAAAACTAAGAAAAATCTTAGTTTATTATATTCCAAGCCAAAATCGGTTGTGAATTTTCAAAAGAAAAATATCAAAACTATCAAGATATGGGTTACTAAAACAAATAACAGTTTGATTAGGAACAAATATATTCAGCATTTCATGAATTTTGTGCATTTCAATTCTAATTATATATATAAAGGGGATACCGAACCCGTATGGGTTTGGACTACTAAGACCTAATTCTTAGGACCCCATAAAAAGTAGGTACCATGGACTTAATTTTATTTTTTGCAGGTCCCACTTAAGAAAAGAGGAAAGTGGATATTGGATAGTGGTTGCTCGAATCACATGACTGGAGACAAGAGCTTATTAACAAATATTACATACTCGGATGGTGGCTCCGTCACTTTTAGAGATAATTCAAAAGGCTATATCATCGGCAAAGGCGATGTGAGCAATAGCGGTACATCTAACTTACCTCTTATTGCAAATTTCATGCTAGTTAGAAATTTGAAACACAATTTACTTAGTATTTGTCAGTTATGAGACAAAGGTTTTACAATCTCCTTTTCAGATAATAAGTGTTGTATCTTAGACAAACACCATAATTTAGTTTTCAAAGGATATAGAGACAGAAATATATATATTCTGAATATGAATATTAATCATAATTCAAACACGTGTCTTGTAGCTAATGATAATGATCCATGGTTATGACACAAACACTTCTGTCATATAAACTTCAGAACTATCGACAAGCTAGCCAAAAATGATCTAGTTAGAGGACTACCCAAAACGAGCTTTAAGGTTGACAACATTTGTGACACATGTCAATTAGGAAAATTGACTAAATCTTCTTTTAAATCCAAGAAAGTCATATCAACATTACAACCACTTGAGCTGTTGCATATGGATTTATCCGGACCAACTCAAGTTCAGTAAATAAACCATAGTCGATATGTGTTTGTAATTGTTGATGATTACTCCGTTACACTTGGACAATTTTCTTGAAAAACAGAAGTGACACTTTCGAACATTTTAGTTCCATCGTCAAGAGAATTCAGAAATCGAAAGGGCTTAAAGTTAAAAATATTAGAAGTGATCATGGCAGAGAGTTCGAAAATAATGAATTTGAACATTTCTGTACAAAGAAAGGTATATATCATAATTTTTTGTTACCTAGAAATCCACAACAAAACGGAGTTGTAGAACGAAAAAATTGAACCTTATAAGAATGTGCCAGAACATTATTGAACGGAACCACTTTACCAAAACATTTCTGGGCAGAAGCCGTTGCAGCTTCCTGTTATGTTTTGAATCATGTATCCATTCGACCTCTCACCAAGAATACGTCTTATGAATTATTTAAGCAAAGAAAGTATAACATCTCATACTTCAAAGTATCAAATGTTTTATCTTAAATATGTAAGACTATCTCGGTAAATTCGATCCAAAGGCCGATGAAGGTATATCTGTTGGTTATTCGGAACAAAGCAAGGTCTATCGTCTATTTAATAAACAAACCAAAACTATTGAAGAATCACTTCATGTCTGTTTTGATGAATTCTATCAGCATCCTCAAAATATATCAGATGATGACGAAACAATAGTCACTGATAATCCTTTCATCATAAATGATTCTGACTCAGAAATAGTTGTTGAAAATATTCCTCAACCATGCGAGTTACGATCTCCACTAAGGATACAATCTCCACTAAGGATGTAATCTCCACCAAGAATATTAAGAGATCATCCTACTCAAAATATAATCAGAGAAGTAACATCACAAGTCAGAACAAGGAGTCAACTCAATCAATTAGGTCATGTCGCGTTTCTTTCAAACATCGAACCTAATAATCCTAAAGAGGCTGCTATTGATGATTACTGGATCATTGCCATGCAGGAAGAACTGAATCAGTGCGAGTGCAATGATGTCTGGGAACTTGTTCCAAGACTAACTGAACAATCAATTATTGTTACTAAGTGGGTCTTTAAAAATAAGGCTGATGAACAAGGTAATATCACCAGGAATAAAGCAAGATTAGTAGCACAAGGGTATAATCAAGAAGAAGGTATCGAATATGAAGAAACATTTGCACCGGTTGCTCAACTAGAAGCTATTAGAATCCTATTATCTTTCGCTTGTCACCATAATTTCAAACTTTATCAGATGGATGTCAAGAGTGCTTTTCTAAATGGTTTTATCAAAGAGAATGTATATGTTGAACAACCTCCTTTGTTCGTACATGAAAAATATCCTGACTATGTGTACAAACTTAAGAAGACTCTGTATGGTTTAAAACAAGCACCTCGTGCTTGGTATGAACGACTACGTAGTTACCTTATTAACTCAGGATTTCAAATAGGCAAAGTCGATCAAACTTTGTTTATTAAACATTCTCAAAAAGATATTCTACTTGTCCAGATATATGTAGACGACATCATCTTTGGTTCAACAAACGATAAACTCTGCAAAGAGTTTGCAAATATTATGACCAAAGAATTTGAAATGTCTCATATGGGAGAACTATCATATTTTCTTGGACTTCAAATCAAACAACTTCCAAATGGTATTTTTATTAATCAAGTAAAATACTGTGGAAATCTTATCAAATGCTTCAGATTAGAAAATACATTTGGTAAACCTACTCCCATGAGTACAACTACACAACTTGAAAAAGATGAAAATGGTAAGAGCGTTGACCAGAAATTATATCGAAGCATGATTGGTTCTCTTCTGTATCTTACAGCTAGTCGTCCAGATATAATGATGAGTGTTTGTTTATGTGCACGGTTTCAAGCAGATCCAAAAGAATCACACCTACGAGCAGTGAAACGTATAATTCGTTATCTTAATAATACCAAAGATTTCGGTCTTCTCTACCCAAAAGAATGTCCATTCGAATTAGAATCATATACTGATGCTGATTTCAGAGGTTCTCGAACGGATAGAAAGAGTACAAGTGGTACATGCCATTTTATTGGAAAATACTTGTCTCTTGGTTTAGTAAGAAACAGAATTGTGTACGTGTGAAGCTGAATATATATATCAGCAGCTCTCGCCTCTACTCAGGTAATATGCATTCAACAAACACTTCAAGATTTTGATATACATTTATCAAATTCTATTATATACTGTGATAACACAAGTGCTATAAATCTTTCTAAGAATCCAGTAAATCACTCTCGAACCAAACACATTGATATTCGTTATCATTTCCTCAAAGACAATATCGAAAAAGGAAATATATGTCTTGAATATGTCCAAACTGATGATCAACTAGCGGACATCTTCACTAAGCCTCTACTGGAGTCTAGTTTCATTAAATTACGTAGAGAGCTTGTACTCATTTCTCGAAAAGAACTTGATAAGTAATGTTATCACTAATGTTATATTGTTGTTAGTTCTTTTCACATCCGGTTTTTGTTTAATCAAAACCTTAGCTATTTTTAGTTATTACTATCTTTAAAAAAAAGTGAATATGAGCTTCTCATTTTTTCTCCAGCCAAGTTTACCTAAGAATTCTCCTCTACAAGTCTATATATAGGAACCTCTATATAAGCTTGTCAAACTTTCTCCTTTGTCATTCCTCCCTACCTGAGCCTAAAGTTTATATAGTTCATTATGGCACATATTTGTGATGAGTGTGCTCAAAAATCCCATATTTCTGTTACAAGTTCTGAGCCGGAAGAGTATTACTCTCCCGAAACACCAAAACACAAATCAAAGTGTCATCACAAATGCACTCATACTCCTAGCAATACGCCAACTTCGAAACGGGCGAAGAAAGCATTGTTTTGTTCACCCCGGACCAGAGAAAAGATCAACGAGATTCATCATTATCAAAAACATCGAATCGATCTTCAAAGACAACTACATTATGAGCAACAACTAACTTCAGAACATTTATCTCTTTTAGAACGATTGGCATCATTCTTTTGCAGTTCAAATAAACATGGCGTATACGAACCAATGCCACACATACCTTCACCCTCTAGAAGCCCAAACTCTTGGGAATGAAATTACAATTGTAACGAAGGGGCAAAAGAAAAGTGGTCGCCATGGACACCGCGTGCATTAACGATGTTAAAGAAGAGTCTACCGATCACAACTCCTCTACCTCTCATTAGATTTTTTTTTAATTAATATTGTGATTGTATTCTCGTATTTATTTCATGTACTACTATATATGTATTTCCTTTTTTGAATAAATTCAATTTTATATGGACCATTAAACTCAGTAACAAGAGCAAGCAGCAAGAAAAAACAGCTAACAGGCAAACCAGTCGACCGGCTAGAATCCACCAGTCGACCGTTTTGTCATCTGTTTGAAAATAGTCGACCGGTGAATTTCATGCGGTCGACCGGTCTCGAGCAACTTTTGTTTTCTAGCATCCATATATGAACGGTTTTATACACTATCTACTCACTTTTTCTTCATACATTTTCTACTCCAAAACCCTTCCTAACACTAGGACTCAATTCTTCTTCTAATCTCACCCTAATGGCTCCTCCACAAAAGAAATTAAAGCAAGCTTCTTCCTCCAAAACACAACCAATCGATCTCTCTGTCAAAAAGTGGCTTGTGGACCCAATTGCACTCAAAAAGTGGAATGAAATGAAGGATTTTACAATTCATCTGGGTTCGCTTCTTAAATTCTCAGATTTCTCTAGTTATCGTATTCTTCCCTTAGCAAAGCATGCCGATATTGAAAACCTAATTGACTTTGATCAAAACAATGTGGAAATTAACCATCTTATGATCAAGTTATTCTATGCTAACCTAAATCTCGAGAAATACAAACCCGATAAACCCACTCAATGTCTTTGGTCCATAGTATGTGGCAAACAAGTCTTTATCTCGTGTGAAAGAATGGAAAAGGTTCTTGGTTCTTCCTTCATAGGTGAAAAATTCTCAAGTGATTTTTGTAATATCCATGTCTGTAATCGTATTAGTTATCAGTTCATTGAAAATGATAAGGATAGTACAAAATCAATTGGTTTACGATCTACTGCGAGAGTTCTTCGTCACACCCTTATGCACTCCCTTTTTCCGAGAATTGGAAATTTTGATGCCTTCTATAAGGAAAATTTCAAAGCTTTAGATGCAATCTACAGAGACGTTCGCATCAACTGGATAGGTATGATATTTGACAAGACATTACAAGTTAATGAGAGTTCTAGACCACAACTATTTTACAATGAATACATCATGCGTCTTTTACTTGATTGTGGCATCAAACCTCCTGAATCGACTGGTTCAAAGCCTACATGCATTAATAAAGCATCGATTAAAAGGCTGAAACTTCCCAATCCATATTTCAATATTATGCCATTTAAACAATGGAAAGAACAAGGACATGAAGGAGCTTCATCACGACCATCCCGCCCAAAACCTGAGGAAGTTAAACTTCTATAATCATCTTCCTCGACAAAGGGAAGTCTTGAAACTATTGCTCGCAACCAATTCCTTCTCGAAGCACGACTTAAACGAACGGATATAAAGAACGAAAAGTTCTTTAGCAAAATTAAGTCTTTCTTCGGATCTTTATGGGAAGCAATATCATGTGGGGCATAATCTTCATCTACGCAAGCTCAAGATCCCGGAAAACGTCCAGCTCCTCCTTCTTTTGATTGGACAGCTTCGGAAGAAGGTTCAAGCTTGGGAACTAGTCATGGGCATGGACGCGGGAAAACTCAACTTGGTGAACAAGAAGAAGAAGAAGATGAGACGGAGTCGGAATAATTATTCTTAATTTATCCCTTTTATCTCTTTCTACGTACTTAGAACTTTATTTTGCTTTAAGACATTGTCCGACACTTATATCTAAATAGTGTCGTAGTTTAATTCGTGCTAGACTTCTGTATGATCTTATGTTGTGACTTTTGATAACTCTTGTTTTATGGTAGTAGTTCATGTTGCTTATACTTCTCTCTGGTATCACTTACTTCAAATTATTAACTCCTTTTCGTCGATGACAAAGGGGGAGAAAATTGTGCTAATAGTGTGTATGCAGGAAATTATAGATTTACAGGGCACATATACAGGGGGAGATCATATACAGGGGGAGATTCAGAATTATGTTGTCATCAATCAAAAAGGGGGAGAATGTTGGGTAAAGAATTTTACGGGGTTTTGATTTCTGATAAAAAGAATAACCATGATCGACAAAAAGAAGATATTCATTGATTTCAAGAGACGAAGATCTACATATGGTATTTTACTTTAGAAGTGTTATTCATGTTAAAATCTATCCTCAAATAATATATATATACACACAAATATGTATATATATGCACATTGATTGTGCAAACTGGGCATAACCGGTCGAACACCTAGAAATGGACCAGTTGACCGTTTTCATCCATTTTGCACAATAAACATGCACACATATACACATAACGTATATATTTTCATATTCCTGTCTACTGGTTCTTTTTAACCTGTCGACTGTTTTTAAATAGAAGCAACCTTTCGTATAGACACTTCCATTTCTTCAAGAGTTGCTTCTCTTTCTCTTCACCGATGATCATAACCATTGTTCGTAATTTTTCACAAATGGTTACAACTGTTTATTCCTTATATAAACATCATGATTTCATCATTCCAAATTACCAACTTTTATTAATTTAATCTCTATTCTCTTGATCTCAATTTCGTACTCTCTAAGTGCTAAAGTGCTCATATTCTTCGATATACCGTTTAAATCATAGAATTTATATAATATTCCTTTGATTCAATACGATATCCATTTCCAAATCTTCATTTACACAAATATTCTATTTGAGGATAAAATTATAGGTAGTTTGTACTACAAGTGACAAAATCATGTTATTGAGAACACATATTGTCAACATCAATTATATTCATCTATGTTGAAGTCCTCGGTGTTGTAAGAGGAAAGTGTTGAGGTCCTCGTTGTATTAGAGGTGTGAAATCCCGTTCGTCTGCTTGGGTTTTGTAAAGTTGTTCCTTCGGGTGTAATGAGGTTGTTGTTAGTGAAAATCCAGATAGAAATCTGGGACTTGACGTAATACAGTGTTCCGAACCAGTGTAAAAATCCCTAGTGTGATTTTTCTATTTTACTGCATTTTCCATTGTTATATCTTCGTTATTATCTCATATTTGTCTGTTATATACCATATTACACGATCCGTTTGTACTATTAATACATACACGCATTTTCATTAAAGCCGCCACCAATAATCCATCTTTCATTAGCAGAACTGAGGTGACTAATATGCTCAAGAAAGTGATGTCTTTAAACAAATAGAATTATGAGCATATACAGAAGTCAAGAGAAATTGAGAATTTGAAGGAATATGAACACATGAATAACAAATATATTCATTAGACACTAAAACTTTTCTAAGTTTGAACAAAGATTCCATAAAGTCAACAATCTGCCAAAGCTTGCTTCAACAAGGTTGTGATCATAATGCCAACATAATGAAATAAAAGAAGTAGCTCTCACAGTTGAATTAATATCAAGTTTAGTTTCAGATAAACACATTAATTGGAAATTGTTATCTCCAACGAAAGATTTAATTTCGCCTTGCTTTGAGGGTAGATTAGCACCTCTAATATTCTAGAAAGCTATATTATTCATCATTCAAAGGGTAGAGGGTCAAGAAGGGCAAATGGATTTTTCCTAGTATGTCTTGATGAAGATTGGGAATTTCTTTTATCATTGACAAGCATAACCTCATCAGGCTTAAATTCTTTACCTGTATTCAAATCATCAGACTCATCTTATTTCAATTTCTTTAATTTCTTCATATACCCTTAATTGGTTTGACAATTTAAATGGATGGTGAGATAGATACTAGTGAAGGAAGATCAATATGTGAGGGTGGAGATAAATGGGAATAGGGTGAAGATAAAGATGAGACAGAGGAATTGATTGAAGAAGGAGGAATTCAAAAGGTAAAAGTTAAAGCACATGACATAGTATTTAATGAAGAAAATGTGGATGCTTCAAGACTAACAGAAGCAGATGATAAGGAAGAATCACATTGTCCTTCTTCCACAGCAAAAAGATTAAATAAAACAGAAAAGGGATTGTGAACATGAAGCTCATCTTCAAAAACTTCACTTGCCATTGTAACTTGCTCATCATTTGCATTAAGCACAACTTTAGTTTCAACATTATCACTAACCATTGAAGTTTGAACACCAACATTATTCACTTGATCATGACCATATTTAGACAATTGGACATTATTTTCCATATTGTCAACATTAACACCAACATTAGTGTCCTTAGAAATAATACTGTCCTTACTACTTGTTTATCAACATCATTCATTTTATCTTATATATCACCATCTCCTTTCCTTCTCCACACCTTCTTTTTTGAAACAACATCATTCCAGCCCCTCTGATTTACGTCCATTTGATCACTTCTATAATGCTGCTTGAGATTAACTTTATCACTGAATGTCTCTCCTTATGATAGTCATGATTCTTCCCATCATCAACCACTTCTGCCCCAGCTCTATGTTCACAATCAACTGTTTCATGCCCAAAAATATTAAAATGTGTACAAATTCTTGGTTTCCAGTCATAAGACAACTTTATTAAAGGGCACTTATCACCTAAACCAGCCACCTCTATAAACTCTGGCAGTTCAAACCCAAGGGAAAGTTCTACAAGTTCCTTGGCATATTTTATTCTTTAATCTTTTTAGTACTTTCATCAAAACATATTAGTTTGCCTACATGACATGCCAACCAATTTATTCCAACAAGTGTCTAGAGAATTAATGGAATTCTATGAAAGTGAATCCACGTAGGAACCTTCCTAATTTGAGCCTGAGAACTACCAATTGAAGGATCCCAACGTGTTATAATGAACATCCTACCCTTAATAAAAATTGGGTCAGAATGTAAGATCCTGTCTCTATTTAGATCATTTGAAAAATTAAAGTAAAAATTGATACCATCGGATTTTATACTCACTTCACCATTCAACTTCCAAAATCTATTCAAGAAATTAACAACTGTGAGATATGACAATGTACCATCCAAGGAAAAAGCTACCAAGTGGTTATTCCAATATTTCATACCCTCATCTTTAACCAGATTTGGAAGTTCTTTAGGCACACCATCCTTAGTTATTTTAAAATGAATCAGTTTGTAGACACCAGCATTGCGAGGAAAAGCTTTAAAAAGGGATGCAAAACCAGATTTGACAGTGGACGGACGGATTTAGAAATACATTTGAAGCATTAGAAGAGTTGACATTTGAAGTATTCGTAAAGACATATGAAGCTTTAGAAAGATTGGCATTGGCAGAAATCATATTAGAAGGATTCATATTGACATTAGATACAATAGAAGGATTGACATCTGCAGAAAATAAATTTTGTGGTGACATTAGAAGGTGGATCAGGGGGATCTATAGGAGTAGGTTTGAACGAAGGAAGAGAAGAAAAAAAAAGAGATGGAAAAGAAGCAGAGTCAAAAGCGAAGGAGGAGGAAGAAGAAGATGGGGACGAGGACTCCATTAGTGCGGGCTTCACTGGTTATAGTTCTTAAGATGGGGACGAGGACTCCATTAGTGCGGGCTTCGCTGGTTATAATTCTTAATTTTTTTTCTTTATTAGAATGCCAAAATGTTTCAAATATAATTAAATGGTATTGATTATAGTTCTTATTTTTTTCTTTATTAGAACGCCATTAGCACTTGTGTAGTTAAATGACCATAACAAGATATTTTTTTTTATAAATGGATATATTAAATATGGAAAAATATGATATAAAATTTATAAATTATTTAAAATGATTTAAAAGAGATTTGAATTAGATAATATGAACTTTCAATTGTTAATTTGAAGAAGTTATATTAGCACTTTCCATAGCATTTTTATACCGCTGCGAACGATATAGTTTTTGAAATAAGAGTTTAAACTTAACGATTATTTCTCGAATCAAACATGAATGTTTATAACTAAAGTATTATAAAGATGATTTAGAAGTTTTTATCACTTATTCAAAGTTGGATTTATTGAATCATTAACTGAGTAGGCAGTAACGACAAGTACAATTTGTGAGGGTCGATTTATTGATCGAGGAATGGAACCAATCAAAAGGAAAACCCAGATGCTCTATAAAATAAAGTTGAGGAAATAAGGTTTTAGAATCAATCAGATAACTTGATCACCTACTGTGACAAAAAGATAATGTATAGGCTTGGTTTTGGAAATCCAGTTTCCTGCTCTCCCTAGCTATTTGAACTAGCCTGATGGATGGAATTGTGAATCTGATTTATTCATATCAAGGAATTATAAGATAATTTGACTTATAATATTTACCAAATGAAAGAATGAATTTTATTGAATGAATAATTTACCAAAATGATTTAAAAATAATGGTATTCAAAATCTGATTATAATCCATATTCTTTTATTTTAAACGATAATTGGATTTTGAAGGATCTGGAGTCAGATTTAGCTAATCCCTATCCAGAAGCAACTTCAAACCAATTTATGTATGAAGTAATCAAATTGCTGGGTTAAAGATATTTGGGATGATTATAGTGGGGAACTACTTGTTCATTTGTTGGTTAAAATCCCAATTTGCTTCAAGTAGTAGTAGTAGTTGTCTATTATTAATTATCCGATGCATGAATGTTTCGCTACTATCCTCATTGGTTGCGGTAGGAAAGTGCCTTCATTTTCGTTCAGTCCTAGAATGAACTTATATGGATGATTGTCTAGCGATCACATTTCTACAACCTTATGCTTTGGATTTTAACAAGTGTACATCAAGTGGTGGAGAAGACACCTCTAAGATTAACACTTTTCCTTGAGACATATTAGCTTAAGGGGTTGTATAATTTCTGAAAGTCACGAAGTAATCAACAGAATGTGGAAATGAGAACAATAAAAAAATGAAGATGATATGATATGTGAAAGATATATCGTTATCTTTATTGAGCCTCGCATATCCGAAATGACCAAAATTGGATGAATGCAGTAAGGCTATCAGGGTCGCACCTGGTAAAAGGGTATTTTCATTACCATCTAGATAAAGTACTATGGTATGGAGCTTTGGTATATCATGATACAGAGTATGGATAAGAGAGATCTCAATAAAGGTTGGTTATGACCGGGATGAGGTATTCTGTTCCATTTAAGTTGTAGGCCATAGATATGGGTGGTTTTGGCGGTAGGGAATCCAAGTGAGATTCTTGAGGCATCCCTATAGAGGTGTACCCAACCGTAGATAAGAATGATCCTTTGCTTGTTCAATTGTATGGAAACTCGTTCTCCAATAAGAACCAACGGTTTAAGATTATATGAGATAGTGGCCCTAGAAATTAATAAATATGGTAACAATTTCAGGTATTTGAATAAGTTTGTATTTTGAAATGGTTTATAAAAATGGAGATTAAAAAATATCAAAATGTTTGATATATAAACAGTTTTGGTTATCGTAAGGTAAAAATTTATTTCATGTTTATATGCAGTGTAGTTTTATGAGACACTTTTTGTTTTAGGAAAATAAATTTTATTTCTTACAATATTTCAATGACTGACCCAGAGTTTTAGTTTATCCTCTTAAACTTTGTGTGCCCTAATTTTTCCCGAGCAGCCTAGCACTTAGGTTTCTATGGGAAGTATCTTCGAGCACTTTTGGATGGAGATTGGAGTCTGAAATATGCAGCATTTTGTATCAATCTCTAAAGCTAATTAGTTTCCCCCTATATTAAATATGCACTTTGTTGTCAGAAGTAACTGAAAGGATATACTGTTATAAATATCCAAGCCGGAATTTAATATAACTTTGATTTATCACTTATAGTTATCACTTGTATCCATCTTATGTAAAATTAACGTTTAATACGATGTGAGATTCTATCTATCTTTTACTCTTGTTTTCTTATTACCCTTACGATAATTTATCTCTCCGATACTTGAATTATGACACGTGAATACCATGGATGTATTAGTGTCACTTTCTAAGAGTTGAGGAGATGGGTTGTCACATGTGGTATTATAGCTGAAGATGAGGAGTAGCAACAACACCAATGATCAAACTCTGGTAGAAATAGTGACCGAAGAAACAGTTATTCCAATGCAAACCCAACAAAACTTTGCAACTTTATTCGAGAAATGCACTAGTCAGAGTGGTAAACCATTCAAGGGAACAAAGACTATTATTAAAGTACAAGCTTGGATCCATACTTGTGAAAGGATTTTTAAAGGACTGAATATTGATGGTCATCTGAAAATATTCTTCGCTTCTTCACAACTATGTGCCAGAGCCTTTGCTTAGTCAGAATATGTTATTCATGAGAAGTCCGAAGATAATTTCTCATGGAATGCTTCAAGGATGTTTTTGAGGAACAATATATGTCATCTATAGGGAAATCCCATCTTTATCGAAGCTTTATGAATCTGAAATAGGAGAACATCTCTTTTAAAGAATATATAATTAAGTTCAATGAGATATCTAATTTTGGGGCTGGATTGGTAGACACGCCTCTAAAGAAATATGAGATTTTCATTTCATCACTAGGATGCAAAATCAATATCACAAGAGAACAGACACACATTAAGGAACCTTTCATTGACTTAGTGGATATGGAATACATGTATGAGACTTTGGATAAGAAGGTTCCACCTATAGAAAAAACCAACAACAATAAAAATTAACTGGAAGAAAAGGAAGTTTGAAGGTGAGAAGCCATGGATGGAAGAACCCAAGGAAAAAGTGGGGGTAACCTCTTTAAGAATATCACTTGTTTCAATTTCCAGCAGAAGCAACACCTATCTACAGCTTGCACCAAACCAAAATCTCAAGAAAAAAAGATCTATGGAAAGCTATGATTTTCATAAACCAATACACATAATTGAGGATTGTCCTCTGATGAAGAAAGGAGAGAAAATTAAGTTATACACTTACAAAGGTGAACCTTCAACCTCTAAAGACGTAAAGGAGAAAGAAGTATTGGAAGGTAATATTTTTGTCAAAGATAAATTAGTCCAAGTATTATTTGAAATAGAGCTTCACATGATTTATTTCAAAAGATACTATAGAAGAATTAAAACATGAAACAAAAATCATTGACACCCCATTTTGCATAATAAACCCCATAGAAGGTTCCACTAATCTATGCATGCACTACAAAGAAGTTCATATTACCTATTTTCTCTATCACTCTTTCTTTGACCTTTTCATCTTAGATTTTATCGAATTCGATATTTTACTTGGCATGGATTGGATAACAGAGAATGAAGCTACTTTAGATTGTTTGAAAAGGATAGTGTTAGTAAAAATAAAACTAGGAAAACTTGTAGAAATAACTTGGAAAGACCTTATTCCAAGGAGGGAAATTTTTATTTATGCCCTGGAATCTTCCTAAAAATAATTAAAAACCATATCAGCTATCAAAGAAGTTGTAAATGTTTTCAAAGATATAAAAAAAACTTACCACTACATAGAGAAATTGAATTCCATATTGATCTAGTCCCAAATTCAAGATCAATTGTACAAGCTAATAGAAGAATGGCTCCAAAAGAGAAGGAAGAATTAATTAACCAAACCCAAGAGCCATTGAAGAAGGGATTAATAAGGATAGTCGTTCAAATTAGGATTGGGTATAGTTTTTGTTGCTAAGTCGGACGGATCTTTAAGATTGTCTGTAGATTATAAAGACCTAAATAAACAAACTATTAAAAACAAGTATCCTCTATCTCAAATCGATGAGTTATTCAATCAACTACATGGTGCTAGAGTTTTCTCTAAAATGGACATAGCTACATGGTTCTATCAGTTAAGGATAATAGAAAATTGCATTCCTCCAACTGCTTTTAATGGTCCAAATACGTACTTTCGTCGAATGGTTAGTTATGCCTTTCGGACTGACAAATGCATCTGCCTACTTTCTTGACTTAATGAATAGAGTATTTAGAGATGTATTGAATAATTCATGTTAGTCTTAATTGATGATATTCTTATCTACTCTAAAACTAAAGAAGAATGTGTGAGGCATCTTGAGATTTTGTTGGGGATATTAAGGAATAATTTGTTGAAGGCTAAATTCTCAAAGTGTCACTTTGAGGAAAAATAGGTAAGTTTCTTTGAGCATGTAATATCCAAAGACGGAATTTTAGTAGATCTTGGGAAGATTTCAACTATTCAGAATTAGAAGCAGTCCAAAACCCGAAAGGAGATTCTTAGTTTTTAGGGTTGGCTGGATATTATTAGAAGTTTGTTAAAGATTTCTCAAAATTAGCCCATCACCTAACTAAGCTGACGACGAAATATATTAAGTTCATATGGACTTCCAAGTGTAAGGAAACATTTCAAGAACCCAAGATATGGTTAACCACCGCCCCAGTGTTTGCAATTATAGACAAAAATAGTGGATTGACTGTATATACAGATGCTTGCAAAGAAGGAGTAAGCATGGTTTAAATGCAAAAAGGAAAAGTTATTGCATATGCAAGCAAGCAATTGAGGATGCACAAGAAGAATTATGCGAACACGACTTAAAATTGTTAGCCGTGGTGTTTACTCTTAAAATATGGAGGCATTATTTGTTGGGTGAAAAGCATGAGCTCTTCACGTATCACAAATCTTTGTAATATATTTTCACCTAGAAGGATCTAAACATAAGGTAGCAACACTGGCTAGGATTTCGTGCATCTTATGATCTAGATATTCTATATATCCATAGGAAAAACAACGTAGTAGTTAATGCATTAAGTAGGAAGTATACCAAAAGTGCACATCTAGTCATAACTCCAACTCTTTCGGAAAAGACAACCAATAAACAGGGAGAAAATGAACGATTTAAGGTATATTTTAAAGTGGATGAGGAAGGAAGAAACTCAAATTTTAAAATAGATACCAGGGAGTATTATGGTTTAATGGAAAAATCCATCTTCCAGATATTGAAAATATTAGGCAAGAGTTATTAATCGAATGTCATAAACCAAAACTAAGCATTCATCCAGGCATTCACAAAATGTACAAAGATGTGAAGCGCACATTTTGGTGGAAGAGTATGAAGAGGGATATATCTATATATGTTAGCCGATGTATAAATTGTTAGCACGTCATGAGCGACCAATAGTAAACTACATGTTTACTTCAGTCCTTGGAGATTCCAACTTGGAAGTGAGACCAAGTATCAATGGACTTTATTGGTGGGTTACCACGAACAAGGAATAAGAACAAAGGAATTTTTGTTTTATCATAGATTGATTAACCAAGAGTGCCCATTTTGTCCCAGTTGAACAAACTAGAACAGCAGCTAGACTTTCAGAGTTATATGCGAAGAAAATTGTTCATTTTCATGGTGTACCGAGTAGTATGGTAAGTGATTGAAATTTGATCTTTACTAGTCAGTTTTGGGAAGCATTACAAACAACTTTGGGAATGAAGCTGAGTATAAGCACTGCCTATCATGCTTAGACTAATGGACAAACAAAGAGAAAACCCTATTTTAGAAAATATATTAAGAGCATGCATTATTTGAGGTTCTTGGGAAAATCACTTGCATTTACTAAAGTTCTCTTATAACAATAGTTAATAAGCCAACAATGGAATGGCACCATATGAGCTTAGCTACAATTAAAACTTTCAAAACTGAAACTCCACTGATTTGGGGTGATTTCCAGCGTCTAACAGCAGCTCTAACTCTGAAATGGTGCTATATCTCCTTGATTTCATGTTGCTAAGCTTAATCCTTAATTATAGAGCGATTTGAGATGAAATTAGAAGGTGGAGGCCATGACTAGGGTTAGAGAAATGTTGTAGGCGGCTAAAAAATGAAATAAAAATCGTTTTCCTACCGTTCTAAGCCTCCCTATAACCCCAATCCCGAAATGGGTTATGGGCCCTCTTGCTATCACCCTAATTAGGCCCAGTTAAGCTGTTTTTCACCTTCCAAACCTTGTTTCGGCCATATCTCCCAAACGGTGAGTCCGTTTGGCTAATATGACCACTCTACGGAAAGGTAGACCATCATCTAAATCTAATGGATGTGGTTTCAGGTCAAAACTCCTTACCAGTCAAAAGTTATGGCCGAAACAAGATCAGCTAGGGGCAAAATGGTCATTTAAAAATTGGCAAAAATCATGAACATGGGAAATGACCCCAGTAATCATCTTCCAAAGTTACATGGCTATACGACTTCGCATGAGAAAGAAATAAATATTCTATGATCCCCTGATGCGTAGAATGCGGGTCGTTACAGGTAGAGTGGACGGAACACTATAAATTCCGTAAGTGGTGGATGGTCCACCATAAAAACCGATGTAGCTGATTGTCAACTAACAATCACCTGTACTATACTATATTTTATTATTAGTCATAATAAAAGATGTTTGCGGTCACCTTAAAACTAGTCGGCTTTGCCAAAAAAGTATGCATTTTCTTGTCACTAATAATTGAAAGGATTGACTATTATAACTATCCAAGCTGGATTTTAAGATAACTCTAATTTATCACTTAGAGTGATCACTTGTATACATCTTATGTAAAATTAATGTTTAACACGATGTGAGATTCTATCTGTCTACCTTTTACTCTTACTGTCTTATAATCCCATGATAATCTACTTTCCAGCACTTGGACACCGTGGATGTATTGATGCCATTTTCTAAGACTAGAGGGGACGAGTTGTTACAATAACTTCAACATAATAAACTAAGAAATAGATTTTAAAATGTTTTGCAAGTTCACAACTTTGAAACATATCAAAATATATATTAATTTCCTTACTTCATTTCTTTTCAAGATTATACAAACGCAGGAATTTTATGTAAGTTCAAAATTCAAATTTTGTTATAAATAAATTCAATTGTAATAGAAAAGTTTGGACACTTAAATGAATGTATGGAAGGTTTAATGAATAAATTAAATAGCAAATGAGCCTTGTAAAAATTAATATAACTAAAAGAACGTATAATGAGGTGTTTCAATAATGAATCCAACAATTGATGAAAATAAGAATTATAAATTAAAATCATCTTAAAGGAATTAAATGAAATCAATCAAAGTTGAAGTAAATGAACATAAATTGCAGAATGAATATTAATTATTCAATGTAAGAATATTTGAATTCGATGAATGTGAATCCATCAGTAAACTAGGAGAATAAACATCGATAACTAAATCAATAGTAAGTAAAGTGAATAAGAATGAATCGACAAGTAAATGAATTGTATGAAAATCTATTTGGTGCAAGTAAATTTAATATGAATAACATAAATGACAAGTATATGGAATGTTAATGTTAACATTAACTTTTGTAAATAGATTTTGTTTATGTATATTGAAATTTGACATATCATGCTCGCTTTTATATTGCTTATGTTTTGTATATTAGATTGTACTTTATATGCATGATTCTCATTATTGTTAAGTGTTTAGTAGGTAGCAATGGCGTGCGCTTCACATATGCATCTCGCTTTTGCATTATTTTGCTAAAAAATTTAGCTAACTTGCTTATAGCGCTAATAAAAGGTACATGTCTCAGATTACATATTGTACTTAGGTTATATATACTGTTTTCCTTAGTTTGGGATGCCTCAACACTAAGATGAGATGTATATTGATATATTATATAACTTGCAATTTTTTTGACCAAATTGCACAAAGGAGACGCTGTCAATTTTTTTTGTAAATCCGGATGTTAGATTTTTTTTTTTTTTTTTGAGTATTTAAAATCTTGTAACTTATTTTCATTCTAATAAACTCTAAGCTAAGTAAAAGTTGATATATAGAAACAAAATAAAATATATAAGTCTGATTCTTTTGACGTTCCCTTTCGAGGATGAAAAGCTTTGATTTGAAAGAGAATGTGACGATTTCGATATTATATTTTTTATATTTAAATCTAATGTTTTAAAATAATGTTATAACTTGAATTTGACTTAGAAATATATAATATAATTTATTTTGGAATGTGTAGATTCGATTTCTAAATATAAACTAAAAACTTGAATGTTTGTTTGAAATATAGAATTTAAAAGTGATAAGTTACATTGATAACCTATTTATTTAAAAAAAAAAAAAAACAAATGTGAAATCAATTATTAATAAAATGTTAATCCTTAATAATTGAATATGTTGTGAAGTAATCTAAATAAATTTATAAGGAGAACGTCAAAGTTCCCTTGTTCAACTCGTGAGCTTCGTTATTCATGAGAACTGCCGTTAATGGCAATAAGGGAAATCACCATTTCTTCTTTCTTTCAATCTCTCTCCTCTGATTTCTGCTCTCCATTTCTCGTCTTGAGAATCCGCCTTCCTCTCCTTACTCTTCTCCTCTCCCATGCTTTTGCTACGCGTGGCAGCTCTCACAGTAACAACTATTTCTTCAGATCTAAAGCTCCGCACGATATTTTTGAACTCCAGTTTCCTATTTTCTCCATCAGCCTCATTCAAGTAACTTCCTTTTCTCGTAATGGCCAGCATCAACCCTCCTCTGTGTTTGGGCTTCTTCAGGAAACTACGAGTTTTCTCATTCTTCAACTGGAGGCCTACACCTTTTAGGTGATTGTCTCACTGACGTAGAGGTCTACAGTGTACAGTAACTCCCTTCTGGTATGTATAGTGTTCGCGTTTCGACTGAGCGTTTGTGATGGTCCTATTCGGCCCGCTGGGTATTCAATGTATACCATTTTTCGTCTTGTTGGTAGCATATCTGACTTTGGTTATTGCTGGTTAAAGGCTTTGTTGTTTGGGTGCTTGTTAAATTTCTTTTGGTTATTTAGGGTTCAATATTTACAATGTAAATCGCAGTCTTCTTGGTTCGATTTAATATGGAGATGATCGGCTGCTCATCATTTTGTTATCGACTGTATACGAGACGCTATGCACTGATCATAGTCGGTGACTATTGTAGTGATTTCAGTTAAACTCCCATGTACTAAGTCAAGCCGAGAAGTTCTTTTTATGCTAGGTGAAGCTTGAGTATTAAGATTTTGGTGTGCTGGTACACTTACACTGTTGTGTTGATGCTCTTCGCTGTGCTCACTTATCCTTCCAAATCTGTATACTGCAAGTTTTGTCCAGTATGGAGCTTCTTTTTGAAGCCTTGCTCTGCCAGTGTTGAGCTATGTCCTTGGCGTGGAGCTCAAGAAATTTGTGGCTACAAGTGTACTTCCATCTTTCCATCTGTTTTCATATAGCTAATTTTTATGATATCTTACCATATACCTGAGTTTTTGAATCACTGTGTAAACCTGGTGTTTGTGCATTTTTTGCATGCATTATGTAATAGACTTGTTGTGAAGTATGTGAATTTGTGAATTTTCCATAAGGAAATGTAAAAGGATTTAACTAATTAGGCCAGTACGGATGTTCTTTCTGGGTGAAGACACATAGTAAACGAAACACTATAAACTCCGTAGGCGATGGATGGTCCATCTTAAAACCCGAATTAGCTGAGTATTAATTACAGTTACATGTACCTATTATAATTTTATTATTAATCATAATGAAAAAGTGTTACGGAACACTATAAAAACTAGTCGACTACGCCAAAAAAAAAAAGTTCGTTTGTTCCGTTTAAATCGATTTATGTGATCAATTTGCGACTGCAACATCCGATATATCGTGTTTGACATTAAAATTTAAAATTTGAATAAAATTACAAAATTTAAAATTCGAGATACGTTTAACTAGACATAGCAATGGATTTCGTAGTAAGTTTGTTCCGTTCACGTTAATTTAGTATAATATATAATAAATCGTTAGGGATTAAATGTTGTTGGAATTTAGGAGAATCTAGTCTAAATATACTAGAGAGGAATAATGGTATTTTTCGTTTGCGAAATTCGAGCGTTTGTTGCTTCAAATAAATAATTTTGGGTCAAAAACACGTAAAATTGGTAACATCGTTAAATATATCTTAGTATGTATCTTTATATATGTGTATTATGTATATATCTATTAATATGCACTAATTAATATATATTTCGAAACAAAATATAAAAAAGTTTAATATAAAATTAATTAAATTAGTAAATATACACATGTTAAATTTTGGAAAACATGTTGGACATTTATTTGATTTTCTTTCAGTCGAATCAACACATACATGCAAAATGTTCCTTTCTTCTCGTTACTTCTTCCCTTCAAACCAAATCTTGGATAAAATAATTGTAACGACCCAAAATTTATTAAGAAATATTTAATGGAATTTAAATATTTAAAATGATTTATTTTGAGGATTAACGACTTAGATTTTAATTAAAACGAAGTTTAAATGTATGAGTTTATATTAATTATAAAACGAGCTCGTAACGTTGTTGTAGTTTGAAATGTTAATTTTGAATTGCAAATGAATATACAGAATTCGTTATAAGTCAGAATCTGTTGAAACAAGAAATATTAGGATCTTTTGAACTGTAGTTTTACAATGCAAGTGAAAAATCGAGTTTTCATGTTATAAATTGTGAGTTATGTCCAAATCAAAATTTCAAAAAGTAACTATGAAATCGTTCATAAATTATAACAATTTGTTAAATAAAAGGATTTGTTATGAAACTGAATATCAATTTGACTTGAATTTTTGAAAATACCGAGTTATAAATCCAAGTATGTTTGTTTTGGAACTATATGAAATTCTCTTTTTGGATATACAATAATATTAATTTATTATTATTATTATTATTATAAAATTGAACTGTTTTTGAATTTATTTATATTTTATTGATTTTATTTAAGCCTTAAAAATAACCAATTTTCAAACGACATTTTTTTTGACGAAACCAATTTTATCAGATCCAGAACATTAAATTTTGTTAGATTTCAAATTTCATGTCAACCGGAGTTCGTATGTAAGCGTACGTAATATAAACGCATATTGAAATTCAGTTTGAATTCAATAAAGGGCGGTTTAGCCAAATGTCCCTAGAACCTTTCAAAATGTAAACGACATCCTCCCCAACTTTCAAATGCAAAGCGGGTCTCTGTTTTGTGGCCTTACGTGTTTTCAACCAACAAAAATGCGCTACAACATAAAAAAAATCAAAAAACTGCAAATATTCCTAGAAGCAACCTAAAAAAAATGCATATATCTCTACATTAATACTCAATACACACATACATGTATGCATATATTCATCTAGTGTTTATATTGAAAATCTAGATGAATATATGCATACATGTTTGCATATATTGGTAATAGTTGTAGAGATATATGCATATAAAGATGAAGTAATCTGCATAGACTATGAATTGTTGCAGAAATGTATGCATTTATTCCGTATAAGTGTAGAAATGTATGCAACAAAGTTAAAACAAATGAAGACTTATGAATATATGCAGAAATGTATGCAACAATGTTTAAAAACTGTGTATGCTTGAAAAATAGGTCGGGATTGAATTAATGGATTAAACGATGCATTTATTATAGTATTAGTGCATATATTTCTGCCTTTATACTGCACTTTGATGCATAACCGAAATATATGCATAAATGTATGCAACTATTACAAATAAGTGCATCGTTTGATGCATAATACCGATGATTCGCTGTTTTTATTTTTGGCTTTTGACTAGTTTTTTGGTAGTTTTAACGCCTGAATTTGATGATGATTAGTTGTTATGTATAATTACGAATTTACTGATTTTTTTTATTTTTTTGCTGATTTACAAAAAATAAGGACCTAATTTATATCAATTGTTTGGACGGATGTGAGCCTAATTTCGAAACTTTTAGGGATGTGAACCTAATTTTAACTTCAATAAAAGCTAGAATAAGACCATTTTTCATCCGATCTCCAAATTTGACGAGATCAGGCTCGTTAGAACTGTACTTGTGAAACGTATTAGGATTTCAAATTACATAATTTTTAGAGTTAGTATGTGGTCGTAGCAAATTAAAACGCATGTTGAAAATCAATATTTAACGTTATATTTTAATTTTGAGAATAACTGATGAAGATGATCAAATAAGCTCCTGAAACCTATTCCATTGTGTCCAGAATATGGGTATTTGGCTAAATACATTGTTCGTTGAAGCTCATTTGAGTTTTGGATAGTTAATTTCACGACCAAGAATCATTATTAATTAAATAATAGTAGTTGTTAGATATATTCCCCTTAAGCCTTAAAAATGTGGTAAAAAAACCTAGCCCTTTGTCAATTTCCTTCAACACCGCCTCCAATGGAACGAACGACCAGTATCCTTCTATACTTCTTCCCCATCTACCTTCTACTCCACGTATCAATACCAGAAACTTCCAACTGGAAAAATGTTCAACACCTCGAGATCTTTAGAATGAACGGTGGTGATAAGAGAAAAGGGAGCTTCAGAACGAATGGTGGTAATCGAAATTTGGTTACGGTGGTGAAAGGATTGGGGTCAGTGTGGATTCATGAAGAAACAGGGAGCGGGAGAGAAGAAAAGGGGGTCAGGCAATATTTTATCAAAATGAAGTAATTAAATTTGTTAAAACGTCATTAAGGAGTAATTATTTTAATTAAATTATATAAAATTTAAACTTTAATACGTTTTTACTATATTATCAGAATTTGACGATTCAAGATGTGTTGGACTAGTCTTGATAAGACTGCAATATGAAATGGATTTGGGGGAATTTGGGCCTAGCCAGGAATTTTTGTTAAATTAAACGCACTGTTTAATTTTGTTAAAAATGATCGTTTTATAACGATTTCAAAATCGATCAAAGTGAGAGCTCACTCACTCAACTAATTTTTATAGTTATTATATTGATACCTAAATATGTACTGATTGCCTGTGATTGCAATGTTTGCTTCGTGGTTGATGGATGATATTTAAAGTTATAACCGTTCTTATTATTAAACTGTGAATATAAGCGATGTCGATAGAAACGCTTATATTATAATTACTGGTTGATGGATGACAGTTGATATGGATGTGTTTATATGATTCATAAAATTTTACACCACAAATATGAAATTGGAAATTGAATGAATTTCGTTATATTAGAATTTTAAACGAATTTTATTCATTTAAGTGAATTTTGACAAGAAAATAGATATTGCATTTTTAAATCCAAATTGATTTGAAAATGAAGCTGATAGAATTTCAAACGACTTTGAAATGATTAAAATGGATTTGAAGGAAATTTGGATTATAAATGATATTGACACACTTTTTGGTCAAAGACATCACTCGTGAAACTTCTAGTTAATAGTGCGCTCAAGCATTGAGAGCATCATCAGAAAATATGAAGCGATTTGGTTGAAATCGCATTGCAGACATAGAATAGCCTGAAACTCCTATCAGATGATCTCTTTTGAGCCTGAAAACATCACTTATCGGGGCTATGTCCGGTAACTCTTGTAGCCCTTTGAATTATCTTCAAGTAGAGCTTTCGTTTGGTCAAAATGGACTTACGGTTACGAGGTTATGCCCGTTTCTGTGGATGCACACAGAACTGGAATAGATTGAAAATTTGGAATTCTGCACAGGCAAAACCCCGGATCGGATCGGAGGCCTCGGGTCGGATCAGACCCAGTTCGACCCTGTTCCTAAAAGAAGCAGTTTAACTTTGGAACTCTTGGCACCCTTTGGTTCAGATCGAGGTAGGAAGACCCGACCCGTGTCGAACAACTACACCGAAGTGCGAACCATAGCTTGGATCAAAAAAATGCCATCAGTTCGGATCGGATGGAGGACCCAACCTGACCCGAACGGACCTGCTTCTACATGCAAGTGTTGAGCTTTTCACTTGGCTATTTCAGCTCCTATTAACTCGGATCTAACTCCATTTGGCATAGCACGATATGGAGAGGGTTTCTCCATGTTCTCCATTTCATTTAGAGATTCTTGGGATGTGCGCCACGTGGCATTAGACCCGGATCCTCTCCACCCCTATAAATACACCATTTGAAGAATTTTGATGGGATCTTTTGGCCACTCTCACTATCGAGCTCCATTACAACTAGGCAAGAACATTGCACTTCATTCAAACTAAATTAACATGTGGATTACGTGTTCAAACTCCTGTAATCTCATTCAACACACGGATTGTGTGTCTTCATGTAACTGATTCTTGTAATCTGTCAGTATAACAATAAGATTATAAAGTGGACATAGGCTACATCTACAGCCGAACCACTATAGAAATCTCGTGTGTCTCCTCTAATTTTAGTGTTTTCTGCATTCTACGATCTATGATTTGCATTTGGATGTTAGTACCAAATTTTGGTCTAACAAACAACTTGTTTTAATTCAAATTAGATTTTGAATAGTAAATTCAACATGTGAATTCTAGTTAGTTATATCGATGACGTTTTTAACTCGAATAGATTCTTCCATTAATCTTATTTATTTTTATAATGGATGTTGGAAAAATTTGGATTTCAAAATAGGCCCGTTTGGCATAGGTCCCAATTAAGTTTTAAAATTTGCTCACATCCGGTCCATAATTTATTGTAAATTAGGTCCCTATTTTTTGAAAATTAATCAAAAAAATTAAAAAAACATGTAAATTCGTATTTAATTAAAACACGTAAACGTTAAAAAAATCAAATCAAAAAACCATCAAAAACCATGTCGAAGCCAAAAAAAAGAAAAAACAACGAAACTGCAGTTAAATGCATAATAATATGCATGTATTTGTATTATCTTGCATACATCTCTGCAAGTATTTCAGTCATCCATCGGTGTTGGTTTTCTTGCATACATCTGTGCTAGTATTACAGAATTCTCTCATACAAAAATTCACAATCGTGCAAATCAGTTTACATTTATTTGCATTCAGGTGTGAAATAAAAACAAAAAAGTTGCATGCATGTGTGCAACAATCTACAGTTAAAATTCAGTATAGTTTTACCAAATGCAGTACATGCATACATGTGTGCAGGTATTTCAAATAGTGGCACACATATATGCAAGTTTCGGTCCAGATTTTCCAAGAAAACAGCTTATACAAAAGTTGCACACATACTATTGGTAATAGTTGCATACATGTATGCAACTTTTTTTTTAATTTCTGTGGCCTTCCGAGAATATTTCCAAAATTTAATTTTTTTTTTAATATGGCAGCGCCTTTTGTTGAAGAAAACACATAAAAGGCGGAAGTCTCGAAAACTGGGGGCGGGTTTGAATGGAAAAGTAGGGAGGGATGTGAGCCTAATTAAGTTTGGTTTTAGGGATGTGTACCTAATTTTCACTTTCAAAATATTAATTTTAAAAAATATTATTATTTTAAGATTATAATTATATAGAATATTCAATTTTGATTTAATATTGAATTTGAGGTTGAAATCGTTTTTAAACGAATTTATAAACTTTTTATAAAATACATTTGGACTGGATATTATCATAAATAATAAAGTGGTTTCAATAGGATGTGTCGCGCAACGACCATTCGCGAATTTCGACCATTAACTTCAAATTGACGTACCGGGAGATCCGACCAATGGATTTTCCCAAATCGAAAAACACTTAGTTCAGAATGAAAAGAGCTTTCTAATGATATGTGAAGTTTTAAAATCCAACATTTATATTTTGAGATAAATGCAAATCAAATTTGAATAAAGACAGCGACAGTGCCGTAAATGACCTGAAATTGGTTTTTAATGAATTGAGCTATTTTAAAATTATTAAAAATAGAGAAAATTTATAGTAAATCATAATAAATGATTTAAAAGTGATTTGAACAAAATATATTTAGTTTTGGAAAATATAAAGCAAATTTGTGAAAATTAGCTATTTTGACAAAAGTGGATGAAAGAGATTGAAGTTAATAAGTACGTAACCAAGTTAAGTTTTCCAATATATGAATATTGGATATGACTGGAAATAATCTTCGCATATTTCAATATTGGATTTCATAATTATACGAATATTGTTTTGAGAAATTTGGAAGATATTGATATTGTTATTCCCTGTACGGTATCTATTGGTTTCAGAATTTGCTATTGAATATAAGTCAATATGATTTCTACTCAAAGCCTTATATTTGATATCAAATTGGATTTTGGGTTTGTTGTGAATGGTGTCTTCAGTAACTCTGTTTTTAAACCCAGTTGAAAATGAAGTTTATGGAATAAACCTTTTAATTAAGATTAATTAAGTTTTTCAATTAATAAATTTAATTGGTATTGAACAGAAGTTTGATTTTAGGTTTATCGTGAACAATGTTTTAAATAACATTTGTTTTTTAACCCATTCAAAGGAAAGATGATTTCGCAAGTTGAATTACAATAAATCTTTCAACGAAGATTTGAAAGAAAGAGATAGAGATTAAAACTAAGTTAGAGTTTTAATAAATCTTTCAAAAATGATTTTTTTGGAATCCAATAGAGATTAAAATTATGTTTGAGTTTTAATAAATCTTCCAATAAAGATTAGAAATGAAAGATGATAATTAAACTTACCAAATACGAGGGGTATTAGATATAGTGTACCACCATTCTTTCTCCGTGGGATGAATAGGATGGGAATAGGATAACAATATGAGAGATTACTTTTTTTGTACGGCTCGATAAAGGCTTATAAACCTTAATTTGAATTAAGTTTGTGAAAAGATATTATATAATCTTTTGAAATGATTTCTAAGAAAAGATTTAAACAAGAAGTTTAAATGATGTAAATCTTTGATAAGGTTTATGGGAGTAATTTCCAATGTAACGAATATTTGAATAAAAGGATATTCTAAATTGGAATGATATTTATGATATGTTTATATATCACTTGATTTTAATGATGCGATAATTATTCGGAAAGAACGGGTTTTAACCCATTCCGAATAACTAATACGACGATTGTCGAAGACATTGAAGACAATGGTTGAAGACTGGAGATCTTCACAGCGTTTAAATTATTGTTGACGCCTTGGGTAGCTCCCTTATAAGGTTAAAGTGGAGGTCGTCCAGACGTACTTGGAGATCGACTGGATATGTAAGGGCCTCTCTCCCTTAGAGGACGAGGAATAAGGTGCCTTCGGTTTCATTTAAACCCAGAACAAAATTGTAAATGGATGTGTGTCTGATGTTGTATTTCATAACTTAACCGATTAGTTATTATTGATGATATAAATGTGGTGGCAGAGAATTTATTCTCTTAGCTTAACACCGTTCTTTGAGACATATGAACTCAAAGGTTATATTATTAGTAGAAACTGGTCATGTGTGTGAATTGATAATGTGACTTGCTAAGTTGTCGACTGATGAATGTGACGACCGCCCACAACCCCTGCACTAAACAAGAGGATAATGCGTTGAAAGGTGCGCCAGGCAGCTATGGATGATCATCAGGGTAGGTAACAATCGCAGAACCTGTCGTAAACTCACAGCGCAAGGATAAAATGTAATAGAATATATACAATAGGTAGTGATAGTGAAGTAGAAAAACGCTAAACTTTTATGACAACTAGAAAGTATTTCCCATAAACGTGGATAACAACAATAGTATTTGTACAATTTGCGTCACTATGGCACTTAGAGAAATAGCAAACGATGGAAATACAAATACTAGATAGTAGGTAAAATAATACGCCAGCCTCCTACTCGCCTCCAAACAACAACATAGTCCTCACTAAGCTATCACCTGTCACCTGCCACTTAGTCTGCCCATCCAAACAATCGGATGAACAACCCAAGGTAATAAGAGGAAACATAAAACCTTGAGTTAGACAACAGTCTTAGTGAGCGATAAAACAACAAACAAACATCATCAGTAAAGTATATGAAAATGGGTAAACAAACGAACTAATCTACCCAACTCCAGAGAAGAACAAACACCTGCCTTCCCCACACCTGACAGTAGTAGCTTTTACAATCTATACGTCCAAAGGAACAACAATTCAGCCATGACAATAAGAACAACCATTCATACATGGCAAAAGCAATTCACACAAAATCCAGTTATATCTCACAAAAGCAACCATCATCGAACCTAGCATCCCTCAAGCACAAGCCCAAGTGGCCGAAACAATACAGACAAGCGCCCAACGAACATCTCATACGAAGTCAGATAATCTCCCTGAGATGGTACAATCAATACAACTAAGCATTCAAGCGTCCATGACTGACTCTGGCTATCACCGCCAACCTTGCTTTGAAACCATCGTTAATCGTATGACTGGCTAAACAATTTGCCATTAACTGTCAAGGACCATACTCGACGCCCCGGTTCTAGCAAAAAAACCCACACGCTACACACAACACATGTCTAGGCCATACACGACACCTAGGGTACTCGACCTACAACCGGCCTTTCCATCGTACCCCTACTTTGAGCCCACTAGAACCTATGACAACGATAATTCCATGGCCTTCTCATCTCTAGTCGTTATCAATTACGACTATTCGTAAGCTCAAAACACTTTAGAGCGATCCCTTTACACGAACTCAATGCTGTTAGGGACTGCAGAATGGATCGTTCAGGAAAAGCAAACACTAGAGGGGGTAAATTGTGTTTGCAAGAATTTAAACAAAACTAAAAACTAGAGAGAACTATGGGATGAATCAAACACCACAAACACAATCACAGATTCAAACGTAGATGTAAAATAAACAGAAATAAAAGTGCAAAAAAGGAAAGAGCACACCGGATTTTATACTGCTTCGGATCACTCCTACGTCCAGTCCCGCACAACGCTAGATTGTGCAGAGTTTTATTACTATTTTCAAATATCCAAATACAACCTCCTTGATTTCACAACTCAACAAGGAGACACTGACTCATGTCCCTTGATTCACGGCTCAACAAGGGCACACCGACTCCTATTCCTTGATTTAACGGCTACAAGGATCCACCGATTACTCTTTGACTTACAAAAATGGTTTATTCAACCCAAGCAATTACAAAACGGCCCTATAGCTCTTCAATAACACTTGATTCAGAGAGTAGAGACTGTAGAGAGAAGAAGTTTGATCAAATCAGAAGTAAATTCAGTAGAATATAAGTGTAAAAACCATAAAAATGATTAAGAATAATGGTAGGATGAAAGAGGATGAAGATGGAGAAGAAGATATGTTAAAAAAAATCGGTTTTAACCTCTTTTTATAGAGTATGAAGGGTTGCAAAGGTTTTGAAGCATTTCAAATAGTGAAAAGACACTTCCCTTCAAAATTAAAAAAATAGTTATTATATGTCGACATACATATTTTGCTATGTCGACATACTCATGTACATTTTTTATTTTCAAAGCATTTTCAAGTGTTTTGATATAAAAATAATTCTGGAAATTCTTAAGTAAAATTCTAGTGTTGTAAATTAATATTATATGATAGAAAATCATATGAAAAGATACTTTCAAACTATATAAATATATTTATAAAATTATAAGGTTTTAAACTATATAAAGTATAAATATAAAGTATATAAAAAATTTAAGTTTGGAAAACTAAGAAGAATAAAAATAGAAACAAAATAGAAAAAAAATAAAGAATATTGAGAATAAAATAGGAAAACAAAATATAGAGGATTGAGAAAAGAATTGAAAAATCAGAATTTTGAGTTTGAATTTGAATTTGGACTTGAACCTGGAGTGCTATTTTGAGTCTTACAAAATCTAGACTCTATAATTATGTTAATCTTGAACTCACGAACTTTTGAAATCTTGATTATTCATGAGTCTTGAATCTACTCTGAATTCTGAATCTCTATCATCTTTATAACTATATAGTCTTCAGTAATATTTCCAATATATAATTCTTGCATACACACACACACATATATATATATATATTCTATACAAGAAGTGTTAGTATATATTTTATAATCAATGATAATTGAAATAATTTTGTTTTCATCAAAACTCCATTCTCCAACAATCTCCCCCTTTTTGATGATGACAACCTTAGTTTATAAAATATCATACGTGTACATACCTGTTTGATGATGTTCCTTTTATATTCCCCCTGCTTGTAAGAATCCTATAAACTAGCCTATATTTTATAATTTCTCCCCTTTGGCATTACCAAAAAGAAATTTTAAAAGTACTCCCCCTAAATCCTATAACTATCCAAATAATTCCTATACTAAAGTAAAGTACTTCCCCTGAGTCCTAAATCTATAATCATAAAATACTCCCCCTAAATAGTATATATATATATATATATATATATATTCTATTATAATATTTTATATAACCATCCTTGATTCTATGATACCCTTATATATCCCTCTAACTCTATGATTCTAAGCCTAAAAGATTATAAATCCCCCTAAAATTATGACTATACTAGTCTAATAGAAGAATAATAAACAAGGCAATCTAATCAATGTTTATAATCAATTCTAACAATCAAACCAAACAAGAAATTCAAGTAATTAATTGAAGCAATTTATTTAAGCAATTAATTTAAGCAACCAACGTAAGAAATCAACCAAATCAATCAAATTAAATAAAATATGTTAATAAAAACTTCTTGAACCTTTAATTAAACCTAGAAACTATAAAACTCCCCCTTATCTGATACAAGACTAAACCTCCAATTGTTAGGGGTCATCACGAACCAGTGGCCAAGCCTATACTCTTAAAACTATAACAAGTCCTTAATCTAGAGTTAGAAATAACTTTGATAAGATATCCTTAAAATTATGATATGAGTAAAGTAATTCAATCCAATCAATGAATCAATTTAAGTTTTGTTGTCACAAAACATCAACTCAAACATAAAATTAAACATTTTTTGTAACTTCTATCTATACTAAACCGATAAAGCTCCTATCAACTATAAATTCATAAGTATATTTCTAACAAACCTATCAACCACTAATAAAATTTAACCATGTCAAGTAAGTAAATCAAGTTATTTAAGTCAAACTAAACAAAAAACAAACCAAATATGTCAATCAAATTAATCAAGACAAAGTAAATATGTTATGTATTTAATTAATATTCCTATATTTCTAATAAAAGCTTTTCATACTATATACTTGTTATGTGTGGAGTTAAATTTAACATGTAATGCAAGTGTGTGAAGTATGTTGATTATAATGTAGTATGAAATATATGTCATATGCAAAAAATATGAAATGCAACTTATGGTGTGAATAATCTTGATTTGAAATGCAATTGTAATTTATAATGATGATATGAAATAAGATGTATAATAATAGTATGCAGAATGATTTGGTGATAATATCTATTTAGGTAAAATATATTCAAAGTACTATCTAGCTATTATAAATTATTTGAATCAAACAAAGATAATGTTAATTTATAGATTAGGTTAATTATTTTAATGAAATTTATTAAAAGAATAATAAAGATAAGAGTTTAATTAAAAAATATATTCATGATAAGTAGTAAAATATTTAGAAACATTATGAAGTTAAATAATATTATTAGGGTAAATATTGTAAAAATTGAAGATCTTTCTAAAGAGAATATAAAATTTGTATAATATAAAGTAAGCTATATAAACATATATTCATAAGCATATATAAAACTAATTTAAAAGAACATAAAATTTAATTTATGAGATATACATTTAAATCAATTTTAAATTTAAGCTTTAGAAATCAAATCATATTTATTTGCTAAAAAACCATTTATACTTTAGAAGGAAACATAATAAAGTAATCTATAAAACTTCTTATATTTAAACTACAAAAAATCATGTATATATATTTCGTTATATTAAGTAAAATATACAAGTTTTATAAATCTTAATAGCAAGTCAAAATAAGTATTAAGTTACAAATAATATTTGCGATAGTGTAACCCAAAATTGTTATGAAATCATAAGAATAATATATAAGTTAAACTATGCATGTTTAAACAATATAAAAGATGAATAAATTTATATTTTATAACAATATCAAAAAGTTATATTAACTCTGTATATCATATTTACATGTTTATATAATTTTATTAAATTATATATATATTTTGAAACGAGATATAAAAAAATAAGTATATAGATAAATTTACTAACTAGAATTTCAACTGGCATTTTCTAATTGAAAAATATAGAGGGAAGTTTGAAAGTTTAAATCTTTAAGATAAAAAATTTGAATTTCATTAACATATAGATATATGTATGTTGACATATATGTATTATTTCAAAGAGAATATGGTTTTTTGACTTTGATTTTAAAATGTCGATTTATATTTTAGGTTTAACTATTTCCTAACATAATTCTAATCCTAACAAACATCCAAAATTTATTTTATTATTTTATTAATTTTATTGTAATTATTTTTGAATTTCAAATTTCAAATTTGAATTTTATATTTGAAAATTGAATTTTAAAGTTTAAATTTCAAATTTAAAGTAAAGCAAAGCAAGAAAAACATCCATTCAACCAAAAATTTAAATATTAATTAAGACATACCCGGTTTTTAGATCCATTTCTTCAATATTCTCTGAATTTTGAATTGATCTTCTGGAATTTGATGATGAGATTTGCTCTATTGCGACGGGCTCGTTTTTCTGGTTAGAATAGTATATTTATTTGCAGAATTTGAACACCTATAAGAAAGATATCGAAGATTTAGTAGTTCAACTAACTTGGCGCCAAAATTTGAATTTGGATTTTTGAATTTTGCATGAATAGACACTTCAACTACTATATAAATGCCCAAAAGTCATGTCTCTTCATAACTACTCTTCCTCTTCTTCTTCCTCTCATTTTTCACTTTTAATCAAAATTTCAGGAGGCATAACTTCTTCATTTCTTAACCGAATTGGACGAAACCAGCGGAAAATCAAAGAGGAATTCGAGGACTATGATCAAGTAGCAATTTGGGAATGAATTTGGATGGTATTGGGGTGCAACAAGTCGAAACAGTAAGAGGTATGCATAAAATCCCATAATAGTTTTCAGTTTTGAATTGCCAACTTCAAACAGCCATATCTCACTCAATTTTGATCGGAATTTGATGATCTACCCATAAGATCGACCGCGAGAATGAGAACTACAATTTGGAAAAGTATTTGGGATAAAATAGTCTAACCTGTGGATGCAATTTGAAGATAACCGTCGACGATTTTGGTTTCCTTCTCTCTTTATTCATCAAAACTTCATTTGATCATTACTTGGTCAATTCTTAACGGAATCTCATAAAATCAGTGACATTACGAAGCAAATGAAGAGAAGTATAGCATGATAAGTTGTAGAAGAAAATCCAAAGTTACAAAGTGATTTGGTACCCATTCCTTTGCTGATTTATATTATATATATCCATTTCTTCTCTATGTCTCTTTACCAACCATCGTTACTCTTCTCCTCTTTTTAATTTCTTTTCAAAATTTGGATTTTCAATAGCCACCATTTTGGAATTTGAATTTCCAATAGCCACATCAACCATCTTTTCAGAGTTTGATTATCCAGTAGCCATATAACAAATCTTTTCCTGTAAAACAACACAACTTTTCAAATAATCAAATAACTTTTCAAATAATTTAAATGTCTTTTCAAATGATGTAACGATTCGGATTTTGCCCGGACCTAATCGATCGCTAAATCGACAAAGACCGTTCGAATCCCACATACGCTAACTTTGGGCACAACACATCAGAACAAATAACAAAAGACTTTTATAAACATTATAATAATGTTACATCAGAGTACAAAATATCAGAGTACATCGAAATAAATAAGACAATGGAAGATTAAATTAGAATAGTTGTAATACAATGCAGCGGAAGACTATCAATGCTCTGGACACAACTTTAAGCTTCGATCCAGTATCCTGCTTAATATATCTGCAAAATAAGCTACTCGACTGCCCGTGTGGAAAAGAGGGCACCCGAGTTTGCAAAGTGAAACTAACTACGAGTCAGTCATGGGACTGGTATGAGAAATCTTTCTTAACTTATCTAATAATAATAAGGCTAATCACAGGACCACGCCGCTAACGCGGAACGGGTTTACTCCATTGGATTTCTAGTGCAAGAAATAAAGTAAATCGTTAAACAACGCAATGCTTTTTTAAAAAAATGAAACCATTATAAGACTCAAGTCCCATCACACAATGCAACACAAACAAGAGGATAGAGTTTTACCTTATAATGGTGAAAAATGCTTGATACGATAAAAACAGAGTTGATATTATTATTAGTGTGTATATATGTTTCAAAAACATTTCAATCACAACGTATCAATCATAGACGACATAGCTACCATATACTATGTCGCCATACTAGTTATACAATCAAAACCGTATGGTGTCGTATTGGAAGTTGGATATCCATCATGAAACAAGGAAAAAGATAGGCCTTACCGAATTCGAGACACTCTAGCCCGTGCCTCAGGATACCGCCGCAACTGCACCTTGGATCTTCAAGGTCGGTCCACAAATATGTTAGTGGATTATGTATGCCTGAATAATACGTTTCCCTGCCCTATGGGGCATAAATACAGAGCCACTATCGACTCAAAAACTGAGGCACCTCATTTCATCATCCACATAAGTAAAAATGCCAGGGCTTGTAAAACCCTGACACCACTCCAAGCTAGAAAGAAACGTAAGTCCTCCCTGCAGTCCTCCCCCGTTTCTAGTTCATACCGGAGTGTGAGGCTCGCGAATCGACGCTATACACAAAGCTATGCTATTTAAAACTATGCTTTGATCATCATCCATAAGGCTCTGCTTTTCAACAAAAGGCCTTGATCAATTGCATCTTGGCATGCCACACTGACATTTCATGCCATGCGTCTGATGTCTATCAATATATACCCTCTAAGGGTGTTAAGCAAGAGAATACATTCTTCACCACCAACGGATATATATATATATATATTAATAGAAATCAGTTTAGACAGAACAAAATCCAATGCCAGACACGCATCCATTTACAAGTCCGTTCTAGGTCTGAACGAAACCGGAGACACCTTATTCCTCATCCCATATGTCCAATACAAGAGAGAGGTGCTCACATATCCGGTCGATCTCCAAGTATGTATAGACAACCACCACTTATTACCTTGTCTTGGGATGCCTCCCAATCAAGACATCAGTAATCATCCGAACGATGTGAAGACCTTCGGTCTTCAACCACCGTCTTCATCTTCGACTTTTAATCATCGTACTAATTATTCAGAATGGGTTAAACCCGGTCTTTCCGAATAACTCACGTATTTTATAATCAATAATAAAATACTATAAAAGCAAATCATACGCCTCATTCCAATTCAGAATATTCTTTTCAATGAATATTCACATTATTAGGGAAAGGTTCCCATTAATTTTATCAAAGATAAATTCTTTAAATTTATCCTTTAATCTTCTTTTTAGAGATTAATTAAAACTCCAATTTGGTTTTAATATCAAAAATTATTATATAAATGATTATTCGACTTTAAGAAATTTATCTTGTCTTTAACTGGGTTAAAGAACCAATGTCTTTTAAAACACAGTTCATGATAAACCCAAAATCATCTTCCATTAAATATGGAATTTCCCAGAAATCAATTCAATATATAATCGATATAAGTTTCGTATCAAACTAATAATATAAACGGAATAATGGCAAAGCCTTTTACATTCCATATATAATAACGGTCTTCTCTTACAGAAGCTCATCTCGATTATTATTTAAATCGAATTCCATTCAATTCCAATTTAATATATTAAATTGAAAAACTTTACTTTGGATAAATTCCATTTAAATCTTAATAAAAGATTTATAAATTCCAAATTATTTTTTTCATAGTTAGTTGGGTTAAAGAACAAATGTCGTTTAAAACACCGTTTACAATAAACCCAATTCACATTTCATTTTATTCCAACTACTAAATATAATTTGAAACTCTAATAATCTTAATTAAAAGATTTATTCTTTTCATACGGGGTTTAAGAATAGTGTTATTTAAGACACCATTCACGACAACCCAAAAATCCAATTTATTATTTAATTCGAATTGAATATTAATTAATTGGAAAACTTGATTAGATTATTATCCTAGTTAATAACTAGTTCATTTTGATAAAAATATATATTTATCTTTTCAAAATTGTAATTTTTCATCCAAAATATTTTCAAATCATTTATTATGATTTTACATAATTTTATAATATTTTTATTAATTTTATCAAGGCCCGTATAGTCGGTTTCGAATAACGGCCACCAAACTGCACTGTAACACCCCACGTCCATTAATGTCATTCTCAAAGGGAATGCATTAACTTTCATGGAGTATTATTGGTGTATAGAACAGAATATAACAAGACAGATACATATATTGGTACTTGAAAATTTAAAACAACTTTTATTGCAGGGGAGAAATAGTTTGGTTACAACAACATCAAAAACCAACAATAAAACCAAGTACACTTAATATCCATCTTGACAAAATATTTTCTGAGTCATATAGTAAAAAGCATAACCCCAACATAAGTAGCCATAAAAGAGATAAGCTGAACTTTACTTTCAGCAATCCAAGAACTTCAAAAAGAGAGAGAAAGAGGTCCAAATCAAGCTCCACTAGAACTAGTCCCACCCTGAGAACCTGGGGAGGGAGGGGGGAGGAAGAAAAGAGGCGAAAACAAAGGGGGTCAGACATAAAGTCTGGCGAGTCCAATAACTTTAGCAATATAATTATTAAAGTAATTAGGATAAGGCATAAACTGGTAAAACAAGGAATGACTGTGAAGCAAATGGGCAAGACAAAATAAAAAGAGGAATATGCCGGCGTTAATCGCGCTCCTAATCACTATAGGTTAATTACCATACTGCACCATTACTAGTCACCCTAAAAGTTGATCCTGCCTACTGAACATAATAATCATGATAATGATAATGGTAGTTCTGTGTACCCCTGGCTGTCCTCATAGGTGCCACCTGTATCTCCACTAGTTGTACCCACTACCCCCATGTGATCGGCTCCCTAACTCGTAGATACCCGTGTTGGTCCCATAGTGGGGTGTATCACTTCTCAAAGTGGCAACCCGATACCACTAAAGATACATGACTTATATCAACACGATGCAACAACGTCTTACCTACCAGCCCGGGTCCATGCACCCACATGACCCCGTTGGACTTGCATTGCCACTGCTAACCCGTTTTGACCTCTTACAATCAAACCCAGTAAGCGTGTCCTGTCCTCGACCTAGCTCGAGCTCACAAAGATACTTAATGGGTTACTGGTTTGAAAAGGGTCCCCCATGCTTGACACAAGCTTTCCACCTATGCTTGGTCCCCACTAGGATTTCCCACTTAACCCCTTCTTAATCATGTCTTCTTAAATGTTTCAATTTGGTTAAGTGTTTCTAATCGTATTTCACATGTCACCCATGTCACCCACTTAACCCCCATGTCCCACCACATGGTTATCTTGGTTAAGTGTTACTTAATTCATTAACTGTAACCTTGTAAGACATCCCACATTAGACTACTGTTTGCGGTTGTTGGATTTGTCGGGAGGGTCCGGGCAGTCTTATACCACAAACGAGCCTAACCTCGTGTCTTTACAATTGTTATGCATTTAATTTATGTCTTCGACCTCTCACATTAGACTACCGTTTGTGGTTGCTGGATTTGCCGGGCGGGTCTGGGTTGTCTTATACCACAAACGAGTCTAACCTAGTGTCTTAGGCATTTATTATAGCACATAATTATTTACCCCAATATGAATTAATTATACCTATTCAAATTGTCAATAATTTACAAATTAATCTATGTCCATAATTGTCACCTAAATTATGTCCATACTTTTCAGGTATATAAATTATACCAATTAGTGTCTCAAATTAATTATATGCCTTTAAAGCCATTTTATGCCAATTCACAATATGTATATTTAATATTTTCCCATTGTCCCTACGTCGTTCGTACGTTTAATATGAAATATGTTAGACTCGCAAATAGTCTAACTCATAAAAAGAAAAGAAACATCACAACTTGCATAACACATAAAATAGATCTAACTTGCGAATAAGAATTATAACATAAAGTTTGCATAGCCAATAGCTTGCATTGGCAATGGACATATAGAACATAAATTTGCATAAACTATGTACTGCCATGGATCTAAATATAGATCTAAACATGAAATTGTGAACTTGCATATATGAATATGGTTTTCACATAAACTTGCATATGAGAATATGGTTTTCACCTAAACTTTCATATGGATTCCTACAAACTTGCATATGAATTTAAACATGTAAACTAATATCACATGTTTTACATATAAACTCGCATATGTATATATATACTTGATTCACATATAAACTTGTGTTAATTCCCATAAATACTTGCATATGATTCACATACAAACTAGCATATGATTTACATCCCAAACTTGCATATAAACTGATGTCATAAAATAAATCAAGTTAAACATATGTGATTGGACATATGAAATAGTTCTACTAACATAAGTTAATAAAACTATCATATGTTCACCAACAGACGATAACAAAGTTAAGTAACATCACATGATTCAACAGACATGTTCTCATAATCACAATTATAACTCATCATAATTAATTTATTAATTCTTTTGTGAAAGAAATTGTACTCACAAAGATGGATTAGAGAAGAGAATAATTCGTTCGTCGTTTGTATTAGAATCCTGACTTGCAATTTCTAAGCTTTAAGAAGAAGAAGAACTATTCTAGTAGCAACATGGAGGCCAAGAGATTAATTTAGTTTAGGTTTAGAGCTTGAGTATATGCGTGCTTATAGAGAAGTTTAGATCAATATAAGCCGTTAGATTGTCATAGGAGCAATCAGAACCATTCATGCCAATTAGAGCAATCCAGAAACCGCCACCTAAGCCCTAGTGACTCAGCCACAAGTCAGAAATCGTCACAGTTCAGATCTGCCGGAGGGGGTAGGTCGACCCCCAGGTCGACCTGTATAGGGGAGGTCGACCCCCTGGTCGACCTGGCCTGGGATGGGAAAAATCCCGCTCAGCCCGCTTCTTTGTTTGAATTCGAAATTTGAATTTAAGTATGAGCTGTTTTAATTTATTTAAATTTCTGAAATTTCTTAGGGCCATAACTTCCTCATACGAAGTCCGATTTGCGAAAACTTTGACCTATTCCAAGCAGAATTTCGAGATGAACGCAATAGCGTAACCTATTTTCCTTAATTATCACTTTTACAATTAAGTACTCTTTAATTCGTTCTTTTAATAGTCACAGAAAATTCAGGGTGTTACATTCTCCCCTCCGTAAAGGATTTCATCCCAAAATCTCCAAGTTAAGGAGAATGTATATCCTAACATCGAATCATCCATCTACTCAACCATCAAACACAGGCATCCATTGTCCTTACAAGATTTCTAATGCCGTATGAACATATGCAAAAAGTGTGTGTATATGTTCCTTATCCAATGCAAAATCAGGCCTTTAAGGGTACTGTCTGTATAGATGCAATAAATCAAACCTGCTCTATATAAGTCTCTCACACCACTGATGGATCAGCTTCAAGATGAATATATACTTTATTCTGATCATAACCACAAGATGGATCTTCTATAATTGCTTTAGATATACAAGAAAAGGAAATCTGTTATAAAGATTATGCTGTTAATGTCCCCTTTACAATAGGAAATATTAAAATTAAAATACCAAAGTTATAGGCTAGTAATGTTCAAGGTCCAAACATATTGTTAGGAAATGATTTCTGCCTTGCATATCAACCTATGACCCAGTTAACAGAACATAATATATTTACTACACCATGTGGAACACCCATTTTAGCACCTAGACTTAAACAAGCATATGCTGTTGATCCAAGTTACCAACATATACCAGCACAGCGTGGTGATATCCCTAAACTTGAAAAAACACCAATTTTAAAACATGAAAGCATTGACTCTTTTGAAAATATTAAAGAAAGATTCAAAGAAACATATAATGAAAACCCTTTAGCAGCTTGGGATAAGGATAAAACATTAGTAGAAATAAAATTAAAAGATCCTAATAAAATAATAAGAGTAAGACCTATGAAATATTCTTTAGAAGATCTAGAAGAATTTAAGGTCCAAATTAAAGAACTTTTAGAATTAAAAGTAATTAGACCATCTAACAGTCCACATAGTTCTCCTGCATTTATAGTTAGAAAACACAGTGAAATTGTAAGAGGTAAAGCTAGAATAGTTTTTAATTATAAAGCCTTAAATGATGCTACAATCTTTGATGGATATTATTTACCAAATAAAGAAGTATTATTAAACAAAATACAAAACAAAAAATGGTTTACAAAAATGGATTGCAAAAGTGGATTTTGGCAAATAAAATTAACAGAAGAATCTATACCATATACGGCCTTTAGTTGTCCACAAGGACAATATGAATGGCTAGTTATGCCCTTTGGATTAAAAAAATGCACCACAAATATTTCAAAGAAGAATGGATGAAGTATTAAAACAACATGATGATTATTGTATTGTATATGTTGATGATATTTTAATATTTTCTGACAATATAGAAGACCATATTAAACACTGTAATTTAGTAATAGATACATGTATAAAAAGAGGAATAACTCTTTCTGCTAAAAAAGCAATTATCGATGTACAAAAAATAGATTTCTTAGGCATAACCATAGATAGAGGAGACATAGAATTGCAGCCACATATACTTACAAAAATTAGAGAATTTCCTGATCAATTAGAAGATATAAAACAATTACAAAGATTTTTAGGATGTTTAAATTATGCTGATATATTTATTAACAAATTAGCAAAATTAAGAGCCCCTTTGCAGCAAAAACTTAAAAAGAATTATAAATGGCGATGGACAGAAGATGATACAAAATATGTTCAGCATATTAAAAAGATTTTTGAAAATATGCCTAAATTATCATTACCATTTGAAACAGATGAATTAATTATATACACAGATGCTTCAGACTCATATTGGGGAGCAGCCCTAGTCGCTATCAGAAATAACCAAGAAAAGTTATGTAGATATAAATCTGGAACATTTAAACAAAGTGAATTAAACTACCACTCCAATGACAAAGAACTTTTAGCTATTAAAAATAGTATTAAGGCCTTTTATTTATATTTAAATAAACCTTTTAAAATACGCACAGACTCCATTACTGCAAAATCTAGAATAAAAAACAAAATACCTGACATAGGACCCAATAAAAGGTTAATAAGATGGCAGTCATGGTTTTCTGAATTTAATTTTAACATTGAACATATTTCTGGGAAAACTAACTTTCTTGCAGATACTTTAAGCAGAGAATTGCATGATGGCGGGAAGGAAAGATGATACAATTAATTATCTAAGTATCTTTGATGAGATATATAATGAAGTACTTAAAGCACAAGAAGCCTTTGAGCAATATTTAATCACTGCAGATGACGAGAAAAAGGAGGAACTAAGGTTCTTCTTCCATCATATGATATCCTATTCAGAAATTATGTTCAGAGAGGTACAAAAAGACATGATTAATGAAGTTACTCAAATGTCTGAGAAATCAGTCAATAAGCCCTCAGAGGTAAAAAAGCATAATAAGGAATTTATTACATGGTTTAGTAATTGGGTAAAACCAATATTACTGGAACCAAATCCTTGTAAAGGAATATATTCGATGTCAAAATTAAATTCAGAAAACCATGACTGCCATCTTATTAACCTTTTGTTGGGTCCTATGTCAGGTATTTTGTTTTTTATTCTAGATTTTGCAGTAATGGAGTCTGTGCGTATTTTAAAAGGTTTATTTAAATATAAATAAAAGGCCTTAATACTATTTTTAATAGCTAAAAGTTCTTTGTCATTGGAGTGGTAGTTTAATTCACTTTGTTTAAATGTTCCAGATTTATATCTACATAACTTTTCTTGGTTATTTCTGATAGCCACTAGGGCTGCTCCCCAATATGAGTCTTAAGCATCTGTGTATATAATTAATTCATTTGTTTCTAATGGTAATGATAATTTAGGCATATTTTCACAAATCTTTTTAATATGCTGAACATATTTTGTATCATCTTCTGTCCATAGCCATTTATAATTCTTTTTAAGTTTTTGCTGCAAAGGGGCTCTTAATTTTGCTAATTTGTTAATAAATATATCAGCATAATTTAAACATCCTAAAAATCTTTGTAATTGTTTTATATCTTCTAATTGATCAGGAAATTCTCTAATTTTTGTAAGTATATGTGGCTGCAATTCTATGTCTCCTCTATCTATGGTTATGCCTAAGAAATCTATTTTTTGTACACCGATAATTATTGAACGGTTGAATTCTTAAAATAAAAGATTTCTCAGTTTTTTAGATTTTTGATTTCTAAAAAGACAGAATTCAAAAATACATGATCTTGAAATAATTTTTTAGTATACTGAAATTTGCAGAAAGTTTACTTTTTTTTTTTTTTTACGGACGAAGTGTGTTTCGACTAATGCAAAAGTTTTAAGGCTAAGTTCAACTACTGTAAAAAGTTTCTAAACTAAGAGAAATCAAAAACTGGCAATCTCTAGTTGTTACCTGTTTGGGCCCAGCACGCTTCCAATCCTTACGATTCTCCTGTTCTTCTACGGCTTCACAGCTCACTCTACAAACGCCAATGAACACTGGATACTAATCAGGACTCCAGGAAATGACTGAAGGATTCCAAGCAGTAAACAGACTTAGAACTTTTGTTTATGATTCTCAGAAATCAGAAATTTAAAACAGATAATTTTACTTAGTACAAACTTTTTATTGATAATTGAGGAGAATACAAACTTAGTACAGTAAACTCAAGCTCACTCACTAATTTACAAACTATGAAAATATTTGCTCTGGTTAACTTCGAATACCCTTCACAAATGTCTTCAGGTCTTCTTATAGCTACTCCACACCGCCTTAGTCATTTTCAGATAAGGGCACGTTACTCGATGCTTTTACCATTCTTTTATTAAAGAATTCTCTTTTTTAGATACCTTTCCATCTGCTTGGACAGGTGTTATTTCTTTTTAAAGTTGCCATATTATCTTGTCGGGACAGCTGGATAGATGTTTATTCATCCAGGGAGTCCTTTTCTTTTCCAGAGTTATCTACAGGTTTGTCATGCGAATCTTTTCTTTTTGAGGGTCCCAATTCACATTGTAATGTTTTCTACTTTATTCCATGTAATATTAATTTCTTCTGCAGATCCACTGTCATATTCTTTTTAAGAAAGTGTTTATATGCTGTCTTATGTGCTTCCCATCGTAGAATTTTTTCCACAAACTGGATTATATCTTCTTTTGCCCCTGCCTTTGGAACTTTACTAACTGTCAGAATTAATTCATTAGGGTCAGACTCATAAGTCCAAATATTGCTTGATAAGGCTTCAATAGTTCTTTGTATTAGACTTGCTAGCTGCTTTGCTCTTGTTGCTGATATCACATCCTCTTCAACCAAGAACATGTTCTGGAAGAATTTTGGCATCAACCATTTCGATCCCATCTTCATTTCTACCATAGATATACATTCCTTTCCTTCTTCAGGAATAACCTGATTACATGCTAAGTAAATATTGCTATGCTTAATTGCTTTTGAAAAAGTGTAAACTGCATTTCTTATTTTGGGTAGTCCCTTGAGAATGTTAAGGGTACTATCTGTATAGATGCAATAAATCAAACCTGCTCTATATAAGTCTCTCACCACTGATGGATCAGCTTCAGTATGAATATATACTTTATTCAGATCATAACTATAACCTGAATATATTCCTTTACAAGGATTTGGTTCCAGTAATATTGGTTTTACCCAATTACTAAACCATGTAATAAATTCCTTATTATGCTTTTTTACCTCTGAGGGCTTATTGACTGATTTCTCAGACATTTGAGTAACTTCATTAATCATATCTTTTTGTACCTCTCTGAACATAATTTCTGAATAGTATATCATATGATGGAAGAAGAACCTTAGTTCCTCCTTTTTCTCGTCATCTGCAGTGATTAAATATTGCTCAAAGGCTTCTTGTGCTTTAAGTACTTCATTATATATCTCATCAAAGATACTTAGATAATTAATTGTATCATCTTTCCTTCCCGCCATCATGCAGTTCTCTCTTTAAAGTAGCTACAAGAAAGTTAGTTTTCCCAGAAATATGTTCAATGTCAAAATTAAATTCAGAAAACCATGACTGCCATCTTATTAACCTTTTATTGGGTCCTATGTCAGGTATTTTGTTTTTTATTCTACATTTTGCAGTAATGGAGTCTGTGCGTATTTTAAAAGGTTTATTTAAATATAAATAAAAGGCCTTAATACTATTTTTAATAGCTAAAAGTTCTTTGTCATTGGAGTGGTAGTTTAATTCACTTTGTTTAAATGTTCCAGATTTATATCTACATAACTTTTCTTGGTTATTTCTGATAGCCACTAGGGCTGCTCCCCAATATGAGTCTGAAGCATCTGTGTATATAATTAATTCATCTGTTTCTAATGGTAATGATAATTTAGGCATATTTTCACAAATCTTTTTAATATGCTGAACATATTTTGTATCATCTTCTGTCCATCGCCATTTATAATTCTTTTTAAGTTTATGCTGCAAAGGGGCTCTTAATTTTGCTAATTTGTTAATAAATATATCAGCATAATTTAAACATCCTAAAAATCTTTGTAATTGTTTTATATCTTCTAATTGATCAGGAAATTCTCTAATTTTTGTAAGTATATGTGGCTGCAATTCTATGTCTCCTCTATCTATGGTTATGCCTAAGAAATCTATTTTTTGTACACCGATAATTGCTTCTTTAGCAGAAAGAGTTATTCCTCTTTTTATACATGTATCTATTACTAAATTACAGTGTTTAATATGGTCTTCTATATTGTTAGAAAATATTAAAATATCATCAACATATACAATACAATAATCATCATGTTGTTTTAATACTTCATCCATTCTTCTTTGAAATATTTGTGGTGCATTTTTTAATCCAACGGGCATAACTAGCCATTCATATTGTCCTTGTGGACAGCTGAAGGCCGTATATGGTATAGATTCTTCTGTTAATTTTATTTGCCAAAATCCACTTTTGCAATCCATTTTTGTAAACCATTTTTTGTTTTGTATTTTGTTTAATAATACTTCTTTATTTGGTAAATAATATCCATCAAAGATTGTAGCATCATTTAAGGCTTTATAATTAAAAACTATTCTAGATTTACCTCTAACAATTTCACTGTGTTTTCTAACTATAAATGCAGGAGAACTATGTGGACTGTTAGATGGTATAATTACTTTTAATTCTAAAAGTTCTTTAATTTGGACCTTAAATTCTTCTAGATCTTCTAAAGAATATTTCATAGGTCTTACTCTTATTATTTTATTAGGATCTTTTCATTTTATTTCTGCTAATGTTTTATCCTTATCCCAAGCTGCTAAAGGGTTTTCATTATATGTTTCTTTGAATCTTTCTTTAATATTTTCAAAAGAGTCAATGCTTTCATGTTTTAAAATTGGTATTTTTTTCAAGTTTAGGGATATCACCACGCTGTGCTGGTATATGTTGGTAACTTGGATCAACAGCATATGCTTGTTTAAGTCTTGGTGCTAAAATGGGTGTTCCACATGGTGTAGTAAATATAATATGTTCTGTTAACTGGGTCATAGGTTGATATGCAAGGTAGAAATCATTTCCTAACAATATGTCTGGACCTTGAACATTACTAGCCCATAACTTTGGTATTTTAATTTTAATATTTCCTATTGTAAAGGGGACATTAACAATATAATCTTTATAACAGATTTCCTTTTCTTGTATATCTAAAGCAATTATAGAAGATCCGTCTTGAATCCACCACTTTTGTGGTAAAATGTTTTTTTTACACAAAGATATTCCTGATCCTGTATCTATATATGCATTTAGCTTTATTGGTTGGTAATAAGGTATTTCTATTGTTCCTTCGATGTATGTAGAATATGATGACGTGACCACTGCCTTTTTTATATTTTGTTTATCAGTTTTTGGAAATTCATATTGATCTAACTGTATATATGAATCTTTTAAGGTAAAAGTATATTTTGTAATGAAATTCATTCCTAATAATATTTCATTTTTTGCTAATTTGTCATCTACTAACATTTCCATTTGTATTTGTAGGATTTTCCCATTTTTGTCTATGAGTGATAGCCTTGCTTCTACGCTTTTTCCTAAAACATGTATTTGTCCAAAATAATCTACATATTTATAAGGATTTTGTATTGTATTGTATGGGTATGTTTGTACTAGATAGGGATTAATATGAGATGATGCTGCTCCTGTATCTAAGAGCACATTTACTTCTTTGTTATCTAAAAAACCTTGTATATACAATTGTTTACTTGATCCTATTAAGTTTAATTTTTCTAGAGGTGGTAATTCTAAATCATTTTCCTGAGAAGATATTTTTATATGTCTTAATTGATTAGAAGTAGATGCTTCATCGTCATAACATATTCTAAAAGAATTTGTGCTATGTGGTTTTGCTATTGGTTGGGTTTTATATCTGTTTTTCCTATGAAGGATTAATTCTTGCGGAAAGTCCAACTCTTCGTGTTTTAGCTCTCTGGGAGGTATAATTTCACATATATCAGAAAATGGTATAGCTATATTGATATTTTCTTCTTTGAATTTCTTTGTAGTGATATGATGTTTAGTTGAGTAAGCATATATCATGCAGGCTGTAATACTACACACTTTACTTCCTGGAGGCATTTTAAGTCTTTTAATTTTATGATACATTGTAAGTCCTAGTTCTATATTTTGGTCGGATAATGAAATTGCAAAATCAGGAAATATTCTCATTTTTATTGTTTGATATGCAAAATTTCCTCTAATTACTCCTAACAGGGCATCTTTTGCATCATGAAGTATCCTATCATCTGATATCCAAAATGTACAAGGAACATTCATCCCTCTTCTACAAGCACATTTTATGATAAGTTCTATTCCTCCTAGGTGTAACCATTTCACTTGTTTATTAAATTCTTTTGAAAAGTTTTTCCTATCTTCTTTTATTGCTTTTTGTGTTAGTAATTTTAATGGAATTTCTCCTTCCATAGTAAAGACATCTATAGGTTGTTCAAAGGTTCTTATTACATACCTTTCTTTAGACATATATTTTATTAATGGCATTCCGTAACATTCCTCTCTTGAAAGTGTATGTTTTATTTTTTCTATTTGATTATATTTTTCTTCTGACATTTGTATAATTTGTTCATATCCACTTTCATCATCTTTGGTCTCAGAGACTATTATATTTGTTTCCATAGAAGGTTGTCGATCTATATTTGTTTCTTCATTCATTAATTCTTGGAATTCTTTTTCAATGTCTTCAGAATTATCAGACATAGTGCTTCCACTATCTGTAGAAGAGATTTCAGAGATAACTTCTTTTGGTTCTCTTTCTTTTACTACTGTTATCTTTTTTAATGCATCCATGTATGTTTGCACACTATACTTTTCTCTGACAAAATTGTGTATTTTTCCATTATTTTTCTTGCTTACAATTACATTTTGTCTAGTTTTTATAACACTGTATGTTTTATGATCAAAGATATGTTCACATGGAATAACCTTTTTATGTTTAGGTTTTTGTTTTATATTTTTCTTATCCAGTGGTTCTTTAAATTCAAGAATGTCATATGGTACAGGTTTCTTGACTAGTTTTTCAAATTTTTTATTATATTGTTGTACAAAATTGTGAGAACTTGTTCTTAACATTTTAACATTCACCACGCTTAGTCTGTGTGGTTTACAACTATATTCTTCTTCAGTTTCTGTATCAGTGCTTGATTTAGAATCTAAAACTAATTCATATAATTCTTCATCAGAATTATATTCAGTTTCTGATTGTATAGGCATTACTTGTTCAGAAAATAAGCGAAATGCTTTTACTGCAGTTTTCTTATATTTTCCCTTTTCTGGACATTCATTAGCATAATGTCCTTCTTTGTTACATGCCCAACATCTACATGTCTTTTTAGTTGTATCTTTCTTGTTTTTGAAACTTTTTCTTTTAAAGTATCTTTTCTTCCTAAAATTAGGTGGTTTATGTCTTTTCAATTTAGCTAGTCTAAAATATTTCTTAAATTTCCTTTTATACTTTTTACCAAGTAGATTACATCCCCATTGGGTTGGTACTTCAGAGCTTCCACATGACAAACCCTTTTCTTTAGAATACTGTCTAGCACTTCCTATTAGAGATTGTTGCATGCAATAGTAATCAATTTTGTCTTTAGTAAACTTCATTTGTATTCCTAAACTTGGAAATACATCTGGATTATTTTTAAGATAATTTTCATAATCATTTGATAATATGTTTGCCCATGGTAAAGGTAGTTTTAAGAAATATAAAGATAATACATTTTCCATTGTACCTTCATATGGTGCAGATGCATAATAATATTTAGCAAATTCACAATTGTATTCATCTATGTATTTTAAATCACATATTGCAAGGTTAGCAAGTTTTATTCTTGCCTTTTTCTTTTCTTCATCTTCTAACTTTTTGTCATCAAATGGTAATCCTCCAAATTCTGTTTTTAATACTTTTCTAAATGATTCAATTAAATTTAAAGGGTCTAATAGATTGACAGAATCTCTTTCTCCTATGTTAATTAATTGTTTGGCCTTTTTAGTTAGATTTTTATACCAATTTCTTACGTTACCTACAAATGTGTTTTCTATAATACCCAACATGTCTATAGATGACTGTATATTTTTTGTAATTCTTAAAGTTTGCAAATCTCCAGCCCATGCATCAACTAGTTGAATAACATTTTTAGCGCAATCAAGATCTAAGACAGATCTTGAATGTTCCTGTAATTTCTTCTCTTTTGGTTTATATAATTCAGAATATGTTTTATATGGTTTTTCTTTTTTTGCAAATACATATTCATTATATATTTCTTCTCCTTCATATTGTTTTATGGATTCTAAATTATTTGTGCGATTATCTGTACGCGGGGGATTCTGTACAGTTACTATACTACCACTAGTTGCTTCCATTTTTAAATGTTCAATGGATTCTTTATTATGTTGTAACGTTGATAGTCTAGACATGGCTATGGCTATGTCTCCTAGTTGGGACCCATCAGCTTTGTCCCAAAGTGCTTCTAGCTCATTCATTGTTTTGTCATCATACTGGGTATGAGACTCAACAACTTTATTCATTTTGTTATTTTCTATTGAGGATTTAAGGTTAATAGTAAATCCTCCTGTAGATTTTATACTTGATGGCAACATTTCTTCTGAAATGCCTAGCCTTTTCATCATTTTATCTAACTTATTATTAATTTCTGTTATAGTAACATAATCACTAGGAGCTTGTAAAAAGGCTAATCTTAACTGATTATATGTAAGGATATTAGCAAAAAGATTATATTCTGGAGTACCAGTTTTAATAATAAATAATTTTTCTTCAGTTTCTATGATGGATTTAGCCATCAAGAACACTGATAGTTTACTTTTAAGATCTTCATATATTTTATGTTGACCTCCTTAATGCAAATCATGATAGTGCTATGCGTCCATTATGTATCCGAAAGAATCCTAATGATACATATTACTTCTACATGTGTGCACAACCATTCATCAAAATGCAGCATCCATATGATAACACAACCATTATACATCCATTAATTTAAATATGCACACATATTTATATGCAATATGATAGTGACTGAGCCAATCTAGTGCCTAATGTGTGTGTACATGCACCTACGGGCAACCACTAGCAACCATTTGCATCCACCAAACATAACATGTCTCAAACACATGTTTACAACCATAGGGTCTTTCCTAACTAAAGATCGAAAATATCATCGCAAAGACATACTAAACGATAAGATAAGTATCAACAAAGTGGTAGATAAAGGAGAAGTTAAAAACATACCCTCAAAAAGGAAAGGGTACAGCGTACGCATCTTGTCTTCCGTCTCCCAAGTTGCATCTCCTTGATCATCTCCCCATTGCACTTTAACCAACTTGACCTCTTTGTTGCGTAGCTTTTTGACCTCTGATCCGAGAATGCATGTACGAGCTTGTCTAACTGTGGCATTTCGTTCTACTTCCACTTCTTTGAGCGTGCTCGGCTCCACCACTTCCACTGTATCATGTAAACACTTACGCAATTGCGAAACGTGAAACACGTCATGAACACCACTGAGCTTCTCTGGCAATTTTACTCTATACGCCATTTGCCCAATCCTCTCTATAATTGGAAAGGGTCCTACGAATCTTGGTGCCAACTTCCTTACCGATCCAGAACGGACTACATTTCTCAACGGTGACACCTTAATAAAAACCATGTCCCCAACATCGAACTTAAGATCGGTTCGTCTCTTATCAACATATGACTTCTATCGATCATGCGCCGTCTTCATTTACCGTCGAATCAAGTCTATCTTCTCCGAAGTCTCCCTAATCATGTTGGGTCCAAGAAAAACCTTATCCGTAGATTCTCACCAACAAGTAGGTGATTAGCATGGTCGTCCATAAAGATCCTCAAAAGGTGCCATGCCAATGCTAGCCTGAAAGCTTTTATTATAGGAGAACTCCACTAATCGGAGATGTTCTTCCCATGTTCCTCCAAAGTCTAAGATGCATAGCCTCAAAAGATCTTCTAGAATCCGATATACTCTCTTGGTCTGGCCATTCGTCTGAGGGTGGTAAGTGGTACTTAAGCACAATTGTGTTCCAATCGCTTCTTGTAAGCTCTTCCAAAAATCGCTAGTGAAAATGGGATCTCTATCGCTCATAATTCTAGAGGGTATGCCGTGCAGACAAACTATCTCTCGAAGGTTAACAGATGTTAACCATGCGGTGGTCCTCCTACTTTTAACGGGAATAAAATGGGCACTTTTGTTAAGTCTGTCTACAACTACCCAAATCCACGTACTACCCTTCCTTGATCTTGGCAACCCGTCTACAAAATCCATGGAAACACTTTCCCATTTCTACAGCGGAATCTCTAAAGGGTGGAGCAAACCATCGGGCTTCTTTTGCTCCACCTTGGCTTGCTGGCACACTAAGCATCTAGAAACGAACTCAGCCACGTCCTTCTTTATTCCAGCCCAAAAGAAAACTCGCTTCATATTTCTATACATCTTGTCTCCAACGGGATGTATGGTCATCTTAGAGCGATGTGGGTCTTCAAGAATTGTCTTCCTCAAGCTCTCGTCTTGTGGCACGCAAAGTCTCCCATCTCTACGCAATCAACCTCTCTCTCATATATATATATAATTCACAAATTAAAGTATACTTAATTTTTAGAAAAGAATTAAGTGAAATGGGTTGCGTAGAGAAATATATATATTGATATATATATATATATTAAAAATTAAATAAATAAATATGCGAAAAAAATTCAAAACAGCGAATTGGGGGGGGGGGGGGAATAACTGAACCGACCCATTTTTGAGGTCGACCCGAGCCCTGCTGGGTCGACTAGGGGTTAATCCAGGGTGTTTGGCTATCAACCCGTGGGCCGATTCGCTCAAATGCAGATTTTGCATTTGATTGGTTCTCATGGTTCAGGGTTAATCTAATGGTCCTAAATAACTTCCTACACCTATAAATACATCCTAATGCTAACCCTAAACCTAATTAAAATAGAATAGTTACCGTCATACCATCGCCATGGAAATCAATGGAGCCGCCGCCAACTAAGAAAGAAGAAAAGCAAATTCAATTCTAATTCTCTCAACCCTAAAGCAAAGCAAAACTCTCTCTTTTCTTCTCTAAATTGTGAGTATGATGATCTTAACAAGATTATTATCATTTTAATTAGGTTGAGTTATGAATGGATTATGAGTAGATGATGTGAATTATCATATATGTTGTTGTAAACCCCTTTTGCTATCATGTATATTGTAAATCCAATGTTATGTGATGATGATATCTTATATGTTGTAAATCATGCTATGATGATGTTATGTATGTTGAAAGTTTCTATGCTAAGTTGTGATGAATCATACATGTTAAAAAGGCCATGATGTTACCATCTATGCTAGTTAGTTCATATTAATTAAATCATCATGTTTGGGTTATGTTGATCTATATGACTAGTCACATATGCAAGTTAGATTGATTAGAAAAGTTATGAACATATACCAAGACATCTATTATGACATCTAGAATTATGCTATGACATATGTGATATTCTATGCTAGTTCACACCATCATTATGTTGCCTAAAAACCCCATATACAAGTTTATGTATAGATTTGGGCTATGATCATATCATATAAATTGAGACATTTAACAAGTTGACACCTTTTGATCCTTAACATGTGTAGTTTATGCAAGTTTCACCCCTATTATGATTAGATTTATTTTAATTGTCTATTTGTTGTGATAATTTATCTTTGTGCTAGGTGTTAGACTATACAAGTCTAGCCTATATTATGCATTGAATAAGCGAACGTATAAACGTGGGGTAGGGGTAATATTAAGGATTTAATATTAAAAAGTTGGGGTGCAATTGATATGATTTTGCATGCCATAAGTGGATGGCCATAATTGGCCATAATTGAGTCAATTATGGACATCATTAAAAGTTGACTTAATTAATAATTTGAATAGGGAATTATTAAAACTGGGGTAAAAGATTTTAAGTGTTAATCAATGCTTAGGACACGAGGTTGGACTCGTTTGTGACGTAAACCTGCCCGGACCCGCCCGGCAAATCCAGTGGTCACAAATGTCAGCCCAATGTGAGAGGTCCTAGGCCTAAACTAAAGCATAACGGTTGTAAAGACACGAGGTTAGACTCTTTTATGGTGTAAGACTGCCCGGACCCGCCCGGCGAATCCAGCTGCCATAAATGCTAGTCTAATGTGAGAGGTCTTTATGAGGTTATGGCCTGAATGAATTAAGAAATACTTAACCAGATAAACATGTAAGGTGGGACATGGGGGTTAAGTAGGTGCCTTGGGTGGCATGAGGAATCTAGGGGGTGCCCATAGTGGCATGTGAAATACGATTAGTAAGACTTAACCAAACACACATGTAAATGAACATAACTAAGAGGGTTAAGTGGGATATACTAGTGACAAGCTTAGGTGGGTAGCTTGTGGGGGCCCATTTCGACCAGTATCCCAAACGTATCTTTGTGGGCTCGACCCAAGTCGAGGACGGGACACACATGCTGGGTTCGACTGTAAAAGGCCAAAACGGGGAGCGGTGGCAACGCAAGTCCAACGGGTTTCGTATGCGTGTGTGGACCCGGGCTGGTAGGTAAGACGTTGTTGCATCGTGTAGGTATAAACCGTGCATTCTCAAGTTGTATCGGGTTGCCACTTTAGTGGAGTGATACACCCCACTATGGGGCCAACACGGGTATCTACGAGTAGGGAGCCAATCGAAAGTGGGTAGTGGGGTACACCTAGTGGAGATAGGGGCAGACAACACCTATGTAGTCAGCTAGGGGTACGTAAGGTTATTTATAAAGTTTCTGTGTGAAACAAGTGGGATCAAACAATAGGGTGACTGGTGTGGTGCAGTGTAGTAATGTGCGGTGCAGTGTAGTAATCATTCGTTAGTAATTAGGTGTGCCTTTACCGTTATCTTTAACGTTATCTTAAACGCTGTCTTTATCTTCCTAAGAGTTCATAGACATTTACTTGTCTTCCAGCTTATGCCTTAGTCTAGTTATTTTGATAATAGTATTATTAGAATTATCATACTTGCCAGACTTTATGTCTGACCCCCTCTATTTCTATCCTTTTTCCCCCTCCAGGTCCTCAGGTTGGGCCCAACTCTAGTGGAGTTTGATTGAATTGCTTCATCTCTCTTTGGAAAGCTTGGACCGTTGAAGTAAAGTCCATCTTGTTATCTTTTTAATGGCTATTTATGTAATGGGATTATGTATTTTGTTTTTATCAAGATGGATATTGTACTTGGTTATGATCTATGGTTTTATGATGTAACAAACATGTTTAATTTCCGCTGCAATAAAATGAAGTTTTAGATTTCCAAGTACTATTTATTATCTGTCTTGTTGTAATTTTTCTGTTCTATATTCACTTATAACCTCCATGGAAGTTAATGCGTTCCCTTTGTGAGTGACATTAATGGACGTGGGGTGTTACAGACTTCCCTCCTATAAGCTTGCATACTATCTCAACCAACTGTGGGTCATCTCTCTGTGCCTCTTCAACCCGACCCAAAAGTGTAGTTTGTACGTTTTGCGATGCCAACAATCCGGGTACATTATCAGATAATCGACATAGGGTATGAAGTCAAAGGTAGATATATACTCCAAACTCTGCCGCTCTATGAATAAAGGACTCAAAGTCAACCTCTTTTTACTTAAGGCGTTAGCTACAATGTTACCCTTGCCAGGGGTATATGCGATCTCAAAATCGTAGGATGCCAAAAACTCCATCCACCTCTGTTGCCTCAAGTTTAGATCTTTATGAGAGAACAAGTACTTTAGCGACTTATGCTCAAACTTCTCGTCAAGCAAATAATGATGTCATGACTTAAGCACAAAAACTATGGCAGCCAACTCTAAGTCGTGGGTAGGGTAATTCTTCTCATGGACTTTCAACTGCCTTTCACCATAGCATATCACCCTTCGCTCTTGCATTAAAACTGCGCCAAGCCCTGTCCCGCAAGCATCGGTATATACTGTGAATGGCTTACTCCCATCTGGAAAAACTAAAACTGGAGCTGTTGTCAAAGCCCTCTTCAAACGTTGGAAAGCATCGTCACAGTCAACATCCCAAGCAAAAGTCAAGTTCTTCTTTGTTAACCGAGTAAGTGGGGCTGATATCTTCACGAAAACCTTAATAACCAGCCAGCCCTGAAAAGCTTCTTACTTCTGTTGCGTTCTTAGGAATCTTCCAATCTTGGATTGCCACCACCTTTGCGGGATCCACAGCTATCCCTTTCTTAGAAACCACGTGTCCTAAGAACCTTACTTCTTTTCTCCAAAAATGGCATTTGGAGAACTTAGCTTTTAAGTTAATGCGCTCGTTGGGTCTCTAAGACTTCCCTAAGATGTAGGGCATGCTCTTCCTCGCTTCTAGAGAAAATTAAGATATCGTCCACAAAGACTACCACAAACTTGTTTAGAAACTCCCTAAACACCCTACTCATTAAGTCAACTAAGTATGCGGGTGCATTCGTCAAACCAAAAAGCATGACGAGCCACTCGAAGAAACCGTCAGGAGTTCTAAATGTAGTCTTATATATACTGTCTTCAGCCACCCTTAGCTGATGAAATCTGTAGCCAAATACAGCTGCGAGAAAACCGAAGCACCAACTAACTGATCGAATAAATCATTTATCCTCGGCAATGGGTGTCTGTTCTTCTTTGTGAGCTTATTCAGCTCTCTATAGTCCATGCACAATCTAAGTGAATCATCAGCCTTTATAGAAAAACCAACTGGAGCACCCCATTCCGAAATACTTCTTGTGAACCCCTTCTCAAGCAACTCTTTCATTTGCTTACTGAGTTCTCTTCTCTCCCTCGGAGCCATGTGGCGCACTGGTAATGCAACTTGCTTTGCATTATCTACTAGGTATATTCGAAAGTCTATCTCGCGCCTCGGGGTTAAACCCCGAACTTCATCAAAGACATCACTATATTCATGGACCACACAAACGGATTCCAAGTCATCATTGGATGCGTCAAGAGATTCTAGGTAGCTAAGCATCACCGGACCTCTGGGGTCACAAGAAATATCAAGGGTCTTGCCACAACGAGTCAACAATCTAACTACCCTTCTTTCACAGTCTAGGATGGCACCGTATCTAGCTAGCTAATCCATGCCTAGAATCAAGCTGTAGCCCATGAAGCCAAGAACGAAGGCGTTGCATTCAAACCCAACGCCCAAGATAGACTCTTAAATCCTGACAAATCATTGAAAGATGAGCCGAACCACCAATAGGATTTGAGACTACTATGAGATCCGTAATTAGACTAGTATTTAGGTGCAGTGTTTCAACTAATGAAGCAGATACAAACGAGTGTGAAGCTCAAGAATCAAACAAAGTATGAACAGGGTGATCAAACAAGAAAACCAAACTTTCAATAGAAATGTTTCTACCTCTCTCCTGTCCTGGTGCCATGAGAGCATGAACTTGCCCTCTTGCCTGCCCTGGTGCCATGAGAGCCTGAACCTGCCCTCCAGAAGTAGACCCTGTCCTCTGCCCTTGCCCTTGTCTTCTCAGGCAGTTTTTAATCAGATGTCCTGCCTTACCACAGTTGAAACAGCCAGTCTTCTTCTTCTTCCTACAGTCCTTGCTCAGATGGCCTGGTGTTCAATAATTAAAGCACCTTTTCTTTCCTTTGCTATTGTTATCCTTACCACCTTTCTTAAGTTGCTGCTGTGACTTATTTTGATCCCCTTTCTTTTTCGGTGCCTTATTAGCATTAGCGCCTTTCTCCTCTTCATGCATAAGCGCCATGTCAACCAGTTTCTCAAAAGTAGCCCCCATTGGAACGTGGGTCATAGCCAACCTATGTAGCGGCTCATTCAAACGTTTAACGGATCTCAGGGCCTTCTTTTTAGGTGTATTCACCAAGTCTAAGCCAAATCTCGCCAATTGATTGAACTTGTTAATGTACTCCTTTACTGTGATAAATTCCCCTGCTTCAACGCCAAGAAGCTCTCCATGTATAAATCCTCTTCTGCTCGTGAGAGAAATTTCATCTCGAACCTATGCCTGAAATCCATCCATGTCTCCACTGGATGCTCTCCATTCGTGACCTCCCACCAAAACGAGGCTGCGTCTATCATTAACCAAGCAGCTAATTGAACCTTCCTTCCATATTCTATCTCGAATATACCAAACAAATCTTCCACCTCCTTAAGCCAATTTCGAGCTTCAACAAACTTCTCCGACCCGTGAAAAGGTTTCCCGCCCATTGCTCGAAAGTCTTTGCATATCTTCAAAAAAGTATCAACGCGGGGAGGGGGAGGAGGAGGAGCGGCCACAGCTGATTGAGGAGGAACGTCTGTTGGGCCTGCGACGGTGGCCCTAGCCTATAGATACCTTCTGAACCAGGTTGGTATCGGTATGCCCTCGGATATCTTGGGTACCCTAGACATGCTGAAAAGAAAAAGGAAGAGACTCAAAACGGAGAATCGAAGGAAAGATATATGGCTCTTGGGGGTAATGTTTTTAAAAACAAACCTTTCTCTTGAAAATACTCTCCTTAAAACCTAATTTTGAAAGTATTTCTTTATACAATCTTTTGAAGAAAAAAACAGTTTTTCAAAATCTCTTATATGTTCTGGTAACCTTCAGCTCTGATACCACGTGTAACACCCCACATCCATTAATGTAACTCTCAAAGGGAATGCATTAACAAGACAGATACATATATTGGTACTTGAAAATTTAAAACAACTTTTATTGCAGCGGAGAAATAGTTTGGTTACAACAACATCAAAAACCAACAATAAAACCAAGTACACTTAATATCCATCTTGACAAATTATTTTCTGAGTACATAAAGTAAAAAACAATAACCCCAACATAAGTAGCCATAAAAGAGATAAGCTGAAATTTACTTTAAGCAATCCAAGCACTTCCAAAAGAGAGAGAAAGAGGTCCAAATCAAGACCCACTAGCATTAGTCCCACCCTGAGAACCAGGGAGGGGAGGGGGAGGAAGAAAAGAGGCGAAAACAAAGGGGGTCAGACATAAAGTCTAGCGAGTCCAATAACTTCAACAATATAATTATTAAAGTAATTTGGATAAGGCATAAACTGGTAAAATAAGGAATGACTTTGAAGCAAATGGGCAAGACAAAACAAAAAAGAGGAATATGCTGGCGTTAATCGCACTCCTAATCACTATAGGATAATTACTATACTGCACCATTACTAGTTGCCCAAAAAGTTGATCCCGCTTACTGAACATAATAATCATAATAATGATAATGGTAGTTCCGTGTACCCCTAGCTGTCCTCATAGGTGCCGCCTGCCCCTATCTTCACTACTTGTACCCACTACCCCCATGCGATCGGCTCCCTAACTCATAGATACCCCTGTTGGTCCCATAGTCGGGTGAATCACTTCCCAAAGTGGCAACACGACACCACTAAAGAGGCACAGCTTATATCTACACGACGCAACAACGTCTTACCTACCGGCCCGGGCCCACGCCCGCACATGACTCCGTTGGACTTGTGTTGCCACCGCTAACCCGTTTTGACCTCTTACAATCAAACCCAGTAAGCGTGTCCCGTCGTCGACCTAGCTCAAGCTCATAAAGATACTTAATGGTTTACTGGTTTGTAAAGGGTCCCCCACGCTTGACACAAGCTTTCCACCTATGCTTGGTCGCCATTAGGATTTCCCACTTAACCCCTTATTATTCATGTCTTCTTACATGTTTCAATTTGGTTAAGTGTTTCTAATCGTATTTCACATGTCACCCATGTCACCCACTTAACCCCCATGTCCCACCACATGGTTATCTTGGTTAAGTGTTACTTAATTCATTAACTGTAACCTTGTAAGACATCCCACATTAGACTACTGTTTGCGGTTGTTGGATTTGTCGGGAGGGTCCGGGCAGTCTTATACCACAAACGAGCCTAACCTCGTGTCTTTACAATTGTTATGCATTTAATTTATGTCTTCGACCTCTCACATTAGACTACCGTTTGTGGTTGCTGGATTTGCCGGGCGGGTCTGGGTTGTCTTATACCACAAACGAGTCTAACCTAGTGTCTTAGGCATTTATTATAGCACATAATTATTTACCCCAATATGAATTAATTATACCTATTCAAATTGTCAATAATTTACAAATTAATCTATGTCCATAATTGTCACCTAAATTATGTCCATACTTTTCAGGTATATAAATTATACCAATTAGTGTCTCAAATTAATTATATGCCTTTAAAGCCATTTTATGCCAATTCACAATATGTATATTTAATATTTTCCCATTGTCCCTACGTCGTTCGTACGTTTAATATGAAATATGTTAGACTCGCAAATAGTCTAACTCATAAAAAGAAAAGAAACATCACAACTTGCATAACACATAAAATAGATCTAACTTGCGAATAAGAATTATAACATAAAGTTTGCATAGCCAATAGCTTGCATTGGCAATGGACATATAGAACATAAATTTGCATAAACTATGTACTGCCATGGATCTAAATATAGATCTAAACATGAAATTGTGAACTTGCATATATGAATATGGTTTTCACATAAACTTGCATATGAGAATATGGTTTTCACCTAAACTTTCATATGGATTCCTACAAACTTGCATATGAATTTAAACATGTAAACTAATATCACATGTTTTACATATAAACTCGCATATGTATATATATACTTGATTCACATATAAACTTGTGTTAATTCGCATACAGACTTGCATATGATTCACGTACAAACTAGCATATGATTTACATCCCAAACTTGCATATAAACTGATGTCATAAATTGGATCAAGTTAAACATATGTGATTGGACATATGAAATAGATCTACTAACATGTTAACAAAACTGTCATATGTTCACCAACAGACGGTAACAAAGTTAAGTAACATCATACGATTCAACAGACATGTTCTCATAATCCAATTATAACTCATCATAATTAATTTATTAATTATTTTGTGAAAGAAATTGTACTCACAAAGATGGATTAGGGAAGAGAATAATTCGTTCGTCGTTTGTATTAGAATCCTAACTTGCAATTCCTAATCTTTAAGAAGAAGAAGAACCATTCTAGCAGCAACATGGAGGCCAAGAGATTAATTCAGTGTAGGTTTAGAGCATGAGTCTATGCGTGCTTATATAGAAGTTTAGATCAATATAAGCCGTCAGATTATCATAGGAGCAATCAGAACCATTCAGGCCAATTAGAGCTATCCAGAAACCTCCACCTAAGCCCTAGTGACTCAGCCACAAGTCAGAAATCATCACAATTCAGATCTGCCCGAGGGGGAAGGTTGACCCCAAGGTCGACCTGTATAGGGGAGGTCAACCCCTTGGTTGACCCCTGGTCGACCTGGCCTGCAGCGGAAAAAATCCCGCCCAGCCTGCTTCTTTGTTTGAATTCGAATTTTGAATTTCTACGAAAACTTCGACCAAGTAGAATATCAAAACGAATGCAATGGCGTAACCAATTTCCCTTAATTTTCACTTTTACAATTAAGTATTCTTTAATTTGTTCTTTTAATTGTCATAGAAAATTAAGGGTGTTACATGCACTTACAGCGACCTTTTCTAAAATTGATTTGGACATAATTCCAAATCCAACGTTAGATTTCAAAAATCTTATGTTTTTTAGAAAGCTCTTTTCGATACGAACCCAACGTTCTAGTTTTAGGAGAATCCGACAATCAGGTCTCCCATTACATCAATTTGAAGTTAATGGTCGAAATTCGCGAACGGTCACTGCGCGGTGCGTTCTATTCAGGCCATTAAATATATTAAATATATATATTATAAATATTTCGTCGATTTCTATTTTAAATCGTATTTTATAAGTTTTAAAACGATTTTAACTTCATTTTCAATTTGAAATCAAAATTGAATATTCTATATTTTTATTATGTTAAAATGATAATATTTCCAAAATATTAAATTTTTAAATCACAACTTTTCAATATTCATTATAAAATGAATAAAATCAATCGATAACCCGTTCAGGTTAAAAATGGCGTTTCCTACGTAATTCGGCTTTATATTTTTATATTTTTGTGTCCATCCAAAAATGGACATAAAAATCATAATTTTATTCTTAACTGAATATTATTTTAAAATATTCATTATTTTAAAATGTCCTTTATTTAAAAATATTCTTTAAAAGAATTTCGAATCAAAATGCAACATAATCAATTACCCTTTAATACCAGTATATGGATTTCATACATTGCATGTATATAACACTAATGATTAACAATCATTAAACAATCCATTCACATCCAGAGTGAAGTTTACAGCTATGTGAGCACTAAAATAAATAAATAACGCTCATTACAGACTGTCAATCCACCGATTGACAATTAATTAAATATTGGGACTCGTGTACGACAAATATCATCCCAATACACGTGTGGGGTTTTCAAACAACAACAATTTATATAAATAAATCATAGGTTGACAAACTCAACCGAGTATATTTTAGTTTGAATTATTTCTAATATCGCTAACATAATAATGTTAATATTAAACGAATGTACACATTTCTACTTCTCTAACATGTTAATGTTAATATTAAACAAATGTACATTTTCTACCCCTATAACATGTAAATGTTAATATTATACAAATGTGCATTTTCTACTGTTATACATTTTATCAAACTTGAATCCTTTTTAATGATTCATCCTTTCACATTAAAAATGTAATTTTTTTTAATGTGAACAAATTTTCATTTTATATAATGATCATTTTTAATCTTTTCTAGTATACAATAAAAATGTGAATTTTTAATTGTTAAATAATTTCGTTTCAAGTAATGATCTTTTTAACAAGTTCTATTTATGCAATATAAATGTGATTTTTATTGTTTTACCAGTTTTATTCAAACATGAATATTTTCATATTTAATATATATAAATAATGAAAATGAGATTTTTTACATGACAATTCTAATTCACATAAAAGGATATGTTTATAAGACAAATCTAATTCACATAAAAATGATATGCTTATGTGACAATTCTAATTCGCATAAAAATGATATTTTTATATGGCAATTCTAATTCAACATACAAATGATATTTTTATGTGACACACATATAATTCAACAAAAATGATATTTTGTTTTGACACAAATATGATTCAACAAAAATGATATTTGTTTTGACACAAATATAATTCAACAAAAATGGTATTTGTTTTGACACAAATATAATTCAACAAAAATGATATTTGTTTTGACACAAATATGATTCAACAAAAATGATATATTTTACTAACATGACATTTCTAATGGAAATGATATTTTTATCTAACATGAAATTTCTAATGAAAATGATATTTTTATCAACATGACATTTCTAATGAAAATGATATTTTTATTAACATGACATTTCTAACGAAAATGGCATTTTTACTTTAATATGAAATTTCTGCCAAAAATTACATTTTTAATCTAATTAAAAACATTTTATAACAAAATGACAATTTTAATCTAATGCAACATTTTATAAAAAAAATGTTACTTTTATTCTAATGTAACATTTTATAACAAAAATGTTATTTTATTTCTAATGTAACATTTCTTAACAAAAATGATATTTTAACAAGACAAATAAAAAGCATTTTTTTTATTTGTACCCAAATTTCTATATTCATATATGACAAATGAAGAGATGATTTTTATTTATGTAACATTTCCTATTTTTACATACTTACAAATAAAGAGATTTTTATTTGTATAACAAATTTTACCAATTCCATTATCAACATATAAAATAAAATGAATTATTTTATTGTATGGCAAATTTTCCAATTTGATTATCAACCTATACAATAAAAAGAATTATTTTATTGTATAACAAATTTTGTTCGATCCTATCATTCATGTAAACACAACAGATCATCACAATCCAGATATTTCAAATCAAATCGCGAACATTACACGCTAAATCTTAACATCAGATATATATATATATATATATATAAATTTTCCAACAATTAATTTAAATTTTTAAATAGGAAATCTCACATTGATCGGTTGATTTTAACAAAATTAAACAGCATTTAATTTTACTAGAAATTCCAACTTCTCCTGTTCTTGTCCAGATTGATTCCATTGTGCAGAGTTTGAAATTATGATTCCAACGCTTTCAACCACATCAAATTTTGTTTTGATTTGCAGAAGTTATGGCCATATTTATGTTAATTACATAAATTATTTAATTAAATATGATTAAATCTTAATTACATTATAAATCAATCTCCCTTCCATCGTTGGTACTCTGGAAACCGACCACGCTAAAACCCATCTTGATGAAATCATTTTGCTCCATCGTGCCTCCAGTCCGTTGATCGGATCTCGATCGAAGGTGTCCTCGCCCATCGCCACGCCGCCATCATCCATCACCAGAAACCCCTCCCCGCTCGCACCCTTCTAGCTCGCCAAAACCCGCTTCGAAAGTGATGGGTTCAACCTCAAATTCTAGCCGCCATGAACTCTGAATTTTGATCTTGACCATATAAATTTGAAGATCACGAAATCCTCTTCAGTTTTAGTATATAAATCACAGGCTCATTCTCTATATTTTGATCATGATTGATGGAAGAAAATCGAAGCACCATGGCCGTTAATATCCTTAGGGGCGGTTGAATGGTTCTAGGGTTAGGGTAATAGGGTTTAGGTTATCCATGTATTTATAATATTATTTATTTAATATTTAATTCTTTAAATTTCAGTAAAAGCCCGTTAATTCCCACTATCTCCAAATCCAGCCCAACGATAGTTTCTTCTAGCCAAATATCCCCCTTGGGGACCCAATGGAACAGGTCCCGTCAGTTCGTTTGATCATATCAGCCAACTCCATAGCCGTTAATATCCTTAGGGGAGGTTGAATGGTTCTAGGGTTAGGGTAATAGGGTTTAGGTTATCCATGTATTTATAATATTATTTATTTAATATTTAATTCTTAAAATTTCAGTAAAAGCCCGTTAATTCCCACTATCTCCAAATCCAGCCCAACGATAGTTTCTTCTAGCAAAATATCCCCCTGCGGGACCCAATGAAATAGGCCCCGTCAGTTCGTTTGATCATATCAGCCCACTTTTCTATATTTCAAAATATAAATCGTTTAATTATTTAGTTTGATCATACATTTTAATTTACCAAGGCTACATACTGACTCTAAAAATTATAGAAAAATTATATCTGGCTTTGTTTTGATGACACGGTTCTAACAAAATTAATTTCGTTGAATTTGGAGACCGTTTGAAAAGTGGCCATTTTCTAGTCGATCCAATTTGACTAAAATTGACAAAATCGTTTTAATTTGGGACACTCACATATTAATTCCAAAAATTATGAAAATTGGAATCTAGCAACAATTTGACATTCTGGATCCAACAACTGTGATTTCGTCGAAAACGGAGGTCGTTTGTAAAATGACTATTTTCAAGGGGTATATATTATATTAAAATATATATAAATTCTACAGCAACTTTTCTGAATTTTAAGCTGGACGTAACTTATAATTTATAAAGTGAAATCTCAGTTTCTTACATTCACTAGAAAGATATAGTTAAACAGATTCTAATATTTCTTGTTTTGTCCAATTCTGATTTAAAATGAATTCTCTATATTAAATAGAAATTAGAAATCGAATTTTCGAACTGTCGCGCCATTTCAAACTCCTTTTATAATTAATTAATTTTTTGTTTTTACTTCGTTTTAAATAAATTTTTAGTCTTTATTATTTAAAATAAATTATTTTAAATATCCAAAATCCATTAAAATTTCTAAAATAAAAATTTTAAATTGGTTCCAAAATTTTGGGTTGTTACAAATGACTTTTCAAAATAAATAACTACAGTAATATCATGAAGGTTTCGTAAGATATCCATAGATCAAAAATTTCGAAATTTAAAACATTTCAAATTTCAAAAATCAAATCATAGCAACTTGATTTTTCAATAAAATCGAATGCAGACTCATTTAATACTTGATGCAATACAAGAATTTAAACTAGTATTCAAAATTTGCCAATTTACTGAATTTTAAAAAATCAGATTATGAACTTTTTGAAAGACCTTGCTCTGATACCAGTTGTTAGGGACTGCGGAATGGATCGTTCAGGCAAAGCAAACACTAGAGGAGGTGAATAGTGTTTGTAAGAATTTAAACAAAACAAAAAACTAGAGAGAACTATCGGATGAATCAAACACCACAAACACAATCACAGACATAAATTCAAACACAAATGTAAAATAAACAGAAATAAAAGTGCAGAAAAGGAAAGAGCACACTGGATTTTATACTAGTTTGGACCACTCCTACGTCCAGTCCCGCACAACGCTGGATTGTGCAGAGTTTTATTACTATTTTCATGTAGCCAAATACAACCTCCTTGATTTCACGGTTCAACAAGGATACACCGACTCCTATCCCTTGATTCACGGCTCAACAAGGGCACACCGACTCCTATTCCTTGATTTTATGGCTACAAGGATACATCGATTACTCTTTGACATACAAACAGGATTTATTCAACCCAAGCAATTACAAAATAGCCCTATAACTCTTTAATAACACTTGATTCAGAGAGTAGAGATTAGAGAGTGTAGAGAGAAGAAGTTTGATCAAATCAGAAGTGAATTCGGTAGAGAATAAGTGTAAAAACCATAAAAATGATTAAGAATAATGGTAGGATGAAGATAGAGAAGAAGATATGTTAAAAAATTCGGTTTTAACCACTTTTTGTAGAGTAGGAAGGGCTGCAACGGTTTTGAAGTGTTTCAAATAGTGAAAAGTCACTCCCATTCAAAATTAGAAAAACAGCTGTTATATGTCGACATACATATTTTTCTATATCGGCATACTCACATTTTTGATTTTCAAAGCATTTTCAAGTGTTTCGATATAAAACTAATTCTGGGAATTCTTGGGTAAAATTATAGTGTTGCAAATTAATATTATATGATAGAAAATCATATGAAAGGATACTTTCAAACTATATAAATATATTTATAAAATTATATGGTTTTAAACTATACAAAGTATAAATATAAAGTTTATAAAAAATTTAAGTTTTAGAAACCAAGAAGAATAAAAATAGAAAAATAAAATAAAGAGTATTGAGAATAAAATAGAAAAACAAAACAGAGAGGATTGAGAAAAGAATTGAAAAATCGGAATTTTGAATTTGAATTTGAATTTGGATTTGAACCTGGAGTGCTATTTAGAGTCTTACAAAATCTAGACTCTATAATTATATTAATCTTGAACTCTTGAACTTTTGAAATCTTGATTACTCATGAGTTTTGAATCTACTCTGAATTTTAAATCTCTATCTTCTTTATAACTGTACAGTCTTCAGTTATATTTCTTGTATATAATTCATGCATATATATATATTCTATAAAAAAAAGTGTTAAAATATATTTTATAATCAATGATAATTGAAATAAGGTTGTTGTCATCAAAACTCCATTCTCCAACAAATACATCCTTGAGTGGTCTCCGCATTCATCACATTTGATGAACAATTCACCCCACTTTGTCATTCCCTATTGAATTGACTACGAAGTCACCACATCACTGAGCCGAGTTACACCACTGCGCTGCGGCTGAGGTTCGGGGGTTGCCCCCAAAAAATATTTTTTTAGACCTTTTTGTTCAAATCTGAGTCGTAACCAAAAAATAAAATATTGAGAATTGACCCTAAGCGACCTACCCCTGGTGCGACCGACCCAATCTAAGATGCACGTCCGACCCATACTTGGAGTCATTGACTGACCCACGCATCCAATATTATAACTGACCGACCAGGACCCCGGTGCTCGACCGACCTGGTCCCTGGTTTAACCCTTCTACTCAACCGATCTAGAGCTTTCTTTTTCCCCGGACCGACTGACCCGTCCCTGAGTGCACGACCCAAGCTTGTTCAACCCTTACAACTGCCGACCGACCCAACCATTCAACAACGACTGACTCTTCCAACTAGGAGCAACCGACCAGGTAAGGAGCGAACCATCTTTTGACTTGTTTCCCAAGACAACATTGCGACCGACCGACCAGGGTGGTCACAAACGACCCAAAACCTGCACTTCGCGAATCCAACTCCGATTTTGACCAAAACTTCTCCAAACGATAAATTCAACGAAACTAACTCATCCAATTGATCAAATGGCCACAAACATGGTATGAAACCATTAGCAACATGAATACAACGGTTTTCACCAAAATTATGAAAATCACTCCAAAATCATAATGAATGATCATATGAACAAAATTTATAGATCTAGTTTGCAAAATCATATGAATTGGCATAAGAATTACCGGTTTAATCTTGCTAAATTAGATCCTAAGGTGATTCATATAAAAATGAACTTTCAAATGCATAGACCTATGAGAAAACACTTGAATTTGTTCAAAAACATGATCAAACACTCATACACTTCATTGAATCCATGTGAGAGATGTAAACCACTCACCAATTCTCCAAAACAAAGCAAAAATGGTGCAATACGGATCCGTACAGCAAGGAACTCGATCTAAACTACTTGATTTGATGAATTCGCCCTTGAAACTAGATCTAGCCTCCAATGGTATAGATCTTCGATTATCTCGATTTTAATAGTGGAAAGATGTTAGAGGAAGGAGGAACATAGGCCACCAAATAAGAGAATAAAGTAACTAAACCATTTCTCATACCTCCCACCCCCTTTTTATATCCTTCTATCAGCCCGCTAATGGGCCTCTCTAAATATGCTCATTAAGGTTCCCAAAACCTGACAGCCAAATGTTAAACCTTAAAACAACTATTCCTCCTAAACCGTTGAGCAAAATCTTTAATGTAATCACTCTACGGAAAGGTAATCATCATTTCCTTTCCAATGACACATGTCTCACCCTTTGATTCAACCTGAGTCAAAAGTTATGCCATGTATAAGATAGACAGGGGCAAAATGGCCACAAACAAAATTGGTAAAAATTATGGACATGTCTCACATCCCTATAAACAACATATTAAATATGAGGGTGATCCAACCCTCAAGGAATAAAATAAAAATATTTTACAATCTTTCGATACGTAAAATGCGGGTTGTTGCAATCAAAGCTTTGTTGAAAAGTAGAGCTTTGAGAATGATGATCAAAGCATGGCTGATATAGTGTAGCTTTGTGTTGGAACGTGACTTTGTCAAGCCTCATAGCCCGTAAATGGCCTAAAATAGGAAGAAAGACCGCAGAGTAAGGACATATGTTTCTTTCTAGCTAAAAGATATGCATATTATGGATACTTATGTGGATGTTCGAATTGAGGTGCCTCGGATGATGGTCAAACAACCGACCAGAATGATGGTCAAATATGACTAGGGAACATTATGTTTAGGTAGCTATCTAACTCACCGGGTATTGGTGGGCCAGCTCTACCGATCTAGGGCTCATGAGCGCCGGAATCCTAGTAGATATGCTAGAGTGTCCCGAATCGGTTAAGGAAGATCCTTTGCCTTGGTCATTGATGGAAATCTAACTTCCAATACAAGCCTTGGGTTTTCAGTTGTAAACCTATATGGCAACATAATAGGATGAGGTATTATGCCATCTAAACTGATACATTTATTTTTGAAATTGATGTCTGCACTATGCACTAGTTATAATAAAAGAGAAATTTTGCGTATCGAGCATGTTTGGGGGCTATTATAAGGTAAAACTTTTTACTCTACTTTGAGCTTGCAATGTGTGATGGGACTTGAGTCTTATAATAGCTTCATTTTAAAAAAAGCATTGCGAGTTCTTATAACTCGTATTCATGTAGAGGAAACCCATTCCATGTTATACGGTGTGGTCCCGTGATTTACCCAACTTTAAAATAAAGTGTAAATAATTGTTTTGGTTCTCACACTAGTTCCATGACTGACCTGGAGTTTATTGTTTACCACCTAAACTCTAGGTGCCCATATTTTCCACATGGGAAGCTAGTAGTTAAGGATTTGTAGATATTTTTAAAAGCAGGATCTTGGATTATGGCCAGAGCTATACTCTGGATTATTTTGTAGTCTTCCGCTGAATGTATTTATGTCTTTCAATGTATTGTAATTTACCATTTTATGATATTTTTATGCTGTGTATCAATTATCTGTACTCTAATATATTTTGTACTCTAATGTAAGATTATTGTAATAATAATGAAATGTTCTTTTGTGCTTTGTTTAAATGTGTTGTATCCCATAATGGTTCGAGGATTTCTGACTTTTGAATCAGACCTATATGGCTTATAGTCGATTCGAAGGGAAGGGATTTTTGGGTTGTTACAATAATATTCTATCTCCTCTAAATTTCCATTTCTCTTTAAAAATTACATCACCGGACTCGTCCCTCCCTCTTCTATTTCCATTTGTTGTGAAAATTTTGAGCCGCCGCCCTCACTACTTTCAAGAGATTAAATCTTGAATTATACTCAGTGATATCAAGGAAATTTGGATCCATTAGGATCCTATGCTCCTGGCTTCTCTTGAGTGTGCATAGGAATTTATGCAACAAAATTTTACAAGGGGTTGACTTTTACTGTTGTGGTTAGGGCATAGATCTAGGGAAGATGGGTTCGATCACGGTTGTCAAGGGATATTTGTTAGGAAGGCGCGTCGAATGGCATGGTCGAGTGGAGCTCCGATCAACGGGGATGGGAGATGACTATAATGACGTCGTTTATGGCTTCAGGTCGCGTTTTAATTTAGGGTACTTTAATTTGAGGTGCCGGAGGGTAGAGATTTTTTTAGGGAGTTGTTTATTGGTGGGTGCAGAGTTGATGGGTTGCGGAGCGAATAAGGAATGGTGGTCAACGACAAGTCTAGGTTTTGAAAAAATGGAATGGTAGGCTTAAGTTTTCAAATTTAGGGAGGAAAAAGACAATTGAGTAGTTAGTGTAAACTTTGTAATTAGTTTAAAATTGAATAATCTAAGTAATTTGCAAAATTATAAATTCAATATCTTACTCATTTTATGTTTGAATCATACGTTGTTTGGTATGTTGGACTCGTAGCGACAATAGTTGCATTTAGGGATTGGATTGGACACTTCTACGCTTATAGGTATTTGTGTTAAATTCAAATGCCTATTTGATTTTATCGAGCCAATTTTGTTATGACTAAAATCAAGTTGAGCTTACTCACTTACAGCTAATATTTTCATTAAGTGAATTAATAACTATAAAATGACATAGAAAATGTCAGGATTGATTTACAAAATTCATGAATGTTCTTTATGTAACTTATGCATAAGTGATATCCATATGAATGACATATATGATACGAAACTGTATAAATGTTTGCTTTATATGTGCTGATTAATGTATGGAAACCGTACAAGTGATTGCTTGGTATGTGTTGATTGATGTGTGATTTCTGAATTGTTACATTTGTTTATACTCACATTAAAAGTTCTCATGGTTCTAGGAAAAATCATTATGGGTTGAAATGATACATACTTGAACAATTGTATAAATTTTTAGGAATGGAAACCGAAATTTATTTTAGAAATTTTAAATTAGGGTTTTTATTAAATCTCAAATTCCAATAATTTAATAAAGATTCAGAATAACATTAGAAGTTTATAAAATTCAATTTATAAGTCATTATTTGTTATTAAAATATAAATTGAAAATTTTGTTGAACTTTAATAATATTATACGAATTTTAAATAATTGAATATAATAAAGTAAGTTAATAAGAAATTGAATATATACCCAGATTTTACCAAATTTAGCTATAGTTTTTCAAGCACTTCAATTTTGAAGATAAGTTGAGATTGAATTGCAACACAACTAATGTAAGTGAATTGATAATAACAAGGACTTATAAGAAGTTGACTTAGGACGTGATTTGAAAATTTGGTCTCAATAATTTTATATAAGTAAATATTAAATAAAATAGTACTTAATAATTTAAGGCCATTCTTGTATAAGATATAAATTTCACAACTTTAATATAAAGAAATATAGTAATAAGTTAAATTTTAGTTTTATTAAGTTCATTGTCAAATTAGTTAATATATGACATTTTGATACATATATATAATTTGATCTTAAATGAAAGGTATTTAATTGACTCTAAAATCAATGGAATTATTTTAAGTTGAATCAATTTCTATATATACTTGAGGTTAATAACTTGAAATTGATTCAAATGATATAACTCTAATAAAATGCATGAAATTAAGTCGATTTGGAAAAAAATATGTACAAATATATTGACTGTGTTTGAACTTAGCATAATAAACTTATTAAGCCATGATAAGTGGGAATACATAGTTTTCTTGAAGTAAACACAATAGTTTGACTTAGTTAATAGAAAAAAATGGTATTGTTTAAGTCAAACAAATGTCAAAATATTTTTCAAGTTAATATTTGAGTTTTGGTTAATTGTTGGAATAAAATGTATCGTGTTAGATTATAGTGAATATTCGAATATGACATATACATTAAATAAATAAATGTGAGATGAAATTCTGTAGTCAATGAATTGATTTGAAATATAAGTGTAGTAGCATATTGAATAAAGCTAAATGTGATATGCATATAAATTTCCATGTATCCTAAGGAAATGAAATATCGTTATCCTTTTTTTGTTATTGTGCACTTCCGTGAGAAAATTGAAGTTAATTTACTAAGATAAGAATGTTAGTCTTGGTCCAAGTATTTTGTTTTTGCATGATGCTCGGTTCAGATGAGTATTACAACTTGAGATTTGCATCTAATGAAGCTGGAGATTCTTGAAGACCTCATCTTTATTCAATTATTTTTGTCATTTTTTATGTATTAATGAAATCTATGTATTATCCTTCCACTGTATTAAATTTCATAACTCAAATGTATTATTATTTATTTAATTATAAGATATTGTATTATTCTATGTCTATGACTGGTTCTGATTGAAAACTTATAGCAACAACAATCTACTACTTCGAATGATTTGAGTTGGTTTTATTATCAAATTGAATGGCTAGAAATAGCAAGTTGTTACACCTAAACTCATGGTTTTATTATCAAATTGAATGGCTAGAAATATCAGGTTGTTACACCTAAATTCATGTGGTCCCTTAACTACATGCAGAGGAAAATGTCTTAGTTATTCTACGGTCTAGGATTTTTGACCAATTTAAAACTAATATTTTGAATATATATATATAAAACAAACTAATTTGTTCTAAAAAAATTAATTTGTTTTAAATATGAATTTAGATTAACGTAAATGTGATTTAAGTGATAAAGATGGATATTTAATTTTGTCAAAATATTATTATATAATTTCGATAAGAATTTATTAGCTTTTATTATAACGAATTTTCCAAGTATATATTTATAAAACGATTTAAAATATGATCTTTCTAATTAATTATAAATATATATTTTAAAATAAAATAATTGTTTTGAATTATTAATAAGTTGTTAAACATCATCAGAATTTGATAACATTAACTGTCGAGTGTTGAAATGGTTAAACGGTAACCTAGAAGTAGTATTTTGTAACATATATAAGGTGTTTCAAATTTGCAACAATTTTAAGCATTGGAAAAATGTTATTAACTTAAACCATGGCTTGGAACATGGTTTCTAAAGGTGGTATTTGATGTGGCATGAATGCATGAAGCTTAAGACATGTGTTCACATGATAAATGACCATAATACCCTTACATAAAACATATACAAGTGGCCTAGCCCTCTCCATTTTTCTCCATCCACTTCTCCTACTTTTTCTATCTCACGTCTCCCTCCTTTCCTTCCCCTTCTACCCTCCTTCCCCCGGCCGAAGGCTCCTCCCCACCTCCGACTGACATTGGCCAACCCACCACCACTTCCTCCTCTACCACCTCCTACCACCCAAACCCCATCTCCACCTCCCTATTCCCCACTTCCCGTACTCGTGCTACCACCTCCCCACTCGGCCCCACCTACGTCTAGTCTCCACCACCCAAACTGGAACCACCAACACAACCTCTAACCCACGTCCATCCCCTTCCCCACTCTCGGCCGTGAGCCACCCCATCACCACACCCTTATCGACCATCTACCCCTCCTCCTTCCAATTTAATAAAAATAAATAAAAACACACACACACACACACATATATATATATATATATATATAAATTCAAAAAGGTCAGTGTGAGAATACTGTCCGTTCAGGGCGATATTAGCTAGCTAGGCTATTATATTGTAAATATAGAAGGAGCAGAAATGCAGGTGAGAAACTCTATCCACTTTTGTTTATATACAGTTAGTTATAGTTGATAATTATATATGTTTATTGTTGGATGGATGGTTTTATAGTTAGTGTCACTTATACACTGATAAGCGTTGATTACCGTAACGCTCGCACGATGTTATCAACATTCATTTGTGATATTGTTGATGTTTTCTATGGATGTTCATGTGATTGAATTGCTTGTATATTATCACACATCTATTACACATGGATTATGAAATTATATAGGTGATCGGTTAAGTCCTTTTTTCCATTTGAAAATATAAATGGGTTTTAAACTATTTTAAAATGGAAATAAGGAATAAAAATAAACTTTAAAATTTAATACTCAAATGGTCTAGAACTGGAAATTTAATTGATTACAAACAAGTTCCCTAAAGGAGGAATCGCATTTGAAAAAGGGATTGATCTAAATGGATTATTCAATTTTGAAATCAATTTTGAATAGTGAATTCCAAAATTGAATTTGAGTTAGATATATAAACTATGTTTTAAACTCAAACCGATTATTCTGATAGTCTAAAATAATATTTCATTTGAGTTCTGCAAAGTTTGGGGTTCAAAGGACTAATTTTTGAATTTTTTTTATTAATACTGTATTATTAAAATATTCAATTTTGATTTGAAATTGAATTTGGAGTGAAACTTTGAAAACATTATTTTAAAATAAGTTTATATATGTTTTATAAAATTTATAATCATATTAGAATTAATTCGGATGAATTTTGTGTTGAAGTTATCATATGGTTCGAATAGGATTAGTCATGCTGCGGTAGTTTGCAGATTACGACCATAAACTTTATATGCTTATAGCTAATGCAATTTAAAATGGATTTATGTAAAACGAAAATCATTTTCTCTCTAATAATAATAGTTTTCAGATAGAAAAAGAAATTTTGAATTTTTATGTATAGATTTCAAGTTATGTTCAAATCTATTTTCAAATAAGATCGCGGTAGTGCAGTTTGTTGACCATAATGGAAAATAACTATTTTAAATTACTTAAAAATATGGATTTTTTTTGATAAATCATAAGAAATTATTTAAAAGTGATTTGAATTGGAATTATTAAGTTTTGGATAACTAAAAAGTTATTTTTATCAAACTAGCTTACAAGTATGGTTGGATCGCTCGATGTTTTTCATGAAATTTTCTCTTCTGGATGAGAGACTTCGTGTTCTCAGCTCTGAGCCTACCATTATTAGAGGAAACCCTTTCATCATTACCGCGTGGACCCAACTGTTTATAAAGCCAAAGTGCATGTCATTTCCATCCCGGTATGGACCTGTTTCTCTCATATTCCCTTAGTGTTGCAATCGTTGTTAGGTTTGAATTGGCTATCAAATTATATTGGAAAACTTCGGTGTTTTGATGCTAATACAACTTCTAGGGACAAATTGTTTTATGCCAAAGCCCTTGTTGAAATAACCCCTGATAAACCGTTACCAGAAACAATACGGTTAAAATAGCTGAGGGTTATGTGGTTGAGGTGCGAGTGCGATATGGATGGACCCCTGCCATATGCACTACATGTCACTCATTTGGTAATCATCATGATTACTGCTCATGGAAACCCACAACATCTTTCCTAGATCCATTTCCTCCTTCAGAGAGAGTCCCATTTCCGCAACCACCTGTTGTAAAGTGGGTCCAAAAAGTTGTCACCCCATCGATTGTTATTCAGGACCCAGTACAGGAGATGACTATCCCAAGTGATGATGATAAGATAAAGGATATAGATGTTTCTTCTATAGAGGATGGTGGTATATATTGGCTCTCTAATGATCACTGTTGGCTCCAATACAAATCTGGTTTGAGATACGATCCCATAAAAAACAATTATTATATCTATGTAAATGATAAAGAAGATGACTTCAGAAGATTGATATATAAATTTGGAGGAGAAGGTTTTGAGCTCATTTAGACAGGTGAGCTAGATGAGATGAACAAATATTTGTTCTACGACTCTTCATGGGACTGGGATAGTGAATTTCATAGTCCTAACCCTTGTTTTGTTCCTAACCTTGTCGTGCTCTTTTCTGAATATGTCAATGCTATAGGACCTAGTGACAGCTCTAGTTGGTCCACTTTTAGGGATTAATTACGGGCCTATCTTTTGTAGTAGTAGAAACATTCAGTTTCTCTCCTGTATGGTATTAATATAGTGTTTTGGCACTTCAAACCAGGTGGGGTTGTTGTGCCCATGCAGTAATCCTTTTCTGTTATTCCTCATTCAATAAAAGTAGCACAGCCACTATAAAACTGGATGGCTTTGCCCAAAAAAACTATTATTGAATCTCGAATAATCATTTTTAAATGATTGACGAAGTATTTTTGGAATTTAAAAGAACATAATTTTGAGAATAAGTTAATTCAGTTTACGTGTGATTAAAAGGTTTTCAATTATAAATTAATTGGATATGGTTAGAGATAATCTTTTAATATTTGGTATTAATATCATAGACAGAACTTTTAATATTTGAAGGATGTAATTGGTAGAGATACCATTAATCCGTTTATAGTATCGGTTGAATATGAGAATTAATATTAAATATGAGCTGATACAATTTTTATCCAAGTCTTATATTATATATCAACTCGTTTTGATTAATCTTTTTGATTAAGATAAAGGTTTTCAAATTCAAACAAGGTTGGTTTGAACAGAAATAACTTCTTATATTTGATAAGGAATTCTATTGTCAAACGTATACTATTTGAGGAATTTAAAAGATGTTATATCTTTATTCCGCTTATAGTATTCGATGATTACGAGAATTGGTATTGGATATAAGTTGATACAATCTCTATACGGATCTTATATTATTATCAATCGACTTTAGTTGGACTGATTCTAATTTTAAGATATGTTAATTTATGGAATGAATCTTTTCATTAAGATTTAAATTTAGGATTACAAATTTAAAAGAGATCTTCTATTAAGATTAATGAATTTCGGTTTAAAAAGGTTTAAAGAAATGGATTTTGGATTAATGAGTTTTTAAACATGGATTTTGTAAAAGATAAGAAAATTAGAATGGTTTTAAAGGAGGTTTTAATTAACTAATTTAAGTAAAAGGAGACTTGATTGAAATCCGAGATAATCCATAATTCTGTTTGAATTGCACTGATTATTCGAAAAAACCGGGATTGGATTCCTATCTGAAAAGCATTTCGAATAATCATATGATGAGATGGAGCATGATAAATTGAAGACAGTGGTTGAGGACCAGAAATCTTCACATTGTATGGACTGCTTGTTATTGTCTCTGACCGTACACCCACCGTGAGATTATATTATAGCTGTGATCTAGATGTACTTGGAGATTTACATGAACTTCTTTCCTTAATAAGACAAGGAATAAAGCCCCTTCGGTTTTATTTAGACTTAGAACGAACTTGTATGGATGTGTGTCTGACATTGTATTTTGTAATATAATTGTTGATCTGTACTAAAAATATTTCAATTGGTAGAGGAGACTATGTTCTCTTAGCTTAACACTTTCTTTGAGACGTACAAGTTCAAAGGTGATATAATTAGTAATTATCAATTGTAGCACCCCACATCCGTTAAAGTCACTCACACAGGGGATGCCTTAACTTCAATGGAGCATTATGGGAACAGAAATATTACAAGACAGACATATATAAAACAGCAGAAAGTAAAGTAGAAGTACTTCAAATCATTTATTAAGTATAATTATTTACAATAAAAGCCCATCAACTTCCAATACCCAATTACATAGTCAAAATATCTGTATTGCTCAAAAACAAAGAAGCATAAAAATAAATTGTAGTATTCCCCAATAAAGCAAAGCAAGCCATAGCCAAGAGAAAACCAAGCCGTACATGAAAGAGCCTTGGAGCTTGGTAAGATATGAACCAAGTTGTATTCCCACCCTGAAAATCGAGGGGGGGGAGGGACGAAAGAAAAAGAGGCAAAACAAAACGGGTCAGTCATAAAGACTGAGTAAGTCCTAGTGACTTTCAGCATAAAAACAGGTAAAGATAACATGGCATGAATAAACTGAAAGTAAACATAAGCAGGATGACAAGATAAGCAATAGGCAAGATAACTAAGAATAACATCATATGATTTTTGTCAAGTATAACATCGCAAGGTTCCCATTCAAGATAAACTAAGTATAATTTCGCAAGATTTCTCTGCTTCACCATTAAAATATTTCTATGATATATATTTTCTCTACACCACCTAACTAGCATCCTCACAAGTGTTTTGCATGGAATGATCCGTATTCCAACTAGTGTTCCAACTAATGTCCTGTGTAACAAGGATCCTTACCCCCTACTAGCGTCCCAACTAGTAGCCCGTGTTATATAATAAGGTGATCCCAATCCCGCAGTTGTGGTAGCCTTCAGGACTACATCTAGTATGAGGCTCTTACCTCAACCAGCCCAATTGTCATGAATGTGTTAGATGTATCCTTACTACCTTAATCGATCGTCTCTTACTCGACCTAGTTCTTGTTTGTATCACGCGGCCCTTACTTGTAGATACCTGTGCTAGTTCCACCCTAGTGTGTATAATTCCCTAGGATGGCAACACCGACACAATTCTTGATGCACATCTTTATATCTACTGATGCCCAGTGGCTAAATTTTCCACTTCGGAATACGTGCACGCCCGTAATCAGTCGGAACCTGCACTGCTGCATCACCTGCCGCCATTTTGACCGCTTATAATCAGCTCAGTAATCGTGCCCCACCCTGCCTAGCTCAGGTTACCGTTGAAACCTAATGTGGGTTACTGCTGAAACGGGTCCCGCTACTAGGGTTTTCCTAGGGTCTATTCGTATACACCACAGGTTGGTTAAGTGTTATCCATTCAAGTTAACTTAACCCCACCACCCATCATGTTACCTTAGTTAAGTGTTCTCTCTTGTGTTACTTAACCTTACCGTATGTCTTGTTATATCGGTTAAGTGTTGCCTTCGCGTGTCGACTTAACCCTACCACACACCATGTCATATTGGTTAAGAATCACCAACCCATTTAACTTAACCCTCCCATTCGTCAGATTGCATTGGTTAAGTGTTTTCAAGTAATTCATGGCTTAACCCGCCCACGTATCATGTCAAATTGGTTAAGTGCTTTCTAGTGATTCATAACTTAACCCCGCTATCTTTCATAACTTAACCCCGCTATCTTAGCATATCAAATTGGTTAAGTGTTTTCAAGCAGTTCATGACTTAACCCGCCCACGTATCATGCTAAGTTGGTTAAGTATTATCCATATGTTCAAGTTGACTTAATCCTGCCACGCTTCATATTATATTGGTTAAGTGTTCTCCCTTGTGTTAACATAACCCCCCAGTGTATCATGTCATATCGGTTAAGTGTCATCAATCAATTCAAGTTAACTTAACCCACCCACTGGTCTAATTAACATGTTGTATCAGTTGAGCGTTCTCAATTTGCTTAACCCTACCTACTTGTCTAATTATCATGTAAAAATGGTTAAGTGTTCTCAAGCGATCAAGTTTAGGTTTACTTAACCTACCCATTCATGTCATATCGGTTAAGTGTCATTAGTCTAGTCATATTACTTAACCTTACCCTACTTAACAGGTTTCATTAGCATTTATTATTTACTAATGCATCAACCTCTCACATTAGACTTATTTGCGGTCACTGGATATGCCAGGCGGTTCCGAGCAGAATTACACCGCAAACCCATTCCAACCTCGTGTTCAAGCATTCAATGCGCTAACCTCTCACATTAGACATATTGTTGCGGTCACTAGATATGCCAGGCAGTTCCGGGCAGAATTACACCACAACTCAGTCTAACCTCGTGTTAGGCATCATCATAACCTAATCTTTGCCTACGACCTCTCATATTAGACTATTTTTGTTGCGGTCACTGGATATGTCGGGCGGTTCCGACCAGAATTACACCATAACTCAAGTCTAACCTCGTGTCAAAGGCATCCGTTAGATTGTTAATTACATATGTGTCGTACAGATCAAAAATCCCAACTTTACATATTAATAAGCATATGCCCAAGTTCCAAATTACATGCCAATTTATATATGTACCCAATTCTAGTCAGTTTACGCATGCCCAATTCTTGTCTACTTACATGTATGCCAAGTTTATGCCATTTTACCCATATCAAGTTCTAGCCAAAATTACATGTATCATGACCAAATAAACCCAAATCATGATCCATGATGTAGTTATCCCAAACTATAATCTTTTTATTACAATACATGCCAGTTACCTAAGTTCACTATACATGTTTATGCCAATTATCAAGTTTACAATCGCTTTCATGTTCAAATTCCCAATTCTACTTATGCCCAATTAACATAAGCCTAATCTTTTGATTTAATTTACATAGGCCCGAACTCGTGATTTAATTTACATGCCAATTCATGTATGCCTACTTCATGCCAAATTACTTATGCCAATGCCCAAACTTGTAATTTCAATTATATTAACAATACCCAAATTTCCAATTTCATGTTATGCCATAAATTCCACCAAACACATATATCCAAATAGGTAATATCGCAATATTTATTCAATCGTACGCAAATCGCGGTTTAGGCCTAGGTACGAAAATGAAGAAAATAAATAGGGGAAGATAGAGTTTTGCATAAAAATAAGATCAGAGAGCAAAACATCATCACATGCATGAAGATTACAACTTGATAATAATATCAACATGAATCAAGAAAACTGATTTACAACAGGCTGAATAGATCATGAACTTGACATGAGAATAAAGATAGACAAGTCTCAAAAACTCAAGATACAAGAAGCAACAGAAATAGGTCTGAATCGATAAACATACTTACATCCAATTCCACTTTATTCCTTGGCCATATTATAATTAACAAGTTTAAATCTAAAAAGTAACTAAAACTTATAGAGCATGGCTAACGAATTAAGAACTAAAATTGTCGTAGAACATTGTAGTAATGTTGATTTATCTTCTTGAATTGTTGTAGAAGCGTTGATCTTTGATTTGAATCGAGTTTGAATGCTTAAACTTTAATTTTGAGGTGGCGTCCATGGTTCAAGAGGGAATTCAGCAGCATAACGGTGTATGAATGATTTGTTGTGAATTAGGTTAGGTCTTAGGGTGTTTATATAGGTGTAGGAAACTTATTTAGGCCCTTATATTAACCCTAGAACTGATCTGAACCATCAAAAAATGTCACAGGCCCACAATAGACCCACCCAGCCAACCAGTCGCACCCAGGCCCGACCAGGGAGGTTGACCCCCAGGTCGACCCTATGGTCGACCTGGTCTGGCCAGGTCGACTCCCAGGTCGACCCCTGGTCGACCTGGGCTCTAGGCAGGAATTTTCCCACCCAGCCCGCTTCTGAGTTTTGAATTCGAATTCGAATTCGAATTTTTGAGCTGTTTTTTATTCTAAAAATTCATGAAACTTCTAGAGGTCATAACATGGTCATACGGACTCTGATATTCGAAAACTCAGACTCTATTCCAAGCAGAATTCCGAGACGAACGCAATGGCACAACCCATTTCCCATGATTCTCATTTTAAAAAATTAATTCTACTCTGATTTCTTGTTTCAATATGTTATTAAAATTCGGGTTGTTACATTCTCCCCTCCTTAAAGGATTTCGTCCCCGAAATCTTAAAGTTAAGAAGAATGTGTCCAACCATCCAATCATCCATCTACCAAATCATCAATCACATGCATCCATTGTCCTTAAGAGCTTTCTAATGCTGTATGAACATATGCAGAAGGTGTGTGTATATGTTCCTTATCTAATGCAAATGATCATGCCTGATTGATCTTCTTAATGCAAAATATGTTTAGTGCCATGAGTCCAACATGTATGCAAATAGTCCTAGTCACATAAACACTATATGTGTGCACAAACAACTATCCATATGCAACATCCACATGATAACACATTCAATTTCATCCATAAACAAGTATAAACACTCATGCATATGCAGTATGAAAGGTGACTGAGCCGATCTAGTGCCTAATGTGCGTGTATATGCATTCACGAGCAACCACTAACAACCACTTGCAACCATCAATCATAACATGTCTCAAACACATGTTTACACCCAATTGTTCCTACCTAAAGGTATATTTGAATGATAGAAGCAAGTAAAAACTTTGTGCCCATTAGGCAATGTCAAAACTGGAAATCTACGTCACATATATACTGATTAGGAGAAGAACTCCTTAAGCACCAGCCCCGAAGACGGAAATCAACATCAGACTGACACCCAAACAATTACCCAACCAATATATATGTTTCTAGGAAATTAAGCATGATGGACTCCTTTTTGGTCACAAGAAATCCCTTCCTAAAACCAACCCATATCCTATAAAACCCAAAAAGTTTAGTCAACCCAACGGACACCCTCTAGCCCCAACATGTATTACTAACAGATGAGTCATACTCCCTATGGGGTTTGCAACAGAAATAGGATTAAGAATAGGACCGAGAGGATATACTTAAAAGATAGCATGCAAGTAAGCTCTACAGGAAAAGAAGGATCAAGGATATACTCTTATAAAGAGATATGATGCGCGTATATAGTCTTCCATCTTCTAAGTCGCATTTCCTTGAGCTTAACTCCACCGTCTTTAACTTCACAATTTCGTAGCTTCTTAATTCTTGTTTCCAAAATATGAGTTGGAACTCCTTTCACTGTTGCCTCTCGTTTCACTTTCACTTATTCTCCTTCTAGTATACTCGGCCCAAACATAACTACGTACTCATGGTTTCATGCAAGCTTTCCAAAATTCACTAGTGAATCCTGGGTCTCGTTTACTTACTATAAGGTATTCCACGTAGAAGAACTATCTCTTGAAAATAAACAGATGCCAATCATGTTACCAAGTGTACTTACTAGGGTGATTTCTATAACTCATGCGTAAGCGAAATGAACCATCCGCCTTAATGGAGAACACTACTCGAACGGATTACAAATTACCAATAAATGTGTCAAGAGATTCTAGGTAACTAATCATGGAAGAACCCTAAGGGTTACACTAGACTTCGAGGGCATTACCGAGGCAAGTCAAGAGCCTAACTACCCTCTTTTCATACTCGAAATTGGTACCATTTCTGGATAACCACTCCATCCCTAGAATCAACCCATAGCCCAAAAACATAAGCATTACATCTAAACTCAACACTTAGCATAGACATTCTCAAATCCAAACAAGTCATGAAATAATGAGCCGATTCCCCAACAGGATTTGAGACAAAAATGGGATCCTCTACCACGCTAGTACTAAGGTGCAGAGACTCAACTATCGAAGCAGAATTAAAAGGATGCGATGTACAAAAACAAAGTTCCCACTGTATGATAGAAAAGAAAAGCTAAACTTTTAACAGAAACGTTACCACCCCTCTTAGGTACGCTAGTAGTGAGAGCATACAATTTTCCTCTCGACGATCTTGTCCTTTGCCATTGTCCTTCTCTTATAATACTTAACTACATGTCCCTTTTTACCATACCAACGATGCTCTTTCTTGTCATAGGTTTTATTATTCTTTCACTTTGGCCTCTTTCCTTTCACCTTCTTCCTCCTTCGTGGATTAAGCCATATCAACAAGTTTTTCATCCTTAGGCTTGTGTTCTTTATCCATGTTCTTACTATCCTTGTATAGTCTGTTGACGAGTTTCTCGAAAGCTACCTCCATCGCACAGTAACCTTACAAAGCTTGAAATAAGATTAGTTGCAGATGGAACTACTGCGGCTACAGATGGAAGTTGGGCACTTCTTTGCCCTCCTACATGTGTCGTACACCTACAAAACTATGGTGAAAAAGAAAGAGAGAAGAGACTCAAGGAGAAAATCAATAGATATTGCATATTGCTTTGGGGAATATGCCTTTCGTAAAACAAAACTTTTCTTAGAAAAATGCTTCTTTGTAAACATTTTGAAAATAATTTCAGAAGGTTTTTAAAAGCTTTTGCCCAGTCTGGTAACCTTCTTCTCTGATACCAAATGTAACACCCCACATCCGTTAAGGTCACTCACAAAGGGAATGCTTTAACTTCAATGGAGCATTATGGGTACTGGAACAGAAATATTACAAGACAGACATATATAAAACAGCGGAAAGTAAAGTAGAAGCACTTCAAATCATTTATTAAGTATAATTGTTTACAATAAAAGCCCATCAACTTCCAATACCAAATTACATAGTCAAAATATCTGTCTTGCTCAAAAACAAAGAAGTATAAAAATAAATTGTAGTATTCCCCAATAAAGCAAAGCAAGCCATAGCCAAGAGAAAACCAAGCCGTACATGAAAGAGCCTTGTAGCTTGGTAAGATCCGAACTAAGCTATATTCCCACCCTACGAACCTTGGGGGGGAACGGAAGAAAAAGAGGCAAAACAAAATGGGTAAGTCATAAAGACTGAGTAAGTCCTAGGGACTTTCAGCATAAAAACATGTAAAGATAACATGGCATGAAAAACTGAAAGTAAACGTAAGCATGATGACAAGATAAGCAACAGGCAAGATAACTAAGAATAACATCATATGATTATTGTTAAGTATAACATCGTAAGGTTCCCATTCAAGATAAACTAAGTATAATTTCGCAATATTTCTCTGCTTCACCATTAAAATATTTCTATGATATCTATTTGCTCTGCACCACCTAACTAGCATCCTCACAAGTGTCTTGCATGGAATGATCCGTATTCGTACTAGTGTTCCAACTAGTGTCCTATGTAACAAGGATCCTTACCCCTTACTAGCGTCCCAACTAGTAGCCCGTGTTATATAATAAGGTGATCCCATCCCCGTAGTTGTGGTAGCCTTCCGGACTACATCTAGTATGAGGCTCTTACCTCAACCTGCCCAATTGCCATGAATGTGTTAGATGTATCATTACTACCTTAATCGATCGGCTCTTACTCGACCTAGTTCTTGTTTGTGTCACGCGGCCCCCTACATGTAGATACCAGTGCTGGTCCCACCCTAGGGTATATCAATCTCTAGGATGGCAACTCCGGCACAATTCTTGATGCACAGATTTATATCTACTGATGCCCAATGGCTAAATTATCCACTCTGGAATACTTGCACGCCCGTAATCCGTCGAACCTGCACTACTGCATCACCTGCCTCCATTTTGACCGCTTATAATCAGCCCAGTAATCGTGCCCCACCCTGCCTAACTCAGGGTACCGTTGATACCTAATGTGGGTTACTGCTGAAACGGGTCCCGCTACTAGGGTTTTCCTAGGGTCTACTCGTATACCCCACAGGTTGGTTAAGTGTTATCCATTCAAGTTAACTTAACCCCATCACCCATCATATTACCTTGGTTAAGTGTTCTCTCTTGTGTTACTTAACCTTACCGCATGTCTTGTTATATCGGTTAAGTGTTGCCTTCGCGTGTTTACTTAACCCTACCACACACCATGTCATATAGGTTAAGCATCGCCAACCCATTTAACTTAACCCTCCCATTCGTCAGATTGCATTGGTTAAGTGTTTTCAAGTAATTCATGACTAAACCCGCCCACGTATCATGTCAAGTTGGTTAAGTGCTGTCTAGTGATTGATTACTTAACCCCGCTATCTTAGCATATCAAATTGGTTAAGTGTTTTCAAGCAGTTCATGACTTAACCCGCCCACGTATCATGCTAAGTTGGTTAAGTATTATCTATATGTTCAAGTTGACTTAACCCTGCCACGCGTCATGTTATATTGGTTAAGTGTTCTCCCTTGTGTTAACATAACCCACCAGTGTATCATGTCATATCGGTTAAGTGTCATCAATCAATTCAAGTTAACTTAACCCACCCACTGGTCTAATTAACATGTTGTATCAGTTGAGTGTTCTCAATTTGCTTAACCCTACCCATTTGTCTAATTATCATGTTAAAATGGTTAAGTGTTCTCAAGCAATCAAGTTCAGGTTTACTTAACCCACCCATTCATGTCATATCGGTTAAGTGTCATTAGTCTAGTCATATTACTTAACCTTACCCTACTTAATAGGTTTCATTAGCATTTATTATTTACTAATGCATCAACCTCTCACATTGGACTTATTTGCGGTCACTGGATATGCCGGGCGGTTCCGGGCAGAATTACACCGCAAACCCATTCCAACCTCGGGTTCAAGCATTCAATGCGCTAACTTCTCACATTAGATATATTGTTGCGGTCACTGGATATGCCAGGCGGTTCCGGGCAGAATTACACAACAACTCAGTCTAACCTCGTGTTAGGCATCATCACAACCTATTCTTTGCCTACGACCTCTCACATTAGACTATTTTTGTTGCGGTCACTGAATATGTCGGGCGGTTCCGGGCAGAATTACACCACAACTCAAGTCTAACCTCGTGTCAAAGGCATCCGTTAGTTTGTTAATTACATACGTGTCGTACAGATCAAAACTCCCAACTTTACATATTAATAAACATATGCCCAAGTTCCAAATTACATGCTAATTTATATATGTACCTAATTCTACTCAGTTTACATATACCCATTCTTGCCTATTTACATGTATGCCAAGTTTATGCCATTTTATCCATATCAAGTTCTAGCCAAAATTACATGTATCACGGCCAAATAAACCCAAATCATGATCCATGATGTAGTTATCCCAAACTATAATCTTTTTATTACAATACATGCCAGTTACCCAAGTTCACTATACATGTTTATGCCAATTATAGTGTTTACAATCGCTTTCATGTTCAAATTCCCAGTTCTACTTATGCCCAATTAACATAAGCCTAATCTTTTGATTTAATTTACATAGGCCCGAACTCGTGATTTAATTTACATGCCAAATCATGTATGCTCACTTCATGCCAAATTACTTATGCCAATGCCCAAACTTGCAATTTCAATTATATTAACAATATCCAACTTTCTAATTTCATGTTATGCCATCAATTCCACCAAGCACATATATCCAAATAGGTAATATCCCAATATTTCCCCATATACAATCGTACGCAAATCGCAGTTTAGGACTAGGTCTGAAATTGACCAAGGTTTATCAAAAGAAAATAAATAAGGGAAGATAGAATTTTGCATAAAAATAAGATCAGAGAGAAAAACATCATCATAGGCATTAAGATTACAACTTGATAATAATATCAACACGAATCAAGAAAACTGATTTACAACAGGATGAATAGATCATGGACTTGACATGAGAATAAAGATAGACAAGTCACAAAAACTCAAGATTCAAGAAGCAATAGAAATAGGTCTGAGTCGATAAACATACGTAAATCCAATTCCACTTTATAACATGGCCATATTATAATTAACAAGTTTAAATCTAAAAAGTAACTAGAACTTACAGAGCATGGCTAGCGAATTAAGAACTTAAATTGTCGTAGAACGTTGTAGTAATGTTGATTTATCTTCTTGAATTGTTGTAGAAGCGTTGATCTTTGATTTGAATGGAGTTTGAATGCTTAAGCTTTAATTTGGAGGCGGCGGCCATGGTTCAAGAGGGAATTCAGCAGCATAACAGTGTAAGAATGATTTGTTGTGAATTAGGTTAGGTCTTAAGGTGTTTATATAGGTGTAGGAAACTTATTTAGGCCCTTAGATTAACCCTAGAACTGATCTGAACCATCAAAAAACGTCACAGGCCAACAACAGACCCACCCAGCCAACCAGTCGCACCCAGGCCAGACCAGGGAGGTCGACCCCCAGGTCGACCTGGTCTGGCCAGGTCGACTCCCAGGTAGACCCCCTGGTCGACCAGGGCTCTGGGCGGGAATTTTCCCACCCAACCCGCTTTTGGGTTTTGAATTCGAATTTCTGAGCAGTTTTTTATTCTGAAAATTCGTGATCACTTCTAGAGGTCATAACTTGGTCATACGGACCCCGATTTTTGAAGACTCGGACTCTATTCCAAGCAGAATTCCAAGACAAACGCAATGGCACAACCCATTTCCCATTATTCTCATTTTAGAAAATTAATTCTACTCTGATTTCATGTTTCAATATGTTATTAAAATTCGGGTTGTTACATCAATTATATGTCATGGATTCACTACACCAGAAATTTCTTTTAGTAGCGTTGTAAAAACGCTACAATAACTAGTAGCAGCGTTTTGATAAACATGCTATACGACATGCAACTAAAAGTCAAAAACTTTTTGTTGCGTTGCAGTAAACGCAACCGAAAATGACGATATTGTAGCGTTTCTGAAATCCTACAATAAGTTTTTTTGGCAGCATCTTAAAAATGCTACTAAAGTGATACTTGCTTCATTTTTCAATTTTTTTGTAGCGGTTTTTCAATCCTACTACATGTTTTTTGTAGCGGTTTTTCAGTCCTACTATATGTTTTTTATAGCGGTTTTTCTGTCCTACTATATGTTTTTGTCGCGGTTTTCAGTTCTACTGTAATAATTGGGAATTTTGCTCTTATCCAAATCGATCGCTAAACCGACCAAGGCCGTTCGAAACCCCTAATTGTTTTGAGAACATGACAGAGCCCATAACCTCCTCGGTAAGGGAAGAGCGGATACTTTGAGGACAAGACACATCTGAACGCAAATAGAAGAACATTTCATTGTTTATTACAACAATTCCATCAGAATACAAGAATATACAGAGTGTGAATCAATGTTACATAGAAAATATCAGAGATTTAAATTACATTACATAGCAGCGAAAAAAACAATACAATACACAACTGGAAGTAATACACAGATACTGAGCTTTCGGAATATCGCTTCAGTTGTAAATCGGGATCCTGTGAATACTAATCTGCAAAACCAAAACTACTAGTTGCCCGTGTCAAAATAAGGGCACCCAGAGTTTAGGTTAAAACAATAAACTCCAGGTCAGTCATGTGACTGGTGTGAGAACTAAAACAGTTATTTAAAACTTTACTTTAAATCAGATATATCAAGGGACCACGCCGTATAACACAGAACGGGTTTCCTCCCAAGAATACCAGTGCATATAACAAAGTAGCGCAATGCATTTTGGAAAAATGAAGCTATTATAAGACCCAGGTCCTATCACATAATGCAACGCAACCAAGGGATAGGGTTTTCCCTTATAATAGCCAAACATGCTTGGTACGTTAAAAACAAATCATTTGATACTATAATAAGTGCATAGTGTCAAAAAAAATTCAAATCATAAGTATCAATCATACACGGCATGGGTACCATATATCATGTCGCCGATACTAGGCTCTACAATCAAAACCGCAAAGACACGTATTTGGAAATTGGATTTCTATCTATGAATCGAGGCAAGGGATCGTCCTCTACCGAATTCGAGACTCTCTAGCCCGAGCCTCAGGATCAGAGCTTGAGTGACCCTTGGAGCGACAGGGTCGGTCCACCGATGTGGATTAAAATGCCTGAACACTGCGTTTCCCCACCCTTTGGGGAGTAAATGAGCCAAATGACTCCATCAGCTCCACACAGTCACCGATATATCCGAGGCGCCTCGCAACAGCAACAACCACACAGGTGAAAATATTATAAATGTCAGGGCTGGTAGGTCACTGACACCACCCTAGCTAGAAGGAAACGCTTGCCCTCCCTTAGGTCCTCTCTCATTTCTGGTTCACAACCGGGGTGTGAGGCTTGCGAATCAACGTTACACAAAGTTATGCCATATAGGCGGTGCTTTGATCACCAACCACAAGACTTTGCTTTTCAATGGAAGCCTTGATCAATTGCCACTTAGGCATGCCACACAGGAAATTCACTCCATGTGATTGATATCCATCAATATATAACCCCTGAGCTCGTGCGTCTTAGAGAAGGGCGTTAAGCAAGAGAATAAATTCTCCGTCGCCAAATAGATATATATTTAACAGAAATCAATCACACATAATAAAATCCAATGTCAGACACACAGTCCATTTACAAGTCCGTTCTGGGTCTGAACGAAACTGGAGGCACCTTGTACCTCGCATATCCATCGATCTCCAAGTATGTCTGGACGATCACCAACTGATTCCCTCCTCTTAGGTGTACAGCCCAATCAAGATCATCAGTAATCACCCAAACGATGTGAAGACCTCCGGTCTTCAACCACCGTCTTCATCCTCGACACCACGTCGAATCAGTTATTCAGAATGGGACAAACCCGGTCTTTCTGAATAACTCGCATATATAATAAACAAGTGTCACACAAACATAACATACGCCTCATTCCAATTCAGAATATTCCTTTATTAAAATATTCTCATACTTTGGGAAAGGTTCCCATTAATTTTATCAAAGATAAACTCTTTAAATTTTTTCTTTAATTTTCTTTTGAATATCAATTCAAATTAGTCAGGATTAGCGAACCACACCGCAATAATCATTTATTTTATTTCTCAATCCCAACCTGTTCATCCCATGAAGTAAAACTGGTCATACTTCATAGCTAACACCATGGTGTTATCGGTAAATTTAATTGCCATTTCACATTCAAATCTAATTAAAGATTTAACTGTCACCTGGAGCAAAACTGGTGATACTCCATTCTCGATCACTTCAATCTAATTAAAGATTCATTAAAACTCCACTAAGTTTTAATATTCCCAAAAATCAATATCTTGTCTTTAACTGGGTTAAAGAACCAATGTCGTCTAAAACACGGTTCACGATAAAACCAAAATCACATTGCATTAATTATCGGGTTAAAGAACAAGTGTTATTTAAAACACCATTCACGATAAACCCAAAAATCAATTCCAATTCAATTCCAATTAAATACCATTTAATTGGTACACTTCATTAAATCTAAATAAAAAGATTTAATCTTTTTCTCAACTGGGTTTAAGAACAGTGTTAATGAAGACCCCACTCATGACAAACCCAAATCCCATTTGATATTAAATACAAGGCTCTGAATAAAAAATATATCAGCTTATATTCAATATCAAATTCTACAACCAACAAATATCGTATTGGAAATAACGATATAAATGTATTAACAATATCTGTATAATCATGAAATTCAACATCGAAATATTCCAAAGACAATTTCGATTCAAATCCATTCCAATTCAATTATTGGAAATTCTGGTTATTCTCAAAACCATTTCAAATCCACTTTATTTATTTTTAAAAATAAATGGAATTATAATTCTAGTTCAAAACTAGTTCATTTCGATAAAAATCTATTTTTATTTTTTCAAATATGGAGTTTCTCATCCCAATTCTTCACAAGTCATTTCTTATGATTTTACACAAATTATTACTATTTTTAATAATTTTATCAAGGCCCATACAGTCGATTTCCATCAACGGCCATCGAACTGCACTTATAACGACCTTTTCCAAATTTGATTTGGACATGATTCCAAATCCAACCGTTAGATTTCACATCACTCGTTAGAAAGCTTTTTTCGATACGAACCCAACGGTTCCAGTTTTAGGAGAATCCGACGGTCGGATCTCCCGTAATATCCATTCGAAGTCAATGGTCGAAATTCTCAAACTGCCGCGGCGCGACGCGTTCTATTCAGGCCATTATATATCATATATATCATATATATATATCCTCGATTTTCTTTCAAAACGTATTTTATAATCGTTTTTAATTCGTTTTCAAAACGATTTCAACTTCATATTCAATTTCTAATCAAAATTGAATATTCCATATCATTAATCTATAAATGATAATATTTTCAAAACATTATATTTTGAAATCACTTCCTTTTCTATATTCATTATAAAAATGAATAAAATCGATATAAATATCGTTCACGTCAAAATGGCGTCAATCTAATCAACACGGCTTTTATTCAACACATGAATGTTTTCTTCTATTCAACGCATGAATATTTATTTATTCAACACATGAATGTGTTCTTCTATTCAACACATGAATATTTATTTTATTCAACACATGAATGTTTTCTTCTATTCAACACATGAATATTTATTTTATTCAACACATGAATATTTTCTTTCTATTCAACACATGAATTTACTTTCTATTCAACACATGAATTTACTTTTATTTAACACATGAATTTTTCTTCTATTCAACACATGAATATATATTTTATTCGACACATGAATTTTTCTTCTATTCAACACATGAATATATATTTTTATTCAACACCTGAATATTTATTTTCTAATATTCCTTATTTTCCAAATTTGAATGAGGCCCAATCAATTACCATATAACGTTAATTGTATGGATTCCCTACAACACACGTATATAACAGCAATGATAAATCATCAACCATCATCCAGAGTGCACCATACAACTGCATAAGCATTAAATATCAATAATTAATGTTTACACAGTCTGTCAACCCATCGATTGACATGCAACTAAACAATCGGGATTAGTGTACGTCAAATATCATCCCAATACCCATGTGGGGTTTCAAATCAACAAACACATATTTTTATTTGTGCAGTTGGGCGATGTGTAAAATTTATCGTCCCAATCAATATCAGTCAAATCGGTGTACATAAACAAATCGTTCGATTTGTAAATGAATATTTATCTTACTTCAACACATGAATATATATTTTATTCAATACATGAATATATATTTTATTCAACACATGAATATATATTTTATTTCAACACATGAATATATATTTCACTCATCACAATCAACAGTCAAATTTAACAACACAGCAATCAAACAAACAAGTCATCCATGGTCTGTGGACGAGGGGTGTCGGGTGCTGCTAAGCACCGTCTGCATCCTAGTATATATTTCAACTAGAAATCAAAATAAAAGTGAGAAGTTCTCACATTAGGGTTCCACTCCGCCGTTACATTTCTGAATTTCTGAATGGATTGGATTTTCCCGACATTCAAACTCAACCATTTCACGCTGTTTACAATAAAAATCACATTTTTATTCTTGAACTGTTCATATAAAAATCACATTTCTATTCTCTACATTATATAAAAATCAAATTTTTATCTTCACTTCATAATAAAAAATCACATCTTTATAAATGTAAAAATCATATTTTTATCGCTATTCAAATATGTCAAAATCATTTTTTTACTTCGCTATTTCATATATAACAATCTAACCTTTCTATTTTCACAAATATTATCTTTTCCTAGTTAAAAATATTATCTTTTCATAGTTAAAGATTCAAACTTTTCTAATACAAAAATTCGAGATTTTCTAATATAAAAATTCAAACTTTTCTAGTTTAAAAATCTGTTTATTTATAAAGCTCTAATCTTTTTATTTTACTACTAACAAAGGTCATATTTTTATACTAACCAAAATCATATTTTTATACTTATCTATTTATATATAAAAATTACATTTTAAAACAATGTTTAATCTACAATTTAACTGAATTAACTACCTAAAAGGACATAAAATAAAAAAAAAAGAAATAAAGCTCACTTCATTGTTCAAGAGGGAGGAGGGTTGTTATGGCGGTGCAAGAGGCGGAGGAGGTGGCAGGGGCGTCGTAGCAGGTTATTGGCGTCGGGCGGTGGGGCCAGGGGTCCACGGCGGCTTGATTTAGGGCTTGCGGCTATTTGGGTTTGAGGAGGATAGGCGTCGTTGGGGGGAAATCGAAAAAAGAGAGGGGGGGCCGTCGAAGTGGAGGCGCTGGGTGGTTGGCTCGACGGCAAGGTGCTCCAAAGGCCCGGCGGTTGCAGCGAACGGGGGTACGACGGGAGAGAGCGGATTTTTTTTTGAATCTAATTTGAGCGTTGATTGTAAGGTAAGGAGAGGGAGGGTGATAAAGAGGGGGTGAGGTTTTATAATATATAATTTATTATTTTAAATTCCATAAAAAGTAGCTTTTAAATTCGATCTCTAAACGAGACCCAACGACCGTCGTCCCTAGCTAACTACTCTCTTTCCGAGCACAATGGGATATGTTTCGTAAGTTAATTTGATCGTTTCGATCAGTTCTCATCAAATTTAAAATATAAATCTATATATTTAAAATTTAAACACACATTTTAATTTACCGGGGCTACATACGGACCCGAAAAATTCCCAAAAAATATTTTCTAGCTTCGATCGACGATACGGTTCTAACAAAACTAATTCCACCAAATTCCGAGATCGTTTGAAAAATGGCCATTTTCCAGTCGATCGAAATTGACTGAAACTGTCAAAACACGTTTTCCTTTGCCACACTCACATATTGATTCGGAAAATTACGAATTTTGGAATCTAGCAATAATTCTACATCCCGGATCCAGCAAAAGTGGTTTCGTCGAAAACCGAGGTCATTTGCAAAATTTCCATTTTTAAGGGCCAAAATTCCATAATGACTATTCTGAAATTTCAACTGGGAATAACTTTTTATCCCCGCTATGAAATTTCAATTTTTCGGATTCGTTGGAAAGATATTCTCAAATAGATTCTAATATTTTTGGTTTCGCTAAAATCCGGTTTATTTTGAATCCTGTACATTCATTTGAACTTTGAAATCTAATTTTCAAACTACCGCGTCATTTTCAATTCCTTTTATAATTAAAAATAAATATTTATATTCTAATGACGATTCTAATAAATATATACATTCTAATTCTATTCAAAATATATATTTCGTCGTTATTATTTAAAATAATTCATTTTAAATATTCAAAATTTACTAAAATTGCCAAAATAAAAAATTTAAATTGGCTCGGATTTCCAGGTTGTTACAATCTCCCCCACTTAAAACTTTTCGTCCCCGAAAAGGAACGAAGCTGAAAGTTGTTTTACAAGTCAACTCAACTTTCATTATTTTCTTTACGTTTTAAGTTCTTCAACTTTTCAGTTTCTAAGAACTTTTCAAATTTTTCAAAAATTTGGCTAACACCCTAAATTTTCGAAAAATTTCGCCATAATCTCCCCTACATTGGGAGCTTCGGGATATTTCAAATAGCCTCCCATGGCCCTCATCAATCCAAAAAGAAAAAGAAACAGCCAAGCGGCTAGCCAGTCGGCTCATAAAATCATCCAAACCGAAGAAATACAATAAACATGTACCTATTTGTCGGGCAAACAATTTTGTTCTTCTGCTCTAGTCTCCTTGCTATTACCCGTTCAATGTAAGTACATGTACATGCGTGCATATGCGATAAATTTTCAATACAACCCACTATTTGATTCAATTTGGCTAAAGGTTCAACATTTAGTTAATCAAACAATAATCAAATAGCACAATCAACAATCAATTAGTTGATTATCTTTTCATTCACATAACTTTAATACATATCCAAAAAAATCAGATTTTTGATGCCAAATCACAACAATAAGCCCTATCTAGCTTTGGTTCTCGCACCAGTCAATTGGAAATATATAGAAATCCCACTTTTCTCACTCGAACATAAATTCTGATGATGTTTCGAACCACCATCAGAACATCCACAGGCGACTAGAGTGTGATTCTATATCTATCCAGTATATTAAAACTTCGAATACACGTTTGCAAGGCGTATATGCAAAATCTTTATATACTGGATTGTCTAAATTCAATATAAAATAAATAATCAAATATGAATAAGTGATTTAAATTTTCAAAACAAGATTCGTTTTCAATTTTATTTTCAAAATATCACTCTTTACACTCGTTCTAGGATACTACTGATCCCATCTCTAGCGAGTCATTCTCATTTGATATTACTAATCCAATCTCTGATGAATTCTTTCGTAAGGTTCTAATGTGTCTTGTTCTCCGAGCTCTGTAAACCAAAGCTTTGATACCAAATGTAACAATTGGGAATTTCGCTCGATCCAAATCGATCTCTAAACCAACCAAGACCATTCGAAAACCCTGATTGTTTTGAGAACACGACAGAGCCCATAACCTCCCCGGTAAGGGAAGAGCGGATACTTTGAGAACAAGACACATCGGAACGCAAACAGAAGAACATTTCATTGTTTATTATTACAATTCCATTAGAATACAAGAATATATAGAGTATGAATCAATATTACATAGAAAATATCATAGATTTAAATTACATTACATAGTAGCAAAAAAAACAATACAATACACGACTGGAAGTAATACACGGATGCAGAGCTTTCCGAATATCGCTTCAGCTGTAAATCAAGATCCTGTGAATATAAATCTGCAAAACCAAAACTACTAGCTGCCCATGTCAAAATAAGGGCACCCAGATTTTAGGTTAAAACAATAAACTCCAGGTCCTATCACACAATGTAACGCAAGCCAGGAGATAGGGTTTTCCCTTATAATAGCCAAAAATGCTTGGTACGTTAAAAACAAATCATTTGATACTATAATAAGTGCATAGTGTCAAAACAATTTCAAATCATAAGTATCAATCATAGACGGCATGGGTACCATATATCGTATCGCCAATACTAGGCTCTACAAGCAAAACCGCAAAGTCACGTATTTGGAAATTGGATTTCCATCTATGAACCGAGGCAAGGGATCGTCCTCCACCGAATTCGAGACTCTCTAGCCCGAGCCTCAGGATTAGAGCTCGAGTGACCCTTGGAGCGACAAGGCCGGTCCACCGATGTGGATTAAAATGCCTGAACACTGCTTTTCCCCACCCTTTGGGGCGTAAATGAGCCAAATGACTCCATCGGCTCCACACAGTCATCAATATATCCGAGGTGCCTCGCAACAGCAACAACCACACAGGTGAAAATAATATAAATGTCAGAGCTGGTTGGTCACTGACACCACCCTAGCTAGAAGGAAACGCATGCCCTCCCTGAGGTCCTCTCCCATTTCTGGTTCACAACCAGGCTGTGAGGCTCGCAGATCAACGTTACACAAAGCTATGCCACACAGGAGGTGCTTTGATCATCAATCACAAGACTTTGCTTTTCAATAGAAGCCTTGATCAATTGCCACAACGGCAATTCACTCCATGCGATCCGTATCCATCAATATATAACCCATGAGCATGTGCGTCTCAGAGAAGGGCGTTAAGCAAGAGAATAAATTCTCCGCCGCCAAACAGATATATATTTAATAGAAATCAGTCACACAGAATAAAATCCAATGTCAGACACACAGTCCATTTACAAGTCCGTTCTGGGTCTGAACGAAACCGGAGGCACCTTGTACCTCGCATATCCATCGATCTCCAAGTACGTCTGGACGATCACCAACTGATTCCCTCCTCTTGGGTGTACAGCCCAATCAAGATCATCAGTAATCACCCAAACGATGTGAAGACCTCCGGTCTTCAACCACCGTCTTCATCTCGACACCATGTCGAATCAGTTATTCAGAATGGAATAAACCCACCCAATCTTTCTTAATAACTCGCGTATATAATAAACAAGTGTTACACAAACACAACATACGCCTCATTCCAATTTAGAATATTCCTTTATTCACATATTCTCGTACTTTGGGAAAGGTTCCCATTAATTTTATCAAAGATAAACTCTTTAAATTTATTCTTTAATCTTCTTTTGAATATCAATTCAAATTAGTCGGGATTAGCGAACCACACCGCAGTAATCATTTATTTTATTTCTCAATCCCAACCTATTCATCCCTTGAAGTAAAACTGGAGATACTTCATATCTAACACCACAGTGTTATCGGTAAATTTAATTACCATTTCACGTTCAAATCTAATTAAAGATTTAACTATCGCCTGGAGCAAAACTAGTGATACTCCATTCTCGATCACTTCAATCTAATTAAAGATTCATTAAAACTCCAGTTAGTTTTAATCTTCCCTAAAATCAATATCCTGTCTTTAACTGGGTTAAAAAACCAATGTCATCTAAAACATGGTTCACAATAAACCCAAAATCACATTCCATTAATTATCGAGTTAAAGAACATGTGTTATTTAAAACACCATTCACGATAAACCCAAAAATCAATTCCAATTCAATTCCAATTAAATTCCATTTAATTGGTACACTTCATTAAATCTAAATAAAAAGATTTAATCTTTTTCTCAATTGGGTTTAAGAATAGTGATAATGAAGACCCCACTCACGACAAACCCAAAGCCCATTTGATATTAAATACAAAAATCTGAATAGAAAATATATCGGCTTATATTCAATATCAAATTCTACGACCAACAAATATCGTATTTGAAATAACGATATAAATATATCTTTCAAATTTCCGTAACAATATCTGTATAATCACGAAATCCAACATCGAAATATTCCAAAGACAATTTTGATTCAAATCCATTCCAATTCAATTATTGGAAATTTTGGTTATTCTCAAAACCATTTCACATCCACTTTATTTATTTTTAAAAATAAATGGAATTATAATTGTAGTTCAAAACTAGTTCATTTCGATAAAAATCTATTTTTACCTTTTCAAATAGGGAGTTTTTTGTCCCAATTGTTCATAAGTCATTTCTAATGATTTTACACAAATTATTACTATTTTTAATAAATTTATCAAGGCCCGTAGAGTCGATTTCCATCAACGGCTGTCGAACTGCACTTATAACGACCTTTTCCAAATTTGATTTAGACATAATTCCAAATCCATCCGTTAGATTTCACATCACTAACATTCGTTAGAAATCTCTTTTCGATACGAACCCAACGGTTCCTGTTTTAGGGGAATCTGATGGTCGGATCTCCCGTAATATCCATTCGAAGTCAATGGTCGAAATTCGTGAACTGCCGTAGCGCGGCGCGTTCTATTCGGGTCATTATATAATACATATATATATATATATCTTATATATTTCGTCGATTTCCTTTCAAAACATATTTTATAAATCATTTTAAATTCGTTTTCAAAACGATTTCAACTTCATATTCAATTTCTTATCAAAATTGAATATTCCATATCATTAATCTATAAATGATAATATTTTCAAAACCTTATATTTTGAAATCACTTCCTTTTCTATATTCATTATAAAAATGAATAAAATCGATATAAATATCGTTCACGTCAAAATGGCGTCAATCTAATCAAAACAGCTTTTATTCAACACATGAATGTTTTCTTCTATTCAACACATGAATATTTATTTTATTCAACACATGAATGTTTTCTTCTATTCAACACATGAATATTTATTTTATTCAACACATGAATGTTTTCTTCTATTCAACACATGAATATTTATTTTATTCAACACATGAATATTTTCTTTCTATTCAACACATGAAGTTACTTTCTATTCAACATATGAGTTTACATTTATTCAACACATGAATTTTTCTTCTATTCAACACATGAATATATATTTTATTCAACACATGAATTTTTATTCTATTCAACACATGAATATATATTTTTATTCAACACCTGAATATTTATTTTCTAATATTCCTTATTTTCCAAATTGGAATGAGGCCCAATCAATTACCATATAACGTTAATTGTGACGGCCCGCCCCGCACCAACCGACATTTACTCCGAAAGTGCGCTGTACACATGTCCAGTTAGCATGGAACGGGTCGCCAAAAGGAAAAAGGAAGAAGGAAATGAACATACAAGGAACTTGTAGAATGTCTCACAGCGCATAGGACAAAATATAATAATAACATACTTGACATAAAACAGGAGAGACAGTGCATAAGCTGGAAATCAGAACTAAACATCATTGCAGCGGAAATCCAAAATACAGCTTATTACAACTTTTCAACTGTCTCAAAGCAAAATAAGATAAATGAGGTACACTACTAATGCCCAAGTAGCGACCACCAACGACACAGGGAGAATGTGTGTATATATATATCATACGTGGAAGCCTCATGCCCGCCTCCGAATCAGCTACTTGCGCATCACCAGCTAACCTGTCTCTAGTCTGCTCGTGTGAGCACCCAGAGTAATAAGAGGAGACATAAAACTCTGGGTCAGACATAAAGCCTGGTATGAGCGATAAGCATCTAAAGTGAACAATAACAGGTAGACTAAAACATACCTGAACCTGGACCTGCAACCAAAGAGTTAGCACTACATACTGTACAACACTCTAAGGTATCATATCAAACAGTGTAAAGATACGGAGGTGGGGGAGGTGTGCATGTCATAATGATGGAAAACAATCAAGCATAGCATCCATCCTCACATCTCTCACTCAGTGCTTAAAGCATACGATATTCACCACTTCGATCACCCATCACCCCTTGCTACGATCACTTTGCCCCATGAAGTCATAAATGGCTTCACTGCACTGATAACGTAGCCACAAATTCCTCGCTATGTCCACTTGCCCCATGGAGTTATTCACCCCATCTGTGCTGGCTCATAGCCTTACCAATCCTTACTATGTCCACTTGCCCCATGGAGTTATTCACCCCATCTGCGCTGGCTCATAGTCTTACTACGCATCACCTTGCCCCTCAGGTCGTAATGACCCTACTGCACTGATAACGTAGTCTTGCTACCATCACCTTGCCCCTCAGGTCGTAATGACCCTACTGCACTGATAAGTAGCCCATCGTTCCTTTTTAGTGGTGAATCCAAGTTATGAACGTCGACAACTCCTTAGCACACGTCCCGCAGCAAAGCCCAACCATGAAGTGAACTCATTGGTTCCCAACTGGTTCCGGGATCCTGAGCTCTAACTTCCATTTGGACTACCTTTGCATCTCGGGTTATTGGTCATCACCATCAGATCGGATCGGATCAGTCTTCACATTCTTCGTCGGATCGGGTCGCGCCTCCTACGTCGGATCGGGTCGGGATCCTCCAGGTGATCGGATCGCACCATTCGTCAGCTCATTCGGATCACGCCTGCTGCATCGGGTCGCGATGCACTCGTGGTCACCAACTCCTTCGGTTCGGTTCGCAGTCCTCCTTCGCAAATGGTCGGATCGCCATCATCGGATCGTGCTTCACCCATTCGTGGTATCGGTCGAGCTTGGAGTGGCTCGTGACGTCAGGTCGGATCGTGACCTTCGAAGTGGAGCAGATCGGGTCGTCTCGTGGCACGAGCTTCAATCGGATCGGTTCGCATGGGGTAAGGGCGATCCGGTCCGGGGTATTTTCTGCACTTCGTTCCAGCGACTGTTTTTGGTCATTCGACGGCGTTTTTGACCAAACTAACACTTCTAAACAATCACAAAGCATACCATACAGTCATAGCAACATGCATAATCAACCACAAACATCATTCACATCAATATGATAGGTAAAAATGGATCAAACATGCCTAAAATCCCATATTTTTCCCCTAAGCATGTTTAGGTGAAACTAATGATAGGTTTATCAAAACTTAACCAAATTAACTCATTCATATCAGAGGTCTAAAACATCATTCCGAATTATATAAACATTTTTCCAAAATTTTATCATGCTTAAATTCGCTAATTAACACTAATTACCCCTAATTAGCCATAATTAGTGTAAAACTATGCAAATCACTCACCTTGGCCACAAAATAAACTAAGATCTGAAATGATTCTCTGCTTTGATGCGAATTTCAATACCAAACAGCAGCTCTTTTGTTGATTTGGTGAAGATCCTCCTTGATTAGGGGTTGCTAAGCCAAATCCTTAACCTAAAGGTGATTTGGAGGTGATTTAGAGGTTGGATGCCATTTTTAGGATTCCTTGGTGATAAGTGGAGGCTAGAAAACTGAAATGGAATGATTCTCCATCTCATTTCAGCCCTCCCATAACCCTAATCCCGAAATGGGTTATGGGCCTACTCACTAATCACCCGATTTGGCCGTTAAGCAGTTTTTCACCCTCCAAACCTTGTTTCAGCCATATCTCCCAAACGGTAAGTCCGTTTGGCTAATGTAACCACTCTACGGAAAGAGAAACCATCAAACGAATTTAATGGAAGTGGTTTCAGGTCAAAATTCCTTCCCAATCAAAAGTTATGGCCAAAACAGTACCAACTAGGGGCAAAATGGTCATTTAAAAATCGACAAAAATCATGAAAATTGGAAATGACTCTAATGGGTGTTTCCCAAAGTTACATGACCATACGACTTCATATGGGAAAGAAATAAATATTCTACGATCCTATGACATGTAAAATACGGGTCATTACACTCTCTCCCCCCCCCCCCCCCCCTTAAGAAATTTCGCCCCCGAAATTCCCTAATCAAAACACACACAAAGGTCCCCGCATGCCTATCAATCATAAAACAACAGTCAAACATGCAACCAAGCAAAACAAGTCTATCCTAGCATGCGGAAAACTAAATTACGAATTAAGTCTTACCAGGCAAAGAGTTCTGGATATGCCTTTCTAATGCTCTCTTCTGTCTCCCAAGTACAATCATTCTCGTTCTCGCCCCACTGAACCTTGACTAGCTTTACCGCCTTCCTTCGAAGTTGCTTCGTATCGTGCCCCACAATACGAATCGGCTTGCGGTTCCCAACCGCCTCGGGTCCTACTTCGAAGTCCTCTAACTGATCAGGTGAAATAGTCATATTTGAGTCGTGGACGAACTTCTTTAATTGGGAAACATGAAATACATCGTGAACTCCTGCCATCTTCCCTGGTAAGCCAACTCTATATGCCAAATTCCCGACTAATTCAAGAACAGGGAATGGGCCAACAAATCTTGGTGCCAACTTGCCTCTCCTGCCAAATCGTATCACGCTCTTCAACGGAGAGATCTTGACAAACACCAAGTCACCAACGGAGAATTTCAGGTCTCTTCTCCTCTTATCAGCATAACTCTTTTGCCTATCTTGAGCAGCTTTCATTCGTTGCTGAATGATCTTGATCTTATCTGAAGTTTCCCTCACCACATCTGGCCCAATCACAAACTACTCGCCAGTCTCTATCCAACATGATGGTGAGTTGCACGGTCTTCCGTACAAAGCTTCATATGGAGCCATACCAATACTGGATTGGTAGCTATTATTATATGCAAACTCTACTAGATACAAATGGTCATCCCATGATCCACCAAAATCCAATATACACGCTCTCAAGAGATCTTCCAATATGCGATTCACCCTCTCCGTCTGACCGTCGGTCTGAGGATGATATGCGGTACTGAGATGTAATCTTGACCCTAGAGCCTCTTGTAAGCTCTTCCAAAACCCACTAGTGAACAACAGGTCTCGGTCACTCACAATGCTTTTGGGTACTCCATGAAATCTCACTACCCACTTCATATACAATTCTGCCAACTTGGTTGCCGTCCTGGTCGATTTGACTGGTATAAATCTTGCACTCTTAGTCAATCGATCCACAATTACCCAAATGCTATCATATCCCGATCTAGTCCTAGGTAAACCATCGATGAAATCCATCGAGACTTGCTCCCATTTCCACTCGGGAATTTCTAATGGTTGCAACAACCCACTAGGCTTCTTTTGCTCGGCTTTAACTAGCTGGCAATTCATGCATTTGGATATAAACTTCCCAACGTCTCTTTTCATCCCTTCCCAGTAGTAGGTTCGCTTCATGTCTCGATACATCTTATTACCACCGGGATGTATAGTCAGTTTTGAGTGATGACATTCTCTAAGCACTTCATCTCTCAACCCATTCACGTTGGGCACAACTAGTTTTCATTCTTTCTAAGCCATCCATCTCGATCAAGCCCATACACACTCATCTCCTCATCGATACCCATCTCTAACTTGGAGATGGTTTCTAATAGATTAGGATCGTCCCTCTGGCTAGAACCAATCCGCTCTATCAGAGTGGGTCTGATCGTCAAACTAGTTAGCATAACTGGATCCAACTCGCACTTTGGTCTGAAATCAAACCCCGCGATATACTCCAGTTGCTTCCATTCAAGAAACATTGCCCCTAAGCTGGCATGTCTCCTACTCAAGGCATCGGCTACCGCATTACCTTTCCCAGGTGTATACGCGATATCAAAATCGTACGAAGCCAGGAACTCTAACCATCTCTACTGACGGAGATTCAGATCCTTCTGAGAGAAGAGATACTTTAACGATTTATGATCGGTAAACAGCTCAAATCTTTCTCCCAAGAGATAGTGTCTCCATATCTTCAGCGCAAATACAATCGCTGCTAATTCCAAATCATGGGTAGGATACTTCTTCTCATGCGGCTTTAGCTGTCGACTAGCATAAGCTACAACCCTACCTCCTTGCATCAATACTGCACCCAGCCCGGTACCACAAGCATCCGTGTATACCGTCATCTCTTCATTCCCTTTAGGAATGACTAACACTGGCGCACGCGTCAACTTCTCTTTTAGACTCTTGAAGGCATCCTCACACACTCCGTCCCAGACGAAAGACTGATTCTTCTTAGTCAACAGAGTCAACGGTGCTGCTATCTTGGAGAAGTCCTGGATAAACTTACGATAATATCCAGCTAATCCCAAGAAACTTCTTACATCTGTAGCATTCTTGGGTGTAGACCAATCCTGTACCGTAGCCACCTTTGTAGGGTCCACGGCAATACCACACTCTGAAACAACATGACCCAAGAATCTTACTTCCCTTCTCCAAAAATGACATTTAGAGAATTTCACTTTCAATTGGTGTTTCCTCAACACCTCCATCACTATCCTCAAGTGTCCCTTGTGTTCCTCCTGTGTCCTTGAGTAAACAAGGATATCATCCACAAACACAAGAACAAACTTATTCAACTGATCTCTGAATACTCGATTAATAAGATCCACAAAATAGGCTGGTGCATTGGTAAACCCAAATGGCATAACCAACCACTCGTAAAATCCAGACGGCGTCCTAAATGCCGTTTTCGGAACACTCTCATTCGCTACTCGAAGCTGATGAAATCCTGTCGCGAGGTCCAACTGGGAGAATACTCTTGCTCCTTCCAGCTGATCAAACAAATCATCTATCCGCGGTAGAGGATACTTATTCTTCCTCGTCACCTTATTCAACTCGCGATAGTCCATACACAAACGAAGGGAACCATCTGCCTTAGTGGCAAACACAACTGGTGCTCCCCACTCGGAGACACTCCTTCTAATAAATCCCTTCTTCAAAAGATTGCTGACTTGCACCCCGAGCTCCCGCTGCTCCCTTGGTGCCATACGACGAAGCGGCATCACTATAGGTCTGACATCTTTCACTAAATCAATACGGAACTCAATCTCCCGGTGTGGTGGAAGCCCGGTCACCTCCTCGAAGACGTCCGGATACTGGCCAACCACGGGCACATCTGACAACTCATCCTGCGGGATGTCGAGGGAATTTACAAAACTAGCCATAACCCCATCACTAGGTAGACTACCAAACACTACCCTCTGCCCATCATCCGCCCTCACTGTCACCAAAAAGCCCTCACAGTCTACCACCACCCCGTATCTTTGGAGCCAATCGACTCCCAATATAATGCCATACCCAGTAAAGCCCAAAACAAAGCAATCACATACAAACATAAATCCGTGACTCGATAAGACCAAATTCCTGCAAATCATACTAGGGCTAGTCGAACCACCAATCGGGTTCGTCCCTATCAATGGTCTATCGACTATCTCGGGTTCCAGTCCCAACCTATCTACCAGGTCACTAGATATGAAGGAACGGGAAGCCCCGGTATCAAACAAAACTCGAACTGGTATATCATAAATAGTAAGCATACCTTGAATAACCACATTCTTTCCTTTCTCCGCCGCAGTTGGGGCATTCGACGAAGAAGGAATAGCATCAAGAGCATATGCTTTCATAATCTGCTTCTCCTTAAGAGGTTGCGGACACTTATCTTTCTGATGTCCCACTTGACCACAGTTGTAGCACTTCCTTTCCGCTGGCTTGGCCCAACATTCCTTAGCATAATGGCCCTTCTTTCCACAGCTGAAGCACTCAACATCCTTCTTGCTCTTTTTCTGGCCACCTTTAGATTGGTCCTGCTTCCTCTTATTCTGAGAATTATTCTTGCCTCCACCGCCTGCTTGCGACTTTGGCCCTTCTGCAGATGCAGCCTCAGTCTTTGACTTAGGGTAAAGGCTCTCTGATCTCAAAGCTTTCCCCACAATTGATTCAAAAGTCTCATCGATGTGGTTGATAAGCCTTTCCCCCAAGTACCCATCCAAACCTGTAATGAACTTCTCATTCTTCTTTTCAGGAGTATCAATAAGAGACAGTCCATACTTCGACAAAGTGTCGAACTCAGCAATATAATCAGAAACTGCCCTTCCGTTCTGCTTGAGTTCCAAGAACCTCTTAAACAACACTGACTTCTGGGCAGCTGGAATAAACTTCTCGCTAAAGCGAGCCTTGAACTGATCCCAAGTAACTTGGTCCTCTGGAGTAGCTGTTCTAATGGCATTCCACCAATTCATCGCTCGCCCTTGCAGCTGACGAGACGCTAGCCTTCTCTTCATCGCATCCTCAAGACCCAAGTCATCAAAGATACGATCACAGCTATCCATCCAATCTTGAACATCTTTGGCCGACTCCGTTCCATGGAACGGCTTCCCACCAAGATTAGTGTAATCTTTGCACAACTTGGCGAAATCGACCCTAGGCACCTGCACTACTGGGCCAACACCAATTCGGGGATTGGGAACTGCCCCTTGCACTTCTCTAAGCATGTCTCTCATGAGGTCAGTAAACATAGCCCTCATGTCAGCTGCATTTCCTTGGTTGGTCCCTCTACCAGCACCCCTCGTCTCTCGGCTCATCGTTAATCTGTAAAAAGGGAAACGATTAACGACCCATAGTGGTGCTAGTGCAGTGCGACTTCATCTTTATACTACTAATAGTATATACATACATAGTTTTTGAAAACCAAAGTAATCACAAATACGCGCTCTCATATACGTACTATCTCTCCCTAGTGTCTTTCCCTAGGTTAACTACGCAACCCAGAGCTCTGATACCAAGTGTGACGGTCCGCCCCACACCAACCGACATTTACTCCGAAAGTGCGCTGTACACATGTCCAGTTAGCATGGAACGGGTTGCCAGAAGGAAAAAGGAAGAAGGAAATGAACATACAAGGAACCTGTAGAATGTCTCACATCGCATAGGACAAAATATAATAATAACATACTTGACATAAAACAGGAGAGACAGTGCATAAGCTGGAAATCAGAACTAAACATCATAGCAGCGGAAATCCAAAATACAGCTTATTACAACTTTTCAACTGTCTCAAAGCAAAATAAGATAAATGAGGTACACTACTAATGCCCAAGTAGCGACCACCAACGACACAGGGAGAATGTGTATATATATATCATACGTGGAAGCCTCCTGCCCGCCTCCGAATCAGCTACTCGCGCATCACCAGCTAACCTGTCTCTAGTCTGCTCGTGTGAGCACCCAGAGTAATAAGAGGAGACATAAAACTCTGGGTCAGACATAAAGCCTGGTATGAGCGATAAGCATCTAAAGTGAACAATAACAGGTAGACTAAAACATACCTGAACCTGGACCTGCCACCAAAGAGTTAGCACTACATACTGTACAACACTCTAAGGTATCATATCAAACGGTGTAAAGATACGGAGGTGGGGGAGGTGTGCATGTCATAATGATGGAAAACAATCAAGCATAGCATCCATCCTCACATCTCTCACTCAGTGCTTAAAGCATACGATATTCACCACTTCGATCACCCAACACTCCTTGCTACGATCACTTTGCCCCATGAAGTCATAAATGGCTTCACTGCACTGATAATGTAGCCATAAATTACTCGCTATGTCCACTTGCCCCATGGAGTTATTCACCCCATCTGCGCTGGCTCATAGCCTTACCAATCCTTACTATGTCCACTTGCCCCATGGAGTTATTCACCCCATTTGCGCTGGCTCATAGTCTTACTACGCATCACCTTGCCCCTCAGGTCGTAATGACCCTACTGCACTGATAACGTAGTCTTGCTACCATCACCTTGCCCCTCAGGTCGTAATGACCCTACTGCACTGATAAGTAGCCCATCGTTCCTTTTTAGTGGTGAATCGAAGTTATGAACGTCGACAACTCCTTAGCACACGTCCCGCAGCAAAGCCCAACCATGAAGTGAACTCATTGGTTCCCAACTGGTTCCGGGATCCTGAGCTCTAACTTCCATTTGGACTACCTTTGCATCTCGGGTTATTGGTCATCACCATCGGATCGGATCGGATCAGTCTTCACATTCTTCATCGGATCGGGTCGCGCCTCCTACGTCGGATCGGGTTGGGATCCTCCAGGTGATCGGATCGCACCATTCGTCAGCTCATTCGGATCGCGCCTGCTGCATCAGGTCGGGTCGCGATGCACTCGTGGTCACCAACTCCTTCGGTTCGGTTCGCAGTCCTCCTTCGCGAATGGTCGGATCGCCATCATCGGATCATGCTTCACCCATTCGTGGTATCGGTCGAGCTTGGAGTGGCTCGTGACGTCAGGTCGGATCGTGACCTTCGAAGTGGAGCAGATCGGGTCGTCTCGTGGCACGAGCTTCAATCGGATCGGTTCGCATGGGGTAGGGGCGATCCGGTCCGGGGTATTTTCTGCACTTCGTTCCAGCGATTGTTTTTCGCCATTCGACGACGTTTTTGACCAAACTAACACTTCTAAAAAATCACAAAGCATACCATACAGTCATAGCAACATGCATAATCAACCACAAACATCATTCACATCAATATGATAGGTAAAAATGGATCAAACATGCCTAAAATCCCATATTTTTCCCCTAAGCATGTTTAGGTGAAACTAATGATAGGATTATCAAAACTTAACCAAATTAACTCAAATTCATATCAGAGGTCTAAAACATCATTCCGAATTTTATAAACATTTTTCCAAAATTTTATCATGCTTAAATTCGCTAATCAACACTAATTACCCCTAATTAGCCATAATTAGTGTAAAACTTTGCAAATCACTCACCTTGGCCACAAAATAAACTAAGATCTGAAATGATTCTCTGCTTTGATACGAATTTCAATACCAAACAGCAGCTCTTTTGTTGATTTGGTGAAGATCCTCCTTGATTAGGGGTTGCTAAGCCAAATCCTTAACCTAAAGGTGATTTGGAGGTGATTTAGAGGTTGGAGGCCATTTTTAGGATTCCTTGGTGATAAGTGGAGGCTAGAAAACTGAAATGGAATTATTCTCCATCTCATTTCAGCCCTCCCATAACCCTAATCCCGAAATGGGTTACGGGCCTACTCACTAATCACCCGATTTGGCCCGGTTAAGCAGTTTTTCACACTCCAAACCCTGTTTCATCCATATCTCCCAAACGGTAAGTCCGTTTGGCTAATGTAACCACTCTACGGAAAGAGAAACCATCAAAAGTGGTTTCAGGTCAAAATTCCTTCCCAATCAAAAGTTATGGCCAAAACAGTACCAACTAGGGGCAAAATGGTCATTTAAAAATCGACAAAAATCATGAACATTGGAAATGACTCTAATGGATGTTTCCCAAAGTTACATGACCATACGACTTCACATGGGAAAGAAATAAATATTCTACGATCCTATGACATGTAAAATACGGGTCATTACATTAATTATATGGATTCCCTATAACACACGTTTGTAACAGCGACGATAAATCATCAACCATCATCCAGAGTGCACCACACAACTGCATAAGCATTAAATATCAATAATTAACGCTTACACAGTCTGTCAACCCATCGATTGACATACAACTAAACAATCGGGATTAGTGTACATCAAATATCATCCCAATACCCGTGCGGGGTTTCAAATCAACAAACACAGATTTTTATTTGTGCAGTTGGGCGATGTGTAAAATTTATCGTCCCAATCAATATCAGTCAAATCGGTGTAATAAACAAATCGTTTGATTTGTAAATGAATATTTATTTTACTTCAAAACATGAATGTATATCTTATTCAACACATGAATATATATTTTATTCAATACATGAATATATATTTTATTTCAACACATGAATATATATTTCACTCATCACAATCAACAGTCAAATTTCACAACACAGCAATCAAACAAACAAGTCATCCATGGTCTGTGGACGAGGGGTGTCGGGTGCTGCTAAGTACCGTATGCATCCTAGTATATATTTCAACTAGAAATCAAAATAAAAGTGAGGAATTCTCACATTGGGGTTCCACTCCGCCATTTCATTTCTGAATTTCTGAATGGCTTGGATTTGCCCGATATTCCAACTCAACCATTTCACGCTGTTTACAATAAAAATCACATTTTTATTCTTGAACTATTCATATAAAAATCACATTTCTATTCTCTACATTATATAAAAATAAAATTTTTATCTTCACTTCATAATAAAAAAAATTACATCTTTATAAATGTAAAAATCATATTTTTATCGCTATTCAAATATATCAAAATCATATTTTTTACTTCGCTATTTCATATATAAAAATCTAACCTTTCTATTTTCACAAATATTTTCTTTTCCTAGTTAAAAATATTATCTTTTCATAGTTAAAGATTTAAACTTTTCTAATACAAAAATTCGAGCTTTTCTAATATAAAAATTCAAACTTTTCTAGTTTAAAATTCTTCTTATTTATAAAGCTCTAATCTTTTTATTTTTCTACTAACAAAGGTCATATTTTTATACTAACCAAAATCATATTTTTATACTTATCTATTTATATATAAAAATGACATTTTAAAACAATGTTTAATCTACAATTTAACCGAGTTAACTATCTAAAAGGACATAAAATAAAATAAAAAGAAAATAAAGCTCACTTCGTTGTTCAAGAGGGAGGAGGGCTGTTATGGCGGTGCAAGAGGCGGAGGAGGTGGCAGGGGCGTCGGAGCAGGTCATTAGCGTCGGGCGGTGGGGCCAGGGTTCCACGACGGCTCGATTTAGGGCTTGCGGCTGTTTGGGTTTGAGGGGGCTAGGCATCTTTAGGGGGAAATCAAAGAAAGAGAGGGGGCGTCGAAGCGGAGGCGGAGGCGCTGGGTGGTCGGCTCGACGGCGAGGTGCTCCAAAGGCCCAGCGGTGGCAGCGAACGGGGGTGCGACGGGAGATAGCGGTATGTTTTTTTCTGAATCTAATTTGAGTGTTGACTTTAAGGTAAGGAGAGGGAGAGAGAGAAAGAGGGGTGAGGTTTTATAATATATAATTTATTATTTTTAATTCCATAAAAAGTAGCTTTTAAATTCGATCTCTAAACGAGACCCAACGACTGTCGTCCCTAACTAAATACTCCCATTCCGAGCACAATGGGATATGTTTCGTAAGTTAATCCGATCGTTTCGATCAGTTTTTGTCAAATTTAAAATATAAATCTATATATTTTAAATTTATACACACATTTTAATTTACCGGGGCTACATACGGACCCAAAAAATTCCCGAAAAATATTTTCTAGCTTCGTATCGACAATACGGTTCTAACAAAACGAATTCCGCCAAATTCCGAGATCATTTGAAAAATGGTCATTTTCCAGTCGATCGAAATTGACTAAAACTGTCAAAACACGTTTTCCTTTCCCACGCTCACATATTGATTTAGAAAATTACGAATTTTGGAATCTAGCAATAATTCTACATCTCGGATCCAACAAAAGTGGTTTCGTCGAAAACCGAGGTCGTTTGCAAAATTTCCATTTTTAAGGGCCAAAATTCCATAGCGACTATTCTGAAATTTCAACTGGGCATAACTTTTTATCCCCGCTATGAAATTTCAATTTTTCGGATTTCTTGGAAAGATATTCTCAAATAGATTCTAATATTTTTGGTTTCGCTAAAATCCGGTTTATTTTGAATGATGTACATTCATTTGAACTTTGAAATCTAATTTTCAAACTACCGCGCAATTTTCAGTTCCTTTTATAATTAAAAATAAATATTTATATTCTAACGACGATTTTAATAAATATATACGTTCTAATTCTATTCAAAATAAATTTCTCGTCGTCATTGTTTAAAATAATTCATTTTTAATATTCAAAATTCACTAAAGTTGCAAAAATAAAATTTTTAAATTGGCTCCGATTTCCGGGTTATTACACCTACTATATCTTTCTTAAATTACATTTGTAGCATTTTTTTCAACGCTACTTAAACTTTGCATCACATTTTATTTACGGTTATTTACTGTTAATGGGTTGTAACGTTTCCGTCAATCACTTATATATAATAGAAATATTAAACAAATAATTATATGAGTATCATTTTCAAACCAAAATCAATAATCGCCATATACAAATATTTAAAAAAACATATTACTCCCGATATCAAATATAACACCCATAATCATCTCAATAGTAGTATTTAGACAAAATAAGAGAATCCACATACCACAATTGCTTACAGACAGGTCTACATGACTAATACAAACAAAATAATAGTTAAAGTCTTCTTCATAGCATGATAACCACTGGTTCTTTAATGCGGTGTTCTTCACTTTGAAAATCTAATTACCTATACGTAAATATAACGATCAATGGTAAGACTTATATACAAGTATAACGACCAACGATTAGAATTACATAAATGTGTAAAATGCATAAATTATATTTGCTGACAGCTGGTTAAATACGTTCTATTTGCATGCATAAATTGAAGAAAACAAGTATAAACTGGATACAACACATGACAAGAACACTTGCAAGCAGATGAAGTTGTGAACACATCTCTGATCTCCCCCACAATCAGTTTTGGCCCAATCAGTGACTGCTACTAAAACTAAGCATCGCTCGGTTTCAGGAAACTGAAACCTGTCAGTTTCCCGAAATTGGTCGTTTTCCCGAAACCGAGAGACGCTCGGTTTCAGTAAAGCTCTACTGTTACTGAAACCGAGCATCGCTCGGTTTCAGTTTTCTGAAACCTGACACTCAGTTTTAGGATTCTGAAACTGAGCCGCTTGGTTTTAGTCAACTGAAACCGAGCCGCTCGGTTTCAGGATCCTGAAACGAGTCGTCACTCGGTTTCAGGATCCTGAAACGAATTGTTGCTCGGTTTCAGTCAGATAAATCTGAGACGCCCCTCGGTTTCAGTTTCATGAAACCTGAAACCCGATGTCGCTCAGTTTCAGTTTTCTGAAACCTGACACTCAGTTTCAGGATTCTGAAATCGAGCTGCTCGGTTTCAGGATCCTGAAACGAGTCGTCGCTTGGTTTCAGTCAGCTGAATTCGAGTCGCTCCTCGGTTTCAGGAACCTGAAACCGAGCTTAGGTTTCAGTTCATGAAACCTGAAACTACATTCCTATGGAGAACACTCATAGATTTTCATGACATAGTCATATCAAAAAAATTTAAATGAAACACATGCAAAATATATTATAACATTCCTTGAGAATATTTGTACCTAGTAAAACAACTAAAAAGGAATCAACAACAAAGATAATAAACTTTGACAAGTATGAAGTAGAATCTGTAGAACCATGTGGAAAGTCTACTGAAATTATAACACCGGATTTAATATTTCTGGCCTGGATATCCCAAAAGAAACAAATGATTTACCTTCTCCTAATAAAATTGGAACTGGTATGAAATAAATGGACACATTGGAAGAGCAAATGTAGACTGAACTTGTGCACGCTAACCAACCTACCGCTTCAAGGTTTAAGTTTGTAGACTTTTAATATCATTCATTGAAACATAAGGAAACTACAGTTTCCTATCGATGTTTATAACTTCATTGATCCACCCTTAAGTTATTTGTCCAGACCCGTTTTAGAATGATCTGATAAGAATGATAACAAAAATGCATGAGCAAAAGATGCTGCAACTTAAATTAGAATGCAATCAACAGTTGGAAAAACTACATAAGAAGTATGATGCACTTTTGCAAAAAATAGATTCTGGTTATAATAAGGAAAAGGAGTTTGTTGATATAGTGTATATCAATGTACTGATTAACCAAATATTAGCTGATAAATTAAGATATCTTTTTATTGACACTCAAGGTTGGTGCTCCGCGGGACCTATTCACATTCCTTTTTTAATTGACAGAACCCCTTTATGAGTTTACCAATTGAACTGCATTCATATTGATTAATTTTAGCTATCTATTTATTATTTCTTAATTAACAGAATTCGTTTTCTCTATTTATTTATCCAGTGTCATCAAAATTAAAGCTTAACATTAGTACAAGAATTGCCATAATTCTCCCTTGTAGCCTCCAGGGACAAATTATTCTCGTGTTCTGTTACTCTTGTTTGTGAAATCAGAAATTAAAATAAATAGACAAAATAATACAGAAGCAAAATTGGAAAAGGTTTGTTTATACGAAAGTTACTTCAAATGCATACACTGCTTATATAGTTCATGTTGGTGACTGGATGAAGATCTAACTAATAGCAACTGCATTGCTTTTGCACCCCAGTTTGTAAAACGCTTGCTAGAGCTATTCAAATCGCGAAGGCTTTGGGAGCAACACAATCTAACGTGTATACACAAGTATGCGAATGCTTGTACACACAAGTATGTTCTACGACTATGTATATATATTCACAATCTAACGTGTACACACAAGTATGTTCTACGACTGTGTATAGAGATTATCATACAAATTTTTAGCATTACCATCATAAGGTTAACAAAATGATCAATTTCATTATTTTCACTTTCATTTTGACAAATAAAAATTCTATTCAGAAGAAAATAAATTCAACCATATCTACACTGATCAGGAGATCCATTAGTCTCAAATAGACGAATAGTGCTTCACTATTTTATATTCATTTGTTTGTGATTTCATTATCTTCTTTGTTTCCCGTATAAAACTAGATTCAGCTTAAATTAATAGAATCAGTGTCGTATTTCAATGTCCTAAGTTAAGGTAGCAGGTAATTAAGTATATTCTACCCTAGATTAAATGTTCCGAATTAAAATTCAACTACTCCACTATTGACTTGTCTCGTGGTCTGTCATCCAATTTCATATGTTATATTTCTTTAATCAAGATGCATCAATAAGTCAACACAGAAGAATGTTCCTAAAGTTCCGAAAAATAAAGGTTGATGGTTAAAATACTGTAGCACGTTATTATTTGGAAGAGTCAAGGCTCCAAAAAAGTGAAACATTACGCAATAACAATTATAAAAGCCTACAAGGAGAATAATCAAATAAAATACCTTAGACTCTTGCAGCTTTGAGACCACATTTTGAAGCCTGCTTCCAGAATGTTAATTTCTTTGTAAGCTTGGAGCTTGCTTGTGTGAAGAACGTGTATGCACTGCCTTCTGCACCTGCTTGCCCAGTACAGTCAACCCTATGCACATAGTCCTTAATATATGTTGGAAAATCATAGTTGATTACACATTTATCATCCTTCACATATGTCCTTGACCATATCAAAACAAAGAACACATAATACTTGAAATTATTAGTATACGTAATCTTTTTTTTTTTTTGGTAAATTTCCTTCTCCACAAGGATGAAATCATATGACGATGTCCTTTTAACTTATGTACCCACTCAAAGCCTATAGATCATTATATGATGCATATATATATAAAAAATACTGAAGTAAACTTGAATATATAACTAAAGATATATTAAGTAGTAGTATGTATGTTAAAAAAGCAAAGGAATGGACATGAAACGCAGTTAGAGTTGATGTGGCTGGTTTTGAATTGAAAATCAACAGGCTCCGTATCACAGTAGTCAAGTGATGAAGAAATATATCCAAGCCACAGACACACAACTACTTATGAAAAAAATTAAAGACACCTGTCTTTTTCTAAATGACTGAGCAGCAACTCACTGACAATGCTACTAGAAGTGGACTGATATAAGATTAATATCTAGAAACTTCCATATACACATATACCATTAAGAAGATTTGTTTTGCACACACTTCCCTATTATTCACTTGTTTTGCATTGAACATGTAATTATCTTGGAGCAATTTTTCCATAAACTGACATAACAACGTATCTGTACGTTAATATGATTTATCAAAGCTAAACTGAGGCTAGCTTTATCTCCATTATTGTAGACAAACATAGTATGACTCATTGCCTAATCATCTTGTAATTTTAGTTTCTTTAGCTTGGCGAGGAAATGTAAACATGATAAAATATGGTTTCATGTTCTAAAAATAGGGTTTAGAACCAGAAAGAACAAAAACTCAACACCCATGTGTACTTGGTAATAAGGATTTAACAGTCAGTTAAAAATTTATTAAAAACATTAGGAGTTCAAGACTAATAACACTTTTAGTTAGAAACTGACTAGAAGAAGAAAGAGAAAACGATCCCATCAACTTACCATCCTTGAGATGAAAAATTACCAAGAAGTTCAAGACTAATAACACAACGCATTCATGCTAAGACCCCAAGCAGCAACATTAGTTGCAGCCATTATTGGACTATTGCCGTTTCCGAAAACTTCCAAAACTCGGTCTCTCTGTGATTGTTGTTCATCACCATGAATAGATAATGCAGACCATCCACTCATTCTGAGTTGCTTGGTCACCTGATCACAACCTCTTTTTAGTTTGATGAAATACTAGAATTCGACTTCCATCCACCTACTCCCCCAATATTTTCACCAGCTTATCATACTTAAACTTCTTGTCTGCTGATAAAAGTGTCAATAAAATTACAACCAAATTGAATGCAGATCCATAAACAAATGAACCGTGTACGTTGAATGATTTCAAACAATTGTCAGGAAATTACATGGCTCAACTTGGTCAGTGCATCTTAAATAAGCGTTATATACGAAGGCAAAATATCAAAATGTGAAAATAAACGGTTTCCAAATATGTAAAAATTAACTTCCTAATCCAAAATCTAATCATAATTCTATTGAAGTATGAGCTGAAGAGCTTAAAGTATCATTCCTAACAATCCAATATTATCAAATGACTCTACCAGCGAAAACATTTAGAATAATATATTGTGATAACTTCTTTCTTCCTTTTTTTAAAGCAGAATGTTCAAACATAATTTAAACAAACTCAAACCAACATACCATTTCCACTTCATGGTTCACTTCTTTTTAGCTACAACCTTGGTGACCTTAGCACCAGCTGTATCCTTCTTCTCTATGCTTTTGATGACTCCAAAGGCCACGATCTGCATCATGTACCAAACATAAAATGCTCACAGGAAAAATATTTGCAACAATTGACATAAGGAAATATTCAAGCAAAATAATATCTTGCCTTACAAGCAAGTACTTACAGGCACACATTGATATCAGATCATGTTTGCACAGTTTCTTGGGGTATAAATTGCTAAGCACAAATATAGGGATGCTACTTATGCTATGATCATATGCATTCCATCTAATTCCAACTTATATATGGGAATATTAATGACTTTATATACCAAAAATATAAAAATTAACATATTTATTTAAATAAACTGTATGCTAAGAAAGTTTGTTCCCTTGAAATTAATTTATTTGTTTAATGTACATATCACTCCTTTTTTTCCTTTCCTACCCCAGCGCTTCAAAATAATTACACTCACCCATTATTTTTTTCATCCTTCATAATGCAACATATGTACAACTCCATAATGAACCAATAGGCATGCAAGATCCATTGTAATGCAACATATGCACAACTCCATAGAAAAAATGCTACATAAAATCAAGAAAACTGCGAATATATAAACTAAAAGAAAAGAATAAAATAGTAGCACATAGTATTCCAAATGAATATCCATGTCACTGAAGCAGCAAAAATCTCTTACTAGTCGGCTGAGCAAAGTGTCAAGGAGAAGAAACATGAATTTGATCATGTGAATGTAAGCCATTATCTACGACGATATGAGCACTGAATGAGAGGCTAAAATTGATGCTAACCAAGATATTATGTTTATATCTTTACCTAAACCATATAATAAAGAAGAGATGAAATCATGTTTTAGTTACCTTTAATAGACTAATTTGCAGTAATAATTTCTTACGGATTATACGTAATCATGATAGAGTTAACCACAGTGAAGCATTAATCTCTACCTGATGTTTCAACATGAGAAAAATTGATCAAAGATGCCTGTAAGTGATAAATTCAGGATATAAAATTCTAAATGAATCCAACTTGTACAACCCTATGGATTTCTGAAATCACAAGGTTACATAAGATGATAGATTTTTATTAACTTTGTATTAATGAATTATCATTTATAGAATATTAATCTAATATGAAAGTTACAATTCCTGCTAAATAAGTATTTTTCTTTAAAATTTAATAATTTAACATTTTTTAACTTAAATTAAGACAATAATGTATTATTACCATGATAATTGTATTTTTCTGTTACTCCATTAGTTATATGTATTGTATATAAAGTAGGTTGATGCTTTAATTTTATTAATCTAATTAGCACTTACTCTAAGGTCTTTACTTGAAAATAGTTTTTGTTATTAAAATTCATAGATTAGCCCTAGACTCAAATTAAGACAATAAAGTTATCCTAAAAGTACAATATGAAAATGCAAATTTATCCATGTAGGTTTATCCATGCGATTTATCCTTGGTTATTTCATCGACAACTACAATTATTCTTGTAGTGTAATAACCAAATAATAAGCATATGAGCAATTTACACCTCTTATAATCATTTATTTTTTCTCTCTGTGCATCTATAAAAAAAATTATGGATAAACACATAATGATACATATGTTATTTGACTATGTGTGTTTTCATCTTATAAACCATAAAGTGCGCAATTAAGAGAAATATAACATACCCCTCTTATTCTATAGTACAAAAAAGAATAAACATAGTTTGACCACACATAATCATCATAAGCTACAACTCTACGAATAGAATAAGGCATTGCACTTACAGAGCAGCTAAAAATACAACTAAACCTTAATCAACCTTACTAACCTTCTATGATATTTCGAGCATTATGCATATTTTGCACAACTATGGATGATGGATTATCGTTTAGATAAAGAAATGCTTGGATTTTTAGTAATCAAATGCCTTTCATTCCTCGCTATAGTTTTATTGCATATTCAGTAATCTTTATTCTACTATTTTGGCTCCAATGAAAGAGAAGAGAAACATAATAGTAATTAATTTAGTGCATTTAGGGCAATCCTTGTTTTGGAACCACACATAACTGAAAATTAATGGTAATCCTTGTGGTTTATACTGTAATCCATGTCATATTTGTATTTTTTCTATTTTTTCCCTTTTTTGCTGCCAATCGTCTCAAATGCTTTATTGTGTGGTGTTCCTTTTAAGTAATCAATGCTCCTTCCTATGTATTGTTTTTTTTCTTCTTTTTCCTTTTTTGTTCGGACTATATGAAAATTTGTTTCTAACTTTACCTTTTTTTGGAAAATATTATTTATTTTATAAACATTATATAAGGGTTGTTTTGTTAGCTAACAAAGAAATAAAGATAGATGGATGAGCATGGGACTGTAGCTCGCCTCCACTAATTGTTGCTTGTGGCAGACGCTCAACAAAGTAATCATGGTAAGTGATACACATGATAGGTACATGAGGAATCCAACAGTATACATAATTTTTTTGGCTTCAGATATCATAAATTAATGGAAAAGCGCCATTGTCAATCTCTTTTCCAACATTGCTACTAACATTAGATAGCTTCTGATCAAAAAAAATTTCTTTTATTTTCTTTTATTTTAGCTTTTGTTTCACGACTATCAAAATAGCTGTAAAAATAGTAGTAAAAGAAAATTTAATCAATAGAATCCTTCAGTACTTTCTAAGTTTCAGCGTGACTTTTGTTGAACATCGTCGAATTGCCCTAATATTAAAACGTCTACAACCAATTGAGCTAATACAAAAAGAACAAGAAGAAGAAACAAAATCAAAGTTGTTACCTAGGTTCAGTCCGTCTACTGAGAAGCTTATATGCTGGAGAGATAATGATTTAGGGCTTGTGGTAGATCGACGATTTAGGGCTTTTCTACGTCTTAGTAGATTGAAGACGATTTGGCGCTTCAAAGATGGAGTAGACCAGAGAAATTGTTTTTGGAAGCGGAGTAGAGAGATGGCGAGGTAGGGTTTTCTAAGAGATATGTTCTGAAGTGGAAGCGAAGGCATGAAAAAAAAAATGAGCGATACTTTGCACAATTTTCACGAAAGATTTAAGCGGGGCAAAAAAATTGACCGCCTCTTTCCTTTATCTTGTATGTGCTTGTGTTCAATTTACAAACGCTACCACTATTTGTAACCAAAAGTAGGTTTTCTTGTAGTGATTTACAATGTGGCAACCGAGTGATTGAGCTATAGATGATCAAAACATGACTTAGTTAAGCATAGCTTTTTGTAACGAGACTTAGACAAACCCCACTCCCCAGAAATGACTAAAATAGGAAAAGATGCATCAAGGTTATGGAAGTGTACCATGGTATGGAGCATAGGTATTACTTATGCGGCAACTTCTACTTATGTTGATGTTGATAACGAAGGTGCCTGGTTAAAGGTTGGTAATGACCGGGAGATGGCATACCCAAGCATGTTCTAAATTATCCAGTTATGGGATAACCCGACCTTGTGTTTGTAGAGAACCCATTTGGCTCTCGGGACATCCCTCTAGAGTCGTACCTATTGGATAAGGAAGTTTTTTAGCCTGGTCATTTTTTGGAAACCCATTATCCACTACGAGCCCATAAGATTTCAGTTGTATACTATACATATGCATAGTATATAGTATCTATTTTGGCAAGGATTGGTACATTTACCTGCGAAATGATTTTTTTTACACAATGCACTAATAATAATATTAGAGGATTTTCCGCATATCAAGCATTTTTGGTTATCATAAGGAGAAATCTTGCACCAGTCTGCATTGGCATTGTGTGTGTCATGAGATCTTATGGTAGCTTCATTTTCCATAAAGCATTGTGAATTTTATGCGCTGGTATTCATAAGGGAAAAACTCGTTCCATGTTTATGTGGCTTGGTCTTATGAGTTACCTACTTTTAATTAAATCTAAATAAAGCTATTTTTAAGTTTCTCATGCCAGTCCCATGATTGACCTGGAGTTTATTGTTCCTTCACCTAAACTCTGGGTGCCCATATTTTTTCATACGGGCAGCCTGGTAGTTTTGGTTTTGCAGATAGTCTTGGAGTCATTATAGAGCAGGTTCTGGATATAGCGTGGAGCTATTTTGGATCATTTTGTAGTCTTTCATTGAGAGTTTTATGTTTTTGCACTTTGTATGTAACGACCCGGATTTTTCGGCTATTTGAATATATTTGAATATTTAAATTTGTTATAAATATTATATTTGGAATATTAATGGATTTTAATATCAAATTCATTACTTAAACAACGATTGAACGTTTATATTTATATTTAATATAAAACGAGCTCGAAATGTCACGGTAGTTCGTAATATTGGGTTTTGAACTTTAATTGATTATACAGAATCCGTTTTAAGTCGAAATTCTGTGAAACAAGAAACGTTGGATCTAATTGTTTATAATTTTCTAATGAAAGAGAAAAATCAGAATTTTATCGTATATATTGTAATAAAATCCGGATAATGAAACAAACAGTTTAAAGAAGCTGAGGTTAAAAGTTGATATTTTATTTATCATTTACTAAATCAATGAATTTAGTAAAAATAATATATAAGAAAGGAGATTTCGAAACTAAGAAGATTTTATAAAACTGTATTTTAAATAAACTAGTGATGTGGTATTTGTTGGTATTAAAATGAATATGGGTTTTGAATTACAACTAATATTTATCTTAAGATAAAAATGTTGTTGATTAAGATCTGAGAGGTAATTAAAATACCTCAACTTGAATGACTTTAGGATTATCGAAGGATGATATTAATTGTAATGTTAAAGATGTTAAAAGCGATTTATTTAAAGAAATATATATTGATATTTCCAAAGTAACAGAAATAAAATGGGCTAGAAAATATGTAATGATATTTTCATAATTAAGGTAATAAAAGGAGTTGTGAAAATATAATGATATTTTCGAAGTAAAGAGATGAGTTTACAATGAGTTATTCTAAAGGTATAAGTGACGATTACTGTTTTAAATAACGAAACAAAAGGGAGATATCGTAACGATTGTTTCACGAATGATAAGAGTCGAATCGATTTCCCGATTTTGGATAAAACGAAATGCCATAGCGAATGATTTGAAATGATAATTAGATGGAAATTTTGATTATAAGACATTTTTCACAGTAAAAAAAGGAAATGGTTTGAGGGGATTCGTATATTAGAATAAGAAGTGAATACAGTATTGAAAGATTTAGAATTTTGATTAACAAAACATTCATTATTTTAATTAAAAAGGCCAAGTGACGTTGTGTACTCAACCAGTAGATCCATTTCATTTTTATTTATTTGGTAGTTAAATAATCGACTATCAAATTTTACCCATACGATTATTAGTACGAAAAGACCAGGAGCAAATTTATATTTGAAAACCATTTCGTCCAATAAATATGAATGAATACGTAAAGGATGTTAATCAAGCTGGAGAAATTGATGACCATGGATCTTCATAAAACGGAAGAATCACTTACATTCTCTGGCTGATCCCTGGAGATATATTGTGGTTCTGTCATGATTGAAATCTTCTGATTAGAAGGACTACTCGCTGCTAATCCTTGGGGTGATACCTATATAGGATGTGGTAGGAGGGTGCCTTCAGTTCATCCTATTCTTGGATGACTTGTATGGACGAGTGTCTGACAGTGTAACAACCCGGAAAATGCGAACCAGTTTAAAATTTTTATTTTGGCGAATTTAATGAATTTTGAATATTTTAAATGAATTATTTTAAATAATAACGACGAAAAATTTATTTTGAATATAATTCAAACGAATATATTTATATAGATCGTCGTTAGAAAATAAATATTTATTTTAAATTATAAAAGGAATTGAAAATGGCGTGGCAGTTCGATAATTCGATTTCAAAATTCAAATGAATGTACAGGATTCAAAATAAACCGGATTTCAGTGAAACCAAAAATATTTGAATCTATTTGAGGATATCTTTCCAACGAATCCAAAAAATCAAAATTTCATAGCGGGAATCAAAAGTTACGTCCAGTTGAAAATTCAGAATAGTCGCTATAGAATTCTAACCCTTAAAAATGGAAATTTTGCAAATGACCTCGGTTTTCAACGAAACTACTTTTGTTGGATCCGTAGTGTGAAGTTATTGCTAGGTTTCAAATTTAGTAATTTTATGAATCAATATGTGAGCGTGGCAAAGGAAAACGCGTTTGACCAGTTCAGTGGATTTTAATCGACTGGAAAATGGCCATTTTTCAAACGGCCTCAGAATTTGACGAAACATGTTTTGTTAGGACCGTATCGTCAACACAAAGCTAGAATATATTTTTCGGGAATTTTTAGAGTTAGTATGTAGCCCCGGTAAATTGAAATGCGCGTTCAAATTCAATATATAGAGTTATATGTTGATTTTGACGAAAACTGACCGTAACGACCGAATCAGCTTACGATACATATCCCATTGTGCTCGAAATGGGGGTAATTAGCTAGGGACGATAGGCGGTGGGTCTCGTTTCGAGGTCGAAATTAAAAGTTACTTTATGGAATTAAATAAATATATTTTTATATAAAGGCCCTTGGCCCTTTACTCTCACTTCGAAGTCAAACAGAATAAATAAAAAACCGATCCTTCTCAGATCGGAAGGGGCGACGCCTGCCGCCATCGCCACCGTCGTCGGGCCCACCGCCGCCCCATCAGCCGCTCTTCCCGTCCTCCTCTCCTCCTTCTCCTTCCCCTCCGCTTACTCCCTCTCTCTTCTCTCCTATTTCGACGCAACCACCACGCCGCCGACCCAACGACCGCCGCACCCCCTGCTGCAGCCACCCCTCGCCTCCGACCACCTTGAACCCCTCCCCCCTCGCCACTGACCTTCTCTTCCCTCTCCTCTTCTTCGACAGTCAAACCTCCCCTCGTGCCCGGTAAGTTTTTAAATCATATATTTCTTATATGATATTAAAACTGAAATTAGCACATAATGACGTGATTTTTATTCGAACAAAGATATGATTTTTATATGCGTGGCAAACATCTAAAAATGTGATTTTTATCAAGTATGTAGCGAAGTAAGAATACAAATTTTTATTTGTTTGAACGACATAAACAAGATAATATTTTTAGATATGAAAAGATTGGATTTTTAATATAGAAAAGAATAGATTTTTAGTTGGGATTTTTATTTAGTAAAAATTCGATCTTTGTACATATAGTTTTAAATTAAAGTTTTGATTTTTACTTATATGGCTAGCATATAAAAATATGATTTTTATATAGGTATGATAGTATAAATATGATTTTTATTTAATTGGAGTAATAAAAATATGATTTTTATTATATGAGAAGTAAAATAAAAATACGATTTTTATGCTAGTATAAAGTTATGATTTTTATATATATTTGAGCAAAGTAAAAATATAATCTTTACAATGTATAGAGTGATAAAAAAAATTATCCAAGGAGTGATAATATAAAATATGTGATTTTTATATGTGTAGTGAATACGGAAGACGAAAGTAACAAGGGCGAGCACGACGAAGATTTTCCACATATGAAGTGTCGTGGAGTTGGGATAGCTTTGGTGAGAACTTCTCACTTTAAATCTTTTTTTCTGGTAAAAAATATATATATACTAGGATGCAGACGGTGCTTAGCAGCACCCGACACCCGTCGTCCACAGTCCATGGATGGCTTGTTTGTTTAGTTGATTGTTTGGTGATTGATTTATTTGTGTGGTTTATAAATTTGATAGAATTGATTGTGTGATGTGAAATGAAATAAAATAGTTTATAGTGGAAAATATTTTATAGTTAAAAATATAATTTTTAACGTGTATATAAAATAAAATATTTATAAACAAATCAGACGATTTGTTTATATACACATATTTGACTGATATTGATTGGGACGATAAATTTTACACATCGCCCAACTGCACAAATAAAATCTTTGTTTGATTGTTTGAAACCCCACACGGGTGATGGGATGATATTTGGCGTACACTAATCCCAATTAATAAATTGTATGTCGCTCGATTGGTCGACAGACTGTGTAAGCGTTAATAATATATATTTAATGCTTATGCAGTTGTGTGGTGCACTTTGGATGATGGTTGATTATTTATCGTTGCTATTATATACATGTGTTGTATGGAATCCATATAATTAACATTATATGGTAATTGATTGGGCCTCATTCCAATTGAGAAAATAAAGAAAATTATAAAATAAAGATTAACGTGTTGACGGTACTCATTTGTTGAGATTAGTCAGGTGGTGAAAGAAATATAGATTCATGTGTTGAACAGAATAAATATTCATTTGTTGAATAGAATAACGAAGTTATTGAAAAATATAAAGCCGTGTTGATTAGAGATGCGCTATTTTGACGCGAACGATATTGATATCTATTATATTCGTTTTTAAAATGAATATTTAGAAAGAGATGTAAAAATATATAATTGAATAGAAATAAATTCGAATTGAATTGAATAGAAATAAATTCGAATTGAATTGAATAGAAATTGAAATCGAATCAAATTGAAATCGAATCAAATTAAAATCGAATTGAATTGAATCGAATTGAATTGAATAGAAATTGAAAATCAAATCGAATTGAATAGAAATTGAATCGAATCGAATTGAATTGAAATTGAAATCGAATTTGAATGGAATTGAAATGAATTTAAAACGAACTTATAAGGAAAAATTTAATTTCGGTTTGAAATTGAATATGAAGTTGAAATTGTTTTTGAAACGAAATTAAAACGATTTATAAAATTCATTTTAAATAGAAATTGACAAAATATATATTATGTATATTATATATATATAATATAATGGCCTGAATAGAACGCGCCGCGCCGCGGCAATTCGTGAATTTCGACCATTGACTTCGAACTGACATTACGGGAGATCCGACCGTCGGATTCTCCTCAAACCGGAACCGTTGGGTTTGTATCGAAAAGAAATTTCCAATGAATATCAGAAATTTGAAATCTAACGGTTGGATTTGGAGATATGTCCAAATAAATTTCAGAAAAGGTCGTTGTAAGTGCAGTTCGATGGCTGTAGATGGAAATCGACTGTACGGGCCTTGATAAAATAATTAAAAATATCTATAATTTGTGTAAAATCGTAAGAAATGATTTGGGAAAAACTGGGATGAAAAACTCCATATTTGAAAAGATAAAAATAGATTTTTATCGAAATGAACTAGTTTTGAACTAGAATAAAAATCAATTTATTTTTGAAACAAATAAATTGAATTTGAAATGGATTTTAAATAACCAGAATTTCTAATATATTTAATTGGAATTGAAATAGAATGTGATTTGGGTTTATCGTGGACTGTGTTTTAAATAACATTAGTTCTTTAACCCAGTAAAAGCAGTTTTAATGAATCTTTAATTAGATTGAAATGTGGATTGATAATTTAAATTATCAAAATTGGGAAATGATCGAAAGGGGAGTATCTACAGTTTTACTCCTAGCGATAGTTAAATCTTTAATTAGATTTGAACGTGAAATGGTAATTAAATTTACCGATAACACCGTGGTATTAGTCAAGGGGTAATAACAGTTTTGCTCCATGGGATGAATAGGTTGGGATTGGGAAATAAAATAAATAATTACTTTGGTGTGGTTCGCTAATCCCGACTAGTTTGGGAACCCATAATATGGTTTGAAATGATATCCAAAGGAAGATTAAAGAATAAATTTAAAAGAATTTATCTTTTATAAAATTAATGGGAACCTTTCCCTAGGAGTGTGAATATCTGAATAAAAGAATATTCTGAATTGGAATGAGGCGTATATTGTGTTTCATAGCACTTGTTGATTAAGATATGCGAGTTATTCAGAAAGTCCGGGTATAACCCATTCTGAATAATTGATTCGACGACGAGTCGAAGAGATTGAAGACGGTGCAAGACCGACGATCTTCACATCGAATGGATGGGTGCTACTGATGCTCACGGTGGGAGTAGCTACCTTGAAGGGGCTAAAGTAGTAGCCGTCCGGACGTGCTTGGAGGTCGACGGATATGCGAGGAAAGTGCCTCCGGTTTCGTTCAGACTAGAACGGACTAGTAAATGGATGGTGTGTCTGACATTGTATTCCTTTATATTGTATTTGTTGATCTCTGCTAAATATATATCTGTTTGGCGGTGGAGAATTTATTCTCTTGCTTAACGCCCTTCTCTGAGACATACGAGCTCAGAGGTTATATATTGGAAGAAATCAGTGGTACGATATGGATTGATAGTGTGGCATGCTAAGATGCAGTGATCCAGACTTTTGTTGAAAAGCAAAGTTGGTGGATGATGATCAAAGCGCAGCTTTAATATAGCACGGCTTTGTGTATAGCGTTGATTCGCGAGCCTCACACCCCGGTATGGTGGTAAATTGATAGTTTGATCAGTATGCTTTTTAGAGGATGGGCACCTTAGTGGTGTCGTGGATTCGGTCGACCGAGATTGAGCTTAGTGCTCAGAGGGATATGGTAAGCGGTGTTTTCTCTCGCCGAGACGTAAGCCGCGGTGATACTCGATTTCCCAAAAGTGCGGATGTTCATTACAGTGTTTTCTCTAGTTGAGACGTAATCCGTTGTAGATTGCACTACGCGTTCGATCTTTCGAATCAGGAGCCACCATGATGGAAATCCAATTTCCAGATATGACATTTTGCGGTTTTGATTGTAGAGCCTAGTATTGGCGACATGATATATGGTACCCATGCCGTCTATGATTGATATATTTATATTTGAAGTTGTTTTCTTCACTTATAGTAATAATATAAGATGAAATTTCGCGTATCAAGCATATTTGGCTATTATAAGGGAAAACCCTATCCTTCGGCTTGCGTTGCATTGTGTGATGGGATCTGGGTCTTATAATAGCTTCATTGTTCTTTATTTAGCATTGCGCTGTTTGTTTTATGCACCGGTATTCTTGGGAGGAAACCCGTTTCGTGTTATACGGCGTGGTCCCTTGATTTACCTAACTTTACAAAGATTAACAACTGTTTTAGTTCTCACACCAGTCACATGACTGACGTGGAGTTTATTGTTTTAACCTAAACTCAGGGTGCACTTATTTTCCACACGGGCAGCTAGTAGTTTTGGTTTTGCAGATTTATATTCACAGGATCCTGATTTACAGCTGGAACGATGCTCGGAAAGCTCTGTATCCATGTGTTACTTTCAGTTGTGTATTATATTGTTTTTCCGTTGCTATGTAATTTATTGTAATCTCTGATATTTTCTGTGTAATATTTATTCATACTCTGTATGTTCTTGTATTCTGATGGAATTGTTGCAATATACAATGAAATGTTCTTCTGTTTGCGTTTTGATTTGTCATATTCTCAAGGTAATCCGGGCTCTCCTTCACGGGGAAGTTACGGGCTATCACAGACAGAGTGTTTCCAAAGGGGTCACGTACATTGATTTCTTCAAACGTACCTAGTTGATGGCGGAGAATGACCGTTCTCTTAGCTTCTCACCTAAGATATTTTTGTGGACGTCAATTAGTGATATCATACGAATCTGACAATGTGGCATTCAAAGTGCATGGAGACATGCTATGCTGAAGAATACGCTTAATTTCTAGCCTTATCAACCGGGAAATGGTATAAAATCGGGTAGGTCGCACCCATCAAAAGGGTATATCATTACCTGATCTGGAGAAATCAAATGCCTTCGGTTGTCCCTTTTTATTTTTGTATGTATGCTATCAGTTCGGTTGGCTGGCCCCCAACCGTGGTGTTGATATATTCAGTACTCTCAAGAGAAAGTGAGGGGCCGGTCATGTTTAGCCTGAATTGCAAGATGTTCATGTTGAACCCCAATGTATTTATCTCCAGAGATACATTGTCGGGAAGGTGGTCCCATACATTGCCAGGAAATCCATTCTCCAATAAGCGCCCTCGGTTTTGATTGTATACTATATATGTGAAGCGTGAGATGCAAGCGTTCCGCTAGATTGATATTTATTTGTATTTGGAAACCATAATAATATCAGAGTAATATTGTTTTCAAAAACTGTTTTTGGGTTATCGTAAGGTAAAAACCTTCTGTATTTATGTGTGGATTTGGTCTTACGATTATCCTTTTCTTTCAAAAAGATTTTTGACTTAAAAATCAAGTTGTGTGTTTAAACTTAGTGTGTTTTGCTCACTCTGGTTCACTAGACTGACCCATCGTTTGTAATGCCCAAGTTAGACTGGGTTGTACAGGTTTAGGTTATCGAATACTATGAAGAGACGAGCTGGAAAAGTCCAAACGTATGGTATCTTGTATTTATTCCGCCGTGTGTTGTATGTGAGGACAGATATTTATGACTGTCCAGATGCTTTATTGTACTCTAAAAATTTGTAAGTCTTCAAATTCTCTATAAAGATTATTTCTATATTACACTTTGTTCTGTTACGATGTGAGACTCTGATTATGTATTGTGTTTTTCTTCTTCTTACTCTTCTATTCTGATATTTCTTTCTTTCTTATCTCACCCTCTAACTTCTTTCTAATAACTATCTGTGTTTTCGATACTTGAGTTTTGGCAATAATAAAAAATTTATGTATTATTACCAGAATTCGGAAGTCGAATTCTTTTAGGTCGTTACAGTGTATCATTGTAACTCTAATGTAAAATTATTATTATTATAATGGTTTTTCCGTTCCAATGTGTAAGTACCACTAACGATTCGTCCTTACAAACGATTCGAGTCGGTTTAATTACTTGCTCGAAGCGGGCAAAAAGTCGGATCGTTATATTAAGTGGTATCAGAGCTTTGGTTTATACAAAGCTTTGGGGTTTGACTCATCAGAGCAGAAGGAAAGGACTCACCAGAGATTGAGGAGTAATTCATTCGAGATAGGGTTATTAATACCTTGGGATGAGTTTAAGACTATTATATAAGAGAGAACGCATATTCATGTAAAAATGGTTTGGTTTTGAAAAGTTATAGTTTAAATACAAAAGAATATGAATTGAAAAGTTATGTTGGTTTTGAAAGAATATGTTTTGAAAAACATACATGGTTAACTTGAATAATTTATATAACTAAAATTTGAATATGAACATCTTGTGATTAGAATTTCGCAAATTTACTGAGGATGTTCGTAAATAATCCAAGTATGAAAAGATTTGTAAATTTAAGAATTTGTTAAAATAAAGTTTTGGAAAATGATTAAGGTAAATTAAACTTAAAAAAATTAGGTTAGAACTTAAGTTTTTGAATTAACATAGAAATTATCGATGATTTTGGATAGTCGAAAAATATTGATAAATGAATGAATCTAAAGTTAAGAGGTTTGAATATAAAGAGTAAATGTGGACTATAGGTATTGGGCTTATTTCATCCAAATTTAGGAGTAGTCTTAACTTCTCAAATTTCTTTCCATTAGTAGGTAATATAAGAAGATAAAAGGATTTGAATAAGATAAGGTAAATTAAGGGTAGCCAAACATTAAAGGACTTAAACTTTTAGATTTGAGAATCAGAATTCTCAACAAGTTTTGGCAGTCAACGCATTAAAGGAATAAAATATGTAAGTACAAATACCTTGTGAACTAAGTTTCACAATTTGACTGAAAGGTATTTGGTATTTAGAAATAAGAAGTTATCTAAAGGTACTTAGATAAATTCAGTTGTAAGGTAGTATGTAAAGGTTAAACAATGATTTTTGGAACTTTAAATTTGAAGGAAAATAGGTTTCACAACTTACAGAATTCAAGATAAATAGTTAATTAAGATCAAAACCTAGAAAAACGACTTCTAACTCTAAAATTTCCTTACTAATTTTAGGGCGGTAGACAACTAAGTTTTAGATAATATCTAGCTCAGTTTATTACTAGTAGTTTAGTAGCAGCTCGGGATCTGATGACTTAGATGGATGTACGTTCGATCCTCTGAGTAACGCTGAGAAGAGTGATATGGAGTCAGAGGCTTCTTGTAACGTCCCGTACTTTTGGCCGATTATTTTAAATTATTTTGAATTTAAATATTTGGGTTTAACCATTTTATTTTGAATATGTTATTAATATTAATAATATAATATTATTTTATTTTCAAAAAATTTGGGAAATGCTGAATTTACCATATAAGGTGAACGAGCGATTCAAAATGGTTTAATATTTGTTTATATTGAATTATAATAACGATTCGTTTATTTAAACGGCGCCAGAACGTTTAATTTATAATTTAATTATAAAACAAGCTGCAGCGACGCGCAATTCGTAATATTGGGTTTTGAACTTTAAACGGCCGTACATGATCCAATACAAGTCGGATTTTCTCGAAACAAGAAACATCCAAATCTGTTGGATAATATTTTTCTAATGAAAGAGAAAAATCAAGTTTTTGTGTTGTAGATTTTGTTTTATGTCCAAATCAAATTTTAAAATAGTCGCTATAAAATTCCTTTATATATTATAGCGGTTTATTATGTTAAAATAAAGGGTTTTTATTTTATTTTATATCGAATTGGCTTGAAACTCAACCCGAGTTATTTTATCTTGGTTCTTTATGAAATTCTGATCGTGTATGACCAATTTTTATATTTTAATATTATTATATTGAGGTATTTTTAAATTGGTTTATTTTAATGTGAATTAGACCTTTAAAAAGGGACTTTATTCAAACGACCTTCGTCTTAGACAAAACAAATTTTATTGAGACCATAATAGCTAATTATAGCTAGGTTTCAAGTTGCGCGTCAATCCGTGTTATTCTATGAGCGTGGCAAAATAAAATGTAAATTAAACGACCATTTGGCCGTAAACGAGCGCCGTTTGAGCAAACGGACTCAGAATTCGATGAAACAAGTTTCGTTAGGACCGTATCGTCAAATTATACTATGACCTCCATTCTCGTCACAAACGGGGTTTGTATGTGAGCATAGGAGCGAATAAACAACGTTCAGAAATTGCGATAGACACGAAATAAAAATCGTTATCAGCGTCGCTCGTCACATCAAGTTAAAATAATAATTTTTTACCATTATATATACACCTAGAATCAGAATTTCAGCTCAAAAACATTTCCTCCATTCATGAAAATTTGCAAAATAGTCCCTGTTCATTAAATAATTTATTTCTCTAAATCCGTCGAAATTTGCTATGGCAATCCAAAGCAAATTTATAGATCGGCTCGATGCCGAGCTACTGTAAAAAGTTGGGGGTGATCGGACAATTGTGGTCGCCAGAATCGACCTAAAACTGGCGAGATTCAGTTCCGTTCTTTGGCAAATTGGAGGAGCTGTGGTCGATTTCAGGGATCTAGACCAGGGGGAAATGAAGAGGGAAGGAAGAGCTTTCAGATGGTGGTGGTCTCGAGTCTTACGGTGGTTGGAGGTGGAAGAAATTGCCAGTTGATCAGAGTGGTCAGTTTTTGAGTTCAATTTTAAAGTGTGATCGGAAACTTGGTCTTTCCGGTGCCGTCGATGATCGTTGGTAGAGGACGCCTGAAGAGCGATGTGCTAGAAGGCGAGGGGGTTCAATCGCCGGTGGTGGCGTTAGTTCTGGTGGTGCGAGGCGGTCGCAGTGCAGGGTTGAACGGATTCGGGTTTAAGGGAAATTCCAGCATTTTGGCAGTGAGGTGGGGGTCGTCGTTTTTGTTGAAGGTGGCTGGTGGAAGCGCGGTTGCGATGGGTGTGTCGGAGTTGGTCACGGTGGTCTTGGGTGGCGCCGGAGTTCGGTTTTTGGAAGGGATGTCCGGTCGTGAAGAACAAGAGGATAAATCAAAGGTGGTATCGTGTTTTTGTGAGGACCAGAAATGAAAACGCGTGAAGACGGTAAAGGTCTGATGACGTGGCCTAAGGTTTAACATTAATTAAGGTTTAACGCAATGATTAGGTCATAATTGTTTAATATAAAGGTTAAGAATCGTTTAATTTTTATAATCTTTGAATTAGTGTAACTTCGTCATACGATAACGAAATTTCGCGAAATAGGATCCGTTGGGATCGCAGAGACGAGCTCTAGACAATGGCGTTGACTGGGAATCGATTTGACACAGTTGGGTTTTCAGTCAATTTTAAACGATTGAAATTGAATGGAACAAACACGTCAACCGTATAAACTGATGAGTTAATTCTCACACTTTTCTGGACTTCTATGATGTGATAAATCCATATAAAAATATAAATTAGTTGATTGGCTGCTTTGGTTGCTAATGGTTGATCTAATGGTTGCTGTTAATTATACTATCATCATTAATTTATTAGTTTGAAGAATATATTATCATGAAATGTTATAACAGTCTGTGATGCAGGGAAGAACAGGTTGGAGGAATCCGACGGGATTCCTCGAAATAATTTGTTTGTTGATTATTTTTGCATTGTTTACACATGAACTGTTTAAACCCCAAATGACACCGAAACCTATTTGGACAGTGATGGTTGAATGGATATTAACCATAATGTAATTTTAACTTATCGGCAGTATTGATTAAGTGGTTGGCAGTAAAGGCCTAAAATTATCTGTTTTAGAACGTCGTTCTGCCGTCAGGCGAATTGACGTAATATTTAGTGATAAATTTATTTTTAACTAAATTTAAAGTTTTAAATTTATATAAGTCAAATAAAAAATGGGAATTTTATAAATATATTTATATTTAAATCATAATTTATAGAAGGGACCATTACATGTTTTCTATAACATATTTTATGTTATGTTTTGAATGGTAAATATAGTTGGAAAGTTTACTCGTTGAATTAAAAAGAATCTACGTGTAAAGTGGGTTTTCAAATCAAAGGAAAGGGTTTTAAAAAACCCATAGTAAATAGGTGGAAATGGAATAACAGGTGGTTAAGTGGTAAACTTCTATTATCTTAAGATAAGGCGTCGTCGGTCAAGGTCTGAGAGGTAATTAGAAAACCCTAACTTGAACGGCTTCGTTATTATCGAGACATAGTATTAGTTTGAAATTTGGTAGGAGAGTGATTATCGAGTTACTTGTGTTTAAGAATTTTTTTTCATTTGTTTAAATAACCTTTTAAAAAGAATTAACTAGGCTTGTTTTAGTGAATCATAAAGATAACTATTTTTATTTAATGATGTTAACTAAAGCGAGTGTTGATAATTGGAATTTCTTTTATTTTTAAACAAAATAAAGGAATTATGGTAAGAACACGAAGTTTAATTCAAAGTATATGAACAGAGTTGTAAAAAAAGAGTTTTTACCCAAAGCGATGATTTTTACACCTAAGAGTTGGACTAAGTGAAATATTTCATTTGATACAAAGGAGGATTTTGGTAATTAAATCATGGCGTTGTTTAAATAGAAATATAACGATATTTCCAGTGATAAAGGAAATAAAGAGTGAAGTTTGTAATTCGTTATTCCAAAGAAAATATGGCAATGTAAATTGAAAGATTTTGAATACAAATAAGAAACCAGTAAACTTTAAAGTAAACGATGTATATTCTAACATCGTTGGACCACAATTGAAGAATGAATCTACTCAATACCTTTGAAATAAGAACATATAGGGATTTTCCAAGTAAAAGAAATGGAAAGGATTTAGCGAATATATAGCGAGGTTTTGAAATAAAGGAATGAATAGAGTCTGGTAAATAAAGATACACTAGTGTTTTCAATATAACGAGAACAATGGGATTTGAAGTAAGAATGTGAAATTGATCATAAAAATTGGTGGACTAGTTTTAAATGAAATATGTCATTTTAAAAGACTAGAGCTGGCAACGTACTGAACAACATCGTTATGGTTTGATAGTTAAAACACCGACTATCAAACGAACTTGTCTTTTACCTTTTTAACGTGTTTTTTCGAAGAGACTGGGATGGGAACTAGACCCAAAACCACTTCGAATCAACTATGCGAACGTGACTAACTTGAAAGAGATAGAGACAGAGTAAATTGAAGACCGTAGATATTTATAAAATGGAAGGGTTGCTTATAATCTCTAGTTTAGCGGCCAGAGGTATACTGTGACTCTGTCGTGGTTAAAATCTACGGATTTGCAAGGACTACTCGCTACAGATCTATAGGGTGATTCCTAGGATGTGGTAGGAGGATGCCTTCGGTTCATCCTGTTCCTGGATGACTTATATGGACGAATGTCTGACAAAGTATTTCCAAAGGAATCACATACGTTGTTTTCTTCAAACGTACCAAGTTGGTGGCATAGTAGGGAAACTTCTTTAGCCTAACAACTAGAGTATTTTTGTGGAAATCAATTAAGTGATTTCTGGAGGATCTCACAATGTGGCATTCAAAGTGAATGGAGATATACTGTGCTGAAGGATAAGCGTAACCTCTAGCCTCAGCAACCGGGAAATGGCTCAAAATCAGGTAGGCAGCATGGCTATGTGGGTCACACCCATTAGGGTATATCATTACCTGATCTGGAGGAATCAAATGCCTTCGGTTGTCCCTTTTATTTTAATTGTATGCATGTTATCAGTTCGGTTTGCTGGCCCCCAACCGTGGTAATGATATATTCGGTACTCTCAAGAGAAATGAGGGACCGGTCATGTATGAGCCGGGTTGCAAGACGTTCTTGTTGAACCCCAATGTATTCGTCTCCGGAGGTACATTGTTGGAAGGTGGTCCCATACTTGCCATAGCTTGAATCCATTCTCCAATACGAGCCTGTAGGTTTTGATTGTATACTATATATGTAGAGCGTGAGATGCAAGCGTTCTACTAGATTGATATTTATTTGTGATTTGATAGACATTATTATAATATCAGAAAAGATATTGATTTCAAACTGGTTTGGGTTATGATAAGGTAAAAACCGTCTGTAGTTTATGAGTGGGCTGGTCTTACTATTATCCTTTTATTTCAGAAAGGATTTGTCAAAGTTAAACAAGTTGTTTGTTCTGTGAATTTATCACTGAAAGTATTCCAGACTGACCTGGGTGAATTTTCTTTGCTTCAAATGTGCTCGGGTCAGACCGAGTATATTTACATGTTAGGTTTTCGCTGGACTTCGGGAGCTAGAAGCAGGAGGCTTCACCGTTAGATATATAAAGTGTATTTTAGCTGTGACAGATATATGTTGTACTCTGATGTATGGTATGAATATACAATTTTCTTTTGTATAAAGAAATTTGATATATTATATATATTCGTTCCAATTTGAGATTATGATGTGTTCTTCTTTATCTTCTATTCTAATATTTCTTTCTTTCTTTTCTCACCCTCTAAATTCTTTCTAATAACAATCCAGTATTTTTCGATGCTTGAATAGTCGACATGGTGATTTTATGTCGATTTTTGGGGTCGAAAATCCTTGGGTCGTTACAGTGGTATCAGAGCTATTGGTTTTGTGATAACCTTGGCTCTGTGGCGTGACTCAATAGAGATGGGGTTAGTAATACCCTAGATTGAGTTGGGTATACATATATGAGGGCGCGTATTTGTAATTTGATATTAAATTATTTTCAATTTTTTTTGCCTAATATATTTTTATAAAGCAGTAAAGGTAATAATTTTCTTAAATTATTATAATTGGGCAGTTAAATTTACCAGTGTTGGCTGGAATGGATTGATTACGAGGTTGGATTGAACCAACCAGAGGACATTTCATATTTGAAATTCAAAAATGTAAAACATGAACTTTAGTTGAGCTAAAATGAATTATATAAGATATGATTTGGATTGGAATGTCGTAATAAAATATGACTTAAGTCGATGGATATTTGACTTGAGTTGGGAGTAAAAACATTTACTAATATTAATTTGAATGATATGGTTGGATTGTGTGGTGGATTGTTTGAATATAACCTTGGAATGATTGAACTTGGTTGAAAACCAATCGGAATAAATAAGTTAATCCAAGATGACTTAATCAGAATGAGTTACTAAGACTTGGTTATAATTTAATACCTGAGAACTGGGTAAAGTGGTATGATTATCTCAAACTGGTCGGTATAAACGATATGAATGATATGGATGATATGGATGCTTAAACCTTATTGAACTTGTCTTGAAAACTACTGAAGTTTACTAGAGGTGAGAACAGGTGCAGAAGAGTTAATTCAACTTGAAAACCTATCCAAGAGAATTCTGGAATCACTTAAATCCAATTTGGCCTGCTAATTAAGCAAGCACAAGTATAATTTATCGCTTATCGAACAATAGCGCTCACAAAAAGGTACGCCTATGCAAAATATAAAATTTTGGGTTTTGTTTGGGTTTTGAGATTGGATTTTGGATTTTTCCGACCGTGTTGGTCGATGTATATCTATTTATTGAACCTGCGATTTTGCAGATGTCCTCCGTACAAGGGAGACTATGCCAAAAATTTTCCAAAATTTAAGGTGTTAGAATATTTTTGAAGATTTTCGGAAAATTTTATTATTTAATTTAAATTGGTTTAAAAAGCCGCTGGGTTAATTTTGGAAATAAAATCGAATTTTAATTAAATATTTTTGTAAGGATAATGGGTTGCAGCATGTCTTCTACCCTAGCAATTTCGAGGATGAAATTATTTTAAGGGTGAAGGAATGTAACGTCCCGTACTTTTGGCCGATTATTTTAAATTATTTTGAATTTAAATATTTGGGTTTAACCATTTTATTTTGAATATGTTATTAATATTAATAATATAATATTATATTATTTTCAAAATATTTGGGAAATGCTGAATTTACCATAGAAGGTGAACGAGCGATTCAAAATGGTTTAATATTTGTTTATATTGAATTATAATAACGATTCGTTTATTTAAACGGCGCCAGAACGTTTAATTTATAATTTAATTATAAAACAAGCTGCAGCTGCACGTAGTTCTTAATATTGGGTTTTGAACTTTAAACGGCCGTACAAGATCCAATACAAGTCGGATTTTCTCGAAACAAGAAACGTCCGAATCTGTTGGATACTATTTTTCTAATGAAAGAGAAAATCAAGTTTTCGTGTTGTAGATTTTGTTTTATGTCCAAATCAAATTTTAAAATAGTCGCTATAGAATTCCTTTATATATTATAGCGGTTTATTATGTTAAAATGAAGGGTTTTTATTTTATTTTATTTTATAACGAATTGGCTTGAAACTCAACCCGAGTTATTTTATCTTGGTTCTATATGAAATTCTGGTCGTGATGACCAATTTTAATATTATAATATTATTATATTGAGGTATTTTTAATTTTGTTTATTTCAATGTGAATTGGACCTTTAAAAAGGGACTTTATTCAAACGACCTTCGTTTTAGACGAAACAAATTTTATTGAGACCATAATAGCTAATTATTGCTAGGTTTCAAGTTGCGTGTCAATCGGTGTTATTCTATGAGCATGGTAAAATAAAATGTAAATTAAACGACTATTTGGGTGTAAACGAGCGCCGTTTGAGCAAACAGACTCGGAATTCGATGAAACAAGTTTCATTACGACTGTATCGTCAAATTATACTATGACCTCCATTCTCGTCACAAACGGGGTTTGTATGTGAGCACAGGAGCGAATAAACCAAGTTCAGAAATTGTGATAGACACGAAATAAAAATCTTTAGTTAGCGTTGCTCGTCACATCAATTTAAAATAATAATTTTTACCATTGTATATACACCTAGAATCAGAATTTCAGCTCAAAAACATTTCCTCCATTCATGAAAATTTGCAAAAAATCCCCTGTTCATTAAATAATTTATTTCTCCAAATCCATCAAAAATTTGCTATGGTAGTCCAAAGCAAATTTGTAGATCGTCTCGATGCCGAGCTACTATAAAAAGTTGGGGGTGATCGGACACTTGTGGTCGCCGGAATCGACCTAAAACTGGCGAGATTCAGTTCCGTTCTTTGGCAAATTGGACGAGTTGTGGTCGATTTCAGGGATCTAGACCAGGAGGGAAATGAAGAGGGAAGGAAGAGCTTTCAGACGGTGGTGGTCTCGAGTCTTACGGTGGCTGGAGGTGGAAGAAATTGCCAGTTGATCGGAGTGGTCAGTTTTTGGGTTCGATTTTAAAGTGTGATCAGAACCTTGGTCTTTCCGGCGCCGTCGATGATCGTTGGTAGGGGATGCCAGAAGGGCGATGTGCTGGAATGCGAGGGGTTCGATCGCTGGTGGTGGCGTTAGTTCCGGTGGTGTGTGGCGGTCGTAGTTCAAGGTTGAACGGTTTCGGGTTCAAGGGAAATTCCGGTGTTTTAGCAGTGGTGGGGGTCGTCATTTGTGGTGAAGGTGGCTGGTGGAAGCGCGGTTGCGATGTGTGTGTCAGAGATGGTCACGGCGGTCCTGGGTGGCGCCAGAGTTTGGTTTTTGGATGAGATGTCCGATCGTGAAGAACAGGAGGATAAATCGAAGGTGGTATCGGGTTTTTGTGAGGACCAGAAATGAAAACACGTGAAGATTCCAAAGGTCTGATGACGTGGCCCATGGTTTAACGTTAATTAAGGTTTAAGGTAATGATAAGGTTTTAATTATTCAATTTAATTTATTTAATATAAAGGTTAAGAATCATTTAATTTTTGTAATCTTTGAATTAGCGTAACTTCGTCATACGATAACGAAATTTCGCGAAACAAGATCTGTTGGGATCACAGAGACGAGCTCTAGACAATGGCGCTGACTGGGAATTGATTCGACAGTTGGATTTTAAGTCAATTTTAAATGCTCAATTGAAATTGAATGGAACAAACATGTCAACCGTCCACCGTATAAACTGGTGAGTTAATTCTCACACTTTTCTGGACTGCTATGATGTGACAAATCCATATAAAAATATAAATTGGTTGATTGGCTGCTTTGGTTGCTAATGGTTAATCTAATGGTTGCTGTTAATTATATTATCATCATTAATTTATTAGTTTGAAGTATATATTATCGTGAAATGTTATAACAGTCTGTGATGCAGGGAAGAACAGGTTGGAGGAATCCGACGGGATTCCTCGAAATAATTTGTATGTTGTTTATTTTTGTATCGTTTACACATGAACTATTTGAACCCCAAATGACACTGAAACCTGTTTCAGTGATGGTTGAATGGATATTAACCGTAATATGATTTTAACCAATCGACAGTATTGATTAAGTGGCTGGTAGTGAAGGCCTAAAATGTACTATTTTAGAATGTCATTCTACCGTCAGGCGAATTGATGTAATATTTATTGAAAATTTTATTTTTAACTAAATTTGAAGTTTTAAATTTATATAAGTCAAATAAAAATTGGGAATTTTATAAATATATTTATATTTAAATCGTAATTTATAAAAGGGACCATTACCTTTTTTCTATGACATATTTTATGTTATGTTTTGAATGGTAAATATAGTTGGCAAGTTTACTCATTGAAGTAAAAAGAATCTACATGTAAAGTGGGTTTTCAAATCAAAGGAAAGGGTTTTTAAAAACCCATAGTAAATAGGTGGAAATGGAATAACAGGTGGTTAAGTGGTAAACTTCTATTATCTTAAGATAAGGCGTCGTCGGTCAAGGTCTGGGAGGTAATTAGAATACCCAAACTTGAACAGATTCGTTATTATCGAGAGATAGTATTAGTTTGGAATTTGGTAGGAGAGTGATTATCGAGTTATTTGTGTTTAAGAGATTTTGTCATTTGTTTAAATAACCTTTTAAAAAGAATTAACTTGGCTAGTTTTAGAGAATCGTAAAGTTAACTATTTTTATTTAATGATGTTAACTAAAGCGAGTGTTGATAATTGGAATTTCTTTTATTTTTAAACAAAATAAAGGAATTATGGTAAGAACTCGAAGTTTAATTCAAAGTATATAAACAAAGTTGTAAAAAAAGTGTTTTTGCCCAAAGCGATGATTTTTACACCTAAGAGTTGGACCAAGTCTAAACTGAACCGAGCAAGCTGATTAAACTTATCCACGTATTCCCTAACGGTCATGTCCCCTTGCTTTAGTGATAGGAACCTCTCCATCTGAAGGTTTTCTTCTGCTGATGATAGAAACCTTAGTCCAAACCTTCTCCTAAAATCATCCCAAGTTTGAATTGGCCTAGTAGTGGTGGTGACTACCCACCAATATGCAGCTTCCCCTTTTAACAGCCATACCGCCAACAGAACTTTCCTACGGTCTTCCATATCAAAGATAGCAAAGAGGTCTTCAGTTTCCTTTAACCAGTTTCTTGCCTCAACAAAAGTCTCCGTCCCAACAAAATTCTTGCCACCCATCGCCTTAAAGTCCTTGCAAATCTTCGCGAAATCCGCTTGTGGATGCTGAGGAGGAGGAGGAACCTCAGCTACGGGAGGAGGAGGAATGTTCGTGGGGCCGGCTTCATTCTCCCTTGCCTCCATGTACCTTCTAAACCAAATAGGTACTGGTACGCCCTCCAGAATGGCAAAATTATCGGCCATACTGGAACGAAGAAAAAGATAGATTGAGAACGAGGAAACAAAGGATAGTGCAAATGGCTTTTGGGGAATAGCCTTTTAAAATAAACTAGACTTTTCTTGGAAAATACTTAATTGGTTTTGAAAATAGTTTTTCAAAAGGTAAGTTTTAAAAACCTTTTGTTCAATCTCGTAAACCTTATGCTCTGATACCAAATGTAACACCCCACCTCCGCCAGGGTCACTCTTGCAAGTACACTGGCTTTGGAGGGGTGTTGGACAAGGTAAACATGCACAAAGATATCACAAGACATAACATATAAGTAAAACAGAGTAAGTAAAGCAGCGGATAAAACTACTATTTCAAAACCATAGTCAAGTTACATCAAAGTACTTAGTCATTATTTTCCAACTACTACAAGTCTAGAAACATAAACTGAAAACTGGAAATAACATAAAGTAAACTATCCCCAAAAGTAGAAGTGGTAAAGCCATAGCGAGCTCAAGTCCAAACCGTACATATCCAGAAAGCAAGCTAAAGATCCAAGCTAGGTGGTAGTGTTCCCACCCTGAGAATCTGGGGGGGGGGAACGGAAGAAAAGAGGCGAAAGAAAACGGGTCAGTCAAAAAGACTGGTAAGTCCTACCTACTATTAGTATAAAAACTAATAAAGTTAACTGGACATGTAAAACAGAGATGAAACATAGGATGATAACTGGCATGGTGAAAAGTTAACAAGATAGATCAAGTGTGGCATCGCATATACAATGTTAAGTTGCACCAGGTGTACTAGTATTCTAATCCATGTCAAGTATAAACAAGAAATGACCCTTGGCCCAAAGTTGGCCCAATATCATGAGTTGACCTAAATCAAGGTCCAACTACACGGTCTAGTCGATCGGCTCCCTATAAGCCTAACTCGTCATGTATCAGTGTCATACAGCCTAATCATGGAATGTAGTTAACTGTGTAAGGTCCACCCTAGGGTGTATCCAGCCCTAAGGTGTAAACCACAGACACAATTCAAGCACGCACAGTCTAAACCTACCGGTGTCCATGTTCAACTCCGGACTTAATGTGCACGACCATGGTCCGCCTGAACAACCGGTGCACTATTCAGCCGTCTCTTTTGGTCTCTTACAATCAGTCCAGTAATCGTGCACCACCCTGGCCTAGTCCAGGGTATCCAGATACACCCAAGTGGGTTACTGCTGAAAAGGAACACGCAACTAGGATTTCAAGCGGGTTAAGTGTGGTTAACCCTATCCTAACCATGTATTGAGTTGGTCAAGTGTATCCAAGCAGTTCATGACTTAACCCTATCAATACATCATGTTTATTTGGTTAAGCATTCAAGTAGTCCATGACTTAACCCTACCAACCCATCGTGTTTAATTGGTTAAGTATTCAAGTGGTCCATGACTTAACCCTACCATGAGGCATTAATTAACTTAATGCACCCCAACCTCTCACATTAGACTTTGTTGTGGTTACTAGTTAAGCCGGGCGGGTCCGGGTACCTTTACACCACAACCTAGTCTAACCTCGGGTTTCAAGTGCGATGTGACCAACTACTCACATTGGGTCCTATTGTTTGTAGCCACTAGTTAAGCCGGTCGGTTCTGGGTAGATTTATGCTACAAACTCAACCCAACCTCGAGTTGACCACCTTCATGTTTTCTACATGTCATGTCCACGTTCATGTTTTCAAGCATAATCACATGTCATATTTTCAAGTCATGTTTCATGTCATTTAAGTTTACCCATGACGTAACCCATCGCACGTAAGTTCGCATCAACGCACATAGATCAAAAAGGGGAACATAATGATATGACAAGTTGGGCATAAAGTGGCAAAGTCTATCACAAGTTCAACATGGTGATATATGAGGCAAAAGTGTTCAACATACTAGCATATGGCCTCAACATGTATGATAACATAAAAGGTGACTTACCTTAAACATATCAAATAGCATAAGGGTGCTTTGGCCTCAAGCATGCATAATAGCATAAGGGCGATTTGGCCACAAGCATGCATAATAGCATAAGGATGCTTTGGCCTCAAGCATGCATAATAGCATAAGGGTGCTTTGGCCTCAAGCATGCATAATAGCATAAGGGTGATTTGGCCACAAGCATGCATAATAGCAAATAGGCTCAATACCATTATATGCATGTTAAGGAACATGAGGGGTTAAGGTTTGTTAACATGCATAAGCCATAATCCATCTCATAGCATTTTTCCCAAAGGTCAACATGAACGGTACTAGGTTCATGATAGTGCCACAATCATAGATCAAGAGAGGCATGAATAGATCTATGCATACAATGATAGGTTCAAGGCAAATATTGCACTTAGGTCCAATTCCAATCTACATATGTATGGCATTAAACTTAGCAAATAGGGTGATACACTTGTGATTAGCATATAGGTTCATAACATCATATGCAAGTTAACATCAAGGTTTTAAGATGGTTCTATGTTGTATTTATGCATAACTACCAAATTCTATGTTGCATTATGCATAACCACCAAATAAAGCTCATAGCTTTCTACCCAAAAAGTCAAGGTGATAGTCCCATAACCATAGATCAAAAGAGTCATGTATAGATCTATGCATACAATGATAGATGCAAGGCAAGTGTTATGCAAAAATCCCATTTCAATTTGCTACATGTCATATTAAGTTCATAGTTTAAATCTAAGAGTAGAATAGGGCTTACAAAGCGTGGCTATGAGAACTAGAACACAATAGAACAAGATAGAGATGTTGTAGAAGCTCTAAGGACCCTCAAATCAAACAAAGCTCCAAGTTGTCTTGTTGGAGAAGAAGCAAATCCCTTGATTTGGTGAAGAAAGCTAACTCTGCTCTCTTGGTTTGATGTAGAAAGATTGCACTTTGGCCTTGAATCTAGTTTTGGAAGCTCAAGTTCATATGAATGAAGATGGAGGCTGATCGACGCTAGTCTATGAATTAGAAAAGCGCGACATTTGTAATAAATTCTGCAAGCATACAGGCGTGTAGCATACAGGTCGAACACAGGGAGGTTTAATTAAAAATTATTATTTATTTTTCTTGGGCGTGTTATACGAAGCTGGAGGTTGATTTTACAAAACAAATAAAAAGTGAAACTACAATTAAAAGATGCAATTGAATTTACTGCAGATTCGAATCTAATCGGATCTGTAATAATTTCAACGATTAAAGATAAAATAGAACGATGGAAATAAAATTGCAAAACAGAATTAAACGAACAGAAAATAACAATTAGGATTACCGCTGAATCTAATCAGACGGTCAATCCCTAACGAAAAGAAATGCAAAAGACAAATAGTGTTCTACCGAATCTTATCGTGTAGACAACACTAATTGCTAAGAAAAATAGAAAATTGCATAAAAAGAAAAATGAGTTTTATTGATGAAGAAGAGAATAGAATGAGATAAATGATAGGATGGTGGCTACAATGCCATTACAAGGGTATATATAGGATAGATAGCCAAACCCTAACCCTAACCCTAATGGTAAATGGGCCTGGTCATTAGACCACTAATTAGTTTACAATGAGAAACATAAATGGGCCTTAGATAAATAAAGCAAATTTGGGCCTTTTCTCTTTTTCCTCTTGCTTCCTTGATATTTCTTCATTGATTTGTGATGTGCAAAGCCTTTTTATCACTCCTTTTCTTGTCCAACAGCAACTAGATGTGATATCTTCATCTACAATTCTTCAAAATGCAAATACACAGCAAATTGAACTCTATTTCTCAATATTTCTGGTTGCATGCGGGCTGGGTTGGACTATCTGTAAAAATAACAAAACAATACCCAAGTAATATTTATTTATATACAAAAGATAAGATATAAGAGCATAAAATAAACACATTTCTATGTCAATCAAATGCCCCCACACTTATCTTTTACTCGTCCTCGAGTAAAACAAAAAATGAAAAACTAAACTAGATAGGTCACACTTTCGTAGGAAACACGATTGCATTGAGCGTATGCAACAAGCCGTTAAACCTTTAGGTGTCCCTAGTAGGACGAGTGGTGTCTCGTGAGGGTTCTCAGCGGATACTACCCACAAAATCCAAATGCAGTATGCTATGATTCTAATGAAACTACATGAATGCAATGGACGTATGACAACACGACTTATTTCAGGAAAGTGGTACAACAAATTAAGTTAATAATTTCTAACTTGTTGATTTTATTTTAGATACCTCGACTTGTCACAAATTTTCAATATAAATCAAGTTTTCAAATGTTAAATTCCAGTTTGGCCAGTTAGTTCGGTCGATAACATAGTGCAGCCATGAAATAAATTCTTAGTTTGCTTGGCACAGTTTGCAAAGTGGTATTCTAATTTTCTCATGTATGGCTAGTCAAATCAATAAGGTCAAGAAGTGTTTGGGTATCATCGCTTATTCTTTATTCTATAAAATTTTAAGATTTATGATTAAGTACATACACCTAACTAAAAGGACCAAGGTTTACCACCCATGCACTGCCTCGCGGACTAACGGAGAGTGGGTAAAGAGCTTGGCGGATTGTGCAGGCCGACTTTGACTTTGTCAACAACGTGTCGGTAATCCTTAGGTGTCCAATCTCATAAAATGAGACCAAGATATTCCAACTTTGACTTTGTCAACAACGTGTCGGATAGAGCTTGGCGGGTTTGCACACCAACGCTCGATATACAAGCAATGTTGGATACCCTTGGAATACTATTATTATAATTGAAATTATAAGCACAACAGAGAGTTACGCGAATTCAACTTAACACAACTCAGTTTTAAAGATTTGAAAAGCCAATATAAGTATTTTAAGTCCTCCACTTATTTAAACAAAGTCTACAATATAGAATAGATTTCATGGCCATCACCTAAGAATCTCCCTATGTACCGGTTACACTATTATCCCTCAAAATTAAACTTTTCATTATATTTCAAATTTGAACTTAGCTGAGAGAGAAAAATACTATCAACTGGCTAAAAATTGTAAACTTATTTTGTTGTATCAATTGAAAATGAGTCGTATTTAAAAAAAAAATTTATGGTATATTACTACAATCTAAAATGCATGATGGTCCTATTTAAATGGCTGAAAATAAAAAGAAATAAAAACAAAGAAAAATGAAAATGGATGAAATGCAGACTCCCCCCACACTAGAACTAAACAGTGTCCACACTGTAATTTTTTTCTATATTTGAAAGATAGTACCCAAAGGTGTATCAAATGCAAAATAATTTGAAGAATGAAATGTAATTTAGCTATATGTAGGGATGGATCATATGTACAATGATATATGTGTTTGCGGTGCACGTGATGCAAAGAATTCCACCAACTTTCCCCCCACACTTGGTTCTAGCCCAATGAATCCCATTCGCACTATGTCTAGGCATGTTTTCTAGTAAGCAAAGGTTTTTGAAAACCATCTCATCTTTATACCTAGATTTATAGTCCAACAGATAAATGTCCAGGGTCATCCTAACACGAAGTTTTTCAACCAAGCCAGCATTCCAAAAGTAATTCATGTGTTCCACAAATTTATCAGTGTAATTGTTCAAAAATTTGTGATCGTATGTAAATTCAGTGAAATTTGAATTCTGAGTGTTGTTCAAGACTATGTGATCACAATTTTCAATTTTATTACTGGACAACATATTTTCAACACTAACAATTTCAAGTGCGTTTGAAATTTCCTCAAAGTTAAAATTTTCAAACTTGGATTGGTGACTTGATTCTATTTCATCCTCGTTATTTAAAAGTTTAAGTTCATCTGCGAAAAGTTCTTCGAAAGACAACGTAGACATGTCAATTGAAGTATGAGAGGATTTTTGAGATTGTAAATTTGTCGTGTCATCAACAACTGTTTCAGAGTCTTGGTCATTCGAAGAAGAAGTGTCGACACGGGAAGTGAAGGAACTAAAGGTATAGAAGATGGGTTGTTGGGATTGCCAACAATCAAAGAAGAGATATTATCGGGGTTGCCGATATCAGAAAAAGAGATGTTGGGATTGCCAACATTCAAAGAAGGTGGAGATTTGGGGGGTTCAAACAAATTGGCCTTGGTTGCCATCAGAAGAGCGTCATTTGAGGTTGGGATCGAAGGGTTATCGGAAGTGCTGAAATTAATTTCAAAAGTTTTTTCAGACCTAATGATGTTAATCGGATTGACCAAATTATCGCTTTCATCCTCATACAGTCCAAAAAATTCATGTTCGCTAAAATCCTTTTCCAATTTTGAGTTTTTGAAAAATTCAACATTTTCGTTCTGTTCAATTTCAAAAATTTCAACTTTCTCGCAGTCTGAAAGGGGAAGATCAAAATCTAAGCTTAAATTTTTTTCTTGAAAAGAATCGAAGTCCAGATCATTCGTTGAATTTTGAACAACTTCATTTAGATCGTTATTCTCAATTTCGAAAGTTGTTATCTGAAAATTATCACTATCCGTAAAGAATGGATTATTTTCTGATTCATCGCTTGTTTGAATTTGATTTTGTTGCTCTTGTTGTTCTTTCAAAGTTGTCAATAAACAAAGAAGTTCATCAGCCCTCTCACTAAGAATGTTAAGGTGATATTCTTCAGAATCGTTGATTTGAGAGCTCTCATTTTGGATTTCTTGATTCTCAAAATTATAATCCACATCAATTTCACAATCAATATTATTTCCAATGTGGTAGTTGTTTGAATTTTCAGAAAACTGACAATGATATTGGAAATCATTTTGATCATAGAAATTTTGTTCATAACCAAAACTGTTAAAATTCGAGTGAAAATTGCAATTTTGGTCAATTTCAAGATGTTGATATGTGTTGTAGTTTTGAAAATTTTGATCGATTTGAAAATCATTTTCAAAATTATTTTCGAATGGGTTTCCAACCCCATATTGATGTGGATCAAAGCTATTTTGCGATTCAAAACCGTTTTGATGTGGATGTGACTCATAATCGAAATTATTGAAATTTAAATTGAAATCATCATTTCGATTATATCTATGATTTTGAAAATGTTGGTCAGTTGGAAAATTTTGAAAATTATTGACATTGGGCTAACGAAATTTTGGAAAATCTTGTTTCATGAGTTGCAATTCATACTCATACTCTTCAAGAGGACGTCTACTTCGATTATTATCCCACATTTCTCTCAATGATTTTTTTGAATTAGACATTTGAAATGAAATCACGGCAAGACAGAAATTATTCTCAATATAAAATAATGAGTTGTGCTCTATTAATTAACTGACTCAATTGGAAGGGGGAAGAGGGTCTTATGGCCGTTCACGTATAGTATAAAACTAAGGGATACGACCAATGTTTTACGGGTAGTATGCAACCTCTTTTGCTAAAAGTTCAATAAATTGAACTAATATATATCCGCGATCCAATTGTACGAGACAGTCAACTTCACAAAGCACTACTTTTCAGTTATATTATTTTGAAAATCAAAATCACGTGTTAAACTTGAAAATCGATGAGAGTTATTAGTTATGGAAAACCGTTCCTCACCACAAATTCAGAAATATCAGTCACAGAACAGACACAGAAATATAAATTGCAGAATTAAAATTTACATTCAAGCCGCTGCCCCTGCAGAATTTTTTTACAACAATTGTCTATATATATTTTCTTTTTCCTTTTGCAGCAGAGCACCTGTAGAGTTTTAAAAGTTTTCACCTTGATCGGCAGTCCTCCAGTGAATTTGGGAAGCACTAGCGCGTTCACACCCCACTTTGTGTGCAACCGCTCCAACCCATCTGAATCGTCCGCTGCTTTCTGTTGTTGTCCCCTTCTATTAATTGCTTGACTGCGCTACGGCACGGGTTCGGGCTAGGAGGCTGAAAAAAAATTTTTTAAGACCTTTTTTTTTAAAATTTCAGTTGTACCTGTTTTTGAAAAATTCTCCTTTTTTTTTATTAAGTTGAAAACAAGGGAAACAATGGGTGTCTGGCAATCTCAGAATAGTATGAAATCACTTTCCAAATAAATATTGGAACAAATCCACTTGCCAAATAATGGCAATCATACCCTAACCGCCCAAATAATATCACGCCCCCAATATTGTTCTTCCGCAAGCACCAATTTGCCCAGAAAAATAAAATCAGAACTAAAAGGGCACGCCTCCTCTGTTTACAAAGTTTCAAACGAAAATCAAAACTAACGCTTTTTTTTTTTTTTGAAGAGAAACTGTAGAAAAGAAATTAAAACAAAAGACTAATTAAAAAAACAAAGACTGAACCAAACTTAGACTCAACAAAGATTGGCTCAACACTCAGTCAAACCGGCCTTACAAAAAGAAAATAAGAAAATTACAAACAAAACTCGACTAATAACTCACCATCCCAAATACTTGAACACGGCTAAAAATTACAAGTTTCACAATCACACTCAGCAAGAATAAATTAGTCCAAACCAATACTGGAAGCTCTTAAAACATGCCCAGAAAGAGGAAAAATCAATTCCCAAAGAAAAAAAAATATAGAAACTCACGCCCCCTTTCCCTTTTTTTTCCAGAAAACAAACCTCGCAAAAAAAAAAAAAAATCAAATCAGGATTTTTTTGGGACTACAGTTTCGAATTCGGGTCTGCTGAATTTAGTTCCTTTTTGTTCGGTTGTTCAAATCGAGGATTGTGATCGCACTCGAGTTTGTGTTCGAACGTATTCGATTTGGGGTTGTTCGAGTCGGAGTTCGGGTTGAATATGTGGTTAGGGCAGGAGTTAAATTCGAAGGTGAAGAGCGAACGATGTTCAGCGGGTGCGAACAGTGGTCTGTGCGAGTAGGGTTTGGGCAAGGGTTTCGGATCTTGGCTGCTAATTGGGTGTCTGTTGTTTTGTGCTCGCGGTTTCGGATTGCAGGTGGTTACGAATCAATTTTGTTCGATGGTGTTCAGGTTGATTTCGATTCTCTGTGGGTTTGCGAGTGTGGCTGTGGCTGGATTGTGAAGATGATGGTGAGTGATTTTGCTGTAGGGTTGAACGGTTTTGTGGTGTGAATTGAATGGCCGACGGAGGTTTTGTGATGCAGGGTATTGTTCGACTTGAGGGCGTGGTGAGGATGAATTTGTGGTGTGTGAGGCTCAGATTGACAAGGGGTACGGGGATGGTATGCAGGAACGGTTGTTGTCTGGTGTTGTTTGGGGTTGAACGTGGGTAGGGGAGACTGTAGGGATGGAAATGGTATGAAATTGTGGAGGACTTTGGCTGTTTGTGAATGAGTGGATGTTGATGGATCAGGGAATTGTGAAATTTTTATAATTGCGTAGGGGTGATCTGTTGCTTTGAGGTTGGTTCGTGATTGGATGGTGATGGTGGCAAGGGGATGAGTTGGTCAGAGGGGTCTTGTGAAGGCAGATGAACAAAAGCAAGAAGGAAAAGAAAAAAAATGAGAGAACAATTTTTTTTTCTTTTTTTGTCTTTTTTTTGGAATTATTTGAAAGAGGAAAGATATTGTACGGAAACAGCAAAGAAGATTGAAAGGGAAGGCTTTGAAAAATTGGCAAATTATTTTTTTCCTTGTTTACATGATTCTGGTACCAAAGTTTGGTACAAAATCAACTAATGAAGAGGTTTTTTTTTTTTTGAACAAAATAAAAATAACAACTAACACGAATCAGAAATTAAATAAACAATAAAATTTAATCGTTACCTCCCCGGCAACGGCGCCAAAAACTTGATCGTCGCTGATCTATGAATTAGAAAAGCGCGACATTTGTAATAAATTCTGCAAGCATACAGGTGTGTAGCATACAGGTCGAACACAGGGAGGAAAGTTAAATTTTATTATTTATATGTTTCGTGGGCGTGTTAGACGAACTTTGGAGGTTGATTTTGAAAATAAAACAAAACAAAATTAAAACTGTAATTTGATTCAGAACAGATCTAACTGAACCGACGATCAAATCATAATTTCAATGGAAAAGCAATGAAACTATGAATTAGATTTGAATCTAATCAAATCCAATTTGACCTAAGAAAATAATAAAAAGCAGAAATTGAAATTGCAGAAATTGAAATAACAAACAAGAATTAAAATTAGGATTTCCGCTGAATCTAATCAGACGGTAAATCACTAATGCAAATAAGTGCAAAATACAAATAGTGTTCTACCGAATCTAATCGTGTAGACAACACTATTTGCTAAGAAAACAAAAAAATGCAGAAATAAAAGAGAAAGAAGAACTTTTATTAGAACAATGGAATAAGAGATGAGATGAGATGGTGGCTACAAGGTTATTACAGGGGTATATATAGGGTAGATAGCCAAACCCTAACCCTAACCCTAATGATAAATGGGCCTGGTCATTACATCACTAATTAGTTTACAATGAAAAATATAAATGGGCCTTTGATAATTAAAGCAATTTTGGGCCTTTTCTCTTTTTCCTCTTGCTTCCTTGACATTCCTTCATTGATTTGTGATGTTCAAAGCCTTTTTATCAATCCTTTTCTTGTCCAACAGCAACTAGATGTGAGATCTTCATCTACAATTCTTCAAACTGCAAATACACAGCAAATTGATCTCTATTTCTCAATATTTCTGGTTGCATGCGGGCTGGGTTGGAATATCTGTAAAAGTAACAAAACAATACCCAAGTAATATTTATTTATACACAAAAGATAAGATATAAGAGCATAAAATAAACACATTTCTATGTCAATAAGAGGCCATGATCAAGAGGAATTTTGGCAGCACTTAGTTACTAGATTGATTTGTGTGAGTTTAGGGTAGGTCTAGGGGTGTTTTTATAGGATTAGGGACAAGTTTAGGTCATAGGATTAACCCCAAAACGAATCTAAACCATCAAATTCCGTCAGAAACCAACAAACAGGGCCAGAAAACACAAGCAGGTGCACCAGGCCAAAATGGCCCGACCGGGGAGGTCGACCCCCAGGTCGACTCTAGAGTCGACCTGGCTTGGGCAGATCGACCCCCAGGTCGACTCCCAGGTCGACCTGGCCTGGCAGGTCGACCCTAGGGTCGACCCCCAGGTCGACCTGGTGGGTTGGGCGGGAACTTTTCCCGCCTACTCTGATTGGGCTGAAATTCAAATCTGTTTTCGAAATTTGAATTTTCTGAAACTTCATCGGGCCATAATTGGGTCATACGGACTCCGATTTACAAAGTTTCAGACTCTATTTCGCGTATTTTTCCGAGGCGAACGCAATGGCACATCCCATTTCCCCTGATTCAGATCTTAAAATTTATTTCTGCCTTGATTTATGATTATAGCATGTTATTCAAAATTCGGGTTGTTACATTCTCCCCACCTTAAAGGATTTCGTCCCCGAAATCTCCAAGTTAGGAAGAACGTATCCTACCATCCATCATCCATCTACTCAAAACATCATCCACAAGTAATCATTGTCCTTAAAAGATTTCTAATGCTGTATGAACATATGCAAAAGTGTGTGTATATGCACCTATCTAATGCGAGATCAGGCGGTTACTGATTCAGTAAACCTCCTTGATGCAAAATATGTTTGTGAAATGAGTCCATATGTAAGCAAATTCCTAACATAATTCATAATCTCTATATGAGTGCACATAACATTCATCCACATGCAACATCCACGTGATAGCATAACAAGTTTCAGCCATGAATAAGTATAAGCACTCATGCATATGCAATATGAAAGTGTGTGAGCCGATCTTAGTGCCTAATGTGTATCATGCATCCACGAGTATCCACTTGCAAACACTTGCAACCACTGGCAAACATCAAGCATAACATGTTTCAAATACATGTTTCATCCAAAGGGTTTCTACCTAAGGTTCTCATCACAAGATTTACGAAACAAGATAAACTAGATAAACATGGATAACAAAAGAAAGATATGCCAACTAGGAAAAGAGATTGAAAATGTACCCTCAAAAAGGAATGGATAAAGCCCACACATCTTCTCCTCGGTTTCCCAAGTTGCATCTTCATCGGCTTCACTCCACTGAACCTTTACTAACTTGACTTCTCGATTCCTCAGTTTCTTGATCTCCGTTCCCAAGATACGAATCGGAGCTCGCCTCAAGGTTGCCTCTTTCTCTACCTCCATGTCTTCAAGGATGCTAGGCTCAACTACCTCGGCTGACTCATGGAGGCACTTTCGGAGATGCGAGACATGAAAAACATTGTGCACTCCGGCCAGCTTCTCAGGCAATTCCACCTTATAAGCCATCTTCCCAACTCTTTCTATAATAGGGAAGGGTCCTACGAACCTTGGTGCCAGCTTCCCAACTGCTCCGAATCGAACTACATGACGCAAAGGAGAAACCTTCACAAAGACTATATCTCCCACTTCAAACTCTAAGTCCGTCCTTCGCTTGTCTGCATAGGATTTCTGTCTGTCTTGGGCCGTCTTCATCCGTCTTCTCACCAATTCAACTTTCTCGGATGTGTCCCGTATCATATCGGGCCCAAGTATAAGCTTATCCGTTGTTTCCCACCAACAAGATGGTGACTTAAATAGCCTCCCATACAAAGCTTCAAATGGTGCCATCCCTAAGCTTGCTTGGTAGCTGTTATTATAAGCAAACTTCACTAGAGGAAGATGATCTTCCCAAGTACCACCAAAGTCAAGAATGCATAGCCTCAACAGATCTTCTAGTACCCTATTCACCCTTTTGGTCTGACCATCCATCTGTGGGTGATAGGTTGTACTTAGATTCAATCGCGTACCCATCGCTTCTTGCAAACTACTCCAAAATTGGCTAGTGAAGATTGGGTCACGATCGCTAACTATGCTAGAAGGAACTCCATGCAATCGCACTATCTCTCGAAGATAAACAGATGCTAGTCATGATGCGGTCCTCTTGCTCTTTACTGGAATGAAATGAGCACTCTTCGTAAGTCTATCTACTATGACCCATATCCCATAAAGCCCAAAAAGTTTGGTCAACTAAGTGGACACCTTCATCCTTACTATATGTCCAAGAAACCGAACTTCCTTTCTCTAAAAATGGCATTTAGAGAACTTGGCTTTCAATTGATGAGCCCTAAGCGTATCCATAACCTCCTTGAGGTGTGTAGCATGTTCTTCCTCGTTCTTAGAGAAGACCAGAATATCATCCACGAAAACAACCACAAACTTGTTAAGGAACTCCCTGAACACCCTACTCATCAAATCAACAAAGTATGCGGGTGCATTAGTCAAACCCAACGGCATGACTATCCATTCAAAGAATCCATCTGGAGTCCTAAACGCAGTCTTATCAATACTATCCTCAGCCACTCAAAGCTGATGGAATCCGGTGGCTAGATCGATCTGAGAGAAAACAGAAGCACCAACCAGCTGGTCAAAGAGATCATCAATCCTCGGTAACGGGTGTCTATTCTTCTTTGTCAGCTTGTTCAACTCACGATAATCAACACATAGACGAAGTGAACCATCCGCCTTAGTAGCGAATACCACCGGAGCACCCCATTCTGAAATGCTTCGCCTAATGAAATTTTTCTCAAGCAACTCCTTGATTTGCTTGCTAAGCTCTCTTCTTTCTCGCGGGGCCATGTGCCTAACAAGCAATGAAACTGGCTTGGCATTATCAACCAGATAAATACGGAAGTCTATCTCGCTTCTAGGGGGTAACCCCTTCACCTCATCAAAAACATCAGGATATTCTCGGACTACCCTCACAGATTGAAGGTTGTCAATAGACGAGTCGAGGGATTCAAGATAACATAACATGACGGGATCCAGAGGTTTACAAGAAATCTCTAGGGTATTGCCAAGGCGAGTCATAAGCCTCACTACCATATGCTCACAATCGAGAATGGCTCCATAACTGGACAACCAATCCATGACCAAAATCAACCCGTGTCCCATAAACTCGAGAACATAAGCATTACACATGAATTCTACGCTCAAGATAGAGATTTTCAAATCCATACAAATCGCAGATAGATGGGCGGAGCCCCCAATCGGATTTGAAATACTAACGGGATTTTCAACTAGACTAGTACTTAGGTGCAACCTTTCAACAAGATCAGAAATAAAACTATGCGATGCGCCATAATCAAATAAGGTACGAACAGGGAAATCAGAAATGTAAACATGACTTTCTATAGGAAACACTACCTCGATCCAAAGCTGGAAGAGCGAGGAGAGCTTGCAACTGCCCTCCAGAGGGTCCTGCTCGCCGAGTTTGCCTTTTCCCCTTGTCCTCGCTTTCTCGGGCAATCCTTACTATAGTGTCCAGACTCTCCACACTGAAAGCATACGCCCAGCTTCCTCTTCTTCTTCTTACAGTCTTTGGCTATGTGCCCAGTAATCCTACAGAAGTTGCACTTTCTTGTCTCTCTTGCCTTGTTGTTGTTGCCCTTGTTTCCCTTCTTGTTGTCCTTGTCTCCTTTCTCGGAATCTTTCCTCTTGCCTTGAGACTCATTTGCCTTGACCTCCTTCTTGCCACTCTTATCTTCCTCTTGAAGCAGGGCCATATTCACCAAACTCTTGAAGGTCGCCCCCATGGGTATGTGAGACATGGCCAAACCGTGCAATGGCTCGTTCAATCCTAGAGCAAAGTGTTGGGCCTTCTTCTGAGCTGTGTTAACCAAGTCTAAACCGAACCGAGCAAGCTGATTAAACTTATCCACGTATTCCCTAACGGTCATGTTCCCTTGCTTTAGTGATAGGAACCTCTCCATCTGATGGTTTTCTTCTGCTGATGATAGAAACCTTAATCCAAACCTTCTCCTAAAATCATCCCAAGTTTGAATTGGCCTAGTAGTGGTGGTGACTACCCACCAATATGCAACTTCCCCTTTTAACAGCCATACCGCCAACAGAACTTTCCTACGGTCTTCCATATCAAAGATAGCAAAGAGGTCTTCAGTTTCCTTTAACCAGTTTCTTGCCTCAACAAAAGTCTCCGTCCCAACAAAATTCTTGCCACCCATCGCCTTAAAGTCCTTGCAAATCTTCGCGAAATCCGCTTGTGGATGATGAGGAGGAGGAGGAACCTCAGCTACGGGAGGAGGAGGAATGTTCGTGGGGCCGGCTTCATGCTCCCTTGCCTCCATGTACCTTCTAAACCAAATAGGTACTGGTACGCCCTCCAAAATGGCAAAATTATCGGCCATACTGAAACGAAGAAAAAGATAGATTGAGAACGAGGAAACAAAGGATAAAGCTAATGGCTATTGGGGAATAGCCTTTTAAAATAAACTAGACTTTTCGTGGAAAATACTTAATTGGTTTTGAAAATAGTTTTTCAAAAGGTAAGTTTTAAAAACCTTTTGTTCAATCTCGTAAACCTTATGCTCTGATACCAAATGTAACACCCCACCTCCGCCAGGGTCACTCTTGCAAGTACACTGGCTTTGGAGGGGTGTTGGACAAGGTAAACATGCACAAAGATATCACAAGACAGAACATATAAGTAAAACAAAGTAAGTAAAGAAGCGGATAAAACTACTATTTCAAAACCATAGTCAAGTTACATCAAAGTACTTAGTCATTATTTTCCAACTACTACAAGTCTAGAAACATAAACTGAAAACTGGAAATAACATAAAGTAAACTATCCCCCAAAGTAGAAGTGGTAAAGCCATAGTGAGCTCAAGTCCAAATCGTACATGAGCTATCCAGAAAGCAAGCTAAAGATCCAAGCTATGTGCTAGTGTTCCCACCCTAAGAACCGGGGGGGGGGGGACGGAAGAAAAGAGGCGAAAGAAAACGGGTCAGTCAAAAAGGCTGGTAAGTCCTACCTACTATTAGTATAAAAACTAATAAAGTTAACTGGACATGTAAAACAGAGATGAAATATAGGATGATAATTGGAATGGTGAAAAGTTAACAAGATAGATCAAGTGTGGCATCGCATATACAAGGTTAAGTTGCACCAGGTGTACTAGTATTCTAATCCACGTAAGTATAAACAAGAAATGATCCCTTGGCCCAAAGTTGGCCCAATATCATGAGGTGACCTAAATCAAGGTCCAACTACATGGTCTAGTCGATCGGCTCCCTATAAGCCCAACTCGTCGTGTATCGGTGTCATACGGCCTAATCATGGAATGTAGTTAACTGTGCAAGGTCCACCCTAGGGTGTATCCAGCCCTAAGGTGTAAACCACAGACACAATTCAAGCACGCACAGTCTAAACCTACCGGTGCCCATGTTCAACTCCGGACTTAATGTGCACGACCATGGTCCGCCTGAACAACTGGTGCACTATTCAGCCGTCTCTTTTGGTCTCTTACAATCAGTCCAGTAATCGTGCCCCACCCTGGCCTAGTCCAAGGTATCCAGATACTCCCAAGTGGGTTACTGCTGAAAAGGAACACGTAACTAGGATTTCAAGCGGGTTAAGTGTGGTTAACCCTATCCTAACCATGTATTGAGTTGGTCAAGTGTATCCAAGCAGTTCATGACTTAACCCTATCAATACATCGTGTTTATTTGGTTAAGTATTCAAGTAGTCCATGACTTAACCCTACCAACCCATCGTGTTTAATTGGTTAAGTATTCAAGTGGTCCACGACTTAACCCTACCATGAGGCATTAATTAACTTAATGCACCCCAACCTCTAACGTTAGACTTTGTTGTGGTTACTAGTTAAGCCGGGCGGGTCCGGATAGCTTTACACCACAACCTAGTCTAACCTCGGGTTTCAAGTGCGATGTGACCAACTACTCATATTGGGTCCTATTATTTGTAGCCACTAGTTAAGCCGGTCGGTTCCGGGTAGATTTATGCTACAAACTCAACCCAACCTCGAGTTGGCCACCTTCTTGTTTTCTACATGTCATGTCCACGTTCATGTTTTCAAGCATAATCACATGTCATATTTTCAAGTCATGTTTCATGTCATTTAAGTTTACCCATGACGTAACCCATCGCACGTAAGTTTGCATCAACGCACATAGATCAAAAAGGGGAACATAATGATATGACAAGTTGGGCATAAAGTGGCAAAGTCTATCACAAGTTCAACATGGTGATATATGAGGCAAAAGTGTTCAACATACTAGCATATGGCCTCAACATGTATGATATCATAAAAGGTGACTTGGCCTCAAACATATCAAATAGCATAAGGGTGCTTTGGCCTCAAGCATGCATAATAGCATAAGGGTGATTTGGCCACAAGCATGCATAATAGCATAAGGGTGCTTTGGCCTCAAGCATGCATAATAGCATAAGGGTGCTTTGGCCTCAAGCATGCATAATAGCATAAGGGTGATTTGGCCACAAGCATGCATAATAGCAAATAGGCTCAATACCATTATATGCATGTTAAGGAACATGAGGTGTTAAGGTTTGTTAACATGCATAAGCCATAATCCATCTCATAGCATTTTTCCCAAAGGTCAACATGAACGGTACTAGGTTCATGATAGTGCCACAATCATAGATCAAGAGAGGCATGAATAGATCTATGCATACAATGATAGGTTCAAGGAAAATATTGCACTTAGGTTCAATTCCAATCTACATATGTATGGCATTAAACTTAGCAAATAAGGTGATACACTTGTGATTAGCATATAGGTTCATAACATCATATGCAAGTTAACATCAAGGTTTTAAGATGGTTCTATGTTGCATTTATGCATAACTACCAAATTCTATGTTGCATTATGCATAACCACCAAATAAAGCTCATAGCTTTCTACCCAAAAAGTCAAGGTGATAGTCCCATAACCATAGATCAAAAGAGTCATGTATAGATCTATGCATACAATGATAGATGCAAGGCAAGTGTTACACAAAAATCCCATTTCAACTTGCTACATGTCATATTAAGTTCATAGTTTAAATCTAAGAGTAGAATAGGGCTTACAAAGTGTGGCTATGAGAACTAGACCACAATAGAACAAGATAGAGATGTTGTACAAGCTCTAGGGACCCTCAAATCAAACAAAGCTCCAAGTTGTCTTGTTGGAGAAGAAGCAAATCCCTTGATTTGGTGAAGAAAGCTAACTCTGCTCTCTTGGTTTGATGTAGAAAGATTGCACTTTGGCCTTGAATATAGTTTTGGAAGCTCAAGTTCATATGAATGAAGATGGATTCCATGATCAAGAGGAATTTTGGCAGCACTTAGTTACTAGATTGATTTGTGTGAGTTTAGGGTAGGTCTAGGGGTGTTTTTATAGGATTAGGGACAAGTTTAGGCCATATTATTAACCCCAAAACGAATCTGAACCATCAAATTCCGTCAGAAACCATCAAACAGGGCCAGAAAACACAAGCAGGTGCACCAGGCCAAAATGGCCCGACCGGGGAGGTCGATGCCTAGGTCGACTCTAGAGTCGACCTGGCCTGGGCAGGTCGACCCCCAGTTCGACTCCCAGTTCGACCTGGCCGGGCAGGTCGACCTTAGGGTCGACCCCCAGGTCGACCTGGTGGGTTGGGTGGGAACTTTTCCCACCTACTCTGATTGGGCTGGAAATCAAATCTGTTTTCGAAATTTGAATTTTCTGAAACTTCATCGGGCCATAATTGGGTCATACGGACTCCGATTTACAAAATTTTGGACTCTATTTCGCGTATTTTTCCGAGACGAACGCAATGGCATAGCCCGTTTCCCCTGATTCAGATCTTAAAATTTATTTCTGCCTTGATTTATGATTATAGCATGTTATTCAAAATTCGGGTTGTTATAGTGACAAAAGAAATAAAGAGTGAAGTTTGGAATTCGTTATTCCAAAGAAAATATGGCAATGTAAATTGAAAGATTTTGAATACAAATAAGAAACCAGTAAACTTTAAAGTAAACGATGTATATTCTAACATCGTCGGACCCAAGTTGAAGAATGAATCTATTTAACACCTTTGAAATAAGAACATATAGGGATTTTCCAAGTAAAAGGAATGGAAAGGATTTAGCGAATATATAGCGAGGTTTTTAAATAAAGGAATAAATAGAGTTTGGTAATTAAAGATACACTAGTGTTTTCAATATAACGAGAACAATGGGATTTGAAGTAAGAATGTGAAATCGATCATAAAAATCGATGGAATAGTTTTAAATTAAATATGTCATTTTAAAAGACCTGAGCTGTCAATGTACTGAAAAATATCATTTTGATTTGATAGTTAAAACACCGACTATTAAAAGAACTAGTCTTGTACCTTTTTGATGGGTTGTTTCGAAGAGACCGGGATGGGAACTAGACCCCAATACACCTCGAATCAACTGTGCGAACGCGACTAACTTGAAAGAGATAGAGACGGAGTAAATTGAAGAACGTAGATATTTATAAAACGGAAGGGTAGCTTATAATCTCTGGTTTAGCGACCAGAGGTATACTGTGACTCTGTCATGGTTAAAATCTACGGATTTGCAAGGACTACTCGCTACTGATCTATAGGGTGATTCCTAGGATGTGGTAGGAGGGTGCCTTCATTTCATCTTGTTCTTGGATGACTTGTATGGACGAGTGTCTAACAAATTATTTCCAAAGGAATCGCGTACATTGTTTTCTTCAAACGTACCAAGTTGGTGGCATAGAAGGGAAACTTCTTTAGCCTAACAACTAGAGTATTTTTGTGGAAATCAATTAAGTGATTTCTGGAGCATCTGACAATGTGGCATTCAAAGTGAATGAAGATATACTATGCTGAATGATAAGCGTAACCTCTAGCTTTACCAACCGGGAAATGGCTCAAAATCGGGTAGGCAGCATGGCTATGTGGGTCGCACCCATTAGGGTATATCATTACCTGATCTGGAGGAATCAAATGCCTTTGGTTGTCCCTTTTATTTTAATTGTATGCATGCTATCAGTTCGGTTGGCTGGCCCCCAACCGTGGTAATGATATATTCGGTACTCTCAAGAGAAATGAGGGACCGGTCATGTATGAGACAGGTTGTAAGACGTTCTTGTTGAACCCCAATGTATTCGTCTCTGGAAGTACATTGTCGGAAGGTGGTCCCATACCTTACCATAGTTTGAATCCATTCTCCAATATGAGCCTGCGGGTTTTGATTGTATACTATATATGTAGAGCGTGAGATGCAAGCGTTCTACTAGATTGATATTTATTTGTCATTTGATAGACATTATTATAATATCAGAAAAGATATTGATTTCAAACTGGTTTGTGTTATGGTAAGGTAAAAACCGTCCGTGTTTATGTGTGGGCTAGTCTTACTATTATCCTTTTATTTCAAAAAGGATTTTTCAAAGTTAAACAAGTTGTTTGTTCTGTGAATTTGTCACCGAAAGTATTCCAGACTGACCTGGGTGAATTTTGCTTTGCTTCAAATGTGCTCAGGTCAGACCGAGTATATTTACAGGTTAGGTTTTCGCTGGAGTTAGGGAGCTAGAAGCAGGAGGCTTCACCGTTAGATATATAAAGTGTATTTCCGCTATGACAGATATATGTTGTACACTGATGTGCAGTATGAATATACAGTTTTCTTTTGTATAAAGAAATTTGATATATTATATTTATTCGTTCCGCAGTGAGATTCTAATGTGTTCTTCTTTATCTTCTATTCTAATATTTCTTTCTTTCTTTTCTTACCCTCTAAATTATTTCTAATAACAATCCAGTGTTTTTCGATGCTTGAATAGTTGACATGGTGATTTTATGTCGATTTTCGGGGTCGAAAATCCTTGGGTCATTACACTTCTCCACCCAAAGAGCCGAAGCCAGTAGAGCCAACCGAGCGGGTAGAGCACACAAAAGAAGATGGTGTTTTAGAGCATGACAGGATACCAGCTGATGATGAGAGCTTCAACTTAGTGGCTGATGAGCACATTGTATGGGAGATCGGCAGCCCCGTTAGTGATGACAAGGAGATAAGAGATCCTAAGGAGGATACGCAACTTTTGGATGATGCTACTGGTGAGATGCAGGAGTTCCTAGGTGAGGGTAAACTTGATGACAAGATGATGATAGATCATGAGGGCGATTTTGAGGAGAATATGGATGCGTTCGATGGAATAGCCGAGTTTAGTGGATATGTTAACGATCACGTAGAGCATGTTCCGGATGATGACGTTCCCGAGTGGAACTTAGCACCCGAGTTCGTAGATGACGATGAGGGTGAGGTGATTGACAAGGATGGATATCTTGTAGATGACGAGCCTATGGACGATGAGGATTTTGCAGACGATGAGCCAGAAGGGATGAGTCTATCAGGACTGTATGATGATGAGTGAGGGATGTGGGATGATTAGTTAGCAAGAAGTTATTGTTAATGAGATAGTGTGAATATTGTATATATAGTTATCTTAAGTGCTTAGTTTGCACTTAGATATTTTGAAATTTTTTTGGGACTAGCACCTTATTGACTGTATGCTTTTTTTGTTGTATATAAACCACCTCAATTGCGTAGTATGTGCTCGGGTTAGTTAGGCAAGATCATGTATACGACTTTTACAAAAAGTGCATTATTGTCATGTTGTACGGATATTGATATGACATTTTTAGGTTGACTATGGCATGATATTCTATTGTTGACTTACACATGTTTTCAGATATTCTACCCCGCATTTCCACTGTGAGGACGGGATTTCTTAATTTTAGAAGGAAAATATATTATTTAAATTTAAGTATAAAGTAATTTTAATAATCTTGAGTTTGAAAATCTATAAATTATTTCAATAACCTCTACTTGTCGAGGACGAAAGATATTAAGGAGGAGATTGTAACGATCCAAGATCTTTGACCAATTTAAAATCAGGATTTTGAATATATAAAACAAATTTTATTTGATTTAAATATTAATTTGGGTTAACATAAATGTGACTTAAGTGATAAAGATGAATATTTATATTTTTCAAAATATAACGGTATAATTTTTATAAGAATTATCAGCTTTTGTTATAACGAATTTTCCAAGCACATATTTATAAAACTAATTTGAATATGATCTTTCTAATTAATTATAAATATATATTTTAAAATAAAATAATTATTTTGAATTACTAATAAGTTGTTAAGCAACATTGGATTTAATAAAATTAATCCTCGGGTGTTGAAATGGTTAAACGGTAACCTAGAAGTAGTATCTTGTAACATATATAAAGTGTATTGGAAAAATGTTGCTAATTAAAACCATGGATTGAAACATGGTTTTTGGAGGTGGTATTTGATGTGGCATGCATGCAAGAAGCTTAGGACATGTGCCCATATGATAAATGACCAAAATACCCTTGCATGAAACCTGTATAAGTGGCCTAACCCTCTCCATTTTCTCCATCCATTTCTCCTTCTTTTTCTACCTGACTTCTCCCTCCTTTTTGTAACGTCCCGCATTTTTGGTAGTCAAATATTTAATGTATTTTATTATTTTAAAATATCGATTTCGAATTTTAAATGGATTTATGTAATAACCCAAAAAATCAAAACCAATTTAAAATTTTTATTTTGGCAATTTTAATGAATTTTGAATATTTAAAATGATGTATTTTAAATAATAAGGACAAAAAATTTATTTTGAATAGAATTAGAACGTATAAATTTATTTAAATCAAAATTAGAATATAAATATTTATTTTAATTATAAAAGGAATTCGAAATGGCGCGGTAGTTTGAAAATTCGATTTCAAATTTCAAATGAATGTACAGGATTCACAATAAACCAGATTTTACTGAAACCAAAATATTAGAACCTATTTGAAAATATCTTTCCAACGACTCTGAAAAATCCATATTTCATAGTGGAAATAAAAAGTTATGTCTAATTGAAAATTCAGAATAGTCGCTATGGAATTTAGCCCTTAAAAATAGCGATTTTGCAAATGACCTCCGTTTTCGACGAGATCACTTTTGTTGGATCCGAAATGTCAAATTATTGCTAGATTCCAATTTTCATAATTTTTGGAATCAATATGCGAGCGTGGTGAATATAAACATGTTTGGTCATTTCAGTTTGAATTTAATCAACTGAAAAATGACCGTTTTTCAAACGATCTCCAATTCGACGAAATTAGTTTTGTTAGGAACGTATCATCAAAACATAACTAGATTTATTTTTCTAGAATTTGTGGAGTCTGTATGTGGCCCCGGTAAATTAAAATGTACGTTAAAATCAATATTTACTATTATATTAATTTATATTTTAATTTTAACGAAAACTGATCTAAACGGTCGAATTGGCTTATGGGTCATATCCCATTGTGTTCGGAATGGGGGTATTTAATTAGGGGCGACAGTCGTCACTACAAGAAATTATTATGTTAATAGCAAGTAGGATTGCACTGAAAATTGTCTTACTATTGTTAAATCACTAATTCTTTACTTAATTAAAAAGACAACAAATTAAATTGCAATTATATTAAGCCTGCACAATAATTTTAATCCCACGACACGTAAATCCCGTTCCCGAGTTGGTTTCCCTCCAACATTTTTTTTTTGGCCGCCAAATTTTCACTTTTCTTTACACTTCTCCTCGAGATACTCATCTTCATCGTCTCGCTTTTTTTAATATTATTCCTCAATCATTCGCGAAATAATACCTTAACCTATTAATTCATCAACCTCAATCGTTCCCCAATTTCACGAAGCTCCGTTATTCTATTTTTCTAAAAGTTCCAGAAGTTCAACGATCTAATTTGCGACTTGAATCGAAGCGAAGCAATTTGGTCCGAAAGCAATTATTCAACTTGATTTGGTCCGAAGTTCAACCACCTGCCAGAAGCGAGTTTTGGTCTGAAGTACAATTCTTCAAGCGCGAGCATTTGGTATATATTTTTGAACCTTCGCAATTTTATTCATTTTTCTTTACTGATGATCGTTGTATAGATTGATCGATGATAGCCAGTTCATGTGGGATTTTCCTGATTTGAAGCTCTATATAACAGATTTGATTAAAAGCATTAACTATAAATTTCTATGAAAACAAATTAATTATTGTTGTGTTCTTTGCAAATTCTAGAACACGTTACTGTTGTGTTCGTTGCAAATTTGAAGCTCTATATAACACTGTGTGAATTCTATGTATATGTCTGTTCACAGTTGAGATTGGACACAACCATATGTATATTTGTGGTTGAATAGATAAAATCCTTTGTACATGTCAGTTTTACTTGTTTGAATCCCTGCGAGTCATACGAAACATGTCTGTGTATTCAACAGGGGATACATACATCCCCTGCCACTTCAAAATAAATAAATAAAATCCAATTTGAGGTTTGAAGTAGGATTGGGTTAAACATGGAAGCTGGTTTGTAAGGTACTAAGTGTATTTTAAATCATAACCAACATGTAATTCTATGAGTGGTAAGATGTAGGCCGAGGTAGACTGGTCTAGGTTTCGACAGTCCAGTGGAGAGCAGAAATATTAGGAGAGAAAAATTGATAAGTACAACTTAACTCATATGATTGACAAGTTTGGTTTCGTCTCTGTTCTGTTTCCATTGAATTTGCATAGCTAGCATTAGGGGTACATGGAAACATTTGATGCTTGGATGTTATAAACTAAAGCATGGATGGCTTGCATGGATCTGAGCCTGGGTTTTTCGCAAGGCTGAAAAACATAATTATACAATGGTTATTTTAAAAATGGTTTTAGGACTTAAACAGTTTACATAAATGAAAGAACACAGGTATGTAAATAACTAAAGCTTTGAGTTGAGACCCAAAACAAAGGTATGGGATATTGAGGCTAAAGTGGTATGTATCATAAAAATGCGTGGGACTTTAAATTCAACTAGATGGTGACATTACTCTGTTGAAATTTTCGAACAGAGGACTGGTGCATGTGCATCACGGTTTGATGATTGTTCAACAAAAAAAAAGAGAAAAATATTCATGCCTTTAGAAACTAAATATAGATACTAGTTACCTTAACGATATATAATGTCTGGAAAGGATAAAAAGGTCTACAACACGTTTGGGTGAGAAACATGCGTATTGATGCATGAAGAATGATGATGCAACAGAGAGTAGGAAATGTGTACACATGAAAATGCTAAAAGCCTAGTCACAACATCTAAGAAAAATGAGTGTAGCAACAGTAATAGACGTGTGATGCTGATGGAAGTATGTTCAAGAATAGAGTAGGATAGCTGGTAATCATTATTTCCTAAAGTGCTTCTTGCTGTAACGTAAATTGTGGTATTTTCCTTAAACATTCAACTTGGGATGGCTCATGTGTTTGCTTTTGGCTTCCCTCATGCTTTAAGTGTACACTTGTTTCACCATCCAAGTCCAATGTGACAACTCGCAGACATGTGTAAATACCTTTGCCATAAGTATAATGATAGGTCATGCATATATCTCATTTCTCTCTCCCTTACTCTACATATGTATGTGTATGCAACCCCCCCCCCCCCATACACACAACCTCCCCCTGTCTCTTTTTTGTGAAACACACTTAAGATTTCGTTTACCTATGATTTACCATAAGGAAAGAAAAACATATTCTTGTGAGTTAGTAGACATGTTTAACTGGAAAAATTGCTATATGAATTTCAATAAACATTATCCATTATCCAGCATGCAACAAGGATTCAAAAGGTAATTAACTTACGTTGTGATCTCGGTCAGTTCCCGTTGATGTATGCTTTGTAACATATTGAAATCGAGCTTAGCAAACTTTAGTAAAATAGAGTTCTTGTCTGTTTCCTTGTCATAAATATCAATATCTTTTCGTGCTTCTAGCCTTTTCGGTCTCCATTGTGATGGAATGTTCATCGCATATGCAATTTCTTCTACAAATTTGGATTTGGTAAACCTCTCCAAATGCGTTGCTGAAAATGATTTTGCTGCGTCTAGTATACTTTCTCCTTTGAAACAGAAATGAGAAGCTTGACACAAGCTTATTAACACTTCCACATCATGAGACAAGTTTTCCATGAAATTATTTTTATCATTCATAAAGGGCTTGAAGATATCTTCTCTTAAATAAAATTAAAGAAGAGGGGTTGTTATTTTCTGATAATGTCAACAAAAAGTAATTAGCTACACCTAGTGTATGGCCTATATGATTATGACTATGTAGTATGTTGTAAAATACATCCATCGCCTTCCAAAGTTTTGGAAACATATGACATGCTAAAAATAGCCTCATATTTAGTTAGGCCCATTGTTTTAAATGTTTAACGTATACATAGATTGATTTCATTTTTAACTATAGTATTAAAGTTGTGGAACAAGTTTTCCTGCTAAATCTATTGGAATTGTCATTGTCACAAGTCTGTGTGCCACATGTTTTGTATTAGAGATTCTTATTGTTGTCATAGTTTTGTACATTGATTATGTGGGTAGGTTCAAATATTGATTATGTGGGTTGGATGTCACTTGAGAAGTTCCAATTTAAGAAACATATATACAATATATAGGTATCACACAATCACTTCCACAATATATCCTTTTTGTACTCCACTTTATAATATTCCTATTTTTAACTAATTGTTATTTCTACATTATTATGGCTTTTTATTTCATGTTATTTTATGTATTATGTTACTTTAACCTTCTTTTGCAAATCTGCTACCTACGCAGTTTTTTGTGAAATATTTTACTTAGGCTAATTTTACTTATAAAAAGAGTTTTTAAATGTAAAGAGATTACGAAATGAGACTAGTTCAAATTCAAGAATTTCCATAGCCAAATAATCTTTTCTGGAATGTTTTGATAATCGAAAGGGAAACCAAAATTTCGAACATTAAAATTAGTATCACTAACATGAATCATACCTTCTGAAATCATAAAGCCATGGTTCCTGAGAAGCTTGAATAACACAGAAGTTGCGTGAAGTCCATCTGTTTGCACCACGTTGGTATAACCTCTTATGATCATATGGTTTAACATTAAGTTTATTTCTTCTTCAAAATGGTATGCAAGTCCCAGGTGGTCAATTATATCAATGAGCTTGATTTGCGCTAATGGTTCCAAGAGGCTGAACATGGCAAGCACCTGTTTCTTTAAGTCCCTTGCTAGAGCCCTATAATTTTCCTCCTATATATATATACAGTTTGACATTTTGCTAACAGCATGTAAATCATCCAGCATAATATCAAAAAAAATAACCAACTATATCATATTCATACCGTGATGTGTGAAGAAGAGTACTTGGGTTCTTCTAGTTTTTATGGTAAAATATTACAGAAATAAATGAGGTGGAGAGAATTTTGACGTCATGATAAAATTCAAATAAAAACTTGAATTTTGATAGCTATACTTAACGTTCAAAACATCTTATTTTTGAATCAGAACAGAACTTCACAAAATAGCACATAATATTATGTTGAATTAGTGCATAATTCAGGAAAGCAAACAATAAATTACTCAACAATTAAAGAATTGATGTACGGGTGGTGCGGAGTATGTTGGTTATCGGTAAATACACATAAAATCGTCAAGTGAATTGAGCACAAGTAATTGGATTGTATATGCGTGTGTGTTAATATATGTGTGTGTGTATATATATATATATGTGTGTGTGTGTGTGTGTGTGTGTGTGTGTAAATATATATTAATATGTGTGTGTGTATATATGTGTGTGTGTATATTACATGTGTGTGTGTGTAAATATATATAAATTCAACACCTATTGAATTGTACTTTTGTTTAGTTTAGAAAATTGCTTGTTACAATATCATATATGGCAATGGAAAAAGATTGGGTGCATTTACATAGGTAATAATACAATATTTAGCCTAAAATTTAACTTGGAAATTAAAATAACAACTTGATTTGTTATGTTGATAACTTTGTTTTTTTTTTTCATAGAGCTAGTAGCGAATACGAGCAAGGAGCATGGAATTTTGTGCATGCTGCAAAGAGAAACTTAGGAAACATAGAATTTTTTTATGTCCTTGCTTAGATTGTCGAAATCTCTCCCATCAATATGGTGATATCGTTTTCGAGCATTTGATTATAAGAGGAATGGATCCTTTCTACAAGTGCAGTAAGTGGTACAGTCATGGTGAGCAAATGAATATAACTAAAAATGTAGAGGTGGATGAGATATATGAACTACTTCAAGCCGTTCACTATGAAGATGAAGCCTTTATCAATCATACTTTTTTCTCGGATGATGATAATAATAATCATGATGCACAGAAGCGAGTGGATGATTTTCTTAAAAAGTTGGAAGATGCAAAAACTCCACTAACCATGATTGCGTAGATCAAACAAAATTATCTGCTATCACTGCATTGTACAATCTTAAATGTGAAACTGGATTATCCGATACTGGTTTTGATAAGCTTCTAAATGTGCAACAATTGTTATTACCCAAAAATAATGTCCTTCCAAAACGTTTGTATGAACTGAAGAAGTTTCTCAAAGTATTTGATATGGGATTCGAGAAGATTCATGCATGCAAGAATGATTGTTGTCTTTTTAGGAAAGAGTACAATGATTTGAATAAATGTCTGAAATGCGGTTCTTCGAGATGGAAGATAAATTAGCGGACGAAAGAGATAATGCCAGGTATTCCGGTCAAAGTATTGAGATATTTTCCAATTATTCCAAGATTAAGAAGAATGTTTAGATTGCCGCAGATGGCAGAAGATTTAAGATGGCCTTTCAGCAATAAAAGTAATGATGGTAAAATGCGTCACCCTGTGGATTCTTTGACATGGAGCATGGTGGATGATAAATGGAAACCATTTTCAAATGATCCACGTAATCTTCGACTTGGTTTTGCTACCGATGGTTTTACTCCATTTGACGTTATGGGTACCAAGTATAGTTGCTGGCCAGTGATGCTTGTGATATATAATCTTTCACCTATGTTGGTTATGAAAAATGAGAATATTATGTTATCGTTATTGATTCCTGGTCCAAAGCAACCTGGGAATGATATTGATGTATATTTAGCTCCTTTGGTAGAAGATTTGCAACATCTATGGACTAACGGGGTGGAGATTTATGATGCATTTAGCAATACACTTTTTAACTTAAAAGCAATCTTATTATGGACTATAAACGATTTTCCAGCTTTTGGAAATCTTTCTGGATGTTGTGTAAAAGGAAGAAAAGGTTGTTCGCTATGTGGCGTGAATACTCACCATAGATGGCTAAATCATAGCAGAAAAAATGTCTATATGGGACAGAAGATTCTTACCTCTTTCAGATCCACAAAGAAAACAAAAGACTTGGTTTGATAATACTGTGGAGAAAGGTAACAAGCCTAGAATTATTACAGGTGGAGATATTTCTATTATTTTGAAGGATTTTCCAAATGATTTTGGAAAAGCTGAAAATGAAGAAATAAAAGCGGCCAAGAAGAGAAAGAATAAGAAGTTAAGTAAGAAGCAAAGTATAAAGATTACATGTAGGAAGAGGAAGTGTACTGGTAGCAGAGGAGATGAAAATGATCCTATAAAAATAGAGCTATCTAGGTGGGAAAAAAAATCAATTTTCTTTGATTTACCATATTGGGAGGTTAGTTTTCAAATTATATTTTATTCACAATAATTAAATTATAAACTTATATAATGTTAAAGTAGTTGTATTGTTGATGTTTGTAGAAACTTCCACTCCGCCACAATTTAGATGTGATGCACATTGAGAAAAACGTGGGCGAAAGTTTACTTAGCACATTGTTGCATGATAGCAAATCGAAAGATGGTCTTAATTCTAGAAAGGATTTAGAAGATTGGGGAATTCGACCTGCTCTATATGCACAACCTCGTGGGAAGAAAGCATATCTTCCACCGGCTCCATATACCATGCCCAGTTCTGAAAAACAATTATTTTGCAAAAGATTGTATGACTTCAAAGGACCTGATGGTTACTGCTCAAATTTCAAAAGATGTGTGTCGTTAGAGGATTGCAAAGCTAGTGGATTGAAGTCACATGACTACCATGTTTTAATGCAACAAATGTTATCAGTTGCACTGAGAGGACTGCATCCAAAAAGGACAAGAAAAGTAATAACTCGTTTGTGTTTATTTTTTAATAAATTATGTCAGCGTGTTCTTGATAGAGAGAAGTTGCAACTACTCGATGATGAGATTGTTACAATTTTATGTGATCTTGAAAGGTATTTTCCACCTTCATTTTTCGACATAATGATACATCTAACAGTTCATCTTGGAAAAGAAGCTCGATTGTGTGGACCAGTTCATTTTCGTTGGATGTACCCCTTCTAAAGGTATATGAAAACACTTAAAGATTATGTAAGGAATTATGCATGTCCCGAAGGATGCATTGCAGAAAACTATCTCGCAGAAGAATCTGCAAGATTCTTTGGCAAATTTCTAAAGAAATCTTCACAATTTGAGGAGAAAGAAGGTAGAAATGAAGATTATGAGACTGATGATGCAATACTCGAAGGGCGTCCGATATCAACATGCAACACAATTACATTGACAACTAATTAGAAGGAAGTTGCTCATCCTGTTGTGCTAATGAATATGGCTATAACTGAGCCATTTTTAGAGTAAGCACATATCGTTTTAATATTTATAGTTGTAATATGTGTAATTTAATTGTAACTTAGTATCTTTTATATTATGGTAGTATGCATTTGTAAGAGTTACAAATGTCGGATGGACGCGTGGGAAGAAATGCTACATTGTTATGGAAAACTAACACAAAAAACTTTGCTGATTGGATTAAAAAGAAGGTTAATCAACTCTTTTAAATTTTGTTTATAGGTTTGAAAATAGTATTTTTTAATCTATATTGAATTGATTAGTTTTTTTCAGATATCCATTAACTCAAGCGAACACGATGAATTATTAAAATGGATTGCCTATGGTCAAGTAGTAATGCTTTGTCATACAAAGGATATACAATTAATGGGTTACGCTTTCATACAAAAGATGTTGAAAGAGAAACTCAGAATTCTGGAGTGACTTATGATGCTACTACTATGTGTAGAGCAAGTGCGAAAGATGTCTCCAAATAGTTGGTTTGATCACATACTATGGGATTTTGACTGACATAATCTTGTTAGACTATCACAAATTTTATGTTCTAGTTTTTAAGTGTCATTGGACAAACATTGGAAACGGGGTGAAGGTGGAAGATGGATTTACTCTTGTTAATTTGCATCAAAATCAAGCTTCATTTTTGAGGGATCCATATATTCTTGCATCTCAAGCGAAACAATTTTTTTGTTCAAGAGAGAACGATTCTTCGAATTGGTATGGTGTAATGAAGGCACCACCAAGAGGTTTTCATGAATTGGAGACAGATGATTATATCGAAGACACAAGCAATGCTATTCAAGATTGTGAAGAAAACATGATAGATGTGGATTACGTGGAGGATGCCAGCTATGTTAGGAAAGATTGTGAAGGCATATTGGAGAAAAGTTTTAGAAACCATCATTGATTATGATGTGGTTTTGATAGGTGTAAATAAAGTAAGTAGGTAAAAGGGGGTGGTGTGTAAATAAATAAAGAAAGCCACTTCAACCGATATATACAACGAGTTGAATATATTCGGAATATATGTAAGATCCTCATTTTTTCTTCAAAATATGATCTATATGGTATCTTATTATATTTTTTTTAATTTTTTTCCATTGCTACTTATTTAGATTATATTCTTATATAGAGCAATAACCAAGCACTACATATACTCTTTTAATCAAGTAACATGTATAGGCATTTTTTTTGGTGAATATTCTTATGTTCAGGTAAGCGTTACCTAAAAAGAAAAGGCAGGTAAATCGTTTTTATAAATGAACAAATAGCTTTTAAAGCCAAAATTAAAATAAATTCCATTATACAAAAAAACTGAAGGCAATAACAATTTTGATCTTTTTATAAATGCTTTGAGATGTTTAATGCTTCTTTTGAGCTTTTTTTCTTGTAGCAAATCAGCTCTCAGTTTACCAGCGGAAAAATGATATAAATAGTAATAAATTTCACAACGGTTTAGTAGAATTATAGTAGTCATGGTAAAAAATGTTTGTTTATAGCAAATCATTTCACATACATTTATATCTTGGTAAAAAATGGTTTAGTAGAAATTATAGTAGAAATTTAGTTCAGGTAAAAATGTTTCTTTATAGCAAATCATTTCACATACATTTATATCTTGGTAATAAATTTCACATACATTTATACATTTATATCTTGATATAAAATTATAGTAGAAATTATAGTAGAAAAATGGTTTAGTAAAAAATGGCTGACAAAGTTTTTATTTTAATCTCCTTCATCTCCTCTGAATGTGCCAAAGTTTTATATCTCCTTTACAAAATTTGAATCTATTTCATCTAGTCTGGATCACCAGAGTTCTACATCTCCTTCGTGTACAAAGTTTTCAATTTCCATCTCATTCAGAAATGCCCACGAAGTATTAAATCACTTCATTTCGACAGAGACAGCTTCATCAGAACTATTATATTACATTACTATTACTAACTCTTATTATTATTATCATTATTATTATTTTAGCAATCGGACGAGATGAAATTTCAAATGTGAATTTTTTTCTTAAATAAGAATAAAAAGAAACCTTGAATACTCGCTCATCAAGATTTTAAGATCCCAATCCAAGATCTGGATTAATATGTTAGTTCAAGATTAAAAAACTTATATATTCGTATAAAGTGAGACGTCCAACTAATTAATTTGGATTAGTTATCAAGCACTGAGATAGTAATTGTGCATCGTTTTTAAAAGCAGAAAAGTTAACCTGTAGTTGCAAAAATTCCTCTGAAAAGAAAAGAATAAAATAGAACACTATAAAAAAATATCAAACCTTATACATGATGGCATCTTCAGCCATTTCCAATAGAGGGGATCATTTCCCCATGCAATAGCTAGCTCCCTAGCTGAAATCACAAAACACTTCGCTCCACTAGATTTCTCCAATTGAAAACTCTAAATTAAAAGCAACAAACAAAAACTGAACACATAATTCAAAAACAGTAGCAAGATATAAATATTGCAGCAAAAAGAAACAACGAAACACTTATATTTTCCTTTGAGCATCCAACTATTCTACTAAATCAAATTATAGTAGTCTTGGTAAACTGATAGCTGATTTGCTATAAACAAACATTTTTTTTACCAAGACTACTATAATTCTACCAAACCATTGTGAAATTTATTACTATTTATATCTTGGTAAAAAAGATATAAATAGTAATTATAGTAGTCTTGGTAAAAAAGATATAAACGAACATTTTTTAACATACTCATGGAATAAAAAAAATTCAGGCAACCTTTACGCATAAACTATATGAATATTCTCGCAACATAAAAGATGAAGCTTCAACAGAAATTGAAACTAGAAATACAACCATAGAATAAGAACTTTATTGGGTGAATTGATTTGACAGTAATGAATCCATTCCAAATCGAAAATTCTGTATGTGACATGCTGTATGTGACATAATGTAGTCTACACTTCATGCTTTTGTTGACAGTTGCACCATTTTATTTCAACAATTCTTTGCTTTGCTTGTTAACATCCAATTTTTCTGATATATGCAGCAAATGGGTAAAAAGAAGTCAGCTGCTCTAAAATGGCTAAAACAAATGGATAAATCCACAACATCCGTAGCTAATGCAAAGAACAAAGACAGTAGGGTCGATAGCGAGCCACGTATTGAAGAAAACTCGCAAGAAATTAGAAACACGGTGAACAATCATGATAAAAATCAAGACATAGCTGAAGTAGTTAAGGAAGATACAATGCAAGTTGAAGAAGATTTTGAGGTTGACATAAATGGGAGAACTACTCGAGATGCCACCGCAAATCCAGTTATGAAGCGCAAACGTAGAGGTCCAACTGAAGTGAAAAGGCTTCCAGCAAATCCACTGAATCATACTGAAGTCGAATTTAATGCGAATGGCAAACCAATGGGGGATGGGTATATCAAACTTTCTTCATATTTAGGTCCGCTAGAAAGGGAACATGCTCCGGTTACACTTGATAAGTGGAAAGATCTAAGTGACACATTACAAGTTGCGTTGTCGGGTTGTATTCAGGTATATGCCTAACTTATTTTTCCAAATTTAGTTATAATATATATGAAAATGATGCATTTTATATTACAAGTTCCTCCTCTTTTTTAATACTTTCGAATTAAACTGAGTAGGGTCCTCCATCTATTCTTTTTTTTTTGTTCAGGCCCAAATCAAGCATTTTTCTGTTTTCTTTTGGGAGATCTAATTGAACTGTCGAATTGAACTGAACAAATTCAGTTTTCTGTTTTGTACAAATGTTGGATTTTTTTTTAACAAATTTTGTTTTTTTTTAATCATTGCAGTTTTTTTAAAACAAGTGCAGTGCAGTTTTTTATTTTTTAAAACAAGCGCGGTGCAGTTTTTTTAATAAAACAAATGCAGATTTTTTTTTTTGAACAAATGCAGTTTTTTTTAAAGAATGAAGTTTTTTCTTTTTTTTAAATCACTGATTTAAAAAAAATTATGTTGATATTCGAATATGAAAATATTTTGCAATTTGGCTTTAGGTATAAAAGCACAGGACTTGAGAATAAAACTAAATATAAATGTCAGAATAAAACTAACTATTTGTGCAGTGAAGAAATGACAACTTTTTTTTAATATTGTGCAAATCATCAACTTGGTTAATTTTATAGTAAAATTATTATAATATTATGCAAATCATCAATTTGGTTATTTTTTATTTAAATATTATGCAAATCATGAACTTGCTTCCATTTAAGGTAAAAATAATATAATATAAAAAGATAAAATCAGATAGTGATTTTCAAAATTGTCGATTTAAACTGTTAGCAATTTGATCCTATTTTTTTAAATTGTTTTGTGGTTGCCTACTGCATTTCGGTTGCTTGATCTTCTCAGAAGAATTACATGGCAGGCGTATTAGATATATTTCATGATTTTCTCAGTTTGAAAATAAGATTTCATGATTTTGTTTGTGCTTGTTGCGTTAATGCTTGTCAGATTTTCTATGTTATTCTTCGAGCATTGTAAAACCAAACCATTGTGCCTACGTATGTTGGTTTGATAGCATTACAACTGATCACCTGTTATATAAATATAGTTATATTAACATATTATAAAAATCTGATGAATTCAATATTTAATTTTGGTAATTTGTTATATTGCAGGCTAGATTTAAATTGGACGAGGAATGGCAAAAAACGAGCGTATTTCAGCAAATGGGATGCATTTTTAGAGGTTCAAAAGCTAGATTAGTTCGCAAATTAGCAGACGCAAAGAACGAGGAAGAAAGAATTCAGATGAAACCTGACAACCTAAGCATGAATGAGTGGAAGAAGTTTGTCAAGTCCAAAACAAGTTCAGAGTTTAAGGTATTTTAGTGTTGATTTGATTGTTTTAAAGATACCCACACCTGATACTTAACTTTTTTTAATTAATTCTTCAAATAAAAATGTTCAAAGAATTTGTTCATTGACGATTCTATGCATATTCAAGTATGCTTGTTCTGGAAAAACAAGTGTTGAAAATAAATTATGCTACTTGATGACAGCTTGCTTATGTCATTTAATGAAATAGAGGATAAGGCCATTCCCAATAATTGATCTGATCTGTTCATGTCTGTTTCCTTCCTTTACACGAGTTAAAACATTGAAAATGTTTATTTATTGTCGCATTGGCTGATAGTTGTGAAGCTTGAATTAGTGAACGAACAAAAATAATGCATTTTTTATTTTTAGGAATTGAGTCAGAAATTCAAAGCTATTAGAAAGAATCAAATACCACACACATGTAGCCGTAAAGGAATGGCTCGAGTAGCTGAAGATTTGGTATGAATTGTCAATTTATTTACTGCAATATTTATTAACTAGTTAGTTAATGTGTTGTGTTTTAATAAAAATTCGTCAAACATAGAAAAATACGAGTCCTCATCCATCTTCTGTCTATTGAACTAAAGTTTGAATCAAATCTCACACTCGAAAAAATGGCGAACCGGTAAATAATACTGCTGCAGATGCTATCGTAAGTACTCTTATATTTTATTAGACAACAATGTATTTGCTATTTTGATATTTCAATTGTGTATAATATGTGCGTATATGACAACATGTACAGGAAAAAATTAAACAAATCGAGAATGATTCAAATTCTGGCTCAACATCTAACTACAAAGAAGACGCGCTTGCATAAGTTTTGGGACGAGACAGACCCGGACGATTGAGAGGCATGGGAAGGGGTATAAATTACACAAATGCAATATGGTCACACATAAAGAATAAAGAGACAGTCAGCATGCAGAACAAAATTTTAGAATTAGATGGGCTGGTCCGCATGCTTCTGAAAAATCAGGTGATTTGTATGTCCAGAAGTACACTAATTTTTAAGCATGGCAGAATTCTTTGTATTTTCAGAAGCTCATTTGTATTAGGTTATTCATCTTTCTTAAGTATTTTCATAAGTACACTAAATTTTACAGTCTATTGTTTTGAACGATAATAGTTGGTTAATTATCGACTCGAAGCAGTCTAAAACAAGTCATTACAAATAAGTTCATGCCTAATCTAATGCATTTATATATGTTTTTCTTCCTTTTTAAATTGTTATAATAAAATCATATCTGATGTATCTTATTTTATTTTTCATGGGTACAAAATACATAGAACGTGCAGCGGACAAATACAAAGAGAGCACCTGATTTTCAGTATAATTAGCTTTCACACAATTTTAAACAAAAAAGATTTTCTTGAACAGCTATGTGGGACATATATAGTTTTATTATTAGCCTTTAGACTCATTTTATATGGGACCTACTTAAAATCAACTAATTTTTTTTTTTGGAAATAAACAACTATATGGGACATATATAATTTTTTTATCTGCCTTTTAGACTCATATTATACATAAAGGTATATTGTGTAATCAAGCATGTACACTATAAATAATTGAGATAAGATTCTCAAAAAATATTATAAATAAAGACATATATTAAACCCTAATTATTTATAGATTAAACTCTGATTACACCATAAAACACTAATTACACTATAAAAAATAAAAAATAATTAAACAAAGACATACATTACAAATTATATGTCTTTGTGTAATTATTTGTAGTGTAAAACTCTAATTACACTACAATAAATAAAGACTCGTATTATATATGTCTTTATCTAATATTATAAATTATTTACAGTGTACATGTTTGTCTTTAGCTCTAATTATTATTTATAGTGTACACTATAAATAATTAAGCATGTACACTACAAAAAATCAAGCATGTACACTATAAGTAATTTAAACAGCAACTATAAGTCGTAGTTGTTGTTGCTGGTGGCATTTAGTTTTTGCATTAAATTTGTAAGTAAATATTTGCATGTAAACTATGAAACTTGACTGATATTCATTTAATTATGTGTGTTCATGCCTCACAGGAGCATTGAAATACTTGGTTGTTATATGCCTTTATACCTGTTTCAGCTTGTTGTTTTGTCCTGATGACTAAATTCACTCTTCGACATACCTAAAAGACACTTCCTTTATGTTTATCAATGTTGAAATGTACCACTATTAGATTCTACATTTACTTTTATTTATGGTTTCATCTTCTTTAGTATGAGGTCTGTGTCTCCTTATTTCCGACTAAGCCATCTTTCAATTTTTCATATGTTTATTCTCAATTATTTCATACCAAACTGAAAGATGGTTTAGAACTAGCTTCTTAACAAATGATCAAGTTAAATTGTTACATAACAGTTTTATCCATCTGTTTCTAACGAGCCTCCTTATTTCGATAAAAACTATTACTAGAAACTTATTATTGCTATGTTTTAGCTAATATGATCTTTGCCCTTTGCTTTTGTTATGATTTCTCATAGGTACAAAAGATTATATTTATATTATGATTTATAAATTTCTCATGGTATAACTCAAGTTAAATTTTAAATTCTGGCTTTAATTTTGTACATGTAATGCGCTTTCTTTGCAAATGTAATGAAAATATTAGACATTTGAAAATAATAATTATTTGAATCTTTGGTACAAGTTTCAAATTTGGATTGCGTAAATAGAACTTGAGAAAATTGACCTTTGCTTTTTTTTTTTTTTGGCAGAGAAAATAAATTGTGGATGAAGCGAATGTATCTCAAATGGCTAATGCAGCTCACGTGGTAAAAGCTATTTATATTACAAGAGTTATATCAATGCATTTGACATTTATTTTAATTATTAATATAATTAGTTTTTGGTTAATTGTAGAACAAACATGGTGAAAAATATGATATATATGATTTATTGGATTGGAGTGGGACTGACGAAATTGTTGCACAAGGAAGAGTTGTGTCAACTGACCCACAGGAACTCGTTCAACAAATCCCTTTAGGGACAGATGCGAAGAAAATTATAATATACAATGTGAGGAAACCAGATGCTTTTTTGTGGAGTACTTCACTTCATTTGACATGCGTTGGACAAGTTGAAGACGAGATGATAGCATGGCCAGCTAGTAAAGTTGTTTGCACAACTTCGATAACTGTGAAAATGAAGATAATGCAGTAATCTGTAATCTTTATACTTATAAAAATTTCATTTTGACTGTTTAGAAATAAAAATCAACATGTTCTTTTTTAATAGAGTAAAAGCAGCAGCACAGATCATAAATGCAAATTAATTGATTGGAGCGGGAGCGAAGAATTAGTTGTAGAAGGACGATTACACTCGAGTGATCCAAAACAACTTGTGAATGATCTTCCTCTTGGACTGGGCGCCGTTGTAGTTTTGATAGATAATCCAAAAGTTCAAGATGCTTTTCTATGGAGACCCATTAAAGGTTTGACCCGTTGTAGATGCCATTGGTGTCAAAGTCGCATGGCCTGAATCAAAAGTAGTTACTGATACAGTCAACACTTCTTTATCGGATAATCATATGAGTGATGTCGGAGTTGTCGAAAAGGTAAACTTAATTATAATTAACATTGCATTATTTGTTTCATCGTACAAATTGTTGATGCACATATTAATATAACATATTTGTTTAATTGATAGAGTCCAAATTTTATGCCAAATGAAAAATGCAAGCTGATTGATTGGTTGGGAAAGAGAGAAACAGTTGCATTAGGACGCGTGTCTTCGACCGATCCAACCGCAATGGTTCATTGTGTTCCTTTGGGAAGAAATGCAATCAAAGTTTGGGTAGATATTGTAAAAATTCCAAAATCATCTCTATAGAGAACAACATCCGATTTAGAAGTCATTGAAGATGCTCTTGGTGCTACGATAGCTTGGCCTGCTGCGAACGTTGTAATGGAATCAACTTCTAGTAAGTATAACTCAAATTTTGTTTAGATGCGACCTTTTTCGTCTTCTTTTTCTTGGAATCTTTCTTGTCTTCTTCATAAGGCTAGAATTAGAAAGTGCGCTGCAATCTAGATTAAAACAGCGAGTACTATGTCCACATCACCTTTCTGTCCATCATTGTCACATCCTTTTTTTTGGCCCTTTGTGCTATCCACTAAGTTCTACCTCAAACGGTAGCTGCTACCTCGATGCCTGGGAGGAGAACTACGACTCCCATAGTACTCCTCTACAATAGCTTGCTATGATATATTTACAACAATGTAAGGAACCCTCCAAGAGTTGAATATCTGTAACAAGTCCCTTCCCTTCATGATAACTATCATATTGTCAAATTAAATCACCTAGTAAACAAAAAATCAAATTAAACCAAACCTGAAAATATCAAAATCAAGATCAGTAGGACTGTCAACTTGTTTTCATTTTTTAAACCAGAAAGCTGAAAGCTTTATGCCTTTTCGAAATCAAATTACATGAATCAAATTAAATCAAACCTGAAAGCTTTATATGCCTTTTCAATTAAATGAATGATATCATGTGGTAAAAGGGAGTGTCATCTTCGTTTTCATTTTTTAAACCTGAACTAGAGGTGCTACTAACAGCCAAATGATTTACGTTTCATGTATATGTTATGTGTCCCTCTTCATGTAGCTACAAAATAATTGAAACGCTCTCGATACCTCTTCGTAAGGGCAGTACCCAGTTTCTGCCTATTTGGTTTGTTTGAATTTCGCCATCTCTCATTATCTTGCAGTTAACATTTGACGATCCACTTCCACTTACCCTGCTACGATAGCCTGGCACACAAACACTACTTGTTACACACAAATGAGATTAACAGCTAGTCAAATGTACTTGCATGTTCTTGGATTATTAAACTTCGAAGTTTTAAGCTTAAGCGTGTGCCGATGTGTCATGGATCTTCACCGATCCGAGTTGCCGGATTTTCTGCGAGCTGTAATGGAGTTCAATGTGAGCGATATAGTGTCGAAGAGCAAGGAGTTTGGTTCGGTGGTGAAAAGTTTCATGGAGATGTAAGGGGAGTATGCGGAGTACTACGAGAAATCATGTAGTGATAAGACTTGGGTCTTGGGAGCTGTTGGAGAAATCATGTATGCGGAGTATACGAACAGTTCGGTTGTGTACTTGTGTCTTGGGAGCTGGTGCCCTTTTGATAATTCATGTGGGTATGGCATTGGGTTGGGAGAGACGTGGGTATGGTTTTATATGGGTGGCGAGGGAGGAGGAGCTGCTGGAAGGGTACAAGGAGAGGGCGAAGGGCAGGGGGCTGTTGGTGAAAGGGTGGGTGCCGCAGGTTGCCGTGCTAGGGCTTGAGGCTGCGGGAGGGTTCGTGTACCACTGCGGTTGGAACTCGCTGTTGGAAGGGGTGTGTGCTGGGTGTCGATGGTGGCGTGGCCGCTGTTTATAGGGAGGATTATTGTGATATCCGCTTTTCCATTGTTTCGACTCCAAAGTTTGTTTGAGTGTATCCGCTTTTCCATTGTTTCATATCCTGATATGCGTTTGAGTTCCGAGCTATCCACCAATCTCTTTAGATTATCTATCACGATGATTAAACTATAATACATTCAAATCTGGTATGTAAAGGCCTTGTTAAAACATCGATTAACAGTGCTAAAGCCGTTATTATATTCCGAGCCCATCACTCACTGACTAGCGTTATATTGTTGTTTAACATGGCATATCAACCTGGAGTACGCGCTGATATTAGCGTTTGCTATTGGTTCCTGTGAGTCTAGATTTTTCAATTTTTTTCCTCTTGTTTATTAGAGGGACTTCAATATCCTGCCTAAATTTAGTTAAAAAATGTTTCATGCCAGTTCAAATTTTGTGTGCCAACATCTGCTAATACCCATAGATCGATGGTCTGCATGTTATTTTCAAGCTGTACCGAATGGTTCATCAGTTTCATGGAAAATTTTTGTGTTTTGGACCAAATGGAGTTAGAGCTCCAATCAAAGCATGCATAAACCCGTCTGTTTACAATTACATCTATGGCTGTTTTGGTTGAATCAACAAATTAACATAACCTCACCAATGATAAATAACTGTGAAAATTAGTATGAAGTTATCGATATAGTTTGAGTATGTGATATAATATTGAAGCTTTTTTTACTTCTTTATGGAAATGAGAGATTTGCTCATTCAACTTATTATATATTTGATGAAAAAAGTATCACTGTTAAATACACACACATACATAAATATAAACAACATATGACTGAAATCTTGCATCAGGGTATTTAGTCGCAAGAAGAATGTCTAGGAGATTCCACAACTGATGTTTCACTAAAATCAACAGTCTAGACATTGGCAATGAAAATAATGTTTGTATATTTAGAAACATGTAGTAGTGAAAAAATACTGTGAATATTAGTTATAATATTAAATTAACTCTGCTTCATTTCAGGTGACTTCCGACTGTGATAGCGATCATTTCTTGCCGGACAGCATATGCACTAGACTGGTAAGCACTTCAATGCACATTGGTAAATTTTATCTATTTTAATTGCCTTCAGTTCAGGGATCCCACTCTTTGTATAGTTATCCCCCACTGTCTCACATGAATATGGCCTTGGATCATTCCAAAAGAATAGTTAGGCTTGAACAGTTTGCAGTTTATGGGAAATACAGAACAAAATCGACATGAGAATTTTTAGTTTCTGTTTGCAGTTTATTTGAACAGTTTGTAGTTTATTTGAACTTAGTGGCGGATCTAGGATTATGTTTGAGCTAGGGCCAATATTGTCCCATATTGCAAGAATTGTTCAAATTCCTCTGCATATATATATATCAACCTGCACTGGTTTGTCAGAAAAATCAGTCAGTCTAGGTATCATGTAGGCCTAAATATAACTTCTTTGTGCCTTAGATGGGCCACGCCTCATAGTTCAGGAAGGGAAACTGAGAAATACGTTTGATTTTTTTGCCAACAAAAAAAATTAGCTAGCCTAAGCCTACAACTGTGCCCCCATTTGCATATTTTACAAATCAACTAACATATGAAGTACAGTGCAGAAGCTTTTAGTTTATATACAGTGCAAACAAAGTAGCCAATAAAATTTTGCAAATCAACTCACAGATGAAATACAGTGCGGAAGCTTATAGTTTATATACAGTTCGAACAAAGTAGCCAACAAAAAACTGTCGAACAGTCTGAACTAAGACATGCTACAACTAAGCTCCAAACAAACAGTTTTCAATGTATTGTGTTTATTGTTTGTATGTTTGAAAAAAAATTTGTAATGGTGTTTTGATTTTTTGTATTTATGACTAATAGATGTATGATTTATTTATTTTTTTTTATTTATTTTTACAGGCGTTGTATTATGCTCCAGGTCTATGATATGGTGGAAGGCATGAAAAAATATGTTGTCGCATTATGCTACAGGCGTTGTATGGATTGTTCTTTTTAGTATATGTATTGTTTTTGGTTAGCGACGATTGTAAGAATCGTTATTTTTGATCACAAATATTTCGAACTTTGTATGACATACTTTTTTATCATAAATATTTATATGCTAAGTATTGTGTGTGAAATATATTTAATAGTGGCTGTACATATTATAGCATTATGCTAGTGCAATAAAAATATTCTACAACAGCTTTCACGGCAAGTAAATAATGCTATAAAATAAAAAATTAAACTCTCTGTAGCGTTTTTATAGCATTTATGGTTATTATAATAATCAGGCTATTATATTTCTATTGCTTTTGTACTTGCTATGATAATCAGGTTATGAAATTTCTATAGCCTCTGCAGTTAAAATAATAATCAACCAATGTTTATCTATAGCGTTTATTGCTGTTGTGAATATTAAACAGATGATGTCATAAATATTAGCAGTATAAAACCACAATACTGCATAAAAAAATTATAGCAAGCAAAACACGCTATAGATACGATTTGTATGTTACATACCTATCATTTAATGTAACGGCTGGAAATTTTGGACTCCTCGAGAGTCGAAAATTCCGAGACGTTAGTGAAAGAAAGTAGAGGGTGAGGAAGAAAAGATAGAACTAATAGAATAGAAGAAGAAGAAGAACTTACATCATCAGAGTAAACATGAATCTCACAGCGGAACGAATAAAATATAACATAACTTTGAAATACAAATCAGTACTCGTATATACATACCATTTCAAAGTACAACACTTAACAACACAGCGGAATAATAATAGCTATAATCCTGAAGTCTCCTGCTCCAAGCTCTCCAAGTGTATCTGTAAAATCCCAACTACTTGACTGCCCGTACAAATTTAGGCACCCAAGAGTTTAGGGAAAACAAACAAAATAAACTCCGGGTCAGTCATGGGACTGGTGTGAATAAAACTCCAACACTTGGTTAAATAAAGGATATCTTTCTGATATTATAATAATGTCTAAATACAATTAGATATCAATCTAGCAGAACGCTTGCATCTCACGTTCCACATACATAGTATACAAATAAAACCATGAGCGCTTATTGGAGATTGGATTCCAACAGACAAGGTATGGGAGCACCTTCCGATCAGTGTACTCTAGAGGAGATACACTAGGGTTCAACAAGAACGTCTTGCAACCCGGCCACACATGACCGTTCACTCATTTAGCTTGAGTGTAACGAATATATTATCACCGATGGTTGGGATCAGCAACCATCCTTCCCGATAAGGGACAGCATTGAAATAGATTATAAAGAAGTACAATTGAATATTCTCTAGATGGTGATAATACACCCTGCTTGGGTATGGCCCAACTAGCCATGCTGCCTAGCCCAACTTCTGTTATTTCCCGATGGTGAGGTTTGAGGTCACGTTTATCACTTTGACAGATTATTGCTTCAATTACTTTGAATGCCACATCGTCATACCCGCCAAATCAATATCGATTTCTCAAGGCATCACGGGTATAAAAGCTAAGAGAAACGAATTTCTCCGCCACCCAACATAATATGTTTGAAGAGATCAACATATATGATTCGTTAAGAATACTTTGTCAGACACTCGTCCATATACGTTGTTCTGGGACTGAACAAACTGAAGGCACTATTCAGTGAATCCATCCTACCTAGGCTTTTCACAATAGCCCTTGCACTTCACTCCGTCTTCAATTATCTTCAGCGTACTTGATTCACAACGCTTATGGTAATACGGAGTGGTTCTTCGGATAATAATCCAACCGGTCTCTCCATATTTACACCGTAAATATGGTCAAAACTTTGATAGTCTGTGATTCAACTATCAAATGAAAACATGTCGGTGTACAAACAACGATCTTATTTCCAAATGGAAATTCGATCGATCAATCATCATATGTTCATATTTCCTTATTTCATATATTTAGAAAATATATGTTATTAATCATTGGAAAACATTTCCATAGCTTATTTTCACATCACTATTATTTCGCAACTATCAGTCCCTAACTGTAACTAGTATGAGAACAATTCTCTAAGTATCAATCCGGAAGGTTGAAACCAACATCAGATCGTCACTTAGAAAACCGTTCAACTTACCCTCTCCAGTCAGTTTCTGAATTTGCTTAACTCTATTTCTTAAATTCTTACCATGAAAACATTTCATTTTCTATGTTTAGGAAACATATCTGACTATATTTGGAAAACGTTTCCAAAACTCATTTACGGATTTCCAATGAACGTTGTATAAAACATCGTTACGCTTAATCCATTAATCGCTTATTACTTAACTATATTTCAAATCAACCTTTTCTATCGAACCACAACTATTCCTTTGTCAGTTCTGAAGTCAATCAGGTTGGGGTATAATTACCTCTCAGACCTTAATTGAACAACGTCCTTTACTGTGAAATAGATGAAGCTCATCACTCACTTTTTACAATCATCTGTTTACACAAATTCTTGGATTCAGGTTACGAATCCACTTCTTATATGACAACGTTTGATTATAATTATAACGTTATAATTCCTACCCCTAAAATATCTAACCTAAATTATAAATTTGTTTCCTAACTCGAATAATTTATCAGACACCTAATTTCTAAATCAATAACTAAATCTTGATTTAAACCCTGGAAAGTAAATAGTACTTTCCCGAATTCGCTATAATCGAATTCGACGTATAACTTTCTTTTGAGTAATCTCTATTCGATTAACTCTCCCTTTTTAATAACTTATATTCGATAAACTCTATTTCGATTAACTCCTATCGAATAACTAATATTCGAATAACTCTTCTTGGTTGGCTCTATTTCATTAACTCTTATCGAATAACAAATATTCGAATTTCTTAAATGTGTCAATTCTTATCGAATAACTAACATCCGATTAACTTAAATGGATTTACTCTTATCGAATAACTTATTCGATTAACTCAACTTGATTTTCTTAACACGATTATCTCAACTCGATTACTTAACTCGATTACTTAACTCGATAAATCTTAACTCGATTACTTAACTCGATAACTTAACTTAACCCAAATCGATTTACTCAACTCTAATCGATTAACTTAATTTGATTTACTCCTTCGAATAACTCATTCGAATAACTTAATTGATTAACTCCTTCGAATAACTAATTCGAATAACTTACCTTCGAATAACTAATATTCGATTTACTCTAACTCCGTTAACTTAATTCTAATCGATTTACTCCATTTCGATTCAACTTAATTCAAATCGATTAACTTAACTCAAATTGATTAACTCCTTTCGAATAACTAAATTCGATTAACTTCTCTAACTCTATTCGAATAAATTATATTCGATTAACTCTTTTAACTTTACTCGAATAACTATATTCGATTAACACTTTCTTTCGAATAACTATATTCGATTAACTCTTCGTCTAACTCCTTTGGATTAACTAACTTCTTTGGATTAACTAACTTCGAATAACTCCTTTGGATTAACTAACTTTGAATAACTCTTTTGGATTAACTAACTTCGAATAACCAATATTCGATAACTACTCTTCGAATAAATAATATTCGGTAACTCTTCTCAAATGAATAACATTTGATTTCTCCACTCGAATAAACTATATTCGATTACTCTTCCCTCGAATACACTATATTCGATAACTCTACTTCGAATAAGTGATATTCGGCAACTCTACTCGATTAACTCCACTTGGATAACTCTAACTGGTCAACTCTAACTGTTTATCTTTAACTGGTAAACTTTAACTGGTTAACTCAAATGGTTTAACCTAACTGGTTAACTCAAATGGTTTAACCTAACTTGATTTACTTGTCTCGATTAATTGAACTAATCCACTTAGTTTAACTTAGTTAATTCACTTTGATTAACTCTAACCGATTTATTTAGTTTAACTCAGCTAATTCACTTTGATTAACCCAACTAATTTACTTCGATTAACCAATTAGTTTAACTTGACTAATTCACTTAGTTTGACGCAACTAATTCACTTTGATTTACAAATTAGTTTAACTTAACTAAGTCACTTAGTTTGACGCAACTAATTCACTTTGATTTACCAATTAGTCTAACTTAACTAATTCACTTCGATTAACCGCTTAGTTTATCTTAACTAATTTACTTCGGTTAACTTAACCAATTACTTTGATTAACTCCTTTTATCACACTCTGGTATTTCTTACGGTTTTTAACACATCACCTAACAACGATGAATATCGTCCAACCACACGTAATCACAACAGATTATATACATCACATTTATATATCACAATACATAAATCACAGTAAAAATAACTGTTGAGGAATCCAGTTGGATTCCTCCAACCTGTTTTCCTGCATCCACAGATGTTACACAATAAAATATACATCAATTTCATTCCAACATGAAATATACCGATGAACTGAATCAATATTTGATTGTCGTTTATATATATAACTATATCTATGTTTCAATCAAATCTATTTAACAGTCCAAACTATCAATACACAGCAATCAAATCATTTAACACAGTTTATATAAAAATATAAACTGAGGAGAGTTAGTGAGTTTTACTCACATTGGCGCGTTAATCGTTAAATAACGGTTTGCGTTATTTGACTACGACGGGCAATTTATTTCGCCATAAATTGTAACGAGCTCAGATTCACTCTCGGTCAGTCTCATTGTGTTGCTCCCATCCATATGATCCCAACGCAACTTACGGTTCATCAATCTGATTACGTATGACCGAGATATTGCTTTTCAAAGTTTGAACATATTTAAATTGAATTTAAAACATGAATTTAAATCACGGGCTTTACCCTTTAACTAAGGCCCATTATCTCGTTTAAAACCCACCCGCCTCGTTTTCCCTTTATCTTCCCCAAATACTTCGATGCCTCCAGAAAAAGAAATCCGAACCCACCACTACCCGTTGACTTCACCTTTTGACCGACGATTTCTCCTCCTCCAACCACCTACTCCCATCGCAACCTCCACCATCGGAATCAGCATCAACATCCCTTCTCGCCAGTACCCTCGGTTTTGAACTCGCACCGGCCTTCTCGATTTCGACGCAGCAGGTTGATCGACAGAAACCTCATCGAGTACCCCAAATTCATCACAGACGAACCCACTTCATACCCCCAACACAAATCTCAACTCGGATATTCCATTCGATCTCCACAGAGTCACTTCCGTCGTTCACTCGTCGGATACCAGGTTGCGACAGCAACACCCATCGGACCCCTCAAGACTACCATAAATCGAAACTGAATCCAACCACTAGCTCGAATTCAACACCCGTTCTTCAATCCGAGGCTCCATCCATCTATCATTTCGAACCCTAGTTTACTGCTAGAGTTCCAGCACCGAAAATACCACATCGATCAACAGAAAAAGCATACTAAAACAAAGAGCAGGTTACAAGGATTCCTAATATACACGTATTAGGATTTAAAGGATTTTATTTCTATTGTTTTGTGGGATTTTCTTTTGATCGAACCCTTTCTGTATTTGGTTGGTTTGGTACTTATAGGATGTTTTGTGGTAGGTGAGAATTGTGGTTGAGAACGAAGGCCGCGTGGCCTGTGTGGGATCACAGAAAATGGGGAGGATATTTTGAATTTGATTTTCTTAATTTATTTTCTCGATTTTCTTCTTGAATCTGCCTTCTTAAAATCCCAGCGACCACATACGATCTCCTAAAATCACGAAAATTGACATGCCACTAGATTTCGACATTATGGTCCCAACGAAACTGGTTTCGTCGAATTCAGACTTCGTATGCTCACACAGCGTATTTTTAACCGTCGAAAAACTGACTATTTCTCACTCTAAAAATCCGTGCGGTCACACAGTGACTCTAAAAATCACGAAACTTGGAATCTAACAACTATTTGACATTGCGGATCCTTCATTCATTTTTCGGTTGCTTACGCGCCCTCACTTCGCTCGCCTCCTTCCCGTCCCGGAAGATCGCTTCGCTTCTGGCGACTAGCTTCTACCGCTTCAATCAATGGCTAAAGCTACCTTTCATCAATCAATGAATGATTGGGTTCGAGGACCTGTTGGTCAAAGGAAAGGGGAGGTCCAGATTCCGGGACGGAGCCGTATGACGCGAGAGTCTCACGTACGGTTCCTTTGAGAAGGGTGTGATACCACCACCTATCAGGCCCGACGAGCGGTCCACGGAGCTGCATCCCTACTCACCCAGTCCATGCACATCGCTCTCTCCAGGAGGTTGGCCACCTATCCTAGATCTTCCCATTTCCAAGAAGATCCCGGGCTCGATCTGGTTTAGTATCAAGGTGATTCTTTTTCTCTTTCTATATATATGGGTCTGTGCAGCATTTCCACGATATCGTTATGATCAATTAATGGGACCTGGCCGGAAAGTGTTCTTGCCTCTATCATTAGCTCGGGTAGTCCCTGTTTCTGGTGTTTTAGTCACCTTTCGATGGCTCCCTTAATCTAAAATCTTAATGTATGGAAGTTTCTAGCGGGCTACTCCCCGAAAATGCCCCGCTCCGCTGCCAATGTTTATACTGGTGTCGTTGGGGATAAAAATCTTACTTGCTCCTTCCTAGGTTCTTTTCTCTTATTGCATCAACTAGGACTGCTAAAAGACTCCCTTAATTTACTGAAAGCTCTTAAGGTTATTGATGTGATTCCAATAGGATAGGAGTTCTGGCAGCTAGGAGAGGAGAAAAAAGAAGCATAACCGGACGTTAGAAAATGTCCCTTGGAACATACTCTTCGCACTTTATGTCGCTAACACGCGCCAGCCAGTATATTAATTGCGGGCTAACAGGTGACGGGAAAGGTCCCTCCACATTTATAACCTCGGGAGAGGAGGACGTTGATCGAGCTTTTCCATGCCTAGTCCCAGTTTCGGTTAAAGACCCAGAGCGGGCTACGGATCTATACCAAGCCCGTTACGCCATAATTCATTGGGGTTGATCCCGAAGGAACTTCTCTCACATGAAAAGATAAGGGCAATAGTCTCTATTTATTCACCCCAAGAATGAACTATCCTTTGTTTCACGGGATGGATTTCATTAACACGGATAGACCAGAAAAGGTCTTCGCAAGCATACCGCTTTCTGTTCAAGAATCGGTAGCGGTTTTAAGGAAGACTACCGAGCTCCACGATAGATAAGCGCCTATCATCTCTATGCGCCTTAGCTTTTCGTCTTTGATTAGTATTAGCGAAAGCCTTAATAATAGCCTCGACTTGCTTACTAGCTGCCTTTCTGACTAATATAAGAATTTCACTTGTGAATTTAGAGAAATAAACTGAGTACACTAGGAGAACAGTAGTTTCCTCGCTGCGCACCTTTTTATGAACACGGAATGATCAGCATTCCTTCTCTGGAAACCCATCTATCTTCGTCATAACCAAACTGAATATCTCGAACCAAGCCCGAGGAGACTTATAATAGTTTGGATCGGTCGGACCAATTAATATACTAAAGCGAAAGTGGACCCAATTAATATAGTAAAGGTCTGTTTATACTGGGAGTTCCAATTAATATACTGGCCTAGGGTTAGGTACTGTTATTTATACAAGTAGGGTCTAACCAACAACCTACCAGCTAGCACTAACGGCAGAGACCAAGATTTTACCATCAGCTAGAAGGTTTTAGTACCTTTGTTAGCCGGGCCCATGGTTTATATTAATATTATCTCCACAAGTCTTTCTTATAGGCTATCCTAGTAATTAATATACTGGTCCTGGCGTCGGGCCTAAGTGAGCTTGTTTCATACAGCACGTGTCGTTCCTACCGGCTCTGTGACGTTAACCTAAAGCTCTAGTTCTCACTTCGCGCAGCTCCGTTCACTCCCTATGGGGATTCTTCTTTCATACATAGTCTTTCAAACTTGATTCAATGGTGTAACCAATAAGTATAAAAAGGCCGCTAGCGCTACTACTACTACTTTGATTTGAAAGCCCGCCCCTGCTTAGTGTCCGTGAATGAGGGAGGAAGGAATTTCTGCTTTCTGACTCTCTGTTCAAGGAGACAACACACCGGATTTACCGAAAGAAGGTTGAAGAGTGAAAGCACTCTACGATTAAGATTTAGCTATAAGTTAACCAGTCATGAGCTAATATCACAGCTCCAATCAAAGCAGTTCGTCCCCCTTCTGGTGGCTCTTCACTTGGTGTTCACTATTCTTTGGTATTGGCACTAACAATGGCACCGACTTGAACTTCGAATTAGTCCTCCGCTCGTGAATCTGGCTATCTTAAGATATCCGGATTCCTTTCTGATGCGCCTTATGTTTCCAAAAGGTAAGACTTTCCCCTTCCAGGGTGACCCCATTTGCCCGAGCCCTAATCGAGGAATGGCAATATCGTTTCGGCCTGGCCTTTTATCTTCTCTCTTCTCTGAAGGCTGTTCCTATTCATATTCAAATCTGTTAGATAGCTTCTATCTTCCAGTTTCGGTTCTCGAGGGTTTCAATCCAGATGGTTTGGATTGCCCTAAACTGGTTTCGTCGAATTCCGACTTCGTATGCTCACACAACATATTTTTAAAGCTCTGGATGACCCATTTAAATATATAAATATAATTAAATATAATTAAATAAATTATTAATAAATTTATATTATCGTATATCTTTACATATGATATCGTACAGCTCCAGAATATTATATCAGAATATACAGTTTGATATTTCAGATTCCTGATTACCTCGATATTCAGTTTTACATTGAAAAACTGATTTATAACGTATATAAAGCATCGCAAATTATAAAGGAATTCTACAGCGACTTTTCTGAAATTTGATTTGGACATAACTAAAAATCTACACGACGAAATCTTCATTTTTCTCTTCCATTAGAAAAATATAGCTTAACATATTCAAACGTTTCTTGTTTCACAGAAATCCGACTTATAACGAATCTTGTATATTCAGTTGAACTTCAACTCGCCAAATAACGAACTGCCGCGTCGTTACGGGCTCGATTATAATTATTATTATAATTTATACGTTCAACTATCGTTTATTTAATATATTCGTTATTTAAATAATTAAATAACTTAATTATTATACCTTACAAAACGCGCCATTACATTTAATAGCAAACAAAACACGCCATAAGTAATATCATTTATAGCATGTTTTTTATAGCGATTTTTGTGTTGTTGTTATAGACTCCTGACATATTACAACATGCTGATATATAGCGTTTCTAAACACACCATTGTATCCTTTAATAGCGTTTTTTACATGCTATAAAAAGGTATTTTTCTTGTAGTGCGTTGGGCATGATTTAGAGTTGGATTTAAAATTTACTTTTGGGAAATTAAAAGAATTAAATATATAATTATAAAACCAAAGTCAACCCTTCACGCTATTATTCTCTTTTCCCCTGTTAACTTTCAGATTGAATAAAAAAGGGGGAGTGACGAAGGGAGGGAACCACCGCTCCAAGCGTCGCGCCACACCCAGCGCCGGTCGTCGCTCTCTTCTCCTCTCTAGCACCCAAATCGAGACACCCCAAGCCCTAAAAACTGCAGCTATCCCCTAAGTCCACCTGACCTCGCCAATGTGGGCCCGCCAACTGTAATGACCCGCATTTGCAGTGGTATTATAATTAATTTATTTAATTATATAAATAGTGATATAGTGAATTAAATGGTCGTGGAATTAAATAATGATGAATATTTAATTAAAATAATAAATTAAATAATATATTTAATTCTGAAATAATCAAAATTGGCTGAAACGACGATATGGTGTGAACTAGATCATCTGTGATATTTAATTCGGCTTGGAATTGAATTTGAATAACGAATATATTATATAAACGACAGTTTTAACGTAGCGTTATAATATAATTAAAATCGAGCTCGAAATGGCGCTGCAGTTCGTAAGTTGGCGATTCGAACTTCAACTGAATGTACAGGATTCGTTTTAAGCCGGATTTCTGTGAAACAAGAAACGTGTGGAGCTGGTGGAGTATATCTTTCTAGTGGAAGGGAAAAATCAGGATTTCGTCGTGTAGATTTTGATTTACGTCCAAATCAAATTTTAGAAAAGTCGCTGCAGAATTCCTTTATAATTTATAAAGGAATTATTCATATTTTAAAAAGGAATTTCAATATAAATCGAATATCGGGTTGACACGGATTGAAATATCAAGTTAGAAACTTATATAAGATTTTTCTGAAGCTGTATGGTATTCCATTGTGAATATAGACAATAATATTTATTTTAAATATTTAATTTAATTATATTTTAATATATTTATATATTTAAATGGGTCATCTTGCAAACGAAGTCGGAATTCGACGAAACTAATTTTGTTGGATCCGCAATGTTAAATTATTGCTAGATGTCAGTTTCCGTGATTTTTAGAGTCACTGTGTGGCCCTATGGATTTTTAGAGTGAAAAAAAGTCTGTATTCAGACAGTTAAAAATACGTTGTGTGAGCATACGAAGTCGGAATTCGACGAAACCAGTTTCGTTGGGACCGTAATGTCGAACTCTAGCTACATGTCAATTTTCATGATTTTTAGGTATCGTGTGCGATCGCAGGAATTTTAGAGGACGAGTATAAGCAGCAGTTGCTTAAAAATTTATATAATAATCAAAATTGACATGTAGATCTCAATATATTCATCAACGATGATCGTCCAAATGTGAGTAGATCTCACTAACTCTGAACAGTTTATAATTTCATGTTGTATTTTTAGAACTATTAAATATTGACTGTGTGTTGACTGTTTGATTGAACTGCTAGTCAGTTAGTTGAATTTCTATATTGATTCTATTTAACAGAATATATCATATAGTGATGTTGATTTTATTGTGTAACATCTGTGGATGCAGGGAAACAGGTAGGAGGAATCCGACTGGATTCCTCAATAGTTATTTTATTGTTTTTTCATATATTGTGATATACGATGTGAATTATAACCTATTGTTGATTGTATGTGTTTGGACGATATTGGTCATCGTGATATGATGTGTTAAGTACCATAAAATATCGGAATGGGAAAAGGAGACTTTCAAAGTGATATTGAAAACAGAATAGGTATAAATTGGAATATTTATAAATAAGAAATATTTATAAATTGGAATAATTATAAAGTGAATTATTTATTTAGGATAAATAAATAAGATGTTATAAAATGGACTATTTACTTAGAAAATAAATAGGAGATAATAAGTGAGATATTTATTTGTTAAATAAATAGGATAAGAAAATGGATTTATTTATTTGTTAAATAAATAGAATAAGGAAAGGACATATTTATTTGTTAAATAAATAGGGTTATTAAAGGAAACATTTAGAATAAATAAATAGGATATTAAACGGATTATTTATTTAGGAAAGGAATAAGTTATGATAAAGGGATATTTACTTAGAAATTGAATAAGTTATAAAAGAGGAGTTAACCAAAATTAGAAACTGACTAGAGATTAGTAAATTGAACGGTTTTCTAAGTGTCGATCTGATGTTGGTTTCGGCCTTCGGGGTTTATACTTAGAGAATTGTTCTCCTACCAGTTTACAGCTAGGGACTGATAGTTGTGAAATGATAGTGATATGTAAATAACAACGGGAATGTTTTCCAGTGTTAATAACGTATATTTTCTAAACATAGAAAATAAGGAATATGAATATATATATATATATATATGGATACATATATATGATTGATGATTGATTGATAGAATTTCCGTTTGGAAATAATATCGTTGTTTGCACGTGTGTTTTTCTTTTATAGTTAAATCACAGACTATCAAAGTTTCGACCATTTTAACGTTGTTAATATGGAGAGACTGGTTGGATTATTATCCAAAGAACCACTCTGTATTGGCATAAGCGTTGCGAATCATATATGCCAAAGATAATTGAAGACGGAGTAAAGTGCAAGAGCTATTGTATAAGTCTTAGATAATAGTGCCTAAGACGGATGTACTGAATAGTGCCTTCGGTTCATGCTGTTCCTGGATGGATGTCTGACAGAGTATTCCCAGAAAGGTCACGTACATTGATTTCTTCAACCGTACCAAGATTGGAAGCGGAGAAGGAAACTTCTTTAGCTAACACGTAATGTACTGTTGTAGACGTCAATTAGTGATTTTCGATGGATCTAACAATGTGGCATTCGAAGTGAATCTGATGTGATGATAAAGCGTAACCTCAAGCCTCATCAACTGGTAAATGACTGAAATCGGGCAGGCAGCATGGCTAAGTCGGTCGCTCCAAAGTAGGGTGTACAATCACCTGATCTAGAGTTTCATTTACTTCTAAAAATCTATTGTTGATGCTGTCCCATTTGGGAAACGGTTGCTGATCCCAAACGTTGGTGATATACATTCGATACACTCAAGCGAAATGAGTGGTCGGTCATGTGTGGCCGGGTTGCAAGATGTTCTTGTTGAACCCAATGTATTCCTTTCTAGAGGTAAACTAGCGAAAGGTGGTTCCATACCTTGTCATAATTGGAAATCCATTACCAAATACGTGCTTGCGGTTTTGATTGTATACTATGTATGTAGAACGTGAGATGAAAGCGTTTCTGCTAGATTATTATTATATTGTGGTTGATAGACATTACCATAATATCAAAAGGTTTTTGATAAAAAGATATTTTGGATTCTCATAAGGGAAAAACCCGTTTCGTTATACGGCGTGATCTTATGAGATATCGTTTACTTGTTCAAAACTGTTTAAACTGTTTTACTCATACCAGTCCCATGACTAACCCGTAGTTTATTTTGTTTTGTTTTCCCTAAACTCTTGGGTGCCCAATTTTGTATGGGCAGTCAAGTAGTCGGTATTTACATATATACTGGAAGAGCTTGGAGCAGGAGGCTTCAGGATTATATAGCTATTATTATTCCGCTGTGTTGTAAGTGCTGTACCTTGAAAATGATGTGTATTCAAGTACATATTTATATTTCAAAGTTATGTTATGTAATATATGTTATTCATTCCGCTTGTGAGGTTCGTATTACTCTGATGTTGTGTGTTCTTCTTCTTCTTCTATTCTAAGTTTCTATCTTATCTATTCTCACCCTCTATCTTCTTTCTATTAGTTTCTTGAATTTCTAGTGCAATTTAGGGTTGGACTTGTGTTATTTGGTCAGCTCAAATTGGACCGGATTTTCGGGTCATTACACCAACGGCCAACTACGCCTCCCTGACCCCTCAGCAAACTCCGGTGTCACCCCTCTATGCCTGCGTTCGACAGTGAGCATCCCTTTCGACTGAAACCCTAAATTCAATGTAAGTCCTTTGATTTTCATTTTTAGGTTATAAAAATACGACCTTTATGATTATAAAAATATGATCTTCATGATTATGAAGAGTTATTATTTTTTAACATGAAAAGATACGATTTTTAATTAAGAAAAGATTATATTTTTACAATAGAAAAGATTATATCTTTATAAAGGAAAAGGTTTAATTTTTTTCAAGTAGACATCGATATAAAAATATGGTTTTTATAAGGTATACATCAATATAAAAATGGGATCTTTATATACATGAAGTGATATTAGAATGATATGATTTTTATGTTAGAAAGATACGATTTTTTAATATATAAAAATTTGATTTTTATATATGAAGTAGTGAAACAAAAATTTGATTTTTATATATAAGGTAGTGAAATAAGATTTGACTTTTATATTGATGATTTAAAAAAATGATTTTTTATATGAATGATTCTGGAATAAAAATGTGATTTTTATATATAAGAACAAATAATAAAAATATGATTCTCATCTATATAGATTTGAAATAAAAATTCGATTTTTATTATTAAATAGCGATATAAAAATTTGATTTTCATATATTCAATAGCGATATAAAAATAGAATTTTTATATATGTAGAGAAATAAAAATCTGATTTTTATTATATATATAGCGATATAAAAACGTGATTTTTATATGCATTGTAGCGAGATAAAAATGTGATTTTTAAATATAAATATCGTTGATTAAAAATATGATTTTTAATATATAAACATCATATTAAAAATGTGATTTTTACTTTGAACAGCGTGAAAAAGATTGCATTGGAAATTCAGGCAAATCCGAACCGTTCAGAAATAAGGAATGGAGGAGTGGATTCCAAAGGTGAGAACTTCTCACTCTAATTTATTTTCTAGTTAAAAATAAATACTAGGATGCAGACGGTGCTTAGTAGCACCCGACACCTTTGTTTGAAACCACGTTTGTTTGGTTTTTTGGATGACTAGATTATTTGGTTGAATTTGGTTTGGGAAATGAATGGATTAGAATTGGTATGTACATGACGCGAGCTATTAGTAGGCAAGGGATAAGGCTAGACCTTATTCCGGTTCTAGTATCGCGTCGTTACGCTGCCGAAATTTTCTAAAAAAATATTAGAGCAACAAAAATACAATTTTTTGTATAAATGAATTGTATAAATATTTTATAGTTGAAAATAAAAAATTTAATGGGAATGTTAATAAAATAAATATTCATTTACAAATCGGACGATTTGTTTATGTACACAGATTTGACTGATATTTATTGGGACAATATGTTTTACACATCACCCAACTGCACAAATAATAATCAATGTTTGTTGTTTGAAAACCCCACACGGGTATTGGGATGATATTGGACATACACTAATCCCAATATTTAGTTGTATGACAATCGATGGGTTGACAGACTATTGTGAGCGTTAATTATTAATATTTAACGCTTATGTTGTTGTGTAATGCACTCTGTATGATGGTTGACTGTGTTTGATTATTGTTGTGTACATGTGTGTATGAAATCCGTATAAATAAAATTAAATGGTAATTGACTATGTTTGATTCCAATTCGGAAAGAACGAATATTTTAAATTAAAGAATATTTTAAAATGACGAGTAATGAATATTTTAAAATAACTAATATTTTAAAATAATATTTAGTAATGGATCAAAATATGATTTTAATGTCCGATTTGGGATGGACACGAAAATATTTAAATATATAAAGCCGTGTTGATTAGATTAACTCCATTTAGACGTGAACGATATTTATATCAATTTTATTTATTTTTATAATGAATATTGAAATGGAAGAGATTTCAAAATCTAATGTTTTGAAAATATTATCATTTATATATTAATGGTATGGAATATTCAATTTTTAGTTAGAATTGAATATGAAGTTGAAATCGTTTTCAAAACGAATTATTAGATACATTTTAAATGGAAATCGACGAAATATAATATATATATATATATATATATATATATATATATATATATATGCCTGAATAGAACTTGCAGCGCCGCGGCAGTTCGCGAATTTCGACCATTGACTTCGAATGGACATTACGGGCGATCCAACCGTCGGATTCTCCTAAAACCAGAACCTTTTGGTTCGTATCGAAAAGAGATTTCCAAGACTACAAGAGATTTGAAATCTAACGGTTGGATTTGGAACTATGTCCGAATTAAATTTGGAAAAGGTCACTGTAAGTGCAGTTCGATGACCGTTTACAGAAATTGACTGTACGGGCCTTGATAAAATTATTAAAAATATCAATAATTTGTGTAAAATCATAATAAATGATTTGGAAAGAGTTAGAATGAAAAATTCCATATTTGAAAAGGTAAAAAAAATATTTTTATCGAAATGAACTAGTTATGAACTTGAATTATAATCCACAATTTTTAAATAAATAAACTGGATTTGAAATGGTTTTAAAAATAACCAGAATTTCCAATATACAAATTGGAATGGATTTGTATCGAAATTATCTTGGGAATATTTTGATATTTGATTCCGTGATTATATGGATATTGTGGAGGAATTTGGAAGATATATGTATCGTTATTTCCAATACAATATTTGTTGATTTTAGAATTTGATATTGAATATAGAGATAATTTCTATTCAGAGCCTTGTATTTAATATTGAATTGGATTTTGAGTTTGTTGTGAACTGTGTTTTAAAGGACACTGTTCTTAAACCCAGTTAAGAAAAGATTAAATCTTTTAAATAAGATTTAGAAGAGTTTACCAATTAATTAATATTTAGTTGGAATTGAATAGAATTGGATTTTAGGTTTGTCGTGAATGGTGTCTTTATTAACACCATTATTAAACCCAGAGTGAAAAGAATAAATCTTTTAATTAAAATTTAAAGAAGAATTACCAATTAATTAACATTTAATTGGAATTGAAAATGGAATGTGAATTGGGTTTATTGTGAATTGTTTTTTAACGACATTCATTCTTTAACCCGATTTACAATGAAATGTGATTTGGAATTTATAAATCTTTTTATTAAGATTTAACGGGAATTTTTCAAAGTAAAGTTTTCCATGGAACTCGATTTGATAATAATCGAAATGAGCTTCTACGGAGGAAGACTGTTAATATATATATATATATGGAATTTAAAAGGCTTTGTCGTTATTCCATTTATATTATTATTCGGATACAGAAATTGATATCGATTATATATTGATCTGTTTTCCCTAAAGATTCCATATTTACGGAAGAGGATTTGGTTTTATTATGAACCGTGTTTTAAACGACATTGGTTCTTTAACCCAGTTAAAGACAGGATTACATGTCTAACATTGTATTTCAGACTGTATGGTTGATCTCTACTGAGTATATATATATATATATATATATATATGTTTGGTGGCGGAGAATTTATTCTCTTGCTTAACACCATTCTCTAAGACGTACGAGCTTAGCGGTTATATATTGGCAGAAATCCATAGTACGGTGTAGATTGTCGATGCGACCTGTTTGTGGTTCTAAAGTTAAATAATCATTAACATTGATTTTTGAGAAGATTAAAACTAAGTGGAGTTTTAATGAATCTTTAATTAGATTGAAATGGTAATTGATAATTTAAATTATCAAATTTGGGAAATGATCGAGAATGGAGTAGCACCAGTTTTGCTCCAAGCGATAATTAACTCTTTAATTAGATTTGAACGGGGAATGGTAATTAATTTTACCGACACCATGCTATTAGTTATGGGATAATACCAGTTTTGGTTCATGGGATGAATAGGTTGGAACTGGGAAATTAAATAAATGGTTACTTTGGTATGGTGCGTTAATACCGACTAGCGTGGAAAACCTTAATATGGTTTGAATGATATCCAAAGGAAGATTAAAGAATAAATTTTAAAGAATTTATATTTAGTAAAATTAATAGGAAATATCCCTAAAGATGTGAATATTTGAATAAAAGAATATTCTGAATTGGAATAAGGCATATGTTGTGTTTTTATAGAACTTGCTTATTATATACGCGAGTTATTCAGAAAGGCCGGGTTTATACCCATTTTGAATAATTGATTCAATGATAAGTCGACGATGAAGACGGTGGTTTAAGACCGGAGGCCTTCACATCGTTTGGATGATTACTGATGTCTTGATTGGGCCATACACCCAAGACAAGATAATAAGTGGTGATCGTCCGGACGTACTTGGAGATCGACCGGATATGCGAGGACCTCTCTCCTGTATTGGACACGGGATGAGGAATAAGGTGCCTCCGGTTTCATTCAGATCCAAAATGAACTTGTAAATGGATGTATGTCTGACATTGGATTTTATTCCGTGTTGATTGATCTCTATTAAATATATATCTGTTTGGCGGTGGAGAATTTATTCTCTTGCTTAATGCCCTTCTTTGAACGTACGAGCTCAGAGGTTATATATCGATAGACATCAGTCGCATGGCGTGAATTGCCTGTGTGGCATGCTGAGATGCAAATGATCAAGGCTTCTATTGAAAAGCAGAGTCTTGTGGTTGATGATCAAAGCACGACTTTAATATAGCATAGCTTTGTGTATGACGTTAACTAGCGAGCCTCACATCTCGGTATGAGTTAAAAACGGGATAAGGGACCCAAGGAGGACATGACATTTCTTTCTAGCTATGGTTGGTGTCAGGGTTTTATAAGCTCTGACATTTTTATATTTTTACCTATGTGGTTGTTGGAATGCGAAGCGCCTCGGATATATCTGTCTCTATGGAGCTGATGGGTATTGAGTCATTTGGCTCATAGACGCCATATAGGGCGGGGAAACGTGTGTTCAGGTATAACTAATCCGCTATGTGTGGACCGACCTTGGAGGATCCAAGGGATCGTTATGTGTGACCCTAAGGCATTTGCTAGATTGTCTCGAAGCCGGCGAGAAGTACATCCCTTGCCTCGACTCATGATGGAAATCCAATTTCCAATACGTGAAATTTCAGTTTTGATTATAGAGCCTACTATTGGCAACATGATATATGGTACCCATGTCGTCTATGATTGATACATTTATATTTGAAGTTGTTTTATACACTATGCACTTATAATTATCAAATGATTTGTTTTAAACGTACCAAGCCTGTTTGGCTATTATAAGGGAAAACCCAATCCTCTGGCTTGGTTTGCATTGTGTGATGGGACCTGGGTCTTATAATAGCTTCATTTTTTTCAAAAGCATTGCGTTGTTTATAACTGTTTGTGCATTGGTAGTCTTGGGAGGAAACCTGCTCCATGTTATATGGCGTGGTCCCTTGATTTACCTTATTTATAAAGTAAAGTCTTAATAACTGTTTTAGTCCTCACACCAGTCACATGACTGACCTGGAGTTTATTGTTCTAACCTAGACTCTGGGTGCCCCTATTTTCTACACGAGCAGCTAGTAGTTTTGGTTTTGCAAATTTATATTCATAGGCCCCTGGTTTACAGCTGGAACGATATTCAGAAAGCTCTGCATTCATTTATCTCTTTCAGTTGTGTTTTGTATTATTTTCCGCTGCTATGTAATGTATTTTAATCTCTGATATTTTACAATGTGTAAATTGTTCACACTCTGTATATTCTTGTACTCTAATGTAAGCTATTGTAATGAGCAATGAAATGTTCTTCTGTTTGTGTTCTGATTTGTCGTGTTCTTGGACAATCCGTTCCTTCTCTTCTCTTAGTAGATCGGGGAAGTTCCGGTCGTCACAGTTGATATTAGAACTTTGGTTTACAGAGCTCGAGAACAAGACACGTTAAAACCAAACGAAAGAATTCATCAGAGATTGGACTAGTAATATCCAATGAGAATAACTCGTTAGAGATAGGATCAGTATTATCCTAGAACGAGTGTGAGGAGTAGTGTTTTTAAAATAAAAATGAAAACAAATTTTGTTTTGAAAATTTAAACCTTATTCAACGTATTTGAGTATTTATTATAAATTGATTTGAACTATCTAGTATATGGAGATTTTGCATATACGCCTTGCAAACGTGTATACGAAGCCTCAAATATACTGGATAAATATAGAATCACACTCTAGTCGCTCGGGCATGGTTCTGATGACAGCGATCGCATCATTAGCATTTATGTTCGAGTTTCGAAAGTGGGATGTCTATATATTTCCAATTGATTGGTGTGAGAACCAAAATTAGATAGGATTTATTTGTTGTGATTTGGCACCAAAAATGGATTTTTAGTATATGAAAAAAATTATATATTTGAAACGATAATCAACTAATTGATTGCTGATTGTGCTGTTTGATTATTGGCTTAGTTAATTAAAATTTGGAACCATTAAGCCAAATTGAATCAAATGTTGAACTGAACTGAAAATTGATTGAAATTGCATGCCTATACATGTGTATACAATGAACAGGTCATAACATGGAAACTAAGAACAGGAATAAAATTGTATGCCCGACAAATAGGTACGTGTTTACTAATTTTCTTTTTCTTTTAAAGATTTATGAGCCTAAGGCTGGCCGCTTGGCATTTTCTTTTTCTTTTAAAGATTTATGAGTCGAAGGATGGCCGCTTGGCATTTTCTTTTTCTTTTAAAGATTTATGAGCCTAAGGCTGCCTGCTTGGCATTTTCTTTTTCTTTTAAAGATTTATGAGCCTAAGGCTGGCCACTTGGCATTTTCTTTTTCTTTTAAAGATTTATGTGCCTAAGGCTGGCCGCTTGGCGTTTTCTTTTCTTTTGGATGGGTGAGGGCCCTGTGAGGCAAGTTGCGGTTTTAACTGTCTCCCCGTATAAAGGAGGTTATGGCGAAATTTTTCAAAATTTAGGGTATTAGCCAAATTTTCGAAGAATTTGAAAATTCTTAGAAACTAAAAAGTTGAAGAATGAAAGCCAAACTGAAAGTTGAGTTGGTAGTAAAACAACTTTTAGCTCCGTTTCTTTTGAGGACAAAAAGATTTTAAGTGGGGGAGATTATAACGACCCGGAAAATCAGAACCAATTTAAAATTTTTATTTTCGCAATTTTAATGAATTTTGAATATTTAAAATGATTTATTTTAAATAATAAGGACTAGAAATTTATTTTGAATAGAATTAGAACGTATAAATTTATTTAAATCAAAATTAGAATATAAATATTTATTTTAATTATAAAAGGAATTGGAATGGCGCGGTAGTTTGAAAATTCAATTTCAAATTTCAAATGAACGTATAGGATTTAAAATAAACTGAATTTTAGTGAAACTAAAAATATTAGAATCTATTTGAAAATATCTTTCCAACGAATCTGAAAAATCTAGATTTCATAGCGGGAATAAAAAGTTATGTCCAGTTGAAAATTCAGAATAGTCGCTATGGAATTTACCCCTTAAAAATGGCAATTTTGCAAATGACCTCCGTTTTCGATGAGACAAATGTCAAATTATTGCTAGATTCCAATATTCATAATTTTTGGAATCAATATGTGAGCATGGTGAATTTAAACGTGTTTGATCATTTCAGTTTGAATTTAATCAACTGGAAAATGACCGTTTTTCAAACGGTTTCCAAATTTGACGAAACTAGTTTTGTTAGGACCGATTGTCAAAACATAGCTAGATTTATTTTTTTTGGAATTTTTGGAGTCTATATGTGGCCCCAGTAAATTAAAATGTACGTTAGAATCAATATTGACTATTATATTAATTTATATATTAATTTTAACGAAAACTATTCGAAACAGTCGAATTGGCTTACGGGTCATATCCCATTGTGTTCGAAATGGGGGTATTTAGTTAGGGGTGACAGCCGTTGGGCTCGATTTATAGTTTGAATTAAAATTTTACTTTTGGGAAATTAAAAGAATTAAATATATAATTATAAAACTAAAGTCAATCCTTTACCCTCTTATTCTCTTTCCCCCCGTTCACTTTTAGATTGAACTAAAAAAAAGGAGAGCGACGGAGGGAGGGAACCGCTGCTTCAGGCGTCGCGCCACACCCAGTGTAGGTCATCGCGCCACCACCTCCCCTTCCCCCTTCTCACGCCTCTCTTTTCCTCTCCAGCGCCCAAATCGAGACACCCCAAGCCCTAAAAACCGCAGCCCACCACTAAATTCGCCTGATGAAACACCCCACCTCCATTAAGGTCACTCACAAAGGGAATGCCTTAACTTTGGTGGCGCATTTTAGGTAAAAGATGAAGATAATTTACAAGACAGACAAATAAAGCAGTGGAAAATAAAGTCATTATATAAACAACTTAATTCAGTCAAGCTTTTACAACAATTGTCTCAATCATGCTTAAAAGTAATACATAGAAATTCTGTCTTGATTTCCAAGTATAAACGAAGCATAAAAATAACAATGATATTCCCCAATAAATCGTGAGCCAGCCGTAGCAGTGGAAGAGAGAGTCCAAAGTAATATATTGACTATCTTCGAGCTTGGAAGGAAAACTGAGCTAAGTGGTAACATTTCCTCCCTGTGAACCTAGAGGGACGGAAGAAAAGAGGCAAAACAAAACTAGGTCAGACATAAGTTTGGTAAGTCCAATGACTTTCAGCATATAAACAGGCAAAAGCATCATGACATGAATAAACTGAATATAAGACAATACCATGATTACAGGGATAACATGATAACATAGGATAAGCATAAGGTATGATAAGGTAAGATAAACTGAATGCGCTTCTAATCTTTCTCTGCTTCTCTACTACCTTGTTATTCTGATTTTTATATCTATATCTCTGCACCACCTAACTAGTGTTCCAACTAGTAATTTGTATAAAATGATAATATGATAACGTGATCCCAATCCCCGCAATTGTGGTAGCCGTCAGGTGTACATCTATCGTGAGGATTCCACCTCAATATGCCTAATTGACATGAACATGTTAGATGTACCCTTACTACCCTATCGATCGACTCCCTACTTATATTAATTTCTCTTGTGTCTGTGTCAATCGGCCCTCTCTGGCTTGTAGATACCCTGTGATGGTGCCACCATAAGGTGTATCAGTCCCTATGAGAGCAACCTGACATGATTCAAGATGCACAGTGTATAACTACTGGTACCAAGTGCCTGCTATTTCCCACTCTGGAGTACGTGCATGCCCGTAAACCGTCGGAACCTACACTGACGTAACCCTGCCGCTGTTTTGACTGCTTATAATTAGCCCAGTAATCGTGCCCCACCCTGCCTAGTTCAGGGTACCATGATACATCTATGTGGGTTATTGCTGAAATGGGTCCCCTTTACTAGGGTTTCCTACTGGTAAAGTTTGTGGGCCTATATATACAAATACTACCCACCCACATGAGATGTACTTAACCCTCCCACCGATTCTAGCATGTTTTCTTAATGGTTAAGTTTGTGGGCCTATATTTACTAATATTACCCACCTACACGAGATGTCATATTGGTTAAGTGTTGTTCGTTCATGTTAACTTAACCCACCCATTCATCATGTCATGTTGGTTAAGTGTTTCCTATTAACTTAACCCCGTTCGTCCATCAAGTTATATTGGTCAAGTGTCCCTTTTTAACTCAACCCCACGTGTTCATCATGTTGTATTTGTTAAGTGTCATCAATCAATTCAAGTTAACTTAACCCCACGTGTTCACCATGTTGTATTGGTTAAGTGTCATCAATCAATTCAAGTTAACTTAACCTCCCTACTTGTCATAATTACTTTGGTTAAGTGTTGCCTTCTTGTGTTAACTTAACCCTACCACAAATCAAGTCATATTGGTTAAGTGTTTCTCATTACTTAACCCTAGTCATTCATCTTAGCATGTCTTGTTCATTAGCATTAATTGATTTATTAATGCACCAACCTCTCACATTAGATATGTGTTGTTGCGGTTACTGGATGTGCCGGGCGGTTTCGGGCAGTTTTACACCTCAACTCAATCTAACCTCGGGTTTTTCTTGGGCCTGATGCACTAACCTCTCACATTAGATAGGTGTTGTGTGGTTACTGGATGTACCGGGCAGTTCAGGCAGTTTTACACTACAACTCAATCTAACCTCGGGTTAGGCATATTCATCTTTTCACATATTTACATATTTACAGTTTATATGTAAATTATTCACAATTGTTTTCAATTTCAGATTATGCCACATTTTCCATAAATGTCCAAGTCTAGATTTATATGCTAATTATTCCAACCAGTCATATTCCAATTCTCAAGCTATGCCCAACAAAACTAGTTGCAAGTTATGGGCTCCAAATTCAATTTTGAGTTATTACTCAAAATAGGCTACACCTAATCTTCCCAAGTTTGTACTAATAGTCATGCCCCAATACCCCATTATACATTATTCTTTGGCATATCAACCAATGGTTATGCCCAATCTTGATTAATATCCTAATTTATAGTTTTGCGCCCAATCTAGACCAGTTTACAGTTTGCGCCAAATCTAGATTTAATATTTCAATCTACCCCCAAGTTCGCAATAAAGACAAATTATGCCCCAAATCATAAGTTACAAAATTATGTTCCACCATTACCAAATAGACTATTCCCCATTATCCCCGCATTCCAATCGCACATATAATATGTTTCAGTCTAGATTCGAGGTTAATCTAGATTCATAAAATAAAAGTGATGAAAGAGGAACATAAATGAGAGTAGGCATAAAACAGGCATTAAAATGGTAGATCTGTCAAATATTTCGGGCCTAAGAGGATTACAGATCTGTTAGAGTCGGGGTATAACAAAGATAGATCTAAAACAAACTAACAGAAATAACCTCATAGACATATAGATCCGATATGAATAACATCATGAACCTAAACGGATTATATATCATATGTCCAACAAAGACAGGCATGATTGAATAATAACTTCTGAGGCATGTAAATCATTGATTCAATGGAAAGATAGGAATTAATCTAAAAGATTTATCATCAAGCATGGACTTGGATCCATTTCATTATATGCCAAAATCACTGTTAGGTGTTTAAATTTGAAAATAACTTGAACTTACATGTTTATAGTTCAATTTACGCCCCAAATCCCAAGTTATATGTCCAATATACTTTATGCCTCAAATCTCATGTCATATGTCCAATACTTTATGTTTTGAATAGAACATGTGTTATGTCCTCAAATCAGTTACAACTCAGTAATGCCCAATTATACACAATTTAATACTTTTCCTAAGTTCTAGCGCTGGTCATGTCCAAATCATATTTTATGCCCAATTTTATTTCTAACGTATGTTCATCTCTTATGAGATCTGGCTCAGGCTCGCAGTAGCCTGGCTATAAAACAAAAAGGGAACAAGGAAAGAAGAGACAAAGAATGGACATAATATTATCAATGAGATAGATCCAAAGGATATAGAAAGACAGATAGAAATAGGATAATCTCAGATCCAAATTTATTACAATGTCAGAATCCCAACTAACTTTCATTTCTGAAAGTAACGTAAACTTACAAATTACAGAACGATCTTGAATTCTGGGATCTGTATTCTGAAACTGAATATCTCTCCCTTGAAGTAGACTATTTTTTCTTCTAATTTAGATTTGATTTGATTCTTCGAAAATAGTTGTTGAGTAGCCTGGCAATAAAACAAAAAGGGAACAAGGAAAGAAGAGACAAAGAATGGACATAATATTATCAATGAGATAGATCCAAACGATATAGAAAGACAGATAGAAATAGGATAATCTCAGATCCAAATTTATTACAATGTCAGAATCCCAACTAACTTTCATTTCTGAAAGTAACGTGAACTTACAAATTACAGAACGATCTTGAATTCTGGGATCTGTATTCTGAAACTGAATATCTCTCCCTTGAAGTAGACTATTTTTTCTTCTAATTTAGATTTGATTTGATTCTTCGAAAATAGTTGTTGAAGTCGTTGAATTAGCCTTTGAATCTCTACTTGAATTTTAACTTGATTCTACGAAGGACTTGAGTAGCATAACCTCGTCTTTGATTTATTTTTAAATGAATTAGGGTAGAGTATAGGCAAAATGAATTTGTGTAGAGAAAACTGTAGCCATAGGGGTGTTTATATAGCATAAGGATCAACGAATCCGGTCAGAACGGGCATCCAGATGTAGAAAAATGAATCTGTCCTCGGATTTAGAAATGGGGGGGGGGGGGAGGTCGACCCCTAGGTCGACCTGTCTGACCTAAGTCGACGTGGGTCATGAGCGGGAAATTTCCTGCCCAGCCCAGATGTGTGATTTAAATTTCGAATTTCGAACCTGAGCTGTTTTATTTAAACCCCTGAAACTTCTGAAGGTCATAACTTCTTCATATGGAGTCTGATTTACGCAAACTCGGACTCTATCTGAACCAGAATTCCGAGACGAGCGCAATGGTGTAACCCGTTTCCCTTAATTCTTCCCTTAAAAATTATGTATACTTTAATTTGTTACTTTAATGTTTACAGAAAATATGGGGTGTTACATTCTCCTCTACTTAAAGGATTTCGTCCCCGAAATCTTCGAGTTAGGAAGAACGTATATCCTAACATCCAACATCCATCTACTCAACCATTCAATCACAGGCATCCATTGTCCTTAAAAGGTTTCTAATGTCGTATGAACATACGCAGAGTGTGTGTATATGTCTCTTATCTAATGCAAAATCAGGCAGTCTACTGATCCAGTTGACCTCCTTAATGCGAATCATGAGAGTGTCATGCGTCCAATATGTATGCAAATATCTCTAATCATGTAAATATGATATGTGTGCATATTCACTCATCTATATGCAACATCCATATGATAACACATCAAGTTTCAATCCATATACAAATACATTCATATGCATATGCAATATGAAAGTGACTGAGCCGATCTAGTGCCTAATGTGTGTATATGCATCCACGAGCAACCACTAGCAAACACTTACAACCACTTGCATCCACCAAACATAACATGTCTCAGACACATGTTTACATCCATTGGCTTCTACCTAAGGATTGAGGATAGGACCGAGAGGATATATCTAAAAGATAAAGACTAGCATGCAAATAAATATTACAGAAAAAGTGGAATCAAGGATATACCCTCAAAAAGGGTATGATACGCGTATCTAGTCTTCAGTCTTCTAAGTCGCATCTTCTTGAACTTCACTCCACTGACCTTATCTAATTTAACTTCACAATTGCAAAGCTTCTTGACCTCCATTTCCAAAACCTACTAGTAAAGATAGGACCTCGCTCACTTACTATGCTAGAGGGTATCCAATGTAGTCGAATTATCTTTCCAAGATAAATAGATGTTAACCATGATACCAAGTGTATACACTTAGGTGATTAGAGGTCTCTCCTCTGCTTAGCTTATCCATCATGTCACAAATCTGAGGGTCTAAATCTAAAGGTTGCTATGTACTTTTTACCTCTCTTAAGGTCAGTCTTACTTAGGGCGCCTGCCACAACCATCTATTTCTCACGCAAACCATCCTAGTCGAACTCGACATTCCTCAAGTACAAGCCCCAAAGCCTAAACCAATATCAGACAAGCACCTAAGGAATACCTCCTTCGAATTTGGATGATTTATGTGAGATGATACTAGCAAAACAACCAAACAATTGAGCACTTAACCGACTCTGGCTATCCTCGCCAATCTTGTTCCAAAGCTATTGTTGATCGCATAATTGGCTTTGCATTGTCAACTAGATATATGCAGAAGTCCATCTTAAGTTTTAGGGGGAAAACCTCTAATCTAATCAAAACATCCTGCGTACTCATGGACTATTCTAACGGATTGCAAATCGTCGATAGATTCATCAAGTGATTCTAGGGGGGTAATACAAACTAATCCCTTAGGATTGCACGAAATCTCGAGGGTATTCCTGAGGCAAGTCGAAAGTCTAACTACCCTCCATTCACAATTACTAGCTAATCAATCCATACCTAGAATCAACCCATAGCCCTTGAAACCAAAAACATAAGTATCTCAAATCCTTACAAACCAAAGATAAATGAGCCGAACCACAAATTGGATTTGAGACAATAATGGGATCTTATACTCTACAAGTACTAAGGTGCAGATACTCAACTATTGAAGCAGATATAGACAAATGTGAAGCGCTAAAATCAAAAAGAGTACTAACAGGATGATCAAAAAGGAAAAACAAAACTCTTTCAACAGAAACCTTACTACCTCTCTCTCAGGTATGCTGGCGGTGAGAGCAGGCACTTGCCCTCCTGAAAATCCTATTCTTTGTTATTTTTCTTGTCCTTAATTATATGACCCGGTATACCATAGTAAAGATACTTCCTCTTGTCTTAGGTTTTACTATTCTTTCCTCCTTCTTGTCCTATGATTCTTCCACTTACACCTCTTTCTTTTTTCCTCCTTTGTGAACTAAGTCCATATCCATGAGTTTCTCATCCTTGGGTTGTGCTCCTTAGCCAAACTTCCTCATTCTCATCTTTACTATCCTTGTGTAACACTTTAACAAGTCTCTCGAAAGCTGCCTCCATCGCACGGAAAATCCTACAAAGCTCGAAAGAAAATTAGCCGCAGGTGAAACTACTGTGGCTATAGATGGAAGTTGGGCACTTCTTCGCCCTTTGATAAGTATCGTAGACTCATCAACCCTATGGAACCATGCCGCGATGAGTGTAAAACCCCACCTCCATTAAGGTCACTCACAAAGGGAATGCCTTAACTTTGGTGGAGCATTTTAGTAGAAAGAACAGAAATTTACAAGACAAATAAAAAATACTTGAGAAATTATAATTTTATTATAGCGGAAAACAGAAATCAGTATGGCTACATCTTTACCAAAAACTCAAGTACATAAATATCAGTCTTGTTCAGAAAGTTATCAGAGTACAAAACTTTAAAATCATAATCCCCACAGAAGATAACATAAGAAGTTAAGCCATACTTTACGTACTTAAAGCAGAAGAAATCTGGATCAAGCTAAAGTATTCCCTCCTTGAAAAACCTGGGGGGGGGGGGGGGGGGAACGGAAGAAAAAGGGGCAAAAACAAGCAAGGTCAGACATAAAGTCTGGCAAGTCTAGTGACTTTCAGCACATGAATAGATAATAATAATTATGACGTGAAAATAAGCTGGATAAGAGATAACGGTAACAGGAGCAGCAAATGTACTTAGGTTAAACAAAAGAAACAGAATAATATTACTTTTCATTTCTCTGCACTAATTGTAACACCTCACCTCCTCCAGTACCGCTCTTGCAAGTGCACTGACTTTGGAGGGGCGTTTGAATCAGGTAAACATGCAAAACGATATATCAAGGCAGAACAAGAACATATGTATATATGTAAACAGAGTAAATATCATAGATAAAACAGCGGAAGATTTAAACCATTTCAAAACAAGTCTGTTACAACATAATATTAATTTCCCAAATAAACAAGTCTAGATAAAACAACATCATCTGAAAACAGAAATACATAAGTGCTATCCCCAAAATACGTGAGAACCATAGCTAGCTTCATGTAGAAAGCGTACATGAAGTGAAATCCCATAAGCAAGTAATCCAAAAAATCCAAGCTAGGCTCCTGTATTCCCTCCCTGAGAACCTAGGGGGGGGGGGAAACGGAAGAAAAGAGGTGAAAGAAAACAGGTCAGTCAAAAAGACTGAGTAAGCCCTACTACAATCAATGTAAACTGATAAAGTTAACTAGTATGGGCAGCAAGGGATGAACATAAGGATAACAACATACTAGCATGATGATTAACTATCAAAGTAGATAAAGGTGTCATCGCATAATCAGGGTTAAGTTTTGCACCACAAGTGTACTAGTAAACTAACATGACTTGAATAAACAAGTATTGATCTCTTGGCCCAAGCTTTGGCCCAATAACATGAATGACCTAAATCAAGGTCCAAAGTGTAAACAAGAAGTGATACCCAGGACCAAGTTTGGCCCAACATCATGAATGACCTAAATCAAGGTCCAACTAGCACGGTCTAGTCGATCGGCTCCCTATAAGCCTATCTCGTCAAGTGTCTGTGTCATACGGCCCAACTACGAAGTGTAGCTAAACTGTGCTAGGTCCACCCTAGGGTGTATCAAGTCCTAGGGTGTCAACCACCGACACAAACCAAGCACACACAGTTTAAACCTACTGGTGCCCGTGCCTGCTTTTTCAACTCCGGACCATGTGCACGATCATGGCCCGCCTGAACCCACACCGGCGCACCTACTCAGCCGTCGTTTGGTCGCTTACATGGCATCCCAGTAATCGTGCCCCACCCTAGCCTAGTCCCTAGGGTATCCTGATACAACCAAGAGGGTTACTGGTGCAAAGGACCACGCAACTAGGGTTTCCCTAATGGGTTAAACGTGGTTAACCCAACTCATCCAAGTACCAAGTTGGTTAAGTGTACCCAAGGTTCATGACTTAACCCTACCAACCCATCGTGTTTCATTGGTTAAGTGTTCAAGTGGTCCATGACTTAACCCTAATCACGAGGCATTAATTAATTAATGCGCCTTAACCTCTCACATTAGACTTTGTTGTGGTTACTAGTTAAGCCGGGCGGATCCGGGTAGCTTTACACCACAACTTGGTCTAACCTCGGGTTCAAGGTACAACATGACCAACTTCTCACATTGGGTCCTATTGTTTGTAGCAACTAGTTAAGCCGGTCGGTTCCGGGTAGGTTTATGCTACAAACTCAAGCCAACCTCGAGTTGGTCACACTTATCTTTTCTAAGTGTCATGTCCACCATGTTTCCAAAACACATTACAAGTTTTTCAAGCAATTGGGTAGACCTAACTTAATAGGTAAATTCCCAATGGGTAGACCTAACTTAATAGGTAAATTCCCAAGCTTATGCTTTTATGTCTTTTAAGTTTACCCAACCCCAAACGCAATCCCATCGCTTACATATCACAATAGCGCATAAAGGATAGAAAGAGGGAACTTGGCATAATTATGACATAAAAGTGCTGAAGCCACAAGTTCAACATGGTGGCATATGAAGGGTTCATGCGTTCATACACTTGCATATCACATTTTTAGGCCCAAAAAGCATGCATAACATGATAACATGAACCACATGACCATCCCAAACTTGCATAACATACTTGCATATCATATGACAACTTGTATACCAAACTTGCATAACAAACTTGCATAACATATGACAACTTGCATATCATACTTGCATAAACAAACTTGCATAACATATGACAAGTTGCATATCATACTTGCATAAACAAACTTGCATAACTTATGGCAACTTGCATATCATACTTGCATAAACAAACTTGCATAACTTATGACAACTTGCATATCATACTTGCATAGCATAACTTGCATATCATATGACAACTTGCAAACCAAACTTGCATAACAAAACTTGCATAACATATGATAACTTGCAAACCAAACTTGCTTAAATAAACTTACATAACATATGACAACTTGCATATCATACATTTAACTTTAAAGTTCAAGTATAAAAGGAATAGGGCTTACTATGCTTATGCGAACTCGAATGAGTATAGCAAATGCAAGAAAACCCTTATGCAACCAAAAAGAAAAACCCCAAAAATGCAAGCAAACTTGATCAAGACTCTTCCTTTAAGATGCCAATAGAGAAACAAGACTTTAATGCAAGCTAAAGAGGATCATACAAGCCTAAATACACTTGTATGCATGGAAATCTCTTAGAAATTGATTTAGGAATTGTATGAAGAGAGTGGAGGCCATGAGAGGTTTGATTTTGCCATAGTTTAGTTGCTAGAATGAATAGTGAATGATTTAGGGTAGGTTAGGGTCTTATTTATAGATTAGGCTAGTGATTTAGACCATAGGATTAAACCCTAGTTCCAATCTCAGCCCTCTAAACCGAATCTGGCCCCCTAACTCAACACATTCTCAAAATGGTGCACCAGGCAAGACTTGCCGTCTGAGCCAAGTCGACAGCCAAGTCGACAGGGCTGTCGACCTGGTCAGACCAAGTCGACTCCCAAGTCGACAGGGCTGTCGACTTGGGGTGTTCTGGCGGGAATTCTCCCGCCTGGCCCTGGATGACCTAATTTTCAAATTCAGATTTGAATTTGAAATCTGTTTTTACCTTGGAATTTTCTGAAAACTTCGTTGGGCCTTAATCGGGTCTTACGGACTCCGATTTTTGAAAACTCGGACTCTATTTCGCGTATTTTTCCGAGACGAACGCAATGGCATAGCCCGTTTCCCTTGATTCAGATTTTAGAATTAAATTCTGCCTCGATTTACGTTATAACAGGTTATTGAAAATATGGGTTGTTACATTCTCCCCTCCTTAAAGGATTTCGTCCCCGAAATCTTCAAGTTAGGAAGAACGTATCCTACCATCCAACATCCATCTACTCAAAACATCATCCACGAGCAATCATTGTCCTTACAAGATCCTAAATGTTGGATGAACATATGCAAAGGTGTGTGTATATGTACTTATCTAATGCGAATATCATCAATGCAAATTATGTTAGTGAAATGAATCCATATGTATGCAATTCCTAACATAATGTATATCATCTATATGTGTGCACATAACATACACCCATATGCAACATCCATGTGATAACACACAATTTTCATCCATGAATAAGCATAAACACTCATGCATATGCAATATGAGGAGTGTGTGAGCCGATCTAATGCCTAATCGTGTATAATGCATCCACGAGTAACCACTTGCAAACACTTGCAACCACTTGCAACCATCAAGCATAACATGTTTCAAACACATGTTTCAACCAAAGGGTTTCTACCTAAGATTCTCATGACAAGATTAACACGATAAACTAGATAAACAAGACAAACATGGATAGCAAAGATGTGCTACAAAGAGATCGGGAAGATAAGCAGGATATACTCCTTTCGGATTACAAGAAGTCCCTTCCTAACCCAACCCATATTCCATAAAAGCCCAAAAGGTTTAGTCAACCTAACGGACCCCTTCAAACCCTGACATGTATTACTAGCCAATAAGCCATACCTCCCGACAGAAATAGGACCGAAAGTTGGACCGAGAGGATATACATAAAAAGATAATATGCGTGTAAGTTCCACAGGAAAACAAGGATCAAGAATATGCTCTCAAAAAGAGATATGATGCGCATATCTAGCCTTCAGTCTTCTAAGTCACATTTCCTTGAGCTTAACTCCACTGTGCTTTGACCGTCTTTTACTTCATGCTTCCTTAACTCTTATATCATTCTTAGCTTAAACATAACTGTGACCTCATGGTTTCATGCAAGCTCTCCAAAATTCACTAATGAATCCTGGATCTCGTTTACTTACTATAAAGTATTCCACGCAGCAGAACTTTTCTCGAAAATACCAATCCACGTTGCCAATGAACCATCCGCCTGCGAATGATAGGCCGTGCTTAGCTTCAGTTGCTTGCCCATGACTTCCCGTAGACTATCCCCAAAACTGACTAGTGAAGATCGAGTCATGGTTACTAACTATTCTTTAGGGAACCTCGTGCAACTGCTTTATTTCTTGAAAGTAAACTGTCGCTAGTCATGATGCAGTTATTTCGCTCTTTACCGGAGTGAAATGAGTACTCTTCATGAGTCTACCTACTATGCCCCATATGCTCGCATTCCCTTTCCTTGATCTAGGCAGTCCATCCACGAAATCCTTCGTGACGCTTTACTACTTCCTTCTATTGCGGGGACCTCCAATGCATATAACAGCCCACCGGGCTTCTATGACTCGGCCTTTAACCTGTTGGCAAAACATGCACCTTGGGACAAACTCGGCCACCTCCTCGGGTGATGTGCATCTTCTAGAACCTTCTTTCTCTCATCGCGTCTTAGCCATCCCTTGTTATTTATAGCGAGGTGTCTTAACATCTCGCCTTGAATCAACTTGTCCATGATCTCGACTAACCGCGGGTCTTCTTTCTGTGAAGTCCCTACTTGATCCAGAAGGGTAGGTCTAAGCTCAAGGGACGCTAACTAACTAACTAAACTGAGAGAACTTCTTACTTCGGTTGCATTCCTTGGAGTCTTCCAATCCTGAACTGCAACTACCTTAGCGGGATCCACCGCTAAGCCTTGCTTAGGTACTATATGCCCAAGGAATCTAACTTCCCTTCTCCAAAAGTGACATTTGGAGAACTTGGCCTTTAACTGATGCGCTCTAAGCGTATCCATCACCTCCACGAGATGCCTTGCGTGCTCTTCTTCATCCTTAGAGAAGATCAGAATATCATTTACGAAGATCACGACAAACTTGTTCAAGAACTCCCTGAACACCCTACTCATCAAGTCCACGAAGTAGGCGGGTGCATTAGTCAAACCGAATGGCATGACTAGCCATTCTAAGAATCCATCCGGAGTTCTGAACACAGCCTTGTCTATACTATCCTCAGCTACTCTGAGCTGATGGAATCCAGTAGCAAGATCAAGAGAGAACAGATGTTCCTACAAGCTGATCAATCGGACCATCGATCCTTGGTAATGGTTGTCTATTCTTCTTGTTCAACTCACGATAATCAACACACGGGCGAAGCGAACTGTCCACGTTAGTAGCGAATACTACTAGAGCACCTTCCTCGGAAATGCTTCATCGAATGGAGTTCTTCTCAAGCAACTCCTTTACTTAGCTCCCGTCTCACGGGACCATGTGCCTTACCGGCCACATAACTGGCTTGGCATTATCAACCAGATAAATGCAGAAATCTATCTCTCGTTTAGGGGTAACCCCCTTCACTTCACCCAAGATATCAGGGTATTCTCGGACCACCCTCACCGATTGCGAACTATCGATAGACGAGTCGAGGGATAACACAACATGACGAGACTCATAGGGGTACTAGAAATTCCTAGGGTATTACCGAGGCGAGTCATGAGCCTCATAACCCTATGCTCAAAAATCAAGAATGGCTCCAAAACTGGACAACCAACCCATGGTCAAAATCAACTCATACCCCATGAAACCGAGAATACAAGCATCACACGAGAACTCTACACTAGAGATAGAGTTTTTCAAATCCACGTAGATAATAGACAAGTGGGCGAGAACCCCAATGGGATTTGAAACACACACACGGGATCATAAACTAGACTAGTACTTAGGTGCAAACTTTCAACTAGATCAGATGAAATAAGCTATGCGATGCACCAAAATCAAACAAGGTACGAACAGGAAAATCAGAAATGTATACAAGGCTTTCAACAGAAATACTACCTCGATCGGGAACTGGAGCAGCATTGAGAGCATGAACTTGCCCTCTCGAAGGTCCAGCACGCTGAGTCTGACCCTGGCCTTGCCCTTGCTTCTTCGGCCAGTCCTTACTGAAATGTCCAGTCTCACCGCAGAAAAAGCATTCACCATTATTCCTTTTTCTCTTCCGACAATCCTTACTAAGATGCCCAACTGAACCGCAATAATGGCACTTCCTCTTGTTGTTCTTGTTCTTATTGCCTTGGCTGTTCTGACCGCTTGGGTTACCCTGATTTCCTTTCCACTGGGAATCAGTCTTCTTGGCTTAAGTATCATTCATCTTGATCTCCTCCTTGTCACTCCTACTCTCTTCATTAAGTAGGGCCATATTCACCAAACTCTCAAAAGTTGCCCCCAAGGGTATATGAGTCATGGCCAAACCATGTAATGGCTCGTTTAATCCTAAAGCAAAGTATAGGGCCTTCTTCTGAGCTGTGTTAACCAAGTCTAAACCGAACTGAGCCAGTTGATTAAACTGGTCTATGTATTCCCTAATAGTCATGTCCCCTTGCTTCAGTGATAGGAACCTTAGTCCAAACTTTCCCCGAAAGTCTTCCCAAGTCTCAATTGGCCTAGTAACGGTGGTGACCACCCATCAACGTGCAGCTTCTTCCTTTAGCAACCACACTGCTAATAAAACCTTCCTACGGTCATCTATATTAAAGAAGGTAAAAAGATCTTCGGTTTCTTTCAACCAATTTCTGGCCTCTACATATGTCTCGGTTCCAATTAAATTCTTGCAACCCAACGCCTTAAAGTTCTTACAAATCTCCGCGAAATCCTCTTGTGGATGCTGAGGGGGAGGAGGAACATTAACTACTGGAGGAGGGGAACATCAGCGGGGCCGGCTTCGGTCGCCCTAGCCTCAAAAAGTCTCCTATACCAAAAAGGTACGCGTACTCCCTTTGGAATGGCAAAGTTATTGGCCATACTGAAAACAAAGAAAAAGATAGATTCAAAATGGAGAAAAACGAAGGGATTTTGCTAATGGCTTTTTGGGGAATAGCCTTTAAAACAAACTAGACTTTTCTTTGGAAAATACTTTATACTTGGTTTTGAAAATAGTTTTCCAAAAGTTTTCTAAAAACCCTTTTGTTCCTTCTCGTAAACCATATGCTCTGATACCAAATGTAACACCCCACCTCCGCCAGTACCGCTCTTGCAAGTGCACTGACTTTGGAGGGGCGTTTGAATCAGGTAAACATGCAAAATGATATATCAAGGCAGAACAAGAACATATGTATATATGTAAACAGAGTAAATATCATAGATAAAACAGCGGAAGATTTAAACCATTTCAAAACAAGTCTGTTACAACATAATATCAATTTCCCAAATAAACAAGTTTAGATAAAACAACATCATCTGAAAACAGAAATACATAAGTGCTATCCCCAAAATACGTGAGAACCATAGCTAGCTTCATGTAGAAAGCGTACATGAAGTGAAATCCCACAAGCAAGTAATCCAAAAAATCCAAGCTAGGCTCCTGTAGTCCCTCCCTGAGAACCTGGGGGGGGGGGGGACGGAAGAAAAGAGGTGAAAGAAAACAGGTCAGTCAAAAAGACTGAGTAAGCCCTACTACAATCAATGTAAACTGATAAAGTTAACTAGTATGGGCAGCAAGGGATGAACATAAGGATAACAACATACTAGCATGATGATTAACTATCAAAGTAGATAAAGGTGTCATCGCATAATCAGGGTTAAGGTTTTGCACCACAAGTGTACTAGTAAACTAACATGACTTGAATAAACAAGTATTGATCTCTTGGCCCAAGCTTTGGCCCAATAACATGAATGACCTAAATCAAGGTCCAAAGTGTAAACAAGAAGTGATCCCCAGGCCCAAGTTTGGCCCAACATCATGAATGACCTAAATCAAGATCCAACTAGCACGGTCTAGTCGATCGGCTCCCTATAAGCCTATCTCGTCAAGTGTCTGTGTCATATGGCCCAACCACGAAGTGTAGCTAAACTGTGCTAGGTCCACCCTAGGGTGTATCAAGTCCTAGGGTGTCAACCACCGACACAAACCAAGCACGCACAGTTTAAACCTACTGGTGCCCGTGCCTGCTTTTTCAACTCCGGACCATGTGCACGATCATGGCCCGCCTGAACCCACACCGGCGCACCTACTCAGCCGTCGTTTGGTCGCTTACATGGCATCCCAGTAATCGTGCCCCACCCTAGCCTAGTCCCTAGGGTATCCTAATACAACCAAGAGGGTTACTGGTGCAAAGGACCATGCAACTAGGGTTTCCCTAATGGGTTAAACGTGGTTAACCTAACTCATCCAAGTACCAAGTTGGTTAAGTGTACCCAAGGTTCATGACTTAACCCAACCAACCCATCGTGTTTCATTGGTTAAGTGTTCAAGTGGTCCATGACTTAACCCTAATCACGAGGCATTAATTAATTAATGCGCCTTAACCTCTCACATTAGACTTTGTTGTGGTTACTAGTTAAGCCGGCCGGATCCGGGTAGCTTTACACCACAACTTGGTCTAACCTCGGGTTCAAGGTACAACATGACCAACTTCTCACATTGGGTCCTATTGTTTGTAGCAACTAGTTAAGCCGGTCGGTTCCGGGTAGGTTTATGCTACAAACTCAACCCAACCTCGAGTTGGTCACACTTATCTTTTCTAAGTGTCATGTCCACCATGTTTCCAAAACACATTAAAAGTTTTTCAAGCAATTGGGTAGACCTAACTTAATAGGTAAATTCCCAATGGGTAGACCTAACTTAATAGGTAAATTCCCAAGCTTATGCTTTTATGTCTTTTAAGTTTACCCAACCCCAAACGCAATCCCATCGCTTACATATCGCAATAGCGCATAAAGGATAGAAAGAGGGAACTTGGCATAATTATGACATAAAAGTGCTGAAGCCACAAGTTCAACATGGTGGCATATGAAGGGTTCATGCGTTCATACACTTGCATATCACATTTTTAGGCCCAAAAAGCATGCATAACATGATAACATGAACCACATGACCATCCCAAACTTGCATAACATACTTGCATATCATATGACAACTTGTATACCAAACTTGCATAACAAACTTGCATAACATATGACAACTTGCATATCATACTTGCATAAACAAACTTGCATAACATATGACAACTTGCATATCATACTTGCATAAACAAACTTGCATAACTTATGGCAACTTGCATATCATACTTGCATAAACAAACTTGCATAACTTATGACAACTTGCATATCATACTTGCATAGCATAACTTGCATATCATATGACAACTTGCAAACCAAACTTGCATAACAAAACTTGCATAACATATGATAACTTGCAAACCAAACTTGCTTAAATAAACTTACATAACATATGACAACTTGCATATCATACATTTAACTTTAAAGTTCAAGTATGAAAGGAATAGGGCTTACTATGCTTATGCGAACTCGAATGAGTATAGCAAATGCAAGAAAACCCTTATGCAACCAAAAAGAAAAACCCCAAAAATGCAAGCAAACTTGATCAAGACTCTTCCTTTAAGATGCCAATAGAGAAACAAGACTTTAATGCAAGCTAAAGAGGATCATACAAGCCTAAATACACTTGTATGCATGGAAATCTCTTAGAAATTGATTTAGGAATTGTATGAAGAGAGTGGAGGCCATGAGAGGTTTGATTTTGCCATAGTTTAGTTGCTAGAATGAATAATGAATGATTTAGGGTAGGTTAGGGTCTTATTTATAGATTAGGCTAGTGATTTAGACCATAGGATTAAACCCTAGTTCCAATCTCAGCCCTCTAAACCGAATCTGGCCCCCTAACTCAACACATTCTCAAAATGGTGCACCAGGCAAGACTTGCCGTCTGAGCCAAGTCGACAGCCAAGTCGACAGGGCTGTCGACCTGGTCAGACCAAGTCGACTCCCAAGTCGACAGGGCTGTCGACTTGGGGTGTTCTGGCGGGAATTCTCCCGCCTGGCCCTGGATGACCTAATTTTCAAATTCAGATTTGAATTTGAAATCTGTTTTTACCTTGGAATTTTCTGAAAACTTCGTTGGGCCTTAATTGGGTCATACGGACTCCGATTTTCGAAAACTCGGACTCTATTTCGCGTATTTTTCCGAGACGAACGCAATGGCATAGCCCGTTTCCCTTGATTCAGATTTTAGAATTAAATTCTGCCTCGATTTACGTTATAACAGGTTATTGAAAATACGGGTTGTTACACTAATACTATTATAACAGGATTAGGTGTCACCCTAATGTCTAAACTGAAACAGAAACGGGAATAGAATAATTTCCACAGAAGAGAATGCTAGTAATGGGCCTTTACCACCCTAGCAGAAGCAGACAGAAACAGAATGCTAATAATGGGCCTTTACCACCCGAACAGAAACAGACAGAAACAGAATGCTAATAATGGGCCTTTACCACACGAACAGAGACAGACAGAAACAGAATGCTAATAATGGAACTTTACCACCCGAACAGAAGGTACAGAAACAGAAACAGATTAATCCCTACGGAAACAGAATGTAGAATTAGGTGTACACTAGTAAATCGGCCTTTACCACCCGAACAGATGGTACCACGCAGAAACAGACAGGTGTTGCCACCCAACAGAAACAGACGGTACCAACAGAAACAGACAGAACTAAGTGTACCCTAAAACCCTACCCCAAGCGATCGGCTCCCTAATACATAAATACCCTGTGTCGGCCCCACAGTAGGGTGTATCACTCCCTAAAGTGACAACCAATTGGCACAGACCTGTTTACAGATGTCACGGCGTCTTACATCCTCAGAGGCAGACCGGGATCCATGCACGTACATGACCCAGTTGGAATGCACTATCAACACCCCTCGCCATTATTAGAATGAACCGCTTATAATTAGTTCAGTAAGCGTGCCCAGACCCTACCTACTGTTGGGTCAAAGTTTTGATACCAGAAAGGGTTACTAACTAATATGGGTCCCAAACAACAGATGACACAAGTAATTTCCCTCCTAACCTTGTGTCCCTAGACTAACTGATTTCAGATTAACTTGTTTACAAGTTCAGACATACAGAGTTCAGATCGACTATTTCACAGATCAGACAAGTTTTCAGACTAACGGATTAGATATACGGATTTAACAGATTTACAGGTTTGTCTAACTTTGTAATTGGGCCTACAGATTCACGAAACGGCTTTGTTAAATTCATTAGTCCAATTGGTTTAACCCTATCCACCCAACACGTTTTAGACATCATATTTATCCCAGATTTGCATTAATTAAATATTAATGCACAGACCTCTCACATTAGGTCGGTAGCTTGTGGCCGCTGGATATGCCGGGTGGTTCCGGGCAGACTTCTACCACAAGCCAGACCTAACCTCGTGTCTAAGCGTATTTTAGTTATGCCTACGACCTCTCACATTAGACTGATAGTTTGCGGTCCCTGGTTAAGTCAGTTGGTTCCGGGCAGGCTTCTACTGCAAACAGAGTCTAACCTCGTGTCATAGCCAATTCATTCCAATACAGATTTTTCAGATATCGGACTAATTCTGTTTGTTTAACAGATTAAACTTCTTCATAGGATATAACAGATTAATCAAATTTCCATGTTCTACTAAATCTTAGGTCGAGCCTACAGATTTCCATACCCAGATTACCATTATCTAATTTCAACAGATCAGACAATTCAACAGGTAGTAGATTTAGCAGTTTAAGCGATTCAACAGATTTAGCAGATAATATATGTAGCAGTTTAGGCAATTCAACAGTTTTAGCAGATAACGAATTAGGCAATTTAACAGATTTAGCAGATTATATATATCTAAAACTCTATTTACATATCTTGCCCAATCATAAATTTAGCCTAAACTTGCATGCCTAAATCAAGGTCATAATTCATAATACAATATATGCCCAAATTTTAGCCTTAATATTCCCATTTACAGTTCATGTCAAAAATAGATTTCATATTCTAGTTCACCGTTTATGTCCAAGACTAATACACATGTAAATCATTCTCTATTATAGTCAATTCAGATTATGCCAACATATTTGCTATGTCAAATTAACTTAATTAAGCTACGCCCAATCCCAATATAACATGTTTCCACAAGTTCTCTAAATACTCATGAAATGGCCCTAGCGAAAGGAATAGGGGATAAGCACAAGAAAGAATAAGCATGCAATAATGAACCAAATACAATGATAGTGGCCCTCTAGGCTCGATGTACATAATAGTGAATGGGAATAAACTAGCAAAGTTACATACTAAATATGAGATCTAACATCATTAAGGGGATAGGCATAAGAAACTAACTACAATAGTTATAGGCAACTAACCACAATAGTCATGGGCGACTAATTACAATAGTTTCTTATTCAATGTCATAGGCAATAGTCTCATAGTCATGAATCATAGTCATAGGCCATAGTCTCATAGGCGTGAATTATAGTCATAGGCAATAGTCTCATAGGCATGAATCATAGTCATAGTCAATAGTCTCATAGGCAACAGTTTCATGTCTAATTATGCATTATTCATTATTTATCCCAAAATTTAGCGTCCGTGCGTTAATCTCTTATGAGATTCGGCGCTGGCTCGTAGTAGCCTGGCTGTAGAACAGAAAGAAGAAAGAGGTACAGAATAGTCACAGAAAAACAGATCCGACAAATAAGAATATACTAACCTCAGATTCAGATTTATAATCATGCCACAACCATAATTAAAGTTTATATCGCAAAATAACCGTACTTGCCTTTCGTGGTTTTAAGAAAGGATAATAAACTGTTGTTCATGAACATGAATTATGAACTTGATAAAAGGCAAAACTTGAAACATGAACGCTGTTATAACCTGAACTTGGATATGGACATGAAACTCGCCATGAAACTTGACACGAACTTGACATGAAACTTGAACATGGACATGACACTTATAATGAACTTGAAAATGGCCAACTCGAGGTTGGGTTGAGTTTTCAGTGTAATTCTGCCCGGAACCGCCCGGCAAATCCAGTTACTGCAAACAATAGGATCCAATGTGGGTAATTGGTCATATCGCACTTGAAAATCCGAGATCAGACTAAGTTGTGGTGTAATTCTGCCCGGAACCGCCCGGCATATCCAGTGACCACAACAACAGGTCTGATGTGAGAGGTTGGGGTGCATTAATGAATTAATGCCACATGATAGGGTTAAGTCATAAACTGCTTGAATATACTTAACCAATTTGACACGATGATCTGATAGGGTTAAGTCATGAACCGCTTGAATATACTTAACCAATTTGACACGATGATCTGATAGGGTTAAGTCATGAACCGCTTGAATATACTTAACCAATTTGACACGATGATCTGATAGGGTTAAGTCATGAACCGCTTGAATATACTTAACCAATTTGACACGATGATCTGATAGGGTTAAGTCATGAACCGCTTGAGTATACTTAACCAATTTCACACGATGATCTGATAGGGTTAAGTCATGAACCGCTTGAATATACTTAACCAATTTGACATGATGATTTGATAAAGTAAAGTCATGAACCGCTTGAATATACTTAACCAACTTGACACACGATTCATAGGGCTAAGTCATGAACTTGAACGACAACACTTAGCCAATTTGACATGACACGTAGGCGGGTTAAGTCACGAACTTGAATGACAACACTTAACCAACTTGACATGCTAGACTGATGGGGTTAAGTCTCCAATTTAAATGACAACACTTAACCTACTGGACGGAAACCCTAGTTACGCGGTCCTTTTCAGCAGTAACCCACTAGATGTATCACGGTACCCTGGAACTAGGAAGGGTGGGGCACGATTACTGGGCTGATTGTAAGCGACCAGAACGACGGCTGAGTTGGTGCGCCATTGTAGGTTCAGGCGGACTATGGTCGTGCACGTAGTCCGGAGTTGAAAAAGAAGGCATTGGGCACCGGTAGGTTTACACCATGCGTTCTTGATTCGTGTTGGTGGTTGGCACCCTAGGGCTTGATACACCCTATGGTGGACCTAGCACAGGTGACTACATTTCGTGATTGGGCCGTATGACACAGACACATGAACGAGCTAGGACTTGTAGGGAGCCGATCGATTAATAGATCGTTACGTGGAAAAAGGGTGTTGTTCGTTAGGTAGCATAATCCCTAGCGGTCCTAGGTGGCATAGAGCCTAATCGAATCTAGGAAACGTTCAATAGGTAGCATAATCCCTAGTGATCCTAGGTGGCATAAATCCTAGTTGAACACACGATAGTTCATGATAAGGAAACCTAGCCAGAGCAAGGGTGGCAGTCCAAACGATTTCAAGAATGGTGGCACTACGTTGAAGTAGTATAGAAATACATGATGAAACCCGTACGATATACGGCAAGGGACTGTACATATACATGGAAAGGATGATATCGGTTGGGGTACTAGCACAGTTAGTGCAGAGAATTTAGGAAATCAGAGCAAATAGATATCATTTTAATGGTGAAGCAGAGAAATCTTGCGATGCTTGATAGAAATCTTGCGAAACTATACTTAGTTCATCTTGAATGGGAACCTTGCAATGTTATACATGACAGAAATCCTATGATGTTATTCTTAGTTATCGTGCCTGTAGCTTATCTTGTCATCATGCTTATGTTTACTTTCAGTTTATTCATGCCATGTTATCTTTACCTGTTTTTATGCTGAAAGTCACTAGGACTTACTCAGTCTTTATGACTGACCCGTTTTGTTTTGCCCCTTTTTCTTCCGTTCCCCCCCCCCAGGTTCACAGGGTGGAAATACAGCTAAGTTCGGATCTTACCAAGCTCCAAGGCTCTTTCATGAAGGCTTGGATTGCTCTTGGCTATGGCTTGCTTTACTGTTTTACTTGGGGAATGATTTATGACTATGGTTTTATGCTTTTTTACTATTGCAAGACAGATTTCGATGTAATGTTTTTAATGGAATTTTGATGTAAAAAGGCTTTAGACCTTTCTAGATTTTAAAGCAATGAAATTTGGTTCTTCTTCCACTGTTTTATATGTTCTGTCTTGTAATATTTCTGTGTATGCTTACCTAGATAATGCTCCACCAAAGCTAGTGCATTCCCTTTGTGAGTGACCCTAGCGGAGGTGGGATGTTATAATGAGGTTACCTCCCGGAAAGCCAAGAGCCCCGAAGACTCAGTAAAGAAAGAAAAAAAGGAATCAAATAGAGGATCAAAAGATAATGCTTATGGATTTGAGGAACATGCCTTCAAAAAAAAACTTTTCTTTTGGAAATGTTTCTTTTTAATACCGTTTCGAAAATAATTTTTCAAATCTTTTATCTAATCCAGTAACCTTCAGCTTTGATACCAAGTGAAACACCCTACCTCCGTTAAGGTCACTCACAAAAGGAATGCCTTAACTTTGGTGGAGCATTTTAGGTAAAAGATGCAGATAAATTACAAGACAGACAAATAAAGCAGTGGAAAATAAAGTCATTTTATAAACAACTTAATTCAGTCAAGATTTTACAACAATTGTCTCAATTATGCTTAAAAGTAAATGCTTAAAAGTAATACATAGAAATTCTGTCTTGATTCAAAAACTTCCAAGTATAAAAGAAGCATAAAAATAAGAATGATATTCCCTAATAATACGTGAACCAGCCATAGCAGTGGAAGAGAGAGTCCAAAGCAATACATTGACTATCTTCGAGCTTGGAAGGAAAATTGAGCTAAGTGGTAACATTTCCTCCCTGTGAACCGGGGGGCGGGGGAATGGAAGAAAAGAGGCGAAACAAAACCAGGATAAGTACGAGTCCAGTGACTTTCAGCATATAAACAGGCAAAAGCATCATGACATGAAAAAACTGAATATAAGGCAATACTGTGATAACAGGATAACATGATAACATAGGATAAGCATAAGGTATGATAAGGTAAGATAAACTGAATGCGCTTCTACTCTTTCTCTGCTTCTCTACTACCTTGTTATTCAGATTTTTATATCTACATCTCTGCACCACCTATCTAGTGTTCCAACTAGTAATCTGTATAAAATGATAATATGATAACGTGATCCCAATCCCCGCAATTGTGGTAGCCTTCAGGTGTACATCTATCGTGAGGATTCCACCTCAATCTACCTAATTGCCATGAACATGTTAGATGTACCCTTACTACCCTATTGATTAGCTCCCTGCTTGTATTATTTTCTCTTGTGTCTATGTCAATCGGCCCTCTTTTGCATGTAGATACTTGTGATGGTCCCACCATAAGGTGTATCAGTCCCTATGATAGCAACACAACACGATTCGAGATGCACAGTGTATAACTACTGGTACCAAGTGCCTGCTTTTTCCCACTCTGGAGTACGTGCACCCCCGTAAACCGTCGGAACCTACATTGACGTACCACTTGCCGCTGTTTTGACCACTTATAATCAGCCCAGTAATTGTGCCCCACCCTGCTTAGTTCAGGGTACCATGCTACATCTATGTGGGTTACTGCTGAAATGGGTCTCCATTACGAGGGTTTCCTACTGGTTAAGTTTGTGGGCCTATATGTACAAATATTACCCACCGACACGAGATGTACTTAACCCTCCCACCGATTCTAGCATGCTTTTTTAACTGTTAAGTTTGTGGGCCTATATGTACTAATATTACCTACCTACACGAGATGTCATATTGGTTAAGTATTGTCCATTCATGTTAACTTAACCCACTCATTCATCATGTCATGTTGGTTAAGTGTCTCCTATTAACTTAACCCGTTCGTCCATCAAGATATATTGGTCAAGTGTTCCTTGTTAACTCAACCCCACGTGTTCATCATGTTGTATTGATTAAGATCAATCAATTCAAGTTAACTTAACCCCACGTGTTCACCATGTTGTATTGGTTAAGTGTCATCATTCAATTCAAGTTAACTTAACCCACCTAGTTGTCATAATTACTTTGGTTAAGTGTTGCCTTCTTGTGTTAACTTAACCCTACCACAAATCCAGTAATATTGGTTAAGTGTTTCTCATTACTTAACCCTAGTCATTCATCGTAGCATGTCTTGTTCATTAGCATTAACTAATTTATTAATGCACCAACCTCTCACATTAGATATGTGTTGTTGCTGTTACTGGATGTGCCAGGCGGTTCCGGGCAGTTTTACACCACAACTCAATCTAACCTCCGATTTTTCTTGGGCCTGATGCACTAACCTCTCACATTAGATAGGTGTTGTTGTGGTTACTGGATGTGCCGAGCGGTTCCGGGCAGTTTTACACCACAACTCAATCTAACCTCAAGTTAAGCATATTCATCTTTTCACATATTTACAAATTTACAGTTTATATGTAAATCATTCACAATTGTTGTCAATTTCAGATTATGCCACATTTTCCATAAATGTCCAAGTCTAGATTTATATGCTACTTATCCCAAGCAGTCATATTCCAATTCTCAAGTTAGGCCCAACAAAACTAGTTGCAAGTTATGACCCCCAAATTTAATTTCGAGTTATTACTCAAAATAGGCTACACCAAATCTTCCCAAGTTTGTACTAATAGTCATGCCCCAATACACCAATATACATTATTCTTTTGCGTCTCAACCAATGGTTATGCCCAATCTTGATTAATAACCTAATTTACAGTTTTGCGCCCAATCTAGACCAATTTACAGTTTGCGCCAAATCTAGATTTAATATTTCAATCTACCCCAAGTTCGCAACAAAGACAAATTATGCCCCAAATCATAAGTTACAAAATTATGTTCCACGATTACCAAATAGACTATTCCCCATTACCCCCGCATTCCAATCGCACGTATAATAGGTTTCAGTCTAGATTCGAGGTTAATCTAGATTCATAAAGTAAAGGGGATGAAAGAGGAACATAAACAAGAGTAGGCATAAAACAGGCATTAAAATGGTAGATCTGTCAAATATTTCGGACCTAAGAGGATTACAGATCTGTTAGAGTTGGGGTATAACAAAGATAGATCTAAAACAAACTGACAGAAATAACCTCATAAACATATAAATCCGATATGAATAACATCATGAACCTAAAAGGATTATATATCAGATGTCCAACAAAGACATGCATGATTGAATAATAACTTCTGAGGCATGTAAATCATTGATTCAATAGAAAGATAGGAATTAATCTAAAAGATTTATCATCAAGCATGGACTTGGATCCATTTCATTATATGCCAAAATCACTGTTAGGTGTTTAAATTTGAAAATAACTTGAACTTACATGTTTATAGTTCAATTTACGCCCTAAATCCCAAGTTATATGTCCAATATACTTTATGCCTCAAATCTCAAGTCATATGTCCAATACTTTATGTTTTGAATACAACATGTGTTATGTCCTCAAATCAGTTACAACTCAATTATGCCCAATAATACACAATTTAATACTTTTCCCAAGTTTTAGCACTGGTCATGTCCATATCATATTTTATGCCCAATTTTATTTCCATCGTACGTTCATCTCTTATGAGATCTGGCTCAGGCTCGCAGTAGTCTGGCTATAAAACAAAAAGGGAAGAAAGAAATAAATAGGCATAATATCAGATCCAAATTTATTACAATGTCAGAATCCCAACTAACTTTTATTTCTGAAAGTAATGCGAACTTACAAATTACAGAACGATCTTGAATTCTGGGATCTGTATTCTGAAACAGAATAGCTCTCCCTTGAAGTAGACTATTTGTTCTTCTAATTTAGATTTGATTTGATTCTTAGAAAATAGTTGTTGAAGTCGTTGAATTAGCCTTTGAATCTCTACTTGAATTTTAACTTGATTCCACGAAGGACTTGAGCAGCATAACCCAATTTTTGATTTATTTTTATATGAATTAGGGTAGAGTATAGGCAAAATGAAGTTGTGTAGAGAAAACTGTAGCCTTAGGGGTGTTTATATAGCGTAGGGATCAACGAATCTGGTCAGAACGGGCGTCTAGATGCAGAAAAATGAATCTCTCCTCGGATCTGGAAATAGGGGGAGGTCGACCCCTTGGTCGACCTGTCTGACCCCGGGTCGATCTGGGTCCTGGGCGGGAAATTTCCCGCCCAGCCCGGGTGTGTGATTTAAATTTCGAATTTCAAACCTGAGCTGTTTTATTAAAACCCTTGAAACTTCTGAAGGTCATAACTTCTTCATATGGAGTCCGGTTTACGCAAACTCGGACTCTATCTCAAGAAGAATTCTAAGACGAACACAATGGCGTAACCCGTTTCCCTTAATTCTTCTCTTAAAAATTAAGTATGCTTTAATTTTTTTACTTTAATGTTCATAGAAAATACGGGGTGTTACACCTGACCTCGCCAATGTAGGCCCGCCAACGGCCAACCACGCCACCTAGACCCCTTAGCAAACTCCGGAGCCACCCCTCCATGCCCGCATTCGACAGGGAGCATCCCCTTCGATTGAAACCTTAAATGCAATGTAAGTCCTTTGATTTTCATTTTTTAATTAGAAAAATATGACCTTTATGATTATAAAAATTTGATCTTCATGATTATGAAGAGTTATGATTTTTAAACATGAAAATATACAATTTTTAATTAAGAAAAGATTATATTTTTATAATAGAAAAGATTATAACTTTATAAAGGAAAAGGTTTGATTTTTTTAAAGTAGACATCGATATAAAAATATGATTTTTATATTGTATACATCAATATAAAAATGAGATCTTTTATATACATGAAGTGATATTAGAAAGATATGATTTTTATGTTACAAAGATCCGAATTTTTAATATATAAAAATTTGATTTTTATATAAGAAATTGTGAAATAAAAATTTGATTTTTATATATGAAGTAGTGAAATAAAGATTTGATTTTTATATTAATGATTTTGAAAAAAAAAAGATTTGATTTTTTACATGAATGATTCTGAAATTAAATTGTAATTTTTATATATGAGAACAAAGAATAAAAATATGATTTTTATCTATATAGATTTGAAATGAAATTTCGTTTTTTATTATTTGAATAGCGATATAAAAATTTGATTTTTGTAGATTCATTAGCGATATAAAAATAGAATTTTTATATATGTAGCGAAATAATAATCTGATTTTTATTATATATATAGCGATATAAGAATGTGATTTTTTTTATATATTGTAGCAAGATAAAAATGTGATTTTTAAATATAAATATCGTTGATTAAAAATATGATTTTTGATGTATTAACATCATATTAAAAATGTGATTTTTGCTATGAATAGCGTGAAAAAGACTGCGTTGGAAATTCAGAAAAATCCGAACCGTTCAGAAATAAGGAATGGAGGAGTGGATCCCAAAGGTGAGAGCTTCTCACTCTAATTTATTTTCTAGTGAAAAATATATACTAGGATGCAACCGGTGCTTAGTAGCACCCGACACCTTTGTTTGAAACCATGTCTGTTTGGTTGTTTGGTTGATTAGATTACTTGGTTGAATTTGGTTTGGGAAATGAATTAATTAGAATTGGTATGTACATGGCACGAGCCATTAGTAGGCGAGGGACAAGGCTAGACCTTATTCTGGTTGTAGTATCGCGTTGTTATGCTGCCGAAATTTTCTAAAAAAAATATTAGAACAATAAAAATATCATTTTTATTGTATAAATGAACTGTATAAATATTTTATAGTTAAAAATAAAAATGTTAATGCGTATATGAATAAAATAAATATTCATTTACAAATCGGACGATTTGTTTGTGTACACACATTTGACTGATATTGATTGGGACGATATATTTTACACATCGCCCAACTGCACAAATAATAATCAGTGTTTATTATTTGAAAATCCCACACGGGTGTTGGGATCATATTGGACATACACTAATCCCAGTATTTTGTTGTATGTCAATCGATGGGTTAACAGACTGTTTTGTGCGTTAATTATTTATATTTAATGCTTATGCAGTTGTGTAATGCACTATGTATGATGGTTGATTACGTTTGAAGTCCATATAAATAAAATTATATGGTAATTGACTGTGTCTGATTCCAATTCGGAAAGAACAAATATTTTAAATTAAATAATATTTTAAAATGACGAGTAATGAATATTTTAAAATAACTAATATTTTAAAATAGTATTCAGTAATGGATCAAAATATGATTTTATGTCCGATTTGGGATGGACACGAAAATATTTAAATATATAAAGCCGTGTTGATTAGATTAACGCCATTTAGACATGAACGATATTTATATTGATTTTATTCATTTTTATAATGAATATCGAAATGGAAGAGATTTCAAAATCTAATGTTTTGAAAATATTATCATTTATATATTAATGATATGGAATATTCAATTTTTAGTTAAAATTGAATATGAAGTTGTAATCGTTTTTAAAATGAATTTAAAACGAATTATAAAATACATTTTAAATGGAAATCGATGAAATATTATACATATATGTATATATATATGTAACAGCCTTAATAGAACGCGTCGTGCCGCGGCAATTCGCGAATTTCGACCATTGACTTCGAATGGACATTATGGGAGATCTACCATCGGATTCTCCTAAAAACGGAACTGTTGGATTAGTATCGAAAAGAGCTTTCCAAGGAATACAAGAGATTTTAAGTCTAATTGTTGGATTTGGAATTATGTCCAAATCAAATTTGGAAAAGGTCGATGAAAGTGCAGTTCGATGACCGTTTATGGAAATCGACTGTACGAGCTTTGATAAAATTATTAAAAATATCAATAATTTGTATAAAATCATAATAAATGATTTGGAAAGAATTGGGATGAAAAATTCCATATTTGAAAAGGTAAAAATATATTTTTATCGAAATGAACTAGTTATGAACTATAATTATGATCAAATATTTTTAAATAAATAAACTGGATTTGAAATGGTTTTAAAAATAACCAGAATTTCCAATATACGAATTGGAATGGATTTTAATCTAAATTATCTTCGGAATATTTCAATATTGGATTCCGTGATTATACGGATATTGTGGAGGAATTTGGAAGATATATATATCGTTATTTCCAATACGATATTTGTTAAATTCACAATTTGATATTGAATACAAGCCGAGATAATTTCTATTCAGAGCCTTGTATTTAATATTGAACTGGATTTTGGGTTTGTCGTGAACTGTGTTTTAAAGGACATTGTTCTTAAACCCAGTTGAGAAAAGATTAAATCTTTTAAATAAGATTTAGAAGAGTTTACCAATTAATTAATATTTAGTTGGAATCGAATAGAATTGGATTTTGGGTTTGCCGTTAATTGTGTCATTATTAACACCGTTCTTAAACCCAGATGAAAAGAATAAATCTTTTAGTTAAGATTTAAAGAAGAATTACCAATTAGTTAACATTTAATTGGAATTGAAAATGGAATGTGAATTGGGTTTATTGTGAATTGTGTTTTTAACGACATTCATTCTTTAACCCGATTTGCAATGAAATGTGATTTGGAATTTATATATCTTTTTATTCATATTTAACGGGAATTTTTCAAAGTAAAGTTTTCAAATTTAATATATTAAATTGGAATTGAATGGAATTCGATTTCATCGAAATGAGCTTCTTTGGAGAAAGCCATTTAATATATATGGAATTTAAAAGGTTTTGTCATTATTCCATTTATATTATTAGTTGGATATGGAAATTGATACCGATTATATATTGATCTGTTTTCTCTAAAGATTCCATATTTATGGAAGGGGTTTTGGTTTTATTATGAACCGTGTTTTAAATGACATTGGTTCTTTAACCCAGTTAAAGACAGGATAACATGTCTAACATTGTATTTCAGACTGTATGGTTGATCTCTGCTAAATATATATCTGTTTGGTGGCGGAGAATTTATTCTCTTGCTTAACACCCTTCTCTAAGACATACGAGCTTAGAGGTTATATATCGGTAGAAATCCATAGTACGGTGTAGATTGTCGATGCGACATGTTTGTGGTTCTAAAGTTAAATAATCATTAATATTGATTTTTGAGAAGATTAAAACTAAGTGGAGTTTTAATGAATCTTTAGTTACATTGAAATTGGAATTGATAATTTAAATTATCCAATTTGGGAAATGATCGAGAATGGAGTAGCACTAGTTTTTCTCCAAGAGATAGTTAAATCTTTAATTAGATATGAATGGGGAATGGTAATTAATTTTACTGATAACACCATGGTGTTAGTTATGGGTAATACCAGTTTTGCTCCATGGGATGAATAAGTTGGGATTGGGAAATTAAATAAATGGTTACTTCGGTGCAGTGCGTTAATCCCGACTAGTTTGGAAAACCTTAATATGGTTTGAATGATATCCAAAGGAAGATTAAAGAGTAAATTTTAAAGAATTTATCTTTGATAAAATTAATGGAAACATATCCCTAAAGATGTGAATATTTGAATAAAAGAATATTCTGAATTGGAATGAGGCGTATGTTGTGTTTTTATTGCACTTGTTTATTATGTACGCGAGTTATTCAGAAAGGCCGGGTTTATACCCATTCTGAATAACTAATTCGACGATAAGTCAACAATGAAGACAGTGGTTGAAGACCGGAGGTCTTCACATCATTTGGATGATTACTGATGTCTTGATTGGGCCGTACACCCAGGACAAGGTAATAAGTGATGATCGTCCAGATGTACTTGGAGATCGACCGGGTATGCGAGGACCTATCTCCTGTATTGGACACGGGACGAGGAATAAGATGCCTCTGGTTTAGTTCAGACCCAGAACAAACTTGTAAATGGATGTATGTCTGACATTGGATTTTATTCTATGTTGACTGATCTCTATTAAATATATATTTGTTTGGCTGCGGAGAATTTATTCCCTTGCTTAACGCCCTTCTCTGATACATACGAGCTCAGAGGTTATATATCGATAGACATTAGTCGCATGGCATGAATTGTCTGGGTGGCATGCTGAGACGTGGATGATCAAGGCTTCTGTTGAAAAGCAGAGTCTTGTGGTTGATGATCAAAGCACGACTTTAATATAGCATAGCTTTGTGTATAGCGTTATGAGTTAAAAACGGGATAAGGGACCCAACAAGGACATGGAGTTTCTTTCTAGCTATGGGTGGTGTCAGGATTTTACAAGCCCTGACATTTTTATATTTTTACCTATGTGGTTGTTGGAATGCGAGGAGCCTTGGATATATCGGTTTCTACGGAGCCAATGGATATTGAGTCATCTGGCTCATAGACGCCTAATAGGGCGGTTAAACATGTGTTCAGGTATAACTAATCCGTTATGTGTGGACCGACCTTGGAGGATCCAAGGGATCGCTGTGTGTGACCCTGAGGCATTTGCTAGAGTGTCTGGAAGCCGGCGAGGAGTACATCCCTTGCCTTGGCTCATGACGAAAATCAAATTTCCAATACATGACATTTCGATTTTGATTATAGAGCCTAGTATTGGTGACATTTTATATATGGTACCCATGCCGTTTATGATTGATACATTTATATTTGAATTTGTTTTATACACTATGCAGTTATAATAATATCAAATGATTTGTTTTAAACGTACCAAGCATGTTCGGCTATTATAAGGGAAAACCCTATCCTCCAGCTTGCGTTGCATTGTGTGATGGGATCTGGGTCTTGTAATAGCTTCATTTTTTTCAAAAGCATTACGTTGTTTATAACTGTTTGTGCATTGGTATTCTTGGGAGGAATCCCGTTCCATGTTATATAGCGTGATCCCTTGATTTACCTTGTTTATAAAGTAAAGATTTAATAACTGTTTTATTTCTCACACCAGTCACATGACTGACCTGGAATTTATTGTTTTAACCTAAACTCTGGTTGCCCCTATTTTCCACACGAGCAGCTAGTAGTTTCGGTTTTGCAGATTTATATTCATAGGCCCCTGGTTTATAGCTGGAACGATATTCGGAAAGCTCTATATTCATTTATCTCTTTCATTTGTGTTTTGTATTATTTTCCGCTGCTATGTAATGTATTTTAATCTCTGATATTTTACAATGTGTAAATTGTTCATACTTTGTATATTCTTCTACTCTGATGTAAGCTGTTGTAATAAGCAATGAAATATTCTTCTGTTTGCGTTTTGTTTTGTCGTGTTCTCAGACAATCCGTTCTTTATCTTCTCTTCGAAGACGGGGGAAGTTCGGGTCGTCACAATTTATATTATATAATTCATTTATATAATGAAGGTTGAACGTATAATTTATATATAATTATAAATCGAGCCCGTAAAGTCGCGGTAGTTTGTAAATTTCATTTGAAACTTCAATTGAATATACAAAATTCATTTTAAGTAGGAATTCTATAAAACAAGAAATGTTTGAATCAATTTGATTATAATTTTCTAATAGAAGAGAAAAATGAAGAATTCAGCTTATAGATTGTTAGTTATGTCCAATTCAAATTTTCAAATAATCGCTGTGGAATTCTTAATAAACAATAACGTTTATTTAAATAATTTAAATAGAATTTCCATATAATTTGAATATCGTTTAACTCAAAATTGTTAATATTGAGTTATAAAGCTATATTGATTTATGTTAAAGACGTATAATATTTCCTATTGAGATGTACGATAATAATAATTTATTATTATTTATAATGAATTGTTTTGGATTTAATTATATCGATGAAAATAGTTTTCTTCTCAAACGGCTTCCGTTTTTGACAAAACGAATTTTGTTGGAATACGTATCGCCAATTATTGCTAGATTTCAAGTTTGGAGCTAATCAGAGTTATTGTATCGATGCGTACAATTTAAAGGTGAACCGACAAATTAAAATAGCAACATTGTGCAAACGGAGTCCATTTTCAACGAAACTAATTTCGTTAGGACCGAAATGTTGAGACATAGCGGTGCGTCAAGTTTCATTGTGTTTAGGGCTTGCGTCTAGGGTACGTATATTAAACGGTTAATGTTACACAACGGTTAGCAGTATTTAGCAGTTAACTACATAAACATAAAATAAAAACATAAAATATAAAAGCTTAGTGTCTAAGTAAATGGAGTACACAAAAATCTAAAACCACTGTATTCTTCTGCAAATCAACACAGTTTTAAAAGAAAAAAATATTATAGACTATTGATTTGGGCTCACGTACTTAGCCTAATCACATCTCTCTGTATACCAACCTAATGAACAGCAAGTACATGCCATTGGCGTGATAGGAGAACTCATGCAAGCCATCTTTATTTTGAGCTACACCATCCCTCTTCCAACTACTTGTCTATATACAAGACAATTCACACAACTAATAAAAGCACAAACTACATGTACCATCCATAAACTTCACATCTAAGTACATGAAAGTAGCCACATAGTATAGGCACATGCGAAATATTGTGAACCGCCTTTCGGCTCCTATCGTCTCAAATCAAAAGGGTGACGCGGATTTTTACCCAGCCTACTAATCTATATGCTGCGTACCTATGGGTCTAAAGCTTGGGACTCAAGGCTCATCCTTATTTATACTGCATCTATTTCTCCTTTCTGAAAGCATACCGCAAGCATCAAAAAGAAAAAAAATAAAGGAAGAAGGAAAATCGAAAATGGGAAGGAGAAAACAAAGCAATGAAGACTTGCAGTGGTTTTAGAATTAAGGTGGGATGTTTTGTAACAAAGCGTGATGGGGAGGGGACAGGAGTTCAGGCCACGGCGAGCATGCAAGGTATATTCGAAGTCAACTAGGGAGGTGTATGGTCAACGCAGTAGTAAAGTATAAAATAATTATATATACAAAGCAATGTGTTCAGGGGAGCAGGAGCTTTCTGGTGCTAACCTTGTTCTGGTATCGTATGCATGGGTTTGACGTGAAGGCATTCTGTTGGACACGAGGTGTTTCCCAGAAGAAGGGTGGCGAAGCATCATGGCTTGAGAGAAGGTGAAAGGCGAGATCAGTCATTGCGCAGGCTTCGAGGGTTCGTTCATGGGAAATGCGTTGACCAGGAGGGGATGAACGGTGTCCTTGGGTTCACTTGGAGGATCTCTAATGTGAGCGGTGGTGAAGAGATGAAGAGGAGGTGGGCATGGGGAAAACTGGGTTTACAAACAGCAAGTGTGAGGGTTTAAAAAATGAAAGGGGAAGGGGGTGTCATATGTGAGGAAGGGGTTTGTAGAGAAGAAAATAACACACGGTTTGGTTAGTAGCTAAAATGGTATTGTTGTTGGTGTGAATGGAAGCACAGAAGGCGATTTTAGTTATTAAAATTGGGGGCTTGAGAGTGCGGGTTTTGTTTCAGCAGGTAGGTAGAAGATGAACAATGCTTGAGGTATGTTAGCCCAATTCCGTTTTGAAATACATAACTGAATTAATATGTCAAACTAATATAATTAGCGATTGCCTAATTTTACATGCGCTGATTATGTTTATATTACGCCCATCTACTTATTTTATAATGCCGGATTATATTAATTTTAACATGACCGAAATTATTTATAATATAATTTTTGTTATATGGTTTTGTGGCCAAGAAAATAGCAGGTGGAAAGAAATAGTAATAAAATGGCCAAACTGTTAAGCATGAATAACTGCCGAAGTATAAAATATGGACCAGTTTTCATATTCGAGCCCAATAAATGGTTAACAGGCGTAATTGTTTTAAAAATAAAATTTTAGGATTTTAAGATTTTGTTATGGTCTAATTACTTTAAATTTTAAACCGTAACCAATAATTGTATAACGCGTTCATATGTTGACAGTGAACGGACGAAACAAGGAACGTAATATTATAGAAGTGGAATGGACGGAGTTGAACGCAGTTGGAGGCTTGTAAAACGATCTATTTTAACAACTAATGGAAATCAAGGTGAGTTCAACTCAATCAGTTTTATCCCAATTATATTTTATATGTTGGGTTTAAATATTTTGTGTGCTATGATTGTTAATTGTTTGATCGATGCTGAATATATATTATACGCGGTGACTGAACCATTTAAGTTAAACGTCCGTTAGAATTCATTTATATCAATCATTATTGGTAATGATTGTAACCGATGGAGGTAACTTACCTCATTGGTTACATTTATAATATAAACATGTTAAATTTATAGATAAATGTTTGGATTGTTGTTTGACTGTTGAATATTATATTTGTTTATTGAAATAAATGATACTGCTGAGATGACCTATTTGGATGCAGGGAAAACAGGGTGGAGGGATCCAACTGGATTCCTCAAATTTATTATTTACAATTGTATGAATTGTTTAACCAATGTGATTGGATGATGTATTTGTTTGTTGATCGTTGAATCTAAATTCAACGGTCGTTTGATATTAACCGAAGGACGGTATTGGTTAAGTAATTGGCAGCAGTTGGCCCATAAATAAATCGTTTTATAAATGTGATTTACCATTAAATGTATCGACAGTAACGACGTGAAAAAAATTATTTTTACAACTGAAGATAGATTTGAAATTGATTATTTTAAATAAAAGTTTTAATAAAGAAATAAATATTTATGCTTTATTATTTAAGTTATAAGTAGTTATTAAATGTTTTCTTAAAAAGAGATAAATTAAGAAGAGCAGAAATTGAAGTAATGGTTAGGAGGTGGATTATTTCCAAATTCAATTAAATGATATTTAATTAAATTAATTATATTATTAATTTAAAAGAAGGATTAATTAAAGTTGGTTAATGAGATAATCATGGTTCGAGTTGACGGAGTCAACTAATTTAATTAGAATTAGTTATTTGGTTAATTTATTTTAATTTATCTAATGAAATAGATTATTGAATATTTGTTTTTAATTTAATAAGATTTTAAAAATATATTTATTATTTATTTAATCACTAAAGGAAATAACTATGTCTATGCTAGTTAACGGGAAAGTAAATTATTATTTTAATTAATAATAATTTAAGAGGTAGATGTTTAAATGGGATTCATTCCAATAAAGGTTGCTATGAAATTTAGTTCAATTTTGATAAGATGTTATGGACGAGTTTTATATTGAAACCTAGTTTTATAACAGAGTTATAAAAAGAGAATTTAAGAAAATTTGATCGCTTAAATGAATGTGTTTGTAATATTGGAATTAAGTAGAGGAAAGCGGGGTAAAAAGGAGTTGTGTATTTAACCTGAGTTTTTAAATGATATTTATAAAAAAAGGGGTGTGAGGTGGAAATGTTAAATTTTAGTTTAACGTTAGTTAACAATGGAAATTGAAACAGGATTTTCGAAGGGGAAATGGTTAAATATAATGGGTTGATAATGAGTTAAGATAAGAGCGTTGTGGAGCAAGGTCTGAGATATAATTTAAAATACCCAACCTGAATGACGTCAGGTTTGATAAGAGATGATATTAATTGAAACAGTGAAGATATAAAAAGAGATTTATTTTGATAAATAATAATGTAACGTTATTTGAAGAATTAGGAAATATATATATAATGGATTCCAAAATAAAAGGGAAATTAAAACAGGCTTGAGCAAATAAAATGATATTCCATAGAGAAAGGAAATGAAGGAGATTTGCGAAAACACGTGTAATAACCCGGAAATCCGAGCTAATTTAAAATTTTTATTTTGGCAATTTTAGTGAATTTTGATTATTTAAAATGAATTATTTTAAATAATATCGATGAGAAATTTATTTTGAATAGGATTCGAATGTATATATTTATATAGATCGTCGTTAGAATATAAAAATTTATTTTAAATAATAAAAGCAATTGAAAATGGCGCGGTAGTTCGATAATTCGATTTCAAACATCAAATGAATGTACCGGGCGCAAAACAAACCGGATTTTAACGAAACCAAAAATATTAGAATCTAATTGAGAATATCTTTCCAACGAATCCGGGAAATCAAAATTTCATACTGGGGATAAAAAGTTATGTCCAGTTGAAGATTTTGAATAGTCGCTATGGAATTTCGGCCCTTAAAAATGGCCATTTTGCAAACGACCTTGGATTTCGACGAAACCACTTTTGTTGGGTCCGCAATGTTGAATTATTGCTAGATTCCAAATTTCATAATTTTTCGAATCAATATGTGAACGTGGCGAAGGAAAACGCGTTTGACCAGTTTTAGTTGATTTTAATCGACTAGAAAATGGCCATTTTTCAAACGGTCTCAGAATTGGACGAAACTAGTTTTTTTAGGGCCGTATCGTCAATACGAAGCTAGAAAATATTTTTTTGGAATTTTTCTAGTTAGTATGTGGCCCCGGTAAATTGAAATGCGCGTTCAAATTTGAACTATAGAGTTATATTTTGATTTTGACGAAAACTGATCGAAACAGTCGAATCATCTTACGATACATATCCCATTGTGTTCGGAATGGGGGTAATTAGCTATGGACGACAGGCGGTGGGTCTCGTTTCGAGATAGAAATAAAAAGTTTCTTTTCAAATTAATTTAATAATAAAATATATAATTATATATATTCAAAGTCAACCCCCATCCCATTTCTCTTTCCCTGATCGCTTTCCTTTAGAAGAAAGAAAAAGAAAAAAAGAAAATCGATTCGTCGAGCCACCCCCCCCAGGCGGCGCCGCCCACCACCAGACCCCCCCTCGAACGGCGATCCCCTCCTCCCCCATTGCCCTTCTTCCCTCTCTCTCCTCTTCTAAATTAAACCACCACGAAACCCTAGCTTCCTGATGCCGCCGCCCCCTACCCGCGCCACCCTCCGACCACCCGATGTCCGACGCCCCTCCCCACAACCTCCAGTCGACGGTGAACACTCCCCCCTCCTCCAACAGTAAAAGTGAGTTTTCCTTTAGTAATTTTATTTGTTTTCTTTTATAAAAAAAAATTCTGATTCCCCTTAGTAGAAAAGATCATATTTTTATATAGTTGATTAAATTGAAAAGTTCATATTTTTATATAGTTGATTAAGTAGAAAAGAACATATTTTTATATAGTTGATCAAGTAGAAAAGATCATATTTTTATATATTTGATTAAATAGAAAAGGTCATATTTTTATATAGTTGATTAAATAGAAAAAAAAACATATTTTTATATAGTTGATTAAATAGAAAAGGTCGGATTTTTATATATGTTGAAGCGAAATTAAAATTCGATTTTTATATGAGTGGTGATATAAAAATATGATTTTTATTCATGTAGGGTAATAAAAATATAATTTTTATTATATTAGTGGCAAGATAAAAATAGAATTTTTATCTATATAATAGCGGTATAAAAATAGAATTTTTATATACATAGCAACAATATAAAAATGTGATTTTTATATATGTAGTGGCTACGGGCAACGAATGTGGCAAAAGGCGAGAGCGGTGAAGATTTCTACATATGAAGAGTCACAGCGTTCGGCTTAGCTAGTTGGTGAGAACTTCTCACTTTAATTTTTCCTTTCTAGTTATAATATATACTAGGATGTAGACGGTGTTTAGTAGCACCCGACACCCGTCGTCCACAGACCATGGATGGCTTGTATGCTTGTTTGTTTGATTTTGATGTGTAGTTGACTGTGTGATGTGATGTGATGTGAAATGAAATAAAACATTTATATATTTGAAATAAAATACTTTATAGTGGAAAATATTTTATAGTTAAAAATAGAATTTTTAACGTGCATATGAAATGAAATAAATATAAACAAATCGAACGATTTATTTATATACACACATTTGACTGATATTGATTGGGACGATAAATTTTACACATCGCCCAACTGCACAAATAAAATCTGTGTTTGATTGTTTGAAACCCCACACGGGTATTAGGGTGATATATGACATCCACTAATCCCAATAATTAGTTGTATGTCGATCGATTGATTGACAGACTGTTATAAGCGTTGAATATCTATATTTGATGCTTATACAGTGTAGAATGCACTTTGGATGATGGTTGATTATTTGTCATTGTTGATATATACATGCGTTGTATGGAAATCCATATAAATAAAATCTACGGTAATTGATTGGGCCTCATTCCATTTTTGAATAGAAATATTTGAATAGAAATATTTGGAAAGAAATATTTGAATAGAAATATTTGAAAAGAAATATTGGAATAAATATATTTGAAAAAGAAATATTTGAAATAGAATATTTGAAAATAGAAATATATGAAGTCGTGTTGATTAGATGGACGCCATTTTGACGTGAACGATATTTATATCGATTTTATTCATTTTTCAATGAAAATTGAATAGATTAGAAATTCGAATTAAATTGAATTGATTTGAAATTGAATAGATTTGAAATTCGAAATGAATTGAAATGATCTGAAATTCGAATTAAATTGAATAGATTTGAAATTCGAAATGAATTGAAATGATCTGAAATTCGAATTAAATTGAAATGAATTGAAATTCGAAACAAATTCAAATGATTTGAAATTCGAATTAAATTGAAATGAATAGAAATTCGAAATAGATTGGAATGATTTGAATTTCGAATTGAATTGAAATCGAATTGAATTGAAATCGTTTTGAAAACGAATTTAAAACGATTTATAAAATACGTTTTTAAAGGAAATCGATGAAGTATATATTATATATTATATATATATATAATATAATGGCCTGAATAGAACGCGCCGCGCTGTGGGAGTTCGTGAACTTCGACCATTGACTTCGAATGGATATTGCGGGAGATCCAACCGTCGGATTCTCCTAAAACTGGAACCATTGGGTTCGTATCGAAAAGAGCTTTCTAACGAATATTAGAGATTTGAAATCTAACGGTTGGATTTGGAATTATGTCCAAATCAAATTTGGAAAAGGTCGCTGTAAGTGCAGTTCGACGGCCGTTGATGGAAATCGACTGTACGGGCTTTGATAAAATTATTAAAAATATCAATAATTTGTGTAAAATCATAAGAAATGATTTGGGATGAATTGGGATGAAAAACTCCATATTTGAAAAGATAAAAATAGATTTTTATCGAAATGAACTAGTTTTGAACTAGAATTATAATTCTATTCGTTTCTAAATAAATAAATTGGATTTGAAATGGTTTTAAAAGAAACCAGAATTTCCAATAGTTGAATTGGAATGGATTTGAATCGAAATTGTCTTTGGAATATTTCGATGTTGGATTACGTGATTATACCGATATTGTTATGGAAATTTGAAAGATATTTATATCGTTATTTCTAATACGATATTTGTTGGTCGTAGAATTTGATATTGAATATAAGCCGGTATATTTCCTATTCTGAGCCTTGTATTTAATATCAAATGTGATTTGGGTTTGTAGTGAATGGTGTCTTCATTAACACTATTCTTAAACCCAGTTGATAAAAAGATTAAATCTTTTTATTTAGATTTAATGAAGTGTACCAATTAAATAATATTTAATTGGAATTGAATTGGTATTGATTTTTGGGTTTATCGTGAACAGTGTTTTAAATAACACTTGTTCTTTAACATGATAATTAATGGAATGTGATTTTGGGTTGTCGTGAACGGTATCTTCAATAATACTGTTCTTAGACCCAAAGGAGTTAAAAAAATCAGAAATTAACTGGAGATTAGTTAAGTTGAATGGTTTTTGGGGTATTGATCTGATGTTGGTTTCGGCCTTTAGGGTTAATACTTAGGGAATCGCTCACTTGCTAATTTACGGTTAGGGACTGATTGAAATGCGATGTGATTTTGGGTTTATCCTGAACCGTGTTTTAAATGACATGGATTCTTTAACCCAGTTACAGATTAAAACTAAGTGGAGTTTTAATGAATCTTTAATTAGATTGAAAAGATCGAGAATGGTGTATCACCAGTTTTGCTCCAGGCAATAGTTAAATCTTTAATTAGATTTGAACGTGAAATGGTAATTGAATTTACCGATAACACCATGGTGTTAGATATGAAGTATGACCAGTTTTACTTCATGGGATGAATAGGTCGGGATTGGGAAATTAAAACAAATGATTACTTCGGTAAGGTTCGTTAATCCCGACTAGTTTGAATTGATATTCAAAAGAAGATTAAAGAATAAATTTAAAAGAATTTATCTTTGATAAAATTAATGGGAACCTTTCCCTAAGAATGTGAAATTTAGAAATTAACTGTAGGTTGGCTAAGAAGAATATTTCCTGGTTATTGATCTGATGTTGGTTTCGGCCTTCGGGGTTAATATTTTGGGGAATTATTCTCTTGTTAATTTACGGTTAGTGACTGATGAATTGGAATGAGGCGTATGTTGTGTTTGTGTAACACTTGTTTATTATATATGCGAGTTATTCGGAAAGACCGGGTTTATCCCACTCTGAATAACTGATACGACGATAAGTCGAAGGTGAAGACGGTGATTGAAGACCGTAGGTCTTCACGTCGTCTGGATAATTACTGATGATCTTGATTGGGCCGTACATCCAAGAAGATGGAAACAGTTGGTGAGACGTACTTGGAGATCGATGGATATGCGGGGTACTAGGTGCCTCCGGTTTCGTTCAGACCCAGAATGAACGTGAAAATGGACTGTGTGTCTGACATTGGATTTCAGTCTGTGTGATTGATTTCTATTAAATATATATCTGTTTGGCGGCGGAGAATTTATTCTCTTTCTTAACGCTCTTCTTTGAGACGTACGAGCTCAGGGGTTATATGTTGATAGATATCAAATGCATGGAGTGAATTGTCTGTGTGGCATGCCTAAGTGGTAATATGAGCAAGGCTTCTGTTGAAAAACAAATTCTTGTGGGTGATGATCAAAGCACAGCCTGTGTGGTATAGCTTTGTGTAACGTTGATTCGCGAGCCTCACACCCTGGTTGTGAACCAGAAACGGGAGAAGGGCCTCAGGGAGGACAAGCGTTTCTTTCTAGTTAGAAGTGGCGTCAGTGGTTTTACATGTCCTGACGAGTTTGACTTATGTGGTTATTGCTGTTGCGAGGCGCCTCGGTTATATCGGTTTCGGCCGATGCATTCTGGCCGGTAGACGGACCAGACTTACACCCCATAGGGTGGGGAAACGTAGTGTTCAGGCATAATAATCCACATCGGTGGTCCGGCCCTGACGATCCAAGGGGTAGTTGCGGCTGTTCCTGAGGGGCGGACTAGAGCATCTCGAATTAGTAGAGGACTATCTTTTGCCTCGGTTCACAGATGGAAATCCAGCTTCCAATACGTGATTTTGCGGTTTTATTTGTAGAGCCTAGTATGGCGACATAGTGGGATGGGGCGCTTATGCCGTCTATGTTTGATACTTATGATTTGAAATTGTTTTGACACTATATACTTATAGTAATAATAAAACATGAAATTTCACGTACCAAGCATTCTTGGTTATTATAAGGTAAAAACCCTATCCTCTGGCTTGCGTTGCATTGTGTGATGGGACCTGGGTCTTATAATAGCTTAATTTTTCTTTATTTAGCATTGCGCTGTTTGTTTTATGCACTGGTGTTCTTGGGAGGAAACCCGTTCCGTGTTATACGGCGTGGTCCCTTGATTTACTTAACTTTAAAATAAAGATTAATAATTGTTTTAGTTCTCACACCATTCCCATGACTGACCTGGAGTTTATTGTTTTAACCTAAACTCTGGGTGCCCTTATTTTGACACGGGCAGCTAGTAGTTTTGGTTTTGCAGATTTATATTCACAGGAACCTGGTTTACAACTGGAACGATATCCGGAAAGCTTTGTATTCGTGTATCTTCTTCAGTTATATTTTGTATTATTTTCCGCTGCTATGTAATGTATTGTAATCTCTGATATTTTCTGTGTAATATTCATTCATTTATGCTCTTTATATTCTTGTATCTGATGGAATTGTTGTAATAAGCAATGAAATGTTCTTCCGTCTGTGTTCTTTTGTGTGTTGTTCTCAAAGTATCCGTTCTTTCCTTACCGGGGAAGTTCAGGTCACCTCATTTGGTATCAGAGCTTTGGTTTACAAAGCTCAGAGAACAAGACACATTAGAACCATATGAAAGAATTCATCAGATATTGGATTGGTAATATCCAATTAGAATGACTCGTTAGAGATAGGATCAGTAGTATCCAAAACGAGTGTGAAGAGTATATTTTTAAAGTGAAACCAAGTTTTGTTTTGAAAATTTAAATCAATTATTCGTATTTGATTATTTATTTATATTGATTTGGACAATCCAGTATATAAAGATTTTGCATACACGTCTGATCCACGAGTATTCGAGATTTTAATATACTGGATAGATGTAGAATCACGCTCTAGTCGCCCGGAGATGGTTCTGATGATTGAAGCTTCATCATCAGAATTAGTGTTCGGGTGTCAAAGGTGGGATATTTATATATTTCCTATTGACTGGTGTGAGAACCAAAATTAGATAGGGCATATTATAGTGATTTGGCATCAAAAATGTGATTTTTTTGACTGTGTATCAAAGTTATGAATTTGAAATGATAATTCACTAATTGATTGCTGATTGTGTTGTTTGATTATTGGTTGATTAATTAAATGTTGAACCTTTAGGCCAAATTGAACCAAATAGTGAATTGTATTGGAAATTTGTCGCATTTGCATGCATATACATGTACTTACATTGAACAGGTCATAGCAAGGAGGCTAGAGCAGAAGAATAAAATTGTTTGCCCGACAAATAGGTACATGTTTACCATAATTTACTGTTTTGTTTGGGTGATGATGATTTTATGAGCCGATTGGCTAGCCGCTTGGCTTTTTCTTTTTGAGATCAGAGGGCCTGTATGGCAATTTCGGGATTTTCCCGGTGCTCCCGGTGCAGGGGAGGTTATGGCGAAATTTTTCGAAAATTTAGGGTGTTAGCCAAATTTTTGAAAAAGTTAAAGAACTTAAGCGGTAAAGAAAATAATGGAAGTTGAGTTGATTTGTTAAACAACTTTCGGCTTCATTCCTTTTTGGGGACGAAAAGTTTTAAGTGGGGGAGATTGTAATAACTCGGAAATCTGAGCCAATTTAAAATTTTTATTTTGGCAATTTTAGTGAATTTTGATTATTTAAAATGAATTATTTTAAATAATATCGACGAGAAATTTATTTTGAATAGGATTCGAATGTATATATTTATATAGATCGTCGTTAGAATATAAAATTTTATTTTAAATTATAAAAGGAATTGAAAATGGCGCGGTAGTTCGATAATTCGATTTCAAACGAATGTACCGGGTGCAAAACAAACTGGATTTCAACGAAACCAAAAATATTAGAATCTAATTGAGAATATCTTTCCAACGAATCCGGGAAATCAAAATTTCATAGTGGGGGTAAAGAATTATGTCCAGTTGAAGATTCTGAATAGTCGCTATGGAATTTCGGCCCTTAAAAATGGCCATTTTGCAAACGACCTCGGATTTCGACGAAACCACTTTTGTTGTGTCCGCGATGTCGAATTATTGCTAGATTCCAAATTTCTTAATTTTTCGAATCAATATGTGAGCGTGGCGAAGGAAAACGCGTTTGACCAGTTTTAGTTGATTTTAATCGACTGGAAAATGGCCATTTTTTAAACGGTCTCAGAATTTGACGAAACTAATTTTGTTAGGGCCGTATCGTCAATACGAAGCTAGAAAATATTTTTCTGGAATTTTTCTAGTTAGTATGTGGCCCCGGTAAATTGAAATGCGCGTTCAAATTCGAAATATAGAGTTATATGTTGATTTTGACGAAAACTGATCGAAACAGTCGAATCAGCTTACGATACATATCCCATTGTGTTTGGAATGGGGGTAATTAGCTATGGACGACAGGCGGTGAGTCTCGTTTCGAGATCGAAATAAAAAGTTTCCTTTTGAATTAATTTAATAATAAAATATATAATTATATATATTCAAAGTCAACCCCCCATCCCATTTCTCTATCCCCGGTCGCTTTCCTTTAGAAGAAAAAAAAAGAAAAAAAGAAAATCGATTCATCGCGCCCCCCCAACCCAAGGCGGTGCCGCCCATCACCAGACCCCCCCTCGAACGACGATCCCCTCCTCCCCCATCGCTCTTCTTCCCTCTCTCTCCTCTTCTAAATTAAACCACCACGAAACCCTAGCTTCCTGACGCCGCCGCCCCCTACCCGTGCCACCCTCCGACCACCCTAGGTCCGACGCCCCTCCCCACAACCTCCAGTCGACGGTGAACACTCCCCCCTCCTCCAACAGTAAAAGTGAGTTTTCCTTTAGTAATTTTATTTGTTTTCTTTTATAAAAAAAAATTCTGATTCGCCTTAGTAGAAAAGATCATATTTTTATATAGTTGATTAAATAGAAAAGATCATATTTTTATATAGTTGATTAAGTAGAAAAGATCATATTTTTATATAGTTGATCAAGTAGAAAAGATCACACTTTTACATAGTTGATTAAATAGAAAAGATCATATTTTTATATAGTTGATTAAATAGAAAAAAAATCATATTTTTATATAGTTCATTAAATAGGTCGGATTTTTATATATGTTGAAGCGAAATTAAAATTCGATTTTTGTATGAGTGGCGGTATAAAAATATGATTTTTATTCATGTAGGGTAATAAAAATATAATTTTTATTATATTAGTGGCAAGATAAAAATAGAATTTTTATTTATATAATAGCGGTATAAAAATAGAATTTTTATATACATAGCAACAATATAAAAATGTTATTTTTATATATGTAGTGGCTACGGGCAATGTATGTGGCAAAAGGCGAGAGTGGTGAAGATTTCTACATATGAAGAGTCGCGGCGTTCGGCTTAGCTAGTTGGTGAGAACTTCTCACTTTAATTTTTCTTTTCTAGTTATAATATATACTAGGATGCAGACGGTGTTTAGTAGCACCCGACACCCGTCGTCCACAGACCATGGACGGCTTGTATGCTTGTTTGTTTGATTTTGATTTGTAGTTGACTGTGTGATGTGATGTGAAATGAAATAAAACATTTATATAGTTGAAATAAAATATTTTATAGTGGAAAATATTTAATAGTTAAAAATAGAATTTTTAACGTGTATATGAAATGAAATAAATATAAACAAATCGAACGATTTGTTTATATACACACATTTGACTGATATTGATTGGGACGATAAATTTTACACATCGCCCAACTGCACAAATAAAAGCTGTGTTTGATTGTTTGAAACCCCACACGGGTATTGGGGTGATATATGACATCCACTAATCCCAATAATTAGTTGTATGTCGATCGATTGATTGACAGACTGTTATAAGCGTTGAATATCTATATTTGATGCTTATACAGTGTAGAATGCACTTTGGATGATGGTTGATTATTTGTCATTATTGATATATACATGCGTTGTATGGAAATCCACAGAAATAAAATCTATGGCAATTGATTGGGCCTCATTCCAGTTTTGAGTAGAAATATATGAATAGAAATATTTGGAAAGAAATATTTGAATAGAAATATTTGAAAAGAAATATTGGAACAGATATATTTGAAAAAGAAATATTTGAAATAGAATATATGAAAATAGAAATATATGAAGCCGTGTTGATTAGATGGATGCCATTTTGACGTGAACGATATTTATATCGATTTTATTCATTTTTCAATGAAAATTGAATAAATTAGAAATTCGAATTAAATTGAATTGATTTGAAATTGAATAGATTTGAAATTCGAAATGAATTGAAATGATCTGAAATTCGAATTAAATTGAATAGATTTGAAATTCGAAATGAATTGAAATATCTGAAATTCAAATTAAATTGAAATGAATTGAAATTCGAAATAAATTGAAATGATTTGAAATTCGAATTAAATTGAACTGAATAGAAATTCGAAATAGTTTGGAATGATTTGAAATTCGAATTGAATTGAAATCGAATTGAATTGGTTTTGAAAACGAATTTAAAACAATTTATAAAATACGTTTTAAAAAGAAATCGACGAAGTATATATTATATATATAATATAATGGCCTGAATAGAACGCGCCGCGCTGCGGTAGTTCGTGAACTTCGACCATTGATTTCGAGTGGATATTGCGGGAGATCCGACCGTCGGATTCTCCTAAAACCGGAACCGTTAGGTTCATATCGAAAATAACTTTCTAACGAATATTAGAGATTTGAAATCTAATGGTTGGATTTGGAATTATGTCCAAATCAAATTTGGAAAAGGTCGTTGTAAGTGCAGTTCGATGGCCGTTGATGGAAATCGACTGTACGGGCTTTGATAAAATTATTAAAAATATCAATAATTTGTGTAAAATCACAAGAAATGATTTAGGAAAAATAGGGATGAAAAACTCCATATTTGAAAAGATAAAAATATATTTTTATCGAAATGAACTAGTTTTGAACTAGAATTATAATTCTATTTATTTCAAAATATATAAATTGAATTTGAAATGGTTTTAAAAGAAACCAGAATTTCCAATAGTTGAATTGGAATGGATTTGAATTGAAATTGTCTTTGGAATATTTCGATGTTGGATTACGTAATTATATAGATATTGTTATGGAAATTTGAAAGATATTTATATCGTTATTTCCAATACGATATTTGTTGGTCATAGAATTTGATATTGAATATAAGCCGGTATATTTCCTATTCAGAGCCTTATATTTAATATCAAATGTGATTTGGGATTGTAGCGAATGGTGTCATCATTAACACTATTCTTAAACCCAGTTGAGAAAAGGATTAAATATTTTTATTTAGATTTAATGAAGTGTACCAATTAAATAATAATTAATTGGAATTGAACTGGTATTGATTTTTTGGTTTATCGTGAACAGTGTTTTAAATAACACTTGTTCTTTAACCCGATAATTAATGGAATGTGATTTTGGGTTGTCGTGAACGGTATCTTCAATAATACTGTTATTAGACCCAAAGGAGTTAAGAACATCAGAAATTAACTGGAGATTAGTTAAGTTGAATGGTTTCTGGGGTTTTGATCTGATGTTGGTTTCGGCCTTCGGGGTTAATACTTAGGGAATCACTCACTTGCTAATTTACGGTTAGGGACTGATTGAAATGCAATGTGATTTTGGGTTTATCACGAACCATGTTTTAAATGACATGGATTCTGTAACGACACGGATTTTGCCCGACCTTAATCGACCGTTAAATCGATCAAGACCGTCCAACTTCTGCATACGTTAACTTTGGGAATACAATACATTAGAACAGATAACAAAAGACTTTTATTACATCATAATAACGTAACATCAGAGTACAGAACATATATCAGAGTACATTGAAAATAATACAGCAGAAGATAAAATTACAATAAGTAATACAACGAACAGCGGAAGACTTCTAATGCTCTGGGCACAGCTTTAAGCTTCAATCCAGAATCATGCTCAAGAGATAAACCTGTAGAAAAACTACTCGACTGCCCGTGTGGAAAAGAGGGCACCCGAGTTTGCAAAGGTGGAAACAAACTACGAGTCAGTCATGGGACTGGTGTGAGAATTCTTAACTAGTTTAACTAATAGAAATAAGGCAAATCCAAGGACCACGCCGCTAACGCGGAACGGGTTTATTCCAATGGATTGCCGTGCATAAAACAAGTAAATCGTCAAATAGCGCAATGCTTTTTGAAAAAAAATGAAAAAAAATGAAACCATTATAAGACCCAGGTCCCATCACACAATGCAACGCAAGCCGGAGGATAGGGTTTTACCTTATAATGGTCAAGAGATGATAAATACGTCAAAGCGATATTTTTAATAGTGTGTATATGTTTTGATAAAACAATACAAAGTAAATATATTAATCCTAGACGGCATGGGTACCATGATATCATGTCGCCATACTAGTTATACAATCAAAACCGCATGGGTCGTATTGGAGATTTGGTTTCCATCATGAGTCAAGGCTAGGAACGATCTCCTACCGATTCGAGACACTCTAGCAATGCCTCAGGATTCGGACGCTGGCGAACCCTTGGATACAGCAGGGCCGGTCCACAAATAACGTTAGTGGATTAGTTATGCCTGAACACACGCCTCCCGGTCCTATTGAACCTATAATACGGCCATTGGCGACCGCAAAAGAAATAAACCGAGGCCTCGAAAATTCCATCATCCACATAAGTAAAATGTCAGCGCTGGTAGGTCCCTGACACCCACTAAAAGCTAGAAAGAGTTCGTGTGCACTCCCTGCGTTCCCTTGCTCCGTTTTAGACTCTACCGGTGTGCGAGGCTCGCGAAGTCACGTTATACAAAACTATGCCAAAATAGGCTATGCTTTGATCATCCCACAAGGCCTGCTTTGCAACAAAGCCTTGATCATTTGCATCTTGGCGTGCCACGTTGACATTTCACGCCATGCAATTCATAAATATTAATACACAACCACTAAGGGTGTTAAAGCAAGAGAATAAATTCTCAGCCACCAATAGTTGTATATAAATAGAAATCAATTTACATAGATTAAAATCCAACGTCAGACATGCATCCATTTATAAACTTATGCTCTGGGTTCGAGCGAAAGCCAAATCCGTACAAATCAACACAACGTCCGGATAACTACCACTTTATCCCTGTCCTGGGTACGAGTCAGTCCAGGGCATCAGTAATCCTCATCCATTCGATGTGAAGACCGTCGGTCTTCAATCACCGTCTTCAACTCTTCGACTTAGATCGTCGTATAATCATTCGAAATGGGTTAAACCCGGTTTTTCCGAATAACTTGCGTATTTCATAATTGAAAATCAAGCGTTATAAAACACGTCCAACGTCTCATTCCAATTCATAATATTCTTTTAATAGAATATTCATATTAAAAGGGAAAGATTCCCATAAATTAAATCAAAGATAAAATCTTAAAGATTTATTCTTTTTAAACATTCATTTGAAACCCCAATTGATTTTGATATCAAAAATCATTCTTAAATGATTATCCAACTTTTAAGAAATAAAACTTATCTTCAATTGGGTTAAAGAATCAATTTCATTTAAAAACATTGTTCACGATAAACCCAATGTCATCTTCCATTATATATGGAATTTTCATAGAAATTGAGTTAAAATATAATCGATATAAATTTCTGTATCAGATCAATAATATGTATGGAATAACGGCAAAGCCTCTTAAATTCCATCTATAGTATCAGTCTTCTTTTACAGAAACCTATCTTGATTATTATCAAACCGAATTTCCACTCAATTCCAATTTAATTAATATTAAAATGGAAAACTTGATTTTAGAGAATTTTCTTTTTAAATCTTGAAATAAAGATTTATAATTTCTAAATCATATTATCACTATAAATTGGGTTAAAGAACCAATGTCGTTTAAAACATAGTTCACTGTAAACCCAATTCACATGACATTTGATTTCCATTACAAAATATAATTGAAACTCTAAAAATCTTAATTGAAAGATTGATTTCAGTTAACAACTAATTTACCTCAATAGAAATATCTTTTATCTTTTGTCCATTCAAGAACGGACAAAGAAATCATTATTTTATTCTTGGTTAAATATTATTTAAAATATTCATTATTCTTAAATTTTATTCTTTATAAAAGATTCTTTATAAATGTCCTTATTTTGAAGTACAGTATTCTTTATTTTAAAGGATAGGATTTTACAATATTCTTTATTATAAATATTCTTTATTTTAAAAGATATTCTTTTATAATGTTCGTTATTCTAGATTTTAAAAGGTATTCTTTATTTAAAAGAAATCCTGAACTGGAATGTGACTCAATCAGTTACCATATAACTGTGGTTATATGGTTTTCACACATCGTATGTATATGACAATAAATGATTCATAATTATCAAACATCCATTCACATCCAGAGTGAAGTTTATAACTGTGTGAGTATTAAAATGAAATAATAATACTCATCACAGCCTGTCAATCTATCGATCGACATATAACTAAATATTGGGACTAGTGTATATAAATTCATCCCAACACCCGTGTGGGGTTTTCAGCCAACAACAATACATATCAATAAATGATTGGTTAAAGAATTTAACCAATTTAATTCTACTGACATGTTAGTGACAATGGACTAACATGTTATAATATTTCTAATATCGAGTACAGGTATATTTTTACTCGTATAATTTTCTTATTTATTTCTAAGGTCTAATAAACTGTAATCTATTTATATGGCATTACTGTGGACGACAAATAAAAGATCATAAATCGTGTTTTAGCAATGTGTATACTTTATAAATCGTGTTATACTCGCATTATGAATGCGGACAAAGAAGTAAATTTTATTTCTAACATTTAATTTGCATGGTGAATACGAATTAAAAGTGAATCTTAACTCTAAAGTCTTGTTCGTATTGGTGGATGTAAACCAAAAAGCTAATTCCTTATTACAATGATTTGTTCGCATTTGTAGATGCGAACAAAAGTAAATTTTTAATTCTTAATCTTTTGCTTGCATTGTGAATGCGAACAAAAGGATGAACTTTTATTTTAAATCTTTTGTTTGCATTGAGGATGCGAACAAAAGTATAATTTTATATTTATAATCCTTTGTTTGCATTGTGAATGTGAATAAAAAGGGTAATCCCTTATTTTAAATCTTTTGTTTGCATTGAGGATGCGAACAAAAGTATAATCTTATATTTTTAATCTTTTGTTTGCATTGTGAATGTAAATGAAACAAAAGTAAACTTTTTATTCTAAATGTCACTTACATTGTAGAAATGTAAATAAAATAAAATGAGAGTTTAGTTCCAAATATCATTTACAGGGTAGAAATGTAAATGGAATAAAAGTAAATTTTGTTCCAAAAGTTATTTACATTGTGGAAATGTAAATAAAATAAAAAGTGAGTTTTTCCTTAAGCGTTATTTGTTTTTAATTCTTAATCATTTCCACTATTTGAGGTGAAAACAAAAGTATGTTTCTATTTCAAGATTCATTTGTGTTTTGAGAACACAAAATAAAATATAAGTTTTTATGCCCATTCATATTTTCACATTATAAAGTGTGAACAAAGGTAAAGTTTTGTTTTCAAGTTTTATTTGTGTTTTGAGACACAAATAAAAATATAAGTTTTATTTGTTTTCAATGTTATTTACCCTTTACAGATGTAAATTGAATAAAAAGTAAACCTTGTTTACAATGTTATTTACATTGTACAAATGTGAACAAAAAAAGGAAAAAGGGTAAACTTTGTTCACAATGTTATTTACATCATACAAATGTAAGTAAATTACAAAGGAGATTTTGTTGCCATTCATATTTACATTATATGAAGGTAAATAAAAGAATAAACTTTTAATTACAAGGTATATCTACATTTGTAAATGTAAACAAAAGAATAAACTCAATTTCCAATATATATTTGCACTAGTGAATGCAAATAAAAGAATAAATTTTATTTTCAATTCATATTTGCATTGGTAAATGCAAATAAAGAATAAATTTCATTTTCAAAGTATATTTGCATAAGTGAATGAAAATAAAAGAGCAAATCTTTTTCTTAATATATATTTTTATCTGTAAATATAAAATAAAAGAACAAGTTTTATTTTCACTATATATTTGCATCTGTAAGTGCAAATAGAAGATCAAGTTTTAATTTCAAGATATATTTACATTGGCGAATGTAAATAAAAAGACAAATTTTATTTTCAATATATATTTGCAATGGTGAATGCAAATAAAAGAGTTAATTTTGTTTTCAATTCTAGAATAACATAAAAGGAGTGTTTTATGGTTTTACACTTTTCTATGTGTACTAATAGCAAATAAAAGAAATTCTTTTATTTGTACTTTTCTATATATTATAATAACATATAAAAAGAATATTTTATATGTATATATTTTTCTATGTCTTCTAATGTCAAATAAAAGTGAATTTTATTTATATAATAAATTCTAGCTTTCAAATGACAAATAAAAAGTAAGTTTTATTTGCCTAACAAATTCTGAGTTCTCAAGTGCAAAATAAAAGTGAATTTTATTTGTGCAACAAATTTTAAGTGTATATTTGTGTTGTAGCATGTATATAAAAAGAATGATTCATTTCTATGTTAATATTGGTGTTGAACACACAAATGAAAAGAAGCATTTCAAGTTCAATGTTAATATTTGCGTTGAATACACAAATAAAAATATGGTTCAATCCTATTTCAATTTACTAATATGAACAAAAGCGATATCTTATACTTGAATTGACAAACAATATTTAATTCACTAATATTAACAAAAATGATATCTTATACTTGAATTGACAAACAAATTCAATTCACTAACATTAACAAAAATGATATCTTATACTTGAATTGACAATAAAAAGAATAATTTTACTATGCTAATATTTCATGTAATAAAGATGAAATATTTGGTTTGTTTATTTTTTTTTTCCTACTGTCATAACAAAATAATATATTTGTTTCGCCAATTTTATTGTAACAAAAATGATATATTTGTTTACAATAATTTGTTAATAACAAAAAGGACATATTGTTTTCAATTACTTTGTTATAACCAATATGATACATTTGTTTTAACTATCTCTCTAATCAGCTCCATTGCTAATCTTTTGGAATTGACAAATCTAATTCATCTACATAACGGTAAAATACTAATTTTCATCGTTAATCACAATATAGTAATTTACATGTTTTCTGAATGTAAATAAAAGATTATTTTTATCGCAACACAATATGACAACTTCAGTGTGTTTCATATGATAATAAAAATGTGATTTAACCAACTCAGATTATGGCTATTCATAACATACCATAAATCATCACATCAAATTCAACCAATTCAGATCTCATACAATCGATAATATGAATCTCATCACATACATATATGGATTTCACATAGGGAAAAATAATTAAATTTTTAATTATATATAACAAAAAATAGAAATCTCACCAATAGCTTTCCATTTCTCCAAAATTTAGACGAGCTCCATTTTGGACGTGGTCAGTTTCATTGCGAAGAATCCTCACCTTGCGCGGATAAGGGTAGAGGCAAGAACAAGCAAAATTTTATTTTGGAAATCCTCTTCTCTTTCTTTTGAAGAGAAAGAGAAAAGAGAAGAAAGAAGAAAGTAAAAGAAGAGGAAGGAAGAAAGGTTTTATTCTAATCAAAGAAGAATAAAACTTAGTATACAACACATGAAGGAGGTACCATGCTTATATAGCTGCATTAGCCAAGGCCAAGGGGATTATTCTACGATGTGGGACAAAACTCCATTTTAAAAATAACACCTAAACAAAGTAGCTTAGTGTGAACGCGTGCGAAGGAATTTGTAAAAAGAACCCCTTATTTAATAGCTCCAACTCATCTTTAAAAAAAATAATCTTTTGTATGTTTTATCTTATTCAACCTTGTATGTTTTATTATTATTATTATTATTATTATTATTATTATTATTATTTAAATTAACAAGAACGTATTTTCCTTCATTTCTTTTATTACATTAAAATGCAATTTTCAATGTGGATATTGTCACTGAAAAACAATGGACAATAAAAATGATATTGTTCATATTCCAACTTTTAATGAAACAAAGTGACGATAAAAATATGATCTTTAATAACTAATCTTTTATTGCGACAAAATGGCATTTATATTTACAAAATATGTCTTTTAATCAAATGACATAATTATTTATAAATTATGTTTTCAACATAAATGTCATATTTATTTATAAAACATGTCTTTAACGCAAATGACATATTTATTTATAAAATGTGTTTCTAACCCAAATGACATATTTATTTATAACACATGTGACATATTCTTTTCTAACATAAATGACAATTCATTTTTTTTAACATACATGGCAATTATTTCTAACAAAGTAACCTTTTTGTTTTAATAACATGACCTAGCAAAAATGACATTTTATGTTAATATAATATTTTCTAGCAAAAGGACATTTTGTGTTAATATAATATGATCTAACCAAAAACGATGTTTTTGATCTAACAGAGCATGGTCTCAATAACATGTTGTTTTCTTCTAATGTAACATTTATAGTCAAAAATGTTGAACTTTTCTAATCAACCACTTCAAAAAAAAAAAAATGTGATTTTTTTTTTATCTATATAAAACTAAAAATGGTAATTTTTTTTTTATTCTACTCTATATAAACATTATAACTAAAAATGTAATTTTATTCTATATGAACGTTTCTAATGAAAACGTTATTCTTATTCTAACATCACATTTTATCACAAAATGATATTTTTATTCTAACTTTTTATTTTATGAAATCTATACTACATTAAAATGCATTAAAATTTCTAAAATAAAAATTTTAAATTGGTTCAGAATTTGCGGGTTGTTACATTCTCCCCCACTTAAAATCTTTTCGTCCTCGAAAAGGAAATAAGATGAAAGTTATTTATTTAACTAATTTAATTTTCATTCTTTTACTGTTTTCAATAATTTAATTAGTTGAATTTATAAACACACAACTCAACCATCAATCAATTAGTTGATTAACTTTTTAAAATATATATATAGCTTTTATATATTAAAAATCATAATTTTCTGAAATCAAATTATATATTATCAAAAATACGTTAATGATAAATTTTTCACTCTGAACTCATTCTAGGGTACTACTGACCCTATCTCTAATGAGTATTCTTATTGGATATTATTAATCCAACCTCTGATGAGTCTTTTGTTCAGTTCTAACGAGTTGTACCCCAAAGATTTGAGCTAACCAGAGCTCTGATACCAACTGTAACGACACGGATTTTGCCCGACCTTAATCGACCGTTAAATCGATCAAGACCGTCCAACTTCTGCATACGTTAACTTTGGGAATACAATACATTAGAACAGATAACAAAAGACTTTTATTACATCATAATAACGTAACATCAGAGTACAGAACATATATCAGAGTACATTGAAAATAATACAGCAGAAGATAAAATTACAATAAGTAATACAACGAACAGCGGAAGACTTCTAATGCTCTGGGCACAGCTTTAAGCTTCAATCCAGAATCATGCTCAAGAGATAAACCTGTAGAAAAACTACTCGACTGCCCGTGTGGAAAAGAGGGCACCCGAGTTTGCAAAGGTGGAAACAAACTACGAGTCAGTCATGGGACTGGTGTGAGAATTCTTAACTAGTTTAACTAATAGAAATAAGGCAAATCCAAGGACCACGCCGCTAACGCGGAACGGGTTTATTCCAATGGATTGCCGTGCATAAAACAAGTAAATCGTCAAATAGCGCAATGCTTTTTGAAAAAAAATGAAAAAAAATGAAACCATTATAAGACCCAGGTCCCATCACACAATGCAACGCAAGCCGGAGGATAGGGTTTTACCTTATAATGGTCAAGAGATGATAAATACGTCAAAGCGATATTTTTAATAGTGTGTATATGTTTTGATAAAACAATACAAAGTAAATATATTAATCCTAGACGGCATGGGTACCATGATATCATGTCGCCATACTAGTTATACAATCAAAACCGCATGGGTCGTATTGGAGATTTGGTTTCCATCATGAGTCAAGGCTAGGAACGATCTCCTACCGATTCGAGACACTCTAGCAATGCCTCAGGATTCGGACGCTGGCGAACCCTTGGATACAGCAGGGCCGGTCCACAAATAACGTTAGTGGATTAGTTATGCCTGAACACACGCCTCCCGGTCCTATTGAACCTATAATACGGCCATTGGCGACCGCAAAAGAAATAAACCGAGGCCTCGAAAATTCCATCATCCACATAAGTAAAATGTCAGCGCTGGTAGGTCCCTGACACCCACTAAAAGCTAGAAAGAGTTCGTGTGCACTCCCTGCGTTCCCTTGCTCCGTTTTAGACTCTACCGGTGTGCGAGGCTCGCGAAGTCACGCTATACAAAACTATGCCAAAATAGGCTATGCTTTGATCATCCCACAAGGCCTGCTTTGCAACAAAGCCTTGATCATTTGCATCTTGGCGTGCCACGTTGACATTTCACGCCATGCAATTCATAAATATTAATACACAACCACTAAGGGTGTTAAAGCAAGAGAATAAATTCTCAGCCACCAATAGTTGTATATAAATAGAAATCAATTTACATAGATTAAAATCCAACGTCAGACATGCATCCATTTATAAACTTATGCTCTGGGTTCGAGCGAAAGCCAAATCCGTACAAATCAACACAACGTCCGGATAACTACCACTTTATCCCTGTCCTGGGTACGAGTCAGTCCAGGGCATCAGTAATCCTCATCCATTCGATGTGAAGACCGTCGGTCTTCAATCACCGTCTTCAACTCTTCGACTTAGATCGTCGTATAATCATTCGAAATGGGTTAAACCCGGTTTTTCCGAATAACTTGCGTATTTCATAATTGAAAATCAAGCGTTATAAAACACGTCCAACGTCTCATTCCAATTCATAATATTCTTTTAATAGAATATTCATATTAAAAGGGAAAGATTCCCATAAATTAAATCAAAGATAAAATCTTAAAGATTTATTCTTTTTAAACATTCATTTGAAACCCCAATTGATTTTGATATCAAAAATCATTCTTAAATGATTATCCAACTTTTAAGAAATAAAACTTATCTTCAATTGGGTTAAAGAATCAATTTCATTTAAAAACATTGTTCACGATAAACCCAATGTCATCTTCCATTATATATGGAATTTTCATAGAAATTGAGTTAAAATATAATCGATATAAATTTCTGTATCAGATCAATAATATGTATGGAATAACGGCAAAGCCTCTTAAATTCCATCTATAGTATCAGTCTTCTTTTACAGAAACCTATCTTGATTATTATCAAACCGAATTTCCACTCAATTCCAATTTAATTAATATTAAAATGGAAAACTTGATTTTAGAGAATTTTCTTTTTAAATCTTGAAATAAAGATTTATAATTTCTAAATCATATTATCACTATAAATTGGGTTAAAGAACCAATGTCGTTTAAAACATAGTTCACTGTAAACCCAATTCACATGACATTTGATTTCCATTACAAAATATAATTGAAACTCTAAAAATCTTAATTGAAAGATTGATTTCAGTTAACAACTAATTTACCTCAATAGAAATATCTTTTATCTTTTGTCCATTCAAGAACGGACAAAGAAATCATTATTTTATTCTTGGTTAAATATTATTTAAAATATTCATTATTCTTAAATTTTATTCTTTATAAAAGATTCTTTATAAATGTCCTTATTTTGAAGTACAGTATTCTTTATTTTAAAGGATAGGATTTTACAATATTCTTTATTATAAATATTCTTTATTTTAAAAGATATTCTTTTATAATGTTCGTTATTCTAGATTTTAAAAGGTATTCTTTATTTAAAAGAAATCCTGAACTGGAATGTGACTCAATCAGTTACCATATAACTGTGGTTATATGGTTTTCACACATCGTATGTATATGACAATAAATGATTCATAATTATCAAACATCCATTCACATCCAGAGTGAAGTTTATAACTGTGTGAGTATTAAAATGAAATAATAATACTCATCACAGCCTGTCAATCTATCGATCGACATATAACTAAATATTGGGACTAGTGTATATAAATTCATCCCAACACCCGTGTGGGGTTTTCAGCCAACAACAATACATATCAATAAATGATTGGTTAAAGAATTTAACCAATTTAATTCTACTGACATGTTAGTGACAATGGACTAACATGTTATAATATTTCTAATATCGAGTACAGGTATATTTTTACTCGTATAATTTTCTTATTTATTTCTAAGGTCTAATAAACTGTAATCTATTTATATGGCATTACTGTGGACGACAAATAAAAGATCATAAATCGTGTTTTAGCAATGTGTATACTTTATAAATCGTGTTATACTCGCATTATGAATGCGGACAAAGAAGTAAATTTTATTTCTAACATTTAATTTGCATGGTGAATACGAATTAAAAGTGAATCTTAACTCTAAAGTCTTGTTCGTATTGGTGGATGTAAACCAAAAAGCTAATTCCTTATTACAATGATTTGTTCGCATTTGTAGATGCGAACAAAAGTAAATTTTTAATTCTTAATCTTTTGCTTGCATTGTGAATGCGAACAAAAGGATGAACTTTTATTTTAAATCTTTTGTTTGCATTGAGGATGCGAACAAAAGTATAATTTTATATTTATAATCCTTTGTTTGCATTGTGAATGTGAATAAAAAGGGTAATCCCTTATTTTAAATCTTTTGTTTGCATTGAGGATGCGAACAAAAGTATAATCTTATATTTTTAATCTTTTGTTTGCATTGTGAATGTAAATGAAACAAAAGTAAACTTTTTATTCTAAATGTCACTTACATTGTAGAAATGTAAATAAAATAAAATGAGAGTTTAGTTCCAAATATCATTTACAGGGTAGAAATGTAAATGGAATAAAAGTAAATTTTGTTCCAAAAGTTATTTACATTGTGGAAATGCAAATAAAATAAAAAGTGAGTTTTTCCTTAAGCGTTATTTGTTTTTAATTCTTAATCATTTCCACTATTTGAGGTGAAAACAAAAGTATGTTTCTATTTCAAGATTCATTTGCGTTTTGAGAACACAAAATAAAATATAAGTTTTTATGCCCATTCATATTTTCACATTATAAAGTGTGAACAAAGGTAAAGTTTTGTTTTCAAGTTTTATTTGTGTTTTGAGACACAAATAAAAATATAAGTTTTATTTGTTTTCAATGTTATTTACCCTTTACAGATGTAAATTGAATAAAAAGTAAACCTTGTTTACAATGTTATTTACATTGTACAAATGTGAACAAAAAAAGGAAAAAGGGTAAACTTTGTTCACAATGTTATTTACATCATACAAATGTAAGTAAATTACAAAGGAGATTTTGTTGCCATTCATATTTACATTATATGAAGGTAAATAAAAGAATAAACTTTTAATTACAAGGTATATCTACATTTGTAAATGTAAACAAAAGAATAAACTCAATTTCCAATATATATTTGCACTAGTGAATGCAAATAAAAGAATAAATTTTATTTTCAATTCATATTTGCATTGGTAAATGCAAATAAAGAATAAATTTCATTTTCAAAGTATATTTGCATAAGTGAATGAAAATAAAAGAGCAAATCTTTTTCTTAATATATATTTTTATCTGTAAATATAAAATAAAAGAACAAGTTTTATTTTCACTATATATTTGCATCTGTAAGTGCAAATAGAAGATCAAGTTTTAATTTCAAGATATATTTACATTGGCGAATGTAAATAAAAAGACAAATTTTATTTTCAATATATATTTGCAATGGTGAATGCAAATAAAAGAGTTAATTTTGTTTTCAATTCTAGAATAACATAAAAGGAGTGTTTTATGGTTTTACACTTTTCTATGTGTACTAATAGCAAATAAAAGAAATTCTTTTATTTGTACTTTTCTATATATTATAATAACATATAAAAAGAATATTTTATATGTATATATTTTTCTATGTCTTCTAATGTCAAATAAAAGTGAATTTTATTTATATAATAAATTCTAGCTTTCAAATGACAAATAAAAAGTAAGTTTTATTTGCCTAACAAATTCTGAGTTCTCAAGTGCAAAATAAAAGTGAATTTTATTTGTGCAACAAATTTTAAGTGTATATTTGTGTTGTAGCATGTATATAAAAAGAATGATTCATTTCTATGTTAATATTGGTGTTGAACACACAAATGAAAAGAAGCATTTCAAGTTCAATGTTAATATTTGCGTTGAATACACAAATAAAAATATGGTTCAATCCTATTTCAATTTACTAATATGAACAAAAGCGATATCTTATACTTGAATTGACAAACAATATTTAATTCACTAATATTAACAAAAATGATATCTTATACTTGAATTGACAAACAAATTCAATTCACTAACATTAACAAAAATGATATCTTATACTTGAATTGACAATAAAAAGAATAATTTTACTATGCTAATATTTCATGTAATAAAGATGAAATATTTGGTTTGTTTATTTTATTTTTCCTACTGTCATAACAAAATAATATATTTGTTTCGCCAATTTTATTGTAACAAAAATGATATATTTGTTTACAATAATTTGTTAATAACAAAAAGGACATATTGTTTTCAATTACTTTGTTATAACCAATATGATACATTTGTTTTAACTATCTCTCTAATCAGCTCCATTGCTAACCTTTTGGAATTGACAAATCTAATTCATCTACATAACGGTAAAATACTAATTTTCATCGTTAATCACAATATAGTAATTTACATGTTTTCTGAATGTAAATAAAAGATTATTTTTATCGCAACACAATATGACAACTTCAGTGTGTTTCATATGATAATAAAAATGTGATTTAACCAACTCAGATTATGGCTATTCATAACATACCATAAATCATCACATCAAATTCAACCAATTCAGATCTCATACAATCGATAATATGAATCTCATCACATACATATATGGATTTCACATAGGGAAAAATAATTAAATTTTTAATTATATATAACAAAAAATAGAAATCTCACCAATAGCTTTCCATTTCTCCAAAATTTAGACGAGCTCCATTTTGGACGTGGTCAGTTTCATTGCGAAGAATCCTCACCTTGCGCGGATAAGGGTAGAGGCAAGAACAAGCAAAATTTTATTTTGGAAATCCTCTTCTCTTTCTTTTGAAGAGAAAGAGAAAAGAGAAGAAAGAAGAAAGTAAAAGAAGAGGAAGGAAGAAAGGTTTTATTCTAATCAAAGAAGAATAAAACTTAGTATACAACACATGAAGGAGGTACCATGCTTATATAGCTGCATTAGCCAAGGCCAAGGGGATTATTCTACGATGTGGGACAAAACTCCATTTTAAAAATAACACCTAAACAAAGTAGCTTAGTGTGAACGCGTGCGAAGGAATTTGTAAAAAGAACCCCTTATTTAATAGCTCCAACTCATCTTTAAAAAAAATAATCTTTTGTATGTTTTATCTTATTCAACCTTGTATGTTTTATTATTATTATTATTATTATTATTATTATTTAAATTAACAAGAACGTATTTTCCTTCATTTCTTTTATTACATTAAAATGCAATTTTCAATGTGGATATTGTCACTGAAAAACAATGGACAATAAAAATGATATTGTTCATATTCCAACTTTTAATGAAACAAAGTGACGATAAAAATATGATCTTTAATAACTAATCTTTTATTGCGACAAAATGGCATTTATATTTACAAAATATGTCTTTTAATCAAATGACATAATTATTTATAAATTATGTTTTCAACATAAATGTCATATTTATTTATAAAACATGTCTTTAACGCAAATGACATATTTATTTATAAAATGTGTTTCTAACCCAAATGACATATTTATTTATAACACATGTGACATATTCTTTTCTAACATAAATGACAATTCATTTTTTTTTAACATACATGGCAATTATTTCTAACAAAGTAACCTTTTTGTTTTAATAACATGACCTAGCAAAAATGACATTTTATGTTAATATAATATTTTCTAGCAAAAGGACATTTTGTGTTAATATAATATGATCTAACCAAAAACGATGTTTTTGATCTAACAGAGCATGGTCTCAATAACATGTTGTTTTCTTCTAATGTAACATTTATAGTCAAAAATGTTGAACTTTTCTAATCAACCACTTCAAAAAAAAAAAATGTGATTTTTTTTTTATCTATATAAAACTAAAAATGGTAATTTTTTTTTATTCTACTCTATATAAACATTATAACTAAAAATGTAATTTTATTCTATATGAACGTTTCTAATGAAAACGTTATTCTTATTCTAACATCACATTTTATCACAAAATGATATTTTTATTCTAACTTTTTATTTTATGAAATCTATACTACATTAAAATGCATTAAAATTTCTAAAATAAAAATTTTAAATTGGTTCAGAATTTGCGGGTTGTTACAGATTCTTTAACCCAGTTACAGATTAAAACTATGTGTAGTTTTAATGAATCTTTAATTAGATTGAAAAGATCGAGAATGGAGTATCACCAGTTTTGCTCCAGGCGATAGTTAAATCTTTAATTAGATTTTAACGTGAAATGGTAATTGAATTTACCGATAACACCGTGGTGTTAGATATGAAGTATTACCATTTTTACTTCATGGGATGAATAGGTCGGGATTGGGAAATTAAAACAAATGATTACTTCGGTAAGGTTCGTTAATCTCGACTAGTTTGAACTGATATTCAAAAGAAGATTAAAGAATAAATTTAAAAGAATTTATCTTTGACAAAATTAATGGGAACCTTTCCCTAAGAATGTGAAATTTAGAAACTAACTGTAGGTTGGCTAAGAAGAATGATTTCCTGGTTATTGATCTGATGTTGGCTTCGACCTTCGGGGTTAATATTTTGGGGAATTATTCTCTTGTTAATTTACGGTTAGTGACTGATGAATTGGAATGAGGCGTATGTTGTGTTTGTGTAACACTTGTTTATTATATACGCGAGTTATTCAAAAAGACCGGGTTTATCCCATTCTGAATAACTGATACGACGATAAGTGTAACGACCCAGATTTTTGCCAATTAATTTTTGAATATTTAATATTTATTTTAAATATAGGACTGATAAGATAAATCAATTTTTATATTATGTTATTGATTTAAAAATAAATTGTTGAATTTGTATCAAATATATTAAACTATCGAAATACAAAATTTATATTGAAATAATTAAAAAAAACCGAATCAGTTCAATTCATGAATTCTATTTGAATATATATGATGGTAATAATAATTTATTATCGAAGGACTGATTATTTCTGAATTTTTAATTATATTATATCAATTTAATATGGTTATTTTATATATACGTTCGAAATAATTTTATAGTCTATTCTGTTATGTTTAGAATAGTGTTATAACGTTGAAATATCAGTCGTTACGTTGAAAATAGCGGTTCACAATTTTTAATTTTGAACCCCGATTTATTTGATCAGAGGATAGGATCGATATCTATTTAAAAAAAATAAAAATCTCTTTAAATCAAATCGTATTAAATACGATTTCAAATCAAATTAATGGGAAAATCTTTTTAAATAAAATAAAAAGGGATTTGCTTGTACTTTTGCCAACATCTCTTAAATGCTTTAGTACGTCCGGTTCCCTCCCTCTTCTATAAAATCGCGCCCCTACCCTTTCTGGCTTTCCATTTCGTTTTCTCAGGAACCAAACTCCTCAAACAAAAATCGAATGAGATCCTCCTTACCCCAAAACAAATTCGAAATCAAATCCAGGACATCGCGAGATAAAATCGAAGACCACAAAGTTCTCTGGAGCATCGTTCCTAAAATCGCAATTGAAGATAGATGCTATCTGGAGCTCGACATCGAAGGAGTTGTGGATGGACAGGATTGAATCAGCAGTGAAAAGGTGAAGCCGACGTTGCAACTGAAGTGCGTTTTGGTCACTACGATTTGAAGTTTGAACTTGTAGAGGATTGAGGGATGTGGGTTTTTGATTGATTCTGGAGTTCGATGGGCGGTCCTGGACTTCGACTGTCGAACGAAGTACGGAGTCGGGTTTGTCTTTGAGGTGGCTTGCGAATTTGTTGATGATGGAGACGGCTGGTGGTAGCTCACGGTGACAGGAAGTTTCGTAAGGTCGGTAATGAAAATTGCTTGTTAGGAGAAATGGGGTGTTTACATCGTCAATTTAGGTAATTAATTATAATTTGTTCAATTATTATTTTCTTATTAGGATTTTAATTAGTTAAAAGGTTAGGATTTTAATTAGTTAAAAGGTTAGAATTTTATTAGTGAAAGGGTTAGAATTAAATTAGTAAATGGTTAGGATTTTTTTTGTATATCAGTATAGATTAGTTTAAATAAATTGTTAAGCTAAATTTAGTTTAGTAACCAAAGGAAGAAAAATATAGGAAAGTCATTACGCGTTTAATTAGTTATTTAAATAAATAAATGTTTAATCAGTAATTTAAATAAAATTATCGTAGGTGCGAATTCATTGAAAGGATTCATAGTCGATGATTCAGAATTAAACCAGGATATTCAGCAATGGAAAATACACGGTGAGTAAATCTCACTCACCTGTTAAAATAGAATTATTTTTATTTGTTAAAAATAATTGTTTGTTGCTTGTTGAATGCTTTCTGATTGCTTTAAATATATATTAGTTATTTAGGATATATATAATGGGTTGATGATTGGTTGGATTCCCGCAATCTCATTAGCGGATGCCCGCGGTTTCATTAGCGGATGATTACCCTATACGCCCCATGCTATGATAGAGGATTACCTTCATACCGCGATATCCTGCCTCGAAGCAGGATGGGTATTATTATGTTGACTAACGTCTATGGATGCAGGAAAAACAGGTTGGAGGAATCCAACAGGATTCCTCAAAAATATATTATCTGTTTGTTTATTTATTTGCATATATACTGTCATATATGGTGTGTTAGAAAACCTGAAATAAATAATTGGTTGTTGGTGTTTAAATATCACTGGGCCCAAATAATGATATTTACAAATATCATGAAAAGGAATTTTGCTGATTTAAAAAGGAAATTCTATTTTTTTTCTAAAATAGAATTTGAAATTTGAATAATAGGAATTCAAATGGAATTCAAAATAGAATTTGAATATAAGAGAAATTGGAATGGACTTTGAATGTAGAATTCAAAGAAAATTAAATATGGACTTTGAATGTAGAATTCAAAGAGAATTAGATATAGACTTTGAATATAGAATTCAAAGGAATTGAAATAGAATTTGAATTCAAAGGAATTCAAATGGATTTGAATAAAGAGAAGTCAAATAGAGATTTGAATGAAGTTTAACTATATAATTTGAAAGGAAAATTCAAATAGAATTTGAATATAGGAATTCAAATAGAATTTGAATATGAGAAATTCAAATAGAAATTCAAATATAGAAATTTAAATAGATGTTGAATATAGAAAATTTAAAGGAAGTTCAAATATAGAATTTGAATATAGGAATGTAAATAGAAATTTTGAATAAGGGAATGTGAAATAGAATTTGAATAGGAGGATTTAAATAGAATTTGAATAATAGAATTAAAAAGGAGTTTGAATATTTGAAATTTCAAATAGAATTGAATCGGAGTTTGAATATTTGAAATTCAAATAGAATAAATATGGAATTTGAATTCAAAGAGAATTAAATAGAGGATTTGAATGTAGAATTCAAAAGGAATTCAAACGGAATTTAAATTTTAGAATTTGAATATAGCATTCAAATGGAAATTTAAGCTATGGGATTTAAATATATAATTTAAATGGAATTTAAAATATGGAATTTGAATATAGGATTCAAATAGAGGTGAAATTGGAATTTGAATATAGAATTCAAATAAAAGTGAAAATGGAGTTTGAATATATGAAATTCAAAGGAAAATCAAATATAGAATTTGAACGTAAAATTTCAAATGGGATTTGAATAAAGGAAATTCGAATATAGAAATTCAAATAGAATTTGCAAAATATAAGTGAATTGAAATTTGAATATAGAATTTCAAATAGAAGTGAAATAGATCGGAAATATTATGTTGAATTGGAAAATGGATTTGATATATATTAAAATATATCAGAATAGAGTTGAATTTATATAAACGAAGTTTTAAAACGTTCATATATATAAATATAATTAAAACGAACTCGCCGCAGCGCTGCAGTTCGTAAATTGGCGATCCGAACTTCAATTGAGTATACAGAACTCAATTGAAGTCGGAATTCTTTGAAACAAGAAACGTCAGGACCGATTTGATAATAGTTTTCAAATGGAGGAGAAAAATATGGATTTCGTCGAATAGATTTTGTGTTATATCAAAATCAAATTTTCAGAAAAGCAGCGCCATAACCGTTTGAAAACCATAACGGTTTATTTAATTTTATAAAAGGATTTTAAACGAATAAAATTCGAATTTCTATTTAGAAAATATCAGATTTTGAGTTGTAATTATATGTGAACTCAAGTGAAGTAATGAATTTGATTTTTGAAACAGAAATCAGATTTTTGATTTTGAATAGAACTAACTAATTTGAATAGTAATTAGTTAATGGGATTTTGAATTGATATTGGGCTTTGAATAAGTGAATTCGATTTGAAAATTTATATTCGAAATCGAAAGGGAAACTAGAATTTGAAACTTGAAAATTCAATTTGGATATAAGCTAATTAAATATTTTGTTTGAACATGTTATGTTCAAACAAAGTAGTGAAATAGGCAAAATAGCTAATCAAAGGATAAATGGGCAAAACTGAATTCAAACGATTAGATAGCGTTGAATTGAATTGAAACAGGTGAACATGTGTTAGACAGGTATGGGAGGAAGTATATGAAGATTTTTATCTGTGTGCCCGACAAAAAGGTACATGTTTAAATTCATATATGAGGTTTTATGCGCCGTATCGGCAAGCCGCTTGGCTTTTTATTTTGGATTGGTGAGGGCCATGGGAGGCTATTTGAAATATCCTGAAGCTCCCGGTGCAGGGGAGGTTATGGCGAAATTTTCCAGGAATTTAAGGAGTTAGAATATTTTTAAGATAATTTGATTGTTAGAAATCAATGTATCGATGTATATAGAATTCGATAAGGAAACGAAATAAAAAAATAGAATATTGTAAAAAAAAAGGGAAATCTATAAATTAGAAATAGAAGGAGAATCATATACATGTTTCAAAAATAAATAATTGAGTTTTATAGTGTGTTTATTCGAGGTAAGTGGTTTTGCCGTTTTGAAGTTGGAGATGTTTTCAGTCAAGGTCTGAAAGGTAATTTTACCCCAACTTGATTGATTTCATTTTTAACAGGATCCTGTGTCGAAGAGAAGTTTTTGAATAATAGTTAGTTGAATAAAATATTTTGGGTTGTTGTAACGATGTTTTACACAAGCATTCATTTTAACCCAAGTGATGGGAATTTTGGAGATATAAAAATAAATATTCCCTGGGTATAATTAAAGTAGTCGGGGAAGAAATAAGTGATTGAAATGTTTTCAACTGCGAATAGAATATATTTTCTATGTGTAGAAAATAATAGAAGGCGAGATATAGGAATGTTTTTCCAAAGAATGTAAGAGACCGTGATGATAATTGAAAATATTTGTTTAACAAATATTGATAAGGAAATGGAAGGGTGATTTAATTAATGAATAGTAATCAAGGGGCCCAGTGAATGTTTGATTGTTTGGAATGGGTGTTTGTTTATTTTTTTTCGATAGTTAAATAACTGACTATCGAAGAGTTGGCCAATATCGTTGTCAATATGGAGAGACCGGTTGGATTATTAAGCGTGGACCACTCTGTATTGGCAGTAGCGTTGCAGATCAGATTATATGAAGATAATCAAAGACGGAGTGAAGTGCAAGGGCTTTTTCTATTAATAGAAATTGTGCCTTCGGTTTCGTTCAATCCCAGAACGAACGTATATGGACGAATGTCTGACAAAGTATTTCCAATGATCTAATGGGTTGGTCTGTATAAATATATATGGTTGCAACGGATTTATTCCCTTAGCATAACATCCAGAATATTTGTGCAAATCAATTAGTGATTAACGGATCTGACAATGTGGCATTCAAAGTGATTGTGCTGTCAATGGATAGAAAGTAATCGTAGCCTCAGGCCTCAGCAACCGGGAAATGACAAAAATCGGGCAGGCAGCATGGCTACGTGGGTCGCTCCCATTAGGATGTATAATCACCTATCTAGAGATTCATTTAATTCCTTATTCTATTCGATGCTGTCCCATTCGGGAGACGGTTGCTGATCCCAACCGTTGGTGATATACCTTCGATACACTCAAGCGAAATGAGTGGTCGGTCATGTGTGGGCCGGGTTGCAAGACGTTCTTGTTGAACCCAAGTGTATTCTCCTCTAGAGATACATCATCGGAAGGTGGTTCCATATCTTGTCATAGTTGGAATCCAACCTCCAATAAGCGCCCTGCGGTTTTGATTTTATACTACATATGTAGAGCGTGAGATGCAAGCGTTCTGCTATTTGGTTATTTATTTGATTTAGACACTACTATAATATCACTGGATTTTCATATCGAAGTGTTTTGGGTTATAGTAAGGTAAAAACCGTCCATGTTTATGTGTGGGATGGTCTTACTATTATCTTTTCTTTCGAAAGATTTTGAAAGTTAAACGAATGGTTGGAGTTTACTCACACCAGTCCCATGACTGACCCAGAGTTTATTTTGTTTTGTTTTCCTAAACTCTTGGGTGCCCAAATTTGTATAGGCAGTCAAGTAGTCGGGATTTCACAGATTCATTTGGAGGAGCTGGAAGCAGGAGGCTTCACCAGTTAGCTACAGACTATCATATATTCCGCTGTGAACCATGTTTGTATCTGGAAATAGGTGTTTATAATTGTTCCAGGAATAACTGTTATGCTCTTATGATGGTATGTATATAAGGTTACTGATTTGTATTTCAAAAGTTATGTTATTTAATATATTTTATTCGTTCCGCTGTGAGTTTGTGATCTTCATTTTCTTCTATTCTAATATTTCTTTCTTTTTACTTCTCATCCTCTAACTTCTTTCTAATAATGATTCGTATTTCTGTGCAATTTGGGTTGGATGTGTGGTGTTATTAATCAACTCAAATAGTACAAATTTGCGGGCCTTTACAGTTGGTATCAGAGCTTAGGTTGAGAGAATACCTAGGCTTATGTGGCATGTGCTCATTAGAGATAGGGTCAGTAGTACCCTAGAATGAGTTGTGTATATATAAGAGAGAACGTATTTGTTAGTTGATATAAAAGTTGTTTTATATTGTGTTGGCTAGTCAGTTGAGTGGTTTATGAATTCTGATCGAATAGTGAGACGCCGCAAAGTCGATAGGAATTTCTAAACATTTAGACAGAAGATTGAACACGATATTGTTTTAAAGTGGGTGAATGAAATAATTTTACCCAAATTTCTATTTTGATAGAAAAAGGAATAATTATCTAGAACTATTATATTATATGGATGAGTTGGTTGTTAATATTATAATCAAATTAGAATACAAAATTGAAATGGTTATATAGAACCAAATAGAATTTGTATATGAATGAAATATATAATTGAGACGAATTAAAACTGGATTCAAACCATAAATTGGAATTTAAATCCTGGGAAGTTTGAAAATATTTTCGAAGTATATTAAAAGGATATAACTTTGTTTTGAAAAGACCGTTTGAATAAAAATCATATTAGAATGGATTTTGAAATTGATAAAGCACTGAACTCACTTCAGTGGCTGGAAAATAATTCTGATGATGACTGCAGCTTCATCAATATTCATTTTCGAGTTTCTAAGTAATGGATTGCTACCTTAGAAAAGTTTTGATCGAAATTTGTTTTGAAAGAAAAGATGTGGTTTGAAAATTCAAATGTTTTGAATTTGAAATGGAAATAAATATATACGTATATATTTATGTAATTTCAGAAGGATTCGAAAGGAAAACCCTGGGATTTGGATTTTGGAATTGGAATTTAACTTAAGCTAGTTAAATGGATTGAAGTGAATCAATCGACTAGAATCAATTTGAAAACGTTTATTGGAAGATAGATTGGATATAAATGGATTGATCGTAGATCATTCGAATTGAATGAAGGAAGACCAAAGTTTTGGTGGAATTAAATTTGTTGAAATATGAGGAGTTGAGTTTCAACATAAGTGAGATTTTGAAAGTAATGGATTTGTACCATTTTTCCTACCTTAGCAATTTCGAGGACGAAATTATTTTAAGGGGGGAAGAATATAACGACCCAGATTTTTGCCAATTTATTTTTGAAAATTTAATATTTATTTTAAATATAGGACTGATAAGATAAATCAATTTTTATATTATGTTATTGATTTAAAAATAAATTGTTGAATTTGTATCGAATATATTAAACTATCGAAATACAAAATTTATATCGAAATAAAAAAAACTGAATCAATACAATTCATGAATTCTATTTGAATATATACGACGGTAATAATAATTTATTATCGAAGGACTGGTTATTTCTTAATTTTTAATTATATTATATCAATTTAACGTGGTTATTTTATATATACATTCGAAATAAATTTATAGTCTATTCTGTTATGTTCAGAATAGTGTTATAACGTTGAAATATCAGTCGTTACGTTGAAATAGCGGTTCACGATTTTTAATTTTGAACCCCGATTTATTTGATCAGTGGATAGGATCGATATCTATTTAAAAAGAAACAAAAATCTCTTTAAATCAAATCGTATTAAATAAGATTTCAAATCAAATTAATGGGAAAATCTTTTTAAATAAAATAAAAAGGGATTTGCTTGTACTTTTGCCAACATCTCTTAAATGCTTTAGTACGCCTGGTTCCCTCCCTCTTCTATAAAATCGCGCCCCTACCCTTTCTGGCTTTCCATTTCGTTTTCTCAGGGACCAAACCCCTCAAACAAAAATTGAATGAGATCCTCCATACCCCGAAACAAATTCAAAATCAAATCCAGGGCATCGCGAGATAAAACCGAAGACCACAAAGTTCTCTGGAGCGTCATTCCTAAAATCGCGATTGAAGACAGATGCTATCTAGAGCTCGACATCGAAGGAGTTGTGAATGGACGGGATTGACTCAACAATGAAAAGGTGAAGCCGACGTTGCAACTGAAGTGCGTTTTGGTCAATGCGATTTGAAGTTCGAACTTATAGAGGATTGAGGGATGTGGGTTTTCGATTGATTCTGGAGTTCGATGGGCGGTCCTGGTCTTCGACTGTCGAACGAAGTACAGAGTCGGGTTTGTCTTTGAGGTGGCTTGCGAATTTGTTGATGATGGAGACGGCTGGTGGTAGCTCACGGTGACAGGAAGTTTCGTGAGGTCAGTAATGAAAATTGCTTGTTAGGAGAAAGGGGGTGTTTACATCGTCAATTTAGGTAATTAATTATAATTATTTCACTTAATATTTTCTTATTAGGTTTTTAATTAGTTAAAAGGTTAGGATTTTAATTAGTTAAAAGGTTAGAATTTTATTGGTGAAAGGGTTAGAATTAAATTAGTAAATGGTTAGGATTTTTTTTGTATATCAGTATGGATTAGTATAAATAAATTGTTAAGCTAAATTAAGTTTAGTAACCAAAGGAAGAAAAATATAGGAAAGTCATTTACTCGTTTAAATAGTTATTTAAATAAATAAATGTTTAATCAGTAATTTAAATAAAATTATCGTAGGTGTGAATTCATTGAAAGGATTCATAGTCGATGATTTAGAATTAAACCAGGATATTCAGCAATGGAAAATACACGGTGAGTAAATCTCACTCACCTGTTAAAATAAAATTATTTTTATTTGTTAAAAATAATTGTTTGTTGCTTATTGAATGCTTTCTGATTGCTTTAAATATATATTAGTTATTTAGGATATATATATATATTGGGTTGATGATTGGTTGGATTCCCGCAATCTCATTAGCGGATGCCCGCGGTTTCATTAGCGGATGATTACCCTATACGCCCCATGCTATGATAGCGGATGACCTTAATACCGCGATATCCTGCCTCGAAGCAGGATGGGTATTATTATATTGACTAACGTCTGTGGATGCAGGAAAAATAGGTTGGAGGAATCCAACAGGATTCCTCAAAAATATATTATCTGTTTGTTTATTTATTTGCATATATACTGTCATATATGGTGTGTTAGAAAACCTGAAATAAATAATTGGTTGTTGGTGTTTAAATATCACTGGGCCCAAATAATGATATTTACAAATATCATGAAAAGGAATTTTGCTGATTTAAAAAGGAAATTCTATTTTTTTTCTAAAATAGAATTTGAAATTTGAATAATAGGAATTCAAATGGAATTCAAAATAGAATTTGAATATAAGAGAAATTGGAATGGACTTTGAATGTAGAATTCAAAGAAAATTAAATATGGACTTTGAATGTAGAATTCAAAGAGAATTAGATATAGACTTTGAATATAGAATTCAAAGGAATTGAAATAGAATTTGAATTCAAAGGAATTCAAATGGATTTGAATAAAGAAAAGTCAAATAGAGATTTGAATGAAGTTTAACTGTAGAATTTGAAAGGAAAATTCAAATAGAATTTTAATATAGGAATTCAAATAGAATTTGAATATGAGAAATTCAAATAGAAATTCAAATATAGAAATTTAAATAGATGTTGAATATAGAAAATTTAAAGGAAATTCAAATATAGAATTTGAATATAGGAATGTAAATAAAAATTTTGAATAAGGGAATTTGAAATAGAATTTGAATAAGAGGATTTAAATAGAATTTGAATAGTAGAATTAAAAAGGAGTTTGAATATTTGAAATTTCAAATAGAATTGAATCGGAGTTTGAATATTTGAAATTCAAATAGAATAAGTATGGAATTTAAATTCAAAGAGAATTAAATAGGGGATTTGAATATAGAATTCAAAAGGAATTCAAATGGAATTCAAATTTTAGAATTAGAATATAGCATTCAAATGGAAATTTAAGCTATGGGATTTAAATATATAATTTAAATGGAATTTAAAATATGGAATTTGAATATAGGATTCAAATAGGGGTAAAATTGGAATTTGAATATAGAATTCAAATAAAAGTGAAAATGGAGTTTGAATACATGAAATTCAAAGGAAAATCAAATATAGAATTTGAACGTAAAAATTCAAATGGTGTTTGAATAAAGGAAATTCGAATATAGAAATTCAAATAGAATTTGAAAAATAGAAGTGAATTGAAATTTGAATATAGAATTTCAAATAGAAGTGAAATAGATCGGAAATATTATGTTGAATTGGAAAATGGATTTGATATATATTAAAATATATCAGAATAGAGTTGAATTTATATAAATGAAGTTTTAAAACGTTCATATATATAAATATAATTAAAACGAACTCGCCGCAGCGCTGCAGTTCGTAAATTGGCGATTCGAACTTCAATTGAGTATACAGAACTCAATTGAAGTCGGAATTCTTTGAAACAAGAAACGTCAGGACCGATTTGATAATAGTTCTCAAATGGAGGAGAAAAATATGGATTTCATCGAGTAGATTTTGAGTTATATCAAAATCAAATTTTCAGAAAAGCAGCGCCATAACCATTTGAATACCATAACGGTTTATTTAATTTTATAAAAGGATTTTAAACGAATAAAATTTGAATTTCTATTTAGACAATTTCAGATTTTGAGTTGTAATTATATGTGAACTCAAGTGAAGTAATGAATTTGATTTTTGAAACAGAAATCAGATTTTTGATTTTGAATTGAACTAACTAATTTGAATAGTAATTAGTTAATGGGATTTTGAATTGATATTGGGCTTTGAATAAGTGAATTCGATTTGAAAATTTATATTCGAAATCGAAAGGTAAACTAGAATTTGAAACTTGAAAATTCGATTTGGATATAAGCTAATTAAATATTTTGTTTGAACATGTTATGTTCAAACAAAGTAGTGAAATAGGCAGAATAGCTAATCAAAGGATAAATGGGCAAAACTGAATTCAAACGATTAGATAGCGTTGAATTGAATTGAAATAGGTGAACATGTGTTAGACAGGTATGGGAGGAAGTATATGAAGATATTTATCTGTGTGCCCGACAAAAAGGTACATGTTTAAATTCATATATGAGATTTTATGCGCCGTATCGGCAAGCCGCTTGGCCTTTTCTTTTTCTTTTGGATTGGTGAGGGCCATGGGAGGCTATTTGAAATATCCTGAAGCTCCCGGTGCAGGGGAGGTTATGGCGAAATTTTCCGGGAATTTAAGGAGATAGAATATTTTTAAGATAATTTGATAGTTAGAAATCAATGTATTGATGTATATAGAATTCGATAAGGGAACGAAATAAAAAAATAGAATATTGTAAACAAAAAAGGGAAATCTATAAATTAGAAATAGAAGGCGAATCATATACATGTTTCAAAAATAAATAATTGAGTTTTATAGTGTGTTTATTAGAGGTAAGTGGTTTTGCCGTTTTGAAGTTGGAGATGTTTTCAGTCAAGGTCTGAGAGGTAATTTTACCCCAACTTGATTGATTTCATTTTAAATTGATAAATAGCAGGATCCAGTCTCGAAGAGAAGTGTTTGAATAATAGTTAGTTGAATATAATATTTTGGGTTGTTGTAACGATGTTTTACACAAGCATTCGTTTTAACCCAAGTGATGGGAATTTTGGAGATATAAAAATAAATATTCCCTGAGTATAATTAAAGTAGTCGGGGAAGAAATAAGTGATTGAAATGTTTTCAACTGCGAATAGAATATATTTTCTATGTGTAGAAAATAATAGAAGGCGAGATATAGGAATGTTTTTCCAAAGAATGTAAGAGACCGTGATGATAATTAAAAATATTTGTTTAACAAATATTGATAAGGAAATGGAAGGGTGATTTAATTAATGAATAGTAATCAAGGGGCCCAGTGAATGTTTGATTGTTTTGAATGTGTGTTTGTTTATTTTTCTTCGATAGTTAAATAACCGACTATCGAAGAGTTGGCCAATATCGTTGTCAATATGGAGAGACCGGTTGGATTATTATCCGTGAACCACTCTGTATTGGAAGTAGCGTTGCGGATCAGATTATATGAAGATAATCAAAGACGGAGTGAAGTGCAAGGTCTTTTTCTATTAATAGAAATTGTGCCTTCGGTTTCGTTCAATCCCAGAACGAACGTATATGGACGAATGTCTAACAAAGTATTTCCAATGATCTAATGGGTTGGTCTATATAAATATATATGGTTGCAACGGATTTATTCCCTTAGCATAACATCCAGAATATTTGTGCAAATCAATTAGTGATTAACGGATCTGACAATGTGGCATTCAAAGTGATTGTGCTATCAATGGATAGAAAGTAATCGTAGCCTCAGGCCTCAGCAACCGGGAAATGACAAAAATCGGGCAGGCAGCATGGCTATGTGGGTCGCTCCCATTAGGATGTATAATCACCTATCTAGAGATTCATTTAATTCCTTATTTTATTCGATGCTGTCCCATTAGGGAGACGGTTGCTGATCCCAACCGTTGGTGATATACATTTGATACACTCAAGCGAAATGAGTGGTCGGTCATGTATGGGCCGGGTTGCAACACGTTCTTGTTGAACCCAGGTGTATTCTCCTCTAGAGATACATCATCGGAAGGTGGTTCCATACCTTGTCATAGTTGGAGTCCAACCCCCAATAAGCGCCCTGCGGTTTTGATTTTATACTACATATGTAGAGCGTGAGATGCAAGCGTTCTGCTATTTGGTTATTTATTTGATTTAGACACTACTATAATATCACTGGATTTTCATATCAAAGTGTTTTGGGTTATAGTAAGGTAAAAACCGTCCATGTTTATGTGTGGGCTGGTCTTACTATTATCTTTTCTTTCGAAAGATTTTGAAAGTTAAACGAATGGTTGGAGTTTACTCACACCAGTCCCATGACTGACCCAGAGTTTATTTTGTTTTGTTTTCCCTAAACTCTTGGGTTCCCAAATTTGTACAGGCAGTCAAGTAGTCGGGATTTCACAGATTCATTTGGAGGAGCTGGAAGCAGGAGGCTTCACCAGTTAGCTATAGACTATCATATATTCCGCTGTGAACCATGTTTGTATCTAGAAACAGGTGTTTATAACTGTTCCAGGAATAACTGTTATGCTCTGATGATGGTATGTATATAAGGTTACTGATTTGTATTTCAAAAAGTTATGTTATTTAATATATTTTATTCGTTCCGCTGTGAGTTTGTGATCTTCATTTTCTTCTATTCTAATATATCTTTCTTTTTACTTCTCATCCTCTAACTTCTTTCTAATAATGATTCGTATTTCTGTGCAATTTAGGTTGGACGTGTGGTGTTATTAGTCAACTCGGATAGTACGGATTTGCGGGCCTTTACAGTTGGTATCAGAGCTTAGGTTGAGAGAATACCTAGGCTTATGTGGCATGTGCTCATTAGAGATAGGGTCAGTAGTACCCTAGAATGAGTTGTGTATATATAAGAGAGAACGTATTTGTTAGTTGATATAAAAGTTGTTTTATATAGTGTTGGCTAGTCTGTTGAGTGGTTTATGAATTCCAATCGAATAGTGGGACGCCGCAAAGTCGATTGGAATTTCTAAACATTTGGACAGAAGATTGAACACGATATTGTTTTAAAGTGGGTGAATGAAATAATTTTACCCAAATTTCTATTTTGATAGAAAAAGGAATAATTATCTAGAACTATTATATTATATGGATGAGTTGGTTGTTAATATTATAATCAAATTAGATTATAAAATTGAAATGGTTATGTAGAACCAAATAGAATTTGTATATGAATTAAATATATAATTGAGACGAATTAAAACTGGATTCAAACCATAAATTGGAATTTAAATCCTGGGAAGTTTGAAAATATTTTCGAAGTATATTAAAAGGATATAACTTTGTTTTGAAAAGACCGTTTGAATAAAAATCATATTAGAATGGATTTTGAAATTGATAAAGCACTGAACTCACTTCAGTGGCTGGAAAATAATTCTGATGATGACTGCAGCTTCATCAGTATTCATTTTCGAGTTTCTAAGTGACGGATTGCTACCTTAGAAAAGTTTTGATCGAAATTTGTTTTGAAAGAAAACAAGTGGTTTGAAAATTCAAATGTTTTGAATTTGAAATGGAAATAAATATATACGTATATATTTATGTAATTTCAGAAGGATTCAAAAGGAAAACCCTGGGATTTGGATTCTGGAATTGGAATTTAACGTAAGCTAGTTAAATGGATTGAAGTGAATCATTCGACTAGAATCAATTTGAATACGTTTATTGGAAGATAGATTGGATATAAATGGATTGATCGTAGATCATTCGAATTGAATGAAGGAAGACCAAAAGTTTTGGTGGAATTAAATTTGTTGAAATATGAGGAGTTGAGTTTCAACATAAGTGAGATTTGAAAGTAATGGATTTGTACCATTTTTCCTACCTTAGCAATTTCGAGTACGAAATTATTTTAAGGGAGGGAGAATGTAACGACCCAGATTTTTGCCAATTTATTTTTGAATATTTAATATTTATTTTAAATATAGGATTGATAAGATAAATCAATTTTTATATTATGTTATTGATTTAAAAAAAATTGTTGAATTTGTATCGAATATATTAAACTATCGAAATACAAAATTTATATCGAAATAAAAAAAACTGAATCAGTACAATTCATGAATTCTATTTGAATATATACGATGGTAATAATAATTTATTATCGAAGGAATGATTATTTCTGAATTTTTAATTATATTATATCAATTTAATATGGTTATTTTATATATACGTTCGAAATAAATTTATAGTCTATTCTGTTATGTTCAGAATAGTGTTATAACGTTGAAATATCAGTCGTTACGTTGAAATAGCGGTTCATGATTTTTAATTTTGAACCCCGATTTATTTGATCAGTGGATAGGATCGATATCTATTTAAAAAGAAATAAAAATCTCTTTAAATCAAATTGTATTAAATACGATTTCAAATCAAATTAATGGGAAAATCTTTTTAAATAAAATAAAAAGGGATTTGCTTGTACTTTTGCTAACATCTCTTAAATGCTTTAGTACGTCTGGTTCCCTCCCTCTTCTATAAAATCGCGCCCCTACCCTTTCTGGATTTCCATTTCGTTTTCTCAGGAACCAAACTCCTCAAACAAGAATCGAATGAGATCCTCCTTACATCAAAACAAATTCGAAATCAAATCCAAGACATCGCGAGATAAAATCGAAGACCACAAAGTTCTCTGGAGCGTCGTTCCTAAAATCGCGATTGAAGACAGATGCTATCTGGAGCTCGACATCGAAGGAGTTGTGGATGGACGGGATTGACTCAGCAATGAAAAGGTGAAGCCGACGTTGCAACTGAAGTGCGTTTTGGTCACTGCGATTTGAAGTTCGAACTTGTAGAGGATTGAGGGATGTGGGTTTTCGATTGATTCTGGAGTTCGATGGGCGGTCCTGGTCTTCGACTGTCGAACGAAGTACGGAGTAGGGTTTGTCTTTGAGGTGGCTTGCGAATTTGTTGATGATGGAGACGGCTGGTGGTAGCTCACGGTGACAGGAAGTTTCGTAAGGTCAGTAATGAAAATTGCTTGTTAGGAGAAAGGGGGTGTTTACATCGTCAATTTAGGTAATTAATTATAATTTGTTCACTTAATATTTTCTTATTAGGATTTTAATTATTTAAAAGGTTAGGATTTTATTAGTGAAAGGGTTAGAATTAAATTAGTAAATGGTTAGGATTTTTTTTGTATATCAATATGGATTAGTTTAGATAAATTGTTAAGCTAAATTTAGTTTAGTAACCAAAGGAAGAAAAATATAGGAAAGTCATTTACTCGTTTAAGTAGTTATTTAAATAAATAATTTTTTAATCAGTAATTTAAATAAAATTATCGTAGGTGCGAATGCATTGAAAGGATTCATAGTCGATGATTCAGAATTAAACCAGGATATTCAGTAATGGAAAATACACGGTGAGTAAATCTCACTCACCTGTTAAAATAGAATTTTTTTTATTTGTTAAAATAATTGTTTATTGCTTGTTGAATGCTTTCTGATTTCTTTAAATATATATTAGTTATTTAGGATATATATATATATTGGGTTGATGATTGGTTGGATTCCCGCAGTCTCATTAGCGGATGCCCGCGGTTTCATTAGCGGATGATTACCCTATACGCCCCATGCTATGATAGTGGATGACCTTCATACCGCGATATCCTGCCTCGAAGCAGGATGGGTATTATTATGTTGACTAACCTCTGTGGATGCAGGAAAAACAGGTTGGAGGAATCCAACAGGATTCCTCAAAAATATATTATCTGTTTGTTTATTTATTTGCATATATACTGTCATATATGGTGTGTTAGAAAACCTGAAATAAATAATTGGTTGTTGGTGTTTAAATATCACTGGGCCCAAATAATGATATTTACAAATATCATGAAAAGGAATTTTGCTGATTTAAAAAGGAAATTCTATTTTTTTTTCTAAAATAGAATTTGAAATTTGAATAATAGGAATTCAAATGGAATTCAAAAATAGAATTTGAATATAAGAGAAATTGGAATGGACTTTGAATGTAGAATTCAAAGAAAATTAAATATGGACTTTGAATGTAGAATTCAAAGAAAATTAAATATGGACATAGAATGTAGAATTCAAAGAGAATTAGATATAGACTTTGAATATAGAATTCAAAGGAATTGAAATAGAATTTGAATTCAAAGGAATTCAAATGGATTTGAATAAAGAAAAGTCAAATAGAGATTTGAATGAAGTTTAACTATAGAATTTGAAAGGAAAATTCAAATAGAATTTGAATATAGGAATTCAAATAGAATTTGAATATGAGAAATTCAAATAGAAATTCAAATATAGAAATTTAAATAGATGTTGAATATAGAAAATTTAAAGGAAATTCAAATATAGAATTTTAATATAGGAACGTAAATAGAAATTTTGAATAAGGGAATTTGAAATAGAATTTGAATAAGAGGATTTAAATAGAATTTGAATAATAGAATTTGAATAATAGAATTAAAAAGGAGTTTGAATATTTGAAATTTCAAATAGAATTGAATCGGAGTTTGAATATTTGAAATTCAAATAGAATAAATATGGAAATTGAATTCAAAGAGAATTAAGTAGGGGATTTGAATGTAGAATTCAAAAGGAATTCAAATGGAATTTAAATTTTAGAATTAGAATATAGCATTCAAATGGAAATTTAAGCTATGGGATTTAAATATATAATTTAAATGGAATTTAAAATATGGAATTTGAATATAGGATTCAAATAGAGGTGAAATTGGAATTTGAATATAGAATTCAAATAAAAGTGAAAATGGAGTTTGAATATATGAAATTCAAAGGAAAAACAAATATAGAATTTGAACGTAAAAATTCAAATAGGGTTTGAATAAAGGAAATTCGAATATAGAAATTCAAATAGAATTTGAAAAATAGAAGTGAATTGAAATTTGAATATATAATTTCAAATAGAAGTGAAATAGATCGGAAATATTATGTTGAATTGGAAAATGGATTTGATATATATTAAAATATATCAGAATAGAGTTGAATTTATATAAACGAAATTTTACAACATTCATATATATAAATATAATTAAAACGAACTCGCTGCAGCGCTGTAGTTCGTAAATTGGCGATCCGAACTTCAATTAAGTATACAGAACTCAATTGAAGTCGGAATTCTTTGAAACAAGAAACGTCAGGACCGATTTGATAATAGTTTTCAAATGGAGGAGAAAAATATGGATTTCATCGAATAGATTTTGAGTTATATCAAAATCAAATTTTTAGAAAAGCAGCGCCATAACTGTTTGAAAACCACAACGGTTTATTTGATTTTATAAAAGGATTTTAAACGAATAAAATTCAAATTTCTATTTAGAAAATTTCAGATTTTGAGTTGTAATTATATGTGAACTCAAGTGAAGTAATGAATTTGATTTTTGAAACAGAAATCAGATTTTTGATTTTGAATAGAACTAACTAATTTGAATAGTAATTAGTTAATGGGATTTTGAATTGATATTGGGCTTTGAATAAGTGAATTCGATTTGAAAATTTATATTCAAAATCGAAGGGAAACTAGAATTTGAGACTTGAAAATTCAATTTTGATATAAGCTAATTAAATATTTTGTTTGAACATGTTATGTTCAAACAAAGTAGTGAAATAGGCAGAATAGCTAATCAAAGGATAAATGGGAAAAACTGAATTCAAACGATTAGATAGCGTTGAATTGAATTGAAACAGGTGAACATGTGTTAGACAGGTATGGTAGGAAGTATATGAAGATTTTTATCTGTGTGCCCGACAAAAAGGTACATGTTTAAATTCATATATGAGGTTTTATGCGCCGTATCGGCAAGCCGCTTGGCTTTTTCTTTTGGATTGGTGAGGGCCATGGGAGATATCCCGAAGCTCCCGGTGCAGGGGAGGTTATGGCGAAATTTTCCGGGAATTTAAGGAGTTAGAATATTTTTAAGATAATTTGATAGTTAGAAATCAATGTATCGATGTATATAGAATTCGATAAGGAAACGAAATAAAAAAATAGAATATTGTAAACAAAAAAGGGAAATCTATAAATTAGAAATAGAAGGCGAATCATATACATGTTTCAAAAATAAATAATTGAGTTTTATAGTGTGTTTATTCGAGGTAAGTGGTTTTGCCGTTTTGAAGTTGGAGATGTTTTCAATCAAGGTCTGAGAGGTAATTTTACCCCAACTTGATTGATTTCATTTTTAATTGATAAATAGCAGGATCCAGTCTCGAAGAGAAGTGTTTGAATAATAGTTAGTTGAATAAAATATTTTGGGTTGTTGTAACGATGTTTTACACAAGCATTCATTTTAACTCAAGTGATGGAAATTTTGGAGATATAAAAATAAATATTCCCTGAGTATAATTAAAGTAGTCGGGGAAGAAATAAGTGATTGAAATGTTTTCAACTGCGAATAGAATATATTTTCTAAGTGTAGAAAATAATAGAAGGCGAGATATAGGAATGTTTTTCCAAAGAATGTAAGAGACCGTGATGATAATTGAAAATATTTGTTTAACAAATATTGATAAGGAAATGGAAAGGTGATTTAATTAATGAATAGTAATCAAGGGGCCTAGTGAATGTTTGATTGTTTTGAATGGGTGTTTGTTGATTTTTCTTCGATAGTTAAATAACCGACTATCGAAGAGTTGGCCAATATCATTGTCAATATGGAGAGACCGGTTGGATTATTATCCGTGAACCACTCTACAGTAGCATTGCGGATCAGATTATATGAAGATAATCAAAGATGGAGTGAAGTGCAAGGGCTTTTTCTATTAATAGAAATTGTGCCTTCGGTTTCGTTCAATCCCAGTACGAACGTATATGGACGAATGTCTGACAAAGTATTTCCAATGATCTAATGGGTTGGTCTGTATAAATATATATGGTTGCAACGGATTTATTCCCTTAGCATAACATCCAGAATATTTGTGCAAATCAATTAGTGATTAATGGATCTGACATTGTGGCATTCAAAGTGATTGTGCTATCAATGGATAGAAAGTAATCGTAGCCTCAGGCCTCAGCAACCGGGAAATGACAAAAATCAGGTAGGCAGCATGGCTATGTGGGTCGCTCCCATTAGGATGTATAATCACATATCTAGAGATTCATTTAATTCCTTATTCTATTCGATGCTGTCCCATTCGGGAGACGGTTGTAGATCCCAACCGTTGGTGTTATACATTCGATACACTCAAGCGAAATGAGTGGTCGGTTATGTGTGGGCCGGGTTGCAAGACGTTCTTGTTGAACCCAGGTGTATTCGCCTCTAGAGATACATCATCGGAAGGTGGTTCCATACCTTGTCATAGTTGGAATCCAACCTCCAATAAGCGCCCTGCGGTTTTGATTTTATACTATATATGTAGAGCGTGAGATGCAAGCGTTCTGCTATTTGGTTATTTATTTGCTTTAGACACTACTATAATATCGCTGGATTTTCATATCAAAGTGTTTTGGGTTATAGTACGGTAAAAACCGTCCATGTTTATGTGTGGGCTGGTCTTACTATTATCTTTTCTTTCGAAAGATTTTGAAAGTTAAACAAATGGTTGGAGTTTACTCACACCAGTCCCATGACTGACCCAGAGTTTATTTTGTTTTGTTTTCCCTAAATTCTTGGGTTCCCAAATTTGTACGGGCAGTCAAGTAGTCGGGATTTCAAAGATTCATTTGGAGGAGCTGGAAGCAGGAGGCTTCACTAGTTAGCTATAGACTATCATATATTCCGCCGTGAACCATGTTTGTATATGGAAACAGGTGTTTATAACTGTTCCAGGAATAACTGTTATGCTCTGATGATGGTATGTATATAAGGTTACTGATTTGTATTTCAAAAAGTTATGTTATTTAATATATTTTATTCGTTCCGCTGTGAGTTTGTGATCTTCATTTTCTTCTATTCTAATATTTCTTTCTTTCTACTTCTCATCCTCTAACTTCTTTCTAATAATGATTCGTTTTTCTGTGCAATTTGGGTTGGACATGTGGCGTTATTAGTCAACTCAGATAGTACGGATTTGCGGGCCTTTACAATAAGTCAAAGGTGAAGACGGTGGTTGAAGACCGGAGATCTTCACGTCGTCTGGATAATTACTAATGATCTTGATTGGGCCGTACACCCAAGAAGATGGAAACAGTTGGTGATCGTCCAAATGTACTTGGAGATCGATGGATATGTGGGGTACTAGGTGCCTCTGGTTTCGTTCAGACCCAGAACGAACGTGAAAATGGACTGTGTGTCTGACATTGGATTTCAGTCTGTGTGATTGATTTCTATTAAATATATATATGTTTGGCGGCAGAGAATTTATTCTCTTGCTTAACGCCCTTCTCTGAGACGTACGAGCTCAGGGGTTATATGTTGATAGATATCAAACGCATGGAGTGAATTGCCTGTGTGGCTTGCCTAAGTGGCAATATGAGAAAGGCTTCTGTTGAAAAAGAAAGTCTTGTGGGTGATGATCAAAGCACAGCCTGTGTGGCATACCTTTGTGTAACGTTGATTCGCGAGCCACACACCCCGGTTGTGAACCAGAAATGGGAGAAGGACCTCAGGGAGGACATGCGTTTCTTTCTAGTTAGAAGTGGCGTCAGTGGTTTTACACGCCCTGACGAGTTTGACTTATGTGGTTGTTGCTGTTACGAGGCGCCTCGGTTATATCGGTTTCGGCCGATGCATTCTGGTCGGCAGACGGACCAGACTTACACCCCATAGGGTGAGGAAACGTAGTGTTCAGGCATAATAATCCAAATCGGTGGACCGGCCCTGACGATCCAAGGGGCAGTTGCGGCTGTTCCTGAGGGGCGGACTAGAGCGTCTCGAATCGGTAGAGGACTATCTTTTGCCTCCGTTCACAGATGGAAATCCAGCTTCCAATACGTGACTTTGCGGTTTTATTTGTAGAGCCTAGTATGGCGACATAGTGGGATGGAGCGCTTATGCCGTCTATGATTGATACTTATGATTTGAATTTTTTTTTACACTATACACTTATAGTAATAATAAAACATGAAATTTCACGTACCAAGCATTCTTGGCTATTATAAGGTAAAAACCCTATCCTCCGGCTTGCGTTGCATTGTGTGATGGGACCTGGGTCTTATAATAGTTTCATTTTTCTTTATTTAGCATTGCGCTGTTTTTTTTATGCACTGGTGTTCTTGGAAGGAAACCCGTTCCGTGTTATAGGCGTGGTCCCTTGATTTACTGAACTTTAAAATAAAGATTAATAACTGTTTTAGTTCTCACACCAGTCCCATGACTGACCTGGAGTTTATTGTTTTAACCTAAACTCTGGGTGCCCTTATTTTTGACACGGGCAGCTAGTAGTTTTGGTTTTGCAGATTTATATTCACAGGAACCTGGTTTACAGCTGGAACGATATCCGGAAAGCTTTGTGTCCGTGTATCTTCTTCAGTTGTATTTTGTATTATTTTCCGCTGCTATGTAATGTATTGTAATCTCTGATATTTTCTGTGTAATATTTATTCATTTATGCCTTGTATATTCTTGTATCTGATGGAATTGTTGTAATAAGCAATGAAATGTTCTTCCGTCTGCGTTCTTTTGTGTGTTGTTCTCAAAGTATCCGCTCTTTCCTTACCGGGGAAGTTCGAGTCGCCTCAACATAACGATATTTTCAAAGTAAAAAGATGAGATTTGGAATGGGTTTATTCTAAAAAAGATAAGTGACAGGTACAGTGTTCGAATAACGAAACCAAAGGAGATGTTGTAACGATTGTTTTACGAATGACAAGTTGAACTGACGATAAATAATAAATGGTGTTGTAATTAATGTTTTAATAGTAAAAATGAAATTGGATATGGTTATCAAATAATTTTCTAAATATTAGAATGAAATGGTTTTGAGAAGGTTAATGTGTTGGAATGAGAATTGACTACAGGTTTAAAAATATGGAATATTTTAGAAGTTTTGAATTAACCATTTGTTAACTATTTTTATTTAAATGGGCCAAGTGATGTTGATTATTGAACCAGTGAACTCGTTTTATTTTTATGATTGTATGGTTGATTTGATAGTAAAATAACTGGCTATCAAATTTGACCAATACGATTATTGGTACGGAAAGACCGCGATCGAATTTACATTCGGAAACCATTCCGACCAATGAATACATCCACATTGAAGATATCAGAGACTGATCGAGATGGAGAAAGTGAAGACCACGGGTTTTTAGAATATGATAGAATTACTTATAATCTCTGGTTTAACGACCAGAGATATACTATAATTCTACCGCGGTTGAAATCTACGAATTTGCAAGGGCTACTCACTACTGATCTATAAGCTGATTCCTAGGATATGGTAGGAGAGTGCTTTCGGTTCATCATGTTCCTGGATGACATATGTGGACGAATGTCTGACAGAGTATTCCCTGAAACCACATACGTTGATTTTTACAAATATACCAAGTGGTGGCAAAGAGGGGAACTTATTTTAAACCCAGAGTATATTTATGGACGTCAATTAGTGATTTGACGGATCTGACAATGTGGCATTCAAAGTAAAAGATGACTAAATGTTCTAAAGGTAAATTCTAACCTCAAGCCTCACAACCAGAAATGACAAAAATCAGGCAGGCAGCATAGCTATATGGGTCGCTCCCATTAGGGTGTATAATCACTTATCTAGAGAAAATACTTTTCCTTCTTTAATCTATTTCGATGCTATCCCTTTCAGGAAATGGTTGCTGATCCCAACCGTTGGTAATATACATTCGATGCACTCAAGCAAAATGAGTGGTCGGTCATGTGTGGGTCGGGTTGCAAGACGTTCTCATTGAACCCAGTGTATTCCTCTCTAGAGATACACTATCGGTCGATGGTTTCATACCTTGTCATAGTCGGAATCCAATATCCAACAAGCGCGCGCGGTTTTGATTGTATATTATATATCTGGAGCGTGAGATGCAAGCGTTCCGCTAAATTGATATTTACTTGTATATAGACACTATTATAATATCAGAAAAGATATATGGTTTCAAAAATGTTTTGGATTATCGTAAGGAAAAAACCGTCCATATTCATGTGTGGATTTGGTCTTACGATTATCCTTTACTTTCAAAAGGTACCAGAAATTTGGGTCGTCACACTTGGTATCAGAGCATAATGTTTAGTGATAACCTTGGCTCTGTGGCGCAACTCGATAGAGATAGGGTTAGTAATACCCAAGATTAAGTTTGAGAGTGTATATTATGAGCGCGCATTTGTAGATTCTATGTAAAAATATTTTATATTGTGTTGTTTGATCAGTTTTGAACTGGCAATTGACATGATATTGTTTTATAAATAGGATAAATGGAATAATTTTACCCGAACTTTATTTTTATATATGAAAGAAATAATTTTATTAAATCATTGTAATATTGATTTGTTTAATTTATTTTAATGGAATTCAAATTGGATCATCAATTGGAATGGTTCAATATATCCAGAATATTTCATATATGAAATTAGAAATAGAAAATGGATGATTTTTGAAATAAAACCAGAATTTGAATTTGAAATGGAGGTAAATAAATTAGAAAATTAAATAATTGATTGAATTTGGATTTGAAACCGAACTTAGTTGTGTCAAGTTTATTTAAGACTGAATACTGAAGTTAAAATGAATTTTGGAGTTAAATGAAATCAATTTGGAATTTGGAAATTAAGTAAAATATAAAATGATTGGTTTAGTTAAGTTTGATGTGTATTGATTATGGTTGTGCATTGATTATTGATAATTTGTTAGATGGCTTGAGTAGAATTCATAAATGGTTTAATAACAGGATTGAAGGAATTGGAAACTAAATTCTAATATAATGAATTTTAATAAAAATTCGATTTGAAATAAAACTGAATAACCTTGTACCAATTACTTGCATTGAAAATGAGTTAAGCACAGGTTGGTTGGAAAAGGATGAGCTATAAATTACTATACTTTGGAATTAGAGTTTGGTCGCCCGACAAAAAGGTAAAACTTAATTATATTGATTATTGATTGATTTTATAACCCTGAGTTGGGTAGCCGTTTGGTTTTGGTTTTCTTTTGATAAATGTGAAGCTCTGGGTGGAAGTTGTAGTGTTTTGATCAAATCATGCAAAGGAGATGTTGATAAATTTTTCGTAAATTTATATAACTTAGAAGTTTTTGATAATTCTATAACAATTATTTTAAAATAATTGGGATTGAAACTTTTCTCTTACTTGAGTAATTTCGGGGGCAAAATTCTTTTAAGGGGGAAGGAATGTAATGTCCCGCATTTTTCGTAGTCATATATTTAATATATTTTATTATTTTAAAATATCGATTTGGAATTTTAAAAGAATTTATATTATATAATTCGTTTATATAACGAAGTTTGAATGTATAATTTATATATAATTATAAATCGATCCCGTAAAGTCGCGGTAGTTCGTAAATTTCTTTTTGAACTTCAATTGAATATACAAAACTCATTTTAAGTCGGAATTCTGTAAAACATGAAACTTTTGAATCAATTTGATTATAATTTTTTAATGGAAGAGAAAAATGAAGAATTCATCTTATAGGTTGTTAGTTATGTCCAATTCAAATTTTCAAATAATCGCTATGGAATTCTTAGTAAACAATAACGTTTATTTAAATAATTTAAATAGATTTTCCATATAATTTGAATATCGTTTAACTCGAAATTGTTAATATTGAGTTATAAAGCTATATTGATTTATATTAAAGCCGTATAATTATAACGACCTGAACTCCCCCGGTAAGGAAAGCCCGGATTGAGATGAGAACAACACACATCGGGACGCAGACGGAAGAGCATTTCATTGTATATTACAACAATTCCATCAAATACAAGAATATACAGAGTACAAATGAATAAAATACATTCGATAAATATCAGAGATTACAATAAATTACATAGCAGTGGAAAAATATACAAAACACAACTGAAAGTGATACACGGATACAGAGCTTTCCGAGCATGGTTCCAGCTGTAAATCAGGACCTTGTGGATATAAATCTGCAAAACCAAAACTACTAGTTGCCCGTGTCGAAAATAAGGGCACCTAGAGTTTAGGTTAAAACAATAAACTCCAGGTCAGTCATGTGACTGGTGTGAGAACTAAAACAGTTATTTAAAACTTTACTTTAAAGATAGTAATTCAAGGGACCACGCCGTATAACACGGAACGGGTTTCCTCCCAAGAATACTAGTGCATATAACAAAACAACGCAATGCTTTTTGGAAAAAATGAATCTATTATAAGACTCAGGTCCCATCACACAATGCAATGCAACGCAAGCCGGAGGATAGGGTTTTCCCTTATAATAGCCAAGTAATGCTTGATACATTTAAAACAAATCATTTGATACTATCATAGGTGTATAGTGTCAAAACATTTTCAATCATAAATATCAATCATAGACGGCATGGGTACCATATATCATGTCGCCATACTAGTTCTACAATTAAAACCGCAATATCACGTATTGGAAATTGGATTTCCGTCATGAGTCGAGGCAAGGGGCAAGCTCCTCTCCGATTCGAGACACTCTAGCAAATGTCCCAGGACCCCACTATGAACCTTGGATCTTCAGGGCCGGCCCTCTCTTACTTTTGAGGATTAATTATTCCTGAACACACGTTTCCCGTTCCTTACAGACCTATATCCGAGACGCCTCGTATCCATCAACCACACAGGTGAAAAGTATATAAATGTCAGGGCTGGTAGGTCACTGACACCACCCTAGCTAGAAAGAAACGTCGTGCTCTCCCTGCAGTCACTATCCCATTTTTGACTCATACCGAGGTGTGAGGCTCGCGAATTCACGTTATACACAAAGCTACGCCGCACAGGCCGTGCTTTGATCATCAACCACATGACTTTGCTTTTCAACAGAAGCCTTAATCAATTGCCACTTGCGCGTGCCACACTGGCAATTCACTCCATGCGACTGATGTCCATCGATATACAACCTCTGAGCTCGTACGTCTCAGAGAAGGGCGTTAAGCAAGAGAATAAATTCTCTGCCGCCAAACAGATGTATATTTAATAGAGATCAATCGACATAGAATAAAATCCAATGTCAGACACACAACCCATTTACAAGTTCGTTCTGGGTCTGAACGAAACCGGAGGCACTTTCCTCGCATATCCATCCATCTCCAAGTACGTCTGGACGATCACCAACTGATTCCCTCATTTTGGGTGTACAGCCCAATCAAGAACATCAGTAATCACCCAAACGATGTGAAGACTTCCGGTCTTCACTCACCGTCTTCATCTTCGACATCTCGTCGAATCGGTTATTCAGAATGGGTATAACCCCGGCCTTTCTGAATAACCCACGTATATGATAAACAAATGTTACACAAACACAACAAACGCCTCATTCCAATTCAGAATATTCTTTTATGCACAAAATCACATTCTTAAGGAAAGGTTCCCTTTAATTTTATCCAATATAAATTCTTCTAAATTTATTCTTTAATCTTCCTTTGGATATCATACCAAACTAGTCGGGATTAGCGAACCACACCGAAGTAATTATTTGTTTTATTTCCCAATCCCAACCTATTCATCCCATGGAGCAAAACTGGTAATGCTCCATATCTAACACCACGGTGTTATCGGTAAAATTAATTATCATTTCACGTTCAAATCTAATTAAAGATTTAACTATCGCTTTGGAGCAAAACTGGTGGTACTCCATTCTCGATCACCTTTCAGATTTGATAATTTAAATTATCAATTCACATTTCAATCTAATTAAAGATTCATTAAAACTCCACTTAGTTTTAATCTTCTTAAAAAAATCAATATCCTGTCTTTAACTGGGTTAAAGAACCAATGTCATATAAAACACGATTCACGATAAACCAAATCACATTTGATATTAAATACAAGGCTCTGAATAGAAAATATACCGGCTTATATTCAATATCAAATTCTGAAACCAACAAATATCGTATTGGAAATAACGATATAAAATATATCTTTCAAATTCCCATAACAATATCTGTATAGTCACGAAATCCAATATCGAAATTATTCCGAAGATAATTTCGACTCAACTCCAGTCCAATTGACGTATTGGGAATATTGATTATTTTTGAAATCACTTTCAAATTTAATTTATTTATTTCAAAAATAAATTGATTTTAATTCTAGTTCAAAACTAGTTCTTTTCGACAAAAATATATTTTTATCCTTTCAAATATGGAGTTTTTCATCCCAGTTCTTTCCAATTTACATATTATGATTTTACACAAATTATTAATAATTTTAATAATTTTATCAAGGCCCGTACAGTCGATTTCCATCGAAGACCATCGAACTGCACTTACAGCGACCTTTTCTGAAATTGATTTGGACATAATTCCAAATCCAACCGTTAGATTTCAAATTTCTAATATTCATTGGAAAGCTCTTTTCGATACGAACCCAACGGTTCCGGTTTCAGGAGAATCCGACTGTCGGATCTCACGTAATGTCCATTCGAAGTCAATGGTCAAAATTCACGAACTGCCGCGATGCGGCGCGTTCTATTCAGGCCATTATATATATATATAATATATATAATATATATATATATATATTATATTTCGTCGATTTCCTTTTAAATCATATTTTATAAATCGTTTTAAATTCATTTTCAAAACCATTTCAACTCTATATTCAATTTCAAATCAAAATTGAATATTTCTTATCATTACTATATAAATGATAATATTTTCAAAACGTTATATTTTGAAATCACTTCCTTTTCTATATTCATTATAAAATGAATATAATCGATATAAATATCGTTCACATCAAAATAGCGCAACTCTAATCAACACGGCTTTATATATATTTATTTCAATAAATTCGTTATTCTATTCAACAAATGAATATATATTTTATTCAACACATGAATCTATATTTCTTTCAACACATGACCAATCTCAATACATGAATACTGTCAACAAACGACTATTTTTGTTATGTAAAATATTTTATAAAACTATGGTATCTATCGTTTGATTTTTAATTAGACTCCACCGTGAAGTAGATTCTAATTTTAAATATGATAAAGATGTAAATTTTATTATTAAAATATTTAACTCAACACCTAAATAGTTTCAACACATGACTATTTTTATATTCAACACATGAATTTTCTTTTATAATATTCATAATTTTCCCGATTGGAATGAGACCCAATCAATCACCATATAATGTTAATTATATGGATTCCATACAACACATGTATATAAATAGCAACGATAAATAATCAACAATCATCAAAAGTGCACCACACAACTGCATAAGCATCAAATATAAATAATTAACGCTTATACAGCCTGTCGACCAATCGATCGACATACAATTGAATAATTGGGATTAGTGTACTCAAATATCATCCCAACACCCGTTTGGGGTTTCAAATCAACAACCGCAGATTTTTATTTGTGTAGTTGGGCGATGTGTAAAATTTATCGTCCCAATCAATATCAGTCAAATCAGTGTATATAAACAAATCGGTCGATTTGTTTATAAATATTCATTTATTCACATTCACGTTAAAAATTATATTTTTAACGATAATTAATTTATTTCAACCATCTACCTTTTATTATCGATTTCACATCAACAACTCAAACAAATTTCACCCCACATCAAACAAGCATACAAGCCGTCCATGGTCTGTGGACGACGGGTGTCGGGTACTACTAAGCACCGTCTGCATCCTAGTATATATATATATATAATTAGAAAAAGAAATTTAGAGTGAGAAGTTCTCACCGACTAGCTAATCCAAACGCCATGATTCTTCCTATGTAGAAATCTTCGTCGTTCTCGCCTTTTGTCACTTTCGTTGCCCGTAGCCACTACATATATAAAAAAATCACATTTTTATACTGTTGTCTTTAAAATAAAAATCACATTTTTATTTGTTCACTTTCAATTTAAAAATCGTATTTTTATAATCACTCCATGTGGATAAAAATTCTATTTTTACATCGCTACTATATAGATAAAAATTCTATTTTTACATCGCTACTATATAGATAAAAATTCTATTTTTCCATCGCTACTATATAGATAAAAATTCTATTTTTACATCGCTACTATATAGATAAAAATTCTATTTTTATATCGATGTTCATATAATAAAGATTATATTTTTATCACACTATTCTCTACATAAAGATTTCGCCTTTTCAAATATAAAGATTTTGCCTTTTCAAATATAAAGATCATATTTTTCTTACTTTTCAAAACTTTTCCTACGGTAAAAATCAAATCTTTCCTACTTCAAAAATCCAATTTTTTCTTCGATGTCTATCATATAAAAAAATTTGTTTTTATACTTCAACCCACACAATAAAAATCGTATTTTTACTATAGTAAAAATAACACTTTTTCTATAGTACAAAACTATTTCTTTTATTATAAAAACACCCATCTTTGTATTTCAAAATTATCCATTTCAAAAATCTAAAATTTAACTAAATTAAATTAGTTAATAACTGATTTAAACACACTGTTGTTTAATTAAGCTAAGAATTTAAAATAAACTAAAAGTAAAACTTACATTCATTCGGAGAAGGAGGGGGGTTTTCAACGCAAAAGGGGAGGCTGAGAGGGGGCGTGGGCCTGTAGATGGTCGGAGTGTCGAAGGGTCTCGCCGTGGTCTGGTGGCGGCGGAGCTAGGGTTTCCAGGGGGAGGCAGTGCGGTGATGGGGAGGGGCTTTGACGTGGAGAGAAGAAGAAGGGGAGGGGGAAGGAAGAAGCGGCGGCGTTCAACCGGGGGGGGGGGGGGGGGAGGGGCGATGGAAGCGGCGGTCCCCCCCATCGCCCGCTCCTCTTTTTCTTTTTCTCCTTTTCGATTTTGATTTTTAACCGGGGGGGGGGGGGGGGGCTGAGTGATGTAAGGAGAGGAGAGAGAGTTAGATTTTAATTTATTTATTTATTTAATTTCAAAAAGGTACTTTTTCATTTTACCTCTAAATGAGGCCCACCGCCTGTCGTCCCTAGCTAATTACCCCCATTCCAAACACAATGGGATATGTATCGTAGGCTGATTCGATCGTTTCGATCAGTTTTCGTCAAAATCAACATATAACTCTATATATTGAATATGAACGCGCATTTCTATTTACTGGGGTCACATACCAACTCTATAAATCCCAGAAAAATATTTTCTAGCTTCGTATTGACGATACGGTCCTAAGAAAACTAGTTTCATCGAATTTTGAGACCGTTGGAAAAATGGCCATTTTCCAGTCGATTAAAATCAACTGAAACGGGTCAAACGCGTTTTCCTCTGCCACGCTCACATATTGTTTCGAAAAATTATGAAATTTGGAATCTAGCAATAATTTGACATCACGGATCCAACAAAAGTGGTTTCGTCGAAATCCGAGGTCGTTTGCAAAATGGCTATTTTCAGGGGCCGAAATTCCATAGCGACTATTCAGAATTTTCAACTAGACATATCTTTTTATCCCCGCTATGAAATTTCGATTTTTCGGATTTCTTGGAAAGATACTCCCAAATAGATCCTATTATTTTTGGTTTCGCTAAAATCCGGATTGTTTTGCACCCGGTACATTCAATTGAAGTTTGAAATTGAATTATCGAACTACCGCGCCATTTTCAATTCTATTTATAATTAAAATAAAATATTTATATTCTAACGATGACGTATATAATATATATACGTTCGAATTCTATTCAAAATAAATTTCTCATCGATATTATTTGAAATAATTCATTTTAAATAATCAAAATTCGCTAAAATTGGCAAGATAAAAATTTTAAATGGCTCGCATTTTCGGGTTGTTACAATAATATTTTCTATTGAGATATACGATAATAATAATTTATTATTATTTATAATGAATTGTTTTGGATTTAATTATATCGATAAAAACAGTTTTCTTTTCAAACTGCTTCTGCTTTTGACAAAACGAATTTTATTGGAATACGTATCGCCAATTATTGCTAGATTTCTATTTTGGATCCAATCAGAGTTATTTTATCAGTGCGTGCAATTAAAGGTGAACCGATAAATTAAAATAGCAAGTTTAATGACCCACTTTTTAGTATAGTTTGAGCCGACATTTATCAACTCGTGTCATCTCAAATTATACAGAAACGCAGATAGCTATTAGAAAGAAATTAGAGGGTGAGATAAGAAAGAAAGTAATATTAGAATAGAAGAAGAAGAAACACATCAGAAAAAGAGTCTCACATCGCAGTGGAATAAAATACAATATAGAAATAATCTTTATTGAGACCACCTTCCCGACAATGTACCTCTGAAGATGAATACATTAGGGTTCAACAAGAACATCTTGCAACCCATGCTAAACATTACCAGCCCCTCACTATACTTTGAGAGTACCGAATATATCATTATCACGGTTGGGGGCTAGCCAACCGAACTGATAGCATACATACATAAATAAAAAGGGACAACCGAAGGCATTTAATTTCACTAGATCAAATAATGATATACCCTTTTATGGGTGTGACCCACATAGCCATGCGACCTGCCTGATTTTATGTCATTTCCCGGTTGATGAGGCTAGAGGTTAAGCTTATTCTTCAGATCAATATGTCTCCATTCACTTTGAATGCCACATTTTTAGATCCACTAGATATCACTAATTGACGTCCATAAAAATACTCTGCGTGATTAGCTAAGAGAAAGAGTACTGCCTCCTCCGTCATCAACAGAAATACGTTTGAAGAAATCAACGTATGTGATCCCTTTGGAAATACTCTGTCAAACACTCGTCCATAGAGTCATCCTGGAACAGGATGAACCAAAGGCACCCTCCTAGCACATCCTAGGTATCACCCTATAGGTCGGTAGCGAGACGTCCTTGCAATCCGTAGTTTCCAACCACGACAGAAGCACAGTATATATCTAGCCGCTAAACTAGAGATTATTAGTAGTTCTTCCATTTATGACGATCTACGGTCTTCAATGCTCTATCTCAATCATCTTCTGATATCTTCACATATTCGTTGGTTGGAATGGTTTTTGAATATAAATTTGATCCCGGTCCTTCCATACCAACAATCGTATTGGCCAGATTTGATAGTCAGTTATTTAACTATCAAAATAAAACAGTTTTTTAATCATGGAAATAAAATGAGTTCACTGGTTCAGTATTCAACATCACTTGGCCTTTTTAATTAAAAATAATTAACGTATGGTTAATTAAAAACGAAGGCATGTGCTTCGCACATGGCAGATTTTTGGTACAAAAATGGTGATTGATGGTTAAACCAATCAATATATATATATATATATATGGTGGTTAAAATCCTGTATTTACTTCATACTTTAACATATTAATGATTCTCAAGACCATTTCATTTTAATACTTAATAAGAATATCTTATAACCATATTCAATTTCCATTTAACTCTTTCAAACATTTGCTCCATCATTCTTCATTATCTATAATTGGGAAATTAATTTAACTTATTTCTCATAAATAACATTACGAAAATCCTTTTTTTTTATTACTTGGAAACTATAACCAATGCTTATTCTCATAGAATAAACCTATTTTAAAACTCAAATTTATATTTCCTTTTAACTCAGAAATATTATTACCTTCACGCAATCCTCTTTTATTTCTTTTACTTTGAAGCATCTTATATTATTATCCAATCTCGTTAATTTCCTTTACTTCAGAATTCTTATCACATATTCTTTACATTTTCATCAATAATGCTGCATTATTATTTTCTAATGGAAATAATAAATTATTACTCCTCTTTACCATTACAACTAATACAACTACGAAAATCCCTAAGTCGTTCTATTTGGGGCATTTTAATTACCTCTCAGACCTAGATCAACAATGTTCTTATCTGAAGATAGATATGAGTTATAATTTCAAAAGTCGGTATTTCATTATAATATTGAAACAAATCTCATCTACTATTTATTTAAAATATGGTTTTGTCAAACTTATTGCTTTTGGGAATTTCTACTCAAATATAATCATTTTTCCTTAATTCACTGATTAAGTAATTGCATACTAAAATATCACCTTTAACTTCTGCTTCCTTAACAAATTCATTTTATAACACGGATTTTTGTTACAAAATCCTATCACTCACTCCTTTACCAAATTCACTTTTAGCAATTCCTTTTCTAATCCATTTCACCCAATTTCCTCTTTGAAAATTTTATTTCAAATCCCCATTTTACTTAATTTATTTATTATTAAATAATGTTAATTTAAAATTAACATTTTAACACCTCATTTCCTTTTATAAATTTCATATCTACAAGTGGGGTTTAATATAAACACTTTTAATTTCATTTACATTTTTACTTAATTTAACTATTATGTAAATAATTAATTTCAGCTATCGTATTTGCTTAAAATTCCTTTTATAATTTTGTTATAAAAATTTGGGTTTAAAATATAAAACCCACTCATAACTTTTTTCACAATTCAATTCCATTTTAACTTTGAATGCTTTTAAATGAATTTCAAATAAAGTAATCTCCTAAGTTATTATTAATTAAAATAATAATTTACTTTAATCATTAACTACTGTAGAGGTAGTTAATTTCTTTATTAATTAGAATAAATAATAAATTCCCTTTTTAAAAGCTTGTAAAAATTAAAACAAATATATGTTAAACCATTTCCTTAGATTAATTTAAAAATAAACTAATTAATAATCACTCTTACTTAAAACAGTTGACTTAGTCAACCCAAATATAGTTATTTCGTTAACTAGTTCCAATTACTCCTTCCTTTAAATTAATTAATAATATAATTAATTTAAATAATTTCATTTAATTTTTTTCTTAAAAACAATTATCAACTCTTTAACCGTTGGGTTAATTTTCTACGCTCTTGCTTGTAGATTTGATTAACATCAGAATTTAATTAATAAAATCAATTAAAAATTAATTAAAAATTTAACTAATAAATAATAACTATATATTTTCCATTAATAAAATTTTATTCAAAATAATAGATTTCAAAATCTGTTTCAGTTATAAAGTAATTTTTATAACTTCACTTTTATTGATTCACTTGACGGTAAAATCCAAATTTGAAAAAACGATTGATTTGGCCATATACTGCTAATTACTCAACCAATATCACCCATTGGTTTAAACAAAATAAATGTTGAATTCAAATCAATGGTCAACAAATCAAATCAATCACTCAACCAAATCAGTTCATATAATGACAGTATGAAAATAAACAACATTATGTATATATGAGGAATCCGGTTGGATCCCTCCAACCTGTTCTTCCCTATATTCAAATTGGTTATCTCAAATCAGATTATTCAATTCCATTTAACTGATAATTTCTATAACAATAAATAATAAATATTTAACATCACCCAATTAAAACAATAATTCAAACAATTTAACATGTTTATTTTATAAAAGTGACCAATAAGGTAAGTTACCTTCATTGGGTCCAATCGTTAAAATAACGATGTGGTATTTCACTGAAATTAAACAATAGTTTAATTCCATTAGTTCAATTAATATATAATTAACAAACAATCAACCATTAGCAACCATAGCACACAAAATAAAACCCAACTTAAATAAATATAAGTGGGAAGAACTAAGTGAGTTTAACTCACCATGATTTGATTTATCATTGGAATAGTTGGTTTTAATTAAATTAGATAGGAGTTTAATTTAATTAAAAATCCCAATTGATTCCAATCTTGTCCAGTTCTGTTCCAAAACGTAGATTTCGTCGATGTGAGTCCAATGTCCCTGATTTTATCCAGTTCTGATATTATATGGAAAAGATAATTATTTTATAAGATAACCAAAATTAATTAAATAATTATTCTTTAAGTAGAGTTTATATTGGGATAATTACACTTAAAAATGTGCGCTGGTTTCCTCTATTATCTCCCCTGTAATAATTTGTGTTTTGTTCTGCCTTCAATACCAAAGCCACTTGCAACGCAAAAGCCGCGTTCTAGTTCATGAGATTAATTAAAATGGACAAGTCCTAATTATAATATTAAACGAAAATAATTACTCTTTAAATTTCGAATTAAGGCCGATATTTTTCTGGCCTTCGTTCCCTCTTGTTTCCATTCTGGTATCTTCTGCGTTTAACACAATAGGATTTTAGATTAAAACAGTTAGGCCCTAAAATAAAAATTAATCAAGTTAATTATAATTATATAAAACTAATTATGGGCCTTAGGAGAATAATCAGTTGGATTATTTAAACACTTTGCTGCTCTGTTTCCTTTTGTACGCTCCAGGTTGTCATCTCCATTTTGTAACCAAAGGAAATGAGTTCCTTAGATTTTAAAGTTCTAAAATTTAATGATTCTCTTAATTAACTTAATAAATATTAAACTAATCACTTAAATTAAAAACTTAATCATGTTGAATACACAGTAAAACAGTCCGATCCTTCGATGTTCCCCTTCCCGCTCGAATCCTTCTACCGTTGGTAAGGCTTTATTTCAGTTCGAAGTATCCAAAACAAACGCTGCTGCCATTTTCAATCCTGGTACATACGTCTATATACAATGAGTATAATGATTTTGATTAAACCAATTAGCATTAAAAATCAAACTTATTTACGTTGGTTAGTGAAAATCGACAGATCCCTTTTGTTTGCTTCTTTGAAACACTACGCTGCTTCTCTTCGTTTCACACAAGAACGCATGTCTCCTCCCATCTGTCGATCACTGAGCCACCATTCGTTCATCGGAGGATCATCAAGACCCACTCTCCTGCTCGCCTTCGACTCTTTAGCCTCCGCCCGAAGACCCGCCTAACTCGACACCCCCAATCTCTCTTAAACAAGCTGCAAACAACACCGTTTCTTCACCTAAATCCGACTATCACAAGGTTCAATGTCGATCACCGTCGGTCACTTACGAGATCTCGACCAGGCGGATCGTTTTGTAGTTGTAAATGTTTTGGTTTGATCAATGATTTTTGCATAAAAATTAGAGGAAGAAGTGAACGATATGGTTCGTTCATTTGAAGTAGACGGCGGCTCCTTTTTGTTGACCAAGAGAAATGTAAGACTAGGGTTTGACTTGAAGATAGGGTATATATTGGGTGCTAACAAATTAAATATTATTACACGAATCTTCCTCCTAAAGTAACACGATAAAACCACTATGAATGACTTTCGTTTTCGAAAAAAAATGTAATCCTAGCATAAAAAAATATTCCGAACCCGATGGGACAGGTTTCGTCAAATTCCGAGGCCATTTGTGAAAAGTCATTTGTAAATATCGATGAAAAATCAAGTGTTTAAAATTTCTATAATTACATAAAAACCCAATAAAACTGAGGCCTTGACATTTTACTAGACCTCTTCCTAGCGGATCCAACGAATCTTGTTTCACTAAATTTGGAGTTTGTTTGACCAGTCGTTTATTCGTTAAAAGTTACCCCTGTCTAAATAATCTAAACAATTAAATAGAAACTGAGATGTTTTTAGCCACCGAAGTCACATACGATATTGGTTTGCCATGATGTTTGATTTTCTTATAATAATTTAACGATACGGTTCCCATGAAACTAATTTCATCGAAAACTGAGACCGTTTGCAAAAATGGCTATTTTTAACACTCAAATAATATAGAATAAAATTTTATTTAAATTCGAAATTAATTCAAAAAAATCATAATAAGTTATTTTTATCATATATATCCAAACAAAATATATATACAATTCCAAATATAATTTACACAACTCAATATCGTCAATTTTAAGTTAAATGATTTAAATTTCCCCTTTAAATATATTGAACAAATTTTATAATAACGATTTCCATAGTGACTATTTTAAAAATTAAATTGGACATAACTAACAATCTGTAACACGAAATCTGAATTTTTCTCTTTCGTATGAAAATTATAATCAACAAGATTCACACATTTCTTGTTTCACAGAAATCTGACTTATATCGGATCCTGTATATCCAATCAAAGTTCAAAACTATATATTACGAACTGCAGCGCCATTTCGAGCTCGTTTTATATTATATATAATTTAACGTTTAAATTTTCCTATATAATTGATATTTTTTTTTAAATCCATTTAAAATTCCAAATAAATATTTAAAATAATAAATTAAGTTAAATATTTGACAACCAAAAATATGGGACGTTACAATCGTCCCCCTTAAAAGAATTTCGTCCCCGAAATTACTAAGATAGGAAAAATGTCATAAACCCATTAATTTTCTAAATCCAATTTATTATAAATCGAAAACCAATTTATTTTTGTAAATCAAAATTTTCAAAAATATCTTAAATTTTCTAACACTTTAAATTTCCGAAAAAAATCGATAGAGTCTCCGCTGTACGGAGTGACATCTGTGATATCGTAGGAACAAATAATATATATACATCGACTAACAAGGTTGGAAAACAAAATTCGAAGCCCAAAAATAATAATTTTGCATAGTCTTACCTTTTACGAGCGCTATTGAGCATACTTGCTCGACTTATGTGCAATATTCGCAACCAAACTCAATCCTCTTGCACTGTACTTAACTCAATTCACCATATAAGTAATAGATTCATGAAATTTGAAACAACACTTCATTAATCAACAGTTTAACTAACCAATTTCCCAAATTCAATGTATAACATTATTCATACGCAATCACATGTTAAATTATTAATTTCAATTCATTCGTGGTTCCATTCCAATTTATTATGTTAGAATTTAGTTTTTTTCTTCATTCAACCCTTGTTAAATTATTGATGAATTTATATCCAACCAATACAACAAACAACCAACATAGAATGCATAATCAACTCAATCCAATTTGAATTCCAATCAAATCAATAAACAAACCAGTATCTTAATAATTTATAAAATTATCTTTACTATACAAAAATATATTTTGGGTAAAATTATTTCATTTACTCTCTTTACAAAATAATATCGTGTCCATTTCCAGTTCAATGCTTCTCAACAATTGAACCGATCAAACAACACAATACAAAACATTTGTATATAAAATCTACAAATACGCTCTCATATATATACCCCCAACTCAATCTAGGATATTTCTAATCCCATCTCTATCGAGTTATACCACAGAGCCAAGGTTACAACTAAACCATTGCTCTGATACCAAGTGTAACGACCCACTTTTTAGTATAGTTTAAGCCGACATTTATCAACCCATGTCATCTCAAATTATACAGAAAAGTAGATAGCTATTAGAAAGAAATTAGCGGGTGAGATAAGAAAGAAAGAAATATTAGAATAGAAGAAGAAGAAGAAACACATCAGAAACAGTCTCACATCATAGCAGAATAAAATATAATATAGAAATAATCTATACTAAGAGCTTGAAAATTGTAATGACACGTATTTTTAACAGATAATAAATAATTTATTTAATTATTTAAATAATGGTTTGGTAATATAAAATTGTTGTTTAATTAAATAATATTGAATATTTAATTAATATAAATAATAGAATAATATATTTAATTTTCGAAATAGTCGGAAATAGAGGAATTCACAATATTGTGTGAATTGGATCATTTATAATATATATTTTAGTTTAGAATTGAATTATATTGACGAATTTATTATTTAAACAAAGTTTGAATGTATAAATTATATTATAATCGAGCTCAAAATGGCGCGGTAGTCCATAATTTGACGATTCGAACTCTAAATGAATATACATAATCCGTTTTAAGTCGAATTTCTGTGAAACAAGAAACGTTCGGAGCTGATGAAGTATATTTTTCTAATGGAAGAGAAAAATCGAGATTTCGTCGTGTAGATTATGAGTTATGTCCAAGTCAAATTTTAAAATAGTCGCTATGGAATTCCTTTATAATTTATAACAATTTATATTATAAAAGGGTTTTTAATTTAAACTAGGTATCGATTTAAAACTGGATTTGAAATACCAAGTTATAAATTTAGATAGGAGTATTTAGGAGCTGTATGATATTCTATGTGAATATATATGATAATATTAATTTATTAATATTAAATTAAATTGTTTTAAATATATTAATATTTAATTGGCTTATTTAGACTTCAGAAAAAAGCCATTTTTGCAAACAAAACTGATTTTGTTAGATACGGAATATTAAATTATTGTTAGATTTTAATTTTCAAAATTTTTGGAGTCAGTTTGTGGCTATACGGGATTTTAATATGAAATACAGTCGATAATTTGACTTTAAAAATACGATGTGTGAGCAAAAAGACATGGAATTCGATGAAACAAGTTTCGTTGGGTCCATAATGTCGAAGCATAGCTGCGCGTCCATTTTCGTCGAATTTGGAGAAGTTATGTGATCATAGGAATTTTTAAACAGTGAATAAAGATAACGATTAGTTATTAATTAATAAAATATTAAATATAAAAATAATATTTTCTCTCTATATATAACCCTCTTCAGGTCAACAACCTTTAAACAAACTCCCGTGGTCAATTTCCTTCTGCCCCTCCTATATTCTTTCAGTAATACACGACAAAAAATTCCCACTTCAAAATCAAATTAGAAATCAATTACCTAACCAAATAAACTAAGTTGAGTTCGTTGACCACAATCTCGTAAGCTTCACTGCAGTATAACTCATTTAGGGTTCCTCAAAATTTTATGACGCACAAGATTAGGCAGTAGGGTATTTTATATTGATCGGGTTTTCAGGAGTTCGAGGCAACTGGGTCGTCATTGAGTGGATTGGTCGGTGCAGTGGTGTACATGGGAACAAGGCGGAGGCGTAGGCGAATTTTAGGGCAAGTCCCTTGTAATTTTGTTCACGCATCTCTCCTAAAGCATGAAGTTTGACTGGAGGACGGATATTGGAAGTGGACTTCGAATGGGGAAGGGCGATGGGATTAGATAGTGATTTCGACGAGGAAGAGGAAGACATCATTAATTTTAAAAATCATGCGGTATATAAGGAGAAACATGCGGGTAAAGTGGCACCAATGGCTGTGGTACTGTAGGTTACAGCAAGTTATGTTGAAGAGAAATTTTGTTGAATTTATCATGGCATGGAGGAGATGTATTGTACGACGGGGAAACTGATGGTGATGGCTTTCATCGAATGGTGCAATAGTGGGTACGGGGTGTGCGAACTGGAAATGAGAAGGAGGGGGAAAATGTTGTTATAATACACGAAAAGAAAAAAACTTACAGCTTTGTTAAAGCTGCTATGCGAGGTGCGAATTATAGGTGGGGTTCTGACTGTTTTCATGGTGATGGCAAGATGGCGATTGAGTAGAGAAGTTTGCGTGTAATGATGGAATTAAGTTTAATAATGAATGAAGGAGATGAGTCATGAAATGTGCGGTCATGGGAAGGTTTGGAGTAGGGTATTTCGAGTACCTGTGTCTTATGGAAGAAGATAGTTTAGTGGCCTTAAACATGGATGTTAAAAATTGCAATTAAGGGTATAATCATTAATGATTTTAGTTGGATTTTTATCAAAAAGAAAGAGGGGGTATGAATTGATCAAAATGATCGACTATGGCCGTAAGCGGTGCCTGCAGCCGGTGTAAGAGGAAAAAGCATTAAGCTAAAACAATATTGATTTAAGTTAATAAAATTAAGAGTAATTAGCGGATTAACAAAATATTTAAATAATCGTAAGTTGTAAATATTATAACTTTTCCATACAGTTACAGAATTCAGCGAAACAAGATCCGTTGGGATCGTATGGACCAGGGCTACATAGTGGAACTGGTTGCGAGTGAATCGGAGCTCATTACAATTTATAGCGAAATAAATTGCCGGATCAAAATCAATGATCGTTATTCATTATTTAACGATAACCGTCCAAAGTGAGTAAATCTAACTAACTTTCTACAGTTTATTAATATAGTCTAGTGTTGATAAATGATGATTGATTGCTGTGTGTTGATTGTTTGGTTGAATTGCTGATTTATTGGTTGAAATTATAGATAACGATATATATATAAATCGTTAATCAAATATTGATTTTGTTTATCAGAATATTTCATATTGAAATGAAATCGATGTTATTTATATTGTTTAACATCTGTGGATGCAGGAAAATAGGTTGGAGGGATCCAACTAGATTCCTCAATATTTATAATACTTTTTGTTTTCAAATATTGTGATATATGATGTGATAAATATAACCTATGATTGATTATGATGACATTGGTCTGTTTAATTGGTATTTTAAATACCATAAGAAATACTGGAATGTAAAAAGGGAATTTTCAAAGTGTAATTTTGAAAATGGAATATTATTTGGAAAATAAATAAAAATTATAAAACAAATATTTATTTGGAAAATAAATATAATTATAAATGGAATATTTATTTGGAAAATAAATATAATTATAAAAGTGTAATACCCCGAATTTTCTGAGAATATTGAAATCAACAAATTCAAGAACACTTAATTTTTAGAAGAAGAATGAAGTGAAATGGGTTGCTGCGCTATTACATTCCTCTCAAAATTTTGGTCAAGATAGACATTTGGTTTGCATAAAACGGATACCTTATGAAGAAGTTATTAAGCCTTGAAGTTTGTATACATTTGAGAAAAAATATATATAGATATATATAAAAATTAAATAAATAAATATGCAAAAAAGTTCAACACAACAAATTGGGAGGGGGAATAACCGAACCGACCCATTTTTGAGGTCGATTCGAGCCCCGCTGGTTTGATTAAGGGTTGATTCAGGGTGTTTGACTGTCAACTGATGGGCCGATTCGCTCTAAGGCAGATGTGGCATCTGATTGGTTCTAATGGACTCCTTGCTGAGTCATTAGGGCTGATGTGGCTATTCTATCTTGTCTGAATGGCTTTGATTTGCTCTAGGTTAATCTGATGGTTCCTATTAACTCAAACTTCTATATAAGCAACCTAACACCTAAACCCTAAATCATATTAAAAATCAAACCAAGAGCCGTCATGCTGCCATTGGACAACCTCGAGTAGCCTCCGTTCAACATGAAGCAAATTAAAAGAGACAAACCAAATAAAATCAAAAGTAAACTAAAACAATGATTGTCTACATCAAAGGCGAGCATTTCAACTTTAGAATACAGATTCAAGAAATCAACATTGCCTTTTGTAAGTGTAGTTATCTTTTAGATGTAAATAAATTTAAGACGTGATTTGATATAAAGTGAAAATAAGAATTATACCATGTTGTATAATATTGACGATGCTAATTCATGTTTGTTTCTTGTGATGATTTTATCATGAATTGTCTTGGAATGTTTGTGGCATATTGGACTTGGTGTTGGATCTATTAAAGATTGATAATGAAACTATCAATATCATATGCAAGTTATATGTTTCATGTTAAGATCTACATATATATGTTTATATGATTAGTGCAAGTTGTATGTATTATGTTATATCCAAGTCAAGATCTACATATATATATATTCATATGCTTTATGTTAGATCCATATACCTATATATATATACATATATATATATATATATGTTCATATGCTCATATGCAAGTTACAAGTTTTACGTTGGATCCATGTCAAGATCTAACTAGGTTCATGTGATTAATGCAAGTTATATGTTTTATGATAGATCCAAGTCACGATCTAATTACACATATGTTCATATGCAAGTTACATGTTAGATCCAAAACTAGATCTATATTTATATGCATGTTTGTAAAGTGGACTTTTGCAAGTTCACCTTGTTAGATCTAGTTCACACCTATGTGTTAACGTTAAAATTATATATGCCTTAGGATTGGACATGTCATGATTATTTCATATGCTAGTTTATAATTGAGGTTGTGTTCACACATGCCTAGATCTATATATTAACATGTTTTAGGCTTATGATTATCTAAGTCTAAATTATATGCAGGTTCATGTGACATGTTAAATTATATGAATAAAGTTTTATGCAAAATTTACGTGTTTGGTTGAATCTATATTATGCGTGTTCCCTTCTTTACCTCTTATTTATAAATTGGGCTAATATGCAGGCCCAATGACTTTGATTAATATGAACAAACAAACGGGGGTAACGTTGCGATAGTTATTAAATCAAAACATGTTAATAATGTATGTGGGCCCAAAACCATGTAAATGGTTAAGGCCATGAATGGTATAATTTATACCATTAGTCTTGAACATAACTAAAATATGTGACATGAAACACTTGTAGAAAATTCACATATATAAAATGTAAAAGATGAATATGCCTAACCCGAGGTTAGACTGAGTTATGGTGTAAACCTGCCCGTAACCGACCGATACATCCAGTTACCACAACAATACCTGTCTAATGTGAGACGCTAGTGCATCAAGCCCAGAAAGACCTGAGGTTAGACAGAGTTGTCGGGTAAAACTGCCCGGAACCGACCGACACATCCAGTAACCACAACAATACCTGTCTAATGTGAGTGGTTGGTGCTTTAATTAATTAATTAATTAAAGCTCATGAACAATCAAGCTAGAAATGCTGAGGTTAAGTAATTAAGGGAACACTTAACCAATTTAACAAGAAAAGATTGTTGGCGTTAAGTAATTGAGGAAACACTTAACCAACTTAACATGTTAACTAGACAAGATTGATAGGGGTTAAGTCAAACCAAGGACACTTAACCAATTTAGTATGTTGACTAGAAAAACCCTAGTAACGGGGACCCATTTCAGCAGTAACCCACATGGATGTATCAAGGTACCCTGAACTAGGCAGGTTGGGGCATGATTACTGGGCTAAATATAAGCGGTCAAAAGGGCGGTGGTAAGGTGCATCAGTATAGGTTCCGACAGAGTACAGGCGTGCACGGCTCTGGAGTGTAAAAAGCAGGCACTGGGCACCAGGCGTACACTTGTGCATCTTTGAATCGTGTCAGGATTGCCATTATAGGACTTGATACACCCTATACTGGAACCAGCACAAGTACTTAAAAATCACGTGGGGCCGCATGACACCGGGAATACATGAATGCGAGTAGGAGCCGATCAATAAATGAAATGAATCACTTTATCATGACATACATTGCTAGTTGAACAACTCTTAGTGGGTGCAGAGAAGTAAAAGTGGGTGCGATAACCAAATCTAATTAAATCTTACTTTACCTCGTTTTAGGACTACCCTATCCTTATGGTATCATTCTAAGTTCAATTTATTTATGTCATAGTCTTTTACTTGTTTACATGCTATTAAATAGCTGGGCTTACCAAACTTATGCCTGACCCATTTTCCTTTTACTTCTTTTCTTCCGTTTCCACCCCCTCCCCTAGTCCGTTGGGGGGAAACACTTCTGCTTAGTCCAGGTTAGCTGTAACGACCCGGCGAATTTCGGCCTCGAAAATCGATATAAATACCATGACCGTATCTTATACCGATCCTCTAAGCACCGAAAAACACTGGATAGTTTAGAAAGAATTTAGAGGGTGAGATAAGAAAGAAATTTTAGAATAGAAGAAAGAAGAAGAACACATCAGAATCTCACAGCGGAACGAATAAAATATAATATCAAATCCCTTTATACAAAGAAACAGTATATACATACCAATCATCAGAGTATAGCATATATACCAATCACAGCGGAATATGACTAGCGGTGAAGCCGCCTGCTTCTAGCTCCTGAATCTCCAAGTGAAACCTAACCTGGAACATACTCGGTCTGACCCGAGCACATTTGATTTAAAACAAAATACACCGGGTCAGTCTGGAATACTATCAGTGATAAGTTCACATAACACACACTGGGTTAACTTTGGAAAATCCTTTCGGAATCAAAGGATAATAGTAAGACCAGTCCACACATAAACACGGACGGTTTTTACCTTACTATAACCCAAAACAGTTTTTGAAATCATAGCTCGCTCTGGTATTATCATAATGTCTAAATACAAATAAATACCAATCTAGAGGAACGCTTGCATCTCACGCTCCCCATATATAGTATACAATCGAAAACCGCGGGCGCTTATTGGATATTGGATTTCCAACTTGACAAGGTATGGGACCACCTTCCGCACGTGTATCTCTAGAGGCGAATACACTGGGTTCAACAAGAACTTCTTGCAACCCGGCCCTCACATGACCGACCATTCATTTCGCTTGAGTGTGCCGAATGTGTATCACCGACGGTTGGGATCAGCAACCGCCACCCGAATAGGGTCAGCATCGAATACAGATTAAGAAGCAATAGGAATTTCTCTAGATAGGTGATCATACATCCTAATGGGTGCGACCCACATAGCCATGCTGCCTGCCCGATTTTTGTCATTTCCCGGTTGATGAGGCTTGAGGCTAGAATCTCTTTTCAACATCTGGCCACCATTCACTTTGAATGCCACATCGTCAGATCCGCCAGATCACACTTGATTGACGTCCACAAACACACTCTAGCTGTCAGGCTAGAGAATAACCATTTCTCCGCCATCAACTATGGTACGTTTGGAGAAATCAACACAGGTAATTCCTTTGGAAATACTCTGTCAGACATCCGTCCATACATGTCATCCAGGATCAGGATGAACCGAAGGTACTCTCCTACTGCATCTCATATAGGAATCACCCCATGGATCAGTAGCGAGTAGTCCTTGTAAATCCGTGGATTCAACCACGACAGAATCACAAATCGAATAACTTTGGTTGCAATCCAGAGAGATTCTACCAGTGGTCCTTCCGCTTATGAAGATCCACGGTCTTCACTTGCTCCGTCTTCAATTGACGTCTTCACGTACTTGTTGGTCAGAATGGTATTCGAATATAAATTCGATCCCGGTCTTTCCGAACCAACAATCGTATTGGTCTGGTTTGATAGTCGGTGTTTTAACTATCAAAATAACAGTGTTTCAAACATCACACCAAATGAGTACACTGGTTCAGTATTCAACATCACTTGGTCTTTAACACTGATTTACTTTTTGGTTAAATTAAACCTCTAACTCTTTAATATTCAAAAATACGATATTTGAATCTCTAATTCGCTTTAACTCTAATTGATTAACTAATACTTGACTTAATTCCATTCGCTTGACTCTAGATCACAGCGATCACAAATGGTTACGCCTGATTGCCTCAGGAAACATCTGACCGCCGTAGGCTATCTGCAGCCCTGCGAATTACGCTAGCAGTCGTACGCAAATGGAAACTTTTCTTGATTAACTATATTTGACTAATTCTAACTATATTCGATCAACTTAAATTGGATAACAAATGTTTACTAAAATTTGAAACACATTCTTATTTCTTTGGAACTAACATTATAATGCGATTTGGTTTCCAAACCTTGCATTAGAGTTTGGTATTCTCGTATAGGATCAAATCTCAACACTTCACTTGCTCCCAACTAATACTATTCCTTGATAATAGGGAAGCCAACCAAGTTGGGGTATTTTAGTTACCTCTCAGACCTTAGTCGACAACCTTCTTACCTCAGAATATATCAGCTTGAACTTAACCACTTCACGAATCTTATTTACTATCTGGGTTTCCAATTTGGGTTTAAACTGTTTCTTACATTCGAAGACCCGCTCAAGACTTTCTCTACTTGATTTCTTAATTAAGTAAATATTCACCACCACACTTTAACCCTTCTTTCACCGTTGACCCATTGTTTCATGATATAAATACTTGGTCAAATGTTTTGGGTTCCGTCTACTTAGACATTCCCATAATAACCTTTATTGTCCCTTTTTGATTTCAATCTGGCTCTAAAGCCGTTGTTTGCATTTGGAATCTCATTTAAATCCTTTTTACTTCATACCTTTATTTAAGTAATACCCATTAAAAACACCACCTTAACTGCAAATATTCTTTTATTTATACTCTTTGGTTTATAATTTAAACCCCTCGTCAAATAGTTTGGTTCCATTTATTTGAACCTTCCTACGATAAACTTTTGTCGCCATTTTTGGCCCAACCTCATCGTAAATTTAACGCTTGTTAATTGAATTCCTATTTGTCAAACTTTGTTTGAAACTTGGACTTACAAATCCTTTTAATAAAATCCTTACTTGGCATTTAATTAAATTCACTACTTTATCATTTAAAATAAAGAATAATTAGCTTTAACCTCTATTATATCAAAATATGGTTAACTTAAATCTTGGCCCAAAGTAGCATTTTTACCATGTTTACAAACTTACTCGATAAAAATCAAGGTTATTAACAATAACCAATTCTTTAGATTATAGTTAATCGAAGATTAACTAATACCCAAAACTATTCGTTAAACTTTAACGAATACTTAACCCATATTTATTTTCCTTTGTCCATTCCACTCGAAACGGTGGTTTTACCAACCATACACTTCAGTTAACGATTAACTGAATCCCCACTGTCATTTCCCTTTTCCTAAATTAATTAATTAACATAATTAATTAAAGTCACCTTTTTATTGTTTTAAAACAATTACTCTGTTTTACCAGCTTGTCGGTAAATACCTTGGGTTCTACTTTTACAACTGGTCTGAACTAATTGAATAATTTCCTTATAACTTGATTTAACTATTTATTTATTTATAATTCCTATTTTTATTAGTTATATGGAATAACTAACAACTATAGTCCAGTTATAAATAAATTGATAACTTCAAGAACACGTCAATTCCCTTATCAGCCGAACGACGTTAAAACCACCCATTAAGGCCATTTACTGCCAATTAACAAATCAACACTGTCGTTTGATTTTAAACACAACACCGGTGAATATATATTCAACCATCACACACAAACAGGGTTTGGTGTCAGTCAAAGCAAACAATTCATGTATGTGCACAACAACCAAAATACAGTTTATTTGAGGAATCCGGTCGGATTCCTCCAACCTGTCCTTCTCTGCATCACAGATGTCAATTGATAACAATATACAAGTTAAATAAACAATCAACTGCAATCAAACAGATAATAACAACCAAAATTGCATCCATTGCATCCAAACAGCCAATTTAAACAGTAAACTGTAAAGTATATTTAACTGTGAATGTACCACATCACAGTATTCCAGAAGGTGTGAGAATTAACTCACCAGTTTTGTTTCTGACGAGGCCGCGTTGTTTTATATAGTTTCAAACCAATGTTTGAAACTACATAAAATTCCAGCTGTCTCAGAACCCTTTTATTTTAGTTCGTATATGTCAGCACCGTCGATACGAACCCATCGGCTCCAGTTTCATCCAATTCTGTTCACGAATGTGAAAGTTAAACATATTTCATCGTTTGAATTAATGTTAAGTCAATCATTAACCTTAGGAAATAATTAATTAATCTTTAATTAATGACTTTTTCGTTAATTACCTTGCTAATCATAATCCACGTCAGTACCAATTCATGCGTTGACCAGGTCTTCCCGTTCCCTTCACTTCACAGATTTTGTAAATCCGATTTTCCTTTTTCCAATTATCTCGATCCCTCTTTCTGTTTCTGAACGAACTGTCCTCCCTTCAAATACCTACAGCCTCCACCTCCATTGACCTGCACCTGAGCTGGACCTACCGTTAGATGCGGCGGCCCCTGAACTGCAACCTCCGACCGACGCCACCAACTCCGGTGTCCTCACGTTCACCAACGACTCAAAGATCCGAACCGAACCATAGAAGTAATAAACCCAATTTCACACCGTTCCTGCTCCGTTCAAACCTTCACCGTGGGCCATCCCCAGCACCGAACCACCTCAGACTGCCACCACCACTTCCGCCACCATCCAGGCTTCCACCAGAGACCACCATCTCCAACTCCGGTGAACTACACCTCCTCCGTGACCTTGAAAACCCAAACCACTCCAGAAAATAAAGCTCGAACACCAACCCCTAAAAGAATCAGTCATCGACTCCACACCAGATCGCCGGACCTCAGGTCATAGGCACCACCAGCAGCGTCATCCTCTAACGCTCCCCCTCCGATTTGTCCGACTTCCTCCGATGGTCCTCTGCTCCGCCACGAGACCAAAACCCGCCACCAACTTCCAAGAACAACACATGAAAATACACCTCCGTTCACTAAAAAGTTTGAGCCTCAAACATAGATCGTACCAATCGATTTCACCCCAGATTGAAGCTTAAAGTATCTGCAATCCAAATATATTTTTCTTTGAATATATAGAAATTAATTGGATTTTTTTTTGAATTTAGAAGTGGACGAATTTACTGAAAGGAATTAGTTGAAGAAAAGAAAATAGAACTGTGAAAGTGCTTTTTTTTAGGATTTAGAATTTAGGTTTCACGGTGGTTCACTACATATAGAGAAAATAATTTTTTTTTATTTTTATTATTTTATTTCTCTGATTTAACTGACGATATTTACGTGACGCGACTGACGATATTTATTCGTACCTATCGCAATTTCTGAACAGTGTTTATTCACTGTTGTGCTCGCATACGAACCCCGTTCGAGATGCGACTGGACAACATAGTATATTTTGACGATACGGTCCTAACGAAACTTGTTTCGTCGAATTCTGTGCTCGTATGCTCAAATAGCGCTTGTACACGTCCAAATAGATCGATTTATTTCACATTTTATTTTGCCACGCTCACAGAATAACCCCGATTGACGCGCCGTTTGAAAATCTGGCAATAATTTACTGTTACGGTCACAACAAAATTTGGTTCGTCGAAAACAGAGGTCGTTTGAAAAATGTCCCTTTTGAACTGGCCAATTTGAATTAAAATAACCCAATTTTAAAGTACTTCAATATAAGAATATCAAAATATTGCAGTTGGCCATACACGACTAGAATTTGATGTATTACTAAGGAAAAATATCCCGGGTTGAATTCGAAGCCAAATTGATATTCAAAATATTTAAAAACCGTTATTTTATATATATGCAGCGCTATATATATAAAAGAATTCCTAGCGCTGTTTTTCTGAGAATTTGATTTGGAGATAAAACAAAATCTACCCGACGAAAACTGGATTTTCCTCTGCCATTGGAAAGATATCGTCAAACCGGTCCCGACGTTTCTTGTTTCGAGGAAATCCGACTTATTTTGAACCCGGTACGACCAATTGAAGTTCAAAACGTCAAATCGCGAACTACCGCGCCACTGCAGCTCGTTAATTAATTAAATTATAAACTATATATATTCGTCGTCGTTTTCAAAACGAATTGTCACAAAAATTTCAGTATAAACAATATTTGACCACTTTAAACTGTCGGATCACAGTATATTTCAATTTCGACAATTTCCCATATTTTGGAAATTAAAATAATATTTATTATTTATTTTATATAATATATTCACAATAAAATTGTTAAATTCGATTTTTCAACCTCAAACCAATATTTTAAATTATTAAAATATTTAAAATAATCCAATTAAATTGGCAGAAAAATACGGGTCGTTACATTCCTTCCCCCTTAAAATAATTTCGTCCTCGAAATTGCTAAGGTAGAAGAAATGTCGTCAACTATTATCTTGCAAAAAGAATATATATATATATATATTTACTCGAATTTATTTTCAAACTGACTCAATTGGTTTTTAAAACCAATTTATTTCAAATAAAAGAATTTCCAAAAATCTTCAAAAAATTTCTAACTCCTTTAATTCTGGAAAAATTTCGGCAGAGTCTCCCCTGTACGGAGGACCATCTGCAATATCGCAGGTTCAAGAAATATGTATACATCGACTCTCATGGTCGGAAAATAAAAAAATCCAAACTCAAAACCCCAAAGAAAACCAAAAATTTATATTTGGCGTAGGCGTACCTTTTTGCGAGCGCTATTATGCGATAAACGATAATTTATACTTGAGCTGTCTTAATTATAATGCAGCTCTCATTCAAACTGGATTCGCTTAACTCCAGAATTTCTCCCTTGAACGGGTTTCTGCACCTGTTCTCAACTCAATAAACCCATTAGTCATCAAACACATGTTGATTACTTCCAACATCCATGCATATCATTTATATCCACCAATCCCACATACTGTTCAATCCATACGGGATTAATTATTGTTTATAATCACTTCATCTATTTCTTTGATTATACATTCACATTTATTTGTCTGGATGGTTTTATCCGAATTATTTATTCCGCATTGGTTTTAACCAAGTCTATTCAGGTTCAGGTTCATATTCAAACAACCAACAACACTGCAACCCTCCAACCAAATCATTCGAATTTTACATTACTGTTTTCTTATTTAGTTTCACTTTGGTTTCACTTATGCCAGTATCACTAGGTTCATATCACTTTTGATTTCTTATTTAATTGCCAATACGATTAATAATTCCAAGTATTTTATTCAATCCCCAAACCATATCCAATTCTGATCCAACTTGACTTGACCAAGTCAAGTCACATTCCACCTTTGGTTTTAACTCCATCCAAATCAATCCGACAATCAGATATTTCAAAAATTCGATAAAATAGTTTTCTTTTTATAGAAAAATATGCTTTGGGTAAAATTATTTCATTTACCCACTTTTCAAAACAATACCGTATCGAATTGCTTTGTTCGAGAGTTTAGAAACACCTATCGATACAGTTGTACACCCTGCATCGACCAGAATTCATAAACCACTCAACAAATCAATCAATACAATATAAAACCATTTTATATCAAATCTACAAATACGCTCTCTCGTATATATACACCCAAACTCAATCTAGGGTACTGCTGACCCCATCTCTACTGAGTCACACCACAGAGCCAAGGTTATCTCTAAACCAATAGCTCTGATACCACTGTAACGACCCGGCGAATTTCGGCCTCGAAAATCGATATAAATACCATGACCGTATCTTATACCGATCCTCTAAGCACCGAAAAACACTGGATAGTTTAGAAAGAATTTAGAGGGTGAGATAAGAAAGAAATTTTAGAATAGAAGAAAGAAGAAGAACACATCAGAATCTCACAGCGGAACGAATAAAATATAATATCAAATCCCTTTATACAAAGAAACAGTATATACATACCAATCATCAGAGTATAGCATATATACCAATCACAGCGGAATATGACTAGCGGTGAAGCCGCCTGCTTCTAGCTCCTGAATCTCCAAGTGAAACCTAACCTGGAACATACTCGGTCTGACCCGAGCACATTTGATTTAAAACAAAATACACCGGGTCAGTCTGGAATACTATCAGTGATAAGTTCACATAACACACACTGGGTTAACTTTGGAAAATCCTTTCGGAATCAAAGGATAATAGTAAGACCAGTCCACACATAAACACGGACGGTTTTTACCTTACTATAACCCAAAACAGTTTTTGAAATCATAGCTCGCTCTGGTATTATCATAATGTCTAAATACAAATAAATACCAATCTAGAGGAACGCTTGCATCTCACGCTCCCCATATATAGTATACAATCGAAAACCGCGGGCGCTTATTGGATATTGGATTTCCAACTTGACAAGGTATGGGACCACCTTCCGCACGTGTATCTCTAGAGGCGAATACACTGGGTTCAACAAGAACTTCTTGCAACCCGGCCCTCACATGACCGACCACTCATTTCGCTTGAGTGTGCCGAATGTGTATCACCGACGGTTGGGATCAGCAACCGCCACCCGAATAGGGTCAGCATCGAATACAGATTAAGAAGCAATAGGAATTTCTCTAGATAGGTGATCATACATCCTAATGGGTGCGACCCACATAGCCATGCTGCCTGCCCGATTTTTGTCATTTCCCGGTTGATGAGGCTTGAGGCTAGAATCTCTTTTCAACATCTGGCCACCATTCACTTTGAATGCCACATCGTCAGATCCGCCAGATCACACTTGATTGACGTCCACAAACACACTCTAGCTGTCAGGCTAGAGAATAACCATTTCTCCGCCATCAACTATGGTACGTTTGGAGAAATCAACACATGTAATTCCTTTGGAAATACTCTGTCAGACATCCGTCCATACATGTCATCCAGGATCAGGATGAACCGAAGGTACTCTCCTACTGCATCTCATATAGGAATCACCCCATGGATCAGTAGCGAGTAGTCCTTGTAAATCCGTGGATTCAACCACGACAGAATCACAAATCGAATAACTTTGGTTGCAATCCAGAGAGATTCTACCAGTGGTCCTTCCGCTTATGAAGATCCACGGTCTTCACTTGCTCCGTCTTCAATTGACGTCTTCACGTACTTGTTGGTCAGAATGGTATTCGAATATAAATTCGATCCCGGTCTTTCCGAACCAACAATCGTATTGGTCTGGTTTGATAGTCGGTGTTTTAACTATCAAAATAACAGTGTTTCAAACATCACACCAAATGAGTACACTGGTTCAGTATTCAACATCACTTGGTCTTTAACACTGATTTACTTTTTGGTTAAATTAAACCTCTAACTCTTTAATATTCAAAAATACGATATTTGAATCTCTAATTCGCTTTAACTCTAATTGATTAACTAATACTTGACTTAATTCCATTCGCTTGACTCTAGATCACAGCGATCACAAATGGTTACGCCTGATTGCCTCAGGAAACATCCGACCGCCGTAGGCTATCTGCAGCTCTGCGAATTACGCTAGCAGTCGTACGCAAATGGAAACTTTTCTTGATTAACTATATTTGACTAATTCTAACTATATTCGATCAACTTAAATTGGATAACAAATGTTTACTAAAATTTGAAACACATTCTTATTTCTTTGGAACTAACATTATAATGCGATTTGGTTTCCAAACCTTGCATTAGAGTTTGGTATTCTCGTATAGGATCAAATCTCAACACTTCACTTGCTCCCAACTAATACTATTCCTTGATAATAGGGAAGCCAACCAAGTTGGGGTATTTTAGTTACCTCTCAGACCTTAGTCGACAACCTTCTTACCTCAGAATATATCAGCTTGAACTTAACCACTTCACGAATCTTATTTACTATCTGGGTTTCCAATTTGGGTTTAAACTGTTTCTTACATTCGAAGACCCGCTCAAGACTTTCTCTACTTGATTTCTTAATTAAGTAAATATTCACCACCACACTTTAACCCTTCTTTCACCGTTGACCCATTGTTTCATGATATAAATACTTGGTCAAATGTTTTGGGTTCCGTCTACTTAGACATTCCCATAATAACCTTTATTGTCCCTTTTTGATTTCAATCTGGCTCTAAAGCCGTTGTTTGCATTTGGAATCTCATTTAAATCCTTTTTACTTCATACCTTTATTTAAGTAATACCCATTAAAAACACCACCTTAACTGCAAATATTCTTTTATTTATACTCTTTGGTTTATAATTTAAACCCCTCGTCAAATAGTTTGGTTCCATTTATTTGAACCTTCCTACGATAAACTTTTGTCGCCATTTTTGGCCCAACCTCATCGTAAATTTAACGCTTGTTAATTGAATTCCTATTTGTCAAACTTTGTTTGAAACTTGGACTTACAAATCCTTTTAATAAAATCCTTACTTGGCATTTAATTGAATTCACTACTTTATCATTTAAAATAAAGAATAATTAGCTTTAACCTCTATTATATCAAAATATGGTTAACTTAAATCTTGGCCCAAAGTAGCATTTTTACCATGTTTACAAACTTACTCGATAAAAATCAAGGTTATTAACAATAACCAATTCTTTAGATTATAGTTAATCGAAGATTAACTAATACCCAAAACTATTCGTTAAACTTTAACGAATACTTAACCCATATTTATTTTCCTTTGTCCATTCCACTCGAAACGGTGGTTTTACCAACCATACACTTCAGTTAACGATTAACTGAATCCCCACTGTCATTTCCCTTTTCCTAAATTAATTAATTAACATAATTAATTAAAGTCACCTTTTTATTGTTTTAAAACAATTACTCTGTTTTACCAGCTTGTCGGTAAATACCTTGGGTTCTACTTTTACAACTGGTCTGAACTAATTGAATAATTTCCTTATAACTTGATTTAACTATTTATTTATTTATAATTCCTATTTTTATTAGTTATATGGAATAACTAACAACTATAGTCCAGTTATAAATAAATTGATAACTTCAAGAACACGTCAATTCCCTTATCAGCCGAACGACGTTAAAACCACCCATTAAGGCCATTTACTGCCAATTAACAAATCAACACTGTCGTTTGATTTTAAACACAACACCGGTGAATATATATTCAACCATCACACACAAACAGGGTTTGGTGTCAGTCAAAGCAAACAATTCATGTATGTGCACAACAACCAAAATACAGTTTATTTGAGGAATCCGGTCGGATTCCTCCAACCTGTCCTTCTCTGCATCACAGATGTCAATTGATAACAATATACAAGTTAAATAAACAATCAACTGCAATCAAACAGATAATAACAACCAAAATTGCATCCATTGCATCCAAACAGCCAATTTAAACAGTAAACTGTAAAGTATATTTAACTGTGAATGTACCACATCACAGTATTCCAGAAGGTGTGAGAATTAACTCACCAGTTTTGTTTCTGACGAGGCCGCGTTGTTTTATATAGTTTCAAACCAATGTTTGAAACTACATAAAATTCCAGCTGTCTCAGAACCCTTTTATTTTAGTTCGTATATGTCAGCACCGTCGATACGAACCCATCGGCTCCAGTTTCATCCAATTCTGTTCACGAATGTGAAAGTTAAACATATTTCATCGTTTGAATTAATGTTAAGTCAATCATTAACCTTAGGAAATAATTAATTAATCTTTAATTAATGACTTTTTCGTTAATTACCTTGCTAATCATAATCCACGTCAGTACCAATTCATGCGTTGACCAGGTCTTCCCGTTCCCTTCACTTCACAGATTTTGTAAATCCGATTTTCCTTTTTCCAATTATCTCGATCCCTCTTTCTGTTTCTGAACGAACTGTCCTCCCTTCAAAAACCTACAGCCTCCACCTCCATTGACCTGCACCTGAGCTGGACCTACCGTTAGATGCGGCGGCCCCTGAACTGCAACCTCCGACCGACGCCACCAACTCCGGTGTCCTCACGTTCACCAACGACTCAAAGATCCGAACCGAACCATAGAAGTAATAAACCCAATTTCACACCGTTCCTGCTCCGTTCAAACCTTCACCGTGGGCCATCCCCAGCACCGAACCACCTCAGACTGCCACCACCACTTCCGCCACCATCCAGGCTTCCACCAGAGACCACCATCTCCAACTCCGGTGAACTACACCTCCTCCGTGACCTTGAAAACCCAAACCACTCCAGAAAATAAAGCTCGAACACCAACCCCTAAAAGAATCAGTCATCGACTCCACACCAGATCGCCGGACCTCAGGTCATAGGCACCACCAGCAGCGTCATCCTCTAACGCTCCCCCTCCGATTTGTCCGACTTCCTCCGATGGTCCTCTGCTCCGCCACGAGACCAAAACCCGCCACCAACTTCCAAGAACAACACATGAAAATACACCTCCGTTCACTAAAAAGTTTGAGCCTCAAACATAGATCGTACCAATCGATTTCACCCCAGATTGAAGCTTAAAGTATCTGCAATCCAAATATATTTTTCTTTGAATATATAGAAATTAATTGGATTTTTTTTTGAATTTAGAAGTGGACGAATTTACTGAAAGGAATTAGTTGAAGAAAAGAAAATAGAACTGTGAAAGTGCTTTTTTTTAGGATTTAGAATTTAGGTTTCACGGTGGTTCACTACATATAGAGAAAATAATTTTTTTTTATTTTTATTATTTTATTTCTCTGATTTAACTGACGATATTTACGTGACGCGACTGACGATATTTATTCGTACCTATCGCAATTTCTGAACAGTGTTTATTCACTGTTGTGCTCGCATACGAACCCCGTTCGAGATGCGACTGGACAACATAGTATATTTTGACGATACGGTCCTAACGAAACTTGTTTCGTCGAATTCTGTGCTCGTATGCTCAAATAGCGCTTGTACACGTCCAAATAGATCGATTTATTTCACATTTTATTTTGCCACGCTCACAGAATAACCCCGATTGACGCGCCGTTTGAAAATCTGGCAATAATTTACTGTTACGGTCACAACAAAATTTGGTTCGTCGAAAACAGAGGTCGTTTGAAAAATGTCCCTTTTGAACTGGCCAATTTGAATTAAAATAACCCAATTTTAAAGTACTTCAATATAAGAATATCAAAATATTGCAGTTGGCCATACACGACTAGAATTTGATGTATTACTAAGGAAAAATATCCCGGGTTGAATTCGAAGCCAAATTGATATTCAAAATATTTAAAAACCGTTATTTTATATATATGCAGCGCTATATATATAAAAGAATTCCTAGCGCTGTTTTTCTGAGAATTTGATTTGGAGATAAAACAAAATCTACCCGACGAAAACTGGATTTTCCTCTGCCATTGGAAAGATATCGTCAAACCGGTCCCGACGTTTCTTGTTTCGAGGAAATCCGACTTATTTTGAACCCGGTACGACCAATTGAAGTTCAAAACGTCAAATCGCGAACTACCGCGCCACTGCAGCTCGTTAATTAATTAAATTATAAACTATATATATTCGTCGTCGTTTTCAAAACGAATTGTCACAAAAATTTCAGTATAAACAATATTTGACCACTTTAAACTGTCGGATCACAGTATATTTCAATTTCGACAATTTCCCATATTTTGGAAATTAAAATAATATTTATTATTTATTTTATATAATATATTCACAATAAAATTGTTAAATTCGATTTTTCAACCTCAAACCAATATTTTAAATTATTAAAATATTTAAAATAATCCAATTAAATTGGCAGAAAAATACGGGTCGTTACATTAGCCAAAGCTTGAAGACCGTAGATGTAAAGCTTGGACTTTCCTTTTTGAGCTATGGCTATGGTCAAACACTTATTAGGGATTTATGTCATTTTATTTTCAGTGTTCCTTCTTTATGTTTTCAAGACAGATGAAAAGTTGTAATAATTTGGAAGGTTGAAACAGTTGTTGAATTGTTGTGTTAAACAAGTATTTATGAAATAATATTGATCTTTTTCCATTGCATAAATTTTCTGTCTTGTAATTTATTAGTATCTTGCACCTTAAAACGCTCCACCGAAGTTAAGGCATTCCCTTTGAGAGTGACCTTAACGAAGGTGGGGTGTTACACTTGGTATCAGAGCTAAAGGTTACCAGATCGGATAAAAAATTTTAAACTATTTTTCAAAAAGAAGTCATAAAGAAGCAATTTCAAGAAAAAGTGTTAATTTAAAAAGGCATGATCCCCAAAGCCATATGCACTATCTTTCTATCCTTCGTTTTGAATCTTTCCTTTTTGTTTTAGCATGTCTGGGGATCTTAACCTTCTAGACGGTGTACCGATACCTGGCTGGTTCAGAAGATACCTAGAAGCTAGGGCCAATGACGCGGGCCCAATAGACATTCCTCCTCCCCCAGCTGCTGCTCCTCCTCCTCCTCCGAGAGGAAATTCTTTCTCAAAGATCTGTAGAGACTTAAGATCCATGGGTGGAAAAGACTTTAAGGGGAGCGAATCAATCGTGGAAGCCAGAAACTGGCTCAAGGAGATTGAGTACTTGTTCATTATCTTTGAAGTAGATGAGAGGCAGAAACTACAGTTGGTGGTGTGGTTGCTCAAAGACGAGGCCTCCTTCTGGTGGGAAGTCACTAATGTTGAAATACCGATAGAGAATTGGGAGGACTTCAGGGCGAGATTTGAAATGAAGTTCCTCTCACAAGCTGAGCAGATTCTGCAAATGGAGAAGTTTCTATCACTTAAACAGGGCGGCTTGTCGGTCAAAGAATACGTCAATAAATTCAACCAGCTTGCTCGATTTGGACTGGAGTTAGTAAACACTCCACACAAGAAGGCTCTCTGCTTTGCCAAAGGACTGAATGAGTCACTGCAAGGTTTGGCAATGTCCCATATACCTATGGGAGCGACTTACGAGAGACTGGTGGACATGGCTCTGTTGCAAGATGAGAACAAAGATGGCAAGAAGGAGGTGAAGAAGGAAGAGCCTCAAAACAAGAAAGGAGATGGATCTCAGAACAAGAAGACAGGCCCTAAGAAAGGCGAGAAGGATAATAAATCCCGTAAGAAGATGAAGTGTAATTTTTGTGGGATACCTAGACACTTGGCTAGGGACTGTAGAAAGAAAAAGAGGAAATTGGGCGCTTGTTTCAAGTGCGGGGATACTGGACACCTGTCTAAGGACTGCCCAAAAAGGCAAGGGCAGGGGCAGAGGACTGGATCATCTTCTGGAGGGCAAGTTCACGCTCTCGTTTCACCTCTGCAGGAACGAGGTAGACATATTTCTGTTGAGAGTTTAGTTTATATGTTTGATAATCCTGTTCGTACTCTCTTTGATTCTGGCGCATCACACTCTTTTATATCTACTGCTTTAGTTGAATCTCTGCACCTAGACACCCATATAGTAGAGGATCCCTTAGTTGTTTCAAATCCAATTTGGGGCTCAGTTTATTTGTCAATGATTTGTTTGGATTTGGAAATCTCTATTTTTAGCATTGGGTTTAAATGTAATGCTTATGTTTTGGGCTTCACGGGCTATGGGCTGATTCTAGGCATGGACTGGCTATCCAGTAATGATGCCGTCCTCGATTGTGAAAAGAGAGTGGTTAGACTCATGACTCGCCTCGGTAACACTCTCGAAATCTCTTGTAATCCCATGAATTCTATTATGCTGAGTTATCTAGAATCTCTTGATGCGTCAGTTGAGAATTTGCAGCCTGCTAGAGTGGTCCATGAATACTCGGATGTGTTTGAAGAGGTAAAGGGCTTACCTCCGAAGCGGGAGATAGACTTCTGCATATACCTCGTTGACAATGCAAAACCCGTTGCTTTACCCGTTAGACACATGGCTCCAAGGGAGAGAAAAGAACTCAGCAAGCAAGTTAAAGAGCTGCTTGAAAAGGGGTTCATAAGACAGAGTATTTCTGAATGGGGTGCTCCAGTAGTGTGTTCACGACCAAAGCCGATGGTTCACTCCGCCTATGCGTGGATTATAGGGAGCTGAACAAGCTGACCAAGAAGAATAGGCACCCACTCCCAAGAATTGACGATCTGTTTGATCAGCTCGTAGGTGCATCCATTTTCTTCCAACTAGATCTGGCTACCGGGTTTCATCAGCTAAGAGTGGTTGAGGATAGCATTGACAAGACCGCATTTAGGACACCGGATGGTTACTTCGAGTGGCTTGTCATGCATTTCGGCTTGACAAACGCACCTGCCTATTTCGTGGACTTGATGAGCAGGGTGTTCCGTGAATTCCTCAATAAGATTGTGGTGGTCTTCATGGACGATATTTTGATATTCTATATAAGTGAGGAAGAGCATGCTCAGCACTTAAGGGAAGTCATGGATACTCTCCGTGCACATCAGTTGAAAGCCAAATTCTCCAAATGCCATTTCTGGAGAGAAGAAGTTAGATTCCTTGGACATGTGGTTCCAAAGAGGGGTTAGACGTGGACCCCACAAAAGTGGTTGCTGTACAAGATTGGAAGATTCCACGAAACACAACTGAAGTCCGAAGCTTTCTCGGGCTAGCAAGCTTTTACCGGAAGTTCATCAAAGACTTTGCGAAAATCTCAGCTCCACTTACAAGGTTGACGAAGAAGAACCTTGTTTTCGCTTGGGATTTGGATTGCGATATTGCTTTCCAACGCTTGAAAAGGGCTCTAACAATAGCCTTAGTTCTGACATTGCCTGATGGGAGCAAGATGTTTACCGTATACACAGATGCACGTGGTACAGGATTAGGCACTGTCTTGATGCAAGAAGGGAAGGTAGTAGCTTATGGTGGAAGGCAGTTGAAAGTACATGAGAAAAACTACCCAACCCACGAACTAGAATTGGCGGCCATCATTTTTGCTCTTAAGTCTTGGCGCCATTATCTCCTAGGTGAAAAGTTCGAATTGTTTACTGAACATAAATCGTTGAAGTAACTTTTTTCGCAGAAAGATCTCAACTTGAGGCAGCAAAGATGGATGGAGTTTCTTGCCTCATATGATTTTGAGATTTCCTATACTCCTGGCAAGGGCAATGTGGTAGCAGACGCTCTAGGTAGAAAGAAGATGACATTAAGCCCTCTCTTTGTAGAAAGGCAAAGCTTGGAGTACATAGCCAACTTTGACTTTAGAACCTCCTCTGAATTTGTACCTGGCTTGTTAGCAACACTGGAAGTGCGGCCTACACTTTTTGACACAATAGGAACCACACAACGTGAGGACCCTCAGCTAGTAGATGTGATAGATAAGCTGATTAAGGGTGAGGCTTCGAGTCACCTCAATAGATACTCCATCGATGATAAGGGATGGTTAAGACGGGATGGAAGGCTATGCGTCCCACAAGTAAGAGATTTAGTGAAAACAGTTCTAGGAGAAGCACACCATTCAAAGCTGACCATACACCTAGGCGGAGACAAAATGTATAAAGACATCAAAAGAGTTTTCTTTTGGAATGGCATGAAGAAGGACGTAGCTAAATTCGTTTCTAAGTTCATGATATGCTAGCAGGTCAAGGAGGAGCAGAAGAAGCCTGGTGGTTTGCGTCATCCTCTAGAGGTCCCACAGTGGAAATGGGATAGCATTTCGATGGACCTTATTGATGGGTTGCCTAGGTCAAGAAGAGGTAATACCAGTATTTGGGTAATAGTGGACCGGCTCACAAAAAGTGCTCACTTTATACCTGTCAAAAGTAGAAGGATTGCCTCATCTCTAGCATCTCTATATCTTAAAGAGATAGTTCGACAACATGGGATACCTTCCAGCATAGTAAGCGATCGAGACCCTATCTTTACAAGCGAGTTCTGGAAGAGTTGACTAGAGGTTATAGGCACACAACTATGTTTAAGCACGGCCTACCACCCCCAAACCGATGGACAGACGAAAAGGGTGAACAGAGTCTTAGAAGACCTCTTGAGATTGTGTGTTCTTGACTTTGGAGGGACATGGGAGGATCATCTTCCTCTAGTGGAGTTCGCCAACAACAATAGCTACCAAGCTATAATAGGCATGACACCCTTCGAAGCCTTATACGGGAGACCGTGTAGATCACCAACCTGTTGGTGGGAATCCACAGATAAGCTTATACTTGGGCCAGACATGATTAGGGAAACCTCAGAAAAGGTGGACCTAATAAGAAGACGAATGAAGACTGCTCAAGACAGACAGAAGTCCTATGCAGATAAAAGAAGGACCGACCTTGAGTTTGAGGTTGGAGACAAAGTGTTCCTTAAAGTATCTCCTTTGAGGAATGTTGTTCGCTTTGGATCCAAAGGGAAATTGGCACCTAGAATCATAGGACCATTTCCTATCATTGAAAGAATTGGGACGATGGCCTACAGATTAGAGCTACCTGAAAAGTTGGCTGGAGTTCACGATGTCTTTCATGTTTCTCAACTACGGAAGTGCTTACATGAGTCAGCGGAAGTGGTGGAACCAAAGATATTAGAAGAGGTAGAAGTGGAACGAGAAGAAACAGTGAGAAGAATGCCAACTCGTATCTTGGGAATGGAAGTCAAAAAGCTACGCAACCATGAAGTCAAGCTTGTTAAAGTACAATGGAGTGACAATGAAGAAGATGTGACTTGGGAGACCGAAAGCAAGATATGTGCAGCCTACCCTTATCTTTTTGAGGGTACATCTCTGATCTCTCCTTTATCATAAGTTTGTTCATGCTTAGTTATCTTCTCGGTCCTATTTCTTGATCCTCAGTAGAAATCAATGGATGTAAACATGTATTTGAAACATGTTATGGTTGATGGTTGCAAAGTGGTTGCTAGTGATTGCTGGTTGATGCATATGCACATACACATTAGGTTCTAGGTCGGCTCAATCACTTTCATATTGCATTTGCATATGAACACATGAAATTGTATGTGGATTGAAACTTGATGTGTTATCATATGGACGTTGCATTTGCATGAATGATTGTGCACTCATGTAGTATTATGAATAGGAAAAATTGCATACATAATAGACTCATGGCACTATCATGATTTGCATTAAGGAGGTCAACTGGATCTGTAGACCGCCTGATTTTGCACTAGATAAGAGACATACACACACTCTGCATATGTTCATATGGCATTAGAAGTCTTTTAAGGACAATGGATGCTTGTGGATGATGGATGAGTAGATGGCTTATTGGATCTTAAGGTGCATTCTTCTTAACTTGAAGATTTCGGGGACGAAATCCTTTAAGGAGGGGAGAATGTAACACCGCGAATTTTCTGAGAATATTAAAATTAACAAATTCAAGAACACTTAATTTTTAGAAGAAGAATTAAGTGAAATGGGTTGCACTATTACGTTCGTCTCAAAATTTTGGTCAAGATAGATATTTGGTTTGCATAAAACGGATACCTTATGAAGAAGTTATTAAGCCTTGAAGTTTGTATGCATATGAGAAATATATATATATATATATATATATTAAATAAATAAATATGCAAAAAAGTTCAAAACAACGAATCAGGAGGGGGAATAACTGAACCGACTCATTTTTGAGGTCGACCTAAGCCCCACTGGGTCGACTAGGGGTTGATTCAGGGTGTTTGACTATCAACCCGTGGGCCGATTCGCTCTAAGGCAGATGTGACATCTGATTGGTTCTGATGGACTCCTTGCTGAGTCATTAGAGCTGATGTGGCTATTCTATCTTGTTTGAATGGTTTTGATTTGCTCTAGGTTAATCTGATGGTTCCTATTAAATCAAACTTCTATATAAGGAACCTAATACCTCAACCCTAAATCATATTAAAAAACAAATGAAGAGCCGTCATGCTGCCATTAGACAACCTCGAGTAGTCGCCGTTCAACTTGAAGTAAATTAAAAGAGATAAACAGAATCAAATCAAAATTAAATTAAACAACGATTGTCTACATCAAAGGCGAGTATTTCAAATTCAGAATACAGATTCCAGAAATCAAGATTGTCTTTTGTAAGTGTAGTTATCTTTTAGATGTAAACAAATTTAAGACTTGATTTGATATAAAGTGAAAAATAGAATTATACCATGTTGTATAATATTGACGATGCTAATTCATGTTTGTTTCATGTGGTGATTTTATCATGAATTGTATTGGAATGTTTGTGGCTTATTGGACTTGGTGTTGGATCTATTAAAGATTGAGAATGAAACTATCAATATCATATGCAAGTTATATGTTTCATGTTAAGATCAACATATGTATGTTTATATGATTAATGTAAGTTGTATGTATTATGTTAGAACCAAGTCTAGATCTACATATATATATATATATATATATATATAATCATATGCTTTATGTTAGATCCATATACCTATATATATGTTCATACGTTCATTTGCATGTTACAAGTTTTATGTTGGATCCATGTCAAGATCTATCTAGGTTCATATGATCAATGCAAGTTATATGTTTTATGATAGATCCAAGTCACGATCTAATTACACATACGTTCATATGCAAGTTACATGTTAGATCCAAAACTAGATCTATATTTATATGCACGTTTGTAAAGTGGACTTATGCAAATTCACCTTGTTAGATCTAGTTCACACCTATATGTTAATGTTAAAATTATACATGCCTTGGGATTGGACATGTCATGATTATGTCATATGCTAGTTTAAAATTGAGGTTATGTTCACACATGCCTAGATCTACATATTAACATGTTTTAGGCTTATGATTATCTAAGTCTAAATTATATGCAAGTTCATGTGACATGTTAAATTATATTAATAAAGTTTTATGCAAAATTTACATGTTTGGTTGAATCTATATTATGCATGTTCCCTTATTTACCTCTTGTTTATAAATTGGGCTAATATGCGGGCCCAATGACTTTATGTGATTATTACGAACGAACAAACGGGGGTAACGTTGGGATAGTTATTAAATCAAAACATGTTAATAATGTAGGTTGGCCCAAAACCATGTAAATGGTTAAGGCCATGAATGGTATAATTTATACCATTAGTCTTGAACATAATTAAAATATGTGACATGAAACACTTGTAGAAAATTCACATATATAAAATGTAAAAGATGAATATGCCTAACCCGAGGTTAGACTGAGCTGTGGTGTAAACCTGCCCAGAACCGACCGACACATCCAGTAAACACAACAATACCTGTCTGATGTGAGAGGTTAGTGCATCAAGCCCAGAAAGACTCGAGGTTAGACTGAGTTATGGTGTAAAACTGTCCGGAACCGACCGGCACATCCAGTAACCACAACAATACCTGTCCAATGTGAGTGGTTGGTGCTTTAATTAATTAGTTAATTAAAGCTCATGAACAATCAAGCTAGAAATGGCGAGGTTAAGTAATTAAGGGAACACTTAACCAACTTAACATGTTAACAAGACAAGATTGGTGGGGTTAAGTAATTGAGGAAACACTTAACCAACTTAACATGTTAACTAGACAAGATTGATAGGGGTAAGTCAAACCAGGGACACTTAACCATTTTAGCATGTTAACTAGAAAACCCTAGTAACGGGGACCCGTTTCAGCAGTAACCCACATGGATGTATCAAGGTACCTAGAACTAGGCAAGGTAGGGCACGATTACTGGGCTGAATATAAGCGGTCAAAAGGGCGGCGGTTAGGTGCGTCAGTGTAGGTTCCGACGGAGTACGGGCCTGCACGGGCTCTGGAGTGTAAAAAGCAGGCACTGGGCACCAGGCGTACACTTGTGCATCTTTGAATAGTGTCAAGGTTGCCACTATAGGACTTGATACTCCCTATACTGGAACCAGCACAAGTACTTAAAAATCACATGGGGCCGCATGACACCGGGAATACATGAATGTGAGTAGGAGCCGATTAATACATGAATGGGATCACTTTATCATGAACATACATTGCTAGTTGAACAACTCTTAGTGGGTGTAGAGTAGTAAAAGTGGGTGCGATAGCCAAATCTAGTTAAAGCTTACTTTACCTCGTTTTAGGACTACCATATCCTTGTGGTATCATTCTAAGTTTAGTTTATTCATGTCATAGTCTTTTACTTGTTTACATGCTATAAAAAAATGGGCTTACCAGACTTATTTCTGACCCATTTTCCTTTCGCTTCTTTTCTTCCGTCCCCCACCCCCCCGGTCTGTAGGGAGGAAACACTTCTACTTAGTCCAGGTTAGCTAGAGCTTGAAGACTGTAGATGTAAGGCTTGGACTTTCCTTTTTGAGCCGTGGCTGTGGTCAAGCACTTATTGGAGATTTATGTCATTTTATTTTCATTTTTTCTTCTTTATGTTTTCAAGACAGATGAAAAGTTGTAATAATTTGGAAGGTTGAAATAGTTTTTGAATTGTTGTGTTGAACAATTATTTATGAAATAATATTGATCTTTTTCCACTGCATAAATTTTTTATCTTGTAATTTATTAGTATCTTGTACCTTAAAACGCTCCACCGAAGTTAAGGCATTCCCTTTGAGTGTGACCTTAACGGAGGTGGGGTGTTACAAAAAGGAATATTTATTTGGAAAATAAATATAATTATAAAAGGAATATTTATTTGGAAAGTAAATAGAATTATAAAAGGAAATATTTGGAAAATGAATAGAATTTTATAAAAAGAAAATTTTACATTAGGAAGGTTTAGACCCATGCTTCACACATGGGTGTGACATGTTATTGATTTAAAGTAAATATTTTGCGAACAAAATATTATATAGGAATTTGTGGTTTAATTCGGAATTTAAACGGAATTACAGAAAGTAGAAACTGACTGGAAATTAGTTGAGATGAATGGCTTTTTGGATATCGATCTGATGTTGGTTTCGGCCTTCGGGGTTTATACTTGGGAAGTTGTTCTCTTACTAGTCTACAGTTAGAGACTAATAGAGGTGGGAATATATTGATGCGTATATCAGAAATGGAAACTTTTTCCAAAGTTAATAATGTATATTTTCTAATTTTAGAAAATAATGAATTTATGAATATATGGAAACGATAAATGGGAAATTGCGAAATGAAATGATGATTGATCGGTAAGATTTCCATTTGGAAATATGACTGTTGTTTGTACACGTGTTTTCCATTAATAGTTAAATAACCAACTATCAAAGTTTTTGACCATTTCTGTTGTCAATACGGAGAGACCGGGATCAGATTTATTATTTAAAAACCACTCTGTATGGACATTAGCGTTGCAAATCAAATATGATGAAATAATTGAAGATAGAGTTTGTGCAAGGGTTGTTCAGGCAAATCCTAGGTAGAAATTTCCTAAGATGGGTTTACAGAATAGTGCCTTCGGTTTGTCCAGTCCAGGGACAACCAGTATGGAAGGATGTCTGACAGAGTATATTTAATAGATCGCGTAAGTTGATCTCTTCAAATGTATTTACGTTTGGTGGTAAAGGAATTCGTTTCTCTTAGTTGTATACCTGTGATATTTTTGGGGAGATTAATTTGTGATTTGGCGGGTATGACAATGTGACATTCAAAGTGAAGAAAGGCGTGGTTTGTAAAAGGATACGTTATGGTCTCTAGCCTTACAACCAGGAAATGGTATAAAATCGGGTAGGTCGCATGGCTAAGTGGTTAGCTGCCAATTAGAGTGTACTGTCACCTGATCTAGAGAAATTCCATTTACTTCTATAATCTATTTTGATGTTGTCTCTTTCGGGAAATGGTTACTGATCCCAACCGTTGGTGATAATACGTTCGGTACACTCAAGCGAAATGAGTGACCGGTCATGTTTAGCCTGGGTTACATGATGTTCTCGTTGAACCCAGTGTTTTCCTCTCTAGAGATCACTGTCGGAAGGTGGTCCCATACCTTGCCAGTTGGAATTCATTAACCAATAAGCGCCTGCGGTTTTGATTATACATTATGTATGTAGAACGTGAGATGAAAGCGTTCTGCTAGATGATTATTATATTGTGGTTGATAGACACTATCATAATATCAAGGGAGTTTTGATATAAAAGATCATTGTTTCTTGCAAAAGGGTTTTTGATGTTAAATCAAATGCTTTGGATTCTCATATGGGAAAAACCCGTTACGTGTTATACGGTGTGATTTTATGAGATATCATTTATTTTCTCAAACCATTTTAAATTGTTTACTCACACCAGTCCCATGATTGACCTGGAGATTATTTTGTTTTGTTTTCCCTAAACTCTTGGGTGCTCAAATTTGTACGGGCAGTCAAGTAGTCAGGATTTTACAGATATACTTAGAGCTTGGAGCAGGACGCTTTAATTTTTATAACAATTGTTTATCTCCGCTATGTTGTACTCCGATAAATGTTATTGTATACATATACTGGTTTTATTTCAAAGTTATGTAATATTTTATTCATTCCGCTGTGAGATTCGTGTTAATCTAATTCTGTTGTTGTGATCTTCTTCTTCTATTCTAATTTTATATTTTATCCATTCTCACCCTCTAAATTATTTCTGTTAACTATCTGGTATTTCCAATGCTTGGATAGTCGACATTGAGTTTATGTCGATAACCAAGGTCGCAAATACCCCTGGTCGTTACAGTGGCATCAGAGTTGAAGGTTAAGTAATTACCTTGGCTCTATGGCGTGACTCAGTAGAGATATGGTTAGCAATACCATAGATTGAGTTTAAGTGTATATATATGAGCGTGTATTTGTTGTTCAATATAAAATGATTTTATATTGTGGAGATTTATTGATTGAGTTGTTTATGTGCTCTGGTCGACCAGTTTGATCCACTGTATCAGTAGGAGTTAATAAACACTTGAACACGATGAACCGACATGGTATGTTTTGAAAAGAGGGTAAATGAAATAATTTTACCCAAAATATAATTTGTTATAAAAGGAATCTATATATTAGAATTATTATAATATATAGGATGTGTTGGTTGTTATTATAATCAGATGAGATTATAAATTGAAATGGTTATATAAATAACCAATTAGAATTCATATAAGTGTAATATATGAAATCATATGAATTAAATCTGAATTTAAATTAGAATTGGAATTAAAATTCCAAAAAAAAAATATGAAAAGTGTTTATAAATGGAATTGGATTAAATATATGAGAATTTGAAAATCCTGGGAGATTTTAAATTGTTTACAAGCATTGTGAAGGATATTTTGAAAGTGATTTCAAAATGAAGGTGTTTAAATATGGTTTTGAAATTGTTATAGTATTGAACTCACTTCGATAGCGGGAAAATAACCCTGATGATGATGGCTACATCATCAGTGTCATTTTCGAGTTACTAAGTGACGGATTACTACCAAAGAGATTGTTTTCGAATTATTTTTGGAAAAAGAGTTGTTTTGATATTCTGAAATGAATATTTGATTTTTGAAAAGCAAAGCTGTTTAAAAACTCCCAGAAATGGATTGTTTGAATTAAAATAAATTAGATGGAAATTTGTGAAATTAAATTGAAAATCAAGAATGGTACTTGAGATTGATAATGGAATTTGGCTTGGATAAACGAATGGTTGTGTTGGAGATAAAAGTGATTTGAGTTTGATTGGGATGACATTGGTATATGTTGAATTGGTAGCAGATGGAAAGGATATAACGGTGTGCCCGACAAAAAGGTACAAGTTTATTTTTTACATGAGTTTGGTGATTTATGAGCCAATTTGACAAGACTTGTAACACCCCGTAATTCTGTTAATATTAATGCCACAAATTTAAGAATAACTAATTACAGATGTGAGAATTAAGGGAAACGGGTTACGCGGTTGCGTTCATCTCAGAAAAATACGCGAAATAGAGTCCGAAATTTCGAAAATCGGTGTCAGTATGACCAAGATATGGCCTTCAGAAGTTTCACGAAAAATCAGAAAAACGAAACAGATTTCAAAAATGCGGAAAACGAGCCAGGCGGGAAAATTCCCGCCCAGACCAGGTCGACCTGGGGGTCGACATGGCGGTCGACCTGGAGGGAACCAGGTCGACTTGGGAGTCGACCCTAGGGTCGACCTGGGGGTCGACCTCCCTGGTCGAGCCAGGTCGGCCTAGGTGCACCTGGATGGGTTTTTGGGCTGTTCTGGTGAGCCTATGACGAATTCTGACGGTTCTGATCTGTTTTAGGGTTTATCTAAAGGCCAAAAACAACTAACTACACCTATAAATACATCCTAAGACCTAGCCTCCTCTACACACAATTCTATTCTGCTTCTTCTCTGCCTCTGTTCTGATAAAAATAAAAATGGCGTCGCTACTCTGCTAGAATCAAAACTAGAAGTCAATCAACATCATCCTAAATTCAAATTTGAGATAAAAGCTTCTGCAACAATTCTGTAACAACTAAAGTTCATTCTTTAATCCAATCAAGGCAAGTACAGTTATTTTCTGCTATAAACATTAATTATAATTCTGATATGTTTTTAAATCTGAATCTGAGATTGTATATCTGTCAGATCTGTCTTTCTGTGACTGTTCTGTATCCCTTTCTGCTTCCTTTCCGTTTCTATAGCTAGGCTACCATGAGCCTGTGCCTAATCTCATAAGAGATTAACGTATGAACGCAAATTTTGGGACAAATAATGAATGATGCGAAATTTGACAAGACTGAATTGAACGTATGACTTTAGATCTGAGGCATAAAATATATTGACATATGACTTGGGATTGGATGCATGAATTTGACTGTAAACATATAATTTATATATGTTGTATGCATAGTGTACGTTGTAATCTAGATCTGTAACTAATTAGAGAAATGAACATATGTTATTTAGATCTGTTATTAATTAGAAAAATAAGCATATGATGTAAACTAGTTTTAGACCTATGCATATTCTGTGATAAAAGAAGAAGATATGGAAATTTAGGTGTAAAGATTTACATTAATTAGTATATCTATTATTGTGATTACACCTAAATAGGGATTTTTGGATATACGGCATGCATTGAAATCAATGGTTATATTTGGTATAATTTATATGTGAATCTGCTGTAAAATGCTAGTTTAACAAGAATTGGAACATATGTTATATGGCAAATTATGTCCATATTCTGCGCTTATGCAAACATGGAGTATATGTTCATATTGTGAATCATGACCAATATGTAGGTATATGAATTTAGGCCAATTTATGATTAGGCAAGGCATGCAAATAGAATCTTTAGAAATATTAAATTTGCTAAATCTGCTAATTTGCCAAGTTGCCTAAACTGCTAGTTTTGTTATATTGCCTAGACTGCTAATTAGATTGAAGTGCCTAATCTGTTAAATTTGTCGGTTGAAATTCCTAACCTGTTATATGCCAAAATCTGCTAAGTTGCTAAATTTGTTAAATCCGTTAAGTCATATAATCTGGAAAATCTGTTATCTGCTAAAATCTGTTATCTGCTGTGTTGATATAATCATCCTGTTATTGATATAATCTGAATTGGCATATATATTGGGCGTGCGCATAAACGGTAAATTATTAATTAATTGGCCGCAAAGATAAACGTGACTAACTCGAGGTTAGAATGAGTTTGCGGCGTAATTCTGCCCGGAACCGCCCGGCACATCCAGTGGCCGCAAACAATAAGTTCTAATGCGAGAAGTTAGTCATAACCTGCTTAAGACACGAGGTTAGGTCTGGCTTGTGGCAGAAGTCTGCCCGGAACCGCCCGGCCCATCCAGCGGCCACAAGCTAGCGACCTAATGTGAGAGGTCTGGGCATTAATAATTAATTAATGCAAGACAAGAATGACGTCTAAAACGTATTGGGGGAAAATAGGGTTAAACCAACTGGATTAATAGGTGTAGTAAACCCGTCCATGAATCTGTAGGCCCAACACAAAGTTAGACAAATCTGAAAAATCTGTACATCTGATCTGTTAGTCTGAAAACTTGTTAACTTAATCTGTGAACTAGTAAATCCGAATTATGTATGTCTGAACTTGTAAACAAGTTAATCTGAGATCTGTTAGTCTGGGGACACAAGGTTAGGAGGGGAATTACTTGTGTCATCTGTTGTCTGGGACCCATATTAGTCAGTAACCCTTTCTGGTATCAAAACTTTGACCCAACAGTAGGTAGGGTCCGGGCACGCTTACTGAACTAATTATAAGTGGTTCATTCTGATAATGGCGAGGGGTGTTGATGGTGCGTTCCAACTGGGTCATGTGTGTGCATGGATCCCGGTCTGCCTCTGAGGATGTAAGACGCCGTGACATCTGTAAATAGGTCTGTGCCAATTGGTTGTCACTTTAGGAAGTGATACACCCTACTGTGGGGCCGACACAGGATATTTATGTATTAGGGAGCCGATCACTTGGGGTAGGGTTTTAGGGTACACTTAGTTCTGTCTGTTATTGTTGGTACCGTCTGTTTCTGTTGGGTGGTAACACCTGTCTGTTTCTGCGTGGTACCATCTGTTCGGGTGGTAAAGGCCCATTACTAGTGTACACCTAATTCTACATTCTGTTTCCGTAGGGATTAATCTGTTTCTGCTTCTATCTGTTTCTGATCGGGTAGTAAAGGCCCATTATTAGCATTCTATTTCGGTTAAAGTATTCTGTACCCGTTCCTTCTTCAATTTAGACATTAGGGTGACACCTAATCTTGCTATACTAGTATTAGTGTAGAGAAGTGTAAAACAATAGTTTATGTCATTCTGTTTTTCTGTTATATCTGCTACACCTGTTACAGTTATCTCACATCCAGTTTTATGTTCATATCATATTATTATTATCTGTTCATATGCTGAAAGTCACTGGACTTGCCAGACCTTTTGTCTGACCCTTGTTGTTTTGCCTCCTTTCTTCCGTTTCCCCCCAAGTTATCCAAGGAGGGAATACTTTAGCTTGATCCGGATTTCTCTTTGCTTGAAGTGCTTAAAGTACGGCTTGGCTCTGTATAGCTTCCGTTCCATGGGGATTATGATTTTAAACCATGCATTTTGAAGGCTTTTGTACAAGACTGATATTTTGTACTTGAATTCTGAGATTTGAAAGGATGTAACCATATTAATTTCTGTTTCCGCTGTAATAAAGTTAAAATTTTGCAAGTACTGTTTTATCTGTCTTGTAAGTTTCTGTTCTGTTTACTAAAATGCTCCACCAAAGTTAAGGCATTCCCTTTGTGAGTGACCTTAACGGAGGTGGGGTGTTACAAGACTCTTGGCGTTTTGATTTTCTCTTGGATTGGGGAAGGCCTAGAGAGGCGAGTTGTAGTTGTACCGATTGAGACGTACAAAAGAGGTGCTGGCAAAAAAATTCGAAAATTCCGGGTGTTAGAAATTTTTCAAAATTTTTGTCAATAGAAATGAATTAATAATTTAGTTGAAATTAATTGGTTCAGTTGAAACAAAAGTTAAGAAGTAAACAAATAATTTTTACCCAGTTAGTAGGGTTTGTTTTCTATCTTAGCAATTTCGAGGATGAAATTATTTTAAGAGGGAAAGAATGTAACGACCCATATTTTCAACGGATAATAAATAATTTATTTAATTATTTAAATAATGGTTTGGTAATATAAAATTATTGTTTAATTAAATAATATTGAATATTTAATTAATATAAATAATAGAATAGTATATTTAATTTTCGAAATAGTCGAAAATAGTGGAATTCACGAAATTGTGTGAATTGGATCATTTATAATATATATTTCAGTTTAGAGAGTTGAATTATATCAACAAATTTATTATTTAAATGAAGTTTGAACGTATAAAGTATATTATAATTATAATTGAGCTCGAAATGGCACGGAAGTTCGTAATTGGACGATTCGAACTTTAAACGAATGTACAGAATCCGTTTTAAGTCGAATTTTTGTGAAACAAGAAACATTCGGAGCTAGTGAAGTACATTTTTCTAATGAAAGAGAAGAATCGAGATTTCGTCGTGTAGATTGTGAGTTATGTCCAAATCAAATTTTAAAATAGTCGCTATGGAATTCCTTTATAATTTATAATGATTTATATTATAAAAGGGTTTTTAATTTAAGTTGGGTATCGATTTAACACTGGATTTGAAATACCGAGATATAAATTCAGATAGGAATATTTTGGAGCTATTTGATATTCTATGTGAATATATATGATAATATTAAATTATTAATATTAAATTATTATTTTTTTAAATATATTAATATTTAATTGGCTTATTTAAACCTTAGAAAATAGCCATTTTTCAAACAACCTCCGTTTTTGACAAAACTAATTTTGTTGGATCCGGAATATTAAATTATTGTTAGATTTCAATTTTCGAAATTTTTGGAGTCAATATGTGGCCATACGGGATTTTAATATGAAATACAGTCGATAATTTGACTTTAAAAATACGCTGTTTGAGCAAACAGACTCGGAATTCGACGAAACAAGTTTCGTTGGGTCCGTAATGTTGAAGCATAGCTGCGCGTCCATTTTCATCGAATTTGGATAAGTTATGTGATCATAGGAATTTTTAAATAGTGAATGAAGATAACGATTGATTACTAATTAATAAAATATTAAATATAAAAATAATATTTTCTCTCTATACATAACCCTCTTCAGGTCAACAACCCTAATTCATTTTAAATATTCAAAATTCATCAAAATTGCCAAAATAAAAATTTTAAATTGGCTCAGATTTCCGGGTTATTACAATAAGAAACCAAATAAACATCATCATCATCACTGCTCTTAGAATTTGCACCTCCTTCCTTGGGTATTGACCTATGCTTCTGATAGAATGCAACAGTACGCTCATGATCGACGCTAGTCTATGAATTAGAAAAGCGCGACATTTGTAATAAATTCTGCAAGCATACAGGTGTGTAGCATACAGGTCGAACACAGGGAGGTTTAATTAAAACTTATTATTTATTTTTTTCTTGGGCGTGTTAGACGAAGCTGGAGGTTGATTTTGCAAAACAAAACAAAATAAAAAGTGAAACTACAATTAAAAGATGCAATTAAATTTACTGCAGATTCGAGTCTAATCAGATCTGTAATAAATTCAATGATTAAAGATAAAATAGAACAATGGAAATAAAATTGCAGAACAGAATTAAACGAACAGAAAATAAAAATTAGGATTACCGCTGAATCTAATCAGACGGTCAATCTCTAATGAAAAGAAATGAAAAATACAAATAGTGTTCTACCGAATCTAATCGTGTAGACAACACTAATTGCTAAGAAATTGAGAATTGCTTAAAAAGAAAAATGAATTTTATTGATGAAGAAGAGAATAGAATGAGATATATGATAGGATGGTGGCTACAATGCCATTACAAGGGTATATAGCCAAACCCCAACCCTAACCCTAATGATAAATGGGCCTGGTCATTACATCACCACTTAGTTTACAATGAGAAACATAAATGGGCCTTAGATAAATAAAGCAAATTTGGGCCTTTTCTCTTTTTCCTCTTGCTTCCTTGACATTTCTTCATTGATTTGTGATGTGCCAATCCTTGTTATCAATCCTTTTCTTGTCCAATAGCAACTAGATGTGATATCTTCATCTACAATTCTTCAAAATGCAGATACACAACAAATTGAACTCTATTTCTCTACATTTCTGGTTGCATGCGGGCTGGGTTGGAATATCTGTAAAAGTAACAAAACAATACCCAAGTAATATTTATTTATATACAAAAGACGAGATATTAGAGCATAAAATAAACACATTTCTATGTCAATCAAATACCCCCACACTTATCTTTTACTCGTCCTCGAGTAAAAAGAAAATGAAAAACTAACTAGATAGGTCACACTTTCGTAGGAAACACGAGATATTAAATCAAAAACTTGATCGTCGCTAATCTATGAGTCAGAAAAGCATGACATTTAAATTAAATTCTGCAAGCATACAGGTGTGTAGCATACAGGTCGAACACAGGGAGGTGTAATTAAAATCAAATTATTTATTTAATCTCTTGGGCGAGTTAGACGTAGCCTGGAGATTTTGTTGAAATAAAAACAAATTGAAATTGCGAACTTAGGATTATCGTTGAACCTAATCAACGATTAATCACTAAAGAAAGTAAATTGCAAAACAAGAACAACAATGCAGAAAATAAAAGTGCAGAATAAGAAGAACAACAAAAAGTAAATTAGGATTGTCGTTGAAACTAATCAAACGACTAATCACTAACAAAAAAATGTAAAATACAATTGGTGCTCTTCCAAAACTAATTGTGAAGACAACACCGATTGCTAAGAAAGAAAAATGCAGAAATAGTAAAAAGATGAACTTTTATTAATGGAGAATAGAATACAGAATAATGAGATAGGATGGTGGCTACAATGACATTACAAGGGTATTTATAGGGTAGATAGCCAAACCCTAACCCTAACCCTAATACAATGATATATGGGCCTTAGGGAATTCACAAAAGAGTTTACAATGAGAGTTTCAAATGGGTCTTAGTTAAATCTATTAAATTTTTGGCCTTTCTTCTTTTCCTCTTGGTTCTTTGACAAGCTTCCCTTGATTTGAAAAATTCTTGGTCTTTCTACCAATCATTTTCTTGTCCAACGGCAACTAGATGTGAGATCTTCATCTACAATTCTTCAAAATGTAAATATATACCAATTTGATCTCCATTTCTTTACCTTTCTGGTTGCATGCGGGCTAGGTTGGAATATCTGTAAAAGTAACAAAACAATACCCAAGTAATATTTATTTATATACAAAAAATAAGATATAAGAGCATAAAATAAACACATTTCTATGTCAATCAAATACCCCCACACTTATATTTTACTCGTCCTCGAGTAAAACAAAAATTAAAAACTAACTAGATAGGTCGCACTTTCGTAGGAAACACGATTGCATTGAGCGTATGCAACAAGACGTTAAACCTCTAGGTGTCCCTAGTAGGACGAGTGGTGTCTCGTGAGGGTTTTCAGCGGATACTACCCACAAAATCCAAATGCAGTATGCTATAATTCTAATGAAACTACATGAATGCAACGGACATATGCAAAATAAAAACAAACATGAAAACAAGACTTGTTTCTGAAGTGGTACAACAAATTAAGTTAACAGTTTCTAATCAGTTGATTGTACTTTAAATACCTCAACTTGTCACAAAATTTCAATATAAATCAAGTTTTCAAATGTTAAATTCCAGTTTGGCCAGTTAGTTCGGTCGATAACATAGTGCAGCCATGAAATAAAATCTTAGTTTGCTTGGCACAGTTTGTAAAGTGGTATTATTATTTTCTCATGTATGGCTAGTCCAATCAATAAGGTCAAGAAGTGTTTGGGCATCATCGCTTATTCTTTATTCTATGAAATTTTAAAATTTATGATTAAGTACATACACCTAACTTAGAAGACCAAGGTTTACCACCCATGCACTGCCTCGCGGACTAACGGAGAGTAGGTAAAGAGCTTGGCGGATTGTGCAGGCCGACTTTGACTTTGTCAACAACGTGTCGGTAATCCTTAGGTGTCCAATCTCATAAAATGAGACCAAGATATTCCAACACTGACTTTGTCAACAACATGTCGGATAGAGCTTGGCGGGTTTGCACACCAACGCTTGATATACAAGCAATGTTGGATACCCTTGGATTACTATTATTATTATTGAAATTATAAGCACAAAAGAGAGTTACGCGAATTCAACTTAACACAACTTAGTTTTAAAGATTCGAAAAGCCAATATAAGTATTTTAAGTCCTCCACTTATTTAAACAAAGTCTACAATATAGAATAGATTTCATGGCCATCATCTAAGAATCTCCCTATGTACCGATTACACTATTATCCCTCAAAATCAAACTTTTCATTATATTTCAAATTCGAATTTAGCTGAGAGAGAAAAATAATATCAACTGGCTAAAAATTGTAAACTTATTTTGTTGTATCAATTGAAAATGAGTCATATTTCAAAAAAAAAATGGCATGTTACTACAGTCTAAAATGCATGATGGTCCTATTTAAATGGATGAAATTGAAAAAGAAAGAAAAATAAAGAAAAAACGAAAATGAGTGAAATGCAGACTCCCCCCCACACTAGAACTAAACAGTGTCCACACTGTAAACACGTTTCCTAAATGTGAAAGATAGAACCCAAAGATGGATTGAATGTAAAATGATTTCTAAAACGAAATGCAATTTAACTATATGTAAGAAAGGATCATATGTACAATGATAAATGTGTTTGCGATGCATGCGACGCAAGGATTGCCACCAACTTTTTTCCCCATACATGGTTCTTGCCCTATGAGTCCCATTCCCACTATGTCTAGGCATGTTTTCTAACAAGCAAGAGTTTTTGAAAACCATCTCATCTTTATATCTCGATTTATATTCCAGTAAATGAATGTTCAGGGTCGTCCTAACATGAAGTTTTTCAACAAAGCTAACATTCCAAAAATAGTTCATGTGTTCAACAAATTTATCAGTGTAATTTTTCAAAAATTTGTGATCATATATAAATTCAGTGAAATCTGAAATCTGAGTGTTATTCAAGACTATGTGATCACATTTCTCAATTGACAACGTTTTTTCGACACTGACAATTTCAAGTTCGTTTGAAATTTTTTCAAAGTTAAAATTTTCGAACTCGTGACGTGAATCCACTTCTTCCTCATTTGGCAACTCATCCTCGTACAACCCAAAGAATTCATGTTCGTTAAAATCCTTTTCCAAATTTGAATTGAAAAATTCAACATTTTTATTTCGTTCAATTTCAAAATTTTCAAGTTTCTCGCAGCCCGGAAGAGGAAGATCAAAATCTAAACTTAAATCTTTTTCCTGAAAAGAATCAAAGTCTAAATCATTCGTTGAATTTTGAACAAATTCATTTAGATCGTCATTCTCAATTTTGAAAGTTGTTGTTTGAAAATTTTCAATATCAGTAAATAATGGATTATTTCCTGATTCATCGCATTGAATTTGATTTTGTTGCTCGAGTTGTTGTTTAAAACACGTCATTAAACAAAGAAGTTCATCAAGCTGTCTATCTTTTTCACCAAGCTGTCTATCTTGCTTTTCTACCCTCTCTCTAAGAATGTTAAGGTGATATTCTTCAGAATCGTTGATTTGAAAGCTCTCGTTGTGGATTTCTTGATTGTCAAAATTATAGTCCACATCAATTTCACAATCAAAATTATTTCCAATGTGGTGGTTGTTTGAATTTTCAGAAAAATGACAGTGATATTGGAAATCATTTTGATCATAGAAATTATATTCGTAACCAAAACTGTTAAAATTCGAGTGAAAATTGCAATTTTGGTTATTTTCATGATGTTGATATGAGCTATAATTTTGAAAATTTTGGTTTTCGACCCCATATTGATGTGGATCAAAGCTATATTGGGATTCAAAGCTATTTTGATGAGGATGTGGCTCGTAGTCGAAATTATTGAAGTTTGAATTGAAGTCGCCATTTCGATCATAACATTGAAAATGTTGGTCATTTTGAAAAATTTGAAAATTGTTGACATTTGGCTCGCAAAATTTTGAAAAATCTTGCTTCATGAGTTGCAATTCAAAATCATACTCTTCAAGAGGACGTCTACTCCGATTATTATCCCACATATCTCTCAATGATTTTTTTGAATCAGACATTTTAAAGAAGTCACGGTAAGACAGAAATTATTCTCGCTTCAAAATAATATAAAATACTAAGTTGTGCTCTATTAATTAACTGACTCAATTAGAAGGGGGAAGAGGGTCTTATGGCCGTTCACGTATAGTATAAATACTAAGGGATACGACCAATGTTTTACGGGTAGTATGCAACCTCTTTTGCTAAAAGTTCAATAAATTGAACTAATATATATCCGCGATCCAATTATACGAGACAGTCAACTTCACAAAACACCACTTTTCAATTATATTATTTTGAAAAATCAAAATTTTATTGTTGAAAAACGATGAGATTGATGATAGTAGCAATGGAAATTCGTTCCTCACCAAATATATTAAGAAAATTCAGTCACAGAATAAATTGCAGAAAATTAAAAATTGTACATAGCAAGCCGCTGCCCTGTAGATTTTTTTTACAACAATTGTCTATATTTTTTTTCTTTGCAGCAGAGCACCTGTAGAGTTAAAAGAAATTTACAGTGGGGTATGGCTGTCCATCCAGAAAAAACGAGTAGCGTCAATGATTGAAATCTCACTATTTGCAATTTCTTTTGATTTCTGAAATCTTGATTTGTTGCTTGAACTCCAGTCACCTTGTCCTTAGTTCGAAATCTCTTTTTTTTTTTTGGTTTTTTTTTGAATGAATTGAATAACAAAAAAAAGCACAAGAAAAAGAAACAAAGGAATTAATAAAAAAAAAGCTAACTTTTTGGAGAAGATGGTGCTGAAGTGTGGATTGAAAAAAATAAACTGTGGTGAAATGAGATTATGTGAGAGGAAGGAGTATTTGATTTGAGGGAAGAAATGAAGCAGGGAAAAATAATTGAAAAAAAAGAATGAATCTTTTTATGACTTTCCCTTTTTTTTATTGTTGAAAAAGTGGACAAATAGGAAAGAAACAAATGACAAAAAAAAAATGGGAAGAGAGATTTCAGGAAAAAAAGAGAATTGTAAAGGATGGAAGGAAAGTAATTGTAAAAGATTTGGAAAAGAAATTGAGAAGGGAAAGCAATAAAAGAGAAGACAAAAACAGAAAGAATTTCTTTTCTTTTGTTTATTGTTGTAAAAGTAGAAGATGATTTTTTTTTTGAAAAGAAAGGGAATTTGTAAGAGAAGAAAAGAAATCAAATGTATTGAGAACAAAAAAGACAAAAGAAGAAAGGAATTTTTTTTTGCAAAAGAGGAATCTTTTTTTTTTGAAATTTGTAAAAAGAAAAAGAATGTAGATGATTGGAAAGAAAGTGGAAAGATGGAAAGAATAAAGGAAAATTGAAAGTTGATTTTTTTTTAATGAAGGAGAGAGCCAGAAAGAAATAAATGAAAAAAAATTGAAAGAGAGATTGTAGTAGGTGAATGAGAAATGCAATTGGAAAGAGATAAAAAAAAGAATGCAAGTTTTTTTTTTATGAAAATTTGAACAAGAAGAAAGGGAAAGAAATGAATGGTAAAAACCCAAACAAAAAAGGAAAAAGAATTAAAAGAGGAAGGAAATAAGAGAAAAAAAGCAAGGTTTTTTGAGTAGAGAGGAAGGGTAGAAGAAATTGAGGAAAGAAATAAAAGCAGACAAAAACACGATAGAAATCAAAGTAGACAGAGAAGAAATTGCAAAAGTTTTTTTTTTGAAAGTTGTAGACAAAAGATGGAAACAAATAAAAAGAAAAGGAAAGGGAAAAGAAAAATGTGAAAATCAGCAAGGTGGTAGAAAGATGGAAAGAAATTGAAGAAAAATCAGCAACTTTCTTTTTTTGTATATATTTTTTTCTTCTTGAAGGAATTAGATTGGAAGAAATGCAAAATAAAAAGAAAAGAAAAGAAATAAATGAAAAAAAAGAAGGAAAATTAAAAGAAAAAGTGGCAAGATTTTTTTCCTTGTCTTAGAGATTATGATATCAGTATGTGATACACAATCAACTAATCAAGATTTTTATCTATATATATCTACAAGAAAACAATAGGAGAATAAAAGAAAATTTGGCAAGATTTTTTTTTTTTTACAAAATCAAACAAAAAAAAAACTAACACGAATCAGAAATTAAATAAATAATAAAATTCAATTGTTACCTCCCCGGCAACGGCGCCAAAAACTTGATCGACGCTAGTCTATGAATTAGAAAAGCGCGACATTTGTAATAAATTCTGCAAGCATACATGTGTGTAGCATACAGGTCGAACACAAGGAGGTTTAATTAAAACTTATTATTTATTTTTTTCTTGGGCGTGTTAGACGAAGCTGGAGGTTGATTTTGCAAAACAAAACAAAATAAAAAGTGAAACTACAATTAAAAGATGCAATTAAATTTACTGCAGATTCGAGTCTAACCAGATCTGTAATAAATTCAATGATTAAAGATAAAATAGAACAATGGAAATAAAATTGCAGAACAGAATTAAACGAACAGAAAATAAAAATTAGGATTACCGCTGAATCTAATCAGACGGTCAATCTCTAATGAAAAGAAATGAAAAATACAAATAGTGTTCTACCAAATCTAATCGTGTAGAAAACACTAATTACTAAGAAATAGAGAATTGCTTAAAAAGAAAAATGAATTTTATTGATGAAGAAGAGAATAGAATGAGATATATGATAGGATGGTGGCTACAATGCCATTACAAGGGTATATATAGGGTAGATAGCCAAACCCCAACCCTAACCCTAATGATAAATGGGCCTGGTCATTACATCACCACTTAGTTTATAATGAGAAACATAAATGGGCCTTAGATAAATAAAGCAAATTTGGGCCTTTTCTCTTTTTCCTCTTGCTTCCTTGACATTTCTTCATTGATTTGTGATGTGCCAATCCTTGTTATCAATCCTTTTCTTGCCCAATAGCAACTAGATGTGATATCTTCATCTACAATTCTTCAAAATGCAAATACACAGCAAATTGAACTCTATTTCTCTACATTTCTGGTTGCATGCGGGCTGGGTTGGAATATCTGTAAAAGTAACAAAACAATACAAAAGTAATATTTATTTATATACAAAAGACGAGATATTAGAGCATAAAATAAACACATTTCTATGTCAATCAGCTCATCTATCTGCTTCGCCAATTTACTCTTCTTCCAATCATTATGCTCATATAATTGTCTTAGTATCCGAGAAATCTCTTCCTTTAAGGATCTCCTATAAGCCCTTTGGAAATTAAGAGCCTATGAAATAATTCAAGTAAATAAGAAGTTCATGGCATAGAATAACAATAAGAAAATCCATTAACCATAACAATAAAACCCTCAAGTTTTTTTTCTTTCGAAAATTTATTAATATCCCAACATGATGGTGACAGTAGGTCTCGAACTCCCGACTTTTTATCAGGCATGAACACAGATTTCCAGTGCGCCACACAATGTTGACAGAAACCTCAAGTTATTAAGATTAGTATATTTTATTTTGCATACAAACACACACACACACACACACATATATATGTTTTGTGCATATGTATTTTCATACATATATATACATATACATACATACATACATACATATATATATATATATATATATTGTGGCTAATTTTCATACATAAGTTTTGTGCTTAATTAGTGGCACAACAACTATTGAATATGTAACATATTCAATATATTGGTGATTTATTGTAACATTATATGTAGTATAGTAACTATGAATAATAAAGATCAAAATGGGGTTTACCTCCTGATTGCTGACACCGTAACGCTTGTTTTGACTTGGGTGTGCAATGATGAAATCCCATATCTGATTAGACTCATCAAGCGTAAGCTCCTCCTGTCCACTCGCTTGTGTCACTCGTGCTATCTCTGCTTCCTATCTCTCCTGCAATTACAAACAAATATTTGACACCATTGCTATACAATTTACTTTTTTACTGTGAAATAAACGAATGTAAAATATTTTCATTATAGAAATAAACATATTTACCATTATAGAAGCAGCCTTTGGGTCCGATCAATCATATGAAACATTCCCTTCGTCATTCGTATCTTCCACTGCATGTTGGACTTTGAAAACTTAAACCATTATAGGCACCCTTCCATACTTTGCAAACTGAAGATATACAATAATAGAATATAATGGTAATTTTCATAAGTGATGTACTTGATGATATACATGCATATATATTAAAGATATACAAGTAAATATATAAAATAATAACATAAACATCTATTATAAATTTACCAATTCCTTCATGTGTTGTTGGAAGGATTTCGAGCCATCACGAAGTAAAGCAGGGTTTTTGTTCCTATTAGCCTGGTTTCTTGCCGATAATTCCTATTAATTTATACACACTATTAATTAAAATAATTCAGCCAATTTAAATGTAAAAATATAGTGACTTATAGCTTACTTCAACTACTTCGCTTTTCCAATATTGTTGGAATCTGACCCAAATGTCATCCCCCCATCCAACCTGCTTTTTTCCTTGAATTCTTAGCCCTTGACAGAGTCTGTCTACAATTTTTTCATATCTTTTGATTCCAATGATTTGTAAAAACATCCATATCCTGTGGATCCACACGTACAGCTGCCTGCATATTGAATTATCATATGTGCTATGTAATATGAAATTTAATGTGATATACATTATAGAATACTCAAAAAATATGGTATGTTTTTATATTTTCTATTACATAAGGTATGATGGCATATTGTTTTTGGTTTCTAATAAAACATAATTATATATTACAAAGTTCTACTTACCATAAGATTGGCCTATATTGCGTTTTTTATATATGGTGGTATGTTATCTCAATAAGGCCAACTCCCGGACATCCTAATCTTGTATGCTTTCTTCGATACTTATAAAATGAAGCTAGATGGCTCCACCTCGAACCCCATGTAAAATTGTTAATGTACATATTAAATATATTTTATATAATATAATTGAAATAATTTTGATACATACCCATCACTTTTCGGAACCATCTCGGCAACTCGGCGAACATCTGGCTCAAAGCTACCCGGACCTACTCTAGATGCAAGTGACTGAGATGTACTACGTCGCCTATCAGACATATCTGGCACAAACATAAATATAATATCATATAATGCTTAGAAAAGAATACTGATAACATAAGCATAACATAATAATCAATCAACACAGATTTTTTATAATAAAATTATAAGCTAGCACTTATAACAAATTTAATTATATTTATTTTAAATTATACCAACACCTATAACAAATACATGCTAAATAATCCAGAACCATTGCTAATTATTAACCATATCAATCCAAAATTTATGTTAATCAATATATACTACACATATTTTTGCCTAAACGATTACACTCATTGTTTTAAATTAAAGTAAATATTCGCATAAATATATCAATAAGCATGTTAATCAATTATATACACTAAATTTCAAATCATGATACCAATCAATAATTCTGTGTCAACTAACACAATAGCATGAAAACTAAGTAACATATGATAATTATCGTTTTTAACCTCAAAATTATCTAATTTCACTTTCAAATACCCACCGCACTATTATCATCATACTTATACCACATAAACATCAATTTCATACTCATAAAACAACCCATAAATAACCAATTTTCATACTCATTAGCATCTAAATTAAACCTCAAATAAACCCTAATTAAGCATAAAATAGGATTAAAAGACATGCCATCAAGATTTTAAAGGCTAGGAGGCGTCACTACCAGATAAACAGTAACGTCGGTTTTCCAACGGTCGCCAACGGCTATAATTGAGCCATTGGAAATCAATGGAATTATGGACATTGGCGACCGTTAGTAGTGGTTGAGAACTTTTGGGTTATCTTCCAGATCAGCACACCGAGAATCGTTTATTTCCCAAACCCACGATTTTTTCTCCATTTTCCCCATTTTTACTCCTCCAATCCGCTGCCAACACTCCCACCGCCAATTCGATTACCTTCGATGATGTCTAGAAGCTTATCCAACCCGTCTCCACCCTCTCTACTCTCTAAATTAAGTAATTTAACTAAACCTAATTTTTAGGTTTTAATTGATTTCGGATTTAATTTGAAGTTTGATTGATTCCCAGTTGTTTGTATATGTATATTACATCATGTTACCCCCAAATTGCTATTATTATCACCATAATGATCAAATTGTTAGCATTTTTTTATTTTGTACATTGTGTTTGTTTAGGTATCTTTGGTTAGTAATGGACGTTATGTGTGTGATAGAGTTTGCTAATAATATAATTTATGCAAACACGAAGTATATATTATGTCAAGTGATCATAGTTTTGGATAATTTGTGCGAACATGAGTTTTGTGCTTATATGAAATGAATTGATATTAAAATGATTTTAATAGTAATCATCGTAGTTAGAATTCAATAAATAATAAAAATATATATTTTAGTACACATGTAATAAAACGGTAAAAAATATACAAATTTTATATTTAAATTTAATATTACGAAGGGTTAAGAGCAAGAAAGAATAACCCAAATAGCTGCACCAACCGGAATCGTCCTGGTGAAAAGGATCGTGAAAGTTACAGGGTGTAGCTGGCGGGTCTCATTCGCCAGGGTCAATCCGACAAGAACCCTCCAAGCAACACCAATCCGACAAAAGAATTCTATGGCAAAGAATCATCCTAACCCGAAACCAAATAAGTCAGAAGTAATAAATCCGACAGACGAATCTTCGATGATGACTTGCCCAAATATCGATGCATCTGAAAATGGAAGCATCGAAGTAACTAAACCAAGAGAACGCAAAGGCCATCTAGAACCAACTTCCGGAGCATCTACTGCACAAATACCGAAAGGACGAATTCACAAATAATAGGAAGAACATCAGAAGCCATCCTCTGGGAATCCAGGCTACCACGAAAGCTCCACCGAAAGGCTAACCGAGATCCAAGCGGATATACAGGCTACCCATACAAATTCACTTAGTATCGAAACCCGTGGCGGCTTCAAACCAGGCCTAATTAACAGCTAGGCCTATAACCCATTTCGGGATTAAGGTTATGGGGAGGATGATAGGGTTAGGGAATTCAGTTTTTTTTTCATTTTCCAACCGCCACTTACATTTCTTGAAACCTAGCAATGGCCTCCACCTTCTGAAATCATCCCAAATCGCTTTCTAATCGAGGATTAAGCTAAGCTACATAAAATCAAGGCAAATCAACACCAAACCAGAGTTGGAGCTGCTGTGTTGAATAGGAATTCAACCCAAATAGTAGAAAAGTTTCAGATCTAAGATTATTTGTGGCTAAGGTGAGTGGTTTGCATTATTTTTTACTAATACGGCTAATTAGGTGTGATTAGTGTTAATTAACGAAATTATGCATGTTAAAATTCTGGAAAAATGTTTAGAAATTCTTAAATATTATTTTATGCCTCTGTTAGAAATTTGGGTTAATTTGGACATATTTTGCTAATCGTAAGGTTAAATCTCGATTAAGGGGATTAAAGGGAAAATCATAGTTATAGGTATGTTTGAACCATATTTGCATGTTAAATTGTTGTTTTGGTGTTTATGGTTGATTATATATGTTGCTATTACTGTTTGGAATGATTTATGATTGCGTAGAAAAGTTAGATTGGTCGAAAACGCCGTCGTAAGGCGTAAATTGCTTATTGGAAAAAGTTATAGGAAATTGGTCATTCCCGTTCGTGAAGCACCTGTCCCTCACGACCCGACTCCAAGGATCGTGCAACACCCTTACACCCCGACTCCTAGGATGGCGAAGTACCCTCACACCCCGGCTCCTAGGATGGCGAAGTATCCTCACACCCCAACTCTTCGGATGGCGAAGTATCCTCACGACCCGACTCTTAGGACGGTGAAGTATCCCCACGACCAGACTCCTAGGATGGCGAAGTATCCTCATGAACCGACCCCTAGGAACGTGAAGCATCCTCACGACCCGACCATGAGGAAGATGGCAAACACTCACACACCGATCGTGAGGAAGATGGATAGTCCTCACACCCCGACCGCAAGGAATAGGGCAAACCCTAGAAGGGCGACCGTTTACCACGAACCAGATCAGGATAGGGACCACGAGCCGCCTATTTTCCACGAACCCAAACTAAGAATCGAAGAAAGGTGAACCACGAACTGTGCCATGAGGGGGACCGCGAGCCGTGTGGACCACAAACCGAAGCCAAGGGATGATGCGAGTCGAAGCCTAGCCCAAACCACGAACCGAGGAAGCTGATCACGAACCGAAGCTTTAGAGCATCACGAGTCGATATGGAGGATCACGTACTGAACTGAAGAGTCACGTGATGGGATAATGACCAAAACCTGAGATGCAAAGGTAGTCCAAATGAGAGGTTATTACTCAGGATCGCAAAGGGGATCAACGAGTTAACTTCATGAGTTAGACGTTGCTGCGGGACATTTACAAATGGGTTATCGATATCTATAACTTTAGTTCACCACTGAAAGACGGATTACTGGCTATGGATCAGTGCAATGGGGTCATTGTGACTCCATGGAGCAAAGTGATCGTAGCAAAGGATTGGGTGATCGAGTGGTGGATATCGTATGCTTTACGCACTTAGTGAGAGATGTGAGGATGATTGCTATGTTTGATGTTTGCTATCACCATACTATGCACACCCCATATTACTTTTACACTTTATGTTAGTGTTACCTTAGAGTACTGCACATCTTGCTGTGCTAACTCTTTGGTTGCAGGTCCAGGTTCAGGTATGACTAGATTATACATGTTATTGTTCTGTTTTGTTGCTTATCTCTCATACCATACTTTTGTCTGACCCAGAGTTTTATATCTCTTCTTATTACTCTGGGTTCTCCTAAATGAGAAGACTAGGGATAGGTTAGGTGGTAATGCGCGAGTAGCTGTCTGGAGACGAGCAGAAGGCTTCCACATATGATATACATATATACGCCCTGCGTTGTAGCTGGTCACTGCTTGGGCACTAGTAGTGTACCTTTTCTTTCTTTTGCTTTAGAGATAGAAATTTGAAGTTGTAGTAATGATGTTGGATCATAAGTTGTTTTATGGATTCCGCTGCTATGCTGATTTAGTTTTCAGCTTATGCACTGTCTCGCTTGTTTTGCGTCAAAGTTATGTTGTTATTATCTTTTATTCCATGCGTTGTGAGAGATACTACATATTCCTTGTTAGTTCATAGTTTCAAATTCCTTTCTTCTCTTTTCTTTTCTTTTTCTTTCGATGACCGTCCCGTGCTAGTTGGACATCGGTACAGCGCATTTCGAAGGAAATGTTGGCTGGTTCGGGGCGGGCCGTCACACTTGGTATCAAAGCTCTAGGTTGCTTAATTAACCTAGTGTAAGACATCAGGGAGAGATAGTTTACGTATATGAGAGCGCGTATTTGTGATATTTTGGTTTTCAAAAGCTATCTATATACACTATTAGTATATCTAAGGATGAAGTCGCACTGCACTGGCACCACTATGGAGAGGGTTAATCGTTTTCTCTTTACAGATTTGACGATGAGCCGAAATATGAGGGGTACTGGTAGAGGAGCCAATAATAGGAATGCTCCTGATATGAGGATGATATTCATTAACTTCATGAGAGAGATGCTTAAGGATGTTCAGAGGGCATCTCCTAATGTTGCAAATGGTGGTGGTGCAGCGGTGCAGGCGCCTAGGGCCGATTTCGCCAAGCTTTGCAAGGATTACACTAGTCTTGGTGGGAAGCCATTCCACAAAACGGAATCGACTATAGAAGTTCAGGATTGGCTTGATAGTTGTGAGCGTATTTTCGAGGATCTGGGAATCGAAGATGCAATGAAGAGAAAGCTAGCATCTCGCCAACTGCAAGGACAGGCTATGAATTGGTGGAACGCTATTAAGGCAGCTACTCCTGAAGATCAATTTACTTGGAATCAGTTTATGACTCGTTTTAGCGAAAAGTTCATTCCAGCGGCTCACAAATCTGAATTGTTTAGGAAGTTTTTGGAGCTTAAGCAGAATGGTAGGGCAGTCTCGGAATATATTGCTGAGTTTGATACTTTATTGAAGTATGGATTATCTCTTATCGACACTGCCGAGAAGAAGAACGAGAATTTCATAACCGGCTTAGATGAGTACTTAGGGAAAGGATGATAAACCACATCGACGAGACGTTCGGGTCTACAGTGGGGAAAGCATTGAGATTAGAGAGTATTTACCCTAAGTCAAAGGCCGATGTTGCTATTGCATCTGTAGAGGAACTAAAGCCGCAAGCAAGCGGTAGAGGTAAGAAGGAGTCTCAGAATAAGAGAAAACAGGATCAGACCAAGGGTGGTCAGAAAAAGAAGGACAAGAAAGGTAAAGAGTACTTTAGTTGTGGCAAGAAGGGTCACTATGCTAGAGATTGTCAGGAAAAGCCTGGGGAAAGGAAGTTCTTCAATTGCGGCCAAGTGGGAGATCATAAGGATAATTTCCCGCAACCCCCTAAAGAGAAGAAGATTGCGAAAGCATATGTTATCAATGCTGTTCCTTCTTCGTCAAATGCCCCAACTGCGACGGAGAAGGTAAAGGGCATCATTATTCGAGGTATGCTTTCTATTTATAATGTTTCTGTTCTAGTTTTGTTGATAGTGAGGCATCCAATTCCTTTATGTCTAGTGACCTGGTAGATAAGTTGGGATTGGCACCTGAGATAGTCGATAGAGCTTTAGTTGTGACGAACCCGATAGGTGGTTCGACTAGTCTTTGCATGATTTGTTGTAATGTGGTCTTATCGAGTTATGGATGTATGTTTGCTTGTGATTGCTTAGTTGTTTTGCTAGTATCATCCCATGTAGATTGTTTGAATTCAGAGGAGATGTTCCTTGAGTGCTTGTCTGATATTGGTTTAGGCCTTTGGGGCCTGTGCATAGGGAATGCCGAGTTCGACTAGGATGGTTTGCGTGAGATATAAGTAGTTGTTGTGATTTCCATTGAATGATATCTCGGCTTACCCGAGGAGTGATGTGTAGCCGTGACATGATAAGACTGTTCAATGGTATGGACTGCCCCGAGTTGGATTCGATAGGGCTAGGAGATGACTCGAGTAGGATTGAGGAAGCTGCAAAGTAATGGATTGTTTAGGACCCTATGTTGATATTCTCTTTGGTTCAATAATAGTAGAACTTCGAAGGGATAAGATGTGCTCGTTGATCGTGGAGATGCAACGAGGGCTAGGATGATTCAAGTTGGATTTGAACTCGTAAAAGAAAAACGGTTGTTTGTTGATCTGGGAGATGCAACGAATAGAGAGACGACTCATGTTGACTTGAGATTTGTCAGTAATGGATACTCGAGACTGGGACTGAATATGTGAGTAGCTCTTTTGATGAGAGTACAAAGAAATCATCAATACTTAGAGTGTTCTAGGCGAACTCGAAACAGGGGTACCTGGGGACGCCCATTACCTTGGATCTGTTGGACGTGATCTAGTTATCCTTGGAAGAAAAAAGTACATTAGACGTATGGTAGTCCGTATGGAGGCGGGGCTTCCATTAGCCTTGGGTTTGGTTTGACCAGTCAAGTAGGCATCGACGTATGTATGGAGGCGGGGCTTCCATTAGCCTTGGGATTGGTTGGACCAGTCAGGTAGGTATCGACGTATTTATGGCTTTAGCAGTTGATAGGTAGGACATGTTTGGTGGATGCTATGGTTGCTATGTTTGTTCCTATTTTTGGTCCATTGAGGAGACTATCACCTGTAGGATTCTGGTAATAGAGAATGAAGAGATGACAACATACACGGATGCTTGTGCTACCAGACTAGTTGCGATAGTTGATGCATTGAATAGGGGACATGACAGTTTAGATACTATGTTTCTTGAATGGAAGAAACTGGAGTATATCGTGGGATGTGATCTCAGACGTAAGTATGGATTGGATCCAGAAATGTTAGCAAGTTAGACGATCAGACCGACTTTGATTGAGCGGATTGGTTCCAGTCAGAGGGACGATTCTAATCTATTGGAAATCAACCTCAAGTTAGAGATGGGCATCGATAGTGAGAAGATGAACAAGTATGGATTTGATCGAGGAAGATGGCTTCGAAAGAATAGGAGACTAGTTGTACCCAACGCTAATGGATTGAGGGATGAAGTTCTTAGAGAACGTCATCACTCAAAACTGACTATGGACCCCGGTTGTAACAAAATGTATCGAGACATGAAGCAGACCTACTACTGGGAAGGGATGAAGAGAAACGTTGGGAAGTTTATATACAAGTGCATGAATTGCCAACTAGTTAAAGTTGAGCAAAAGGAGCCTAGTGGTTTGTTACAACCGTTGGAAATTCTCAAATGGAAATGTGAACAAGTCTCAATGGATTTCATTGACAGTTTACCAAGGACTAGATTGTATCATGATAGTATTTGGGTGAATCATGTATTAAATGATCTCTTGAGGGCTTGTATATTAGATTTTGGTGGGTCATGGGATGACCATTTGCATCTAGTTGAGCTTGCATATGATAACAGTTATCAGTCCAGTTTTAGTATGACTCCATTTGAGGTTTTGTATGGAAGACCATGCAACTCACCATCACGTTAATTGGAAACCGATGAGAAATTTGTGCTTTGACCAGAAGTAATAAGAGAAACTTCATATAATATGGTGGTAGTTCACAACGTATTTCATGTTTCCTAGTCAAGAAGTTTGTGCACGACCCTAATGTGACTATTTCACCAAATCAGTTGGACGATTTAGAGGTAGAACCCGAGGTGGTTGGGAACCACAAGACGATTCGTATTGTCGGACACGATACGAAACAACTTTGAAGGAAGACGGTGAAACTAGTCAAAGTCTAGTAGGGTGGGAATGAGAAAGATTGTACTTGGAAAACAGAGGAGTGCATAAGAAAGTCGTATTTAGAACTCTTTGCCTGGTAAATTTTAATAGTGATAGTTTCTTCCCTCGTTAGTAAACCGCATGCTAGGATAAGCTTGTTGTGTTTGTTATGTATGTTTGATTGATTGCAAATAATTGATAGGCATGCGGGAACCTTTGTATGTTTTGGTTAAGGAATTTCGGGGGCGAAATTTCTTAAAGGGGGGGGGGGATGTAACGACCTGCATTCTATACATCGAAGGATCGTAGAATATTTATTTCTTTTTCATATGAAGTCGTATGGTCGTGTCACTTTGGGAAACGACTATTGGGGTCATTTCCCATGTTCACGATTTTTGCCAAATTTTAAATGACCATTTTGCCCCTGATGAATCTTGTTTCGCCTATAACTTTTGATTGGTAAGGAGTTTTGACCAGAAACCACTTCCATTGGATCCGGATGATGGTTTATCTTTCCGTAGAGTGGTCATACTTGTCAAACGGACTTACCGTTTGGGAGATATGACTGAAACAAGGTTTAGAAGGTGAAAAACAGCTTAACCGGACGCTAGGCCTATAACCCATTTCAGGATTAGGGTTATGGGGAGGCTGATAGGGTTAGCGAATTCAATTTTTATTCATTTTTAAACCGCCACTTACGTCTCTTGAAACCAAGACATGGCCTCTACCTTCTAAAATCATCCCAAATCGCTTTCTAATCGAGGATTAAGCTAAGCAACATCAAATCAAGGCAAATCAACACCAAATCAGAGTTGGAGTTGCTGTGTTGCATAGGAATTCGACCAAACAGTAGAAAAGTTTCAGATCTAAGATTATTTGTGGCTAAGGTGAGTGATTTGCATTATTTTTCATTAATTACGGCTAATTAGGGGTGATTAGTGTTAATTAACGAAATTATGCATGTTAAAATTCTGGAAAAATGTTTAGAAATTCTTAAATATTATTTTATGCCTCTGTTAGAAATTTGAGTTAATTTGGACATGTTCTGTTAATCGTAAGGTTAAATCTTGGTTAAGGGGATTAAGGGGAAAATCATATTTTTGGGCATGTTTGATCCATATTTGTATGTCAAATTGTTGTTTTGGTTTTTATGGTTACTGCATATGTTGCTATTACTGTTTGGAACTGATTTTTGGTTGCGTAAAAAAGTTAGATTAGTCGGAAACGCCGTCGTAAGGCGTAAATTACTTGCTGGAAAAAGTTACAGGAAATTGGTCATTCCCGTTCGTGAAACACCTGTCCCTCACGACCCGACTCCTAGGATCGTGCAGCACCCTCACATCCCGACTCCTAGGATAGCGAAGTACCCTCACACCCTGACTCCTAGGATGGCAAAGTACCCTCATGACCCGACTCATAGGATGGCGAAGTACCCTCACGACCCGACTCCTAGGATGGCAAAGTATCCTCACGACCCGACTCCTAGGATGGCGAAGTATCCTCACGGACCGACCCCTAGGAACGTGATGCACCCTCATGACCCGACCATGAGTAAGATGGTGAAGCCTCACACCTCGACCGTGAGGAAGATGGCGAATCCTCACACCCCGACCGTGAGGAATAGGGCAAACCCTAGGAGGGCGACCGTTTACCACGAACTGGATCGGGATACGGACCACGAGCCGCCTGTTTACCACGAACCCGAACTGAGAATGGAAGAAAGGTGAATCACGAACTGTGCCAGGAGGTGGACCGCGAGCCATGTGGAACACGAACCTAAGCTAAGGGGGTGACACGAGTCGAAGCTTGGCCCGAACCACGAACCGAGGAAGCTGGTCATGAACCGAAGCTTTGGAGCATCACGAGTCGATATGGAGGATCAAGAACTGAATTGAAGAGTCAAGTGACGGGATAATGACCAAAACCCGAGACGTAAAGGTAGTCCAAATGAGAGGTGATTACTCAGGATCCCAAAGGGGATCAACGAGTTAATTTCATGTGTTGGACTTTGTTGCGGGACGTGTGCAAAGGGTTATCGATATCCATAACTTTAGTTCACCACTGAGAGACAGATTAGTGGCTATGGATCAGTGAAATGGGGTCATTGTGACTCTATGGAGCAAAGTGATCGTAGCAAAGGATTGGGTGATCGAGTGGTGGATATCGTATGCTTTACGCACTGAGTAGAGATGTGAGGATGATTGCTATGTTTGATGTTTGCTATCACCGTATCATGAACACCCCATATTACTTTTATACTTTATGTTAGTGTTACCTTAGGGTACTGTACATCTTGCTGTGCTTGGTTGTAGGTACAGGTTCAGGTATGATTGGATTATACCTTTTATTGTTATGTTTTGTTGCTTATCGCTTATACCAGACTTTTGTCTGACCCAGAGTTTTATGTCTCTTCTTGTTACTCTGTGTGCTCCTAAATGAGCAGACTGGAGACAGGTTAGGTGGTAATGCGCGAGTAGCTGTCTGGAGACGAGTAGGAGGCTTCCACGTATGATATACATATATACTCCCTGTGTTGTAACTGGTCATTGCTTGGGCATTAGTAGTGTACCTTTTCTTTCTTTTACTTTAGAGACAGAAATTTGAAGTTGTAGTAATGATGTTGGATCATAAGCTGTGTTATGGATTCCGCTGCTATGATGATTTAGTTTTCAGCTTATGCACTGTCTCACCTGTTTTACGTCAAAGTTATGTTGTTATTATATTTCATTCCATGCGCTGTGAGAGATACTACAGGTTCCTTGTTAGTTCATAGTTTCAAACTCCTTTCTTCTCTTTTCTTTTCTTTTTCTTTCGACGACCGTCCCGTGCTAGTTGGACATCGATACAACGCATTTCGAAGGAAATGTCGGCTGGTTCAGGGCAGGCCGTCATATATTATTACTTCTTTAATCCTATATATTGCAGTTTACCATTGATTCTCAAGATAAGCATGGGTTTTCACCCCTAAATATCCTCGAATAGTGAAACATACATCACACACTGGGTTTAGATCCAATCTGATAGTCCTCAGCGATCTCGCACCTCTGAGCATCAGTATTCAAAGCAGACACCCGAATCGATCAGAAAAGTAAACCAATCCAACTAATTCCACTTTAAATTCGTCTGTGTTGACATGTAACGACCCGAAAATCCGTAACATTTGAGCTGACTGAATACAACTCACGTCCAACCCAAATTGCATGAAAATACGAATCATTTATAGAAAGAAGTTAGAGGATGAGACATAGAAAGACAGAAAATTAGAATAGAAGAAATTAGATAGAAGATAGAACTGAACCACAACACAGAATCTCACAATCGCAACGGAATAAAATATAATATATAAATAGTCACTTTTGAAGTACAAACTGTATTATCACTTACATACTTCATCAGAGTACATCACATATACAATACAATGGAAATAAACTCTAAATATCTAATGTTGAAGTCCCCTACTCCAAGCTCCTCCAGATAAATCTGTAAGATCCTAAACTATTGAACTTCCCATAAAAATTTGGGCACCTAAGAGATTAAGGAAAACATAGAAAAATAAACTCTGGGTCAGTCATGGGACTGGTCTGAGTAAACAATTTTAAAATAGCTTGGTTAATGAAGGGTGTCTCATAAGACCATGCCGCATAACACGCCCTTATGAGAATACAGAACAATTGGTTTAACTTTTCAAAAACATTTTGAAAGAAAAGATAATTATAAGACCAACCCATACATAAACATGGATGGTTTTTACCTTACGATAACCCAAAACATTTTTACATCAAAAACTCGTCTGATATTATAATAGTGTCTATCAACCACAGATAAATAATCAAGCAGAACGCTTGCATCTCACGCTCCAAATATATAGTATACAATCAAAACCGCAAGCGCTTATTGGATAATGGATTTCCAACTATGACAAGGTATGGAACCACCTTCCGATAGTGTACCTCTATAGGGGAATACACTAGGTTCAACAAGAACGTCTTGCAACCCGGCCCACACATGACCGATGTAACGACCCGTGTTTTTGGCAATCAAATATTTAATTCAATTTATTTAATTTAAATATTAGATTTGGAATATCGATGGAATTTAATATTTAATTCGTTATTTAAAAAGAAGTTCAAATGTTATATATTTATATAATTATAAATCGAGCTTGAAAATGGCGTGCAGTTCGTAAATTCGAGTTTTGAACTTCAACTGAGGATACAGGGTTCGATATAAGTCGGATTTCTGTGAAACAAGAAATGTTGGAACCATATTGACGATAATTTTCATATGAAAGAGAAAAATCTAGATTTCGTGTTATAGATTTTAAGTTATGCCAAATCAAAATTTGAAATAATCGCTGTGGAAATCGTTATTTAAAATATCTACCTTTAAAATGACCATTTTGCAAACGATCTCGGATTTCGATGAAATCAGTTTCATTGGGACCGTAGCGTTAAATTATTGCACTGTGGTGAATGGCGTGGAAAACCGATGTCGTATGTGACCACGATAGCCATAAACTCCCGTTCAATTACTATAGCGCGTATTTAAATAAATAAAGGGGTATTTGGCCGTAACTCGAGCAGACGATCGAATTAGGCCACGAAACTAGTCCCGTTGAGTTCGTATCGTCGATTAGAGTCAGGATAGGTATATTGTTTGTTATTTTTAGAGACCAGATAATTTGGTGTTAAAAAGGGTGTTGCGGTACGCGGTAAAAATAGCCTACCGAGGAAACAGTCTCAGAATGTGACGAAACTGGTGCCATTGGGTTCGTATCAACAAATTATTGTAAGATTTCAAAGTTTCAAGTTGATTTGATTTATCTTATGATCTTGGAAAAATTAAACGCGTTGTTATTTCTGGTTTTATAAGGGAATTTTTCTCAAACGATATCGGAATTCGACGAAACTTGTCCCATTGGATCCGAAATACCTTTTTACACTAGGATTAGCTTTTTTATCAGTAAACAGAAATCATTTATAGGAGTTTTAATCAAATTGCTTTCCCTGTAACAATGATGTCTTTTCATCTGTATGCCCAAACCCAAAACGTACCACCGATAGATGTACACACCCCTACTCCTTCGTTTCTAAGCAAGTTCAACTAGGTAGCCAGCTATTCTACTTTACAGCAGGTACCCTATGATAATACTACACCTTCTGAGTTTTCATTTCACTTGGACGCAATCACCTGTATTTTCTTTTTTGAAGTGAAAACTCGCTGAGCACATTATACACCAATCGAACAGCTCATGCTACCTCTGTGGCAAAGTACTCTACCCTAAGATGGAAACGTGCTCGCCAAACAATTGCCGTGAGCCTCAAACTTCCTCCCCTGTATATACCCGTCAATCTCCCCATAATTCCTCCCCACAAGCAAATTAACCCATAGAGAGGAAAAAAAAAGAGCAGAAGGAAGAACGTGAAAACTACAGGGACAAGAGGATGGCCATGGAAGTAGCGTGGGGGAGGGTGAGTGATGTAGTAGGAGGAAAATGGTGATGAAGTAAGTGTACAGGGAGTGAAGAGTGGTCTCGAAATCTAAATGCATGTTGTGTATTGCATGAAGTCTAGGGGGATGGTGCGTTAGCAGCAAGGTGGCGCGACTTCCGAGCATGGGGTTGAATGGGCTGTTGGTGAGGAGATCACCAGGGATGGGGAGAATGATGGGATGTAGTGGCGGTGGACTTGAACGCAGGAAATTTAAGTAAAGAAGGGAGTTGGGCGCGGGGATTGAAGTCTGTGGGGACTGGGGCATGGCTCGTGTAGAAGAACAACAGGTAAAAGAATGATATAAAGTGATGCTTAAAATAACTAATCATTTTTCTAGTTGCCTAATCTTAAGTCATCTATAAATTAACGTATGTATGGTTAAAGATAATAGTAATATATATAATTAAGTTTACAGTGTGCCTGAACCATATAGCATACCTGAGGGAATATTTGCCAACACGTGATGTGCCTAATCACCTTTCAATCTTGCCTAATTACCTTTAAAGCTTGCCTAAGTTTCATAACATAAAGATGAACAGTGGTTATGTGCCGAATATTCTTTTAAATTTGCCTAACCCCATTTTATACTTGTCTAATCCTAGTTTAATGCTATCGTGCTTAATGATATAACTAATATAACCTGGCATATATAACGTAAGAAATTATTCTAATCTATTTTTAATCTTGTCTAATTATAAAGCAATGTAAGGTTAACTCAAATATTGTTTTTACTGAACAATCATTTACTTTCGCAGATTAACCAAATTTACAAAATTTGTGTAATCATAGAAGGGTCACATATTATAATTTCCCTTAAAGAAAGTATAGTCAGACTATCACCTTGTTGTCAAATTTATTTGGGTTGAAATTTATGTTTTCAATAACGTCTAGTCTCCTATAAGTAAAATACTCTTTTATAAAATATTAAGAGGACAGTTAAAGTAATTAAATTTAAAAAGGATACTTAATAGTCATGTTTAAGAGCGGCATCAGTTCCAGCGAATACGGTACTAGCTATTACATGGTAAATGGGAGATAGTGATGAGATGCAAGTTTCGGATTTAACGTAAAACAAAACGCCTAGAGATGAGTACAAATAGAAATGATCATCAAAATAACTACATTAGTTAGTCAAACCGAAAGGGAACTGAAATATAACCATGTCCAACGTTTGTCTTAATAAGAAGATTAACGATTAGTTGGATTTTTGAAGCTTAAATTAATTTGAAACGTGAACGTATAGTTTGTGTAACATTCTCATATGTTAACAGAATGGATCAGATCAGAGGACATTGGGATTGTATCGACCGACGTAACATTTCAAAGCTGATTGGTCAGAGTTGGTAGCGACGAGGATCTTTAATTAAATTAAGCGACCGTTTAATTTAATTAAAACGAACTGTCTCAGCAACAAAATCGAATCAAGGTGAGTTAAACTCACTCAGTTTTCCCATTTATATTTTATATAAATTGGGTTTTTCTTTTGTGTGCTTTGCTTGCTGATGGTTGCTTGTTTGCTAGTTATAATTTATTTATTGATTTAAATGATGAAATTAAACCGTCGGTTAATTTCAGTTAAACACCAAATCATTATTTTTAACGATTTGTCCACAATAAGGTAACTTACCTTATTGGCCATGTTTATTTATAAATGTATTTAATTGCTTGAATTGTTGAATTGTTTAGTTGACTGGTCGATGTGAAATAACTGAAAATAATTGATTGACCTGATTTGTGATAACCAATTGGTACAGGGAAGAACAGGTTGGAGGGACCCAACCGAATCCCTCAAAATGTATTATTTATTTTCATATTATCATATATGAACTGATCTGTTTGTGTGATTGATTTGATGGTTGATTATTAATTGAATATTCAACATTTGTTTGGTTTAAACCAATGGGTGATATCGGTTAAGTGTTTGGCAGAGTATGGCCTTTAAAATCAATCAGGTTATAGACAGTGATTCACCGTCAGGTGAGTCGATATAACTGAAGTTATAAAATTTATTTTATAACTGAAGTTGAATTTGAAATATATTATTTTGAATAAAAGTTATTTAAGTGAAATAGATATTTTATTTATTTATTTAAGACTTTGATTGGTTATTAATTTATTTTACAAGGTAAACGCTGATGTTAATCAGATTTGCAAGTAGGAGAGTAAGAAATTGAATCGAGTGGTTAAACTTTGATAATTGTTGTGTAAAGATAACAATTAATGGAGTTTATTTAAATTAATTATATTTTAATCAATTTAAAGTGAGAATTAATTTGAATCGGTTAGTGGGATAACCGCGTTTAAGTGATTTTAATCGACAGTTTGAATTGGAAGTGCTTATCGAATTAATGTGTTTTTGATTTAAAAATAGCTAAACAAATATCGTTAAATTTAGATCGGGTTTTAAAAAGGATTTATTATTTATTTTAGTAAATAAGGAAATTAACTGCTGAATTAGTTAATGATTGAAGAAAAATTATTATTGTTTTAATTAATAAGAATTTAGGAAATTACTTTTCAAAAGTAATCAGGGTTGAAATGGAAATCCAATGAAATGATGGGAAGAGTTAATGAACGGGTTGTATATTTAAAAACCCAAATCTGTATAACGAAGCTAAAAGGGGAATTTCAAGCGAATACAATAGCTTGAATAATTGTGGCTCAAAAATTTGAATTTTGGTTAAAGGTAATTAAGATAAAAAGGGTTTTAAATAAACCAGGATGATATAAGTGGGATTTAAAGTGTTAAAGGCATTAATTTTACATTAACGTTACCTGAACATGAGATCGAGTAAAAAGGAAATAAGTAAACCTAGTTAAAGAAATGGGTAATAGGGTTGTATAACCAAATTCAAGTTATGGTGGAAATTGTTTTGAGACTGAAATGAGATATCGGGTTTTGGTTACAACTTCTATTTATCTGAGGATAAGAACGTTGTTTGATCAAGGTCTGAGAGGTAATTAAAATACCCCAACTTGAACGACATCAGGATTATCTGAAGATGATATTAGTTGGTAATCATAAAAGAGAATAGTGATAATTCATTATTTCCATTAAAGGAATAATGCAATGTTGGTGAGAGTGTAGAGATCATATAATGAGAAATCCGAAGTAAAGGGAATTAATTAGAAGGAAATGTAAAGTTAGTTTTACTCTATACAAATAAATATTAGTTATTGTTCAACAGTGGGATAAAAGAGATTTAGTAATGATGTTTTATGAATATTAAGTTAAATGGATTTGCTATGTGTAAGTAATAAAGAACAAATGTTTCGAAAAGAGAATTAAGGGGAAATTGAATATGGTTATAAGTTATTAAGTGATAAAATGAATTGGTTTGAGAAACACTAGTATATTAAATAAGGTTCAAATATCGTATTTGAAATATAAAAGAGTTAGAAGTTTTATTGAACAAGAAGTGAACTAGTTTATTTTAATTAAAGGGCCAAGTGGTGCTGAATACTGAACCAGTGAACTCATTGGAGTGTCATGATTGAAACACTGTGTATTTTGATAGTTAGAACACCGACTATCAAATCTGTCCAATACGATTGTTGGTATGGAAAGACCGGGAACGAATTTATATTCGAAAAACCATTCCGACCAACAAATACGTGAAGATCACAGAAGATGTTCGAGATGGAGCATTGAAGACCGTGGATTATCATACACAGAGGAACCACTAATATTCTCTGCCTGGCAAGTGGAGATAAGCTGTGATTCTGTCGTGATTGGAATCTACGGGTTGCAAGGCCTTCTCGCTACTGATCCATGGGGTGATTCCTATATGAGATGCAGTGGAGAGTGCCTTCGGTTCATCCTGTTCTTGGATGACTTGTATGGACGGATGTCTGACAGAGTATTTCCAAAGGGTCACGTATGTTGATTTCTCCAAACGTGTTATAGTTGCTGGCGGGGAATTTCCGTTCTCTTAGCTTCCAGCTAGAGTATTTTTGTGGATGTCAATTAGTGATATCTGACGGATCTGACGATGTTGCATTCAAAGTGAAAGGTGATTAGATGTTTCAAAAATAAACTCTGACCTCAAGCCTCATCAACCAGGAGATGACAAAAATCGGGCAGGCAGCATGGCTATGTAGGTCGCTCCCATTAGGGTGTATAATCACCTATCTAGAGAAAATCATATTTGCTTCTTTAATCTATGTTTCGATGCTGTCCCTTTTTGGGAGACGGTTGCTGATCCCAACTGTAACACCCCACCTCCGCCAGGGTCACTCTTGCAAGTACACTAGCTTTGGAGGGGTGTTGGGCAAGGTAAACATGCATAAAGATATCACAAGACAGAACATATAAGTAAACAGAGTAAATAAAGCAGCGGATAAAACTACTATTTCAAAACCATAGTCAAGTTACATCAAAGTACTTAGTCATTATTATCCCACTACTACAAGTCTAGAAACATAAACTAAAAACTGGAAATAACATAAAGTAAACTATCCCCAAAGTAGACGTGGTAAAGCCATAGCGAGCTCAAGTCCAAACCGTACATGAGCTATCCAGAAAGCAAGCTAAAGATCCAAGCTAGGTGCTAGTGTTCCCACCCTGAGAACCTTGGGGGGGGGAGGGAACGGAAGAAAAGAGGCGAAAGAAAATGGGTCAATCAAAAAGACTGGTAAGTCCTACCTACTATTAGTATAAAAACTAATAAAGTTAACTGGACATGTAAAACAGAGATGAAACATAGGATGATAACTGGCATGGTGAAAGGTTTACAAGATAGATCAAGTGTGGCATTGCATATATAAGGTTAAGTTTTTGCACCAAGTGTACTACTATTCTAACCCATGTCAAGTATAAACAAGAAATGATCCCTTGGCACAATCTTGGCCCAATATCATAAGATGACCCAAGTCAAGGTCCAACTACACGGTCTAGTCGATCGGCTCCCTATAAGCCTAACTCGTCAAGTGTCGGTGTCATACGACCCAATCACGGAATGTAGTCAAACTGTGCTAGGTCCACCCTAGGGTGTATCAAGTCCTAGGGTGTCAACCACTGACACGAATCAAGCAAGCACAGTCTAAACCTACTGGTGCCCGTGCCTGCTTTTTCAACTCCGGACTATGTGCACGACCATAGTCCGCCTGAACCTACACCGGCGCACCAACTCAGCCGTCGTTCTGGTCGCTTACAATCAGCCCAGTAATCGTGCCCCACCCTAGCCTAGTCCCTAGGGTATCATGATACAACCAAGAGGGTTACTGGTGAAAAGGACCACGTAACTAGGGTTTCTAACGGGTTAAGCATGGTTAACCCTATCCAATCAAGTATCAAGTTGGTTAAGTGTACCCAAGGTTCATGACTTAACCCTATCAACCCATCTTGTTTAATTGGTTAAGTATTCAAGTGGTCCATGACTTAACCCTATCATGTGGCATTAATTAATTTAATGCATCCAACCTCTCACATTAGACCTTGTTGTGGTTACTAGTTAAGCCGGGCGGGTCCGGTAGCTTTACACCACAACTTAGTCTAACCTCGGGTTTTAAGCGCGACATGACCAACTACTCACATTGGGTCCTATTGTTTGTAGCTACTAGTTAGGCCGGTCGGTTCCGGGTAGGTTTATGCTACAAACTCAACCCAACCTCGAGTTGGCCACTTTCATGTTTTCTACATGTCATGTCCATGTTCATGTTTTTCAAGCATTATCACATGTCATATTTCAAAACCATGTTTTTATGTCATTAAAGTTACCTAACTACCTATACGCATTCCCATCGCATGTACGTTTCGTCACAACACAAAGTGGATTGAAAGAGGGAACTTAAAAGCATGACAAAAATGGGCATAAGGTGATTGGATTTGGCCACAAGTTAAACAGAGTGGCACATGAGGCAAAATGTGTTCATTAAACTTGCATATTACATTATAAACCTCAAAACATGCATGATATCAAACTTAGCAAATAGGTGATACATGGTCATAGATGGCATAGGATGATAACTAGTGATTCGCATATAACATCATATGCAAGTTAACATAAAGGTTACGAGAGTTTCTATATTGCATTATGCAACATTTCCAAACAAAGCTTATAGCTTTCAATCCACAAAGTCAAGGTGATAGCTTTACAAACATACATAGAACAAATCTATGCATAACATGATAGATTCAAAGCACAAATCATACTTAGGCCCAAACTCAAACTTGCAACATGTCATATTTAACTTCATAGTTTAAATCTAAGAGTAGAATAGGGCTTACAATGCTATGAAGACTATAAAATAAAACAAGATTGAGACGAAGCCACACTAGCAACACTAAAAACCCCCAAATGACAAGCTCCACCTAAAATCCTTTGTAAATAAGAAGAAGATCCTTGCTTTGGTGAAGAAAGATTGAACTTTAGCCTGGAATCAAACTTAGAAACTCTCAAACAAGCTTAGAAACTCTCATATGAATGAAGATGGAGATTATGACAAGAGGGTGGATGTAATAACCCGAAAATCTGGGCCAGTTTAAAATTTTTATTTTGGCAATTTTAGCGAATTTTGAATATTTAAAATGAATCATTTTAAATAATATCGACGAAAATTTATTTTGAATATCAATCGAACGTATATATTATACGCGTCGTCGTTAGAATATAAATAATTATATATAATTATAAAATAGAATTGAAGATGGCGCGGTAGTTCGATAATTCGATTTCAAACTTCAATTGAATGTACCGGGTGCAAAACAATCCGGATTTTAGTGAAACCAAAAACATTAGGATCTATTTTAGAATATCTTTCAAACGAATCCGAAAAATCGAGATTTCATAGCGGGAATCAAAAGATATGTCCAGTTGAAAATTCTGAATAGTCGCTGTAGAATTCAGGCCCTTAAAAATGGAAATTTTGCAAACGACCTCGGATTTCGACGAAACCACTTTTGTTGGATCCGTGATGTCAAATTATTGCTAGGTTTCGAATTTCGTAATTTTCCGAATCAATATGTGAGCGTGGCGAAGGAAAACGCGTTTGACCAGTTTCAGTTGATTTTAATCGACTGGAAAATGGCCATTTTTCAAACAGTCTCAGAATTCGACGAAATTAGTTTTGTTAGGACCGTATCGTCAATACGAAGCTAGAAATAATTTTTTTGGGGTTTTTCGAGTCCGTATGTGACCCCGGTAATTTGAAATATACATTTAAAATTCAATATAATGATTTAGATGTTAATTTAAACGAAAACTGATCGTAACAGCCGAGTTGGGTTACGAAACATATCCCATTGTGTTCGAAATGGGGGTAATTAGCTAGGGGCGACAGTCGTAGGGCTCAGATTGGAGTTCGAAATAAAATTTTACTTTTTAAAATCAAAAGGAGAAAAATAATATAAAAAAATATATATGAAAATCTACAAAAAAGTCCTAACCCTAGTTCATTTAATCAGCCGCCTCTCTTTAAAGTAAACCAACGCTCCATAATGCTCGAAAATTTAATCCGTTCTTTCTCCCAATCCAAGCGGAATTCGAAGAGGAATCAAAACGAAAATTGAAGATCAACATGAGGGCTATCACTCCTAGGTAGTTGGATTGAATACCAAGAAGCAGGCTGAGAGAAATTGAGGGGCAAAGGGCGCGGGTTCGTGGCGATTTCCTGGGCTGGTGGCAGGCGCGAGTGGGCCCCAGTGGCAGGTGGAGGCGCGGCTTGGGGAGGGCTTCGTCGTGGTGCTGGTGGATGGGGGTCGCGATGGCTGTGGAAGGAGCAAGAGGCGGTCAACGTTTTGAAGGGGGGTTCGGTTTTATCATCCTGGAAGATTTCGAACAGACAGAGAACGCAGTGGAAGAAGATGCAGCCTTGTTTTCTTACTTAAGGTTAATTTCTTAATTAGTTTCTAAATTGACATTGTTTTAATTATCAGTTTTTACAGTAAAAATAAAATTAGTTTTAAAAATAATAGTATTTATATATATATATATATATACATGGCTTTTGAAATAAAATTAGCATAGAGATTTTTAAACTACAAATTTTGCTTTATTTTGAACTATACAATACTTTGTTTTAAAATATAAAGATCAGATTTTTGAAAATATAAAAGTGCGATTTTTATATGGATAAAAATTTGATTTTTAATATATATGAAGTAGGAATAAAATAGGATTTTTATATATTGAATAGCAAAGTAAAAATTCGATTTTTATATATTGAATAGCAAAGTAAAAAATTCGATTTTTATATATTGAATAGCAAAGTAAAAATTCGATTTTTATATATTGAATAGCAAAGTAAAAATTCGATTTTTATATATTGAATAGCAAAGTAAAAATTCGATTTTTATATATTGAGTAGCAAAGTAAAAATTCAATTTTTATATATTGAATAGCAAAGTAAAAATTCGATTTTTATATATTAAATAGCAAAGTAAAAATTCGATTCTTATATATTGAATAACATAGTAAAAATTCGATTTTTATATATTGAATAACATAGCAAAAATTCGATTTTTATATATTGAATAACATAGCAAAAATTCGATTTTTATATATTGAATAGCAAAGTAAAAATTCGATTTTTATATATTGAATAGCAAAGTAAAAATTCGATTTTTATATATTGAATAGCAAAGTAAAAATTCGATTTTCATATATTGAATAACATAGTAAAAATTCGATTTTTATATATTGAATAACATAGTAAAAATTCGATTTTTATATATTGAATAACATAGTAAAAATTCGATTTTTATATATTGAATAACATAGCAAAAATTCGATTTTTATATATTGAATAACATAGTAAAAATTCGATTTTTATATATTGAATAACGAAGTAAAAATTCAATTTTTGCATATGTAGTGGCTACGGGCAACGAAGATGCGATAACGACGAAGACTTCTCTAAATGAAGAGTCGTGATATTGGATAGCTATCGGTGAGAACTTCTCACTCAAAATTCTTTTTTCTATTTATATATATATACTAGGATGCAGACGGTGTTTAGTAGCACCCGACACCCGTCATCCACAGACCATGTATGGCTTGTTTGTTAAATTGTTTGGTTGTGTAGTTAGTTAGAATATTTGGATTGAAATTGAATTGTTTGGTGAAATGAAATTGATTTGATTGATGTGTGAATGGCATGGGCCTTCACTAGACCGGGGATAAGGCTAGGCCTCGTCCCGTTTCTAGTATCGTGCCGTTATGCCGCCGAAATTTTCTAAAATAAGTTAGAAAAATAAAAATATCATTTTATTTAAAGAATGAACTGAATAGAAATTCATAGGTTAAAATAAAATGTTTTATCGTTAAAAATATAATTTTTAACGTGAAGTGAATAAAATAAAATATTCATTTACAAACCGGACGGTTTGTTTATGTACACCAATTTGAAGGACATTGATTGGGTCGATAAATTTTACACATCGCCCAACTGCACAACTAAAATCTGTGTTTGATTGTTTTGAAACCCCGCACGGGTGTTGGGATGAAATATGAAGTTCACTCATCCTGATTGATTAAATATGTCGATCGATTGATTGACAGGCTGTTATAAGCGTTAGATATCTATATTTGATGCTTATACAGTGTAGTGCACTTTGGTTGATGGTTGATTATTTTTCAATGCTATTGTATAAGTGTGATGTGTGAAAATCCATATAATTAACATTATATGGTGATTGATTGGGCCTCATTCCAATTTAGAGAATAAAGAATATTATAAAGTAAAGGTTCATGTGTTGACTGTACTCATTCGTGAGATTAGTCATGTGTTGAACATAATATTTTAACAATAAATTTTATATCTTTATCTCTATTAAATAAAGGTTCATGTGTTGACTGTACTCATCCGTTGAGATTAGTCATGTGTTGAACGAAATAATTTAACAAAAATAGTCATACGTGGACAGTACTCATTCGTTGAGATTAGTCGTGTGTTGACAAAAATAAATATTCATTTGTTGAATAGAGTAAAGGAATATATGAAGCCGTGTTGATTAGATTGACGCCATTTTGACGTGAACGATCTTTATATCGATTTTATTCATTTTGAAATGAATATTGAAAAGTAATTTTGAAATCAAAGATTTCGAAATGAAATGAATTGAAAACGATTTCGAAATGAAATGAATATAAAACGATTTCGAAATGAAATGAATATTGAAAAGTAATTTTGAAATCAAAGATTTCGAAATGAAATGAATTGAAAACGATTTCGAAATGAAATAAATTGAAAACGATTTCAAAATGAAATGGATTGAAAACGATTTCGAATTGAATTTAAAACGAATTTGATTCGAATTGAATATATAACGAATTTGATTTCAATTGAATATATAACGAATTTGATTTGATTAGAAAATGAATTGAATTTGAATTGAATAGGAAAACGATTTTGAATTGAATTGAAAAGAAAATGAATTCGAATTGAATTGAATTGAAAAGAAAATGAATTCGAATCGAATTAAAATCGATTTGAATTAAAATCAAATAGAAATGAAAGTAAAAAGGATTTATAATAGAAAAATTCAATTTCGATTTGAAATAAAGGTTGAAATTGTTTTTGAAACGAATTCAAAACTATTTATAAAATTCGTTTTAAATAGTAATCGACGAAATATATATTATATATTATATATATATAATATAATGGCCTGAATAGAATGCGCCGCGCCGCGGCAGTTCGTGAATTTCGACCATTTATTTCAAACGGACATTACGGGAGATCCGACCGTCGGATTCTCCTAAAACCGGAACCGTTGGGTTCGTATCGAAAAGAGCTTTCTAACGAATATTAAAAATTTGAAATCTAACGGTTGGATTTGTAGATACGTCCAAATCAAATTCGAAAAAGGTCGCTGTAAGTGCAGTTCGATGGCCGTTGATGGAAATCGACTGTACGGGCCCTGATAAAATTATCAAAAATAGTAATAATTAGTGTAAAATCATAAGAAATGATTGAGGAAAAATTGGGATGAAAAACTCCATATTTGGAAAGATAAAAATAGTTTTTTATCGAAATGAACTAGTTTTGAACTGAAATTAAAACCCATTTATTTTTAAATAAATAAATTGGATTTGAAATGGGTTTAAATAGAATGGATTCATGGGTTTTTCGTGAACTGTGTTTTAAATAACACTAGTTCTTTAACCCGATGATAAATAGAATGTGATTTGGGTTTATCGTGAACGGTGTTTTAAATAACACTAGTTCTTTAACCCAGTAAAAAGAGTTTTAATGAATCTTCAATTAAATTGAAATGTGGATTGATAATTTAAATTATCAACTTTAGAAAATGAGCGAGAATGGAGTATTACCAGTTTTGCTCCAAAGCGATAGTTAAATCTTTAATTAGATTTGAACGTGAAATGGTAATTAATTTTACCGATAACACCATAGTATTAAATATGGAGTATTACCAGTTTTGCTTCATGGGATGAATAGGTTGGGATTGGGAAATAAAATAAATAATTACTTCGGTACGGTTCGCTAATCTCGACTAGTTTGGAAAACCATAATTTTGTTTGAAATGACATCCAAAGGAAGATTAAGGGATAAATTTTAAAGAATTTATCTTGGATAAAATTAATGGGGACCTTTCCCTAAGAATTGAAATTTAGAAACTAGCTGAAGGTTAGTTAAGAAGAATGGTTTCCTGGATATTGATCTGATGTTGGTTTCGGCCTTCGGGGTTAATATTTGGGGAATTGCTCTCTTACTAATTTACGGTTGGTTACTAATGAATTGGAATGAGGCGTATGTTGTGTTTGTGTAACATTTATTTTTAATATACGCGGGTTGTTCGGAAAGGCCGGGTTTATTCCCATTCTGAATAACCGATTCGACGATATGTCGAAGATGAAGACGGTGGTTGAAGGCCGGAAGTCTCCACATCGTTGGGATAATTACTGACGATCCTGATTGGGCTGTACACCCAAGAGGATGGAAATAGTTGGTAGTCGTCCAGACGTACTTGGAGATGGATGGATATGCGAGGAAAATGCCTCTGGTTTCGTTCAGACCTAGAATGGACTTGTAAATGGATGGTGTGTCTGACATTGTATTCCTTTATATCGTATTCGTTGATCTCTGCTAAATATATATCTGTTTGGCGGCGGGGAATTTATTCTCTTGCTTAACGCCCTTCTCTGAGACATACGAGCTCAGAGGTTATATATTGGCAGAAATCAGTGGTACGATATGGATTGATAATGTGGCATGCTGAGATGCAGTGATCCAAACTTTTGTTGAAAAGCAAAGTTTGGTGGATGATGATCAAAGCACAGCTGATATGGCATGGCTTTGTGTATAGCGTTGATTCGCGAGCCTCACACCTCGGTGTGAACCAAAAACGGGGAGGACCTCCGGGAAATGGACATATGCTGGTTTCTAGTTAGAAGTGGTGTCAGTGCTTAAACTGGCTGGCATTACTTATGTGGATGTTGCTTATCATTACTTATTACCCAGCGGGGCGTCTCGGTTAACGGTGGTTGTAGAGGCTTACGGGTCCCAGATCACTATGAGGTTCCATAGAACCGGCTAGCATATCGTTTACGGCATTACTAACCATCGACGGGTGGCCGGCCCCGACGTTCCGGGTGCAGTCGCGGCTGCAACCTGAGGCTCGGGCTAGAGAGTCTCGAATTAAGCACAGGATATTCCCTTTGCCTTGGTTCACAGGATGGAAATCCAATTTCCAATACGTGTATTGCGGTTTTAATTGTAGAACTAGTATGGCGACATGATATATGGTACCCATGCCGTCTATGATTGATATTTATGATTGAAAATGTTTTGACACTATACACTTATAGTAGTATCAAATGATTTGATTTAAACGTACTAAGCATGTTTGGCTATTATAAGGGAAAACCCTATCCTCGGCTGCGTTGCATTGTGTGATGGGACCTGGGTCTTATAATAGCTTCATTTTTAGAAAAGCATTGCGTTGTTTACTTATATGCACTGGTATTCTTGGGAGGAAACCCGTTCCGTGTTATACGGCGTGGTCCCTTGATTTACCGATCTTTAAAATAAAGATTTACAACAGTTTTAGTTCTCACACCAGTCACATGACTGACCTGGAGTTTATTGTTTTAACCTAAACTCTGGGTGCCCCTATTTTCGACACGGGCAGCTAGTAGTTTTGGTTTTGCAGATTTGTATTCACAGGATCTTGGTTTACAGCTGGAATGATATCCGGAAAGCTTTGTATCCGTATATCTCTTCTAGTTGTGTATTGTATTATTTTCCGCTGCTTTGTATTTAAATGTAATTTAAATCTCTGATATTTCTGTGTAATATTTATTCATATATATACTCTGTATATTCTTGTAATCTCATGCATTGTTTTAATTAACAGTGAAATGTTCTTCTGTATGTGTTCTGTTGTGGCTTGTTCTCGAACTATCCGCGCTTTCCTTTACGGGGAAGTTACGGGTTTTCACAGTAGAGGCCATGATCAAGAGGAATTTTGGCAGCACTTAGTTGTAGGATTAGTTTGTGTGAGTTTAGGCTAGGTTTAGGGGTGTTTTTATAGAGTTTAGGATTAGTTTTAGCCATAGGATTAACCCTAAATCAAATCTGAGCCATCAAATCACGTCAGAAACCAACAAACAGGGCCAAAAAACACAAGCAGGTGCACCAGGCCAAAATGGCCCGACCGGGGAGGTCGACCCCCAGGTCGACTCTAGAGTCGACCTGGCCTGGCAGGTCGACTCTAGGGTCAACCCCCAGGTTGACCTGGTGGGTTGGGCGGGAACTTTTCCCGCCTACTCTGATTGGGCTGAAATTCAAATCTGTTTTTGAAATTTGAATTTTCTGAAACTTCATCGAGCCATAATTGGGTCATACGGACTCCGATTTACAAAATTTCGGACTCTATTTCACGTATTTTTCCGAGATGAACGCAATGGCACAGCCTGTTTCCCCTGATTCAGATTTTAAAATTTATTTCTGCCTTTATTTATGGTTATAACATGTTATTAAAATTCGGGTTGTTACAGTCTCCCCACCTTAAAGGATTTCGTCCCCGAAATCTCCAAGTTAGGAAGAACGTATCCTACCATCCATCATCCATCTACTCAAAACATCATCCACAAGTAATCATTGTCCTTAAAAGATTTCTAATGCTGTATGAACATATGCAAAAGTGTGTGTATATGCACCTATCTAATGCGAAGATCAGGCGGTTACTGATTCAGTAAACCTCCTTGATGCAAAATATGTTTGTGAAATGCATCCATATGTATGCAAATTCCTAACATAACTTATAATCTCTACATGAGTGCACATAACATCCATCCATATGCAACATCCATGTGATAGCATACAAGTTTCATCCATGAATAAACATAAACACTCATGCATATGTGGTATGAAAGTGTGTGAGCCAATCTTAGTGCCTAACGTGTATCATGCATCCACGAGTAACCACTTGCAAACACTTGCAACCACTTGCAAACATCAAGCATAACATGTTTCAAATACATGTTTCAACCAAAGGGCTTGTACCTAAGGTTCTCATGACAAGGTTAACGAGATAACAAGATAAACTAGATAAACATGGATAGCAAAAGAAAGATATGCCAACTAGGAAAAGAGATTGAAAATTTACCCTCAAAGAGAAATGGATAAAGCCCACGCATCTTCTCCTCGGTTTCCCAAGTTGCGTCTTCATTGGCTTCACTCCACTGAACCTTTACTAACTTGACTTCTCGATTCCTCAGTTTCTTGATCTCCGTTACCAAGATACGAATCGGAGCTCGCCTCAGGGTTGCCTCTTTCTCTACCTCCATGTCTTCAAGAATGCTAGGCTCAACTACCTCGGCTGACTCATGTAGGCATTTTCGGAGATGCGAGACATGAAAAACATTGTGCACTCCGGCCAGCTTCTCGGGCAATTCCACCTTATAAGCCATCTTCCCAACTCTTTCTATAATAGGGAAGGGTCCTACGAACCTTGGTGCCAGCTTCCCAACTGCTCCAAAACGAACCACATTTCGCAAAGGAGAAACCTTCACAAAGACCTTATCTCCAACTTCAAACTCTAAGTCTGTCCTTTGCTTGTCTTCATAGGATTTTTGTCTATCTTGGGCCGTTTTCATCCGCCTTCGAATCAACTCAACCTTCTCGGATGTGTCCCTTATCATGTTGGGCCCAAGTATAAGCTTATCCGTCGTCTCCCACCAACATGTTGGTGACTTGCACGGCCTCCCATATAAAGCTTCGAATGGTGCCATCCCTATGCTTGCTTGGTAGCTGTTATTATAAGCAAACTCCACTAGAGGAAGGTGATCTTCCCAAGTACCACCAAAGTCAAGAATGCATAGCCTCAACAAATCTTCTAGTACCCTATTCACCCTTTCGGTCTGGCCATCCGTCTGTGGGTGATAGGCCGTACTTAGATTCAATCGCGTACCCATCGCTTCTTGCAAACTATTCCAAAATTGTCTAGTGAAGATTGGGTCATGATCGCTGACTATGCTAGAAGGAACTCCATGCAATCGTACTATCTCTCGAAGATAAACAGATGCTAGCCATGATGCGGTCCTCCTGCTCTTCACCGGAATAAAATGAGCACTCTTCGTAAGTCTATCTACTATGACCCATATGCTCGTATTTCCCTTCCTTGACCTAGGCAATCCATCCACGAAATCCATCGAGATACTTTCCCATTTCCATTGCGGGACCTCCAATGGATGTAATAGCCCACCGGGCTTCTTCGACTCGGCCTTCACTTGTTGGCAAACAATGCATCTAGAAACAAACTCTGCCACATCCTTTTTCATCCCATCCCAAAAGAGAATGCGCTTCATATCCCGGTACATCTTATTCCCTCCGGGATGTATGGTCATCCTCGAGTGATGCGCCTCCTCAAGAACTTTATTTACTAAGTCTCCCACTCATGGGACACATAGTCTTCCCTCACGCCTTAGCCATCCCTTGTCATCAATAGAATATCTAGCGAGGTGACTTGACGTCTCACCCCGGATCAACTTGTCCATGATCTCAACTATCTGCGGGTCTTCCCTCTGTGAAGCCCCAACTTGATCAAGAAGTATAGGTCTAAGCTCATGGGATGCTAACGAACCAGTCATCGACTCAACAGCCTGTGTGAAATCAAAGGTTGCCAAAAACTCTAGGCTCTTCATCTCAACAAACAAGGGACTCAAAGTCAACCTTCTTCTGCTTAGCGCATCCGCCACAACATTACCCTTGCCAGGGGCAAAAGCTATCTCGAAGTCATATGATGCCAAGAATTCCATCCACCTTTGCTACCTTAGATTCAAATCTTTCTACGAGAAGAGGTACTTGAGCGACTAGTGATCAGTATATAACTCAAACCTTTCGCCTAGAAGATAGTGTTGTCAGGATTTGAGTGCAAAGACGATCGCCGCCAACTCCAAATCATGAGTGGGATAGTTCTTCTCATGAACTTTGAGTTGCCTACCCCCAAAGCATATCACTCTCCCTTCTTGCATCAGGACAGCGCCCAATCCCATGCCACATGCATCGGTGTACACGGTAAACAACTTCCCTCCATCGGGTAATGCTAGAACTGGAGCTGTGGTGAGGGCTTTCTTGAGCCTTTGAAAAGAAAGCTCACACTCTAAGTCCCATGCAAAGACTAAGTTCTTCTTCGTCAACTTAGTGAGAGGGGCTGAAATCCTAGCGAAGCCCTTAATGAACTTCCTATAATACCCTGCCAGACCGAGAAAGCTTCTCACTTCAGTTGCATTCTTCGGAACTTTCCAGTCTTGTACCGCCACCACTTTAGCGGGATCCACAGCTATTCCCTGCTTAGAAACTATATGCCCAAGGAACCGAACTTCCTTTCTCCAGAAATGGCATTTAGAGAACTTGGCTTTCAACTAATGAGCTCTAAGCGTATCCATAACCTCCTTGAGGTGTGTAGCATGCTCTTCCTCGTCCTTAGAGAAGACCAGAATATCATCCACGAAGACAACCACAAACTTGTTAAGGAACTCCCTGAACACCCTACTCATCAAATCAACAAAGTATGCGGGTGCATTAGTCAAACCGAACGGCATGACTAGCCATTCAAAGAATCCATCTGGAGTCCTAAACGCAGTCTTATCAATACTATCCTCAGCCACTCTAAGCTGATGGAATCCGGTGGCTAGATCGAGCTGAGAGAAAACAGAAGCGCCAACAAGCTGGTCAAAGAGATCATCAATTCTCGGTAACGGGTGTCTATTCTTCTTTGTCAGCTTGTTCAACTCACGATAATCAACACATAGACGAAGCGAACCATCCGCCTTAGTAGCGAATACGACAGAGCACCCCATTCTGAAATGCTTCGCCTGATGAAATTTTTCTCAAGCAACTCCTTGATTTGCTTGCTAAGCTCCCTTCTTTCCTGCGGGGCCATGTGCCTAACAGGCAATGAAACTGGCTTGGCATTATCAACAAGATAAATACGGAAGTCTATCTCGCGTTTAGGGGGTAACCCCTTCACCTCATCAAAAACATCAGGATATTCTCGGACCACCCTCACAGATTGGAGATTTTCAATAGACGAGCCGAGGGATTCAAGATAACATAACATGACGGGATCCAGCGGGTTACAAGAAATCTCTAGGGTATTGCCAAGGCGAGTCATAAGCCTCACTACCCTATGCTCACAATCGAGAATGGCTCCATAACTGGACAACCAATCCATGCCCAAAATCAACTCGTATCCCATGAACCCGAGAACATAAGCATTACATGTGAATTCTACGGTCAAGATAGAAATCCTCAAATCCATACAAATCATAGACAGATGGGCGGAACCCCCAATTGGATTTGAAACACTAACGGGATCCTCAACTAGACTAGTACTTAGGTGCAAACTTCCAACAATGTCAGAGGAAATAAAGGTATGCGATGTGCCAGAATCAAATAAAGTTCGAACAGGAAAACCAGAAATATAAACAAGACTTTCTACAGAAATACTACCTCGGTCCGGAACTGGAGCAGTGTTGAGAGCATGCATCTGCCCTCCAGAAGGTCCTGCTCGCTGAGTCTGTCCTTGCCCCTGCCCTTGCTTTTTTGGGAAATCCATACTGAAGTGTCCAGTCTCTCCGCAATGAAAGCATTCTCCCAACTTCCTCTTCTTTTTCCTACAATCTTTGGATATGTGTCCAACGATCCCACAGTAGTTGCACTTTCTTGTGTCCCTTGCCTTGTTGTTGTTGGCCTTGTTACCCTTGTTGTTCTTGTTGTTCTTGTTGTTCTGATTGCTCTGATTTCCTCCCCACATGGAGTCCACCTTCTTGGTTTGAGTCTCATTAGGCTTGACTTCTTTCTTGCCATACTTATTGTCTCCCTAAAGCAATGCCATGTCTACTAGGATTTCAAAAGTGGCCCCCATGGGTATATGAGACATGACTAAACCTTGTACTAGCTTATTCAACCCTCATGCAAAGCGTAGAGCCTTCTTCTGGGGTGTATTAACCATGTCCAAACCGAATCGAGCAAGCTGGTTAAACTTATTCACATACTCCCTCACTGTCATGTCCTTTTTCTTCAAAGATATAAACTTCTCCATTTGAAGATTCTCCTCAGCAGATGATAGAAACTTAAGCCCAAGCCGCATCCTAAAGTCGACCCAAGTCTCTATAGGCCTAGTAGCGTTGGTGACCTCCCACCAATAAGCAGCTTCCTCTTTCAATAGCCATACTGCCAACAGAACTTTTCTACGGTCTTCCACATCAAAGATGGCGAAGTGGTCTCCAGTTCCTTTTAACCAATTTCTTGCCTCAACAAAAGTCTCCGTCCCAATAAAATTCTTGCCACCCATCGCCTTAAAGTCTTTGCAAATCTTTGCGAAATCCGCTTGTGGACGCTGAGGAGGAGGAGGAGGAACCTCAGGTACGGTGGGAGTGTTTGCTGGGCCCGCATCGTTGGCCCTAGCTTCCAAGTACCTTCGGAACCATCCAGGTATGGTTACTCCCTCGGGAAGGTTAAGATCGGCCATGCTGAAAAAGGAAAAGATAGATTTAGAACGAGGAAACAAAGGATAGTGTTAATGGCTTTTGGGGAATAGCCATTTAAAATAAACTAGACTTTTCTTGGAAAATACTTAATTGGTTTTGAAAATAGTTTTTCAAAAGGGTTTTAAAACTTTTGTCCGGTCTAGTAAAACCTTATGCTCTGATACCAAATGTAACACCCCACCTCTGCCAGGGTCACTCTTGCAAGTACACTAGCTTTGGAGGGGTGTTGGGCAAGGTAAACATGCATAAAGATATAACAAGACAGAACATATAAGTAAACAGAGTAAATAAAGCAGCGGATAAAACTACTATTTCAAAACCATAGTCAAGTTACATCAAAGTACTTAATCATTATTTTCCCACTACTACAAGTCTAGAAACATAAACTAAAAACTGGAAATAACATAAAGTAAACTATCCCCAAAGTAGACGTGGTAAAGCCATAGCGATCTCAAGTCCAAACCGTACATGAGCTATCCAGAAAGCAAGCTAAATATCCAAGCTAGGTGCTAGTGTTCCCACCCTGAGAACCTTAGGGGGGGGGGGACGGAAGAAAAGAGGCGAAAGAAAATGGGTCAGTCAAAAAGACTGGTAAGTCCTACCTACTATTAGTATAAAAACTAATAAAGTTAACTGGACATGTAAAACAGAGATGAAACATAGGATGATAACTGGCATGGTGAAAGGTTAACAAGATAGATCAAGTGTGGCATCGCATATATAAGGTTAAGTTTTTGCACCAAGTGTACTAGTATTCTAACCCATGTCAAGTATAAACAAGAAATGATCCCTTGGCACAATCTTGGCCCAATATCATGAGATGACCCAAGTCAAGGTCCAACTACATGGTCTAGTCGATCGACTCCCTATAAGCCTAACTCGTCAAGTGTCGGTGTCATACGGCCCAATCACGGAATGTAGTCAAACTGTGCTAGGTCCACCCTAGGGTGTATCAAGTCCTAGGGTGCCAACCACTGACACGAATAAAGCACGCACAGTCTAAAATTACTGGTGCCCGTGCCTGCTTTTTCAACTCCGGCCTATGTGCACGACCATAGTCCGCCTGAACCTAAACCGGCGCACCAACTCAGCCGTCGTTCTTGTCGCTTACAATCAACCCAGTAATCGTGCCCCACCCTAGCCTAGTCCCTAGGGTATCATGATACAACCAAGAGGGTTACTGGTGAAAAGGACCACGTAACTAGGGTTTCTAACGGGTTAAGCGTGGTTAACCCTATCCAATCAAGTATCAAGTTGGTTAAGTGTACCCAAGGTTCATGACTTAACCCTATCAACCCATCGTGTTTAATTGGTTAAGTATTCAAGTGGTCCATGACTTAACCCTATCATGTGGCATTAATTAATTTAATGCACCCAACCTCTCACATTAGACCTTGTTGTGGTTACTAGTCAAGCCGGGCGGGCCCGGGTAGCCTTACACCACAACTTAGTCTAACCTTGGGTTTTAAGCGCGACATGACTAACTACTCACATTGGGTCCTATTATTTGTAGCTATTAGTTAGGCCGGTCTGTCCCGGGTAGATTTATGCTACAAACTCAACCCAACCTCGAGTTGGCCACTTTCATGTTTTCTACATGTCATGTCCATGTTCATGTTTTTCAAGCATAATCACATGTCATATTTCAAAACCATGTTTTTATGTCATTAAAGTAACCTAACTACCCATATCCATTCCCATCGCATGTACGTTTCGTCACAACACAAAATGGATTGAAAGAGGGAACTTAGAAGCATGACAAAAATGGGCATAAGGTGATAGGATTTGGCCACAAGTTAAACATGGTGGCACATGAGGCAAAATGTGTTCATTAAACTTGCATACTACGTTATAAACCTCAAAACAAGCATGATATCAAACTTAGCAAATAGGTGATACATGGTCATAGATGGCACAGGATGATAACTAGTGATTCGCATATAACATCATATGCAAGTTAACATAAAGGTTATGAGAGTTTCTATGTTGCATTATGCAACATTTCCAAACAAAGCTTATAGCTTTCAATCCACAAAGTCAAGGTGATAGCTTTACAAACATACATAGAACAAATCTATGCATAACATGATAGATTCAAAGCACAAATCATACTTAGGCCCAAACTCAAACTTGCAACATGTCATATTTAACTTCATAGTTTAAATCTAAGAGTAGAATAGGGCTTACAATGCTATGAAGACTATAAAATAAAACAAGATTGAGACGAAGCCACACTAGCAACACTAAAAACCCCCAAATGACCAGCTCCACATAAAACCCTTGATAAATAAGAAGAAGATCCTTGCTTTGGTGAAGAAAGATTGAACTTTAGCCTTGAATCAAACTTAGAAACTCTCAAACAAGCTTAGAAACTCTCATATGAATGAATATGGAGATTATGACAAGAGGGTGGAGGCCATGATCAAGAGGAATTTTGGCAGCACTTAGTTGTAGGATTAGTTTGTGTGAGTTTAGGCTAGGTTTAGGGGTGTTTTTATAGAGCTTAGGATTAGTTTTAGCCATAGGATTAACCCTAAATCAAATCTGAGCCATCAAATCACGTCAGAAACCAACAAACAGGGCCAAAAAACACAAGCAGGTGCACCAGGCCAAAATGGCCCGACCGGGGAGGTTGACTCTAGGGTCGACCCCCAGGTTGACCTGGTGGGTTGGGCGGGAACTTTTCCCGCCTACTCTGATTGGGCTGAAATTCAAATCTGTTTTTGAAATTTGAATTTTCTGAAACTTCATCGGGCCATAATTGGGTCATACGGACTCCGATTTACAAAATTTCGGACTCTATTTCACGTATTTTTCCGAGATGAACGCAATGGCACAGCCTGTTTCCCCTGATTCAGATTTTAAAATTTATTTCTGCCTTGATTTATGATTATAGCATGTTATTAAAATTCGGGTTGTTACAGTCTCCCCACCTTAAAGGATTTCGTCCCCGAAATCTCCAAGTTAGGAAGAACGTATCCTACCATCCATCATCCATCTACTCAAAACATCATCCACAAGTAATCATTGTCCTTAAAAGATTTCTAATGCTGTATGAACATATGCAAAAGTGTGTGTATATGCACCTATCTAATGCTAAGATCAGGCGGTTACTGATTCAGTAAACCTCCTTGATGCAAAATATGTTTGTAAAATGCATCCATATGTATGCAAATTCCTAACATAACTTATAATCTCTACATGAGTGCACATAACATCCATCCATATGCAACATCCATGTGATAGCATACAAGTTTCATCCATGAATAAACATAAACACTCATGCATATGCGGTATGAAAGTGTGTGAGCCAATCTTAGTGCCTAACGTGTATCATGCATCCACGAGTAACCACTTGCAAACACTTGCAACCACTTGCAAACATCAAGCATAACATGTTTCAAATACATGTTTCAACCAAAGGGTTTGTACCTAAGGTTCTCATGACAAGGTTAACGAGATAACAAGATAAACTAGATAAACATGGATAGCAAAAGAAAGATATGCCAACTAGGAAAAGAGATTGAAAATTTACCCTCAAAGAGAAATGGATAAAGCCCACGCATCTTCTCCTCGGTTTCCCAAGTTGCATCTTCATCGGCTTCACTCCACTGAACCTTTACTAACTTGACTTCTCAATTCCTCAGTTTCTTGATCTCCGTTACCAAGATACGAATCGGAGCTCGCCTCAGGGTTGCCTCTTTCTCTACCTCCATGTCTTCAAGAATGCTAGGCTCAACTACCTCGGCTGACTCATATAGGCATTTTGGGAGATGCGAGACATGAAAAACATTGCCGTAAGTTGTTGGCGGGGAATTGCCGTTCTCTTAGCTTCCAGCTAGAGTATTTTTGTGGATGTCAATTAGTGATATCTGACGGATCTGACGATGTGGCATTCAAAGTGAAAAGTGATTAGATGTTTCAAAAATAAACTCTGACCTCAAGCCTCATCAACCAGGAGATGGCAAAAATCGGGCAGGCAGCATGGCTATGTGGGTCGCTCCCATTAGTGTGTATAATCACCTATCTAGAGAAAATCCTATTTGCTTCTTTAATCTATGTTTCAATGTTGTCCCTTTTCGGGAGATGGTTGCTGATCCCAACCGTCGGTGATATACATTCGATACACTCAAGCGAAATGAGTGGTTGGTCATGTGAGGGCCGGGTTGCAAGACGTTCTTGTTGAACCCAGTGTATTCGTCTCTAGAGATACACTATCGGCAGGTGGTCCCATACCTTGTCATAGTTGGAATCCAATCTCCAATAAGCGCCCGCGGTTTTGATTGTATACTATATATATGGAGCGTGAGATGCAAGCATTCCACTAGATTGTTATTTACTTGTATTTAAATATTATTATTATATCAGAAAAGATATTGGTTTCAAAACTGTTTTGGGTTATCGTAAGGTAAAAACCGTCCGTATTTATGTGTGGATTTGGTCTTACGATTATCCTTTTCTTTCGAAAAGATTTTAACTTTAAAATCAAGTTGTGTGTTACCCTAAATACTGTGTGGGTTTTCCTCACTCTGGTTCACCAGACTGACCCGGTGTTTTGTAAATGCTCGGGTTAGCCCGGGGTGTACAGTATCAAGTTACCGAATGCTGTGAAGTCCAGAGACGAGCTGGAGATGTTCAGACGTACGATATTATATAGACTATTCCGCTGTGTGTTGTATATGGGAACAGGTCATTGTAACTGTCCCATTGTGTGATGTACTCTGATACTGTAAGTATTTTTAAAGTTCTCAATAAAGATTTATTTCTGTATTATATTTTGTTCCATTGTGTTGTTTCTTCTTCTTCTATTCTTATATTTCTTTCTTTCTTATCTCACCCTCTAAATTCTTTCTAATAACTATCCAGTGTTTTCGGTGCTTGGAGGGTCGACATGAGTTACGGTAAAGGTATTTATGTCGATTTCTGAGGCCGAAATCCTCGGATCATTACAACCGACTACTCATTTCGCTTGAGTGTATCGAATATATTGTCACCAACGGTTGGGAGCTACCCACGTTTTCCAAAAGGGACAGCATCGATAGATTAAAGAAGAAAAAGGAATTTCTCTAGATAGGTGACAATACACCCTAATGGGAACGACCTACATAGCCATGTTGCCTGCCCGATTTTTGTCATTTCCCAGTTGTACGGCTAGAGGCTGAACTTACCTTTCAATATAACACGTCTTTATTCACTCTGAATGCCACATCGTCAAACCTGCCAATCTCACAAATTTATTTCCCCAATACCACGGGTACAAAGCTAAGAGAAATAAATTTCTCTGCACCAAACATAGTTTTGAAGCGATCAACTTACGCGATATGTTAGGTATACTCTGTTAGACATTCTTCCATACAAATTGTCCTGAGTCTGGAAAAACCGAAGGCACTATCCTGTAAATCCATCTTAGGCAATTTCTACCTAGGATCGACAGAATAGCCCTTGCATAACTTCGTCTTCAATTATTTCTTACTTGGAACGTATTTATCAGATCAAAGTGGAATTTAAATTCCGGTCTCTTCGAAACGACGGGGCAAAAGGTCCAGATTTGATAGTCGGTTATTTTAACTATCAAATATAAAATAAAATAAACAGATTTGTTTCCATTGGATCTGTTAAGCCTTATTTAAAAAAAAATCTTTATGGTATTGACATTTAAATATTAACTTTGTGTGTGTGCATATATATTGCTTTAAATACATAATTATTAATTAACAACAAATCTTTTATTATCAATATTACATGATAATCCCATTCTTGAACATCCGTTTCATAATTGAAAACGATATTCAACTCTAACACTCATTCTGAACACAACCTACTATGATCTATCGAGTAATAGTGCAATCGATCAAGTTGGGGTATTTTATTTACCTCTCATACCTTCAACCGAAATCATTTCTTATCGTCAAGATTCGTAGAAGTTTGATATTCAAAACATTCGATGAACTAACATTTGTAAGATCAATTGATTTCCAATTATTAAACCATTTCAAAACAACGTTGTTGTTTTGAACCATTCATCAATTTTACTTGATATATATCCGGAGGACTTAATGCAAATGATCAACTTGATTTCCTTTCCTTTATAAAACTAAATTATCTTCTTCACTTACCTAACTTAGAGGTTAACTAAGTTTAAAAGTATCCTTCTAATATAATTTATCCAAATTTAAACTGTTATTTAATTACATCGTTATCTTACCAAAATTTGTTAATTAAAACCAATAAACTTCTCATCATTCAATTAAGATAAACAGATAGTTTAAAAAGACAATGATTAATCTTTCCTTTTAAACAAATAATATAATTAATTTAGAATAATCTATTTAATTTATTATTAAAGACAATTTAAATTCATCTATCAAAACTCGGGTATATTTATTAGTTACTTTATAGAAAACGGCTTAGCAGCTCCAACGGTGTATAACAGTTCAGACAACATTTGATTCGTTAACCCAATTTGCACAACTAACTATGTAAATTCAATATAGTAATATCGACAACATATATTTACTGAATAAACATGTCAAACAAATATAATAGTAGAATGATGTTTATTTTTGCAAGTAGGGTATCCAAACAATTTAGTAAATTCATTATATATTGGAACGTTGTTTATTTCCATTAATAGATGTCAGTAAAAAAATATAATTATGATTAATTTAAACACAACTAAATTAAACAATATATTGATTGAACAGACAACTCAGAGTTTACTACGTTACAGATTATTATCGATCAACAGTTTTTGTGTTAATTCAGTTCATGACTAAATTTATGTTCGATTAAATTGTTACGAGATTAGGTATAAAAATCACTTTTAATGTTATGACCCGAACTTCCCCGTGAAGGAAAGCATGGATTGAATTGAGGACAAGACGAATCAGAACACAAACAGAAGAACATTTCATTGCTTATTACAACAATTCCATCAGAATACAAGAATATACAGAGTATGAATAAATATTACACATCATAAATTATCAGAGATTTAAATTACATTACATAGCAGTAGAAAATAATACAAAACACAACTGAAGAAGATATACGGATACAGAGCTTCCCGAATATCATTCTAGCTGTAAACCAGGATCTTGTGGATATAAATCTACAAAACCAAAACTACTAGCTGCCCATGTAGAAAATAGGGGCACCCAGAGTTTAGGTTAAAACAATAAACTCCAGGTCAGTCATGTGACTGGTGTGAGAACTAAAACAGTTATTAATCTTTATTTTAAAGTTAGGTAAATCAAGGGACCACGCCTTATAACACGGAACAGGTTTCCTCCCAAGAATACCAGTGCATAAAACAACAACGCAATGCTAAATAAAGAACAATGAAGCTATTATAAGACTCAGGTCCCATCACACAATGCAACGCAAGCCAGAGGATAGAGTTTTTACCTTATAATAGCCAAGAATGCTTGGTACGTAAAATTTCAAGTTTTATTATTACTATAAGTGTATAGTGTCAAAACAATTTCAATCATAAGTATCAATCATAGACGGCATAAGTGCCCCATACCACTATGTCGCCATATATAAGTTTACAATTAAAACCGCAAATGTCTTGTATTGGAAGTTGGATTTCCATCTATGAACCAAGGCAAGGGATCGTCCTTACCGCTTCGAGACTCTCTAGCCCGAGCATCAGGAACAGAATGCATCGTCCCTTAGGAGCCACAGGGCCGGTCCACCGATGTGGATTAAAATGCCTGAACACTGCGTTTCCCCGCCCTATGGGGCGTAAATGAGCCAAATGACTCCATCGGTCCCGGATCGACTGATATAACCAAGGCGCCTCGCAATCCATCATCCACATAAGTAAAATGTCCGGGCATGTAAAACCCAAAACAACACTCCTAGCTAGAAGGAAACGCATGCCCTCCCTGGATCCTTCTCCCGTTTCTGGTTCACACAGGGGTTTGAGTCTCGCGAATTAACGCTACACAAAGCTACGCTGTATTAAAGCCGTGCTTTAATCATCAACTACAAGACTCTGCTTTTCAACAGAAGCCTTGATCATTTGCATCTCAGCATGCCATACAGACAATTCACGCTATGCAACTGATGTATATTAATCACATAGAATGAAATCCAATGTCAGACACACCTCCATTTACAAGTCTGTTCTGGGTCTGAACGAAACCAGAGGAACCTTATTCCTCGCATATCTATCGATCTCCAAGTACGTCTATACGATCACCAACTGATTCCCTCCTCTTGGGTGTACAGCCCAATCAAGATCATCAGTAATTATCCAAACGATGTGAAGACCTCCAGTCTTCAACCACAGTCTTCATCCTCGACATATTATCGAATCAATTATTCAGAATGGGACAAACCCGGTCTTTCTGAATAACTCGCGTATATAATAAACAACATATGCCTCATTCCAATCCAGAATATTCCTTTATTCGAATATTCTTATACTTTGGGAAAGGTTCCCATTAATTTTATCAAAGATAAATTCTTTAAATCAATTCTTTAATCTTCCTCTGAATATCAATTCAAACCAAATTATGGTCTATCCAAACTAGTCGGGATTAACGAACCTTACCGAAGTAACCATTTGTTTTAATTTCCCAATCCCAACCTACTCATCCCATGAAGTAAAACTGGTAATACTTCATATCTAACACCACGGTGTTATCGGTAAATTCAATTACCATTTCCCATTCAAATCTAATTAAAGATTTAACTATTGCTTGGAGAAAAACTGGTGATACTCCATTCTCGATCATTTCAATCTAAATAAAGATTCATTAAAACTCCACTTGGTTTTAATCTTTCCAAAAATTAATATTAATGATTGTTTAACTTGGGAAATCATATCCTGACCTTAACTAGGTTAAAGAACCAATGTCATTTAAAACACAGTTCACGATAAACCCAAAATCACATTCCATTCCATCAGCCTTTAACCGTGCATTAGCAAGTGAACCATTCCCTAAGTATTAACCCCGAAGGCCGGAACCAACATCAGATCAATACCCAGAAAACTATTCAACTTAACTAATCTCCAATTAGTTTCTGATTTTCTTAACTCCGTTGGGTATAAGAACAACATTATTAAAGATACCATTCACGAAAACCCAAAATCACATTCCATTGATAATGGAATCTTCATGGAAAACAAATCGATATATACATAATCAATATAAACTTCCATATCCAACCGATAATATAAATGGGATAACGACAAGGCCTTTTAAATTCCATATATATTAACCGTCTTCCTCTACAGAAGCTTACTTCGATTATGCCAAATCGAATTCCATTCAATTCCAATTTAATATGTTAAATTGGAAAACTTTACTTTGGAAAATCTCCTTTAAATCTTAACAAAAAGATTTATAAATTCCAAATCCCATTTTACTTTAAATCAGGTTAAAGAACGAATTTCGTTAAAACACAGTTCACGATAAACCCAACTCACATTCCATTAATTATCGGGTTAAAGAACAAGTGTTATTTAAAACACCGTTCACGATAAACACAAATCCCATTGGATATTAAATACAAGGCTCCGAATAGAAAATACATCGGCTTATATTCAATATCGAATTCTACGACCAACATATATCGTATTGGAAATAACGATATAAATATATCTTTCAAATTTCCATAACAATATCTGTATAATCACGAAATCCAACATTGAAATATTCCAAAGACAATTTCGATTCAAATCCATTCCTAATTTATACATATTCGAAATTCTGGTTATTTTTAAAACCATTTCTAATCCAATTTATTTATTTTAAAAATAAATGGATTATAATTCTAGTTCAAAACTAATTCATTTCGATAAAAATCTATTTTTATCCTTTCAAAATTGGGATTTTTCATCCCAACTCTTTCTGAATCATCTCTTATGATTTTACACTAATTATTGATATTTTTAATAATTTTATCAAGGCCTGTACAGTCGATTTCCCTAAACGGCCATCGAACTGCACTTACAACCGCCTTTTCCAAATTTGATTTGGATATAATTCCAAATCCAACCGTTAGATTTCTAATATCTAATATTCGTTAGAAAGCTCATTTCGATACAAACCAAATGGTTCCAGTTTAGGAGAATCCGACGGTCGGATCTCCCGTAATGTCCGTTCGAAGTCAATGGTCGAAATTCGTGAACTGCCGCAGGCGCGACGCGTTCTATTCAAGCCATTATATATATATATATATATATATATATATTATATTTCATCGATTTCCATTTAAAACGTATTTTATAAATCGTTTTAAATTCGTTTTCAAAACGATTTCAACTTCATATTCAATTTCCAATCAAAATTGAGTATTTCATATCATCAATATATGAATGATAATATTTTCAAAGCATTAGATTTTGAAATCAATTCCTTTTCAATATTCATTATATAAATGAATAAAATTGATATAAATATAGTTCCCGTCAAAATGGCGTGAATCTAATCGACACGACTTTATATATTTAAATATAATCGTGTCCATCCCAAATCGGACATCATAATCACATTTTGATCTTTTACTGAATATTATTTTAAAATATTCGTTATTTTAAAATATTCATTCTTTCTAAACTGGAATCAGACACAGTCAATTATCATATAATGTGATTTATATGGATTTCATACACACATGTATATAACAACAATCAAACACAGTCAACCATCATCCAAAGTGCATTCTACACTCATAAGCATCAAATATAAATATTTAACGCTTATAACAGCCTGTCAATCGATCGATCGACATACAGCTAATTATTGGGATTAGTGTATGTCCAATTTCATCCCAATACCCGTGTGAGGGTTTCAAACAACAAATAATGAATTTTATTTGTGCAGTTGGACGATGTGTAAAATTTATCATCCCAATCAATATCAGTCAAATATGTGTACATAAACAAACCATCCGATTTGTTTATAAATATTTATTTTATTTCATATACACATTAAAAATTATATTTTTAACTATAAAATATTTATTCCATTGCACATCACATCATCAATTTTCACAACACATCAATTAAACAAACAAGTCATCCATGGTCTGTGGACGACGAGGGTCGGGTGCTTCTAAGCACCGTCTGCATCCTAGTATATATTTCAACTAGAAAATAAATTAAAAGTGAGAAGTTCTCACCTTTGGGTTCCACTCCGCCATTTCATTATTTCTGAACGGTTCAGATTTCGTTTTGATTTTAGTCTGAGCCATCGCCATCTGTTTCACGCAGTTGATTATTAAAAATCATATTTTTCTTCTAACGCTACACAGATAAAACTCGCCTTCTTCTAACACGATGTTTATATTTTGAATCGATGTTTTTATTTTAAATATCACATTTTTGCAACGCCATTTTCTATATAAAAATTATATTTTTATATTGCTACTTATATCAAAATCAGATTTTTATATCGCTACTTCAATTATAAAAATCGTATTTTTACATCACTAAAAATCATATTTTTATTTCGCTACATATATAAAAAAGGTTATATTTTTATATCACTATATATATATATTTTAAAAATCATATTTTTATACCATTATCCAAACAAATAAGAATCACATTTTTCTATCGATCTTTACCTTATAAAAATCATATTTTTACTTTAGATAAAAAAAGAAAATTATATATTTACTTTAGATAAAAATCCAAGCTTTTTATTTCATGAATCTATATAAAAATCCAAGTTTGCTTCATAGAAATATAATTTTTATTCATATAAATATAATCTTTATATTCATAAAAATATAATCTTTATTCATAAAAATATAATCTTTATATTTTAAAACATATCATAAAAAGGATTCACATAAAAAATGCTTTTAAATTAAATAAAAAAAACTCACATTATTCTCAGCGAAGGGGGGGAGTTTCTGAGCGTCGACTGGCGATGGAGGGGTGCTTCGCGGCGGAGATTGGCCAGTGGTGGTGGTGGAGGGCCACGGTGGCGGTCAGGGGGAAGCGTTTTGGGGGCTTAGGGTTTGCTGTGGGGTTTGCGTTCGAGGGGAGGAGGGTGGTGAATGGGGGAGACGGCAGCGCGAGAGGGGGCACGCGTTGATCGATGGTGGAAGGAGGGCGCAGCGGGATCGACGAGTTTTTTGGCTGAACGGGTTTTTCTTTTATTGAGCGTTGACTGCAATGTGAGGAGAGAGAGAAAGAGGGGTGAGGATGAGGTTTTATAATTTATAATTTATTATTTTTAATTCCATAAAAGTAACTTCTTATCTTGGACTCTAAATCGAACCCATCGACTATCGTCCATAGCGTAATACCCCCATTCCGAACACAATGGGATATGTTTCACAAGCCAATTCGAACGTTATGATCAGTTTCTGTTAAATTTAAAATATAAATCATTATATTTTAATTTCAAATGTACATTTCAATTTACCGGGGCCACATACAGAATCTAAAAATTCCCGAATTTTTTTTCTAACTTCGTATTGACGATACGGTTCTAACAAAACTAATTTCATCAAATTTGGAGACCGTTTGAAAAATGGCCATTTTCCAGTCGATTAAATTTGATTGAAACTGACAAAACACGTTTTCTTTTGCCACGCTCACATATTGATTCAGAAAATTATGAATTTTGGAATTTAGCAATAACTTGACATCCCAGATCCAACAAAAGTGGTTTCGTTTAAAACGGAGGTCGTTTGCAAAATTTTCATTTTTAAGGGCCAAAATTCCATAGCGACTATTCTGAATTTTCAACTGGGCATAACTTTTTATTCCAGCTATGAAATTTCAATTTTTCGGATTCGTTGGAAAGATATTTTCAAATAGATTCTAATATTTTTGGTTTCGCTAAAATCTAGTTTATTTTGAATCCTGTACATTCATTTGAAATTTGAAATCGAATTTTCGAACTACTGCGCCATTTTCATTTCCTTTTTATAATTAAATATAAATATTTATATTCTCACGACGATCTATATAAATATATACGTTCAAATTCTATTAAAAATAAATTTCTCGTCATTATTATTTAAAATAATTCATTTTAAATATTCAAAATTCATCAAAATTGTCAAAATAAAATTTTTAAATTGGTTTGGATTTCCGGGTTTTTACAATCTCCCCCACTTAAAACTTTTCGTCCGCGAAAAGGAACGAAGCTGAAAGTTGTTTTACAAACCAACTCAACTTTCATTATTTTCATTATGGCTTAAGTTCTTCAACTTTTCAGTTTCTAAGAACTTTTCAAATTCTTCAAAAAAATTGGCTAACACCCTAAATTTTAGAAAATTTCACCATAACCTCTCATGTACGGGAGCACTGGGAAAATCTCGAAATTGCCATACAGGCCTCTCCAACCCAAATAGAAAAAGAAACAGCCAATCTGCTCGTAAAATCATCAAAAACCCCAAGAAAAACAATAATTATGTACCTATTTGTCGGGCAAACAACTTTATTCCTCTGCTTAGCTTCCCTGCTATGACCTGTTCAATGGATATACATGTATATGCACGCATTTCCAAATAATTTTCAATACAGTTCAACATTTATACAATTTGGCTTAATGGTTCCAAATTTTAATTAATCAAACAACCCAATCAGCAATCAATTAGATGATTATCTTTTCAAATTCATAATTTTGATATATATACAGAAAATCATGTTTTTGATGCCAATTCACAACAATAGACCCTATCTAATTTTGGTTCTCACACCACTCAATTGGAAATATATAGAAATCCCACTTTCGTCACTCGAACATTGTTAGCCCACTTTGTGAACTAGGCAACACAAAGTTGAGATGTAAAGCGTTGAAGAACTTAGAAAGCATCATAGCGGATCGGATCGGAGAGCTGCTGCTATTCGGATTGGAGAGCTGCTGCTATTCGGATCGGAGAACTGTTGCTATATGGATCAGAGTGGAGTAAAATGGGTAAGGACTTAGTCTCAGCTTAGTTCGGGTCGGATCGGATGCCCCGATCCTAACCCCCTCTACACGCTCCTCCGAACTGAACTCATATTCCATATCACATCCCCCCACGATCGCCTGAATATTCGGAGCGGTTATGACCAGTTCCTACCCACGATAATCTCTACTCTGATGCGCTGTCAGCACTGGAGTCCATCCGAGCCCGGGTACGATGGGATGATAGACACGTGGCTCCGAACCGAATTGAATCTAAGTGAATTTCCACCTATAAATACCCCGTCAAGAGTAGAAAAAGGGATCTTCTTTTTGGCACTTTGAGAGTTCAAGCACTTTCAAAAACCGAATTCCAGCATTCCCAGATAATCCAAATCATCATTCAACATTTGTTTTGAGACAATTGAGTGAGTGTACATGAGTTGTGAGTGAAATTGAGTGAATATATCATTGTAATTGCATCTATATCATCAAGAATAGCGATTACAAAGTGGACGTAGGCATTTCAACGCCGAACCACTATAAATTCTGTGTCTCCATTCTACTTTTGATCTTATTTTATCTCGATTTCAGTCAATTTGGGTGTTAGAACCACTTTTTGGTCTAACATTTTGGTTCTTTCACTGAGAAGAGTTGAATTCTCTGTTTTTCCGGATTATCGTTCTACTTTTTGGACCGTTGAGTTCAAAGAAGTTAATCCTCAAATTTTGACGCTCTTGAATACTTGTTGGTTGATTGTTGAAGAACTATGGACAAAGGAAAAGGCAAGGAAGTTCAAACCAGTCGAGGAAATGGAGTTGGTGAAGATTAGCAAAACGCAGTTGTGACAAGGTCTCGTGGGCAGAGCTCGGGAGTGGATCGGACTGATACAGGAAATCCGAACCGCCCTCAAGGAGAAAGCTCCGATCCGATCCGGGTAGGAGAATATGAAGCAGTGCACTCCCCTAACCTGAACCGACCCGAGCAAATCACACTGTACCGACCCGAACAAGCTTCCCAGCTCCGACCCGACCTAAACGCCCAGCTCCGATCCGATCCGACGCTTGGTGATGTTGGAACCTCTACTCGAGCCCCTCCAAATGCTCCGACTCTAGCCACCAGGATCAATGATCAGGTCAATCCATCTGTGCCTATCACTCAAGGAGATTTTACGCGCCTACTTGACATGCTTGAAAGTACTAGGGAGGCTATGAAAATCCACGAGCGCACCAATCTCATGATGCAGGAAAACATGAGAATCATGAGCAGGGAGATTAATGAACTCCGCAGACATAGAAATCCATCTCCAGTTCATCACACCCCAACGGATCAGTCTTCTTCTTCTGAGGAAGAACGGCCCCGTGAAAGAAGGCCGCTCGAACGACCTCAGAATTTGGAGCAGCTGACATTTGGATATTTGGGGTCCCGCGAGGACGCTGCACGAGTACTAGGACCCAATGATCCAAGTTTAAGAGAGCCTATGTTGTTACCAATGCGGGGATCCCATGCATTACCCAGAGACCCTAACCTCACCAATCCCACTCAGGGACAAATGCTTCAGCCCCTTCCTCTCGAGATCGACCGGGAACGTAGAGAACAAAGCAGAGCAGAAGCGGCTCGAAGAAGGAGGGCGTCCCCTGATCAGGAGCCCAGAGGAAACCCGAACATCAGAGGGAGGGTGTCTCCTGATCAAGAGCCCAGAAGGAACCCGGATACCAGAGCCAGGGAGCCTGAACGGCCCCTAACCAATGCTGACGTATGGGCTATGGTACGCCAGACCATGTCTGAAAGCCGGAACTACACCAATGAAGATTATGGCATTGAACGAAGCCATACTCCCTTCACTGACGACATCCTCAACTTTCAGTTTCCCCGACGTTTTAACCTGCCGCAGATGGACAAGTACAATGGAAGAACCAATCCGGGACAGCATTTGATGCGATATGCATGGCTCATGAATGCTGCTGCTGCCCCTGACGCAGTGAAGTGTAAAGCCTTCCCGATCTATTTAGAAGACGTGGTGCTGTTATGGTTTACCCGACTCCCTCCTCGGTCGATATCGAATTTTAGGGAATTAAGCGAACGTTTTATGAATCAGTTCCGACTCCATACTCGAAAGTCTAAAAATGTTATCAAATTATCAAGAATTAAGCAAGCGTCGGGTGAGACTTTGAAGTCATATCTCGACCGTTTCAACTTAGCTGTGACAGAAGTCAGTGAACCGCACGAGCCCACCATCTTGATGGCTTTGATGGAAGAAGTGATCCTGACTCCAAGTTTGGAGATTATCTTTCTGGAAAGCCACCTCCCACGAGAGAGTCATTCTATGAAAAGGCCGATATTCACTTAAGATGGGAGGAGGCAAGGGCAAACCGAAAGAGAAAGTCTGGAGCGGCTTCAAAAGAAACTGTTCAGAGTAACGTCGCTGTGAAGCAATCTGGAGAAAGTTCAGGAAAAGTTGAGGTGAATGTGGGAAACAAGAGTGGAAACGACAATAATGGAAACGGGGGCAACAACAACAACTGTAACGCAGGTGGTAACAGAAGAAATAGGAATAGAGGAGGTAATCCTGACAAAAGACCCCGGTTCCAGACTTATGAGAATTATACACCACTGAACGACACTCTGGAGAACATTTACTTGGATACATACAATGCTTTGCAATATAATAGACCGCCGCCTCGAGACTCAACGGAGAAAGAAATCGCAACTGGAAAGTTTTGTCTGTTTCATGGAACTCATGGGCATTTAACAAATGAATGTCGACATTTGAGAGATTTGATTGAGAAGCTGCTGCGCGAAGGAAAATTGGATGAATATAAGGCTGCGCCAAGAGATAGAGGGCGAGGAGAACAGGCTCCAAACCAGAATCAATCTGCTCCCAAGCCTACAGCGCAGCAGAAAGGCAAGGGAATTGTTATCAACACCATAGTGGGTGGACCCCACCCAGTGATACACAGTTTTAGAGCAATGAATCAATATGTTAATGTAGCTAAGCACGTGGATGTGGATGAATGTGATGATTTGGAAGATGTCGCCCCTGTGAAACAGCAGAGGATAATGTTTGATGACGTGATATTCTGTAGCAGAGATAATACCGGAATCCAGTCACCCACTGACGATCCGTTGGTCATTACCACTACCATTGGACCGGCATTGGTTCATAAGGTGTTAGTAGACAATGGAAGCTCTATTAATATTTTGTTTAAAAAGTCATTCGATCAGATGAAACTTGAGTCCGAAGATTTGAAGCAATGTGAAGGTTGGATTCGAAGCTTCAACGGAGCATCGACAGCTCCGATGGGGTATATAGAATTACCCGTAACATTGGGACAAGGGGAACGCCGGAGAGTACGAATGCTTCAGTTCGTAGTGTTGGACGTAGATTCGCCCTACAACGCATTTTTGGGAAGGCCTGCCCTTGCAGAGTTCAGGGCTTGCATCGCTCCTTGGTGTTTATTGCTTAAATTCCCAACTGAAGTCGGAACAGGAGTAGTGAGAGGAGATCAAGTCTCCGGACGGGCTTGTTATGTTGCCGAGTTAAAGATGTTGATGAAGGGACTTAACATCGAGAGTAAAGGTGCCTCGCCTCCTCCAAAGGAGGGTTCGGCGTAGCAATTAGAGGGATCAGCCCCGAAGGAGTCGTCCAAAGGAACGCCCGAAGACTTGGATCCCAGAAAAGATGAGGAACCAGAGGCTAGAAATGCGACTCCTAATGAAGCGACAGTGGACATACCCATTGATGAAGCTGATCCAACAAGAGTTTTGAAGATTGGGTCCCAGTTGGATCCACATCGAGCCAAAGAATTAGCTGACTTCCTGAAGGCAAACCTGGACGTATTTGCCTGGACCCACGCCGACATGTGTGGGATACCGCCATCCGTCATAAGCCATTCACTAGATATAAACCCAAAACACCTGCCTGTGAAACAAAAGAGACGTGTGCTAGGCCCAGAGAGGTCGGCGGCTCTGAAAGAAGAAGTGGAGAAGTTGAAACAGAACGGATTTATTAGAGATTCGACATATCCCAACTGGATATCGAATCCCGTCCTAGTAAAGAAGCCAAACGGAAAGTGGCGGACCTGCATTGATTTTTCAGACTTGAACAAAGCTTGCCCGAAAGATAGCTTCCCACTCCCCAGGATTGACCAGATTGTAGACTCGACAGCGGGACACAAACTTCTTTCTTTCATGGATGCATATTCCGGGTACAACCAGATTCCTATGCACGTGCCAGATCCAGAACATACGAGCTTTATTACAAATTTGGGGTTGTATTGTTATGTGGTTATGCCGTTCGGATTGAAAAATGCTGGAGCCACTTATCAACACCTGGTGAACAGGATGTTTTATAACCAAATAGGGAAGACTATGGAAGTTTATGTGGATGACATGCTTGTCAAATCGAAACAGTCCTCCAGCCATACACAAGACTTGGTAGAAATGTTTGGCATCCTACGAAGGTATCGGATGAAGTTGAATCCTTTGAAGTGTTCATTTGGAGTGGCATCGGGAAAGTTTCTAGGCTTCATTGTGAGCTCTCAAGGGATTGAAATCAATCCCATCCAAATAGCAGCAATAAGAAACATTGAAGAACCAAGGAGAATTAAAGATGTCCAAAGTCTTGCGGGGAAAGTAGCCGCGTTGAGTAGGTTTATCTCCAAAGCAACGGACAAATGCGTCCCATTTTTTGATTTGATTAAAAGGGGAAAGAAGAACTTCGAGTGGACTCCGGACTGTGTTGAGGCCTTTCGAAATTTATTGGAATTACTAGAAAAACCATCGATTTTATCAAAGCCAGTGGATCATGAAGAGTTGTTTGTTTACTTAGCGGTCTCAGCTCACACTGTTAGCACAACCTTGGTCCGAGAAGAAGACAAAGTGCAAAGGCCGGTGTATTATGTAAGTAAGAAATTGGCAGCTGCAGAACGCAACTACCCAAGGATTGAGAAGCTCGCTTACAGCCTCCTAATCGCCTCCCGAAAACTTCGTTACTATTTCCAAGCTCACACAATAACCATATATGCTGACTAGCCTCTGAGGCAGGTGTTCCAGAGACCCGAAGCATCGGGGCGTTTCATCAAATGGAATATTGAATTAAGTCAGTTTGATTTAAATTTTCAACCGCGAAGGTCAATCAGGGGGGCAAGCTCTGGCTGACTTTATAGCAGAGTTCACAATCCCAGAGGAGGAAATAATCGATGACAAAGTGGTCAAGTCAGAGGACAAGTTAAAATTAGATCCATGGAAGCTGTACACAGACGAAGCCAAAAACGACCGAAGGACCGGAGCTGGAATCGTCTTGGTTACTCCTGAGGGACGGTCGTTATATTACGCTCTACGATTAGAGTTTTCAGCGACTAATAACGATTCTGAATATGAAGCCCTGATTGCCGGGCTGAAACTTGCTAAATAACTCGGAGTAAAGACATTGGATATATTCTGCGACTCCAAAATAGTTGTTTGCCAAGTGCGAAAGGAGGTTGTGGCTTGGGGACCTCGACTTATCGCCTATCTCGGGAAAGTGGAAAAGCTGTTGAGCAACCTGGAGCGATACAACATAACGCATATCCCAAGAGCCGAAAACCAGAAGGCAGATAGGCTAGCAAAGCTAGCTAGTTCCGACAACCGGAAGAAACCAAAATAATTCCAATTGAAACACTGAAATCGCCAAGTTTTGAGTCGATGGAAATTGAATTCGCTCTCGAAGCAGAATCGAAAAAGGAATCGTGGATGACCCCAATTAAGAATTTCCTTAAGAACGGGATACTCCCATCAAAGAAGAGTGAGAGACGGGCTATAGTTCGCAAGGCCACCAGATACATCCTTCAAGATGATACTCTTTATAGACAAGGATTTTCTATGCCCCTGTTACGATGTATAACACACAATGACATGAAACGTGTACTAAGTGAAGTACACGAAGGTGAGTGTGGAGATCATACAGGAGGTCAGACTTTAGCGAAAAAGATATTGCGGTATGGATACTTCTGGCCCACAATTAATAAAGATGCAGCTGATTATTCACGACGCTGCGACAAGTGCCAGAGATTCGCCAAAATCCCTAGAGCACCGTCGACCCAACTCAAATCAATGGTAAGTCCTTGGCCTTTTGCCATGTGGGGAATTGATATCATCGGAGTTCTGCCAATTGCTAAAGGAGGAGCGAAATATGCAATAGTCGCTGTGGACTATTTTACGAAGTGGGTAGAAGCTGAGCCCCTAACCAAAATCACGGCGAGAAAGGTGATAAGCTTCGTGGTTAGAAATATTATAAGCCGAATCGGGATCCCAAGGACCATCATAACTGATAACGGAACCCAGCTCGATGGTGCCGAATTCAGAAATTTCTGCCAGAAATATAAGATCGACAAACGGTACACTGCGGTCGCTTATCCACAGTCGAATGGGCAAGTAGAAGCAATAAACAAAGTCATAAAATCCATCCTCAAGAAACGGTTAGAACGCGCAAAGGCAAAATGGGTTGACGAATTGCCCTTAGCTTTGTGGGCATATCGGACAACGTTTAAGACAGCTACCGGTCATACCCCTTTCTCTCTCTCATTTGGTTCAGAAGCAGTAATTCCAGTAGAGCTTGAGGTTCCCTCCGACAGGGTGACGTATTATGACCCAATGACGAATCGAGCACTCTTACTCAAGTCTCTTGATGAAATCGAAGAAAAAAGGGACGAAGCAGATTTGCGCGCGTCAAGACATCGACGTCAGATGGCACGCTATTATGACAAAAAAGTTCGTCTTAGGACTTTTGAACTAGGAGATTTGGTGCTAAAGAGAGTCTTTCCATCCCTTCCTCACCTCGGTCCAAAGTGGGAAGGACCCTTTGTCATCCAACGGAAACTTGAAACATGAACCTTTAAGTTAACGACCGTAGATGGCGAAGAGGTACCTAGGGCATGGAATGCCCAACACTTGATGCGATATTTGAATTAGAAATGTTGTACCCTTTGCTATTTTTCTTATGAACTCTGTAAAAAGGCACGACTTGCCTTAGGAAAGTCTGATGAAATGAACAAAGAACTATAAAGTGGATGTAGGCTACGACTTAGCCGAACCACTATAAAAATATCGTGTGTCATTTAATTTCCTGCATTATATATACCTTCACCTACTATTCTGTTGCGATTATGGAATATAAGATGATTTAAAACCTGAAATGTTGAAAACAGTTTATACGCAGAAAAGAGCACAACGACTGTTTGTGCGATAAGACATAAAAGAATGGGAAGACGACATTCTTAACTCTAACTCTCGAGAATTGAGAGAGAGTATAAAGGATGGGAAGACGACGTCCTCTGAGGCGTGAAGGTGCACCCAGACAAGAGACCGCCTCAGTAAGAACTCTGACCTGAGAATAAGACAGGAGAGTATAAAAAATGCCAGAGAAAACGACAGGCATTGACAACACAGAGAATGCAATCCCGTCGGAAAATCGGGGACATTCAGACTACTTGACTAAATCTTGAATAGTTTTTCGAGATTGACTGGGGGCATATATGTATACACATATTTCCCCCCACCATAACTTCATTACACGACTATAGTAGGACATGCATTCTTACATAAGTGCAAAACTAATGACTAACAGACATTGCAGAAAACAAATTATTTTTTATTTACAAATGAATGAATTTGTACAGGAAAACAGACAAAAAGAAGGTGTAAGGGCCACCCTTGCAGCAACAATTTTGGGTCAATCAAAGGCTAAATTAACGCAAGACATCCCACTATTTAGACTTCGAAGGAGGCTTGGACTTCTTAGCAGCCTTCTCCGCATCCCTCGCTTCTTTTTCGGCCTCCGTCAAGATGCGCTTTGACTTTTTCTTTCCTGAAGCTGAAGTGCTGGAATCAATTGACTTCTTCCCGGAGGGCGGAGTGCTGGAATCAAGAGAAGACTTTTTAGCAAGTTCCTCTGTAATAGATCTAGTTGAAAGCTTAACAACTAACCTTGATCCCGCATCCACAACTGCGAGGGGCTTAAGGCTTTCAGGGTCTAAGTCTTCAGCTTTAAGCTGCAAGCATTTATCTTGGTCAGCTTTCAGTGCAGCTAAGGTAACATCATCGGTACTTTTCGACTCCCCGACTATAGACACCTCAGGGTCTTCCTCATGTCCCCTGTTGCCGCCATCATCCTTTAAGGCGTCTATCATTTCGTCATCATGAGGAGTGTCAGCCTTGGACGGTTCAATTCCTACCCTCGAATCTATGGGGGCAGCCTAGTCTTTTCCCTCTTTAGCCTTCTCCGTATGCTCTGCTCCAGAGGCGGTTCCCCGGGACACATCTGTCTTTTCGGACGGTTCAATACCTACAGAGTGAGAAGCAACAGTTATCAATTCAGGAGAAAATAATGGGTTCTTCATCGATTGCTCAATCATGTGACGAAAGTTAGAGATAGCTTTGACGAATTGAGGTGAAAATGTAGAGATACCTTCCGAAGACTTCTCGGCTGGAGTAACTGCTGTCTCCGATGCCATTTCGGGTATAGGGGATAAAAGAGTTGTCCGAGGGATCCCCGGGTTTTCAGGATCATATCCCTCTACTTCAGAAGTTGCGGAGGCAGTAGAGGAAGAACCAGCCTCGGGAATGTTCTTTTGTTTAGCCCTCCGCCTCTCTTCGTCCATAACAGCAGCAATGAGGCGGCGCCCTTCGGCTAGGCGTTCTGGTTCATCATCTCGTAAATATTTCTCCATCAGCTTGTCCTCGTCAATGGAATCAACCTTGAGCTCCTCTTTCTCCCACTCAATGATCTGACTCCATACTTGGACTAGAGTAGATGGATAATCTTCAATCCAAGAAATGTTCCGGCGGCGGATGATATGCGCAAAGAATTAAATCATTAATTCGCCGAAACCCTGCACCTCTCCCTCAGCCTCCGACAGTTGTTTGCGGGCTTCTTCAGCGGACTTGATAGAACATTCGACGTTACCCTCCGCTAGGGCAGCCCTGTTCTCCGCCTCCACTAGCTTAGAAGCCAAGTCAGCATTTTTCTTTTCCAGTTCAGCATTCCTCCTCGCTAACTCGGCCATCTCCCGTTTGAGGTTAGTGTAAGCAAGCCGCATTTTGGCAGCATCTGACTTGGCATCTTTGGCTTGTTTCTTCAATTCAGAACGCTCTTGGGTATGGGACTCAAGCAAATCATGGTAGCGTTTTTGCAGATCTTCGAATTGTTGTTTGAAGCTAGTGGCATCCCGTTGAGCGACAGCAAGTTGGTCCTGTGTATCCTCCAAGTCTTTTCCTAGTTTTTTTAAGGCCTTTGCATCGTCTTCTGTGGTTTTTTGCATCGAGTCAGCATTCGTGATTAAGGCGCGGATGATTCTGGAAAGCCTACGCGAATACTTGAACATTTCTGAATACTGTTTCTCGACCGCGTAAATATTTGCTTTGGCCTCATCTGCCCACCTCGAAGAAATAGGCTCAAGTGCAGGTAAAAAAGTCAAATTTTTGAAATAAAGTTCAGGAAATTGCTCCTCCAGATACGCCCGTTTAACTACAGTTTCAGCATCTAGCGGTGGAGGGGCGGGGATTGTCAGCTCAGTATCCCTGTGCGTTGAGGGTTCAATGGCCTCTTTATCTGTTCTAGGCCGTTTAGCGGGAACCTTACGCTTGCTTCGTGATTCGGTATCTTTTGGCGGACTCCTCTCCATACTGCGCTTTTCTTGAGAAGAGGTTGAGTCTTTCGATTGCGGCCTGTCCTCTTCCCGACGACCTTGGTAACCTTTATATCGCTCCGGGTCTGTCCGGACAGGAGAGCGAGAATGCGAGGTTCGCGAACGATAAGGATCATAGGGCCTTCTAGCCTCCCTACTGCGATCTTCGCGACGATCATGCTCAGTATCATAGGGCGGATTAGACATGTTGCGGCGGAGTTTCCTGATGTCATAATAGGATCGGGACATCGTGCCCGCACAACAAGACAAATTAAATTCAGAATCAATATTTTCATAAAGAGAAAGATGCTATGAGTTGTGGTGCTATGTGTTAAGTGCGTCCTAAGTGGTGTTTTCCCCCCGACAAACTCGAGTCCGAAGCTAGACTAGTGCGAGCGGGTTCTTTGGCCTTAGCAGGAGTGGTCTCTTCGGAAGAAGTGAAAACTAAAGGATTCTTTCCAAAATCCTCTGAAGTGTAAATAGTTTCAGGTAAGGGGAGATCCCCTAAACCCTGAAATAGTGGGTCATCAGTACTAGGGACATCTCCCTCAGAAGCACCAATCGGTGATCCTTTGGAAGACATTGATCTTTCCGGAGAAATGGCATCCTCGGGAACAGTATACCCTTCGCGATGCTTTTCGGTCATGTTAGCCAATTCATCATCTTGGGTAGAAGAAGAAGAGGGTGAAGACTGAAGAGGCACTGAAGGAGCTCTCGAACCTTCGCCCGTTTCAGGGATTACGTCCACTGGGGGTATATATACATATGGAGCCGTCCCGTGACCAATGCTACGGGTAATGGATAGCAACCCATGAAGATGAAGATATTCGTCCTTAAGGACTTCATCAATAGTTAAAAACTTCTGATCGCCATTAAGGAGTTGGTGCATCCGATCAAAGAATACTTGGTCCGATATTTGTTTTGGGTTATCAACTGCAAACAAAAAGAAAACCGAATTAATGCGATGGCTTGAATGTACAGAGTCGAGGTCTAGAAAACCAGTGCTTTACTTGATTTCGTCCACCTCCTAGCACACCCTGGCTGTCGCTTTACATAAAACCATTCCAGCCTAGAGTCCCCAGCTTTACTACTGAATGGCGCTGGAATTATTTTCCTCTTAGGGACAGACTCAAAGTAACAGAAAGAAGGAGTCTCTCGAGTCCGATGCTTGAAGTTATAGAAGAAATGAACGTCGTAAGAAGTGAGCTCTATGCCTAAGATCTCACGGTACGCTACATATAAGGTGTACAAGTAAGCATAAGAATTGGGATGCAGCTGCATGGGGGCAATCCGCATTTGTCTTAGAAAATCGACGACGAAAGGAGAAAATGGAGGGATAGCCCCGACCATGCACATCAACCGAGTGATTGCCATATACCCCTCTAGAGGGTTGTGGGGACGGTCAGATTTGGATGACAACAAGGTATCCCCTTTGGGTATCCCGTATTTTAGTCGTATTCGGATAAGTCTGTCATTGTCGATCGTCGATTCAACGGAATCTTGAGGTGATTCCAATATGATGGCAGACTCGAATTCATCAGGAGCTCGGTCATCGCCGATCCCTCCTTCCTCTTCGCAACCTAGGGAAATTCCACCCTCCATAGACACATTGTCGCTTTCACGAGTTCCAACCTCATAGTCAGAGCCCTCGTCATTCCATTCTGGATCCGAGGAAGAAGATATGTCCTCAAGAGTAATTTTGTTGGATGTCTCCGGGGCCACCTTCTTCTCTGCTAGTCTAGAGGAGCATCTGGATGTCATGGTCACAAAACTATTGAAGAAGCAATAGCACAAGTTAGAGTAAATTAGCCCGTATCCCCCCGTGCATGTGTACAAACTAAAGTGTGAACAGTGTATGCAGAAAGTGTAAAGTTAATGTTTGAAAGTGCGATGCAAAATCTTGGCAAAGTAATAAGGATCAAGGCAGTTCTTGATGTCCATTTATGTTCGCAGGGCACTGTCCTAACTGTCCATTAAGTTGAAGATTATGCCAAGAGTTGATTGGGCCAGTTAAACAAGTTTTTTACGCATTAAGTTGGACTGCTCTTCGGTTCGGTTCGGGTGCATTCATGGGGATCGGATCGAGGGTGTAGCCCTGTCTTGGACTCGGACAAACATTGAAGCCCAGGAATCAAAGTCAGATCGGTTCGGAAGTGGATCCGCCAAACGGTTCAGATCGGATTAGGCAGACATGCTTCTCTCCCCCTTAATTTTGCAGTCCGATCCGACCCGGCGGGGTGAATTCTATTTCCCTCTTCAACTGTTTGCCCTGACCCGATCCGACCTTCTGAATTTCTCTTCCTTTTCCTTTCCTCCATTTTCCATACTCCATCACCCGAGCCAACCCCTTGTAATCTCCTTCTTCTTCCTCTTCTTTAATTTTAAACCCAATCTCGTCTCTGAAACCCCAGTTATGATCGAAAACGCTACGACTCCCCCTTCCAACGCCTCGAAGTGGCAACGGAGCCACCAATGACGATAACGAAGGAATAGGATGTTGTAGCGTGGAAACCACATCCAAATCGGTCGAATTGACCATAAATTTCAATTAAAACCAATTATCATGAAATTGATCAAGGATTTAAACCTACCAAGGTGGTTAATTTGGAGATTCGCACGAGAATTGTAAAAGTTTTCCTCTTTTGAGACCTAGGGTTTCAGAACAGAACTTATAAAACGATGAAAGAAAAAGAAAGTGAGAGGAAGATGAAGGCTAGGTTTATATAAATACAGGGTGACTATTCGTATCCCCGTTCGGACCGGCTCGAAAGCCCAGTAGCACAACTTGGCCCACTAGTCCAATGAGAAATAGAAAAAGAAGAGGATCCGTTCGGGTCGGAATCCAAACCGAACAGAATGTCGTAACTCAGCATGGCATGTGAATTAAACAAAAATTCGAAGAAGAGGATGAAAGCACAAGGAAAATCAAAGGGAAGATTACCTAGAAGGCGCTGTGCAATGATAATCAAAGCATGCTCCGTCTCCAACAGAAGCATCCTTTGAGGGGGCAAAATGTTAGCCCACTTTGTGAACTAGGCAACACAAAGTCGAGATGTAAAGCGTTGAAGAACTTAGAAAGCATCATAGCGGATCAGATCGGAGAGCTGCTGCTATTCGGATCGGAGAGCTGCTGCTATTCGGATCGGAGCGGAGTAAAATGGGTAAGGACTTAGTCTCAGCTTAGTTCGGGTCGGATCGGATGCCCCGATCCGAACCCCCTCTACACGCTCCTCCGAACCGAACTCATATTCCATATCACATCCCCCCACGATCGCCTGAATATTTGGAGCGGTTATGACCAGTTCCTACCCACGATAATCTCTACTCTGATGCGTTGTCAGCACTGGAGTCCATCCGAGCCCGGGTACGATGGGATGATAGACACGTGGCTCCGAACCGAATTGAATCTAAGTGAATTTCCACCTATAAATACCCCGTCAAGAGGCAGAAAAAGGGATCTTCTTTTTGGCACTTTGATAGTTCAGGAACTTTCAAAAACCGAATTCCAACATTCCCAGATAATCCAAATCATCATTCAACATTTGTTTTGAGACAATTGAGTGAGTGTACATGAGTTGTGAGTGAAATTGAGTGAATATATCATTGTAATTGCATCTATATCATCAAGAATAGTGATTGCAAAGTGGACATAGGCATTTCAATGCCGAACCACTATAAATTCTGTGCCTCCATTTTACTTTTGATCTTATTTTATCTCGATTTCAGTCAATTTGGGTGTTAGAACCACTTTTTGGTCTTACAAACATAAATTCTGATGACGAATACTCAATCATCAGAATCATCTTCGGGCTACTAGAGTATGATTCTATATCTATCCGGTATATTAATACTTCGAATGCACGCGGATCAGACATATACGCAAAATCTTTATATAGTGGATTGTCCAAATTCAATGCAAATAAATATTCAAATACGCTGAATAAGGTTTAAATTTTCAAAACAAAACTCATTTTCGTTTAATTTTAAAAATATCACTCTTCACACTCGTTCTAGGATACTACTGATCCCATCTCTAACGAGTCATTCTTATTGGATATTACTAATCCAATCTCTGATGAATTCTTTCGTTTGGTTCTAACGTGCCTTATTCTCCGAGCTCTGTAAACCAAAGCTCTGATACCAAACTGTTATGACCCGAACTTCCTCGTGAAGGAAAGCACGGATTGAATTGAGGACAAGACGAATCAGAACACAAACAGAAGAACATTTCATTACTTATTACAACAATTCCATAAGAATACAAGAATATACAGAGTATGAATAAATATTACACATCATAAATTATCAGAGATTTAAATTACATTACATAGCAGCGGAAAATAATACAAAACACAACTGAAGAAGATATACGAATACAGAGCTTTTCGAATATCATTCCAGCTGTAAACCAGGATCCTGTGAATATAAATCTGCAAAACCAAAACTACTAGCTGCCCGTGTAGAAAACAGGGGCACCCAAAGTTTAGGTTAAAACAATAAACTCCAGGTCAGTCATGTGACTGGTGTGAGAACTAAAACAATTATTAATCTTTATTTTAAAGTTAGGTAAATCAAGGGACCACGCCATATAACACGGAATGAGTTTCCTCCCAAGAATACCAGTGCATGAAACAACAGCGCAATGCTAAATAAAGAACAATGAAGCTATTATAAGACTCAGGTCCCATCATATAATGCAACGCAAGCCAGAGGATAGAGTTTTTACCTTATAATAGCCAAGAATGCTTGGTACGTAAAATTTCATGTTTTACTATTATTATAAGTGTATAGTATCAAAACAATTTCAATCGTAAGTATTAATCATAGACGGCATAAGTGTCCCATACCACTATGTCGCCATATATAAGTTTACAATTGAAACCGCAAATGTCTCGTATTGGAAGTTGGATTTCCATATGTGAACCAAGACAAGGGATCGTCCACTACAACAAAATGAACATATTACAATGGTGGAAAACCTTTGTAATATACATTTTACAATGGTGGGCTAATCGTCGTGTATTAAGAAGTTGTAATAGACTAAAATCTTTTACAACTTTTTTGCATCGTTGCAACACCGTTGTAATATGTATATTTTACAACTTTTCTCCACCGTTGTAATAAACTTTATCACAACAGTTATGCACCATTGTGATATATTTTATTACAACTTTTATTTTACAATTGTAATATATCCCCAAGTTATATGCATAGGAATCTATATATATTATATATATGCAGCAATATATAGATAAATAAATAAAAAACAGATGTAAGTTTAAAGGCATCATGATCCACTCATTGATAAAAATCACAATTTTATATCCATAATACAAATTATAAATCATATACCACATAAAAATGTATAAAATTACAACTATCCTCCTCATTTGCCTCTACAAGCCTTTAACCCAATTACAAAGATCTTTGGCTATGAAATCTACAAAGCTCATTTGCATCTGAAATGTAATTGGCCTCCACTTAATGCTATCCTCATATCTTCTATTCACATCAACAATTGCCTCTAAAATCTACAAAGTTCATTTGCCTTTGAAACCTTGAAACCTACAAAGCTGAATTATACATACAAATAAATATCTTGTATTTTTATTCAATAAGAATCAAGGCAAAAAAAATGTTTGAAAGAATATGTAGAAAAATGTAGTCGTGACAGAAGATATGAACATTAAATCTTTAATGTTTTTTTTACAAAAAAAAATAGAAACAAAAACAAGTTACCTATAACATTAGTGATCACTTTTGTAATCTTCGAGCTACAAGTGCTTTTAATTTATTTCCAGAAGCCACTGAAGCAGGATCCTCATAAGTTGCTTCATTAAATCAAAAATAAAATGAATAAATACGAATTGAAACAACACACATTTAGTTTAAAACGTTCATACAAATTAACTATTTGAGAAAATTACATTTATATTCTCCTTTACAGATGTGAAGACAGTTGGTCTTTTTTCAAAACAATTAGCTGCTTGTACTGCATGATTGGATAAATAAAACCCGAAACGCATGGCTTACGAAATTACACAAACAAGTGTTAATGTCTAAAGGAACATAACCAAAAGTAATGAACTAATCACCTACAAAACCTTCGAAAATTATATACGAAAATAGATTGGCTACCTGTAACGCCAAATAACTCTCTTCAGTTTCTTCATTTTTTTAAGTGAGAATCCTGCAAATAACATATCAAATTGAGAAACAAGTAAGACCACACATTAACCAAGTCGACCCTGATAAAGAAATATGACAAAAAGACTACCTGATAACAAGAACAAGCATGATCTTCATGAATCATTATCAGACCCCAATGTTACTCAGGGACAAGTGTATTATACAACTCTAAGCAAACAGGTAGCAGGTTATGTGTCCACCATATAAGATGCCTTAATATTAAACTGATTAAATAGGTGCATATCAGGTTACACATTCATTATAAAATATGCATAGGTACAAAGTTGCCTGAAACCATATAGCAGGTCATATGTCCACAATGTAGTTTGCATATATATATATATATATACATATATATATATACACATATATATATATATATATACATATATATGAACCAACATATATTAAATCATCTAAACATATGTATGATACTGGTTATACCAATCAGGGTCAATTCGGTTAGCCTTAAAGGTGGTATGTACTTTTCATAGCCGTATTAAACTTATATGCTTAGACAGGTAAATATTCATCAAGTTACGTGCAGTTTTGTCTAGTTTGATGGCCAAACTACACATATTTAATCCAATTAAAGTAACAACAATTCTATCTTCATCTCAACCCTTGATACATAAACATGGTTAGGGTATTTATATAAGTATATAATCTGATAAATATAAATGTACACACAATTTATATTGCATGTATACCTATATCTGAACACAATTTGAGAATCATTTCTAAAATATGTACACAACATTTTTCATGCATGGATACTTATTCATATACTAAAATCTAGATCCACCCGAGTGTTCATATCAGCTAATACAAGCACACTTAGCAGTTCACATCTGTTTGGAATATTTAGTCAAGATCAATATTAACTACAATCTTACTCCTTGATTTACTTATATATACACATATTTCTTTGTACATATATATATATATCCTTTCTAATTTCATATGACATTTTTAATATATTTATCAGGTTAGTTTTATATTTACAAAAATCTGGTGTTCATACTTACCAAATATAACAGGATAATTCTATACTTCCTTTTTACTAGCATGTGAATAACCAAGTACCCAAATTCAGGAAAATTAACTGAATTCAAATATTCAATCCCAGTTTCTTTATTTAAATACGGTCAACCCTCGTATTTCTTTGTATTCACACCCCAATCCAGATGTAAATACACCCAAATAAGACATCTACACCACCAGACATCCAAACACATTATGCATACCAATATATTTCAAACACATATCAACTTTTATCACACAAGTGACTTATGCAATCAAAAGCATAGCACAACAATGAAATCAAATGTTTTACTAAATCTATAATTTCATAATGTAAATCGTAACAGCCTCTAAAATATTTTTGGACTGGTAATATCATTTCTTATTAGTTCACCTTAATTGTTTTGATATGATTTTTAAAATTTTGACGTATTCCAATCAATATAATTATGATACATGTGAACCCTACTTCACAGCATACATGGTTATGCAAACCATAAAATTAAGTAATATAACTTCCATCAATCATTTTTATAAACCCCTCTTTATCTTGTATAACAATCCATATATTTATATGGGGTTTGCAATCCTAATACAGTCAGAGCAAACATGCATCACTAATCATCACTGTATGCTATTCAAACCCATAAGGCATCCACGCATAGAAATAAACCACAAATAACATATAAATCACGCATTCAATATATAGATTTCACTAACCAAAGCATATTGGAAGATTCATGAACCATATGGCTGCTATAGAGGACTTAGTGCCAAAGAAAAAGATAAATGCACTCACCTAAGTTTCGATTTCATTCTCTCAGATTTTGATTGGCTCTCAAACCCTTAGATTTGGCCTCAAACTCTCAGATCCGATGTCGCTTTCCCCTCTAGCATCCATCTCCCTTACGAATCGGCTCCATTTAATCGCAGCGCCAAGCAGGAACAATAGGAATGGATTTTCGCTACTTCACGGCACAACAGCTTCAAGCAATGCGAACTGGCAAACGCGGTGGAGCTTCAGGTTGACGGAGAGAGCTACGACGTCGATTAGAATCGGTGGCATGGCTTCGATTGGAGAGGGAACGGTGCAAAAAGTGGTTCGGATTTGGTAGTGGAGGCGGAGCTTGCGAGGGAGGAAGCGGATTGCATGCTACAGACGGGTGCGCGACTGCCAGGAATGGAGATGGCGGAAGACCCAAAGAGGATCGGTAGACTATAATTTGATATTTGGGTAAAAAAATTGGGAAAACTTAAATTTTTGGTAAGTGCTAAAGCAAAAAGGGGACGATGGAACCATGATTCACGATAAAAGGAGGAATCGGGGATTTTGATTTTGACATATAGACGAGAAGAGGAGAGGTCGGCCGATAGAAGGCACTAGAAATACAATACGCGAATTATGTAAGAGCCAAATTTTCAGTTTTACCGCCCTTAAGTTTTATTGTTTTGCATTTAACATGACCGTCAGTTTTTCCATTGGTTACGACTAAAATTTCACCAAATCTTAGAGAATTAAAAATTAAAATTTAGAATTAAAAAGTAAAATTTTATATTAAATATAAGTATAAAATGAATTTCTTGAGAATTGATTTTTACTAAAATATTAAATATTACTGATTAATAATAGTTATTATTAATTATTACTTATTTCTTCAAAGTTATAATTGAATTCCAACTATTAAAAGTTAATTATTATGTAAATGTTATTGATTATATACTATTAAATATTTAATAGTAATTTTTAAAAAGTAATTATTATTTCTTAATCATCAATTAAGCGGTTTTTATCTAATCTAATAGTAATTGGTATTAATTTGTAAATTTATTATTGAATATGAATTATTCTTTAATGTTAATATTACTAATTATTAAATATAAGTTGTTATTAATATTTAATAGGTCTCTAATACAAGAAATAGAAAACAGAGTTACAAAAAATAAGTTTAAACAACTTTCTAATTTAACTATTAATTATCAGAAATTAATTAGTTTATATTAGTTATTACAACAGACAAAAAAGAAAAGTTGTGATATATATGTTTATTACAGCAGTGATTTTTTCACAGTTGTAAAAAACATTTATTACAACAGTGCATTTTGCACAGTTGTAAAAAAGCATGTATTACAACTGTGATTTTCGCATAGTTGTAAAATTAAAGTTGTAATATGGTGTTTTTGTTGTAATGGTCTTTACCGCTTCGAGACTCTCTAGCCCGAGCCTCAGGAACAGAACGCATCGCCCCTTAGGAGCCACAGGGTCGGTCCACCGATGTGGATTAAAATGCATGAACACTGCGTTTTCCTGCCCTGTGGGGCGTAAATGGGCCAAATGACTCCATCAGTCCCGGATCGACCGATATAACCGAGGTGCCTCGCAATCCATCATCCACATAAGTAAAATGTCCGGGTGTGAACCCAAAACACCACTCCTAGCTAGAAGGAAATGCATGCCCTCCCTGGATCCTTCTCCCGTTTCTAGTTCACACTAGGGTGTGAGGCTCGCGAATTAACGCTACACAAAGCTACGCTGTATTAAAGCCGTGCTTTGATCATCAACCACAAGACTCTGCTTTTCAACAGAAGCCTTGATCATTTGCATCTCAGCATGCCACACAGGCAATTCACGCTATGCAACCGATGTATATCAATCATACAGAATGAAATCCAATGTCAGACACACCTCCATTTACAAGTCCGTCCTAGGTCTGAACGAAACCAGAGGAACCTTATTCCTTGTATATCTATCGATCTCCAAGTACATCTGGACGATCACCAACTGATTCCCTCCTCTTGGGTGTACAGCCCAATCAAGATCATCAGTAATTATCTAAACGATGTGAAGACCTCCGGTCTTCATCGTGACATATCGTCGAATCAGTTATTCAGAATGGGATAAACCCGGTCTTTATGAATAACTCACGTATATAATAAACAAGTGCTATAAAAACACAACATACGCCTCATTCCAATCCAGAATATTCCTTTATTCAAATATTCTTATACTTTGGGAAAGGTTCCCATTAATTTTATCAAAGATAAATTCTTTAAATTTATTCTTTAATCTTCCTTTGAATATCAATTCGAACCAAATTATGGTTTATCCAAACTAGTCGGGATTAACGAACCTAACTGAAGTAACCATTTGTTTTAATTTCCCAATCCCAACCTATTCATCCCATGAAGTAAAATTGGTAATACTCATATATAACACCACGGTGTTATCGGTAAATTCAATTACCATTTCCAGATCAAATCGAATTAAAGATTTATCTATCGCCTGGAGCAAAACTGGTGATACTCCATTCTCGATCATTTAAATCTAAATAAAGATTCATTAAAGCTCCACTTGGTTTTAATCTTCCCAAAAATCAATATTAATGATTGTTTAACTTGGGAAATCATATCCTGACTTTAAATGAGTTAAAGAACCAATGTCATTTAAAACACGGTTCACTATAAACCCAAAATCACATTCCAATCCACCAGCCTTTAACCGTACATTAGCAAGTGAACCATTCCCTAAGTATTAACCCCGAAGGCCGAAACCAACATCAGATCAATACCCAGAAAACTATTCAACTTAACTAATCTCCAATTAGTTTCTGATTTTCTTAACTCCGTTGGGTCTAAGAACAATATTATTAAAGATACCATTCACGAGAATCCAAAATCACATTCCACTGACAATGGAATCTTAATGGAAAACAAATCGATATATATAATCGATATAAACTTCCATATCCAACCGATAATATAAATGGAATAATGACAAGGCCTTTTAAATTCCATATATACATTAACCGTCTTCCTCTACAGAAGCTTACTTCGATTATCGCCAAATCAAATTCCATTCAATTCCAATTTAATATGTTAAATTGGAAAACTTAACTTTGGAAAATCTCCTTTAAATCTTAACAAAAAGATTTATAAATTCCAAATCCCATTTCACTGTAAATCGGGTTAAAGAATGAATGTCGTTAAAACACAGTTCACGATAAACCCAATTCACATTCCATTAATTATCGGGTTAAAGAACAATCATTATTTAAAACACCGTTCACGATAAACCCAAATCCCATTTGATATTAAATACAAGGCTCCGAAGAGAAAATACATCGGCTTATATTCAATATCAAATTCTACGACCAACAAATATCGTATTGGAAATAAGGATATAAATATATCTTTCAAATTTCCATAACAATATCCGTATAATCACGAAATCCAACATTGAAATATTCCATAGACAATTTCGATTCAAATCCATTCCCAATTTATATATTGGAAATTCTGGTTCTTTTTAAAACCATTTCAAATCCAATTTATTTATTTTAAAAAAGATGGATAATAATTCTAGTTCAAAACTAGTTTATTTCGATAAAAAATCTATTTTTATCCTTTCAAAAATGGTATTTTTCATCCCAACTCTTTCCGAATCATCTCTTATGATTTTACACTAATTATTGATATTTTTAATAATTTTATCAAGGCCCGTACAGTCGATTTCCATAAACGGCCATCGAACTGCACTTACAACGACCTTTTCCAAATTTGATTTGGGATTCCAAATCAAACCATTAGATTTCTAATATCTAATATTCGTTAGAAAGCTCTTTTCGATACAAATCCAACGGTTCTGGTTTTAGGAGAATCCGACGGTCGGATCTCCCGTAATGTCCGTTCGAAGTCAATGGTCGAAATTCGCAAACTACCGCGGCGCGGCTCGTTCTATTCAAGCCATTATATATAATATATATATTATATATATTTCATCGATTTCCATTTAAAACGTATTTTATAAATCGTTTTAAATTTGTTTTCAAAACGATTTCAACTTCATATTCATTTTCCAATCAAAATTGAATATTCCATATCATCGATATATGAATGATAATATTTTCAAAGCATTAGATTTTGAAATCAATTCCTTTTCGACATTCATTATATAAATGAATAAAATTGATATAAATATCGTTCCCATCAAAATGGCACGAATCTAATCGACACGGCTTTATATATTTAAATATAATCGTGTCCATCCTAAATCGGACATCATAATCACATTTTGATCTTTTACTGAATATTATTTTAAAATATTCATTATTTTAAAATATTCGTTATTTTAAAATATTCATTCTTTCTAAACTGGAATTAGACACAGTCAATTACCATATAATGTGATTTATATGGATTTCATACACACATGTATATAACAACAACATTCAAACACAGTCAACCATCATCCAAAGTGCATTCTACACTGCATAAGACATCAAATATAAATATTTAACGCTTATAACAGCCTGTCAATCAATCGATCGACATACAACTAATTATTGGGATTACTGTATGTCCATTTTCATCCCAATACCTATGTGGGGTTTCAAACAACAAATAATAAATTTTATTTGTGCAGTTGGGCGATGTGTAAAATTTATCGTCCCAATCAATATCAGTCAAATATGCGTACATAAACAAACCGTCTGATTTGTTTATAAATATTTATTTTATTTCATATACACATTAAAAATTATATTTTTAACTATAAAATATTCATTCCATTGCACATCACATCATCAATTTTCACAACACATCAATCAAACAAACAAGTCATCCATGGTCTGTGGACGACGGGGGTCGGGTGCTGCTAAGCACGGTCTGCATCCTAGTATATATTCAACTAGAAAATAAATTAAAAGTGAGAAGTTCTCACCTTTGGGTTCCACTCTGCCATTTCATTATTTCTGAACGGTTCAGATTTCGTTTTGATTTCAGTCTGAGCCATCGCCATCTGTTTCACACAGTTGATTATTAAAAATCATATTTTTCTTCTAACGCTACATAGATAAAAATCGCCTTCTTCTAACACGATGTTTATATTTTGAATCGATGTTTTTATTTTAAATATCACATTTTTACAATGCCATTTTCTATATAAAAATTATATTTTTATATTGCTACTTATATAAAAATCATATTTTTATATCGCTACTTCAATTATAAAAATCGTATTTTTACTTCACTAAAAATCATATTTTTATTTCGCTACATATATAAAAAAGGTAATATTTTTATATTTCTACATATATATTTTAAAAATCATATTTTTATACCATTATTCAAATAAATAAGAATCACATTTTTCTATCGATATTTACTTTATAAAAATCGTATTTTTACTTTAGATAAAAAAAGAAAATCATATACTTACTTTAGATAAGAATCCAAGCTTTTTATGTCATGAATTCATATAAAAATCCAAGTTTGCTTCTTGGAAATATAATCTTTATTCATATAAATATAATCTTTATATTCATAAAAATATAGTCTTTATTCATAAAAATATAATCTTTATATTTTAAAACATATCATAAAAAGGATTCACATAAAAAAATGCTTTTAAATTAAATAAAAAAACTCACATTATTCTCAGCGAATGGGGGGAGGGTGAGCTTTCTGAGCATCGACTGGCGGTGGAGGGGTGCTTTGAAACACCCCACCTCCGTTAGGGTCACTCTCAAAGGGAATGCCCTAATTTTGGTGGAGGTTTATAAGTATAAGTCACAGATACACAAGACAGATATAAATACACATATTTTTGAACAGCGGAAAACAACAACAATTTTTATTTCAACAAAATACGTGTTACACAAACCATGTCATAATTGTCTTACAATACTTCCAAAAACATTACATTTCATAACTGTCTTGATTTCATTATTTAAAGAAGCATAAAAACATAAGTAAACTGCATATGTCCCATAATTGCTGTCCAAAGCCATAGTCCCAAACAAAAGAGATCCAAGCAATACATTCTTTCTCTTCAAGCTGGATGTAAAAACTGGTCAAGCTGCGGTATTCCCTCCCTGTGGACCTGGGGGGGAACGAAAGAAAAGAAGACGAAAGAAAAGTAGAGTCAGACATAAAGCCTGAGTAAGTCTAGGACTATTCAGTCTATGAATAAAGAATTGGGCATGATAAGTATAAACTGAAAATGGGAAAGCACCATAAACAAAGTTAAGTTGTCTAGAGTCGAATATACTATCGTACCCCATATTAATCTCTGCACCCCTATAAACTAGTTCCCAACAGGCACCCCATAATCAGGGTGAAGTGATCCATTTCTAATGATCGGCTCCTACTCGCATAGTTACATGTGTCTTACGGCCCCCGTTGTTGTAGTTACCTACGCTGGTCCCACCATGTGGTGTATCAAGTCCCATAGTGGCGGCCCGACACAATTCTAGAATGCATAGGTATACTACTAGTGCCCAGTGCCTTATTTTTCTGCGCCGGAGTGTGTGCTCGCCCGCACCCCGTTAGAACCTACACTGCTGCACCACCGCCGTCGATTTGACCTCTTACAGTTAGCCCAGTAATCGTGCCCCACCCTGCCTAGTTCAGGGTATCCTGATACACCTTGTAGGGTTACTGCTGAAAAGGGTCCCCCGCTACTAGGTTTTCTATTTCTAGCCAACATGCTAAGTTGGTTAAGTGTTTTGTAAACCTTACCCCCAATCAGTCTGTATAGTTTAGCATGTTCCATTTTGATTAAGTATTAATTCAATTTACTTAATCCTATCAATCCTGACTCAGCCTTAATTGTTTTATTAAAGCCTCGACCTCTCACATTAGACAGATATTGTTGTGGCTGCCTACTGCCGGTTGGGTCCAGGAAGTCTTACGCCACAACTCAGTCTAACCTCGGGTCTTTATTGGGCTCCGTGTTTAACCACCCACATTGGATAGGTATTGTTGTGACTACTGGACAACCGGGCGGTCCCGGGCAGGTTTACATCACAACTCAATCCAACCCCGGGTTAAGCACATCGTATTTTCTAAATTTAAATATTTTGTCTCTTTTCTTTTTATATGTAAATATTTGCGGCCCATTATTCAAATTCATCTTTACTGGGTAAAATTAATTTACACCACTTAATTGTTTTTCAAGGTCGTTGGCATGCGTCAAACATGCCAACACATATGTTTTGTATTTTAACCCAAACGTCATTACCCCCGTTTTATACGTTTGCTACAATATAACATATGTTGGGTTTAACATTTAAACCCAACTTAGCCACATGAAAAAGGGGAGGCTTAGAACATGGTGTTTATATATTCTAAGTAACATAAAAAGGGGAGTGTGAACACATGAACTTGCAACATAGCGAACTAATTAACATAAATTAGGCACTTGTGAACTTGCATTGTAATAGCATATAATCATGGCATAAACATACCTAAACATGAATCATGGTTTTTAATCTATTCATAGAATCATGGCATAAACATACCTAAACATGAATCATGGTTTTTAATTTATTTATGTAAACTTGCAAGTGGAATGTAAATCTAACTTAATTATGTGTCACATATATTATCATATGATTTTGATAACAACATAGGCCTAAAACATGTTTTTGATTAGGCATAACATCAAACAAAATTTAGTCATGTTCATAGAATTAATACAAGTTCACAAAGATGCTTTCTTTTGTCACTAATACAAAAGTATGGTTTTTTTACACTTGAACCATGATGCCAATTCCAATCATAACTTCATATGAATCATAATACTCAAACGGATCCAATTATACTAAAGATGACCATAAAATTATACATCATGTTGGCATAATAGTAAATCATATACTTGCATGAATCTCAAATAAACTACCACAAACATATAGTCGTTAACTTTCAACATGAATCATATACTTGCAAATATCCAATCGTTATATCACAACATCCAAATCGATTAGAATCATAGCAACATACAGTTATGAATTATTATCATCACAAATTAAGCACAATTCTATTTCTCATTTTACACAAATCAAAACAAAATTATTCATTCACATCGGAATAGCACTCTACTTACAACGTATGACGAATCTTCAATTCAGGAATCTGAATTTTGAATTTGGAGATGCTATCCTTTGTTGTATGCGTTGTTTTGATTTAGTTGTCGTTGCTTTAAGCTTTTGAATTGTCTCCTAATCGTCTCTCAATTTTGACGGCTATTTCTAGTCCTTCCTCAGCAGCATGACGGTCTCATTCTTATTGTTGTTTGTATGAATTAGGTGGAGTCTTAGGTCCTTTTTATAGAGTTTGTGAATTGATTTGGACCGTCGATGGAGCTTGGATTAATATTAGCCATTCGTTTGAAGGAGAGACCAATCAGGAGCTGACACCTAGCCCTAGTGATAAGGCAAGGCTCAGAAATTCGGCCAAGCACAGACCAGGCCAGCCGGGGGGGCTGGGTTTGACCTGGCTCAGGGGCCAGGTCGACTCCCCAATCGACCCCCGTGTCGACTTGGCAGTCAACCTGGGTGCCCTAGGTCGACTACCCAGTCGACCTGGGTGCCTTGGGTGGGAAAATTCCTGCCCTGGCCAATCCGGCCCGATTTTTGAAATTCGAATCTGATTTCTGAGCTGTTTCTGTCTGTTTGAATTTTAAACTGAATTCTGAAACTTTCGGAGGCCATATCTTCTTCATACGGAGTCCGTTTTATGCAAACTCGGACTCTATCTCCAGCAGAATTCCGAGACAAACGCAATGGCGTATCCCGTTTCCCTTAATTTTTTGATTCGAAATTAGTTATACTTTAATTTGTGAATTTCACTATTATAGAATACACAGGGTGTTACATTCTCCCCCACTTAAAAGGATTTCGTCCCCGAAATCTTCAAGTTCAGGAAGAATGTATATCCTAACATCCATCTACTCATCCATCAAACACGAGCATCCATTGTCCTTAAAAGACTTCTAATGCTTCATGATCATATGCGAAGTGTGTGTACATGCACTTATCTAATGCAAAATCAGTCGGTCTACTGATTCAGTTGACCTCCTTAATGCAAATTATGTAAGTGTCATGAACTCATTATGTATGCAAATTTTCCTATTCATGATTCTACATGAGTGCACAATCATTCATATAAATGCAACATCCATATGACAACACATTAAACTTCAACCATATACGAATATAAATACATATATGCATATGCAATATGAAGTAACTGAGCCGATCTAAAACCTAAATTGTGTGTGTATATGCAACCACGAGCAACCACTAGCAATCACTTGCAACCACTTGCAACCATCATCCATAACATGTTTCAATTACATGTTTTCATCCAAAGAGTTTCTACCTAAAAGATAAGGTCGAGGAGATATACCTAAAAAGATAGAATAAAGTGCAACTTAAGGAAAAGGAAAGATCAAAGATGTACCCTCGAAAAGAAAAGGGTAGGTTGTGCGTATTCTAGCTTCAGTTTCCCAAGTTGCGTCTCCCTCGGCGTCGCTCCACTGAACTTTGACGAGCTTGAATTCGCGGTTGCGTAGCTTCTTCACTTCCGTTCCTAATATGCGGGTTGGAACTTTCCTCACGGTCGCTTCGCGTTCCACTTCAGCTTCTTCTAGGATATTTGGCTCTACCACTTCAGCAGATTCATGTAGACATTTTCGGAGGTGCGAAACGTGAAAGACGTTGTGAACTCTGGCCAGCTTTTCGGGTAGCTCTAATCTATAGGCCATTTTCCCAATTTTCTCGATAATAGGAAATGGTCCTACGAACCTTGGTGCTAGCTTTCCTGTGGTTCCAAAATGAACAACGTTCCTTAGCGGAGATACCTTAAGAAAAACTCTGTCCCCAACCTCAAATTCAAGGTCGGTCCTCCTCTTGTCGGCGTAGGATTTTTGTCTGTCTTGGGCTGTCTTAATTCTTCTCTGTATTAAGTCTACTTTTTCTGAAGTCTCTCGGATCATATTTGGTCCAAGTATGAGCTTGTCAGTAGACTCCCACCAACAAGTGGGCGATCAGCACGGTCTTCCATATAAAACTTCGAAGGGCGCCATTCCGATGGTGGCTTGGTAGCTGTTGTTGTAGGCAAATTCCACCAAAGGAAGATGGTCTTCCCACGTCCCTCCGAAGTCAAGGACGCACAGTCTTAAAAGGTCCTCCAAAACTCTGTTCACTCTTTCTGTCTGGCCGTCGGTTTGGGGATGATAGGCTGTGCTCAAGCATAACTGTGTGCCTACCGCTTCTTGCAGACTCCGCCAAAACTCACTTGTGAAGATAGGGTCTCGGTCACTAACAATGCTAGAGGGTATTCCATGGAGTCGAACAATTTCCTTGAGGTAAAGAGATGCTAGGGATGAGGCAGTTCTTTTACTCTTGACAGGTAAAAAGTGGGCGCTTTTAGTAAGCCTATCCACTATTACCCAAATGCTAGTGTTGCCTCTTCTAGACCTAGGCAGCCCATCAATGAAGTCCATTGAGATGCTATCCCACTTCCACTGTGGGACATCTAGAGGATGGAGCAGACCGCCAGGCTTTTTCTGTTCCGCCTTAACCTGTTGGCATGTCATACACTTAGAAACGAAATCTGCCTTGTCCTTCTTCGTGCCGTTCCAAAAGAAAGTTCTTTTTATGTCCTTGTACATTTTATCTCCGCCTGGATGTATCGTCATCTTGGAGTGATGTGCTTCCTCGAGAACCGTCTTTACTAAATCCCTTGTCTGTGGGACGCATAGTCTTCCGTCTTGCCTTAGCCAACCCTTATCGTCGATGGAGTATCTGTTGAGGTGACTTGAAGTCTCACCCTTAATTAGCATATCAATCGTCTCCACAAGCTGAGGGTCTTCACGTTGTGTTGTCCCTATTGAGTCCACTAAAGTCGGGCGTATTACGAGAGATGCTAGCAAGCCCGGTACAAAATCGGAGGAGGGCCTAAAGTCAAAGCTGGCTATAAACTCTAGGCTTTGTCTTTCAACAAACAGCGGGCTTAGGGTCAGTTTCTTTCGGCTCAACGCGTCTGCCACTACGTTGCCTTTGCCCGGAGTGTAGGAGATCTCGAAATCGTACGAGGCAAGAAACTCCATCCATCTCTGTTGCCTCAAGTTAAGATCTTTCTGCAAGAAAAGATATTTCAACGATTTATGGTCAGTGTAAAGTTCGAACTTCTCACTAGGAGATAGTGTCGCCAAGACTTGAGTGCAAAGACGATGGCAGCTAACTCAAGATCGTGGGTCGGGTAGTTCTTTTCATGAACTTTCAATTGTCTTCCGCCATAAGCTACTACCCTTCCTTCTTGCATTAAGACAACGCCTAGCCCTGTACCACATGCATCTGTATAAACTGTGAACATCTTGCTTCCATCTGGCAACGTCAAAACTGGGGCTGTTGTAAGAGCCCTTTTCAGTCGTTGGAAAGCAAACTCGCAATCCAAGTCCCAATTGAACACTAGATTCTTCTTTGTCAGCCTTGTGAGCGGAGCTGATATTTTTGCAAAGTCTCTGATGAATTTCTGATAGAAGCCTGCTAGCGCGAGAAAGCTTCGGACTTCTATTCCGTTCTTTGGTGTCTTCCAATCCTGTACCACTACCACCTTAGCAGGGTCCACAGCTAACCCTTCTTTGGATACTATATGCCCAAGAAACCTCACTTCCTCTCTCCAAAAGTGGCACTTGGAGAATTTGGCTTTTAGCTGATGGACTCACAGAGTTTCCATGATTGCCCTTAGGTGCTGAGCATGTTCCTCTTCACTCTTTGAGAAGATCAAGATATCGTCTACGAAAACCACTACGAACTTGTTGAGGAAATCTCTGAACACCCTACTCATCAGGTCCACGAAGTAAGCAGGTGCATTTGTCAAGCCAAAAGGCATGACAAGCCATTCAAAGAAGCCGTCTGGGGTTCTGAATGCCGTTTTATCGATGCTATCTTTAGCCATCCTTAGCTGATGAAAACCGGTCGCCAAATCGAGTTGGGAGAAAACAGACGCTCCTACAAGCTGATCAAACAGATCATCAATTCTGGGGAGAGGGTGCCTGTTCTTTTTCGTTAGCTTGTTGAGCTCCCTATAGTCAACACATAGACGGAGTGAACCATCCGCCTTTGTAGCGAACACAACTGGAGCGCCCCATTCTGAAATGCTCGTTCTAATGAACCCCTTCTCTAGAAGCTCTTTAATCTGTTTACTGAGCTCCTTCCTTTCCCGTGGAGCCACATGTCTAACGGGCAACGCAACGGGCTTTGCATTATCTACAAGATATATGCGGAAGTCTATCTCCCGCTTCGGAGGTAAGCCCTTCACCTCTTCGAAGACATCCGGATATTCCCGGACCACTCTAACCGGTTGCAAACTTTCAACAGAGGCATCTAGCGATTCAAGATAACTAAGCATAACCGCATACGAGGGATTACAAGTAATTTCCAGAGTGTTACCGAGTTGGGTCAGAAGCCTAACCACCCTTTTCTCACAATCCAGGATGGCACCATTACTGGATAGCCAATCTATGCCCAAAATCAAACCATATCCCGAGAAGCCCAAAACAAAGGAACTACATCTAAATTCTACGCTTAGAATAGAAATTTTCAATCCCACACAGATCATAGACAAATGAGCTGGGCCCCCAATTGGGTTTGAAACAATTAAGGGGTCCTCTACCATACTAGTTTCTAGGTGCAAAGATTCTACAAAAGCAGATGAGATAAAGGAGTGTGATGCACCAGAATCAAATAAAGTGCGAACTGGGTGATCATGAAGATAAACTACACTTTCTACATAAGTATTTATACCTCGCTGTTGCGGAGGTGGCGCTTCTAGCACATGAACCTGTGGCCCTGAGGTGGATCCAGCCCTCTGCCCCTGCCCTCGTTTCTTTGGGCAATCCTTAGCCATGTGGCCTGTCTCACCGCAAGAAAAGCACCCACCATTCATCTTGGCCTTCTTTTTCCGGCAATCTTTCACTAAGTGCCCCACTTTTCCACGGAAATTACACTTCCTATTCTCTTTGTTGTCTTTCCCGCCCTTCTTAAAGTCTGTCTTCTTAGGCTGTAAACCCTCTTTCTTCCCTTGAGAGCTTTCTGCCTTTGTCTCCTTCTTGCCCTTATCCTCTTCGTTCAGCAATGCCATCTGCACCAACCTTTCATACGTAGCTCCCACGGGTATATGGGTCATGGCCAAACTGTGTAATGGCTCATTCAATCCTTTGACAAAGCGGAGAGCCTTCTTGTGCGGAGTGTTGACTAGGTCCAGTCTGAACCTAGCCAGTTGATCGAACTGATTAACATACTCTTTGACTGCCATATTCCCTTGCTTAAGAAATAAGAATTTTTCCAACTGAAGACTCCTTTCAGCTTCTGAGAGAAATTTAGCCTCAAACCTTGCCCTAAAGTCCTCCCATGTTTCCACTGGTCTTTCTGCATTGGTGACTTCCCACCAGTAGGAAGACTCGCCTTTAAGTAGCCATACTGCCAGTTGTACCTTCTGCCTATCTTCTGCTCAAAGATGATGAATAAGTCCTCGGTTTCCTTCAGCCAATTCCAGGCTGCCACGAAGGACTCGGTTCCATGAAAGTCCTTTTTCTCCCATAGCTTTAAAATCTTTACATATTTTAGCAAAAGTATTACCCCGCGGAGGAGGTAGAGGAAGAGGTGCTGCTGCAGCTGGATGATTTCCCGCAGCTGGGGGAGGAGGAACGGTAGGACCTGGCTGAGTGTCCCTCGCTTCTAAGAATCGTCTGAACCAACCAGGTATTGGTATACCCTCTGGTAAGTTATGTTCTTCGGACATGCTAAAACAAAAAGGGTAGATTCAAAACGAAGGATAAAAGATAGTACCTATGGCTTTGGGGGGACTATGCCTTTTTAAAATAAAATAATATTTTATCTCTTAAAAATGCTTCTTTAAATTTTTCTTTTTGGAAATGAATTTTTCAAAACTTTTTATCTTATCTGGTAAGCCTATGCTCTAATACCAAGTGAAACACCCCACCGCCGTTAGGGTCACTCTCAAAGGGAATGCCCTAATTTTGGTGGAGGTTTATAAGTATAAGTCACAGATACACAAGACAGATATAAATACACATATTTTTGAACAGCGGAAAACAACAACAATTTTTATTTCAACAAAATACGTGTTACACAAACCATGTCATAATTGTCTTACAATACTTCCAAAAACATTACATTTCATAACTGTCTTGATTTCATTATTTAAAGAAGCATAAAAACATAAGTAAACTGCATATGTCCCATAATTGCTGTCCAAAGCCATAGTCCCAAACAAAAGAGATCCAAGCAATACATTCCTTCTCTTCAAGCTAGATGTAAAAACTGGTCAAGCTGCGGTATTCCCTCCCTGTGGACCTGAGAGGGGGACGAAAGAAAAGAAGACGAAAGAAAAGTAGAGTCAGACATAAAGCCTGAGTAAGTCTAGGACTATTCAGTCTATGAATAAAGAATTGGGCATGATAAGTATAAACTGGAATGGGAAAGCATCATAAACTAAGTTAAGTTGTCTAGAGTCGAATATACTATCGTTCCCCATATTAATCTCTGCACCCCTATAAACTAGTTCCCAACAGGCACCCCATAATCAGGGTGAAGTGATCCATTTCTAATGATCGGCTCCTACTCGCATAGTTACATGTGTCTTACGGCCCCCGTTGTTGTAGTTACCTATGCTGGTCCGACCATGTGGTGTGTCAAGTCCCATGGTGGCGGCCCGACACAATTCTAGAATGCACAGGTATACTACTGGTGCCCAGTGCCTTATTTTTCTGCGCCGAAGTGTGTGCACGTCCGCACCCCGTTAGAACCTACACTGCTGCACCACCGCCGTCGATTTGAGATCTTACAGTCAGCCCAGTAATCGTGCCCCGCCCTGCCTAGTTCAGGGTATCCCGATACACCTTGTAGGGTTACTGCTGAAAAGGGTCCCCCGCTATTAGGTTTTCTATTTCTAGCCAACATGCTAAGTTGGTTAAGTGTTTTGTAAACCTAACCCCCAATCAGTCTGTATAGTTTAGCATGTTCCATTTTGATTAAGTATTAATTCAATTTACTTAATCCTATCAATCATGACACAGCTTTAATTGTCTTATTAAAGCCTCGACCTCTCACATTAGACAGATATTGTTGTGGCTGTCTGTTGCCGGTTGGGTCCGGGCAGTCTTACGCCACAACTCAGTCTAACCTCGGGTCCTTATTGGGCTCCGTGTTTAACCACCCACACTGGATAAGTATTGTTGTGACTACTGGACAGCCGGGCGGTTCCGGGCATGTTTACATCACAACTCAATCCAACCTCGGGTTAAACACATCGTATTTTCTAAATTTACATATTTTGTCTCTTTTCCTTTTATATGTAAATATTTGCGGCCCATTATTCAAATTCATCTTTACTTGGTAAAATTAATTTACACCACTTAATTGTTTTTCAAGGTCGTTGGCATGCATCAAACATGCCAACACATATGTTTTATATTTTAACCCAAACGTCATTACCCCCATTTTATACGTTTGCTACAATATAACATATGTTGGGTTTAACATTTAAACCCAACTTAGCCACATGAAAACGGGGAGGCTTAGAACATGGTGTTTATATATTCTAAGTAACATAAAAAGGGGAGTGTGAACGCATGAACTTGCAACATAGCGAACTAATTAACATAAATTAGGCACTTGTGAACTTGCATTGTAATAGCATATAATCAAGGCATAAACATACCTAAACATGAATCATGGTTTTTAATCTATTCATAGAATCATGGAATAAACATACCTAAACATGAATCATGGTTTTTAAATTATTTATGTAAACTTGCAAGTGGAATGTAAATCTAACTTAATTATGTGTCACATATATTATCATATGATTTTGATAAGAACATAGGCCTAAAACATGTTTTTGATTAGGCATAACACCAAACAAAATTTAGTCACGTTCATAGAATTAATACAAGTTCACAAAGATGCTTGTTTTTGTCACTAATACAAAAGTATGGTTTTTTACACTTGAACCATGATGCCAATTCCAATCATAACTTCATATGAATCATAATACTCAAACGGATCCAATTATACTAAAGATGACCATAAAATTATACATCATGTTGGCATAATAGTAATACATATACTTGCATGAATCTCAAATAAACTACCTGTAACACCCCGTATTTCTGTTAGCACTAATATTCACAAATTAAAAGAATTAATATTGAGAATTTGCACGAAATAGCCTTAAAAAGGCATATAACAAATTTGAGATATGTGAATTGCCTTAAAAGGTGAAAAATGGAATTAAGACATTAATTGGAAAATTAATGTGTAGAAATAGTCATAAGTTAATTATGGATTAATTTGAATTCATGAATAGGTGCGTGTGTGTGTATATATATATATATGGGCAGTTAATGTAAACATGAATAGAAGTTTATTAATTTGCTGAGTGTTTGCTGAGTCACTTCTGACTCATTGCTGAGTCAATAAGATAAACCCCATCTGGTATGAATGGCTGCGGTTATTTCTAGGTTAAATCTAATGGCCTAAATGAATCCTAACATCTATAAATAAGTGGGTAGACTCTAACCCTAAATCACTTGAAAAATTGGAGAGCTACCGACATGTCGTTGCCATGGAGTTCAGCATAGCCGTCACAAACTAAAGAAGAAGAAGGCCTAATCTACAAACTAAATCTACTCAAATCAAATCACAAGCTCTATCTCTCTTTCTATTTCTCTTCTTTAAAATTGTGAGCATGATGAATCTCACAATATTATTATAAAATAATTTGATTAAGTTATGAATGGATCACAAGAAAGTGATATGAATTGTTATGTATTTGTAAATTATGTTGTGGATCTCTTGTTATGCTATTATGTTATCATATATATGTTGTTATGTTGTAGTGATTATGTTGTAAATAATCCTATGCTATGTCATATGTGATTAATCATGCTATGCTATGTTGTAAATCATATCATGCTATGTTGCAAATTATGATATGCTATGTTGTAAATCTTATATATGTTGTAGATCTCATATTATCACATATGTTGAAATACTTATGTTATATGATAATGATGTCATGTTAAGTTGTGTTGAATCATACAAGTTGTAAAATCATGATGTTAGTATTTATGCGAATTGGATCATGTTTAAAGTTTATGTTTTTTTTATAATAGATCTTGATTATGGGAATTTGCCTATTGGGTTAGGTGTACCCATATACATGAATCTACAAATTAATTGGATCTTGAATATGGGAATTTGCCTATTAAGTTAGGTGTACCCATATACATGAATCTATGATTAAATGAATTTTGATTTTTGGGAATTTGCCTATTGACTTAGGTGTACCCATATAAAACCATATTGTTAATGATGTTGATTCACACATGTCCTATACAAGTTTATGAAATTTGATCAAAATCATATTATGTGAATTATGAATAAGTTGACACCCTTAGATCCATGACATGTATAACCTTATGCAAGTTGTAATGTATGCAAGTTTTACCCCTTGTTATGATTTATTTAGTCACATATATATGTTGTTGTTGTGAATATTTTCTTTTATGCTATGAGTTAGACTAATCGGGTCTAGCATACATTTTGCGAATAAATGTTCAAACGTGGGGTAGGGGTAATATTAGGAAATTAATAAATTGGGGTGCAATTGATATGATTTTGCATGCCTTAAATGGATGTCCATAATTGAGTCAATTATGGACATTGTTAAATTTGGAATTAATTAATAATTCAAGTAGGGAGTTATTAAAATTGGGGAAAGTGGATTATTAATAATAATCAATGCTTAGGACACGAGGTTGGACCCGTTTGTGACGTAAACCTGCACGGACCCGCCCGGCAAATCCAGTAGTCACAAATGTCGGCCCAATGTGAGAGGTCCTAGGCCCAAATTAAAGCATAACAGTTGTAAAGACACGAGGTTAGACTCTTTTATGGTGTAAGACTGCCCGGACCCGCCCGGCAAATCCAGCTGCCATAAATGCCAGTCTAATGTGAGAGGTCTTTATGAGGTTATGGCCTTAATGAATTAAGAAATACTTAGCCAGATAATCATGTAAGGTGGGACATGGGGGTTAAGTAGGTGCCTTGGGTGGCATGAGGAATCTAGTGGTTGCCTTTAGAGGCATTTGAAATACGATTAGACTTAACCAAATACACATGTAAATGAACATGACTAAGTGGGTTAAGTGGATGGACTAATGGGACAAGCTTAGGTGGAATGCTTGTGGGAAATAATAGGGGCCCATTTCAACCAGTATCCCAAAACGTATCTTTGTGGGCTCGACCCAAGTCGAGGACGGGACACGCATACTGGGTTTGACTATAAGAGGCCAAAATTGGGAGCGGTGGCAACGCAAATCCAACGGGTTTCATATGCGTGTGTGGACCCGGGCTGGTAGGTAAGACGTTGTTGCATCGTGTAGGTATAAGCCGTGCATCTCCGTTATATCGGGTTGCCACTTTAGGGGAATGATACACCCCACTGTGGGGCCAGCACGGGTATCTACGAGTAAGGAGCCAATCGAAAAATGGAAAATGGGGTACACCTAGTGGAGATTGGGGCAGGCGGCACCTATGTAGTCAGCTAGGAGTACGTAAAGCCATTAAGAAAGTTTCTAAGTGAAGCTAAGTGGAATCAATCTTTTGGGTGACTGGTGTGGTGCAGTATAGTGTTTATCCTTTAGTATTTAGGAGCGCCTATAACGTTTCCTTTAGCGATTGTCTATGTCCTTAATCTGCTCTTTCATAGACATTTCCTTGTTTTCCAGCTTATGCCTTAGTCCAGATATTTTGATAATAGTATTGTAGAATTATCATACTCGCCAGACTTTATGTCTGACCCCCCCCCCCCTCTTTTTCATCTTTTTCTCCCTTCAGGTCCTCAGGTTGGGCCAAGTTCCAGTGGAGTCTAATTTGATTGCTTATCTCTTGGAAAGCTTGGACTGCTGAAGTAAAGTCCAGCTTGTTATCTTTCTTTTTAATGGCTAATTATGTAATGGGGTTATGTACATGTTTTATCAAGATAGATATTGTACTTGACTTTGATTATGGTGTTATGATGTAATCAAACATGTTTTGACTTCTGCTGCAATTGAAATAAAGTTTTTAAATTTCCAAGTACTATTTTATATCTGTCTTGTTGAAATTTTACTGTTCTATATTCACCTAAAACCTCCATAGAAGTTAATGCATTCCCTTTGTGAGTGACATTAATGGACGTGGGGTGTTACACTACCACAAACATATAGTCGTTAACTTTCAACATGAATCATATACTTGCAAATATCCAATCGTTATATCACAACATCCAAATCGATTAGAATCATAGCAACATACAGTTATGAATTATTATCATCACAAATTAAGCACAATTCTATTTCTCATTTTACACAAATCAAAACAAAATTATTCATTCACATCGGAATAGCACTCTACTTACAACGTATGACGAATCTTCAATTCAGGAATCTGAATTTTGAATTTGGAGATGCTATCCTTTGTTGTAGGCGTTGTTTTGATTTAGTTGTCGTTGCTTTAAGCTTTTGAATTGTCTCCTAATCGTCTCTCAATTTTGACGGCTATTTCTAGTCCTTCCTCAGCAGCATGACGGTCTCATTCTTATTGTTGTTTGTATGAATTAGGTGGAGTCTTAGGTCCTTTTTATAGAGTTTGTGAATTGATTAGGACCGTCGATGGAGCTTGGATTAATATTAGCCATTCATTTGAAGGAGAGACCAATCAGGAGCTGACACCTAGCCCTAGTGACAAGGCAAGGCTCAGAAATTCGGCCAAGCACAGACCAGGCCAGCCAGGGGGGGCTGGGTTCGACCTGGCTCAGGGGCCAGGTCGACTCCTCAGTCGACCCCCGTTTCGACTTGGCAGTCGACCTGGGTTCCCCAGGTTGACTACCCAGTCGACCTGGGTAGCCCAGGTCGACTACCCAGTCGACCTGGGTGCCTTGGGAAGGAAAATTCCCGCCCTGGCCAATCCGGCCCGATTTTTGAAATTCGAATCTGATTTCTGAGCTGTTTCTGTCTGTTTGAATTTTAAACTGAATTCTAAAACATCCGGAGGCCATATCTTCTTCATACGAAGTCCGTTTTACGCAAACTCGGACTCTATCTCCAGCAGAATTCCGAGACGAACGCAATGGCGTATCCCGTTTCCCTTAATTCTTTGATTTGAAATTAGTTATACTTTAATTTGTGAATTTCACTGTTATAGAATACACGGGGTGTTACATGCTTCGTGGTGGAGATTGGCCAATGCTGGCGGTGGTGGGCCACGGCAGCGGTCAGGGGGAAGCATTTTGGGGGCCTAGGGTTTGTTGTGGGGTTTGCGTTCGAGGGGAGGAGGGTGGCAGTTAGGGGAGATGGCAGCGCAAGATGGGGCGCGCGTTGATCGATGGTGGCGGCGACGGTGGAAGGAGGGCCCAGTGGGATCGACGAGTTTTTTGGCTGAGCGGGTTTTTCTTTTATTGAGCGTTGACTGCAATGTAAGAGGAGAGAGAGAGAAAGAGGGGTGAGGGTGAGGTTTTATAATTTATTATTTATTATTTTTAATTCCATAAAAGTAACTTCTTGTCTCGGACTCTAAATCGAACCCATTGACTGTCGTCCATAGCGTGATACCCCCATTCCGAACATAATGGGATATGTTTCACAAGCCAATTCGAACGTTACGATCAGTTTCTGTTAAATTTAAAATATAAATCATTATATTTTAATTTCAAACGTACATTTCAATTTACCGGGGCCACATACGGACTCTAAAAATTTCCGAAAAATATTTTCTAGCATCGTGTGATGATACGGTTCTAACAAAACTAATTTCGTCAAATTTGGAGACCGTTTAAAAAATGGCCATTTTCCAGTCAATTAAATTTGACTAAAACTGACAAAACACGTTTTCTTTTGCCACTCTCACATATTGATTCAAAAAATTATGAATATTGGAATCTAGCAATATCTTGACATCCCGAATCCAACAAAAGTGGTTTCATCGAAAACGGAGGTCGTTTGCAAAATTTCCATTTTTTAGGGCCAAAATTCCATAGCGACTATTTTGAATTTTCAACTGGGCCTAACTTTTTATTCCCGCTATGAAATTTCAATTTTTCAGATTCGTTGGAAAGTTATTTTCAAATTGATTCTAATATTTTTGGTTTCGCTAAAATCCGGTTTATTTTGAATCCTGTACATTCATTTGAAATTTGAAATCGAATTTTCGAACTACCGCGCCATTTTCAATTCCTTTTATAACTAAAAATAAATATTTATATTCTCACGACGATCTACGTAAATATATACATTCAAATTCTATTCAAAATAAATTTCTCGTCGTTATTATTTAAAATAATTCATTTTAAATCTTCAAAATTCATCAAAATAAAATTTTTAAATTGGTTCGGATTTTCGGGTTATTACATTTAATGATTTGATAAATCAATTTCTTTTAACTGAAAATGTTTAAACTTGCTAGCTTACGTTCAGTTACTTGCACACCTTGACCATCGACTCGATTATACACACATACCAGCCTAATCTATTCAACATATATTTTCTTGATCTAACCTGACAATATATATATACATACATTCTATTTATATTATAACTTAATTAAACTTTTTTTTAGATTGGGCCTAGCCCATAGCCAACATTTACACGCCAATACCCCTAGTCCAAAACGTGTTGCTTCCCTACTCTTTTTCTTTCTTACTTTCTATTTCCTATTCGTATTCAATTTTCCTGCCCTCATTTCTTTTCTTTTCTTTTCTATTCCAACTAGCATCACGTAATAACCCATTGTCAATAGACCAACTAATTTGCACCCCCGTCCTCTCAATGCATTTTTACAGCAACCACTTCCAGGAGACTCAAGACGTGCCACTTCTTCCTTTTTTTATCATTTTCATTCTTTTATTACAACCTAGTTTTCACGTTTTCACTTTTTTTTAAATCTTATTATTACTATACAAAATAACATTATTATTTTTAATAAAATACGACTTTAGAATCTTATTACACTACCCTATATGCATTTAAATACATTTTCAAATAAACTTTTGCTTTAAGATAATTATCAATATTTGTCACAAAAAAAAATTAAATGATAAAATTTTAAAAAGGCACTTTAAACCAATAAAACCATAACTTGAATGAATAAAATAATTCCTCTGTTATTAACTAATTGATAAAAATAAAATTTAGATTATTAGAAACACAAATCGAGTATTTTCCTGAATTTTAAATATTCATAGATTGGATTGATATAATTGTGGTTGTTACACCTTCTATTCATGAAAACGCCTCATGCTTTTCACTTCAGAGCTTATTTTCTTTCACGCTAATCCACTTCAATCATCGACTGACAGGCTCTTTTCACGCTGTGTCCCCTTCCATATCCTTCTTCAGTCTTTCTGGCTTATTGTTCCACAACTCAGTTATTTCCCTTTTTCCAGGTCTCGATCCAAATGGTTTAAGGCAACTCAAGTCGTAATTGCTTATATGTAATTACAATGAACATTAGATTTATTTGTGACCATAGATGGAATGATAATATTCTCATTGTGCAATTATTTCAAAGTTCTTTAAATACACAGTGCCGGCCCAGAGAAACCGTTGCCCAAGCCACAACTAGATTTGGTTGCCCATTCCTATAAAAAATTCATAGACTTTTTTTTTAAATATTTTCGCCATAACATATTTCTATTTATAAGTAAAACGGTCTTAATGTTAAAGCTGACTAGTCGACAAGTCTAGATGTTCTAATAGAGCAAACACATCTTCCTTTATAAATCAAAAGACAACCTTTTTCTTAACATGAAGCAAAAAATATGAACATGTCAGAAGATAAAATTTGCTCAAACCTAGAACAAGTAATATATGATAGTTGTCTTCATTTACAAAGGGTGTAAGCACTGAAAATTTTCTTATTTTAAACAAATTCATGGAAAAAAACACTAAAAATCAAATAAAGCTTAGAAATTTGTCTTAAATAAAATAAAATGATGTTTGCATGAGGAAGCTCTAACTGAATGGGTATTGGCAAAGTATAGTCAGTTTTACAGATTATTTCCTACAAATAACAAAACATGGTTAAGCCTTGCAAACAATGAATCATAACAATCATGGTGGAAATGTTTATAGTAATGCAAGTTAAGCTTGATAATCATATCCGTTTGTTATTATGATATCAAAACAAACAGAAATGCATAGCAATGGCAGCGAACAAAGTTAAAACAAGTTAAGAGTAAATCTACGATGCTGCAAGCCTGCAACTTTAAAAAGAGTATACAACTTTGTTTTAGTTACAACACAAGGTAAATCCCAACTCTGCAGTCAAACATAGTATCAAAAAATATTTGTAACGTAAAAAACTGCAAACCAAGTAATCGCACTTACACTGGGATTCGAACCATGCTCTCATACACCTCAACCACAAACACCAACCAACAGACCACTACATCAACTGCAAATGTTTTGTACCAATGATAATTACATCATAGCCTGCAATATAAAAACCTATAACTTTGCCCTAGGCCCAGTGGGCTGCCCCAGCCCGAGGGCTTGGTGGGCTTCCCTCTGGGTTGGCCCTGTAAATACATTCCATATAATTCACAAAAAATTAAAAGCTTTTAATGCGTTGAACAAATGAATAAGGGTAGAAATCCTTACCAAAAACTTAGCTTCTTTAAATGCATTTAACAAACGAATAAGGGTAAACATCCTTACCAAAAACTTAGCTGCTTGACAAAACAAAAAGGAATAGTTTATTCACATTTAAGTTTACTGTTTCAGGTCCTATGTTTCCAGGTTTTACCATATATATTGTGTTAACTAATATCACCTATAAAAAATGTCTACCATTTATGTTTACTTTCAGGTATCACATAATCCAAGAAGCGAATCAATCATATACAATCAATTTCAAATAACTAGAAAATGGGTTGAAAGAAGAATTTGTATTGAGTTTCCTCACCTTTTGGCTCCTCTGTTAACTATTTTCTTTTCATTATTTTTTCTTTTTCTTTTTAAATGTTACTTTGACATTGAAGAACTTTTACTACTGTTAATCCATTATATTTTCTAATCAAAACCCACCTATGCCATCATTATTTTTACATCATTATTTTTACCAAATACTCTTCATTCTAATCCTGCTATCACGCAATTTACTTCAGTTGATCAAAAAATTTGGGCATGTCTTGACCCAAGCGGCATAAGTCATGGAAATTTCGATCAAGCTGCTAACATCATCTAAACTTCCTTCAGTCATTTACTTTAGCAACCATCCATGTTTTGATAATACAAATTCATATGTATATGCTGTCTTAGATTACACAAATAAATGCATGGAAACAAGAAGTAAAAAGGGTGTTTACTCACTGCATAAATTATGGTTTCTAGTTTTACTAATTATATTTCCAGTTTCATTCAAGGTTTTAACATGATATATATATATACACACACACACACATTAGAAACCTATATTCGTATATACTTGTTGCAAAATAAATTATAAATAATGGGGGCAGTTTACTCCCCATTTGTTCTCTATTCTTAGTTATTCCGGATTTCTTGGTTCTAGACTTTTAGTTTCAGTCCGCTTGCAATTTTCTTTTAGCTTGGGTTCACTTATTTTGTGAGTGAGTAGTGAGTGCATATCCATGTATTTATAGGTGAACATATAATAAAATATAACTTAGCTAGGATAGGTTCTACAGGGGAAATTTTAGGTTGTCACTAGTAGCTTGAAAGATTGCATTGTTTGGTCATTACTTTGATTGAAGAGAAGTAGTGTTAAGGCTTTTCACTCAATCTCCTCTCCCCAGGCTAATGGTGAACAGCCAGAATTCTTTAAGCATATATATGTGACAGTCTATGTACTACAGGGTGGTAGAAGTCATACTTACTCTCTAAGTTTTGGGTTGTTTCCCATGTGATGCGAATGAGTGATGGATTGGGGTACTTCAGTTGATTTGAAAAGAATTTGTTGTGTATATTTTCAATTACTACTCCATGTGCTAGTGTATATGTATGTAGACTTTTTACACATCAGACTAGGTTGTGCTAGGCTGTCTACAACATATTGGAAATTTAAATTTAAGCCTTAGCTGCTATACTATCTATTAGCTATGCAATATTGCCATGTGAAAAAGTAACTGCAATATTAATTCCAACAATGAATGGTGGTGTACCCTCTCTTTGCATATTGAATAATGTCATATTTTGGACACACTTGTATGTGAAGCAAATGAGTTATAGTTTGAATATTTTTATATGTTATTTTATGTAATCCTATATCACAACAAATTTTTAATTGCAAATAAAAATGTCAAAACAACATTTACTATATATACACATAGGATATTAAATAATTATTTATTCTATAATATCCAAATCCAAGATTATCAATATTTTTAATCATAGTTCATATTAAAAATACAAAAAAAATGGTATAATATTATTTACTGCTTTTACATACATATATACACTGGTAAATAAATTAAAATGTATATATACTTGAATTTTACTCCATATTTATTATTGACAATTTATTATTATATTACAAAAGTAGTCAAAAACCGGAACGTAACATGACCCATCTCCGGTGTTGACGAAAAATATCGTTAACATTTTGGCGCTAGAAGGAGGCCCTGAACCTCCGACATTGTGGTTAACAGCCACAAATATCTACTTAAGCTGTTATGTCCCAGACTGGACTAGCTTTGAAGAAGTAAGGTTATGAGTATGAGACACCAACAAAGCCTTTCAGGATCTCGAGCGGACAGGTCAAAAACCACCAACCCCAGGGTAAAGGAGGAGAAAAATTTAACAGCGAAAGCCTTGCGAGTTATAAAGCGGAAAAGAAAATTGGAACTACTTGCTTACAATATTGGGAATAATAGCTCTTCCCACATAGGAAAAATCGTGGCGTCCCCAGCCGGTGGATCTACATCAGAGGACACTAACGTTTTCTTCCACTTAAAGGATTCTCTCTACGGGCAAGTTAATGGAATGACTTTCGAGCGAGAAATAATAGACGATTTCAACCGCTTTGCCAACAAATGGTCTAAAGAGATGCCGACTCGGTTCTAGTATGTTCTGAAAAGAAAGGATGAAAGTATCGGCACTACAATTGGGATGAGTCGTAGGAGGATTAGACCCCGACAGCAAAAAGAAGAGTGTACGCCAAAGATACCCAAGGAATGCTACCTCACTACTTTGATAGAGAATGTTTACTTCCTAACAAAACACGAACTCGACTATTGGACGTCCACAAAGACGAAGCTTAAATACGAAAGAAAGTCAGGAGGGCCTTACTGCCATTACCACTTGATGAATGGACATGAGACTAATCACTGCAGAACTCTCGGGGAAATCATCGTTTGATTCGTCAGCCAAGGCCGATTACAAGAGTTTATCAAAAAATTAGGATGAATTTGGGAAAACCCTCAGGAAAAGGGTTAATAAGTGTGTGCGCCAGGGTACGGAGAACTCATCTCTCGAAATATAAAAGGAAAACCCAAAAGGGGTCCAACTACAAACATATTAAATCCCTCGTCATCACCAAATTGGCCGGGGCGAGGCATCCCCCGGAGGGGGATGTTGTGTTAGTCTTTCTCCATGACCAAACAAGAAGGGCAGGGTATAAGCGTCAAAAACGTAAGCCGCCGTTTCACACCAGAAATGGTTGTGGCGTTGCATCTAAAATTAGCATGCCCTGCCTCTGCTAGAATGTAACACCCCACCTCCGACAGGGTCACTCACAAGAGAATGCACTAGCTTTGGAGGGGCGTTGTCTAGGTAAACATGCACAGAAATATTACAAGACAGAACTTATAAAACAGCGGAAGAAAAACCAAATTTCATTACCTCATAAAATTATAAGGTCTAAAGCCTTTTACATCAAAATGCCTTTAAAAGACATTACATTGAAAACCTATCTTGCAATAGTTAAAGAAGCATAAAACCATAGTCATAAAATATTCCCCAAGTAAAACGGTAAAGCAGCCATAGCCAAGAAAAATCCAAGCCATACATGATGACCTTGAAGCAGAAGAAGTCCGAGCTAAATAACAGTATTTCCTCCCTGAAAACCTGGGGGGAGGGGGGAAACGGAAGACAAAGAGGCGAAAGAAAACAGGGTCACTCATAAAGACTGGTAAGTCCTATCTACTTCCAACATAAAAACAGGTAAAGGTAACATGACATGCATAAACTGAAAGTAAACATAAGGATGATGACAAGATAGACAAGCTAAACCAAGGTAACAGGATGAACTACTGTATCAAGATAAACTACGGTCACTATGTATCAAGTATAACATCCCAAGGTTCTATCAAGTATAACATTCCAAGGTTCTATCGAGTGTAACATCCCAAGGTTCTATCGAGTATAACACCCCAAGGTTCTATCAAGTATATTTTGCCTGCACCTTCCGTACTAGTATCCCAACCCGTGTCATGTGTTAGCTACAAAATGTCCCTTGCCCAATGTCATGAAATGGTCCATGTCAACCTAATGTAGGTTTTCCCAACTCGTATGTTTCTTTCCATGTATATGTTTAGTCCTTTGCCGTAAATCCTATAGGCTTCCTCACGTAGTTCTATACTACTTAAACGTAGTTCCATTATCCTTGAAATCGTTTGGACTGTCACCCTTGATCTAGCTGTATTTTCTTACCATGAATTCTCGAATGTTCGGCTAGGACTTATGCCACCTAGAACCACTAGGGATTATGCTACCTACTAAACGTTTTCGTAACTCGGTTTGGGTTTAAGCCACCTAGGACCGCTAGGGATAACGCTACCCGTCAACCACGCCCTTTTTCCCACGTATGTATCGTGAATCGTTTTTCCATGTCTAGATGCACATGTATCTCAATGTGTCATCCGAGTCCCGTGACAGGGCTAATCAAGAAATACAGGACTCGGTCGGGAGCTTTAGGTTATCTGCCGATGCAGATATCAAGGTCTGTTTTTTTACCGGTGGTTATGGTCCCACGTGACCCCTCCCTCAACTACTGAAGAAAATCATGCACAAGAACTATACTCCGGCCATCCATGCCCCACTTTCCTATTGGCCAACCTCACCCATAACTAGATAGCAAGTATATGGTCTGTTGGGAGTTCTCTGCCTTTCCGCATATGTACACAATTGACTAAAAATGGTAGGTAGTCGACGACGTGCTATCACAGGGCTAAACTAAGTATCGCCGACTCCACGCTAATCCACCCCAGTCATTAGGTTGCTCGCACAACAACCAAGGCATACCATTGGTTCTTCTACCACAGGCCTTAACCTCTATGAGCCCAGGCAGATCATTTGCAACCTCATAGAGGGATACCAAGAGTACTCTCACGTCCCCCAAAGCTACCGCTTCGTCATCCAGTTCGCTGGAGCCTTTATCTAAGTCAGATAAACATTCGCTCCTCCTCGTGTGTTTGTTTAAACGATGACCTACCGTATCAGGTTACTCATCTATTTGTGAACTGGTCCAATTCTCTTGACTAAGAATTACTACTTAGTTATCCTTAACTAAGGTTTATCACTTAGTTTCCCTTCCCGTTATCCTTATTAACTACGATTTTCCACTTAGTCCCCTGAACTAGGGTTTTGTCTAATGGGTTAAGTGTTGTCATTCGAGTTAATGACTTACCCCGCCTACGAATCATGTCAAAATTGGCTAAGTATTCAAGTTCATGACTTAGCCCTATAAACCATGTATCAAGTTGGTTAAGTATATCAAGAAGTTCATGACTTAACCCTAGATTATCGTGTCAGATTGGTTAAGTGTAGGTTAACTTAACCCTATCAAATTACCGTGTCAGATTGGTTAAGTATAGGTTATCTTAACCTCATCAAGCTACCACGTCAGATTGGTTAAGTATAGGTTGTCTTAACCTCATCAAATCATCGAGTAAAATTGGTTAAGTGTAGGTTAACTTAACCTCATTAAATTATCGAGTCGGATTGGTTAAGTATAGGTTAACTTAACCCCATGAAATTATCGAGTCGGATTGGTTAAGCATATTTAAGAGGTTCGTGACTTAACCCTATCAAATCATCAAGTCAGATTGGTTAAGTGTAAGTTAACTTAACCCCATCAAATTACCGAGTCGGACTGGTAAAGTGTAGGTTAACTTAACCCCGTCCACTAGTCTTATTTATAATGGTTAAGTATCATTGTTGTGGGTTTAATTAACCCTACCACGCATCGCGTTATCCCAGTCGGGTGTTATTAACCCGTTTAGGTTAAACTAACCCATCCGCTAATCGTGTTATATGGTTAAGTGTCTTTAAGTAATCAAGTCCGGTCTTACTTAACCTACCCATTCATGTCATATCGGTTAAGTGCCATTATTCAAACTAACTTAACCTTATCATGTGGCATCAAGTAAATTAATGCACCCCAACCTCTCACATTAGACTTTGTTGTGGTTACTGGTTACGCTGGGTGGGTCCGGGCAGCTTTACACCACAACCTAGTCTAACCTCAGGTTTTAAGCGCGATATGACCAACTACTCACATTGGGTCTTATTGTCTGTAGCTACTGGATTTGTCGGGCGGTTCCGGGCAGATTTATGCTACAAACTCAACCCAACCTCGAGTTGGCCACTTTCATGTTTTCCTACTTGTCATGTTCATGTCAAATTTAGGCCACGACAAAGTCCACGTTTTCCACTTATGCCCATTGTCCCATTACTTAATTCATGTTAAGTTTCATAGTCCATCTCAAGTTTGCCTAAACTACCCAATGCGTATTCCCAACGCAAGTGAAAGCGAGTCAACATAGTAGGAATAATATGACAACATATTGGCCTCAAACATTTATGATAGCATAAAGGGATTGACCTCAAACATGTATGATAGCATAAAGGGATTGGCCTCAAACATATATGATAGCATAACACTAGGTTCATCATCCTAGGCATGTAAATAGTCATGAGGGGTTTAGGTTCTTTTACATGCATAAGCCCCAAGTCAAGTTCATATGAATGTTCCACAAGTCAAATTGTTCTAAGGGTTCATGCCAACATTCCACAAGTCAAGATTCAATCTTGCATGATAAACTAGGTCAAACACAACATGAGTGGCATGATTTAATCACTAAGAAATAGCCCAAAGTCATAGGTTCAAGAGAGGGGCAAGACTAGATTCACATAGACTAACATACTTAGGTTTCATCTCATTTTATTCCATGTCAACATTAGAACTACCGTTTAGATCTAAAAGTAGCTAGAACTTACAAAGCGTGGCTAGAGATTAATGAGCAAGCATTTGTCATAGAACGGTGTTGAGATGATGCTCTACTTCCTTGATTTGATGTAGAAACTTGCTCCTTTGACTTGAATCTAGTTTGCATGCTTAAGCCTTTGAAGTTGAAGATGGAGGCCATGATCAAGAGACATTTGGGCAGCACTTCGTTGTTAGGATGGTTTGTAGTGAATTAGGCTAGGTCTTAGGGTGTTTTTATAGAAGTTAGGACTAATTTAGGCCCTTAGATTAACCCTAGTTTAGATCTAAAACATCCAATCTTGTCACAGGCCAACAGAACAGACCCAAAGGAGCAAGCAGGTGCACCAGGCCAACCTGGCCCGACCAAGGAGGTCGACCCCCAGGTCGACACCCAGGCCGACTCCCCAGTCGATCTGGTCCTGGGGGGTCGACTCCCCAGTCGACCTGGGGCTGGGCGGGAAATTTTCCCACCCAGTCTGTTTGGGGCTAAATTCGAAATTTGAAAATCTGTTTTCGTTTTCTGATTTTTCGTGAATCTTCTAGAGGCCATATCTCGGTCATACGGACTCCGATTTACGAAATTTCGGACTCGTTTCCAACCAGAATTCCGAGACGAACGCAACGGTGCAACCCGTTTCTCTTTATTCTTATTTTAAAATTTAATTCTGCCTCGATTCTTGTCTTAACATGTTATTAAAATTCGGGTTGTTACATTCTCCACTCCTTTAAGGATTTCGTCCCCGAAATCTCTAAGTTAGGAAGAACGTATCCTACCCTCCATCGTCCATCTACTCAAGACATCATCCACAAGCAACCATTGTCCTTAAAAGATTTCTAATACCATATGAACATATGCAGAAAGTGTGTGTATATGTTCCTTATCTAATGCAAATGATCAGGCCTGATTGATCTTCTAAATGCAAAATATGTTTAGTGCCATGAATCCACATGTATGCAAATAGTCCTAGTCACATAAACACTATATGTGTGCACAACCATTCATCCATATGCAATATTCACATGATAACACATTCAAATTCATCCATAAACAAGTATAAACACATATACATATGAAACATGAAATGTGACTGAGCCGATCTAGTGCCTAGTGTGTATTCGCGCATCCACGAGCAACCACTTGCAACCATATCAATCATAACATGTTTTCAAATACATGTTTACATCCACAGGGTTCTACCTAAGGTCCTCAAGATAGGACCGAGAAGATAAGCAAGATAAACTCCTTTTGGATTACAAGAAATCACTTTCTAAACCCAACCCATATCCTATAAAGCCCAAAAGGTTTAGTCAACCTAAGGACACCTTCAAACCCTAACATGTATTATTAACCGATGAGTCATACCCCCTATGGAGTTTGCAACAGAAATAAGATCGAGAATAGGACCGAGAGGATATGCATAAAAGATAGCATGCAGGTAAGCTCTACAGGAAAACAGGGATCAGGAATATACTCTTAAAAAGAGATATGATGCGCGTATCTTGTCTTCAATCTTCTAAGTCGCATTTCCTTGAGCTTAATTCCATTGTGCTTTGACCATCTTTAACTTCATGATTTCGTGGCCTCTTAACTCCTATTTCCAAATATGAGCTGGAACTCACTTCATTATCGCCTCTCGTTCCACTTTTACTTATTCTCCCTCTAGTATACTTGGCTCAACCATATCCGTGCACTCATGGTTTCATGTAAACTCTCCAAAATTCACTAGTGATTCATGGATCTCGTTTACTCGCTCTACGGCCTTCCACGCAGAAGGACTTATCTCTTGAAAACAAATAGATGCCAACCATGTTACCGAGTGTACTTACTAGAGTGATTTCCATAACTCATGCACAAGCGAAATGAACCATCCGCCTTAGTGGTGAACTCTACTCGAACGGATTACCAACAAATGCATCAAGAGATTCTACGTAACCAATCATGACAGAACCCTAAAGGTTACACGAGACTTCGAGGGTATTACCGAGGCAAGTCAAGAGCCTAACTACCCTCCTTTCAGAACCGAGAATGGCACCCTTACTGGATAACCACTCCATTCCTAGATTTCAACCCATAGCTTAAAAGCATAAGAATTATTCCCAAAAGTCATAGGCGTCCTCAAATCCAAACAAGTCATGAATAAATGGACCGATTCCTCAACAAGATTTGAGACAAAAATGGGATCCTCTACTATGCTAGTACGAAGGTGCAGAGACTCAACTATCGAAGCAGACTTAAATGATGCGGTGATCAAAGCAAAGTCCTGACGGGATGATAGAGAAGAAAAGCTAAACCTTTCACAGAAACGTTACCATCCTTCTTAGGTACGCTAACAGTGAAAGCATACAATTGCCCTCTCGATGATCTTGTCCTCGTCTCATAATACTTGACTATCTTTCCCTTTTTACCCTACTAGAGATACTCTCTCTTGTCATGGGTTTTATCATGCACCCTTTTCCTCCTTTGTGGATTAATCCATACCAACAAGTTGCTTGTCCTTAAGCTTGTATCCTTTATCCTCGTTCTTACTATCCTTTCTTATAACGCGGTAGAGGTCTCTCGAGAACTGCCTCCATCATACCGAAAACACAGACATAGTTAGAAAAGGATTAGTCGCAGTTCAAACCACTGTGACTACAGGTGGAGGAAAGAAAGGAAAAGAGATTCAATCAAAGAAACAAAGGATAATGCTAATGGCCTTTGGGGAATAGCCTTTAAAAACAAAACTTTCCTTGAAAAATGCTTCTTTGTAAACGGTTTTCAAATAGTTTTCAGAAGGTTTTAAAACTTTTGCCCAGTCTGGTAACCTTCTGCTCTGATACCAAATGTAACACCCCACCTCTGCCAGGGTCACTCACAAGAGAATGCACTAGCTTTGGAGGGGCGTTATCTAGGTAAACATGCACAGAAATATTACAAGACAGAACATATAAAACAGCGGAAGAAAAACCAAATTTCATTACCTCATAAAATTATAAGGTCTAAAGCCTTTTACATCAAAATTCCTTTAAAAGCCATTACATTGAAAACCTGTCTTGTAATAGTTAAAGAAGCATAAAACCACAGTCATAAAATATTCCCCAAGTAAAATGGTAAAGCAGCCATAGCCAAGAAAAATCCAAGCCATACATGATGACCTTGAAGCAGAAAAAGTCCGAGCCAAATAACAGTATTTCCTCCCTGAAAACCTGGGGGGAGGGGGGAACGGAAGAAAAAGAGGCAAAAGAAAATGGGGTCAGTCATAAAGACTGGTAAGTCCTATCTACTTCCAGCATAAAAACAGGTAAAGGTAACATGACATGCATAAACTGAAAGTAAACATAAGGATGATGACAAGATAGACAAGCTAAACCAAGGTAACAGGATGAACTACTGTATCAAGATAAACTAAGGTCACTATGAATCAAGTATAACATCCCAAGGTTCTATCGAGTACAACATCCCAAGGTTCTATTGAGTATAACACCCCAAGGTTCTATCAAGTATATTTGCCCTGCACCTTCCGTACTAGTATCCCAACCCATGTCATGTGTTAGCTACAAAATGTCCCTTACCCAATGTCATGAAATGGTCCATGTCAACCTAATGTAGGTTTTCCCAACTCGTATGTTTCTTTCCATGTATATGTTTAGTCCTTTGCCGTAAATCCTACAGGCTTCCTCACGTAGTTCTATACTACTTCAGTGTAGTTCCATTATCCTTGAAATCGTTTGGACTGTCACCCTTGATCTAGCTGTATTTTCTTACCATGAATTCTCGAATGTTCGACTAGGATTTATGCCACCTAGGACCACTAGGGATTACGCTACCTACTAAACGTTTTCGTAACTCGGTTTGGGTTTAAGCCACCTAGGACCGTTAGGGATTACGCTACCCGTCAACAATGGCCTTTTTCCCACGTATGTATCGTGAATTGTTTTTCCATGTCTAGATGCACATGTATCTCAATGTGCCATCCGAGTCCCGTGACAGGCCTAATCAAGAAATACAGGACTCAGTCAGGAGCTTTAGATTATCTGCCAATGCAGATATCAAGGTCTGTTCTTCTACCGGTGGTTATGGTCCCACATGACCCCTCCCTCAACTACTGAAAGGCAATCCAAGAAAATCATGCACGAGAACTATACTCTGGCCATCCATGCCCCACTTTACTATTGGCCAACCTCACCCATAACTAAATAGCAAGTATATGGTCTGTTGGGAGTTCTCTGCCTTTCCGCATACGTACACGATTGACTAAAGATGGTAGGTAGTCGACGACGTGCTATCACAGGGCTAAACTAAGTATCGCCGACTCCACGCTAATCCACCCCAGTCTTTAGGTTGCTCGTACAGCAACCAAGGCAAACCCTTGGTTCTTCTACCGCAGACCTTAACCTCTGTGAGCCCAGGCGGATCATCTGCAACCTCACAGAGGGATACCAAGAGTACCCTCACGTCCCCCGAAGCTACCGCTTCATCACCCAGTTCGTTGGAGCCTTTATCTAAGTCAGATAACATTGGCTCCTCCTCGTGTGTTTGTTTAAACGATGACCTACCGTATCAGGTTACTCATCTATTTGTGAACTGGTCCAATTCTCTTGACTAAGAATTATTACTTAGTTATCCTTAACTAAGGTTTATCACTTAGTTTCCCTTCCCGTTATCCTTATTAACTACGATTTTCCACTTAGTCCCCTGAACTAGGGTTTTGTCTAATGGGTTAAGTGTTGTCATTCGAGTTCATGACTTACCCCGCCTACGAATCATGTCAAAATTGGCTAAGTATTCAAGTTCAAGACTTAGCCCTACAAACCATGTATCAAGTTGGTTAAGTATATCAAGAAGTTCATGACTTAACCCTAGATTATCGTGTCAGATTGGTTATGTGTAGGTTAACTTAACCCTGTCAAATTACCGTGTCAGATTGGTTAATTATAGGTTATCTTAACCTCATCAAGCTACCGCGTTACATTGGTTAAGTATAGGTTGTCTTAACCTCATCAAATCATCGAGTAAAATTGGTTAAGTGTAGGTTAACTTAACCCCATTAAATTATCGAGTCGGATTGGTTAAGTATAGGTTAACTTAACCCCATTAAATTATCAAGTCGGATTGGTTAAGCATATTTAAGAGGTTCGTGACTTAACCCTATCAAATCATCAAGTCAGATTGGTTAAGTGTAAGTTAACTTAACCCCATCAAATTACCGAGTCGGATTGGTTAAGTGCAGGTTAACTTAACCCCATCCACTAGTCGCATTTATAATGGTTAAGTATCACTGTTGTGGGTTTACTTAACCCTACCACGCATCGCGTTATCCCAGTCGGGTGTTATTAACCCGTTTAGGTTAAACTAACCCATCCGCTAATCGTGTTATATGGTTAAGTGTCTTTAAGTAATCAAGTCTGGTCTTACTTAACCTACCCATTCATGTCATATCAGTTAAGTGCCATTAGTCAAACTAACTTAACCTTATTATGTGGCATTAAGTAAATTAATGCACCCCAACCTCTCACATTAGACTTTGTTGTGGTTACTGGTTACGTTGGGCGGGTCCGGGCAGCTTTACACCACAACCAATTCTAACCTCGGGTTTTAAGCGCGATATGTCCAACTACTCACATTGGGTCTTATTGTCTGTAGCTACTGGATTTGCCGGGCGGTGCCGGGCAGATTTATGCTACAAACTCAACCCAACCTCGAGTTGGACACTTTCATGTTTTCCTACTTGTCATGTTCATGTCTAATTTAGGCCACGACAAAGTCCACGTTTTCCACTTATGCCCATTGTCCCATTACTTAATTCATGTTAAGTTTCATAGCCCATCTCAAGTTTGCCTAAACTACCCAAGGCGTATTCCCAACGCAAGTGAAAGCGAGTCAACATAGTAGGAATAATATGACAGCATATTGGCCTCAAACATGTATGATAGCATAAAGGGATTGGCCTCAAACATGTATGATAGCATAAAGGGATTGGCCTCAAACATGTATGATAGCATAACACTAGGTTCATCATCGTAGGCATGTAAATGGTCATGAGGGGTTTAGGTTCTTTTACATGCATAAGCCACAAGTCAAGTTCATATGAATGTTCCACAAGTCAAATTGTTCTAAGGGTTCATGCCAACATTCCACAAGTCAAGATTCAATCTTGCATGATAAACTAGGTCAAACACAACATGAGTGGCATGATTTAATCACTAAGAAATAGCCCAAAGTCATAGGTTCAAGAGAGGGGCAAGACTAGATTCACATAGACTAACATACTTAGGTTTCATCTCATTTTATTCCATGTCAACATTAGAACTACCGTTTAGATCTAAAAGTAGCTAGAACTTACAAAGCATGGCTAGAGATTTATGAGCAAGCATTTTTCATAGAACGGTGTTGAGATGATGCTCTACTTCCTTGATTTGATGTAGAAAGCTTGCTCCTTTGACTTGAATCTAGTTTGCATGCTTAAGCCTTTGAAGTTGAAGATGGAGGCCATGATCAAGAGACATTTGGGCAGCACTTCGTTGTTAGGATGGTTTGTAGTGAATTAGGCTAGGTCTTAGGGTGTTTTTATAGAAGTTAGACTAGTTTAGGCCCCTAGATTAACCCTAGTTTAAATCTGAACCATCCAATCTCGTCACAGGCCAACAGAACAGACCCAAAGGAGCAAGCAGGTGCACCAGGACAACCTGGCCCGACCAAGGAGGTCGACACCCAGGTCGACTCCCCAGTTGACCTGGTCCTGGGGGGTCGACTCCCCGGTCGACCTGGGGCTGGGCAGGAAATTTTCCCACCCAGTCTGTTTGGGGCTAAATTTGAAATTTGAAAATCTGTTTTCGTTTTCTGATTTTTCGTGAAACTTCTAGAGGCCATATCTCGGTCATACGGACTCCGATTTACGAAATTTCGGACTCGTTTCCAACCAGAATTCCGAGACGGACACAACGGCGCAACCCGTTTCTCTTGATTCTTATTTTAAAATTTAATTCTGCCTCGATTCTTGTCTTAACACGTTATTAAAATTCGGGTTGTTACATAGAACTAAGCACGTTCCTACCTCCGCTCATAAAATAGCACGTCCTACCTCTGCTTATGTTCCGTGTTACCCGCAGAAGGGAACGCAAACCCCTATAATCGCCTAAGATGATCCGGATAGGGCACCCCTCGGAGGGGTAGTGGTGTATATGCCTCTATCAGAATCTATGTTGGTCCGTATAGAGCGTCATAAGAGTAAATCTTAATTCTGTGTCTATCTACGATGGCCCCGTCTAACTTTCTAAGATCTTATCATCACCTACAATGGTCAGGATAAGGCGCCTCCTGGAGGGAGGTCGGGTAAGTCCTTGGGCCCTGCTTGTGGATAAGCTAGCCAAGCGCTCTGGATGCACATGCCCAGAGAGTGGCCAACAAAGCACGTACATCCTCTGCTTCGACATCGAAATCCCAAGAAGAGGCTCGAGAAGCATGTATAACATCTGCTTTACCAACTGAATCCTAAAGGGGATACTGAAATGACAAATACAGGAGGGGGTTCCAGTCTTCTATACTAATACCCGAATCTGGGTCGATTCGGCTCTCCACTAATACCTGAGGGGGTCCAGGTCTTCTATACTAATACCTGAATCTGGGTTGATTCGGCTCTCCATCAATACAGGAGGAGGTTCTGGTCTTCTATACTAATACCCGAATCTGGGTCGATTTGGCGCTTCACCAATACCCGGGGGAGAGGGGGGTTACCGATCTTCTATACTAATACCCGAATCTGGGTTGATTCGGCTCTCCACTAATACCGGAGGGGGTTCCATTCTTCTATACTAATACCCGAATCTGGGTCTATTCGATGCTTCACCAATACCGAAGGGGGTTCCGGTCTTCCATACTAGTACCCGAATCTGGATCGATTTGGTTCTCCACGAATACCGGAGGGGGTTTCGGTCTTTTATGCTTATACCTGAATCTCGGTCGATTCACCACAAATATCGAAGGAGGTTCCGGTCTTCTATATATACACTCGAACCAGGGTCGACCCAGTTCTTTACAAATGTTGGGAGAAGCAATCCAACTCCGTCTCGACATTGAACCATGGTGCAAATCACGATTAGATATAGAACCCCAGTCTTAATACAAGGCGTCCAAGCTGGACAAGGAGAAACTAGTCAACCCTTGTCCCGATTCAGATCCGACTTGAGAGTGCATTTCCATCGTTATTAAGCACACACCGGTAGTCTTCCTCATTTCTCCTTTGTGCTCAGAAGAGTATCTTTGATTTACACGAGTGAGCATTCTGGATCCCTTATGATTGAATGCATTACGATACGGTTAATCCCAAAAAGAGTACGAGACACTGTTTAAAGGGCCACGAGATGGACTCCCAACATAGCATTATGTACCTTGTCACGATAAAGCGATGGCCAAGGGGAAAGCGTTTAGATCGAAATACACAACTGCATGCCAAGTTACATCATTATAGGTCCTACCGTGTGTGCTATTTTTATAAAATGCTACACTCCATTGGCAAAATACAAGGTACTTCGTGCAAAACATAGTTGCTTACAAGAAAGCTTGAGGAACGAAAACACTTTCTTTTTTTAAAAAAAAAAAGAGGAGAAAGGGGAAGAAAAACACGATCCGACACAACAGCTCCTGTGTGAGCAATAGAACTACCCCCGATAGGATGCGCTCTATTTATAGAACCAGGAAGAAGGGGCAGAGCAATGAATCGCAACATGCAAAAGATCGTCGACCTTTTGCACCTTTTTCATAACCACACAAGGGATGTCCGAAGTTTTAGGTTGCCACTATAAAGCTTGATTGAAAGCCTATCTCATCACGCAGAGGTTTTTGTTCTACTTCCTCAGGTTGAAAGCATCTCCGCGCAATAACTGTTTCTCCTTTTGTAATTGCTTAAGTTTGGAGGTATAAAAGTCGGCACGATGAGAGATGCCCTCAATCTTCTTCCTGTCATAAAGACTTCTCACGCTTGCCTTAAACCGTCTATGCCACCTGGCAGCAAAGGAATGATCCATCCCTGGGGGAGAGTCCCTAATCTCAGATTCTGAAGAAATGGATTCCGTCGAGGCCTGCGACACATTAGAGGCAGAGATCCCAAGAGCGCATCCAAATGCAGTCTCCCATTCTTTGCATTTTACTAGTACACCTTTGCATCTTGCCTCTAAGTCCATAACTTGATGTTGTAGCTTGTCCCTTTCTTCATCAAAATTGATCGAAGAATTCATTTTTATACCCCTCTTTACCTCAAGGATGTCTTTATCTTTTTGCCTTATTTGAGCCTCCACACTTGTTTGTTCTACCAAATGCTGCGTAAATCATTCCCCGGACAGGGAACATCCGCCACCAATGTTAGTAGGAGAATTTCCTGAAAAATCTCCCAAACGCGAAGGAAATAAAGCACCTCCATCTATGAAAGAGGAAGTGTCTTCAGGTAAATCTTCTTATTTAAATAAGTAGATGAGTTATCTTTTGCGAGATTTATTACCAGAAGACATCATTATTTGAACCCAGGAAAAGCATTCGAGAAAAAGGTGGTAAAAAAAATACAATTCACATTCACATGCATTGTGTTATATATATATACACACACACAACAAGTCATCTTCTTCCTCTGGTATTCTTTTCCTTCATGTTACATATTAACTTTGCATGATGAACCCTAAGTTTCTTTAATATTATCTCCTTGTCGTTCCCTAAGAAGTTGAAAGATTACTGAGGATACTTCATATAAATATGTTTGAGTTCTTTCAAGAAGCATTCTCTGCCAGATCTAAAAGGGGGCTTTGTGAGAAATTCCCTCTTCAGCTTAGAGAGAGAATGAAGGTCATCCTTAAAAAAAGGAGGGAGGGATGATCAGTAAGGACAGAATTCCCACCACCATAAGAATAGGTCATCAAGGGTCAATTTGAACAAGTAAAGAAAGAATTCAGAAGCTGGGATTTATACCTGGAGAATAGGGGAGGTTGCGTTCACCTCCTGCTCTCTCTCGTCAAGCTCTAAGGGGTTTACCCCCTCCGCAAATCCATCATCTCCACGCAAGTCGCCAACGTTACCACCTTCTTTATGCAAGATCATATTTTCATCTCCCCTGGATGATTGGTAGTCGAACATCTTTTCGACAAACAAAAGATCCTCAACCTTCGCTTTCTTTTCTTCAGAACCTCTAGTACCCTGATCTAAAGCAGTAGCACCCTTCAAGATCTTGTTCTGAAGGGAAAGAGGAAGAGAAGGTCCATGTCAGGGAACTTGTCACAGTTATCACGATAAACTAAGAGGAGAACCTTTTCATAACAGTCAGACATCATGTTTGGAAAATGCACTTTCAGGAACAAAGAAATCCAATTCCGAGTTTTGTAAATTATCCACCTGGCATCAGAAAGAGTTGTTTCCGTCATTTTCAATCTCCCCGTGAGTTTCGTTAGCATATCCGACCGCTCATGCCTAAGGGCCGAAACTTTGACAGTTAAGGAATTGTTAGTATCCCTTTTCCTCTCAAAGGACTCCTTCAGTTGACTACAAACCTCTTCATTGCTACTCTTCATGAAGGTTGGATCGTGAATCTTAGACTCTAATACGGCTTTCTCTCTCTGGAGTTCTTCCTTATCGCGGAATAGAGAGGCAGCTGTAGACCCCGCAACATACCAATTCTTGGATATCTGAAAATAAGAAAATAAGAAAAAGGGGGAGAGGAAGGCAAAAACGATACGATGTTAGTCCTTGCATCAATAAGGCGCATAAAGAGCCACAAGGGAATGAAAATATGAACCAAAAGTTGTCGATTAACGAAGTTGAGCTAAAACTTAAACCATCCTTTAGAAGCAATTTCCGGAACATTAGAGACATCAGTGAAGGGTAAAACAGATCCGATAATTGTATCAAAGTCTAAGGCCTGAAAAGAGGGAATCGTGGGGTCACACAGCCGATAAAGGGAAAGGGAAGTCTCACGCTCTCTTAAATCTGGATCTCCCTGAGAATCGGATCTTAGGAAACTAGTAACAAAATCACTTCCAATGGTCTCCGCAAAGGAGGGGCAGACGTTATGAAAACCTCTAGAAGAAAGTGCGAGAGGGGTATGCAACAGACGGATATAAGGTGACTCAACAATTTCACCTCCAGAAGAACGGGAAACATAGTTTCCCCTTTTATGATCCCAAAAGGGATCGCTATCAAAACTGAAACAGATCTCTTCTTAGGCAAAAATTCGGGAGGAGGAGAAACCATGGAGGGTCGGAGTGAACCATCTCTAAAAAACGCAGAACAAGGGAGAGAAGTTTGTTCTAGAAGATCTCGTCCCAAAAATGAAGGGACACTATAAGGAAAGTTCGCGAATAATAGTTTGGAATGCTGGTTCAAGACACTTAGGATTTCACTTATAACATTGCCCACTTGGGATTCCTTCACTCCAAGCTCCTCCTCCGTCAAACAAAATCCGGATTTACTCAGAATGGGATCGCCAACTCGTGTGAATTCGTATGTAGTCCTTCCAGGTGATACCATAACATAAGCATGTATTTTAACCTAATATCTATTTGATGATTATACACAAACAACACATAGGCATATAAGCGACTTGGAATTTCATTATACTATGGGACAACAATCCTAGCTAGGAAAATTGATGTCAGCATGTTGAGTTATCTTCTGTTACGCGTTTTCCGTTTATACATACTTTACTTCCCACAGCCTCGGTAATGAACGGGGATGGGTACAACTTCATAGAGGGTCGCTATTAATTATCAGTTCAGATTATTAATGAGAGCTCGATCAACATTAGAATTATCAATTCCCGAGTCGAAGCATGATCCAAATTGGTAATTGGAATTCGAGCAGAAAAAAACTTACTATCAGATAGAGCCGAAATCCTGGGAAAATAATATGAAAAATTTCGATGAACAGTAATCTTGCTTTAGTGAAATGCTATGCAGGGAAAGGAGGAGAGAGAAAGAGAAAAGGATCTACCTTGCCTCACAGCTGCATGCCTTAGGCCGGATCAACGAACAGGATTCATATGAGGAAAGTGGAAATACTATCCGGGGTTAAAAAGTAAAGAAAATATAATTTATATTTAGAATCCAGAGACAATCTAGACCACTCCAAAGGAGACCAATCAACTCGCCCGATCGAAGGAAGGCAGGGGACGTAGGAGTAGTACTCCAAAGAAAAGATAAAAGCTTGACTTGTAAATTCGAAAATACCCCTTCAATAAGAGGGGGGAAAATGTCACTACCAAAATTAACAATGAAGCGAGCTAGCAGTGAAGGGGTATCAGACAACTGAAGGCTCACAAGGAAGTGGGACCCAGTATTAGGAAGGGCTAAGAGCAAGAAAGAATAACCCGAAAAGATGCATCACCCGGAATCATCCTAGGGAAAAGGATCGTGAAAGCTACAGGTTGTAGCTAGCGGGACTCACCTGCCAGGGTCAATTCGACAAGAACTCTCCAAGCAGCATCAACCCGACAAAATAATTCTATTGTAAAGAATCATCCTAACCCGAAACCGAACAAGTCTGAAGCAATAAATCCGATAGATGAATCTTTGACGATGACTTTCGCAAATACCAATGCATCTAAAAAGGGTAGCGTCGAAGGTACTAAACCAAGAGGACGGAAAGACCATCCAGAACCAACATTTGGAGCATCTACTGCAAGAATACTGAAAGGATGAATTCACAAATAACAGGAAGAACATCAGAAGCCATCCTATGGGAATCCAGGCTACCACAAAAGCTCCACCGAAAGGCTAACCGAGACCCAAGCGGATATACACACTACCCGTACTAATTCACTTAGTACCGAAACCCATGGCGGCTTCGAACTGGCAGTTATCAACATACATCATAAGGGTAGGCCTTTCTAAATATTCAATATAAAGCTGGAGGCCTACATACGAGAGCTTACGTCCCAGAGCCTATAATCGGTGTCGTTACCAAAGACTCAAATCTCATCCTAAGACCATGACTGACACTCTAAGGACGGCCGAAAGGCAAGCGCCCAAATACTTAAGAAAAAGCAACCAGCGAAGATCCCCGCAGTCCCAATAGCCGATCAGCGAAAGGAGCCCTGAACCACTATAAATACGTCCCCAGGAGTCACACTTGGGGGAGGAGGATTTTTTTACACATTTTACTCTTAAAAAAATAAGCTGAGAGCTGAGATTAATGGAGGAATTCTCTTTATTGTATCCGTGTACTCCCAATGAAAGTTCAATAAAAAGGGATCTTCTTATAAGAAAACTGCCCTGTATGTGTGTATTATTACTTCTCTAATCCTATTTGTTGCAGTTTACCATTCACTCTCCAGATAAGCATGGGTTTTCACACCTAAATATCCTCGAATAGTGAAACGTTCATCACACACTGGGTTTAGATCCAGCCTGATAGTCCTTAGCGATCCCGCACCTCTGAGCATCAGTATTAAAAGCAAACTCCCGAATCAATCAGAAAAGTAAACCAATCCACCTAATTGCTCTTTAGATCCGTCCCTGTTGACCTATCTCCGGTGTTGACAAAAAATAGCGTTAACAAAAACTGTGATGGCCCGAAAATCCGTACCAATTTGAGCTGACTAATATTCTACACATTCAACTCAAAATGCATGAAAATTCAGGTCATTAATAGAAAGAAATTAGAGGATGAGATAGAAAAGATAGAACTAATAGAATAGAAGAAGAACATCAGAATCAGAGTACACACGAATCTCATAGCGGAATGAATAATATGTATTGTAACATAACTTTGAAATACAAAACTACATTGTATATACATACCATTATCAAAGTACAATACATCATATCACAGCGGAAATAATCTCTAAATAACCAGTGGTGAAGCTTCCTGCTTTGAGCCCCTCCAAGTGAATCTGTAAAATCCTGAAACACTAGACTGCCCATACAAATTTGGGCACCCAAGAGTTTAGGGGAAAACAAACAAAATAAACTCTGGGTCAGCCATGGGACTGGTGTGAGTAAATTTCAACTATACTGTTTAACTTTGAAAAACCTTACTATAGCCCAAAATATCTTTGATATCAAATCCAGCGATATTATGATAATGTCTAAGCAAATAAATATCCAAGTAGCAGAACGCTTGCATCTCACGTTCCACATATATATAGTATAAAATCATAAACCGCAAGGCGCTTATTGGAGAATGGATTCCAACAGACAAGGTATAGGAGCACCTTTCGATCAGTGTACTCTAGAGGGGATACACCTGGGTTCAACAAGAACGTCTTGCAACCCGGTCACACATGACCGCTCACTCATTTAGCTTGAGTGTCGCGAATGTATTGCCACCCACAGTTGTTGGCCATCCAACCGTAATCCGAAGATACATAATCGAAAAGAAGTATAAATATGAATTTTCTCTAGATCGGTGACAATACACCCTGCTTGGGGATGACCTAACTAGCCATGCTGCCTAGCCCAACTTTTGTTACTTCCTGGCTGTGAGGCTAGAGGTTACGTCTATCTTCAGAACATCTGATCACCATTCACTTTGAATGCCACATCATCAAATCTGTAATCACATATTGATTACACAAATGCACACTGGGTGTAGAATTAAAGAGAAGTTATCTTCTCCCCACCAACTTGGTATATTCGTAAAAATCAACGGTGTGACCATTGGAAATACTCTGTCAGACACTCGTCCATACAAGTTGTCCTGGGACTAGACAAACAGAAAGCACCATTCTGGAACTGGACGACCCGTGCATTTCACTCTGTCTTCAATTGTCTTCAGCATAATATAATTCGCAGCGCTTATGCCTATACGGAGTGGTTTTCGGATATATATATCCAACCGGTCTCTCCGTATTGACAACGATGGTCAAAACACTTTGATAGTCGGTTATTTAACTATCGAAGTAAAAACAAACATTCATTCAAGTGTATATTTAGACATCACATAAACACGGGTACTTTAACATTCGTTTTTATTATTCGAATTCCCATATCTTACCCGATATTTCTCAAATCTCGTTTTAGCCTTTTTACACTTCTCGGAAAACATTCCCAGTTATTATCAACTCTTATCCTCCCATATTTCAGATGTATACGTTATTAATGTTTGAAACATTTCCATTCTTTTTACATTCTTTATTTTCTACACTTGGATAATATACACTATCTACATTGGAAAAATATTCCAATTTCATTATAAACATTTTAATATGTCCAACGTTCATTTTTAAAACACTATTCACTTTAAAAGGTGAATATCATACTATTATAGAAATCTGAACACCTTTATCAAATACTCTTTATTTAGAAAATCAATACCATTATCTCGTTTACCGAAATCTCTTTCATACTTTATATTCCCAATCCAATTTATAAACTCTATTCTCTAAGACAACTTCTTATCAAGTTTATAACTAAACACCGATTGCATATCCTATTATAATTTATTGGTTTAAGCTAAGTATTAACGATCCTATCAGATTATAATTCCTAAAATAATTTACTTTAATATATTCGACTTCATCGAATTATAGTTCCAAATCCAAATGGTTTAATTCTAATTACATTTCGACTATCGAAAAGATGTCATCGTTTTCTAACACGATTCTCCAATTTCCCTTTCTAAACTAATTCTGATATTCCTTTGGACAAACACCGTTACTTATTTCTTTAAACTAAGTGAATTTCAAACCTAACAAATTTTATCCCCTAGGAAGTGCTTCTATATATAAAAATCACGCTTAAGTTTGCTTAGCAGCGTTAATTTATCGTTACAGTTCAAAACTTGTCATACGCTGTACTATTCTCCTTTATAACATAACAGTCACGCTTAAGCCTAGTCAACAGCATTATTTTATCGTTATAGTTTTAAGACTTGCAGTACGCTGCCATATTTCCTTTATACTAATCTTGACATTCCTTTTCGTTACAAACTGATATCGTTCCTCGATAATAGTGAAGCCGTTCAAGTTGGGGTATTTTATTTACCTCTCAGACCTTGATCGACAACGTTCTTACCTTAGAACAGATATAAGTCTATACTCCAATCCCTTATTACTTATAATATCAATCAGACCGTATTTTCTTGTTTAATTTTAACTATGGTTTTATAACACCATATCCTTACTTTGAAATCTCTGTTGTTTTATGATTATTTATATTAAACATTAACTCTTTGCTTGCTCCATTCCACATTTCTATTTATAACTTCTTAACTAAAATGGTAATTAAATCTCGTTAATTTTGATTAATTTATTTCTAAATTGTTTTCATTTGATTAATTAAAGACCAACTAATCTAATTATCATTTTCCCAAATAACAGTTGATTAAATTAACTTCATTCCATCGGTAAATTCGTTAACTGATTTTAATTACTTCTTAACATAAGATTAATATAATTAATCTAATAATATTTCATAACTTTTTAATTTAAAATAATTATCCAAATTATTCACTCGCAAGATAATTATATTTTAATAACTTATTTAAATGTCAAATAATCGTTTATATTTACTTTATAAAATGAACTCTAAAATACCGGTTTATAATAGAACTTCTATTATAAATTTAAAACTTCTCTTTAATTATAAAAATATAATTTTTATAATTAACTTCGTTGATTTGCTTGACGGCCAATCAACTCCTTAACAAAATGATGGGGTTTATGGTCGACTGTTGTTATTCTCTTAATCGATATCATCTATTTATTAAATCAACATAACGTTGATTTTCCCTTCAACATGGTTCAAACAGTGCAAACAATACATATAAATATTTAGGAATCTGGTTGGATTCCTCCAACCGGTTTTCGCATCCACAGATGTTAGTCAAATAATTTATTACTGATTCCATACTAGGGAATATTATAATCGACGGAATCAGTATCCAACCGGTGATGTGTACATATGCAACAATATATAATATTCAACCAATTAAATTGTAATCTACCTAATCGACCATCACACAGCATTCAAACAACATTAAAATATAATTATTATATTTTAAAATAGATCAGAGTGAGTGAATTTACTCACCTTGGCGCGTTAACCGTTAAATAACGATTTGCGCCTGCTGATAGATCCGACTTCAGCGTTTCATTTCGTTTAAAATCCATCCGATTTCCAATTCATGCCGGACCAACTCCGGTACGTAGTCTGCGTCCATTTGATCCGTCATTATCAGCCCGTCTTCACATTTAGCTTGTTAGCGAAATGAACGGTACGTTCTCCTCTCCGCAAGCTGCAGCGACATCCCCCAAATAGTCGTACTTGTCTTTTTCTCTTCTTTGTTTTAAATGGGCCTTTACTTCCCTATATTCATGCCACTTCCAAGTTCACCAACGAACACGGTTGCATGCTCAACCGTCTTCATATCTGCTTCATCTATTGAAATCTGATATAAGCATTAAACTCTCCTTTCAACTGTCCTCAATAGAGCAGCTATGCCAGCACCATGTTGATGACGACTTCCACCACTTCGCCACTGTTCATGCGGTTGCCGAACTATATTTTGAACGCAAGTTTTTACTTCTCTTGTCCACTGCTTTTGCTATAGTCCCTAGCGCCATCTCCCGTACAAACGTTTTTCCCACTCCGGCATAAAACGCCAATACCACTTTTCCCTTTTGACTCTGAAAACCATGAGTACCACGTTTGTGCTCATTTCTACCACATTTCCATGCACCGAACAGTGCAAAGCACTTCTCCATACATACGAGTACTCGCCTACTCCGCCAAGCTGCTGACGCCAACCGCAAGTCCACCTACTAACATCAAAACGTTCCCATCTTCTTGCTACAGATGAGTCACGAAACCCTCCATTCATGTTTTGCAAACTGTAAACCTCTTTACACAATATACCCTCATACCTTTTCTACTTTATTTCTTTACCAAGATCCAAAACAATTTCCAGTGTCCTCCTCACATGCATCGAGTCCTTTTTCCCTTGCTGCCATACCAACTATTCACGTGTACACTCATTACCGTGTTCAAGTTTCTTTCCAACGGTTGCATGTGAAGCCTTCCCATCTTATATATATATATATATATATATATATATATATATATATAATATTCATACTGAGCCTTGAAAGCATGTACCCTTTATTTCCTTCCTCCCTTTACTAACGCGCAACAATCTTTGTTCCATTTATGTCCACAAATGAGCCATACTAGCCACTTCAAACAAACACCAGCTCGCACTCACTACTGGAAAGCCGTCCTCAACTATCACACGTGAACAAACCTCTCCTTAACAGTATGTCCTGATTTCAATTATTATAAACAATGTTTTTCCCTTCACTCCTCCCTGAATACCGTTTGTATTCAAGACCACGACGCCATGAAATCATTTCCTTGCATCACGTTTCAGCATGCTATCCTTACTTCCTCTTCATGCCACGCCTATGCAGTTCGAACCCATTTATACTTCGGTGGCCACTCCTAATTTCAACCCCTCCTCTGCTCACGTTAATGTCTCCATTCACATGCTCATTTCGTTCACCATGCATGCAGATCCGCACTCCTCTCATTACCCATCCGTTATCATGTCACCCCTGTACTCCACTGCAGTGCCTACAAAGTCCACGCCAACGCCTGACGATACCACCATTCAACTCCTTGCTCGCTTCCTTACCCTGACTCTAGCGATGAACTTCACATCATCAAACGATGGTTAAAACCCGAGGATCAACTAACCCTAGCTCACGCCGGGTTGAAGATCGGATGCAGGAACGGAGATCGATCACCAAGAAGAATACGAGATTGAAGAACTTGCAGTAACCCAATACATATAAGACTTGTAAACTATAAAATTTTTATTTACTTTATTCTTTGATTTGAGGTAGCGGTTTTTGAGTTTTCCCTGAAATGAAGAGAGAGCTATGTTTTTATATAGAAGATGTTTGCTTCACTTTCACGCAGTAGAGTGATAGGTAGGGTTATGGCTTCATAGCTTAAGTATAACGCAATAGGTTACTGAGGCCATATTTTATTCCAACTAGTATTCCTATTTTAATATACATATATATATATATATATATATGTTAGACGTGTTATGATAGAGACAACACGGTTTGTATACATGAAGGGAAACGAGACGATAGATTGTAAGAGGGTATGTCTAAAGGTAGGAACACTATTACTCCACAGAGAACGTCATTCATACTCTCCTCATCATCTTTACAATTGTGCTTCTCTTCCTATATTTATTTGTTTTAACCAGTTAAAGTGTAAACAATAATCGCTCCGTAAAATTTTCGTTCATGTCCGAGCTGCTGCGGACGGAAATAAATATACAGTTGTGACCAGCGAGGTGCCATGATCCCAAAAAGATAATAATAACGGTAGGTTAACTCATATTTTGAAACCCCGAAATATCGATACAGGGTGCAAAATACTCCAATAAAAAAACTGCATATTTAATTAATTAAAAAATACAGTAAAATTCTAAAAATTAAATTATCACTATGTCTCAAAAGAACCTTGTCCAAATTCGAATCCGATATCTAGTTATTTCAAATAAACCGTTACGGTCGATAAATGATTCTATAGCGACTTTTTGAATATTTGATTTGGACATATCTTGCAATCTATACGACGAAATTTTGGTTTTTCACTTCTGTTAGAATGATACAACTCAACAGATTCTAACGCTACTTGTTTGGAAGAAATCTGACTAATAACGGGTCTTGTACACTCAGTTGAAGTTCAGAACGTTAAATTACGAACTGCCGCGATATTTCGGGCTCGATTATATTTAATATATATATATATATATATATTTATACATTCAACTTCATTTTTATTAATATATAAATCCACTTATATTACGAATTCAATATTTAAACTGATTTAAATATTCAAATACAGACCGATAAAAATGCGGGATGTTACAAAAACCAAGGCAAGATTTACGTTCGATGGAAAGAATATTCCTGATGAACAAGCCTATCAAGCAGATCTGGAGGAAAATGTTGAAATAACAATTGCAGATGATTAAACTGATTTTGGACCTTTAAATGATAAGAGCAATGTATTAGTCGAAAATTTTGAGAGTGTAGAGGAAAACAACATAGAATATGAAACCGAGTCTGAATCAGAAAATGACAAAGAATGAGTAAAATCTGGTAATTTTCACAATTATTCACATTACATTTACCTATGTTTAATATTGCATTTATCCAAGTTATCCAATTTTAATGACAATAAGTGTATGACCACACACATAACACATACACAACATGACATATATGTAGCATGTATTACTTTTTTTAACAGTTCATCATATCATAATTATTATGAATTGTATATGCGTCTATGTGGCAGGTATATTATGTTTGGCTCTGGCTCTCAAAGATGTGACGGTGAAAGTAGTGGCGCGCCATTAGCGCGTCTAGTTGTGTACTTGCAACCTAAGGCTGACCATACGTAAGTATCAATTAAATTAGCATAATTATTTGTACATGATATATCTATAATTGTCTAAAGTCCTAATTTATATTTAACGTAAGGGTTTTGAGTTATAGCCATCTCAGACGGTGCTCAATATTTCTAAGGATCTTTAATGGCTAGAATGAGCGATTTCTGACCTAAGTGGAGTAGGATACTCGACCGCGTCAGAGAGGTCAACTGGCAAGATTTTCTAGTAAATTTATACCGCTTTACAAAATGATTAGATACAAATGAATAATTAGCAATATTTTCTCATTGTACAAGGGGTAGTAGATTTGAAGGACACAGACATCGAGCAGGTTCAGCGACATTGAAACTCGAAGGTTGTTAAGAATTATAGGGAAAAAATGAATGAGATTAAAAACCGAGGAAGAAACCTAGTTGGATGAGCGATGAAGTATTTAATAAGATGGTTGAGTGGTGGGAGATAGATGAGTTCAAGGTAAATTTATAACGAATCTCATTTATTTTTTATCGATTATTGAATAATTAGTCAATGTACATGCAGGCGAGTCAGCAAGGAACTCCACAAACAGAAGCAAGAATCTAGTAACTCATCGTGGAGGATCCAAGTCGTTCCAGCATCGCCGTGAAGACTTGGTAAATTTATCAATTATTACTTTTTTATGTTGATCAGTTCAGTAATTAACTATGTGGAATTGATTTATCCAAATTATCAATTGCAGGAACGAGCTCGTGGACATCTCGTGTCCTACATGGACGTATTTGCTCACACCCACGCAACCACGTAAGTAGACGAGGCTGGCAATGTAACATATCAATGGGATGAGCAGGATATGGCGACAACTGCATTTGTACACGTATTTTAAATTCTATTACACACATTGACAAGTTTATTAGTTACTAGCTAATGTGAAATAAAAATAACATTATACTGTTTTTCAACTGAAATTGCTGTTTGTATTATAGGTAAGGCTTCGGAGCCACGAGCTCATGCGCTTGAGGAGTATGATCATGATGAGTTGACACCGGAGGAGGAAGACAACATATTTGATGTTGTTATGGATCCGTCGCAGCGAAGCAGATGTTATGACTTTGGTAACCTAACGGTAATGAATCCTTTTGCATAAATACAATAAATTAATATTTAAATATATAGTGTTATAATATTTTATATGTTGACATAACCCTTTTTGCTATTCATTCTATTTGCAGGCTCAACAAGCTAAGAAGACCCAAGACAAAGAAGAAATTAAAGAGCTTAGAACCATGATTGAGCAGCAGCAGGAGCAGAATCGTCTGAAGGCTATACAGATGGTGCAGCTAAATCAGAAGCGTGCAGAGTTTGTGCACAATCATGGTACTTTTCCTTCGTCATCTGGTGCTTCCGGAGGCGACGAAGATGATGTTTAAGATATGTGTTTTTTATGACTCAGAGATAGTGAGGAGTTTGTTTGAATGTTGTATATATTGGCACGAAGTGGGTAAGGATGATACTTTGGATATATATTGATGGTTTGTGGATATTTAACATTGATGTATTTGGTTTATGGACATGTATCGTTGATGTGCTAGTTTTTGTGATGTTTGGAAGGTTTGTTTTGTAAATATTGATGTTTCTTTAATTTATTTTGGTTGTTTATATTGGTATTGGTATATTTATGTTGTATATTTGTGGAATTGATTGGAAGTGGATTTGAATATGGATTGAAAATGGGGTGGCTGGAAGTAGGACCGTTAATTTCTAGTACGATCTGTAACACGACTCGTAACCTGCACGGAAAAAACCCGACTCGACTCATTTATGAACGGATCAATTTCACGTCAACCCGCTCTGACCCGTTTAATAAACAAGTGGGTTTCGGGTTGACATGTGAACCCGTTATTGACCCGCCATGTCCCGTTTAGTATAAAATATATTAGTTCAAAAATCAATAGTTGCATAAATATATCAATAGTTGTGATAATTTAATGAAGCAATTTGTATACCATTGCTGCTTTAATCAAAATTTGTTTTCATTTACAACCAATGATTTGTTTGTTTTCAATCCATGTAGGCAGTAGAAATGTTCCATTTGATGTGAAGTGCAGTATTGCTTGCAAGTTGCTAGATTGTTTGTTGCCTGTTAAGTGTATTGCATTGTATTTGTAAGTTGTATGATCCATTTGATGATATTCTGTTGCTAGTTTGTATTAACCATTGTATCAAATATATTGCCTTTTCAAGTATTGTATTTTTAAGCATTGTATTGTTCTATTTCAGCATGCTTATATTTTGCAAGGTGTAGGCGATAAAAAGGTTTCTCCAAATAAACAGGCCAAAACAGGTTAAACGGGTCAACCGACTGACCCGACTAGGTAAACGGGTTATGCGGGTCTGGTCGGGTCAACCCGTTTATAAACGGGTTGGGTTCGGGTTGGCATAATTTGATCCGTTTATTAAACAGGTTGACCCGACCTGTTTAAAAATTGACCCGAACCCGACTTGACCCGACTCGACACGACCCATTGACAGCCCTAGCTGGAAGGTTATATGTTTGCTGTTATAAAAAAAAATAACCCAGTTTTTCCAATGGCATAAAAGTCCCTTTTTAAACGGTTTCCAACGGCAATAGACCGTTTGAAGCCGTTGGAAAGCGTTAACACTATTCCAACGGCTTCAAACTGCAACCATCGGCTGCGAGCAGTTGGAATAGCCGTGTATTCTTGTAGTGCGTGTGATGAGGTCCAACAACATGAAATGGAAATTTTGGTGGTTTAGGTTTTTTTATTTTTGTATGGGTTATGTGGGAAAGATGGTTCTCGGGTTGCTGCGTGTATATGCAGGTCGAGCAACGACTTGCAACGGCTAGCGGCAGCCGCATTTTTTGGCCGTTGCTAACTGTTGCAAGCTTCCGACACTACAGGAAAGTGTCCCTTGTAGTGTTTATTTCCCTTCTCCTTGTATTCAATAGCATTTTTTTTATTACTATCAGCTGTAAGATCTCGGACATGTAAATAGAAAACACTTCAGTGCCTCTTATTAACTCCAACATTGGATATGATCCCTTAGCATTGTCAAGGGATCCATATTTTTTTAATACAGAACTCAAGCATGGTCATTGGCGACAAAGAGGATGACGAGTGCGAACCACTTTTTGATGTAGACACTCTTTAGCTTCTTGAATTTTATTTTCCAGATCAATTCTCATTCAAGTCAAAGAGGTTTGACGTATTATGGTTGTGATAAAGACTACATCAATCAAACTTCAAACCAGAATACATGTATATAGTTTACTTTCTAAAGTGATGAAAAACATATATCAATACAATCATCACTAGATATTCGGAAAGAAAACATAATTTGAACCTGCCTAAAAGATGTATAATTTTTCAAGATCTATATCAACATATATAAACAGATTATATCCATATTGACTCAGTTTCAGTCCCATACAATTATAATCAACCATCCATGGTTGTTTCTTTTACCACCGACTGTTAACAATTCTAGTAGAAATAAACACGCAACATTAGCCAGTTACATTCAACAAGCTATTGGTAACCAAGGTGAGAACATGAAGCCAGTTGAATATCTCATTCACAGATGGAATTTTCGACTCAGGAGCAGCCATAGGAGGAAGTGCTATAGCTGGAGCATTTGATTTAAAATCACTCAAATCTGGAATGCCGGGAATATAGGTTATGTGTGTCTCATGATATCGACTAATGGTCGAAGGCCCATGATGTTATGTACATGCAAATGTGGCTTCTTAAACTCACCGGGGTAGCTCATAACACCAAACTCACACGGATAAACATTCAAACAAGAGATTTGCAATTATTTTTGATTATAAATTCAAAATGAACCAAATTCCAAACCCAAGGCAATCAAATGCAATACAAGCGAATTGTGAAGTCTTAGAACTTGCCGGCGCGACAATGAGCTTCATAATACCGCCAAAACAACTCATAGCATATGAATTGGATTGTGTAGACAATTTTAATCATAATTTTCAATTCAATGAAAACATGAACACATGAGATCAACTAAGCTACACTAGCCTACCCATTTACTAGCATATCATCAACCAACAACCATCTCACAACTAACACAATTGACTAGTAAACAATAAATCTTAATCTAGTCCTTTTTAGTGAGTAGTTTCTCGCCTTTGCTTGCTAAAGCAAGAAATTGAATCAATGACAAGCTATGACAACCTCTCTTCCAACATTACTCACAAATCTTCAATCTATACACACAAAAAACCAATTTCCTAAGAGTTAGGTTCAGAAAATCATAAGAAATTAAAGAGGAAACGAGATGGAGAAGATGGAGAAGCTTACCCAAGTTTTCTCTTTGATTTTCCCTTTGATTTGGGCTTGGATTTGCAAAACCTAGCTTAGGAGTTTCTATTTTCCATTCCACTCTCCATTTTTCTAGTTTAATTTCTTCTAAGTGTTAGAGTGAATGAAGAGGAGAGGCTCACTGGGGGGTTATGGGTAGAGCTAGGTTAGCCAAACCAAGACCCAACCCAAGTGCCAATTTTCACGAACTCGAAATATATCAATCCCTATAGTTTTCGACCACCTAAACGATGTTTTGAACTTAATAGAAGTGGTTTCGAGTCCAAGTATGTTCATATGTAAAAAGTGATATTCTGGTCATATAAACAAAGAAAAAGACCAAATTTCATTCAACTCTAAAGGTATCGATGTTTATAGTTTACGAACACGCAAACAACATTTTGAACTCAATGGAAGTGCTTTCGAGTCCAAATTCATTCGTTTGCAAAATGGCTACTTTTAAGGGCTATGAGATGATTTAAAAATAAAATTTTTAAATTCTGACATATTTTCTTATAAAATTATATTAAAAATAAATTTTAAATTTGTTCCAAAATCTCAGGGATGTTACTCTCCCATAATTAAAACTTTCCGTCTCCAAAAAGGAAGAAGACGTAAGTAAGTTTAGTATTTAAAATATAACCTTTTAAAATCGATTTTGAAAATCTATTCCTTTTTACGAATACGCTTTCTCGTATATGTAATACTCTTAACTCATTCTAGGGTATTTCTAACCCTGTCTGTAATGAGCTACTCATTCTAGGATACTACTGATCCTATCTCTAATGAATATTCTTAAAGGATGTAACTAATCCTATATCTGATGAGTCCTTTATTATGTTCTAACAAGTTGTACCCCAAAGATTTGAGTTAACCAAAGCTTTGATACCAATTTGTAACAACCTGAATTTCACCGCCCTTCGAATTGACCGTCAGGCACGGTCCAATGGTCAGAAATCCTCGGATTGTTAACTTTGGGCGCACAACGCATCAACACAAACAACAAAAGACTTTTATTAACATCATAATAATGTTATATCAAAGTACATAATATATGAGTACATCAAAGGTTATACAACGGAAGATAAATTTACAATAAATGTAATACAATGCACAGCGGAAGACTATCAATGCTCTGGACATAACTTTAAGCTTCAATCCAAAATCCTACTCAATGAAATAATCTGCAAAACAAACTACTCGACTGCCCGTATGGAAATTATAGGCACCCGAGTTTTCAAGGGAAAAACAAACTACGAGTCATTCATGGGACAGGTATAAGAAACTTTATAGTTATAATTAACTTATATTAAATAAGGAATACCACGGGACCACCCGTATGACAGGGAACGGGTTTTCTCCACTAGATTGCCAGTGCATAAACAACAACCCAAACTAGACTTATAAATGAAGTCTATGTTGCATCAAACAACATGCAAATTTCCAGTCTATCCATTTAGGCGTAATTCCCAAACTTAGAATTTCCAAATCCAATTATCTTTACAAAAATTATTCCTTTGGACTTTATTTTCCGTTCTTATTTCAAATCATTAGAAATACATATGTAGCTTTCATATCAAAGTAGATTTCACTTTGAGATCTCAAACCAAAATATTTAGAAATATGAATTCCAAAACATCACAATGCATACAAATAGTATGTAACCAAATATCGGGAGGTTTCTCCCATCAAACAAGGCAAAGGGCACGCACCTTAGCAACTTCGATATATATGGTGCACCTCCCATGCAACTCGAGGAAGACTTACACCGACGATGCACCTCCCACGCAACTCGAGGAAGACTTATACTGCCCATAACCCATACTTTAGTCGACAGGGTCACCCGAATATTTAGCTACATACTAAACCATTTTATGTCTTGAAATAGGGAAAAACATTTCAAAACATAATTATCACAAGTACTTTCAAACTATAGTACTTTACATTAGCAATTCACACATATGATCAGTCACTATTAATCACATAACCTTTGAGCTCGTACATCTCAAAGAAGGGTGTTAAGCAAGAGAATAAATTCTCCACCACCAAACAAAGATATCATTAATAGCAACTAATCGGTTATGTAATGAAATACAATGTCAAACACATAATACTTTTCCAAATCATTTCAGGTTTAGCCGTCGAAATCCTTTATGTTTTTATAAAACATTTCAATAAAATATTACCTATCCAAAATCGGGAATAACATTTCTTTTCACTTAAGAAAATCTCATTTCAAAATCATTCATTAAATTTGAAAAGAATTCAACAACATCGCTAAACACCTCATAGTCAAATCGTGAAGTGTTTCACAAGGTGTTAGCATACAAATATTTCTACCCAACCAAATGCTAAATGTAAAAGCATATCTTGCTCGTAAACTGGTCGAGCACAATCCAAACAATCAATCAATCACAATCAATATAAAAAACCAAGTGTATTTGGTTTATATCACTTCTCATGTTTTGGTAAATTTAATTATCAAATATTCATTCAAATCAAATTAAAGATTTATTAAAACTCTTCTTAGTTTTAATCTTTGAAATTCATTACTTAATGATTATTCAACTTAGGAAATAAATCATTTCTTTAGCTGGGTTAAAAAACAAATGTTGCATAAAACGCTGCTCACGATAAACCCAAAATCACCTTCCATCAAAATGGAATCTTCACGGAAATCATAACAATATATAATCGATATAAATTTTCGTATCAAACTAATACTATAAGTGGAATAACGGCAAGACCTTTTAAATTCCATAAATAATAAACGCTTTCCTTCACAGAAGCTCATCTCGATTATCACTAAATCGAATTCCAATCAATTCCAATTTAGTTTATTAAATTGGAGACTTCTCCAAATCTCATTAAGATTTTTTACTTTCACAAGTGGGTTCAAGAATAATATCATTTAAGATACCATTCACAATGAACTCAAAATCCAATTTCAGATCAAATTCTTTCCCTTGGTTAAATCATTGGCCTTCACCATTCACTACGTTATGTAAAAAGGTTTAATCGAGAATTTAATCCGGTCATCGAATTAGATACTCAAGTCATATCATATCCAATATTTCATTTTATACGTTTTCATGCTAAATCGTATTTAACCATTTTCATTTTTCAAACCAAGAAAAAAAATAGTTTGCACACATTTTAAATCGCTTAAAATAATTTGAAACGATTTATCAAATGATTTTGAATAAAACCGATTGCTAAAGTATGCGAATTAGAGAACCTGACAAGTCACAAACGAAGTCGAAATAGGCCGAAACTCGGTCGGGAAAGAGCCTGGATGGACCTTAACCGTTGACCGCGGTCTCCATCGGTCAACAGCCTAAAAACAGAATTCAGACATCTGAATTAAAAATTTAGACGTCCGAGTTTCCTTTTTCCTGAACCAGCAAGAATTTAGTTCATTTTTGAGCTATTTCAGACGTCTGAATTTTTTTGAGCAAACATCTAAATTAAAATCCAGACATCTGAATTAAAATTTTCAGACATCTGAATTGCTTTGCTTGTTTAATAATTATTTGAAGCAAGTCGGACGTCTGACCCAAATATTCAGACGTCTGAATCCTGAACTAGAGGACAGTTTTCCTAGGTAACAAGCTCAAAGTGATATCGACTAATGCCCGAAGGCCCATGATGTTATGTACATGCAAACGAGGCTTCTAAAACTAACCGGGGTAGCTTATAGGGCTGTCAATGAATACCCGAAAAATACGATATCCATCCGAATTCATATCCGAAATATCCGTTATCCGAAAACCGGATACGGATATCCGATATCCGAAAAGCTTTTCGGATACGGATATAGTTATAGTGGTATCCTTATCCGAAAAATATCTGTCCGACTAATTGATGTAATATATATAACTCAAAGCAGAAAAATAGAGTTAATAATTATTTTGTAACTGTTGGATTTTACTATGATATAAATTTTTGTCCATTTTTAGTGAAAAATGGTAGTTTTTGCTTTTTATTTTGGAATATTTTTGGATATGCTTATGGATATTTGTAAAAAAAAAACAATGTTTCATCATCACATTTCTTTATTTTCTGGTTTTTTACAAACATTAGTATAAAAATTATTTTATGTTGATCCAAACTTTTTTATTTATACTCCTAAATTTATTAATTAAAAGCAGAGCGGATAAATATCCGATATCCGTCCGTATCCGAAAATTAAGCGGATACGGATATCCGATATCCGAAAATTAAACGGGTATGAATATCCAAAATCCGAAAATAATTTCGGATACGGATACGGATATGGCACTATCCGTATCCGAAAGCATCCGTTGACAACCCTACTCACATGGACAAACATTCATACAAGAGATTTGCAATGATTTATTATTATAAATTCAAAAGTGAACCAAATTCCAAACCCAATGCAATCAAACGCAATACAAGCGAACTATGAAGTCTTAGAACTGGTCGGCGCGACAACAGAGCTTCACAATACCGCCAAAATAACTCATAACATATGAATTAGATTATGTAGACAATTTTAATCATAATTTTCAATTCAATGCAAACATGAACACATGAAATCAACTAAGCTACACTAGCCTACCCATTTACTAACATATCATCAACCAACAACCATCTCATAACTAACACAATTGACTAGCAAACAATAAATCTTAATCTAGCCCTTTTTAGTGAGTAGTGTCTCACCTTTGCTTGCTAAAGCAAGAAATTGAATCAATGACAAGCTAAGACAACCTCTCTTCCAACATTACTCACAAATCTTCAGTCTATACACACAAAAAAATCAATTTCCTAAGAGTTAGGTTCAGAAAATCATAAGAAATTAAAGAGGAAACGAGATGGAGAAAATGGAGAAGCTTACCCAAGTTTTCTCTTTGATTTTCCCCTTGATTTGGGCATGGATTTGCAAAACCTAGCTTAGGAATTTCTATTTTCCATTCCACTCTCCATTTTTCTAATTTCTTCTACATGTTAGAGTGAATGAAGAGGAGAGGCTCATTGGGGAGTTATAGGTAGAGCTAGGTTAGCCAAACCAAGACCCAACCCATGTGCCAATTTTCATGAACTCGAAATATATCGATCCTTATAGTTTTTTACCACCAAAATGACGTTTTGAACTCAACAGAAGTGGTTTGAGTCCAAATTTGTTCATATGTAAAAAATGATATTTTGGTCATACATACAAAGAAAAAGACTAAATTTCACTCAACTCTAAAGGTATCGATCGATGTTTATAGTTTTCGAACACGCAAACGACATTTTGAACTCAATGAAGTTGTTTCGAGTCCAAATTCATTCGTTCGCAAAGTGGCTACTTTTAAGGGCTATGTGATGATTTAAAAATAGAAATTTTAAATTCTGACGTATTTTCTTATAAAATTATATTAAAAATAAATTTTGAATTTATTTCAAAATCTCAGGGATGTTACTAAGAACTTCCCTCAATTATGCATTGAGAGATTTTTGAACCAGCCCGATGCGGTGGACTGCAACATTTGGTTGTGTTGCACTAAAGAGTTTAGACTCGACCTCTGCAGCATATACTTGGACTCCCATTTGTGTTTCGGGCACAAAGTCGACATATTTGGCGGGTTGTTTACCACGTTCGTACTCATCGTACATTTGAACCATGGTATCATCATCGAATTCTCAGTTAGCTATTTTGACGGTGAACTATTCTACAAATAACCAGGTTTTCAGTGCGTATTTGATGCCAAAAAAATAGAGAGGTTGGTTGGTCTTTAATTAGGGAGAGAGGAAGAGGGGCTGGTCGGCCGCATTGATCATTTCGTACTCTAAATTAAGGCAGCTTTAATCATTAAGCCTTGTCAACTCAGCTTTATTCATTACGTTGGACAAACTCTGTCACATTGTTCTAGTTTTGCAGAGCAGAGTATAGTAACATCAACTGTGTAAAGTTTTGGCACTCGAACTTTTTAATCAGTCAAAAGCTTTGAAGATGGAGTACGTAAAGCAGATTCTAGGTTCCCTAACGATGTCCAACTGTGTCATTACCCACTTGGATATAATATGCAATATGGCTTCTCAACACGATATCCAAGTCGAAACAGTGACTAATCACATGTGACGACCCCTTAAACTAAGGAGTTATGAATCTCTCCTGATAAGACTAGTCAGTGCATGGTTAAAGCAGTGCACATGTGTTGACCCCTTAAACTAAGGAGTTATGAATCTCTCCTGATAAGACTAGTTAGTGCAGAGTTAAAGCAGTGCACATGTGACAACCACTTAAACTAAGGAGTTATGAATCTCTTTTGATAAGACTAGTTCGTGCAGGGTTAAAGATGTATTTATACACCCATAATCCATTTACTCAACAATAACAATTTGAGCTATGGACAACTGGAAAATTGACGATGAGGCGATATCCAACTATTATGATGATTAAGAATTACCAAGGAATCATCCACAATTAAGTAAGGGTAAATCAAAGTATGTTCCCGAACCTCAAGTTAATTCAATCCCTAATGTGAGTAAGCTATAGTACCCAATGTGACTTCTCAACACGATATCCAAGTCGAAACAGTGACTGATCACATCATGGCAGTACGTAAAGTAAATTCCCAAAAGTATTACGTCATGCGAAACAGTGACCGGTTACATCATTAATTTTATTCATTTGTACACTATGCAGCTATATATCTCTGTCTAATTATTCACAACTTACCTCACTCAAACAACTTACCTAACTCAAACAACTACTCTTTGCATTCCCACAACTATGCCTTCTTGGCCATCATCTACAGACTCAGATGAACAGGCGTATGAACAGATTCGACTTCAGGAGTATGCAAATGAATCCCCAGATCTAAACTTATTGGGACTTCAGGAAGAACCACCTATTGAACTGACGAACGTACAACCTCAACCAGAAGATCTAGTACCCCATGCTAAACTTCTGTATCAACAGTCGGTCGCTCAACCACAACAAGAAGTAGAGGTATATCAAGTACCATCGTATGAACAAGAAGTTGATTCTTATCCAGTTTGTTGCTACTCGGTTATGCAGTCCAAGTTGTGGTTCGAGCAAAAGACATCAATATAGGTCGGCGCATTCAGACATGTCCATCCTATCCGAATGGATGCAATTACATAGAATGGATAGATGAACCTTTATGCCCAAGGGGAATAATATATGCAAACGAACTCGAACGAGAGATTAGATGTCTCCAAAATGTTATTGAACAGTTGTGGTTTGACCATAATGATCAGGCGACTTAGAATCCCTCAAGCTTGAACGTGGGATGTAGTTTGGTTGCGAACTATTTTCCAAGTTATCGTCTGTTGTAGCTTACGTTTTAGTACCTTGTATTCATGTTAGCAGTTGTTCTATCGTAAGTTTTATTATCTATTTCTGTGTTAGTATCTGTTGTAATCAACTTTTTAGTTAACATTTGTTGTTATTTGGTTTATGAAAATCGGTATATTTGAATGTATAATTTATAATATAATTAAAAACGAGCTCGTAATGTCGCGGTAGTTCGTATTATTACATTTCGAATTTTAACTTAATATATATAATTCTTTAAGTGCCGAATTCTTTGAAACAAGAAACGTTCGGATATACTAAACTATATTTTTATAATGGAGAAGAAAAATGGAAATTTCGTATTACTGTTTTTGAGTTATGTGCAAATCAAATTTTCAGAACATCGCTATGGAATCGTTTATAAACCATAACGATTTATTAAATAAATATAAATCATTTTTAATATAAATTAAACGTCGATTTTAATGTAAAAGGAATAGTCGACATAGCATTACAACGTTTTGTTATTTATAAATTACCTAGAAGTGAACAATGTATGACCGTTGTGTGTAAACTTGTTTGAATGAAGTGTTGTGTGTAAAATTCTTTGAATGTGGGGATATCGAAGGTGAATTCTCAAAACTCGCATTTGTGCGAGTTTCCAAAACTCGCCTTCGTTATCCCAAAAACAGGTCTATATCTGTTATTACTTTTGAAACTAGGCTATTTGTGTATTTGTTTTTATAAATAACCTACTTATGTTAATTCCCATATATTCAATAGCATTTTGTTATTACTATCCGCTGTAAGAGCTCTGACATGCAAATAAAAAATACTTCAGTGCCTCTTATTAACTCAACATTGAATATGATCCCTTAGCATTGTCAAGGGATCTATATTTCTTTCACAAAGAACTCAAGCATGGTCATTGACAACAAAGAGGATGACGAGTGCGAACTATTTTTTGATGTAGACACTCTTTAGCTTCTTGAATTTTGGTTTCCAGATCAATTCTCATTCAAGTCAAAGAGGTTTGACGTATTATGGTTGTGATAAAGACTACATCAATCAAACTTCAAACCAGAATACATGTATATAGTTTACTTTCTAAAGTGATGAAAAACATATATCAATACAATCATCACTAGATATTCGGAAAGAAAACATAATTTGAACCTGCCTAAAAGGTGTATAATTTTTCAAGATCTATATCAACATATATAAACAGATTATATCCGTATTGACTCAGTTTCAGTCCCATGCAATTATAATCAACCCTCCGTGGCTGTTTCTTTTACCACCGACTGTTAACAATTCTAGCAGTAATAAACATGCAACATCAGCCAGTTACATTCAACAAACTATTGGTAACCAAGGTGAGAACATGAAGCTGGTTGAATATCTCATTCACAGACGGAATTTTCGACTCAGGAGCAGCCACAGGAGGAAGTGCTATAGCTGGAGCATTTGATTTAAAATCACTCAAATCTGGAATGTCGGGAATATAGGTTATGTGTGTCTCATTTGATAGCTCAGGAATATCGTCGTAGTCGTCTGTGCTTGCAATGTCTGCTTGAATTTGAGGAATGTTGGACAGCAGATCGGATGGTAGATTGCCTGCAAATGCCGTCATGTCATCTGATGAAGACGTCGTATATAATAGAGTTCGGGCACCGGTTATCATTTGAAGGGAGTTCATTGTTAGGGTGATAAATGCTATGAAAAAGATGACGTGCTTCATTCCTTCTTCTTCTTCTTTTTCGTAATTTTGTTTTTGGGAGATGAGAATGGTGGTAACTTGAAAGCTGGAGAACGTTTGCTGTTATCTAAATGGCTGCATTGTTAGGTGGCTGTGCTTGTGGATAGCTGGAAATCTTTGTTGGTTATTGACTGGCGGTGCTGAGGGTTGTGCCAGTTAGGCGTGGTTGGAGTTGGGATATATATGTAAATATAGAATAATTGATTAGCAAAACGCATTGCATCTATTGGATTTCTGTTACAAGGAAATAGATCAAGTTTTCTAATGGATTTATTTGATGATTCAGGTGTAAATTTGTCGCAGATTTCTACTATTTTTCTTGTAAAATTTAATGCAATTTTTTTCTTTAATTTTATCATTATGCCTAGAGCCCCTTTTGCATTAGGGGTGAAGTTTCTATTTGCGGAATCATAAAAGCATTCCCAGCCTAAGGTAAGGTTGGGAACCAACTGACCCCAACACAGGGTCAGTTGGTTATGTAAGGATTGCTTTGGCAACCCACGAGGTTGCTAAAGCAACCAGAGGGTTGCTTGTTTCAAATAAAATCACTTGTTCTCAAAATTATTTGTTTTCATATATTCAACCAATCAGCATCCCCTGAATTTCACATTTTTGCAATTAAACTCTCTTTTATTTTTGGATTTAATTGCAGAAAGATAAAAATTAGAGATTCTTATTGGTTGGATAGGGGGAGGGGGCAGGGAACTTTGAAGACAGATGATTAGGTCTCTGCTTGTTTAGCCGGCATTTTAAAAGTCGGTTAAACAAACACGGTTAGATTTCGTTTTTCCAATCACATGAATTACAATCGCACAAGGGAAAATTGTGCGATACCTTAACCGGCTAATTTTTAGCCGGCTAAGACATAATGCAACTTTCTGTGTTGGGTGTGATTTAGTTAGTTGACCCAACGGAGTTGACTGAATAGATGTTTCCCAACCTTCTCTGCTTGGGAATGCTATAACAAGTTCAAGACCCTTGCTGTGCATGCAATCTCCTAAAATTATATTGTGATATTAATAATTGTAGTGGCCAAAATAAAAGTTTATCAAATAATTATATATGTAAAACTAGTTTGTGACACGTGAAACCAAACTAAACCGATTTTGTTAAATCAAAAATATATTTATACTAGAATTTTCCCATCCAAATTACATAATACATAAAAGGAAAAGTCTACTTAAATACAAATGGTAACACATATTTAGACACAAACAATCTTAATTACTAGATCTTCTTTAGAATTCTATTTTCCATGTAAAGACAAATAAATATAATAATTAAAAATTTATGTTTTTAAATTTGTGTTAATTTTTTGTTTCAATTACCGCTCCTATACATAAATGTATCTACTAACACTACACCAAAACAGGTGATTGCTAACGAGTATAACTGTCGCAAACAATTTCCGCAACGCTTATTAGTGTTGCTAGGGGGGGAGGGCAATGTAGTACCAACGCATATAAGCGTTGACAAATATTCATTCGCAACGCTTATATGCGTTGGCAAATATTCATTCGCAATGCTTATAAGCGTTGGCAATATTGTATTCGCAACACTTATAAGCGTTGGTAACATGCAACGCTAATATTTGCATATAAGATAGCATAAGCTCTATTTAATATGCATTCATTCAGCTATGGTATTATCTCAACATAGCAACATGTAACCAAATCAATAAGGAAAAAAAATCCATATTCATGATAACAGCAAAGTATGAACTAACAAAAAAATTCAATACATAAAGATACTAAATTTAATACATATGCAATATCCGATTCTATAGTAATAACAATACAGAATTAACATAATGCAAGATGTTTTTCATATTTGAAGTCTACAAGTACCAAACGCGAAACTCCAACTATATAACGAACCTTACATCCAAAAATTTGCATAGTTTGTACCACCAATTTTTCTCATTTTCTCTGCTTCTTCTACTGCTTTCTGCGTGCATTTAATTAAATAACATCAGTTAAGTTTCAAATAGCAGTAAATGTTATAAGTTCAAAGTCATACCTTTTCAATTTTGACACACCTTTTGTCTATTGAGCTCGATGAAATCTTGCAATTTAAGCTCCTTTTTAAGTCTTCTGTTTTCTTCAAGAACCTCCAATGCAAATTCCACACCACGATCGCATAATGGTTCGTCAATCCAGTGGATGAATCCACAATCTCTAAGAGTTCCAGTATTTGCACAAATAAAATATCGGCGACCAACATTTTTATTCAAATAGCATGTTCTGAATATTGGTTCAATGTTGCAATGGCATAAGAACCTTCGAGATTGTGCTTCTCCAACATAGCATGTTGGTAGGGGTGGCAATCTTGTAGGTGCTGTCGATCTGGTAGGCGATGCCATATCATTCTGAACACTTAATAATGCCAAATCTCTTTCTAAACTCAACTGTATTCTCTCATAGATGCTAAACGGAGTTGGTGTCTGAGATTCGGCTGAGCAAACAATTTGAGTAGGATGCCTGAATCGTCTGAATAGGCCGATGGACAATACCGTAGGAAGTAGTCACGATAATCGGTCGAAGACCTTGAGTAGGAGGACATCTGTAGATGTACCAGCCCATAATTGGTTTTATGTTAATGTGATGGTTACAGCAATTGGCGCTGCAATATGTTCAAAGGTAAATAACGTAGGTACAGAATAGAATAATCAAATGCTTGGTCCACTATGAAGCTTATTTACTAAATGAATCTTATGCAACAATAAGCAATTATAAGATAACAAGAAGAGAAAGGAGGAAATTAAGATTAATGAAGAAGCTAATCTTAGAGATTTGTTATGCCAACCATCTGAATTGTGTATAGCGCTCAAAATACTCATAACTAGTTTCAAACAAAATTCTTGGCTGGCAGGTTGGATGGTTATTTTGTTTGAAACTAGTTTGCCATCACATTAGCCAACTGTGAAAGCTAGAACCAAAATTGGATAATGAAGTGTTTATGAAGAGCCTAATATTGTGTAGTGAAACTGGCACAAACATGCATCGTTTTGCCTGTCATACAAATTTTCACCAACACAAGATGCATATATAACCTTTAACAGTTTTAACAGTTTTAGAAAAGCTACAGTATTTTGGTTCATTTGTAAAACTGGTATAACAGTAAAATAAGTTGTCAATACTATATGAAACGGTAATAGATCCTGACCTGAAAACAATAGCAGGTGACTGGTATCTCCACTCTGCACCATTCAATATAGCCCTGTAACCTAGAAGATAGGAAATAACATCAGTATGTAATACAGCATATGCATGCGCAGATAAAGTAAAAGTAACCGTATATCTACTGGTTATGGTTCATCATTCGAGTTGCAAACACCTACAACACAGCTTCGGCAGAGGTGTATACTTTTTCAGTGTATTATTGGAAGAAATAGGCAAGGGTATGAAATGAGAGCATGTACGAGTAGGAATTTTTCAGTGTATACTTGATATAAGCATTAGCAGCAGCCTGCCCTTCAGCCATTTTATAACCCACCCAGACCAAAATCAAAACCCACTTGCGTAAAGACAAATATCAAATTGGTCTTTTTGGCGCAACCTACTAAAATTGTCTCCATAATCAAAATAAAACATAAAATCCTTAATGGCATCTAATTAAAAATAAAGTATTTCTTTTCCTATACTATTTTATGAGTGAAGCAAACTACCATATCGATTATGATATCATCACACACCAGTAAAAAAGGGTTTAAAGCAGAGTTCAAATTGCAATTCAAAGTAACAATAGTACTTGCATGATGTTTTTCCATGTGCAAAACATAGAATGAGATGCACTGACTGTGAGTCTAGTTTCTACTGAACACGGAAAACCAAATTAAGATCCGAGAAATTTGCAATCAGTCAAGATGAAAGGGTCATTAAACTTGGGGTCACTCAACTTTGCTGTCTGTAAGGCATTATAATCCCAATATCTTCCGTTGTTAACTTGCTACTATCTATCAAATTATGCACTACTTCTACAACTTTGCGAGCTTCACCCGAGTTGGCACCATATATGCAACACAAGCCATAACGAAACAGAAGATCATGAACAAGAATGTTGCTCTGGGGTCTCTCCACCCGAGTTTAGCTGCCACTACTTTTGTAGCCTGAAACTGAAGATTCTGCACTTGTCTTACCAACAATGGTTCGACGTAATGCATTTTTGGAAGCAATGGTGTTACGTAGCAGTGCAACATGTTAGCGGTGTTCATGCATGAAAATGTTACAGCCAAATGGAGCTCTCCCATCTTTTTAACACCATTCGGGTGTAGAACCACTAAAGGGTATGAATGTGTGTAGACTCGATCGTCTTCTTGGGTTGATAGCCTGATCAGGACCTATGGAACATGAGTTATCGAACACTCCTATAGTGATCACAGTGCATGGATCGTACATCTCCCAAGTGTACTGCTCGTTCCATTTAGGAAAACAGGGGTACGAATCCATTTCTGCCTGTATTTTGCGATACAGTAAGCATTCGTGCTTCCTCCTTTGCCTTCTTGGATCTTTAACAGCACCAGACCTGATGCATCCAATATGCCCAGTTCCAATGGTCCTACACGTGGGGTCCACAGCTCCTTTATTGGAGGACAAGGACATATTTCCAAATAAGCAAAATCTAGATACACTAAGTTACATAGCTTGAGTTATGTGTAAACTTATAATATAGGTTACCTGGACTTTCAAAGAGAAAGGTTTCCAGTGCATTAGTATAGATAAGAATAGTTTCAAGCTACGAGTTCAAACAAATGTGAAAACCAAAACATGGTTCCAAGCTACCGGACTCCTACTGAACTATTCCGGAAGCGCCTCAAGCTATGAGTCCTACACTCACTTACCCCATCAGCCAAACCACATTCACTTCTGATGGCAACATCCGCATTATACAAGCTAAGTTAAGCTCACTATCCTCTCAACAGAAATAAACACCATAACACTACAACACTACAACTTGAGACCAACATCAACTATTACCCATGCCTGTTCCTCCGACTACAATTGCACCGTCACTAACGTCAGTTCAAAATTGAAACCAAACATCCATTCAGAAATTCACTTTCATCATTCAGGCTCTCAAAGCTGAATGCATAGAGTTATAAACACTTTGGCAATAATAATTACCAAGTTATTATTGGAAGTCATTCAGGCTCTCAAATAAATACCAAGTTATTTCAATAGAGGCTAGAATTACTTTAGAGAAATACAGTAATACTTCAAACATCTGAAGAATATACCTTTCAGTAAGCACCTGGTATCCTTAAAACATATGAAGAATATACCTTCCAGTAAGCATCTGAAGAATATACTTCAAAACATATGAAAACTAAAGCAATTAGTTACGAATCTGAAGAATATACTTCAAAAATTCACCTGAAGCGACTGATGTGATGAATTCTAGTTGAAAGTGAGCACAAATCGATCCCTAAAATTGAATGCGAGTTGCTATGTGACACCCAAAAACCGATTAGAGAAGAGCAGATTACAGTTTTTTAATTTATGCCATGCTAGAATTCTTGGATTTGGATTCGAGTTTTTTTCCCTCGTTCTGAAATTGTGGATTTGAGATTTCTGATTTTGGCGGCCGATTCTAGCAAAAGCGTTGGGCAAGCGATGGAGAAATGGGAAATAGGGTTAAGGGTGTAAGTTTACCTTTTTACCCCCAACAAATGAGCCTTAACAACAAAAATAAGCGTCGGCAATAAAAAAATTAAAATAATGTATTTTTGGTAACACTTTTTGAACATTGCAACGCTTATTTTTGTTATTACACGGCAACACAAATAAATGTTGACAATTGAAAAAAAAGGGTTACCAAATGGCCATTATGATGTAGTGTAAAAACACATCAAGAAAGCTTTCATATGACACAGAAATGATTAAACTGAAATGTACGTAGATTGAAGAGAAATTAAGGAATATTGAAATAGAATGTTTCATAAGCATAATATCATAGAGTAATTAACGATGGTGGAAAATCCTATTTTGCTATTGTAAGAATGTAAAGTTACTCTCGATGTTAGAATACTGCAGGTAGATAAATTTTGTATGAATTGTGTTTGTGTTACTTCAGATAGGGGATAAAATGCGAGAGTAATTTTTCCGTAATTCATTGATAGTTCTGGAGTACAAATGCGAGAGGATATAAATAATTGTAAATATGGGCTTTAACAGTTCTCAGCCCAACTGGCTAATTAGCCTGCACCCTTTTTACACTTTATAACATTACAAAGTATGAGCTGCCAGTCATTATACACTATACGCTGATGTTTATTTCCCCCTTTCAAATTAGGGTTGGGGATGGCGAACCCTAATTTGCTTGCCAAAGGAGAGGTGATAGCTTTCTAGTATCCTTAGTGTTCTGGAACCTTCAACGGCGGGTTCGATGTTCTGATTTACACATGCTGGAGCACCTTCGAGCCTTATTTTGCTTGTAAGAAGAAAGGCAATAAATTTCTGGCGTCTTCAACGTTCTGCGGACCTCAGTGGCAAGTATACTCTTCAGATCAGCACATACTGGAGCAATTGCTAGCGGTCATACATCAGGTCGTATTAATCCTTGATTTTCAGTTCATCTCTAAGTCGTTTGAAATTCTTAGTTGATAAAGACTTAGTAAAAATGTCTACTCTCTGATAAAAAGTTGGTATGTGGTTGATTTGTAAGTTTCCCTTCTGGACTTGCTCACGAACGAAATAAATGTCAATCTCGATATGCTTAGTCCTAGCGTGCTGGATTGGGTTAGCAGACATGTAAATTGCACTTTGGTTATCGCACAACATAGTAGGTTTTCTTTCAGCTGTTATCTTTAATTCCTTGAGCATAGATTGTAACCATAGTACTTCAGCAGTAGTATTAGCTAAGCTCATGTATTCTGCCTCGGTACTTGACCTTGAAATGGTTGCTTGCTTCTTTGAGCACCATGAAATTAAATTGTCGCCTATGTAAACACAGTAGCCTGTAATAGATCTTCTATCATCAATGTCTGATGCCCAATCTGAGTCTGAATATGCTGTAATATTGAAGTGTTTGTTGTCCTTTAAGGTTAAGCCATAGTTGATTGTGCCTTTTAGATATCTGAGAATTCTTTTCACGGCTTTCCAGTGTTCATCAAGTGGGTTCTGCATAAATTGTGAAACTTTGTTAATACTGAATGATATATCTGGACGTGTTATAGTTGCATATTGTAATGCACCTATCACACTCCTATACTGTTTAACATTAATTATGGCTTCTCCCCTGTTCTTAGAGTAATGCTGATTTGACGCCATAGGTGTAGGTTATCGATTGGCACCGTCCATGTTAGTTTTGATAAGCAATTCTGAAATATATTTCTTTTGAGAGAGATATATTTCAGAATTTGACCTTCTTTTGACTTCAATCCCCAGGAAATATGACACATCACCTAGATTTTTAATTGAAAATTGTTTATCCAAATATGTTGTTACATACTTGATCTCCTCTTCATTGCATCCTGTAATAATTATGTCATCAACATATATTAGTATATATGACATTGATGAGCTAGTAAATTTAGTAAAGAGTAAAGAATCAGATTTTGTTGGGTGATATCCCATGTTTTCCAAAGTAGCTTTTAATCTTTCAAACCAGACTCTGGGAGCCTGTTTCAGCGCATAAATGGCCTTATTGAGCTTGCACACTTGTTCAGAATTCTGTATAAACCCTTGAGGCTGCTACATATATATTTCCTCTTGTAATGTGCCATTTATAAATGCATTATTGACATCCAAATGTTTTATTTTCCACCCATTTGTTAGAGCCACAGTAAAAATTAATCTGATGGTTGATGGTTTGACCACCGGCGAGAAAGTTTCATTGAAATCAAACCCATACTCTTGAGTAAACCCCTTGGCAACTAATCTAGCCTTATATCTATTTATAGAGCCATCTGAATTCTTCTTTAACTTGTATGTCCATTTGCAACCAATTATGTTTCTATTGGAAGGAGGATTCACAAGTTCCCATGTGTTATTTTTGATCAATGCAGTGTATTCTTCATGCATGGCCTTTTTCCAGTTGCTATCGTTGGAAGCTTGGTCATAGTTGATTGGTTCATCAGTGGTGACAATTGCTGAGTATGTTTTGGGTTTGAAAATGCCACACTTGGCTCTTGTCATCATTGGATGTCCAGCTTGAGGTTGGTTGGGATTTGATGGTGAGTTGTCAGTATCTTCTTGATGTGTGCTGCTTTCAGGAGTACTTCCTTCATTTCTTTCACTTATTGTCTGACTATCGCTTTGTTATGACATCCTTTGCTCACTGTTGCTTTTTGCAGATGGATCACTGGCGAGGCTGAGTTGCTCTCTGTGGCCTGGACTGAAGCGCAGATCATTTTGAGCATTAGCAGCTGTGGTATCATCACCCTTGTCCCAATTGATGCTGAGATTTGGAACTTCAGGTATTGTTATTTTTGGATTCAGCACTTTATTTGAAGTTTTCATGCTGGGTTCTTTGAATGGGAATATATTTTCATTAAACACCACGTGTCTACTAATATAAATTCGACCACTCGTGTCGATACACTTATAACCTTTTTGGTTAGTGCAGTAGCCAATAAATGTACATGGTTTTGATCTAAAATCAAGCTTACTGGCATTATATGGTCTTAAGTAGGGAAAACATAAACATCCATACATTTTGAGCTTAGTATAATCTGGTTTAGTGTTATAGAGCTTCTCTAATGGACTTATACCATTCAGAATTTTGGTGGGCATTCTATTTATTAAATAAACAGATGAATTGAATGCTTCTGGCCAGAATTTTAATGGTAATGAAGCTTGTGCAAGTAGTGTTAAACCAGATTCGACTATATGTCTATGTTTTCTCTCGATTAGCCTGTTTTGCTTGGATGTATAGGGACAAGTCGTTCTATGATTTATGCCCCTTTTTTGAAAGAGATTAATAATTGGCTTGAATTCAGTTCCACCATCGGACTGAAATGTTTTAATGGTGCAACTGAACTGATTTTCAATCATTCTAACAAAATTAATGAGTGTATTATAAGTTTCAGCCTTTGACTTTAGTAAGTACATCCATGTATATCTTGTGCAAGCGTCAATAAATGATAGATAATACCTATAACCAAAGTCTGAACTTATTGGAGCTGGACCCCAAAGGTCAGCTGCAATAAGTTCAAATGGTTTGTATGACGTAAGTGACTTGGGAAAAGGCAACTTGTGACTTTTTCCCATTTGGCAGTAGGCGCATATATGAGGTAGTTTGACATCAGAGAATGGAATTTCATTATCAAGAAGAATTTGTTTTACAATACTTAAGCTAGGGTTACCTAGTTTGCAGTGCCATACATCAAGTGTCAATTTATCACTGCAGTTAGTACTGTTTTCAACATTCTCAATAGTGTTGCAACAGGGTTGGACTTTAACAAATTTATTGCAATCATCTAATCTAAATTTATATAGTCCATTGATTGCATCACCCTGCAATAAAACATCTTTAGTTAGTATGTCTCTAACTAAACAATAATTAGGATAAAATTCAAAATAAATATCATTATCCTTAGCAAATTGAGAAACACTAATCAAATTCTTCTTGATCTTAGGAACTCTCAATAGGTTGTGTAAAAATAGTTGTCTTTGACCTCTTATGCTACCCTTGCCAATGTGAGATATGTTAATACGCTTACCATTGCCCATACTGATGTATTGATTACCTTTATATTCCCTGCTACCGAGGTTTAGATTTTCATGATTGTTTGTGATATGATTTGTTGCACTGAAATCAGGATGCCAACTGTCGTCATTAATGTGTTCAGCCCTAGTAGTTTCACATTGATTTCTTGATGTATCTGATTGACTGGTATTGTCTGGCTGAGCTTGAGCAATATTTGCACTAGGATTTGACCCCCTTTGATTACCTTGACCTTGTCCATTAGCATAATTGGGATTATATCTAAAATAACATTTGCCTGCAGTATGGCCGATCTTCTCGCATATTTGACATTTTGGCCTGTTACTATCATTACTCCATCTTCCTCTACCTCGGCCACGATTAGAATAACCTCCCCTTTGGTTAAATTGTTCTGGTCTGTTAGTAATGTTCTGATTCTTGTTTTTACCACCAGTAGCAGCATAGTTAATATTCATATCATTTTCCTGTTCTCTTTTGCTTTCAATTCTGGTCTCATGTGACAGTAGCATGGAGTGTACATCGTCCATGGATGAGAATTGTCTTTGTGATGATATGATAGCTACAACAGCTTCATATTCATCACTTAATTTACTCAAGATGATAAGAATTTGTTCGGATTCAGGGAGTTTTTGCCCAACAGCCTCTAGCATATCACATAAAGATTTGATCTTACTCAAGTAATCTCTCATGGTACTGTCACCTTTCTTTACATTCTGCAATTGTCTTTTATAATGCATTACTTTGGCATAAGATTGATTATTAAATCCTTTTTCAATATTCTGCCAAATTTCAAATGATGTCTTACACCCTATTACTTGTGGAAGAATTTTCTCACTTATGGAGGATAATAGCCATGAAGAAATTAATCTATCTTGTCGGTGAAACTTGACATACTCATCATTGGGAATTACCTGATTTTCTTGATTGGTTGTGAATTGACCCGGTGTAGCAATAGTACCTATGATATATCCATCAAGACCGTAACTATACAATGCAGTTTCGATTTGCAACTTCCACAAAAGATAGTTATTTTCATTTAGCTGAACTGTTATAATTTGTGATTGGGGACTAATCACTGTCTTGATTAATTTTTCTGCTGCAGTTGTTCCTTCTTGTTGACCAGAAACATTGATTGATGCCAATGATGAATTGCTACTCGCCATGAGGAAGCAATGCTGAAAAGTGGGCTAAAGGGTAAAACTGGATTGGGAAAATGAACAAGAAGGAGGAGGCTTAGTTTCAGAATTCAATTGTAAGCAACCAGGTTATTTCTTTGATGTGCTTGTCTCTTATTAGGATAACCGGACGACACAGTTGAATTCTTGATACCTGTCTTCACTTCTTGATGTTTCTTGATGCAGAAAAGGAGATTGGCGATCTGATTTAGCAGATGCAACCACAGTTAATGTACAGATCAGCAGATTGCCTGAATCTGATCTGTAACTTGATTGTAGGCAAGGCACTGCTTGACAAGAATGCCTCTCCGCACTATCCGATGATGAAATTTAACCGAGGAGAGTAAAAAAGAAAAAAAATCACACTAATTATGGTGTGATTTGATTTCAGTACAGGATCTGAGTGCTGTTAAGCAATTGGAGTGCTCCGATACCAAGATAAATTTTGTATGAATTATGTTTGTGTTATTTCAGATAGGGGATAAAATGCGAGAGTAATTTTTCTGTAATTCATTGATAGTTATGAAGTACAAATGCGAGAGGATATAAATAATTGTAAATATGGGCTTTAACAGTTCTCAGCCCAACTGGCTAATTAGCCTGCATCCTTTTTACACTTTATAACATTACAAAGTATGAGCCGTCAGTCATTATACACTATACGCTGATGTTTATTTCAGGTGCTACACATTTCCGTTCTAATGTTCTACATGAACTATTACTAAAAATTCCACGTGTTTCTAGAGTCTAATAGCATCAACTCACAAAATACTCTTTGCAGTTCCGTGTTTCTGATGCAACAATTAGCACTTATAATTTATGTGTTACCATTGCAGTCAGCTTGGTTTCTTGTTTGATGTACAAATACGTGTTATTAGAATAAAAGGAAGACTCAATGTCTTCAGGGTCTTCAGAGATATATTGCTATAGCGGTTGCTTTGCATGTGATGCTGCTTGGGCCTTTACATTGCCCGTTTGATTATTTGAACAAGACTTTGTATATAAATATAGGGATTTGTTTATCTTTAACAATTCATATAACTCTGTTTATACAATTTCTTCAAATTATCAATAAAAGAAAATTGTTCAAATACTTTTATAGGATTAGGGCTATTGCCTAACGGCATTCCTGATTTTCGTCAAGCAGTTCATCGAAACTGTGATTGGAAGAAGATCTTGTATTTGTCTCCTCGGATTATTTTCATCACTAGAGAGCGTTGATCCCTTCTTCGATCGTGTTAGCATATGTTCATCAGTTTCTCGCTGCATTTGTGCCTCGCCTTGGTGGAATCATATCAGTGTCTTCTTCTTCCATCAGGCTGCATATATTGAAAGATCGTCTGTTCATCTGATCTCATTTTCTGATCAGCATATGCATGCATTACTGATCAAAACAAATATAGTAATACATACACATTCAACCAATCCTTTTTCTTTCCATACATTCTTGGCTCGATTTGGAGTATTGCCTCGCCAACATCATTGCTTTTCAAGATCTTGATTATCAGTGACATATTTCAATTTCTTGAATCACCATGACCAATGATAATGATGAAGTTACATCTGCCTCTCAATGATGATATTACATCTGGTTTCAACCTGATTAAACCAAAGAGCCAAATTATTATAATTCCTTTAGACGAGGATAACTACATACTATGGAAATATCAAGTTGAAACATCATTAAAGGGATATGGCCTGCAAGACTACATAAAAGGTATTGTTTCAATCCCCACTATCATGATTGTTGACAAAAATGGAAATACTGTAAACAACCCTGAGTACGCAACGTATCAAAAGAAGGATAATCTTCCATCTTCTTGGCTTCTATCTTCAATTAGTTCCAGTTTATCATCACAAATTGTTGGTTGTGAAACACACTACTAGAATCACAATGTATTCCAACGCTATATTTCCAACGGCCGCCTACGACTAACTCAGCAGCTTCCAATGGGTTGTTGAATTTTAAACTAGCCTTCTAGAGCTGTTGGAAACCGACGAAATAATAGCCGTTTGTGGCCGTTCATATCTTCCAGAACCTGCGACCCGCTTTCATTATCTCCTTCCCCAAAACGTTTTTACTCCCCAATCCACCATTTCGTAACATCCAACTTCGTTGCCACTACCCCAACCCAACCACCTCTAACGCCATCTAGGAGCATCTCTAGTCCGTCTCCACCCTCCTAGCTCTCCAAATTCGGTAATTTCTCCAAACCTAAAATTTAGATTTTTTTTATTTAGGGCTTAATTTAAACTATGATTGATTCATACTTGTTAGTGTGTGTATATTATATCATGCTTCCCCCAATTTCTATTAGTATCACTATAATGATCAAATTATTAGCAATTTTAATTTTTCTAGTTTAGTATATTGCATCTGTTTAGGTAGCCTTGGTCATTACCGAATGTATGTATGATAGAGTTTGCAAATAGTATAATTTATGCAAACACAAAGTATATATTATGTTGAGTGATTGTAGTTTTGGATAATTTGTGCGAACATGAGTTTTGCGCTTATGCATACATAGGGGTGGCAATTAGACCCGACCCAACGGGTCTCGGATCTAGACGGGCTGGGTTTTTTGGGGTCTAAACTATACGTTTCCAAAATCTGGACCAGACCCGACCCGAGCTTCGGTTCGGGTCAGGTCAGGTCGGGTCCGGATGGGAAAAAACACTAAAATTACATATATTTAATTGTTTTTTGATCGGGTATTTCGGGTCGGGTCGGGTCAGGTTTTATCGGGTCTTTATTGTATTTTTCATCACCCATACCTGACCCGAGACCCATTAGGTTTGGTTTGGGTCTTTTCGGGTCGGTTCGGGTTTTCGGTTCTCGGTTCTAATTGCCAGCCCTATGCGTACATGCGAAAAGATTTGGTGTATAAATGATTTTGATAGGAATCATCGTAGTTAGGATTAAATAAATTATCAAAATATATAATTTAGTACATATGTGATAAAATGGTAAAATATAAACAAATATTTGAAGAAAGTATATATTATTTAAATTTAACATAAACAAATATTTAAACTCTTAGATATTATTTGGTCCCGTCTGACAAGTGTTGTATATGATCATTATATGGATATTCGTTTTTTCTACAAAACGAACATTTCTATTCATTTGATACATCATTTGTCGGATTGCCCCTGTATTGGACAAGTTACAAACACTATAAAGTAATTATATTTTGTAACTTATATAACTTTGAATGGTTCACAAAATTTCGATGGCATTTTCTTTATGTTCCTTGTGTACACGCATTTGTGTACGATACAAGGAGCACGGGGGAAATGCTGCCGAAATTTTGTGAAATCGTTTAAAATGATATGATTTACGAAATGCAATTACTATTGTGTTTATAATGGGAAGTAAGATGACTAACCATCAAAGAAAATACATAAGTGCCAGTGAACCAATAATTGTTTATTTAAAATAAAGTTTGTTAAAAAATATTAAATTTAGTACATGTTTACAAAATCAGTAAATAAAATTTAAACAAAATATAAAATTTACGACTAATTTTTTTATTACTTCATCATAGGTTTTAAAGTAGGAAAAATGGTCAATTACTTTATTGGTTGGAGCCGGATGTATCAAAGAAGGGAAATTAGTGGTACAATAAGTGAACATTTTCAAAATAGGGAACAAGTGTTCGTCGAACACTACGCCATATATGGCCCATTGCAAACGAAATTACAAGATGTTGCTAGCTTAAATGTAACGATAGCTATGCTGATTTCTGTCTATTGCAAAATTCGCTTCATGGTTTAGCATATATACACAGCAAGATGTTGTAGTAGCTATAGATATATTCAAATTAAAAAAATAAAAATAAAAATTACACCTCAGCGATCCACACCATCATTTAAAACAAATTCTCAACCATAAATCTACACCTCAGCTATTTCTATTTCTCATTTTTATTTTCATTCACCCGCTTATTTTCATTTTGTGCTCACCCCTAAATTTGCAAAATCATTCCAGAAATCGAAACCTTCAGGTTTCAAGCAAATTCAGCGATAACCCTTTTATCGTTGTAAACCCACAATTAATCGGAGCAGCTAGGTTTCAAGCCAAAGACTATCTTAAATCCCAACCTCAACTTCAATCAAATTCTAAATCGTTTCCTTCGCTGCAGATCTACCTTTGAAGAAGCGGAGTCGTGAGTTCGACTATCTTCAAATCGATTTGAAAAATAGGATCTGGGCTTCATTGATCCTTTCCGATTTGAGTAATTACTGATTCGAAAAATCAATTCGAAACATCTTATGTTGAATATAGTCCACTCCCCAAATCGATTCCTTCAGATAATCAGATCTGTTAAACCTCGCGGCTTCTATTCGATCAACTAAGGGTAAGGATCATTCAATTTGTTTTAAATTTAAAATTTTGGGTGATTATTGATAGCCCACGGAAATTAATGATAGCAGAATACAACTAAACTAGATTTGGGTATATTTGACTTTTGAATGTAAAAGAAAATATATTTATCATTATCTCCACGGGTTTTTAAATTAATGGACTCTGGTTATTACGTTTCATTCACTGATGTAATGTACTGCCTATCCTTTTCGTTGAAGTGTGGGATATATTCAGGAATTCCCATGATATAAAAGCTTAAGATATGTCTAAATGTGCATGTATTTTCCGATGATGCATCTAAGAATTTGTGACCAAGTTTCGACAGCATCCTAGCATGAAACGAAGTTGGTTATGTATTATCTTAACAATGTGTTGATGTTATATATTGAATAGTTTATCAAAATAAATGATAGATTTGGTGTGAGCAGACAAGGTGAGGCTTTCAGAGCAGAGCTTTCTGATCTTTATAGTCAGTAAGAGCATAATTAATAAGCTTCTATACATACAACATCATTATTAATTTTTATCCTAGATAGAAAATTTTTTATATTCTAAGTTTATTATCACTCATAAAGATCAGAACCATGCAAATTTTGTTTGAAAACTTTCATGTAATATTACCCTATAAGGTTAGGCAGCCTTTTTTTGGGAGAATTGCTTGATCAACTGATGATATTCAACACATTATTCACTTATATACTTGTTCAGTCATCGTCGAACATTGTTTCATAAATCTTGCTTATGATAGGAAAATGACAATTTATCCATTTTAGAAATAAAAATGATTTTTTTGTATTACATACTTATAATCATGTTATTTTGTGGATTTAAGTTTTGTATCTTCAGTTATCCCCCGTGGAGCTGAATTTCTAAGAGGTAACGAGGTTGAGATGATCATCAAATTCAAAAAAAACTCTTGGAATTGATGACCCATATGCTTCTTCTGCTCATATGGAGGTTTGGTTGCATGTTATTATTATTGTTTTCCAGTTCTTATCTGTAACTTTTGTTAAACATTGATTCTTTTTGTTTCCTTAAGATTGGAAGGTGAATTTTCTGGCAATGATTAGAAACCAGAGATCAAGAGGGTGACCTTGAACAGCGCCATGTAAGTTTCATTTACAAGTTATCTGATTCTCGTTAGAAGTCTTAAAAATGTCAAGATGGTATATCATTACATTTTGCGTATTTCGTTGCAATATCCTTTATATGACCATGTCAGTGCATCAAAAAATCGTATATACGTAGCTTTTATATAATTTAGAAACATCTGTTGAATGGAACTGAACAGTTTAATTAGCTTTTTACGAATGTATAAGGATGACATATTCAAACATACTGTTGTTGGATCTAGATTAACCCTAGAGGGGGGGTGAGTAGGGTTTATCACAGTTTTTAACTGAATTGAAAATCTGACAGGATATTAAAATAATAAACAGATCACAGGATATAGCAGAAACAGAAATGTAGAAAATAAATCACACACAGATATACCCAGCTTCGGCAAAACCCTGCCTACTGCTGCATTTCTAAGGTTTCTACTAGGTGATAGAACAGATCCCGCATACAAGACCATGTACACTCGCGAACCCTGCTCCTATTCTAACCCTACGGTCAAAACCCTAGACTAGCCTGTGTACCCTAGACCAGATTTTCCCAGACTACAGACCAGTAATCTGTAAACCCTAGTTTTAGTTGAAACTAGAAAAACAAATGACGATTACACAAGAAAAACAAAATACAAAATAAAAACAAAACCCTAAGAGATAAATTAAAGGGTCATCCCCTTTTCACACTTCAAAAATAGGCTAGCCCATTATTCTTCTTTGTTAGACCCGAAATCTCTTTGCTCTGAAAATTAGAAATGGCGGCCGATCTGATGAGTCTAGGGTTTTCTGAAACCCCCAAATCGTGGCTTCGAATTGATGTTGATTTCTGGTTCTCTGATGAACTTCGATTCTTTGATTGTCTTCAACTATCGTCGTTCTTGCTCATTCAAGATTTGGGAAAACTCGATCGAAAAACTGTGAGTACTTCGGTTTTTATTCCTCTTTATGCTCTCGAGTTTTTGTTGCTTGTTTTTCGATCTCAATAGCCTGTGATGAAGAGGGTGAATAAATAGGATTTTTAAATCCTTGAAATGAATTCTCTGATTTCTATATTAGTTGACTTGGCCTGATTTTTGTGGTTTCCCCTTTTGATTCTCCGCTTGAATTGTTGAATTGAATCTGAAATGTTTTAAAACACTTGCCGAAAATGCTTTTTTGAAATTGATTTATCTCTTGCCAAATATGGATTGTGATTTCTGCAACTTACCCTCTGATTTATTCCCAAGTAAAACTTGTGAAACAAAAAACTGGAAATTGTTCGTTTGCTTGCCACATTTTCTTATTCCATATTCACCTGAATTTGCTTTATTGATTGTTTCAAATATGGCACACAGCATGATTTGTTTGCACTTCTGAAAAAAAAATGAATAGTTTATGGCCAAATCTGGAAACCAATTTCAACATGAGTGCTAATTGAAGTCTTTGTTGATTCTTTATCTTGTATACACATACTGCCATATATGTACACACTCTGATTTGTTTACTGCCTTTGTTTGACCATACTGATTCCTTGGCTTTATGCATATGCATGAGTACATCAATATGCTTGCACTGATTTGCCTTGCATGGTCATTGAAAAAACTGGAAAGAAACATTTGCCAAAAACTAACTTGTGAAATATGAATTGAAAATATTTGCCAAAATATATTCACAGTGATGTAACACTTGCCAAAAAACTGTCAAACCTTTTAAAACATTTGCACTGTTTTTGCCAAACATAAAACCTGCAATTCTTTGTCCATTTCAGTTTGCATTATACTTTGAATTTGAACTTGACTTGGTGCTCGGCCTTTTTGTGTATTGCATCACTTGTTTAAAAAATGTGTAGTTGCACCTATCATGATACAAATTTAAAAACTGTTCTGATTATATTTCTACTTGGTTCTTGACACTTGGAAAAGACTGAGCACCTGATATTTTCCCACTTGCTCGAACCATTCTGAAAACTTGGCAGACCTGAGGTTTTTCATGTTCATGACATTGTACCTTTCTTGCACCACTGTTTTTGCAAACTGCACATATATAAACAGACTTATTTGAACTCCATATGTTGTAGTTGTTCACTTCTTGGCTGCACCACCATAGTTTCACGAACACACACGAATATATGCTTCATTGTTTGTTTACTTGATCGAACATGTGTGTTTTCCTTTGCATTCGAGAAGCAAAACTGAATTGAATTGTTGAAAACATGTCATCTTGAAAGTATGTACTCATTGATATTTCCCACCATGTTATGCCACACTGCTGAATCATGAATATTGATATTCCATCCATTTGCTTAAGTCTGGATGCCCCTCATGATGCTGAACCATTCATGTATGTTTTGGAGTTTCCTTGACCAACTTTGTTTTGAGCCTTTGAGTTGTGTTTGGTCAACACACATATGTATTGTTGTATTGTTTCATTTTTGCCAAGATATGTTGGTTTTCACTTCGGCTTGACCATGCTATGTTTACTTGTATCCTTGTTTGACCTGACCATTGCATACTTGTACATGCTAAAAAAGACTTGATTGTGTTGCTCCATATTGTTGCTATTGTGTTGCCTTGACCACACCATTACTTTTTGCTGACTTTGACCACTTTGAAATCTGCTGCTTACATTTTGTTTAGCCATGCACCCTTTTTGCTTGTTGTTTGCCTCGACCATCTTTGTACTATGTTGCATTTTATAATGTGCTCGGCCAATTGTGTTGAGCAGTCTTCATGCTTGACCATGGTTCGACCAATTTGATATGTTGTGCACTGAGTTGAGATGATCCATGTGGCTACTCCTCAGTTGCAAATTTATTGGCATGGCAGTGCACACGTGTATATATATACACGTGTGTATATGCAGCCATTCAGAAAATTTTCTGTCCCTGTACATATACATACTGTCTGCCTAGACACGGATGAATCAGATCAAGTCATGAAAAATGATGAAAAACACACCAGAAATCTGAGGCAAATAAAATTTTAAAAATAAAATTTATATTCACATGCATTTTGAAAAAAAATTCTGTTCCATATACTCTATGTGTGTTTTTGTATATGACAGGTATGAAGACTGGACTGACTGAGCTGTGAAGATAAAAGATTGAAGAAGAAAACAATATAAAGACGTGTCAATGTATCAGTGTCAATGTGTCTGTAAATTGAAATGTAAACCGAGTGATTGTGTGTGTGTATATATATATATATATATATATATATATATATATTAGATGTATAGACTGAGTGTTATAGTGAATATGAACATGAATATAAATTGAAATATCAGTGATGTATTCGAATAGTGGAGTATAAAATTTGTACTGTTTGAATATATGAAATAAATTATTTATATTTAAATAAAATAATGTTGAATATTTGAATTCGTGAAAGTCGTATTCTATTTAAATATAAATATTATATTCCTGTCTGTGATGTGAATATGAAACAGTACGATTACAAACACATTTGAAATAAAATTTATTTGGTTGTTATCATCAAACAAAAATCATATAATTGTGTATACAACACTATTATATACAACAATCTCCCCCTTTTGATGATGACAAACAAATAAAAGATTTTGAAACAAAATAAATATGTTTGACAGTGCATATTGAACTCCCCCTATTTATTAGCTCCCCCTACAACAGAAAACTCCCCCTATAACTGTGCATGAGTGAAAAGTTAAATTGAATAATAATAAATTTTCAAAATTAAAAATATTTATAAAATATTCACTCATAAATCAAAATCTGAACGCATTCTCCCCCTTTTGTTATCATCAAAAGGATTCAGAATTTAAAATATAGATGAAAAATGACTAAAAATATAATTTCAGCATAAGAGGAAGAACGATCATCATAAATCTCAATCAGTCAAAACAAATCATAATAAACTGAGAACTAGTGGCATATTTCACATTGTAGAGAATGACGGATTTACGATGAATTATATAATAATGAGGAGAGTTATAAAAATATATGAATATTTCCCAATTATTTTCAAAAGAATTTTATAAATTGAAGCACAAAAACAATGATGGATTTGGACTATTATTATAATTTCAACTCAAGTGACAATATTGTATAATCTCAAATCCCAATGCCTATCAATCAACAAATCATATTACGTCATAAGATTTCAACACATTTCACAGATTAGAAAGATGGATTGATAGGCTGATTTTTATACACCGAGGAGAATTTCGGAATAATTTCAATTTATAGCACAGTATTTTCCTTTTTTTTAAGAGCACACTGACCACGCATAACCAGAGCTTGGATTTTTAAATGAGGTCAGTCGCAGCTTAAATTATAAGTTATCTCTTAACCATGCATGACCAGAGCTTGGATTTTTAAATGAGGTTAAAGACACACTTATATATTTATTATATATTTATCATTTTCAGTTTCAAAATGAAAAACTCCTCAGAATATAAAACCAAAAAATGGATGATAGAAATGTGGTAGGTACAGAAATGGTCTGTGAAATAAATTTCTAAATTAATTATATTATGAAATATGCTCGACTGTACTGGGATTATTGAAAATTTTCAGTTATCACTAATTCTGAATAATAATAACATAGCCACAATTCCATCACAAATATTTTCACTGTTTATTCAAGACTACCTTTTAAAAAAATATCAAACTCTCCACATTAATATAGAACTATCATGGATGGTAGAAAGATGATAGATAAAGGAGATGATCATGAAATAATGACCAATTCAAAGATATTATAATAAATGTTCAATCATCATGAAAATATTAATAAAATCTCCTCTTGTCGTGAAATATACTACAGTCACAATTCATCACAATTTCAAAATCTGATAATAATTTTTGATGAATTATAAATACTGTTCAATTTTGGATATTGATTTCAATTTCTGAATGAATAATCAATAAATAAGTTTAAAATTGAAAATCAATTACAAGAGGAATATGAAGAGCTATACAAAGCAAGTGGGATAAGAAAAAAATATATATACATAAAAATTCAACGCTTCTGATACCACTTGGTGTCTCTATTAAAAAATTTTAATTACAAAGCCCAAACAGACAGAATTAACAAATTTGCGCATTTTTCAAAGCTGCATATAAGAACTATATATTATTTGAAACAGTATCAGAGCAGCACAGAAAACTCTATCACATCAGACTTGTCAGAGGATGGTCACATAAGATCATTGATGATCCAAGATTAGAAATACTGTTTATTTGAAATCATTTGAGCAATATGAAAAACTCTAGATTCAATGAATCGATCACACCAAATCATTAGTTTCACATTCAAGATATGTGTGTGATTCAGTAAATCAATAATTTGAAATGATTTTAACCAAACAGATATTCAAATCAAATAACCATGAAATACCAATAAATTTCAAGACCCAAATTTCTCAAGGAATTTTTCAAAAACAATTTCTGACAAGCACATGAGTAATTTCAGATCATTTACATCAAATTTAAGAGATATTCATGATCCAGAAAATTAAAAAATAATTTATTTGAAATCACTTGAATCAATGTTAAGTTTTGATATATATTGAATCAATCACACAAGATTGATAATTTCAAATTTAAGAGGTGTGTGATATTCAAAATATCAAAGATTTCCAATGATTTCAAACAAATAATTTTCAACCATACAGATCATGAATACAAAATGAATTTCAAGATGTATCACAGAGATTCAGTACAATTCAAAATAACGAAGCCAATCTGAAAAATAATGAAATTATCACAACTGATAATAGCAGAGTGCTGTAATGAGTATATTATTTCAAGCTTTTCTAAAATGAATTAGAAGAAACTCAAAACAGAAAAGGTGTGTGAAATTCCATTTAATTTTCAGATTTTCAAAAATTTAGAATTTAAACTAACAGTGTTCAAGATATGATATGAATGCTTCAGTACTGTTAGAAATTCAACAATCAAAAAATAAACTTCAAAACAATTGCAGAAATATTTACAAATTTGAATTCAAGATCTGGAAATTATTAAACATTAGAGTTTTATACAAATGAAGCAAATTTCCAAAAAAAAATGAGTTCTATAATTGGAAGTTAATAAAGCTCGTAAAGAAAAAAATATGGCAGTGATAAATCAAATAAAAAAACTGAAGAAAAATAGAAGGGGTAGAAGAAGGAATACATAAAAATAGAAACTGAGAATATTTACAAAGATGAGTATAGAGATTATACCTGAAATCGATGTAGGCAAATATATCTCTAACTCAACAGTCTTGGCTAAGGAACTGTGAATGATTACAGAAGTATTGAGCAGCTTGAATCCAAATCTCTTTTGCCTAGCAGTTCCTCAGCCTCCTCCGGTACCTAACAGTTTAGAGAATCGAGTGGTCTAACAAAATTTGTAAAACCACTCACAGTTTTGTTCACAGCTTTAGGTACCCAAACTTGTTTATATAACAACCCATTAGAATTAACTTTCGTACCCTTAGGAACCCAAATCCGTTTGAACTTGATGAAGCCCGTTTTATTTTTTGGAATCCAAGAATGTTTGAATAGTTTATTATAAAACGATTTCTCATCACAATTTTGATTCAAAAAACCTTTGAGATTTTCAGAGTTCAAATTTTCAAAGCAGTTCTTTCCAAAGCAGTTTGAGGGATTTTTCAAATCATTTGAATTTTGTTTTCCAAAAACATCATTTTTCCCAAAGCCAAGACCAGATTTATTTCCAATAGAAACTTGGTTTTGTAACAGCATATTCAACGATTTTTCCCCATTAGAAAATTTATCCAAAGTTGATTCTAATCGTTGAATTTTGGATTTTAGATCGCTATTTTCTTTTAATAAATTTGAGCAATTATTTATAGCGATCTTCTGTTCAGCATTGGACTGTTTCAAAACCAAATTCTCATTTTCAAGCAATTTAATTTTGCTTGGGATTCGGAAATTTCAAAATGATTTTGTTTTTCAGATTCAAGATTTTCAAAGGTCTTGAATTTTTCAATCTCAATTTCAAGCTCTTTCAAAATCAGATCTGTTTTCAACAAACTATTATTTTCAGCAATATCATGTTTGGAATTTTTGGTAGCCTTAAAATTTATAAATTCCTTTTGTAAAAAATTGTTTGTATCTTTCAGCTCAATCTCGTTATCTTTTAAAATTAGAATTTCTTCTTCAAGCCTTTGAATGTTATTATTGAGATAAACGAGATCAGTCTTTAAATTCAAACAATTTTCACAATTAGAATTTTCAAATTTCACAACATTTTCAAGTTCTAATTCCAAACAATGAATTTTGCTGGTCAACTCACGATTTTCAGTTTTCAAAGATTTATTTTTAAAATGGAGTTTGTCAACAGATTTAGTTAAATCAGCACAAAAATAAACCAGATCTTCATAAGAGAAATTTTCTACTTCAATGTCTGTTGAGTCTCCATCAGTTGATCCATTTGAATTTTCATCTTAAGACCTGTTAAGCATAAATTTGAATCTGAGTTGATCTTTGCAGGTTTTGAGCAGTTGTCGACTTATTGTCCATACAACGCATTTAAAGTTTTCCAGATTTCCTGTGCAGATAAACAATGAGAGATAAGCTTAAATTGATCAATACTGAGACAAGAATAAATAATGTCCATAGCACAAGTATTGATAACAATATTCTTTTTATCTGACAAATCTACTCCATTAATAATAATGTTCCAATATTTAATATGGACATATTTTAAATAAATTTTCATTTTTAATTTCCAATTTAAAAAATCCGTTCCATTGAAAATAGATGGAATATGACTGGACTGACTCTCTATGGACTGATAACTAGGGATCACCATTACTCTAGAGTTAAACAGAATACCTGCTCTGATACCACTTGTTGGATCAAGATTAATCCTAGAGGGGAGGGGGTGAATAGGGTTTATCACAGTTTTTAACTGAATTGAAAATCTGACAGGATATTAAAATAATAAACAGATCACTGGATATAGCAGAAACAGAAATGCAGAAAATAAATCACACACAGATATACCCAGCTTCAGCAAAACCCTGCCTACTGCTGCATTTCTAAGGTTTCTACTAGGTGATAAAACACATCCCGCATACAAGACCATGTACACTCGCAAACCCTGCTCCTATTCTAACCCTACGCTCAAAACCCTAGACTGGCCTGTGTACCCTAGACCAGATTTTCCCAGACTACAGACTAGTAATCTGTAAACCCTACTTTTAGTTGAAACTAGAAAAATAAATGACGATTACACAAGAAAAACAAAATACAAAATAAAAACAAAACCCTAAGAGATAAATTAAAGGGTCATCCCCTTTTCACACTTCAAAAATAGGCCAGCCCATCATTCTTCTTTGTTAGACCCGAAATCTCTTTGCTCTGAAAATTAGAAATGGCGGCCGATCTGATGAGTCTAGGGTTTTCTGAAATCCCCAAATCGTGGCTTCGAATTGATGTTGATTTCTGGTTCTCTGATGAACTTCGATTCTTTGATTGTCTTCAACTATCGTCGTTCTTGCTCATTCAAGATTTGGGAAAACTCGATCGAAAAACTTTGAGTACTTCGGTTTTTATTCCTCTTTATGCTCTCGAGTTTTTGTTGCTTGTTTTTCGATCTCAATAGCCTGTGATGAAGAGGGTGAATAAATAGGATTTTTAAATCCTTGAAATGAATTCTATGATTTCTATATTACTTGACTTGGCCTGATTTTTGTGGTTTCCCCTTTTGATTCTCGGCTTGAATTGTTGAATTGAATCTGGAATGTTTTAAAACACTTGACGAAAATGCTTTTTTGAAATTGATTTATCTCTTGCCAAATATGGATTGTGATTTTTGAAACTTACCCTCTGATTTATTCCCAAGTAAAACTTGTGGGAAAAAAACTGGAAATTGTTCGTTTGCTTGCCACATTTGCTTATTCCATATTCACCTGAATTTGCTTTATTGATTGTTTCAAATATGGCACACAGCATGATTTGTTTGCACTTCTGAAAAAAAATGAATAGTTTATGGCCAAATCTGGAAACCAATTTCAACATGAGCGCTAATTGAAGTCTTTGTTGATTCTTTGTCTTGTATACACATACTGCCATATATGTACACACTCTGATTTGTTTACTGCCTTTGATTGACCATACCGATTCCTTGGCTTTATGCGTATGCATGAGTACATCAATATGCTTGCACTGATTTGCCTTGCATGGTCATTGAAAAAACTGGAAAGAAACATTTGCCAAAAACTAATTTGTGAAATCTAAATTGAAAATATTTGCCAAACTATGTTCACAGTGATGTAACACTTGCCAAAAAACTGTCAAACCTTTTAAAACATTTGCACTGTTTTTGCCAAACATAAAACCTGCAATTCTTTGTCCATTTCTGTTTGCATTATACTTTGAATTTGAACTTGACTTGGTGCTCGGCCTTTTTGTGTATTGCATCACTTGTTTAAAAAATGTGTAGTTGCACCTATCATGATACAAATTTAAAAACTGTTCTGATTATATTTCTACTTGGTTCTTGACACTTGGAAAAGAATGAGCACATGATATTTTCCCACTTGCTCGAACCATTCTGAAAACTTGGCAGACATGAGGTTTTTCATGTTCATGACTTTGTACCTTGCTTGCACCACTGTTTTTGCAAACTGCACATATATAAACAGACTTATTTGAACTCCATATGCTGTAGTTATTCACTTCTTTGCTGCACCACCATAGTTTCTTGAACACACACGAATATATGCTTCATTGTTTGTTTACTTGATCGAACATGTGTGTTTTCCTTTGCATTCGAGAAGCAAAACTGAACTGAATTGTTGAAAACATGTCATCTTGAAAGTATGTACTCATTGATATTTCCCACCATGTTATGCCACACTGCTGAATCATGAATATTGATATTCCATCCATTTGCTTGAGTCTGCATGCCACTCATGATGCTGAACCATTCATGTATGTTCTTGAGTTTCCTTGACCAACTTTGTTCTGAGCCTTTGAGTTGTGTTTGGTCAACACACATATGTATTGCTGTATTGTTTCATTTTTGCCAAGATATGTTGGTTTTTATTTCGGCTTGACCATGCTATGTTTACTTGTGTCCTTGTTTGACCTAACCATTACATACTTGTACATGCTGAAAAAGACTTGATTGTGTTGCTCCATATTGTTGCTGTTGTGTTGCCTTGAGCACACCATCACTTTTTGCTGACTTCGACCACTTTGAAATTTGCTGCTTACATTTTGTTTAGCCATGCACCATTTTTGCTTGTTGTTTGCCTCGACCATCTTTGTACTATGTTGCATTTTATAATGTGCTCGACCAATTGTGTTGAGCAATCTTCATGCTTGACCATGGTTCGACCAATTTGATATGTTGTGCACTGAGTCGAGATGGTCCATGTGGCTACTCCTCTGTTGCAAACTGATTGGCGTGGCAGTGCACACGTGTATATATATACACACGTGTGTATATGCAGCCATTCAGAAAATTTTCTGTCTCTGTACATATACAGACTGTCTACCTAGACACAGATGAATCAGATCAAGTCATGAAAAATGATGAGAAACACACCAGAAATCTGAGGTAAATAAAATTTTAAAAATAAAATTTATATTCACATGCATTTTGAAAAATATTTCTGTTCCATATACTGTGTGTGTGTGTTTTTGTATATGACAGGTATGAAGACTTGACTGACTGAGCTGTGAAGATAAAAGATTGAAGAAGAAAACAATATGAAGACGTGTCAATGTATCACTGTCAATGTGTCTGTAAATTGAAATGTAAACTGAGTGATTATATATATATGAGATGTATAGACAGAGTGTTATAGTGAATATGAAAATGGATATAAATTGAAATATCAGTGATGTATTCGAATAGTGGAGTATAAAATTTGTACTGTTTGAATTTATGAAATAAAATATTTATATTTAAATAAAATACTGTTGAATATTTGAATTCATGCAAATTCGTATTCTATTTAAATTTAAATATTATATTCCTGTCTGTGATGTGAATATGAAACAGTACGATTACAAACACATTTGAAATAAAATTTATTTGGTTGTTATCATCAAACAAAAATCATATAATTGTGTATACAACACTATTATATACAACAACTCATTAACATGATTTATCTCCAAGAAAATTCAAGAATATATTAATCTCAGTCATTATTGCATTTCACCGAAAATGTTATTCTATCGTTCACCGACAATTATTTCCTATAAATAAGCATTTCAAAAGCTTGTGTATGTTTCAACGCTTGTTTTTGGTGAAGCAGCAAACTTCCTTTTTCTTTGGAAGCGTCTTTTTAAAGTCACCGATGCACAGGTTTTATTGTTAATCTAGAATCTAAACCTACTTTTTTATGGAAGTGTACAACTTATTTCTTCATCGCTTCCATTAATATACTCATTAGATAAATTTATCGGGCAATGCATGCAGTTGTTAGGGAGAATTGGAATTACTATTGTGGTTGAAAAATGGCGCTGCGTCCGGACCCGCTACTCGGCTCACCTTCGGTTTGGCATATATTTGTCAATGTCAATGTCTGCATAAACAGAATCTGCATTTGTAATTAGTGAACCGAGTGATGTAGTAAGGAATATCTGTATATGTTATTGACTATATTATTAACAGTGAATTGTAAATAATGGAACTTGAAATATGTACTATTTCAAATGTTGAAATAAAATATTTGTTTAAATTAAATTACTGTTTGAATATTTAATTTTGTGTAGTAGCATTTAATTCTCCTTTTGGTTTATTATATTTTAAATAAAATTTAATATAAATATCTATAGCAACATTTTTGGAATGTTGCTACAGACATCTGTGGATGTTGCTATAGACCCAAATAGAGTTCTATTGTAACAATATTTCTTATGTTTCCTTAGATAGTCAAAATGTTTCCTTTGAGATCTAAGGCAACAGTGAAAATTGCTTCACAGGAAACATGTTGCCAAAGACCTATGATAATATTTTTTGGGCTTGAGCCAACCTTTTTTTGTTGTTGCAGAAAGTCGGTTTTGACGTAGTGGAATTTGCTTTAAGTAATATTGGAAATGATAATGAATTCGTTGTCCATGTAGTAGGTGAAAATTGTTGAATTATTCAATATCGAATATGGTTAAGATTCATTTGCATCAATATAGTTTCGTATCCAATTATTTGTTGTGGTATCGTCATGTTGAAATTGTAGCCCTAATAATCAAGAATAGTCGGTGGAGGTCATTAGTAATGAAGTTAATACGAATCTCATAAAAATATGGTCGAAGATGTTGCACGATCAATGTTCTCTACCATTGAAATTGATAACAACGATGTTAATGTCGAAGAGGAACCAAATGTTGAAGCTAAAAAAATATATGATTTACTGGATCATGCTAAAAACCTCTTTGGAATATATGTAAAAGCGACAATCAATTATCGGTAATTGCAGAATATATTGCAATGAAATCAAAATACAGCCTTATGGAAGCTGGATTTATGGCTGTTGTTTAAGCTACTGAATGTCATATGTCATCCGATAATTTAATGTGCGAAAATTATTACAAAGTGAAAAAACTTATGTCAACTTTCAGTTTGGCGTATCAAAAAATAGATACATGTTTAAATTGTTGTATGGGAAACTAGACGAGGCTGGCAATGTCACATATTAGTGGGCTGATCAGGATATGGCGACATCTACATATGTATTCGTATTTTAAATTCTATTACTCACATCGATAAATTTCTTAATTACTAACTAATGTAAAATAAAAAGAACACTCTATTATTTTTCAACTGAAATTGTTTTTTGCATTATAGACAAGGTTTCAGGAGGCACATGCTCATGCTCTTGAGGAGTCTGGTCGTGATGAGTTGATACCGAAGGAGGAAGACAACATATTTGATGCTATTATGGATCCATCGCCATGGAGCAGACCTTACGGCTTCGGTAACCTAACAGTAATTAATCCTTTTGCATACATACAACAAATTAGCATTTAAATATATAGTGTTATAATATTTTATATGCCGACATAACCTTTTTACTATTCATTCTATTTGCAGGCTCGAAAAGCTTAAAAGGATCAAGACAAAGCATAAATTAAGGAGCTTGGAACCATAATTGAGCAGTTGCAGGAGCAGAATTGTCTGTAGGCTATATAGATGGAGCAGCAAAATCAGAAGCTTGCGGAGTATGTGCAAAATCATGATATTTTTCCTTCATCGTATGGTGCTTCCGGAGGCGACAAAGATGATGCTTGAGGTATGTATTTTTTTATCTTTGCCATTGCACGATGTATATATTGACTTGGAGTTGGGGAGGATTTAGTTTTTATGTTGTATATATTGGTACGGAGTGGGTGAGGATGATACTTTTGATATATTTTGATGGTTTGTAAACATGTAACATTGATGTGTTGGTTTTTGAGATGTTTGGATGGTTTGTTTTGTTTGTATTGATGTTTATATTTTTATTGGTATATATGTGTTATATATGTGTTGAATTGATTGGAATTGGATTGGAAATGGAACGGATTGGAAATGGGGTGGCTAGAAGGTAATATGCTTGCTGTTGCAAGAAAAATCACCCAGATTTTCCAATGGCCAAATACGGTTTCCAATGGCTTATAAGTCGTTGGTTTGAAACGGTTTCCAACGGATGCTCAATATTTGAATCCGTTGGAAATGGTCCACTTGAAATCGTTAGACCCTGTTAACACTATTTCAACGGGTATTCCAACGGCTTCAAATGGTCGCCTACGACTATGAGCTGTTGGAATTGTCGTATTCTCTTGTAGTGACATCATTCAAAATAAGTATATCTATTATGCAAATCTTTAATTCTCAATCTGTTGCAAGGGTGGCACATTATTGAAGAGAGTTACAAAATTCAAGAAAGGATGAAATGTCAATGAGAGAATATTTCATGAAGATTAAGAATTTGTGTGACAACTTAAAGGGTGTTGGACGCAAGATTCCAGATAGCTAACAAATTATTATTATTACTAGTGGACTTGATGATGAATATGAGTTATTAGTAACATTTATTTCCACCCAACCAACACTGCCAGATTTGCAGTTTGTGCATTCTACTCTAGTTGCACATGAAGGCAAAGTAGAACAGAGGAAAATAATGCATAATGTAACGACCCAGTTTCTGGACTAATTCTATAATCTGTGATTTCTAGATTATGCTGGTAACTAAATTCAAACAGATAAAAATGGATTTAAATATTATAAAAATTCAGAGTAAACAATTATCTTATAATTGTCTATGTGTAATAACTGAAATTTAGTTTTCTTCATCAGAGTATGTATGTGCATATAAACAAGTAAACTTGGGATTTGTTTTACAAACCAGATAAAATCTACCTGTTGTTATTTAATGTTTATTGTAGAATTTTAGTAAGAAATCAAAATAAGATTTCTTAAATAATGCCTTATAGTAATGTTATTTTGGAATCCCTTATTGTACAGGAAGCAAATCAAACAACAAATCTAATAGAATTAGATCTAAACAAGTAACTTAATATTGTTCTAATTATTGTATATAATTGAAGTATATACGTATATGTGTGAAATTTTTATATGTATGCAAGTCACCTAAGCCAAAGCTTAGTATTCAAAATATTTTTATATATTGCATATTGATTGAAGAAAATATTTTATATTGCATAAAATTCCAATATTAATATCTACCTTGTTTATGAAAATTGAAATATATGCATATAATAATATATACATACAAGATGCTAGAGACTAGTATATATTTAAATTATGTATAGTAGGTATACATCTAAATATATGCATTTAGTTAATAATAAAATAAAAATGAAAGGGAAATAAGTTTAAACCTATGTAAATAAATAACTAGCAAACCAAAGTTAACAAAGAATTTTAGGAATGAAAGTACATCCGCATACAAGTAGAAAATGAAGTAAAACCCAACAAGGCAGAAAAATATAATTACATAGAAAGATTTGAAAGCCTAGCAAGTAAAATCAATCATAGGACTAGGCGCAACACTAGATATTAGAATAAGAAAAGGAAAGTGTAGCCTGTAAAGTATATAATGTTGACAAAAGGAAATTTGGCATTTATTAGAAAAGAAAGCTTAGCCATTAGCCTTAGAAATGAAGCAAATCCAACCTATGAAATACTTGTAGCCTAGCATTTTGATTGAAGGGAAATGGCCGGCTAAAAACATAGGTAGTTCAGCTACTAGCTCACCTAGATACACAGCCTACTTAGGATTTCGAACAAAATATACAGCCATGGATAGAACAGCTAAACACACGCAAGATGTATAGGAAAAATCAAATCAGTGAGTTAGCTTAGGAACTAAGGAACAATTGTTTATATATATATAGTACATGCATGTAAGCTAGGTGCATAAATAACATGGCATAGCTGTGTGATGTTTAGAGGCAATGTTTGAAGGCATTGATGGAACTATACATCGCTGCATCACACATCCTTTCACTGAAATACTGCAGAGCATAGCACCTATATGTTTTAATTCGTAGAAGACTTAAGCCTCTTTATCATCTATAAACACACCATAGACCATCACTATTTCCTCTTAAGTCTTAGAACTGAAATGGTAGAAAACAATGAAGTAGAAGCAACGAGAATGAAAAACAGAGGGCAAAACAAGGAGAACCTGGGTCTGGAAACAAATGCAGTGAGCAAATACAGTAATAGATAAGGTGAGTAAACTCCTCTAGATACTTTTCCTTTTAAATTCAAAAATTACTCTACATATATTCACATGTATCTGATGGTATTGGCGTATCATTGAATATCATATAAGTGGGAAATAATAGAAAATGACAATAGTAAAATAAGTGAGTGAATCCACACAAAACTCATTACTATTTAGAAATTGCCATGGTAGATTCAAATTATATATATATATATATTCATAACTTTTGACCCAAGCATATAAGTGTTGAGGCATAAAACTTTGGAACTAAATGGTTTTAAACAACCTGAGATTTTAATTACAAAGGATTGTGCTTTACAGTATTGTTATGGGTAAATACTTAAGATGTTATATTCTGTTTTTATTAGATCTTAAGTGGGTTTCAAAACTTCATGTCTGCAAATTAAGGTGACTCAACATTGATGTTTTTAGGCGGTAAAGTTTAGAAAATGGATAGCTTAAGACAAAGAATTTGATAAACTGGAAATACATTTTAAAAATAGCAGAAACTTAAATTGGGGATGAACTCTTTAACTATATATACATGCAACTTTAAGTGAGTTTCAACCTGTGTGTGTATTGATTCAAATAACCACAATCTATGTTTCAAATATTGATCTCTGAAAGTGGTTAAAGGGGGAATTTGAGTGTTGATATAACCTAATATGGTGATACCAATACAGCAACAACAAATAAGTGAGTAAAACACTTATTTTTCCTATCCAGTTTAAAGTTTACATACATATATAGGATTCAATATACTCAATAGCTGTTGAGATCTCATAACGCCATGGATATATGGTGTGTTGGCTTGAATGAACGTCGGTAGGAAATTAAAATATGGCTTAGAGTTAAACAAGGGAATATGTATACATCTCCTGTTACTTCAAAATGCTAAAATCAAATGCCAAGCATGAATTAGGACTGGGTTTAAACCTGGAATTTGTTTGATGATGTATTTTCTAAAAATTTCATCATAAAATTTAGGAGTTTAGACTAGAATAGGGTTTAGTGTGTTTTTGGAAAGGGTCGTCTTTGGGGAAGGACTGCACTATCATGGTGATAGTTCAACGTTGTGCACCAGGGGGAAATTGTAGAGGAATCTATCGGCAAGCTCGAGGTTAATTCTGGAGATGATCGGTTGATCATAGTGGCGAAGCAAGGCGGAATTGGGTAAAGACAATTTCAGTGAACTGTCGATAGAAGTTCCATATTTTGATTTACTCAATTAGAGAAAATACTGATGGAAGGAATGGATTCAGGCCTTGGTTTCTGGTTTGTGGTGATAGTCGTAGAGGTGAGGTGGTCGAGGAGGAGAACGTGCAGGTGTACAGTGCACGCTGTGCACTGAAGTGACGAAGAACATAATAGGGAAAGTGAGAAAGAACAATGAGAGGGAGAGGAAAGGATGATCACTGATTCACCCTAAACAATGGTTATGTGTGCAATACAAATTTTTAAATTAAATGAGCATTGTTTTCTTTCTGTTTACAACAAAATCTGTGTTAAACTCGTTTCGTTTTACTTTTATAATATTCTCCATCCCACCATGCAAGGAGGACCAGTTCTCTTATTTTAAACACGTCATTTAAAAAAAACAATCGCTTGGAAGTTGCTAAAGGGGATGAGGAAGTCCGCGCATTACTTAATACATGGATACACCAGTGTACCAGCCTGGATTCTGAGAGGATGAATCATGACACTGGATGTTCGCATTGGACATTTGCATGAAAAAGGAAGCTGGAACAATATCTGTTTGATTTGATGCATGCGAAGTGGCGCATCAACTACTGCACAAATTTGTGTAATGACCTTATTGAAGAAAAGTGGATCCATGAAGGATAGAAATGAAGAAGACTTGTGCAAACTGGGCTGATACGAAAGTAAGTAGAAAAATAAAATAATAAAAATGAACAAAAATAAAAGAGTAGCTAGGATGAGTGTGTAAATGCATAAGGGGATGCATTTTATAACTGGCGCAAGAAAGTTGCCAGGAAGTGTGCGTGGGTATGGTGCCCAAATGGGCTTTGGGCCATGGGCCTGGAGAGGGTAGGGAAGAGTAATATGTTTGTTTTAGACATGTATTTACTTTTGAATGTGTAAACAAAAGAAGGATGGGGATGTGTTGGCATGCAAGAAATAGGATAGGAAATGGACTGTTGGGCCAATCCCATGAAATTGGGCTTTGGGCCTGAAATTTATAAATTAAATAATGTTGGTAACTTCCTTTTTATAAATTTAGACATTGTATATATGAAATCAAAGAAGTGTACATTCACTTGGGAAATGACAAATTAAATTGAGGGTATGTGGGTGCAAATGGAACGGTAATGAATCCTGGAAATTCATGTTATTAAATTTAATTAATTTTAAATTTGATTCTAATAAAGGAAAGAAAATATATAAATAGAAATAGCTAGAAAGGATCGGAAGACTACTGGATTAGTTCGATGTTGCAAATAGGGCATCTTCGTCTAACCTTAAGTTCAAATCTCTGATGTATATTTATATACAGTCTATTAAAACAGAATAAATATTGTAAATCAATGTACTTAAGTTCCAAAAGGATTGAATAATATGATGTGAAATAAATTTTTATCCCAGATCAATTATTTTCAAAATGTTATCAATTTTGAAATTTAAAATCATTGTTGAGTGTTATTGCGATGAATGATTGTTGTTAATTGTTTGTTATGCTATGAAGGGATCAATCGAATCTAGAATAGTTAAAATAAACATTGACATATTTTATGTTAATTGTCTTGCTCTAATTTCTGTCCTAAGTTAGAAACGAGATTGTATAAGTTAAATTAATCTGGATAGACATGCCATGGAAATTATATTAAACATTAAATAATTGTATAAATGTTTTACTCATTTACACTATTTAAATTTGATAGTTAAAACACTGACTATCAAACAAATATTCCTCACGTGTTAGTTCGAAGAGACCAGGATGGGAACTGGACCCAAAACCAATTCGAACCGACTTTACGTAAACTAACGTGTAGGGACGATCATACAATTTGAAGAGTGGAAGGCTGTAGATCTTCATGAGCGGAAGAACTACTTGTTGAATTTCTCTGGTTAGCTCCCAGAGATATTTCAGCAGTGATTCTATCGTAATTGAAATCTTCGGATTTGCAAAGACTAATCGCTACTGATCCATGGGGGTGATTCCTATATTGGATGCACTAAGAGAGTACCTTCAGTTCATCCTGTTCCTGGATGACTTGTATGGACGAATGTCTGACAGACTATTTCTTAAGAGTCACGTACATTGATTTTTACAAACATACTTCTGTTGGTGGTGCTAACACCCAGAGTATTTTTGTGGATGTCAATTAGTGATTTGATGGATCTGACAATGTAGCATTCAAAGTAAATGGTGACCAGATGTTTGAGCCCAACCGTTGGTGATATACATTCGATACACTCAAGCGAAATGAGTGGTCGGTCATGTGTGGGCCGGGTTGCAAGACGTTCTTGTTGAACCCAGTGTGTTCCCCTCTAGAGACACACTATCAGCAGGTGGTTCCATACCTTGTCATAGTCGGAATCCAATCTCCAATAAGCGCCCGTGGTTTTGACTGTATATTATATATGTGGAGCGTGAGATGCAAGCGTTCTGCTAGATTGATATTTATTTGTATTTTGACATTATTATAATATCAGATAAGATATGATTTCAAAAATGTTTTGGGTTATCATTTTACTCTCGTTTTTGACTAAATTAAGAGCGTAAGGTAAAAATAATCCGTATTTATATGTGGATCGGTCTTACGATTATCATTTATTTCAAAAGGGTTTTTGAATGTTAAATCAAGCTATTTAAAATCTTTACTCACACCAGTCCCATGACTGACCCAGAGTTTATTTTTCTGTCTTTTCCTTAAACTCTTGGGTGCCCAAATTTGTACGGGCAGTCAAGGGGTTTCAGGATTTTACAGATTCACTTGAAGAAGCTTGGAGCAGGAGACTTCAACATGAGATATATAGAGTTATTTTTGCTATGTTGTGTATGAGTTGTACTCTGATGATGTGTGTAAGTACAAATACTAGTTTGTATTTCAAGTATTGTTATATAATATATTTTATTCAGTTCTGCTGTGAGATTCGTGACACTCTGATTTTGTTATGTTTCGTTTTCTTTTTCTTCTATTCTAACTTTCTTTCTTTCTATTTCTCACCCTCTAACTTCTTTCTATTAACAATCTGTTAGTTTTGGTTTTAGTTGATATGTGATACAAGATATGTATTAGTATCGATGATCAGGGTCGAAACTTTTCGGGTCATTACACATAATGAATATTCAGCCACCTATGCTTCTACTTCTGAATAAGGTCAACAGAAAGTCACTACAAATCTTAAAAGGTAGGAAAACCAAAATTAGAGAGCAAACTAACCAACAAGGGCTTATGGTAGAGGTAGGTGGAACAATAATAATAGAGTAAAATGCCAGATTTGTGAAAAATTTGGACATGTGGCAAGCATATGTTATTTCAGATTCAACTCAGAGTTTAATGTGGTACAACATAATCAAGCAAATCAAAGCGGTCCTGATAACATGTTGCAATTAAACAATCAAAACAAAAGCAACAATGACAACACAAGAATGTAGACTGGAAATAATGATGATGTTATCAGAACTGAAGAAATCAATACTGAAGAATGATTTCCAGATTCTGGTTTAACTAACCACATTACCAAAAACTTACAAAATATGAATTTTGGAAATAAATGTTATTCAGGTACGCAAGCTTTACATTTAAGTAATGGTGAAGTTGTTAATATTTCTCATATTGGCCATGGTACTATAACAGGTAAAAGGAAAGTCTATTTGAACAATCTTTTAAGAGTGATAAATATTAAAAAAAAAATGTTGAGCGCATTACAGTTTGCCAATGACAATAATGTATACTTCGAGTTTCACCCTAAATTTTGCCTTGTAAAAGACTTACTCAATCAAGAAATATTATTACAGGGTAAATTGGATAAGGGGTTATACAAACTCAACAACTTGAAGTCAAGAAATTGTTCAAGAAATTCTTCATATGATGAAAAATGGTGTAACAATGCTAATATTAGTGACAAAAATAATTTGAATATGCTTGACATATGGCATTGTAAACTGGATCACCTTAGTTTTAATATTGTAAAAATGATATTGAATGAAAATAATACTTCTTACGATAGTTTACTTGTTCCACATATATGCACACATTGTCAGCTTGGCAAAAACCGTTATTTACCCTTTAATAATTATGAAAACGTATACAAAAATCCACTTGAGTTGATAACAACTAACATGTGGGGACCAACACCAATCAACTCATCCAAGGACACAAGTATTATCTGTCTATTGTTGATGCATATACTAGATATATATGGATATATTTCCTCAAAGCAAAATATGAAACTAGTGATGTTATTATTCATTTTATTACCCAGACTAAAAATTTATTGAAACATTGTGTTAAGATGATGCAAATTGATGGTGGTATATAATTTAAGCCTCTTAAAATTTTCTTTAATAAAAGGGGATTTTTCACAGAATAATATGTGAACACACATCAGAATAGAATGGGATGGTTGAAAGAAAACACAGACATATAGTGGAAACAAGGCTCGCACTTTTGTTGCAAGCATCATTACCCATGAAGTATTGGCCTAATGCTTTTGACGCTACTGTATATCTTATTAATAAGTTGCCTACTAAAGTTCTCAAACATATTAGCCCACTTGAAAAACATTATGCTAATAAACCAGATCACAAATAACTAAAACCTTCTGGATGTTTGCGTTTTCCATGCCTAAGGCCTTACAATAAGCAGAAATTGAATCTGAAGTCAAGTCCTTGTACCTTCTTAGGTTATACTAATAATAATAAAAAGTACAAATGACTTAACAACATAGGTAAATTATTTGTGTCTAGATGTGTTATTTTTAATGAACATGTTTTTCCTCTTACTGAGAAGAAAATCAGCAAGAATCAACATAGTCCAAATAATGCCATAGTGATATTGCCTGTGACGATCCCAAAATCCGAGGGGTGGTATTAAGGATAATCATTAGGAAATAACACATTAATCATCATAGCAGAGTACAGATAATAGCAGAGACAATAAATAGAATAAATTTTACATGGATATGACAGCGGAATCACAACATGTAGGAATATCAGAATAGCATAACGTGGGATATAACTTAGTAAATGAAAGGAAAGTGATCAGTCATCATCGCCAGAGGCGGAATACATACATGCAGTGAGACATAATAAGGGTATCAGTCTACATCGCCGGAGGCGGAATACATATACATATAATAAGGAATGCGGAAAATAAATCAGTCTGCATCGCCCGTGGCGGAATCATAATATAAGTATAGTAATGGAGGAAAATGTCAAAGTCGTCTCTGTGAAGTCAGCCTCGCCATGAGCCAAAAATGCACCCTATGCAGCAGTGCAGAGCCAAAAACAACCTGTCACCTGTATACTAGGCTGCCCGTGTGAAAATAAGGGCACCCGCGTTTGCAAAGTGAAACAAACAACGAGTCAGTCATGGGGACTGGTATGAGGAATCTATTTAACAGTTTAACAATAGTAATAAGCAAATCATAGGACCACGCCACTTTCGCGGAACGGGTTTACTCCAGTGATTGCTAGTGCATTTAAAACAAAGTAAATTCTTTTTAAAACAACGCAATGCTTTTTGAAAGAATGAAGCCAGTATAAGACTCAGGTCCCATCATACAATGCAACGCAAGCCGGAGGATAGAGTTTTACCTTATAAGGCCCAAATATGCTTGATACGTATAAAGCAAAATCAATTGATATTATTACTAGTGCATATATGTTTCAAAAGCGAATAACATCATAAATATCAAACATAGGCGGCATAGCTACCATCTACTATGTCACCATACTAGTTCTACAATCAAGTCCGTTATTTCGTATTGGGAATTGGATTTCCGTCATGAGTCGAGGCAAGGGGCAAGCTCCTCTCCGCTTCGAGACACTCTAGCAAATGCCTCGGGACTACACACTCTGGGCAACCCCTGGATGCGGCTGGGCCGGTCCTCACTTACGTTAGAGGATTAATTATGCCTGAACACACGTTTCCCGGTCCTTACAGACCTATAATCGAGGCGCCTCGCATTCCAACAACCACAAAGGTGAAAAGTAGATATATATGTCAGGGCTGGTAAGTCACTGACACCACCATAGCTAGAAAGAAGCGTCGTGCTCTCCCAGCGGTCCGTATCCCGTTTTTAACTCATACCAGGGTGTGAGGTTCGCGAATCTACGAAATACACAAAGCTAGGCCACGTAGACCTTGCTTTGATCATCATCCACAAGACTTTGCTTTGCAACAGAAGCCTTGATCACAGCATCTTGGCATGCCACATATGCAGTCCACTCCATACGATTGATTTCCATCGATATATAACCTCTAAGCTCGTACGTCTCAGAGAAGGGCGTTAAGCAAAAGAATAAATTCTCCGCCGCCAAACAGATATATATTTAACAGAGATCAATCAATATAGAACAAAATCCAATGTCAGATACACAGTCCATTTACAAGTCCGTTCTGGGTCTGAACGAAACCGGAGGCGTCAATTCCTCGCAAATCCGTCCAATCAACACATACGTTCAGACGGTTACTACTTCCGCCCCTTTCCGGTAGCTACTCTGGTCAGGAACCTCAGTAGCGCCCATCCAACCGATACGAAGATCGTCGGTCTTGAATCGTCTTTGCATTTTCCAATTCGAATCGCTCGATAAATTATTTGAAATGAGGGTTAGCTCGGCCTTTTCAAATAATTCACGTCATTAGAAATTAAATCGATTTCTTTTTTATGGTTATATTATTCGACATCCATCTTTCGGTTCTTTAGTGTTATTTTCATGTCATACCCATACAACCATCAAATATCAAACAATTCAAGTCCATTTGGTTTATTCTCAATCAATATTGCTTATAATATTTTATAACGATTTTTCGCCATTTTTATTTATTTAAAAATGGCCATATTTAATTAAACGACGTTTCAGGTCGTGCCGTGGCACTGGCGCTGTTTTTCCCCTAATTTGTTTTACACATATCGAAAAATCTAACCGTTGGATTTCTGCAAAGTCTATATCAGTGGGAAGATATTCCCAAAGTGAACCCAACGGTTCCAGTTTCGTGAGAATCCGACGGTCGGATCTTCCACACTAGTCGTTTGAAGTTACGGTTTCAAAATTCGAACTGCAGCATCGTTATTCGATTAAATTTAATTATATTTATATTTATATATAAATATAAACGATTCTGGCGCTGTTTTTCTTCAGATTTGAATTAAACATTCCGAACAACCCAACCGTTGGATTTCTACAAGGTTGGTGCCGTTGGAAAGATATTTCCAAGGCGAACCCAGCGGTTGCGGTTTCGGGAAGATCCGATGGTCGGATTTCTCGTACTAATCGTTTCAAATTACGATTCCGAAACGCGAACTGCACGGCCTCTATTCCTTTTAATTATATTTATATTTATATATATAAATATAGTTCATTCTATAATTTCAACTATAGTTCATTTTATATTTTCAACTTCGTTTTCACTTCAAATATTTCACTAACGCCTTAATATTTCGAAAAATTTCGCCATAACCTCCTTTGTACGGGGAGGGGTTTGGAAATTTATTGGGCCGTATTAGGTACCCAATAAATCCTAAAAAGCATTCACATATTTATAGTGATATATTCTGGTGTTTACGGGGGAGCATGTACTGATAATCACTCCAGAGAATAAATTCCCGTCACCCCGTTTCCGTATGGAAATAAATAGTCCATGTGCCGTATCTAATAGCTAGAGCGACGTGATTATTGTCAACTCCAGACCCGTGTGGGTTTTTTATTAATCTGGCAATTTATCGTTATAATTTATATAGTCCATATCAGTCATCAGTTCAACCTGTAATATATAGTCATCGCCATACAAGCCTCTTGCTTATATGGTAAATCTTCCACCTCGTCACACAAGCTCCAGTTGCTTATGTGGAATATGATGAAGTATGCCTATCATCAAGAAGTATGCCATGTAGTGTAGTTCAAAATTAATTGTTACTATCCTATGGCGTTATTTATTATTTCACACAGAAAAACCAGCACTCCGCATCCAATGGCAATCACAGGAGTTGATATATAAATAAAATTGCGCAGCCAACTCATCAAGGTTTACCTATTTGTCGGGCACGCAAATAATTTCTTTACTCTACAGCTAATCCATTTTTCCTGTTCAACACATGTATATATATGCAGAACAAAGCTAATAATAATATTTCTAGCAAACTATTATTTATTTCAACACGTGTGTATTTTTAACTAAGCGTATACATGATAAAAGGAATATTTTTATCATCAAAAATATTTATTCGACACGTGTGTGTTTTTAACTACGCGTATACATGATAAAAGGAATATTTTTATCATCAAAAATATTTATTCGACACGTGTGTATTTTTAACACTTCATATTCACTATAAAATATAGTTTTCATTGTCGATTAATTTTATTTTTAAAAGATGATAACATTCAACACATGAACTTCAACTCAACGAATGAATTGCAATTCAACACATGAATATTCTATATAGTTTGTATATATATATATAAAAATGTGATTTTTATCGCTAAAGCCATTTGTTTAAATTCAAATAATATTCAACACATGAATTTCAACTCAACGAATGAATTGCAACTCAACACATGAATATTCTATATAGTTTGTATATATATAAAAATGTGATTTTTATCGCTAAAGCCATTTGTTTAAATTCAAATAATATTCAACACATGAATTTCAACTCAACGAATGAATTGCAACTCAACACATGAATATTCGATATAGTTTATATATAAAAATGTGATTTTATTGCTAAAGCCATTTGTTTAAATTCAAATAATATTCAACACATGAATTTCAACTCAACGAATGAATTGCAACTCAACACATGAATATTCGATATAGTTTATATATAAAAATGTGATTTTATCGCTAAAGCCATTTGTTTAAATTCAAATAATATTCAACACATGAATTTCAACTCAACGAATGAATTGCAACTCAACACATGAATATTCGATATAGTTTATATATAAAAATGTGATTTTATCGCTAAAGCCATTTGTTGAAATTCAAATAATATTCAACACATGAATTTTTCAGAAAAAATCGGCAGCATAACGGCAGGGTAGTTAAAACCGGGACCGTCCCTAGTACGGCTCCTCGCTCTACCTTAAAACCTCGCGGTTTTTGACAATGGGGATCATGCATCTAGTTTGCACGCAGGCGGCATGTTTTATTTTCAATTCCACAATCCTATTCTATTTTGTTTCAACCACAAGAGGGTATTTTCCAACCACAAAGGTATTTTTCAACCATAAAGGTATCTTTCAACCATAATATCAACCACAAACAATTATTTCCAACCATTCGTCATACCATATAATAACACGTCAAACACAAGCAATAAATATCGTCCATGGTCTGTGGACGAGGAGAGTATATATATATATAATATAATAATTCACTTGCATTTCATCACAATTCAAAGCATATATGTTTCATACAACGCTTGTATAATTTATACCTCGCTTGTAAAGACCCGCAAATTCCCGCCCTTTGAATCGACCATAAACCACACAGGCCTGACCCAAAAAGTGAAAATCTACGAATACTTTAACTTTGGGCATACAACATATTAAAACAACAACAGGAGACTTTTATAACATATCATCATATAATGTTACATCAGAGTACAGAATATACATATCAGAGTACATTGGAATATAATTACAGCGGAAGATAAATACAATAAAAAAAGTAATATATTGCAGCGGAAGAAACACAGCGGAAGACTCTCTATCTCTGAACACAGCTTTAAGCTTCAACCCAGAATCATGTTTAATATATCTGCAAAAATAGCTACTCGACTGCCCGTGTGGAAAATATGGGCACCCGAGTTTGCCAGTGGACAAACTACAGGTCAGTCATGGGACTGGTGTGAGAATTCTACTTAACCTCTATAATATAATAAGGTTAATCACAGGACCACGCCACCTTCGCGGAACGGGTTTTCTCCTATGGATTGCCAGTGCATGACTAAAGTAAATCGTCAAAATAACGCAATGCTTTTTTTTAGAAAAATGAAACCATTATAAGACCCAAATCCCATCACACAATGCAACGCAAACCGGAGGATAGGGTTTTACCTTATAATGATCAAAAGATGCTTGATACGATAAACACGGTATTATATAATAATAGTGTGCAACCAATTTGAAATACATCAAAGTAAATGTATCAATCCTAGACGGCATGAGTGCCCCATCCCACTATGTCGCCATATATAGGTATACAATCAAAACCGCGTGATGCCATATTGGAAATTTGGGTTTCCATCTGAGTCAAGGCTAGGGAGGAGATCCTTACCGATTCGAGACACTCTAGCAATGCCTCAGGATTGGTACTCTGTCCAACCCTTGGATCCTGCAGGGCCGGTCCATACGTTAACGCTTAATGGATTGGCAATTCCTGAACACACGCTTCCCGGTCCTTTTGGACCTATAATACGGCCAGTGGCGACCGCATAAACCGAGGCCTCGAAAAATCCAACAACCACAATGAATAAATGCCAGCGCTGGTAGGTCCCTGGCACCACTCTAGCTAGAAAGAAACGTGCGCACTCCCTGCGTTCCCTTCTCCCGTTTTAGACTCTACCGGGCTGTGAGGCTCGTGAGGTCACGTCATACACAAAGCTATGCCTAAATAGACTATGCTTTGATCATCCCACAAGACTCTGCTTTGCAACAATAAGCCTTGATCAAGTGCAACTTGGCATACCACATCAACAACTCATATCATGCGATCGATAACTATTTAACATACAAAAGGGTGTTAAGCAAGAGAATAAATCCTCCGCCACCATGCATTTATATATTAAATAAAAACCAATTTAATTACATGAAATAAATTTCAATGTCAGGCATGCTATCCATTTACAAGTCCGTTCTGGGTCTGAACGAAACAACGTATCCGTCGATCTCCAGTACGTCTGGAAGATCATCACTTTTTACCTTGCCTTGGGGGATCCGTCCCAATTCAAGATATCAGTCACCATCAACCAAACGATGTGAAGCTCTCCAGTCTTCAGTCACCTTCTTCATCTTCGACTCTTGATCGTCGTGATGATTATTCAGAATGGGTTAGACCCGGTCTTCCTGAATAACTCGCGTATTCGTAATTAAAATCAACCATACGCCACATTCCAACTTTGAATATCCTTTTAAATAAAAATTATTATTTATGTTAAAAGGTCCTCATTAATTTTATCAAAGATAAAATAAATTACATTTTAATCTTTCTAAAAAGATTATTAATATTCCAATTTTGATTTAATTTATAAAATAGATTTATAAATTTCTAATAGTAATTTCAATGTAAATTGGATTAAAGGATAAATGTTATTTAAAACATCGTCCACTACAAATCCAATTCACATATCAATCACCAACCATAATTGTTAAGATCTAATAATCTTAAATAAAAGGTCTATCTTAAAGATATTAATTCATTACTATATAAAAAAAAACATTTTAAAATAATCAATAAAATATTCTATATATAAAAGATTCTGAATGTAAAATATACTTTATAATACAAAATCTTTTATTTTACAAAAATCCTTTTATTATATAAAAATTCTTTATTTAAAAAGAAATTCTGCATTGGAATGCAACTCAACCATGTACCATATAATTTGGGTCATATGGGTTTCATACATTTCATGTATAGGGTAATAATAGGAAATAATCCTCAATCCATCCATTAACAACCAGAGTGACAATGTCAACTGTGTGAGCATTAAAATAAAACAATAACGCTCATCGCAGCCTGTCGATCAATCGATAGACATATAATTAAACATTGGGATTTGTGTCAGTCAACTATCGTCCCAATACCCGTGTGGGGTTTTCATCCAACAAACAAATAATAAATTATTTGTGCACTTGGGCGATGTGTAAAAATAATCGTTCCAATCACATAAACAAGTCGGATGACTTGTAAATGGAAGTGTAATATTCAATTTTGAATATACTAACATCACTTTTAACACATCAAAATACAACATCACAGGCAAATATTTCAATACTCTTTATTATGAACATATGACAATAAAAATCGTGACTTTTATTTATTTACCAAAAATGCATATTTTTGGTCTCATTCATTTTAATGACAAAATGAATATTTGACTTCATTATTTTTAATGTATAAAAATATACATCCTTAATTCATTCTCTTTAATGTATGAAAACATACATTTTAAATCCATTCTTTTTTTTTCACATAAACAAATATGATGATTTTGTTTCTTAACCTCTAATGCAACAAAATGAGAATTTTGTCTAATCTTTTTCAATGAATAAAGATGTCTATTTTTACTTCATTCATTTTAATGTGCCAAAAATGTCCATTTGTCTAATTCACTTTTAATAAACAAAAATGAGTATTTTGTTTTAATCTCTTTTCTTATGCATAAAAAAAAATGTTTATTTTTAATTTATTCTTTTTTAATGACACCAAGTGTTCATTTCTAATTAACCCTTTTTAATGTATAGAAAGGTTCATTTTCTAATTTTGACATGTTAACTCAAAATGACAATTTAAATTCACTAATCAAGTCTTGACAAGAATGTTGTTCTTTTTCATTTACAATAGAAGATGAAAATAAAAAGAATTCATATGTCTTGTTCTTTTATTTACCATAGAAATACCAATAAAATGATCAACATATTCTGGTCTTTTCATTTACAAAGAAGTTGTAAATAAAGTGGTCCTCATATTTTTACTCTTTTCATTTACAATAGGAGTTGTAAATAAATGATTCTCGTGTTCCTGTTCTTTTTATTTTCTATCGCACCAAAAATGTCGATAAAAATGAATCACTAACATTGTCTATTTTTATCGCACCAAGAATGTCGATAAAAAATGAATCACTAACATTGTCTATTTTTATCGCACCAAGAATGTCGATAAAAATGAATCACTAACATTGTCTATTTTTATCGCACCCAAAATGTCGATAAAAATGAATCACTAACATTGTCTATTTTTATCGCACCCAAAATGTCGATAAAAATGAATCACTAACATTGTCTATTTTTATCGCACCCAAAATGTCGATAAAAATGAATCACTAACATTGTCTATTTTTATCGCACTAAAAATGTCGATAAAAATGAATCACTAACATTGTCTATTTCTATCGCACTAAAAATGTCGATAAAAATGACAACATTAACCATTCTATTTTCACCGCGTTCAAAATGACGATAAAATATTCAACATTAACCATTCTATTTTTACCGCATTCAAAATGACGATAAAATATTCAACATTAACAATTCTATTTTTACCTACTATAGAAAATGTAAATAAATATATTTCTAAATTCTATTCTTTTTATTTACAATTGGAAAGGTAAATAAGAAATTCACATATTTTGTTCTTCTCATTTACAATAAAAAAAATGTAAATAAAATGATTCATATATTTTGTTCTTTTGATTTTACATTTGAAAATGTAAATATAATGATTCACACATTTATCCTTTTCATTTACAATAGAAAATGAAAATAAAAAAAATGATTCACAAATTTTGTTCTTTTTCTTTTACAATAGAAAATGTAAATAAAAGATTCACATTATTTAGTTCCTTTTTCATTTACAAAAGAAAATGTAAATAAAAGGATTCTCATTATTTCATTCTTCTTATTTACATAACTGGTTAACATATTTTACTCTTTCTCTTTTACAAAGAAAATGTAAACAAAGTGATTAACATGTTTTACTCTTTCTCTTTTACAAAGAAAATGTAAACAAAAACCGTTCACACATTATGTCCTCCTTTGGTTTCCATATAAAATGTAAACAATATGATTTACCCATTATGTTCTCTTTTGTTTTACATATAAATGTAAATAAAAATAATTCACAAATTATGTTCTCTTTTGGTTTACATAGAAAAATGATTTTCTTTATATTTCTGTTCATTTATTTACAAAAGAAATGTAAACAAAATGACTAACAAAACTTTATTTCTTTTCTTTCACTATATAAACATCAATAATGTGAATAACATATTTTTGGTCTTATCATTTACAAAGGAAGGTGTAAAAAAAAAAAAAAAAAAAAAAAAAAAAAAAAAACCTATTTTGTAATGTAAAAATATGACCTTTTCTATTTTACAATGTAAAAATGATAACCCCTCTATTTTAAATATAAAAAGATCCTCTTTTTATTTTTATCGTCAAAATTACATCTTTTGTTTTCAATATAAAAGATTGTCTTTTTATTTTAAAACATAAAAATATTGTCTCATTATTTTCAACATAAAAAGATTTAGCTTTTTTTTTATTATAATCAAAAACAAAGTTGTAATTTTTGTAACCAAAATCAAAGTTGTAATCTTTGCAAACAAAAGCAAAGTTGTAATCTTTGTTAACAAAAGCAAAGTTTAAATTTTTATAAAGTTTTAATCTTTATAAATAAAAATAAAAGGTTTCATGTTTTATAAATAAAACAAAGATTCATTTTATACAAACAAAAAAAACAAAGATTCATTTTAAAGATCGAATCTTTATTAATGTTATTCATTTCAAAATAAAAATCAAAACTTTGATTTGTAAATCATGATAAAAGATTAAAATTTTATCTATAAATCAGAACAAAAGAAAAAAAAAATTATTCTTTTCATTTACCATAGAAAATGTAAATAAAAACGTATTTTCTAAATTTGTCCTTTTATTTACAAAAGAAATGTAAATAAAAACTTGTTTTCTAAATGTGTTCATTTATTTACAAAGAAATGTAAATAAAAACTTGTTCTTTTATATTTGTTCTTTTATTAATAACAGAAATGTAAATAAAAACTCTTTTTTTTTTAGGACAAAAAGAAATTCATTTGTGTACATGTTCTAAAAATAAAAGAGGATTTTATTTGTTTTACAAGTTCTAATCCAATCTTAACATATATATATATATATATATATATATATATACTGAATAAAATATGTTATGATCTCATTTTAGATCCCATTTCTCCAACCGCAAATAAGATATATATAAATCCAAGCGGATTTGCAAATCATGTACAACAATCATTCAACAAACAACAATTATCACTCCAAACAACACCCAACATTTCAGGTCAGAATTAAACGATCAAACAATTATTTTTAATGCAAGAAAATAATTTATAATTAATTAAACAAATAAAATTAGAATCCTCACATTGAATTTTTTGGCCAAAATTTTACTGTCTCCTTTTCAGCTACGGTCTGCGCCATCGCGAAGCTCTTAATTTTTTGATTCCAACGCAATTTACGGTTCGTCAAACGGACCTCGTATGAAAGAGTTATGAATTTTTAAAGATCGGGTAATTAAATAATTAATTAATATTCGTGAAAATACCTAAAAATTTCACTGTCTCAGAATTGGACAAAATCAGTGTCCACGCGTCCATCTCGTCGCCACGATCCCAACGCACCTGAAATCGTCGATTTTCGACTTCGTATGAGTGAGTTATGCAATTTCAAAGTTCTGGAAATTAATTAAATAATTTAAAAATAAAATAGAAAATACCCTCAGCCCATTGACCGAAAAACACTGTTCACCGCCGAACTTTGACCGCACTTTGCCGCTGCCTCAGGCCACCTGACGCCACGGGACCACCGCCAATGTCTTCGTCTTGGCGAGACGCACCACCACCAGAAAGAGCCGCCCCTAAAGCTTCTCCGATCATCGGGAAATCGCCTAGAAATGATTTCGCCTCGCGGGTCCCACAGGCCGCCTCACACCTCCAAACGGCCTGAAATTTTCTGAGCATCTTCGTCTTGCGTAGACGAAGAACTTCCGTGTTCGTGACTTCGTCCAATTCTTCCTCGATTCACGGGAATTTCTTGATTTACGTTTTGAGCTTCTGAATTTCGAAAACAGCGAGCTTTAAGACGAGATTCCGGCGAATCCGAGCGTTGTTTGACAAAACCGACTACACCATTAGCTTCGTATCGTCGAGACCTTCGAGAGGACATATAATTTGCTATGGTTTGAAGAGATTTTATTTTGACAAATTTTAGAGGAAAAGAGAGCCGCCATGGAAATTGAGAAAAATGATGGAAAAGAGAAGTGGCTGCTGTGCATTTCGAATTTCAGCCCTAAATTCTGAGGAAAAAGATAATATACACTATGGGTTTAATTTTGGTTTGGGCCCAAATATCATTACGTGCCCAATTACTCAATTTTCAACTGTTTTCTTCAATTCAGAAATTCTTATAAATACATGCGAATTTCAAAATTAATAAATTTTTAAACATAATTATTTCAGGTCATTACGAACCCAACGAACCTGATTTCGTAATTTTCCGATTCCGTATGAATTTATTATAAATTTCCGAAGTCTAAAAATAGGCTGTATTTCCACTGTTAAAATTATACAGGCCACAAAATAATTCCAAAAATTATAAATTTTAGTATTTAACCTTAATTTAATATTCCGAATCCATAGAAACTGGTTTCGTCGAATTCGGAGTTCGTTTGCAAAAATTCAATTTTTCAGGTGTATATTTTAATATTTAAAAAATACCAAAAATAGTGGAATTTTTCCGAAACTCAAAAATATAAGTTCTTATAGTCATTTTTATATGTAAACAACATTCTAAAACCAATGGAGATGGTTTCGGGTCCTAATTCCTTATTCTGCAAAATGTAGCATTTTGGCCCTTATAAATTTCATAGCGACCTTTCTAAATATTGAATTTGCCATAACTTTTGATTCCCGTTATGAAATTTCGATTTTTCGGATTCGTTGGAAAGATATTTTTAAATAGATTCTAATATTTTTTGTTTCACTAAAATCCGTTAAATTCTGCATCCTGTACGGTCAGTCAAAGTTCAAGTTTGACTTTTCAAACTACCGCGTTATTTCTAACTCTTTTGTTAATTAAAATTAAATCATTCATTCTAACTTCGATTTAAATCAAATTTGTGATCATTATTATTTAAAATAGATTATTTAAAATATCAAGACTTATTAAAATCACTTAAAATAAATTTTTAAATAGGCCCCAAAATTCCGGGTTGTTACAATCGCCCCCACTTAAAAACTTTTCGTCCTCGAAAAGGAACGTAGCTAAAAAAATTGTAAAATTAACTATCTTAATTTTAAATTTTAATGGTAGATTATCTTTTCAAAATATATATAACTTTATATATATATAAAAATCATATTTCAAAGAATAGATTATAAATATCAAAAATACGCTAATTATAAATTTGTAACTCTGAACTCGTTCTAGGGCATTACTAACCCCATCTCTAATGAGTTTACTCATTCTAGGATACTACTAATCCTATCTCTAATGAGTATTCTTATTGGACATTACTAATCCAATCTCTGATGAGTCTTTTGTTCAGTTCTAATGAGTTGTACCCCAAAGATTTGAGCTAACCAGAGCTCTGATACCAACTGTAAAGACCCGCAAATTCCCGCCCTTTGAATCGACCATAAACCACACAGGCCTGACCCAAAAAGTGAAAATCTACGAATACTTTAACTTTGGGCATACAACATATTAAAACAACAACAGGAGACTTTTATAACATATCATCATATAATGTTACATCAGAGTACAGAATATACATATCAGAGTACATTGGAATATAATTACAGCGGAAGATAAATACAATAAAAAAAGTAATATATTGCAGCGGAAGAAACACAGCGGAAGACTCTCTATCTCTGAACACAGCTTTAAGCTTCAACCCAGAATCATGTTTAATATATCTGCAAAAATAGCTACTCGACTGCCCGTGTGGAAAATATGGGCACCCGAGTTTGCCAGTGGACAAACTACAGGTCAGTCATGGGACTGGTGTGAGAATTCTACTTAACCTCTATAATATAATAAGGTTAATCACAGGACCACGCCACCTTCGCGGAACGGGTTTTCTCCTATGGATTGCCAGTGCATGACTAAAGTAAATCGTCAAAATAACGCAATGCTTTTTTTTAGAAAAATGAAACCATTATAAGACCCAAATCCCATCACACAATGCAACGCAAACCGGAGGATAGGGTTTTACCTTATAATGATCAAAAGATGCTTGATACGATAAACACGGTATTATATAATAATAGTGTGCAACCAATTTGAAATACATCAAAGTAAATGTATCAATCCTAGACGGCATGAGTGCCCCATCCCACTATGTCGCCATATATAGGTATACAATCAAAACCGCGTGATGTCGTATTGGAAATTTGGGTTTCCATCTGAGTCAAGGCTAGGGAGGAGATCCTTACCGATTCGAGACACTCTAGCAATGCCCCAGGATTGGTACTCTGTCCAACCCTTGGATCCTGCAGGGCCGGTCCATACGTTAACGCTTAATGGATTGGCAATTCCTGAACACACGCTTCCCGGTCCTTTTGGACCTATAATACGGCCAGTGGCGACCGCATAAACCGAGGCCTCGAAAAATCCAACAACCACAATGAATAAATGCCAGCGCTGGTAGGTCCCTGGCACCACTCTAGCTAGAAAGAAACGTGCGCACTCCCTGCGTTCCCTTCTCCCGTTTTAGACTCTACCGGGCTGTGAGGCTCGTGAGGTCACGTCATACACAAAGCTATGCCTAAATAGACTATGCTTTGATCATCCCACAAGACTCTGCTTTGCAACAATAAGCCTTGATCAAGTGCAACTTGGCATACCACATCAACAACTCATATCATGCGATCGATAACTATTTAACATACAAAAGGGTGTTAAGCAAGAGAATAAATCCTCCGCCACCATGCATTTATATATTAAATAAAAACCAATTTAATTACATGAAATAAATTTCAATGTCAGGCATGCTATCCATTTACAAGTCCGTTCTGGGTCTGAACGAAACAACGTATCCGTCGATCTCCAGTACGTCTGGAAGATCATCACTTTTTACCTTGCCTTGGGGGATCCGTCCCAATTCAAGATATCAGTCACCATCAACCAAACGATGTGAAGCTCTCCAGTCTTCAGTCACTGTGACGGCAAGGAATTTCGCTCGGTCCGAACCAGTCGCTAAACCGATTCAGGCCGTTCGAAACGCCCTATCGTTTGAGAACACGACAAATCAGAACGCATACAGAAGAACATTTCACTATATATTACAACAGTGCATCAGATTACAAGAATATACAGAGTATAAATGAATAAATATACACAGAAATATCAGAGATTTAAATTACATTTAAATACATTACATAGCAGCGGAAAATAATACAATACACAACTAGAAGAGATATACGGATACAAAGCTTTCCGGATATCGTTCCAGCTGTAAACCAGGATCCTGTGAATATAAATCTGCAAAACCGAAACTACTAGCTGCCCGTGTCCAAATAGGGGCACCCAGAGTTTAGGTTAAAACAATAAACTCCAGGTCAGTCATGTGACTGGTGTGAGAACTAAAACAGTTAATCTTTATTCTTAAAGTTAGGTAAATCAAGGGACCACGCCGTATAACACGGAACGGGTTTCCTCCCAAGAATACCAGTGCATAAAACAAACAGCGCAATGCTAAATAAAGAAAAATGAAGCTGTTATAAGACCCAGGTCCTATCACACAATGCAACGCAAGCCGGGGGATAGGGTTTTCCCTTATAACAGCCAAAGAATGTTTGATACGTTTAAAACAAATCATTTGATACTATAATAAGTGCATAGTGTATAAAACAACTTCAAATCATAAGTATCAATCATAGGCGGCATAAGCGCCCCATCCCACTATGTCGCCATATATAGGATTACAATTAAAACCGCAAATGTCACGTATTTGGAAATTGGATTTCCGTCTATGAACCGAGGCAAAAGATAGTCCTCAACCGATTCGTGACTGTCTAGCCCGAGCCACAGGACCCAGACTCAGGTGGGCCCTTGGAGCGACAGGGCCGGTCCACCGATGTGGATTAAAATGCCTGAACACTACGTTTCCCCACCCTATGGGGTGTAAATGAGCCAACTAAATGACTCCATCGGTTCGAGAACGACCGATCAATCCGAGGCGCCTCGCAACAGCAACAACAACATAAGTCAAACTCGTCAGGGCGTGTAAAACCACTGACGCCACTTCTAGCTAGAAAGAAACGCAAGTCCTCCCTGAGGTCCGTCTCCCGTTTTTGATTCATACCGGGTGTGAAACTCGCGAATCAAACGTTACACAAAGCTACGCCACAAAGGCCTTGCTTTGATCATCACCACAAGACTTTGCTTTTCAACAGAAGCCTCGATCAATTGCCACTTAGGCATGCCACACAGGCAATTCACTCCATGCGTTTGATATCCATCAATATATAACCCTTGAGCTCGTACGTCTCAGAGAAGGGCGTTAAGCAAGAGAATAAATTCTCCGCCGCCAAACAGATATATATTTAATGGAGATCAATCACACGGACTAAAATCCAATGTCAGACACACAGTCCATTTACAAGTCCGTTCTGGGTCTGAACGAAACCGGAGGCACCTAGTACCCCGCATATCCATCGATCTCCAAGTACGTCTGGACGATCACTAACTGTTTCCATCTTCTTGGGTGTACAGCCCAATCAAGATCATCAGTTATCACCCAAACGACGTGAAGACCTCCGGTCTTCGACCATCGTCTTCATCTTCGACTTATCGTCGTATCAGTTATTCAGAATGGGATAAACCCGGTCTTCCCGAATAACTCGCGTATATTATAAAAGTGTTACACAAACACAACATACGCCTCATTCCAATTCATTAGTCACTAACCGTAAATTAATCAAGAGAATAATTCCCCAAATATTAACCTCGAAGGCCGAAACCAACATCAGATCAATATCCAGAAAACCATTCTACTTAGCTAACCGACAGTTAGTTTCTAAATTTCACATTCATAGGGAAAGATTCCCATTAATTTTATCAAAGATAAATTCCTTGAATTTATTCTTTAATCCATTTTTGAATATCAATTCAAACTAGTCGGGATTAGCGAACCTTACCGAAGTAATCATTTGTTTTAATTTCCCAATCCCAACCTATTCATCCCATGAAGTAAAACTGGTAATACTTCATATCTAACACCACAGTGTTATCGGTAAATTCAATTACCATTTCACGTTCAAATCTAATTAAAGATTTAACTATCGCCTGGAGCAAAACTGGTGATACTCCATTCTCGATCTTTTCAATCTAATTAAAGATTCATTAAAACTCCACTTAGTTTTAATCTGTGACTGGGTTAAAGAATCCGTGTCATTTAAAAACACAGTTCACAATAAACCCAAAATCACCTTCATTAATTATCGGGTTAAAGAACGAGTGTTATTTAAAACACTGTCCACGATAAACCCAAAAATCAATATCGATTCAATTCCAATTAAATATTATTTAATTGGTACACTTCATTAAATCTAAATAAAAAGATTTAATCTTTTCTCAACTGGGTTCAAGAACAGTGTTAGTGAAGACACCATTCAGGACAAACCCAAATCACATTTGATATTCAATATAAGGCCCTGAATAGAAAATATATCGGCTTATATTCAATATCAAATTCCACGATTAACAAATGTCGTATTGGAAATAACGATATAAATATATATCTTTCAAATTTCCATAACAACATCCGTATAATCACGAATTCCAACATCGAAATATTCCAAAGACAATTTCGATTCAATTCCACTCCAATGCAATCACTGGAAATTTTGGTTATTTTCAAAACCCTTTTCGAATTCAATTTATTTATTTAAAAATAAATAGAATTATAATTCTAGTTCAAAACTAGTTCATTTCGATAAAAAAATATTTTTATCTTTTCAAATATGGAGTTTTTCGTCCCAATTCTTTCTAAATCATTTCTTATGATTTTACACAAATTATTACTATTTTTAATAATTTTATCAAGGCCCGTACAGTCGATTTCCATCAATGGCCATCGAACTGCACTTACAGCGACCTTTTTCGAATTTGATTTGGACATAACTCCAAATCCAACCGTTAGATTTCAAATTTCTAATATTCGTTAGAAAGCTCTTTTCGACACGAACCCAACGGTTCCGGTTTTAGGAGAATCCGACGGTCGGATCTCCCGTAATGTCCGTTTGAAATAAATGGTCGAAATTCGCGAACTGCCGCGGCGCGGCGCGTTCTATTCAGGCCATTATATTATATATAATATATATAATATATATTTCGTCGATTTCTATTTAAAACGAATTTTATAAATAGTTTTAAAATCGTTTCAAAAGCTATTTCAACTTTCTTTTCAATTCAAATCAAAATTGAATTCTTCTTTATAAATTCGTTTTAAACTTCATTTCTATTCAATTCGAATTTCAATTCAATTTGAATTCATTTCAATTCACTTTCGATTCAATTTGAATTCGTTTTCAATTCAATTCATTTCGAAATCGTTTTCAATTCATTTCATTTCGAAATCGTTTTCAATTCATTTCATTTCGAAATCGTTTTCAATTCAATTCATTTCGAAATCGTTTTCAATTCAATTCATTTCGAAATCGTTTTCAATTCAATTCATTTCGAAATCGTTTTCAATTCAATTCATTTCGAAATCGTTAAAATCGATATAAATATCGTTCACGTCAAAATGGCGTCAATCTAATCAACACGGCTTCATAAATTTCTATTTTCAAATATTCTATTTCAAATATTTCTTTTTTTAAAATAGTTGTTATTATCAAAATATTTCGTTCAACACATGACCAATCTCAATGGATGAGTACTGTCAACAAATGAACTTTTATTTTATAATATTCTTTATTTTTCAAATTGGAATGAGGCCCAATCAATTACCATATAAAGTTAATTATATGGATTTTCATACAACACATGTATATAATAACATTGAAAATAATCAACCATCAACCAAAGTGCACTACACTGTATAAGCATCAAATATAGATATCTAACGCTTACAACAGCATGTCAATCAATCGATCGACATATTTAATCAATCAGGATGAGTGAACTTCAAATTTCATCCCAACACCCGTGTGGGGTTTCAAACAATCAAACACCTATTTTATTTGTGCTGTTGGGCGATGTGTAAAATTTATCGACCCAATCAATGTCCTTCAAATAAGTGTACATAAACAAACCGTCTGGTTTGTAAATGAATATTTATTTATTCACTTTCACTATATTCATATTCACGTTAAAAATTATATTTTTAACGATAAAACATTTTATTCCAACATATGAATTTCTATTATTCATTTACACAATAAAATGATATTTTTATTTTCTAACATATTTTAGAAAATTTCGGCGGCATAACGGCACGATACTAGAAACGGGACAAGGCCTAGCCTTATCCCCGGTCTAGTGAAGGCCCACGCCATTCACACATCAATCAAATCAATTTCATCTCACCAAACAATTCAATTCAAACAAATAATTCAACTAATCTATGCAACCAAACAAACAAGTCCATGGTCTGTGGACGGGTGTCGGGTGCTACTAAGCACCGTCTGCATCCTAGTATATATATATATAATTAGAAAAGAAATTGAAAGGTGAGAAATTCTCACCTATAGCTATCCCGCTCCACGGCTCTTCTTTTGCAGAAGTCTTCGTCGTTTCGCCTTTTTGTCACCTTCGTTGCCCGCTTTCACTACATATGTAAAAATCGAATTTTGACTTCGTTATTCTATATATAAAAATCGAATTTTTAGTTCGCTATTCAATATATAAAAATCGAATTTTTATTTCAAAGTTCAATATATAAAAATCGAATTTTTACTTCAAAGTTCAATATATAAAAATAATATTTTTACTTCAAAGTTCAATATATAAAAATCAGTTTTAACTATAAATAAAAATCAGTTTTAACTATAAATAAAAATCAGTTTTGACTATAAATAAAAATCAGTTTTGACTATAAATAAAAATCAGTTTTGACTATAAATAAAAATCAGTTTTGACTATAAATAAAAATCAGTTTTAACTATAAATAAAAATCAGTTTTAACTATAAATAAAAATCAGTTTTGACTATAAATAAAAATCAGTTTTAACTATAAATAAAAATCAGTTTTAACTATAAATAAAAATCAGTTTTGACTATAAATAAAAATCAGTTTTGACTATAAATAAAAATCAGTTTTAACTATAAATAAAAATCAGTTTAATAAGTTAAATAAAAAGAAAAAAAAAAACTTACAGGGGGTGGGCTGTTAGGCGTCGGAGCTCGTCGGAGCCGCGGGGAGGCGAGTGGCGGCGGCTTTCGGTGGCTCCAGTGGTGGAGCGGTCTCTTGCGCGACGGTGGGCTTCAACAGGATCTGGGGCTCGCGATTTAGGGCTTACAGGAGAGGACGGTGTCGGAGGGAGGGGTTTGGACGGAGGGGAGTCGTCAGGCGAGGGGAGGGCCCATCGCCAGAGGCGGCGCGGTGATCTTCAGGAGCGGCTCGTATTAGTTTTTAGGTTTTCCTTTTTTTTTCCACTTTCAGATAAATGATCGGGGGGGGGGGGGGGGCAAGGCAGAAGAAAAGGGGAGGATTTTATTTTATTTTATTTTATTTTATTATTTAATTATTAAATTTTTGCCAAAGGGTTGACTTTTACTTATGACCTCGAAACGAGGCCCACCGCCTGTCGTCCATAGCGTTTTACCCCCATTCCGAACACAATGGGATATATATCGCAAGCTGATTTGATTGTTACAATCAGTTTCCGTTAAATTTACATTTAAATCACTATATTGAATTTTAAACGTACATTTCTAATTACCGGGGTCACATATTAACTCGGAAAACTACAGAAAAATATTTTCTAGCTTCGTATTGACGATACGGTCCTAACAAAACTAATTTTGTCGAATTCTGAGACCGTTGGAAAAATGGCCAATTTCCAGTCGATTAAAATCAACTGAAATGGTCAAAACACGTTTTCTTTTGTCACGCTCACATATTAATTCGAAAAATTATGAAATTTGAAACCTAGCAATAACTTGACATCACGGACCCAACAAAACTGGTTTCGTCGAAATCCGAGGTCGTTTGCAAAATGTCCATTTTTAAGGGCTTGAATTCCATAGCGACTATTCAGAATTTTCAACTGGACATATCTTTTGATTCCCGATATGAAATCTCGATTTTTCGGATTCGTTGGAAAGATATTCACTATTAGATTCCATTATTTTTGGTTGCACTAAAATCCGGATTGTTTTGCACCCGGTACATTCAATTGAAGTTTGAAATCGAATTATCGAACTACCGCGCCATTTTCTATTCCTTTTATAATTATATATAATTATTATATATTCTAACGACGACGTATATAATATATACGTTCGAATTATATTCAAAATAGATTTCTCGTCGATTTTATTTAAAATAATCTATTTTAAATAATCAAAATTCGCTAAAATTGCCAAAATAAAATTTTTTAAACTGGCCCAGATTTTACGGGTTGTTACAATCTCCCCCACTTAAAACTTTTCGTCCCCGAAAAGGAACAAAGTCGAAAGTGGTTTGATAATTCAACTCTACGCTCGACCTGGCTTCCATTCTCCAACTTTTCAGTTTCTGAGAATTTCAAAAATTTGGCTAACACCCTAAATTTTCGAAAAATTTCGCCATAACCTCCCCTGCACCGGGAGCATCGGGGAATTTCAAATAGCTTCCCCGGTCCTTCAGATCTCAAAAAGAAAAAGAAAAAGCCAAGCGGCTAGCCAATAGGCTCATAAAATCATCATCACCCAAACAAAACAGGAAATTATGTAGTAAACATGTACCTATTTGTCGGGCAAACAAATTTTATTCTCTGCTCTAGCCTCCTTGCTATGACCTGTTCAAAGATATATATGTATATGCAAGCAAATACAACCAATTTTCAATATAATTCAATATTTGGTTCAATTAGGCATAATGGTTCAAAATTAGCAAACAAATGAACAAACAACACAAACATCAATCAATTAGTGAATTTAACGTTTCAAATTCATAATTTTGATATATATACTGAAAATCTTGTTTTTGATGCCAAATCACAACAATGTATTCTAACTATATTAGTTTCGGTTCTCACACCAGTCTAATGGAAATATATAGATATCACACCTTCGAAACACGAATATAAATACTGGTGATGTGGCCACATCATCAGAATTATCCCCGGGTGTCTAGAGTGTAATTCTATATCTATCCAGTATATTAAAATTTCGAATACACGCGGATCAGACGTATACGCAAAATCTATATATACTGGACTGTCCAACTCAATATAAATAGATAATCAAATACGAATAATTGATTTAAAATTTTCAAAACAAATTTTGTTTTCATTTTAAAAATTTACTATTCACACTCGTTCTAGGATACTACTGATCCTATCTCTAACGAGTCATCCCATTGGATATTGCTAATCCAATATCTGATGAATTCTTTCGTATGGTTCTAATGTGTCTTGTTCTCTGAGCTTTGTAAACCAAAGCTCTGATACCAAATGTGACGGCAAGGAATTTCGCTCGGTCCGAACCAGTCGCTAAACCGATTCAGGCCGTTCGAAACGCCCTATCGTTTGAGAACACGACAAATCAGAACGCATACAGAAGAACATTTCACTATATATTACAACAGTGCATCAGATTACAAGAATATACAGAGTATAAATGAATAAATATACACAGAAATATTGTAACAACCCGGAAAATCTGGGCCAGTTTAAAATTTTTATTTTGGCAATTTTAGCGAATTTTGAATATTTAAAATAGATTATTTTAAATAATATCGACGAGAAATTTATTTTGAATATAATTCGACGTATATATTTATATACATCGTCGTTAGAATATAAATATTTATATATAATTATAAATAGAATTGAAAATGGCGCGGTAGTTCGATAATTCGATTTCAAACTTCAATTGAATGTACCGGGTGCAAAACAATCCGGATTTTAGTGAAACCAAAAATAATGGAATCTAATAGTGGATATCTTTCTATCGAATCCGAAAAATTAGGATTTCATCTTAGGAATGATAAGATATGTCCAGTTGAAAATTCTGAATAGTCGCTATGGAATTCAGGCCCTTAAAAATAGCAATTTTGCAAACGACCTCGGATTTCGACGAAACCAATTTTGTTAGGTCCGTGATGTCGAATTATTGCTAGATTCCAAATTTCATAATTTTTCGAATCAATATGTGAGCGTGGCAAAGGAAAACGCGTTTGACCAGTTTCAGTTGATTTTAATCGACTGGAAATTGGCCATTTTTCTAACGGTCTCAGAATTCGACGAAACTAGTTTTGTTAGGACCGTATCGTCAATACGAAGCTAGAAAATATTTTTCTGGAATTTTTCTAGTTAGTATGTGACCCCGGTAATTTGAAATGTACGTTTAAAATTCAATATAATGTTTTAAATGTAAATTTAACGGAAACTGATTCAAACAGTCGAATCAGCTAGCGATACATATCCCATTGTGTTCGGAATGGGGGTGAAACGCTATGGGCGACAGGCGGTGGGCCTCGTTTTGAGGTCGTATGTAAAAGTCAACTTTTTGAAAAAAAATTAAATAATAAAATAATTAAAATAAATTTTAATCCCCTCTCCTTTATCAGCTGGCCCCCCCCCTCTTTAAAATTAAATCGACAGAGAAGAAAGAAAAAAAAAAAAAAAAAAAACCCTAAACGCTGCTCCCCGTCGCCGCTCGCCCTGCCTCCGACGCCGTACCCTGATGTCGCCCCCACAGCCGCGGCTACCTCCAGCAATCCCTTCGATCCCCCTCCCTTCGATCGATCACCAGCGGCGCCCCCAAAGCCTTGACGTCGCCTGAAATCCCCTGCCGCCTTGCAGCGCCTCGAAGCCACCTCCAGCTCCGACGATTCGCGAAACCCCCCCCCCCCCTTAGCAGCTGCGGTGAGCATTATCTTTTTTTTTATTTATTTTATTTTCTTTTTTTTTTTATTTAATTCTGTAAAAACTGAATTGAATAGAGTTATAAAAACCTGTTTTTTTAAAATTAAAAACTGAATTGAAAAGAATTTTAAAATACTGATTTTTTTTATTATTAAGTTTAAATACTGTTTTTTTTTATTAAGCTTAAAACTGTTTTTTTAAGTATATAAAACCTGTTTTTAAAAAGTATAAAAACTGCATTTTTATTAAAAGTATAAAAACTGATTTTTATTTTAAGTATAAAAACTGAAATTTTATAATAAAATAAAAACTGAAATTTTATAAAAAAATAATAATATAAAAACTGATTTTAATTAGAATTCAGAACTGATTTTGTTTTAGAAATCAAAACTGAATTTTAAAAGGAAATCAAAACTGAGAATTTTAAGGAAGTTAAAACTGAATTTTATTTTAAGCTTTAAAATAGGAAAAGGTTTTAACTTTAAAAGGAAAAAGATCTGATCTTTATTAGAAAAAAAGGGGAAACTTTTTATTAGAAAAGGCGAAGTCTATATTTTTAAAATAGAATTTTTATATATTGAACTTCGATAGAAAAATAGAATTTTTATATATTGAACATCGAAGTAAAAAAAATTCGATTTTTAAGTATTGAACTTTGAAATAAAAATTCGATTTTTAAGTATTGAACTTTGAAATAAAAATTCGATTTTTAAGTATTGAACTTTGAAATAAAAATTCGATTTTTAAGTATTGAACTTTGAAATAAAAATTCGATTTTTAAGTATTGAACTTCGAAAGAAAAATTCGATTTTTATATATTGAACTTCGAAATAAAATGTGATTTTTATATATTGAATAACATAGAAAAAATTCGATTTTTATGAATATTGAATAGCGAAGTAAAAATGTGATTTTTACGTATGTAGTGAAAGCAGCAACGAAGGTGACAAAAAGGCGAAACGACGAAGACTTCTGCAAAAGAAGAGCCGTGGAGCTAGGATAGCTATATGTGAGAACTTCTCACTCAAATTCTATTTTTCTAGTTATATATATATACTAGGATGCAGACGGTGCTTATTAGAAGCACCCGACACCCGTCCACATACCATGGACTTGTTTGTTTGGTTGTGTAGTTGGTTAGATTATTTGATTTGGATTTGATTGATTGGTTGAATTGGAAATTGATTAAAATTGATATGTGAATGGCGTGGGCCTTCACTAGTCCGGGGATAAGGCTAGGCCTTGTCCCGTTTCTAGTATCGTGCCGTTATGCCGCCGAAATTTTCTAAAATAAGTTAGAAAAATAAAAATAGCATTTTATTTAAAGAATGAACTGAATAGAAATTCATATGTTAAAATAAAATGTGTTATCGTTAAAAATATAATTTTTAACGTGAATGTGAATAAATAAATATTCATTTACAAACCAGACGGTTTGTTTATGTACACCTATTTGAATGACGTTGATTGGGTCGATAAATTTTACACATCGCCTAACTGCACAAATAAAATATGTGTTTGATTGTTTGAAACCCCACACGGGTGTTAGGATGAAATTTGAAGTTCACTCATCCTGATTGATTAAATATGTCGATCGATTGATTGACAGGCTGTTATAAGCGTTGAATATCTATATTTGATGCTTATACAGTGTAGTGCACTTTGGTTGATGGTTGATTATTTTCAATGCTATTATATACATGTGTTGTATGAAAATCCATATAATTAATTTTATATGGTAATTGATTGGGCCTCATTCCAGTTTTGAAAAAGAAATATTTGAAAAAGAAATATTTGAAATAGAATATTTGAAAATAAAGGAATATATGAAGCCGTGTTGATTAGATTGACGTCATTTTGACGTGAACGATATTTATATCGATTTTAAAAACGATTTCGAAATGAAATGAATTGAAAACGAATTCAAATTGAATTGAAAACGATTTCGAAATGAAATGAATTGAAAACGAATTCAAATTGAATTGAAAACGATTTCGAAATGAAATGAATTGAAAACGAATTCAAATTGAATTGAAAACGATTTCGAAATGAATTGAATTGAAAACGATTTCGAAATGAATTGAATTGAAAACGATTTCGAAATGAATTGAATTGAAAACGATTTCGAAATGAATTGAATTGAAAACGAATTCGAATTGAATTGAAAGTGAATTGAAAGCGAATTCAAATTGAATTGAAATTTGAATTGAATAGAAATGAATTTTGAAACGAATCTATAAAGAAGAATTCAATTTTGCTTTGAATTGAAATGGAAGTTGAAATAGATTTTGAAACGAATTCAAAACTATTTATATAATTCGTTTTAAATAGAAATCGACGAAATATATATTATATATATTATATATATATAATATAATGGCCTGAATAGAACGCGCCGCGCCGCGGCAGTTCGCGAATTTCGACCATTTATTTCAAACGGACATTACGGGAGATCCGACCGTCGGATTCTCCTAAAACCGGAACCGTTGGGTTCGTATCGAAAAGAGCTTTCTAATGAATGTTAGAAATTTGAAATCTAACGGTTGGATTTGGAATTATGTCCAAATCAAATTCGAAAAAGGTCGCTGTAAGTGCAGTTCGATGGCCGTTGATGGAAATCGACTGTACGGGCCTTGATAAAATTATTAAAAATAGTAATAATTTGTGTAAAATCATAAGAAATGATTTAGAAAGAATTGGGATGAAAAACTCCATATTTGAAAAGATAAAAATAGATTTTTATCGAAATGAACTAGTTTTGAACTAGAATTATAATTCTATTTATTTTTAAATAAATAAATTGAATTTGAAATGGTTTTAAAAATAACCAAAATTTCCAATGATTGCATTGGAGTGGATTTGAATCGAAATTGTCTTCGGAATATTTCGATGTTGGAATTCGTGATATTACAGGTGTTGTTATGGAAATTTGAAAGATATATATTTGTATCGTTATTTCCAATACGACATTTGTTAGTCGTAGAATTCGATATTGAATATAAGCCGATATATTTTCTATTCAGAGCCTTGTATTGAATATCGAATGTGATTTGGGTTTGTCGTGAATGGTGTCTTCACTAACACTGTTCTTGAACCCAGTTGAGAAAAGATTAAGTCTTTTTATTTAGATTTAATGAAGTGTACCAATTAAATAATATTTAATTGGAATTGAATGGATATTGATTTTTGGGTTTATCGTGGACAGTGTTTTAAATAACACTTGTTCTTTAACCCGATAATTAATGGGATGTGACTTTGGGTTTATCGCGAACCGTGTTTTAAATGACACTGATTCTTTAACCCAGTCACAGATTAAAACTAAGTGGAGTTTTAATAAATCTTTAATTAGATTTGAACGTGAAATTTAGAAACTAACTGTCGGTTAGCCAAGCAGAAGGGTTTTCTGGATATTGATCTGATGTTGGTTTCGGCCTTCGGGGTTAATATTTGGGGAATTATTCTCTTGATTAATTTACGGTTAGTGACTAATGAATTGGAATGAGGCGTATGTTGTGTTTGTGTAACACTTATTTAAAATACGCGAGTTATTCGGAAAGACCGGGTTTATCCCATTCTGAATAACTGATACGACGATAAGTCGAAGATGAAGACGATGGTCGAAGACCGGAGGTCCTCACGTCGTTTGGGTGATAACTGATGATCTTGATTGGGCTGTACACCCAAGAAGATGGAAACAGTTAGTGATCGTCCAGACGTACTTGGAGATCGATGGATATGCGGGGTACTAGGTGCCTCCGGTTTCGTTCAGGCCCAGAACGGACTTGTAAATGGACTGTGTGTCTGACATCGGATTTCATTCTGTGTGACTGATATCGGTTGCATAGGATGGCTTGCCTGTGTGGCATGCTAAGATGCAAATGATCAAGGCTTCTGTTGAAAAGCAAAGTCTTGTGGTTGGTGATCAAAGCACGGCCTTTGTGGCGTAGCTTTGTGTGACGTTTACCTCGCGTGTTTCACACCCGGTATGAACCAAAACGGGAGACGGACCTCAGGGAGGACTTGCGTTTCTTTCTAGCTAGAAGTGGCGTCAGTGGTTTTACACGCCCTGACGAGTTTGACTTGTGTGGTTGTTGCTGTTGCGAGGCGCCTCGGTTATATCGGTTTCGGCCGAATGCATTCTGGTCGGCTGACGGACCAGACTTACACCCCATAGGGTGGGGAGACGTATTGTTCAGGTATAATAATCCACTCCGTGTGGACCGGCCCTGACGATCCAAGGGGCAGTTGCGGCTGTTCCTGAGGGGCGGGCTAGAGCGTCTCGAATCGGTTGAGGATCTTGCCCCTAGCCTCGGTTCATAGACGGAAATCCAATTTCCAAATACGTGACTTTGCGGTTTTATATGTAAACCTATATATGGCGACATAGTGGCATGGGACGCTCATGTCACCTATGATTGATACTTATGATTTGAAGTTGTTTTATACACTATGCACTTATTATGGTATCAAACGATTTGTTTTAAACGTATCAAGCATTCTTTGGCTGTTATAAGGGAAAACCCTATCCCCCGGCTTGCGTTTGCATTGTGTGATAGGACCTGGGTCTTATAACAGCTTCATTTTTCTTTATTTAGCATTGCGCTGTTTGTTCTATGCACTGGTATTCTTGGGAGGAAACCCGTTCCGTGTTATACGGCGTGGTCCCTTGATTTACCTAATGATTTAAAATAAAGATTAATAACTGTTTTAGTTCTCACACCAGTCACATGACTGACCTGGAGTTTATTGTTTTAACCTAAACTCTGGGTGCTCTTATTTTCGACACGGGCAGCTAGTAGTTTTGGTTTTGCAGATTTATATTCACAGGATCCTGGTTTACAGCTGGAACGATATCCGGAAAGCTTTGTATCCGTATATCTCCTTCTAGTTGTGTATTGTATTATTTTCCGCTGCTATGTATTTAAATCTCTGATATTTCTGTGTATTATTCATTTATACTCTGTATATTCTTGTAATCTGATGCACTGTTGTTATATATAGTGAAATGTTCTTTTATATGCGTTCTGTTGTGGTTTGTTCTCGAACTATCCGTCGCTTTCCTTTACGGGGAAGTTACGGGTCTTCACATTTGGTATCAGAGCTTTGGTTTACAAAGCTAGAGAACAAGACACATTAGAACCATACGAAAGAATTCATCAGATATTGGATTAGTAATATCCAATGAGAATGACTCGTTAGAGATAGGATCAGTAGTATCCTAGAACGGGTGTGAAGAGTATATTTTTCTAATGAAAACAAACTTTTGTTTTGAAAATTTAAATCAATTATTCTTAATTGATTATCTATTTATATTGATGTGGACAATCCAGTATATATAGATTTTACGTATACGTCTGATCCGCGTGTATTCGAAATTTTAATATACTGGATAGATATAGAGTCACACTCTAGTCGCCCGGACATGATTCTGATGATGGCGCGCCATCACCAGTATTTATTTTCGTGTTTCGAAGGTGTGATTTCTATATATTTCCATTAGGCTGGTGTGAGAACCAAAACTTATATATAGCTAGAATACATTGTTGTGAATTGGCATCAAAAACATGATTTTTGTATATATATCAAAATTATGAATTTGAAACTCTAATTCACTAATTGATTGATGTTTGTGTTGTTTGTTTAGTTGTTTGATAATTTTGAACCAATATGCCTAATTTGATCGAATATTGAACTATATTGAAAATTGGTCGCATTTGCTTGCATATATGTACTTACCTTGAACAGGTCATAGCAAGGAGGCTAGAGCCAGAGAATAAAATTTGTTTGCCCGACAAATAGGTACATGTTTACTACATAATTTCCTGTTTTGTTTGGGTGATGATGATTTTGTGAGCCTATTGGCTAGCCGCTTGGCTTTTTCTTTTTCTTTTTGAGATCTGAAGGACCGGGGAAGCTATTTGAAATTCCCCGATGCTCCCGGTGCAGGGGAGGTTATGGCGAAATTTTTCAAAAATTTAGGGTGTTAGCCAAATTTTTGAAATTTTGAAAATTCTCAGAAACTAAAGAGTTGGAGAATGGAAGCCAGGTAGAGCGTAGAGTTGATTAATCAAACCACTTTCGACTTTGTTCCTTTTCGGGGACGAAAAGTTTTAAGTGGGGGAGATTGTAACAACCCGGAAAATCTGGGCCAGTTTAAAATTTTTATTTTGGCAATTTTAGCGAATTTTGAATATTTAAAATAGATTATTTTAAATAATATCGACGAGAAATTTATTTTGAATATAATTCGACGTATATATTTATATACGTCGTCGTTAGAATATAAATATTTATATATAATTATAAATAGAATTGAAAATGGCGCGGTAGTTCGATAATTCGATTTCAAACTTCAATTGAATGTACCGGGTGCAAAACAATCCGGATTTTAGTGAAACCAAAAATAATGGAATCTAATAGTGGATATCTTTCTATCGAATCCGAAAAATTAGGATTTCATCTTAGGAATGATAAGATATGTCCAGTTGAAAATTCTGAATAGTCGCTATGGAATTCAGGCCCTTAAAAATAGCAATTTTGCAAACGACCTCGGATTTCGACGAAACCAATTTTGTTAGGTCCGTGATGTCGAATTATTGTTAGATTCCAAATTTCATAATTTTTCGAATCAATATGTGAGCGTGGCAAAGGAAAACGCGTTTGACCAGTTTCAGTTGATTTTAATCGACTGGAAATTGGCCATTTTTCTAACGGTCTCAGAATTCGACGAAACTAGTTTTGTTAGGACCGTATCGTCAATACGAAGCTAGAAAATATTTTTCTGGAATTTTTCTAGTTAGTATGTGACCCCGGTAATTTGAAATGTACGTTTAAAATTCAATATAATGTTTTAAATGTAAATTTAACGGAAACTGATTCAAACAGTCGAATCAGCTAGCGATACATATCCCATTGTGTTCGGAATGGGGGTGAAACGCTATGGGCGACAGGCGGTGGGCCTCGTTTTGAGGTCGTATGTAAAAGTCAACTTTTTGAAAAAAAATTAAATAATAAAATAATTAAAATAAATTTTAATCCCCTCTCCTTTATCAGCTGGCCCCCCCCCTCTTTAAAATTAAATCGACAGAGAAGAAAGAAAAAAAAAAAAAAAAAAAACCCTAAACGCTGCTCCCCGTCGCCGCTCGCCCTGCCTCCGACGCCGTACCCTGATGTCGCCCCCACAGCCGCGGCTACCTCCAGCAATCCCTTCGATCCCCCTCCCTTCGATCGATCACCAGCGGCGCCCCCAAAGCCTTGACGTCGCCTGAAATCCCCTGCCGCCTTGCAGCGCCTCGAAGCCACCTCCAGCTCCGACGATTCGCGAAACCCCCCCCCCCTTAGCAGCTGCGGTGAGCATTATCTTTTTTTTTATTTATTTTATTTTCTTTTTTTTTTTTATTTAATTCTGTAAAAACTGAATTGAATAGAGTTATAAAAACCTGTTTTTTTAAAATTAAAAACTGAATTGAAAAGAATTTTAAAATACTGATTTTTTTTATTATTAAGTTTAAATACTGTTTTTTTTTATTAAGCTTAAAACTGTTTTTTTAAGTATATAAAACCTGTTTTTAAAAAGTATAAAAACTGCATTTTTATTAAAAGTATAAAAACTGATTTTTATTTTAAGTATAAAAACTGAAATTTTATAATAAAATAAAAACTGAAATTTTATAAAAAAATAATAATATAAAAACTGATTTTAATTAGAATTCAGAACTGATTTTGTTTTAGAAATCAAAACTGAATTTTAAAAGGAAATCAAAACTGAGAATTTTAAGGAAGTTAAAACTGAATTTTATTTTAAGCTTTAAAATAGGAAAAGGTTTTAACTTTAAAAGGAAAAAGATCTGATCTTTATTAGAAAAAAAGGGGAAACTTTTTATTAGAAAAGGCGAAGTCTATATTTTTAAAATAGAATTTTTATATATTGAACTTCGATAGAAAAATAGAATTTTTATATATTGAACATCGAAGTAAAAAAAATTCGATTTTTAAGTATTGAACTTTGAAATAAAAATTCGATTTTTAAGTATTGAACTTTGAAATAAAAATTCGATTTTTAAGTATTGAACTTTGAAATAAAAATTCGATTTTTAAGTATTGAACTTTGAAATAAAAATTCGATTTTTAAGTATTGAACTTCGAAAGAAAAATTCGATTTTTATATATTGAACTTCGAAATAAAATGTGATTTTTATATATTGAATAACATAGAAAAAATTCGATTTTTATGAATATTGAATAGCGAAGTAAAAATGTGATTTTTACGTATGTAGTGAAAGCAGCAACGAAGGTGACAAAAAGGCGAAACGACGAAGACTTCTGCAAAAGAAGAGCCGTGGAGCTAGGATAGCTATATGTGAGAACTTCTCACTCAAATTCTATTTTTCTAGTTATATATATATACTAGGATGCAGACGGTGCTTATTAGAAGCACCCGACACCCGTCCACATACCATAGACTTGTTTGTTTGGTTGTGTAGTTGGTTAGATTATTTGATTTGGATTTGATTGATTGGTTGAATTGGAAATTGATTAAAATTGATATGTGAATGGCGTGGGCCTTCACTAGTCCGGGGATAAGGCTAGGCCTTGTCCCGTTTCTAGTATCGTGCCGTTATGCCGCCGAAATTTTCTAAAATAAGTTAGAAAAATAAAAATAGCATTTTATTTAAAGAATGAACTGAATAGAAATTCATATGTTAAAATAAAATGTGTTATCGTTAAAAATATAATTTTTAACGTGAATGTGAATAAATAAATATTCATTTACAAACCAGACGGTTTGTTTATGTACACCTATTTGAATGACGTTGATTGGGTCGATAAATTTTACACATCGCCTAACTGCACAAATAAAATATGTGTTTGATTGTTTGAAACCCCACACGGGTGTTAGGATGAAATTTGAAGTTCACTCATCCTGATTGATTAAATATGTCGATCGATTGATTGACAGGCTGTTATAAGCGTTGAATATCTATATTTGATGCTTATACAGTGTAGTGCACTTTGGTTGATGGTTGATTATTTTCAATGCTATTATATACATGTGTTGTATGAAAATCCATATAATTAATTTTATATGGTAATTGATTGGGCCTCATTCCAGTTTTGAAAAAGAAATATTTGAAAAAGAAATATTTGAAATAGAATATTTGAAAATAAAGGAATATATGAAGCCGTGTTGATTAGATTGACGTCATTTTGACGTGAACGATATTTATATCGATTTTAAAAACGATTTCGAAATGAAATGAATTGAAAACGAATTCAAATTGAATTGAAAACGATTTCGAAATGAAATGAATTGAAAACGAATTCAAATTGAATTGAAAACGATTTCGAAATGAAATGAATTGAAAACGAATTCAAATTGAATTGAAAACGATTTCGAAATGAATTGAATTGAAAACGATTTCGAAATGAATTGAATTGAAAACGATTTCGAAATGAATTGAATTGAAAACGATTTCGAAATGAATTGAATTGAAAACGAATTCGAATTGAATTGAAAGTGAATTGAAAGCGAATTCAAATTGAATTGAAATTTGAATTGAATAGAAATGAATTTTGAAACGAATCTATAAAGAAGAATTCAATTTTGCTTTGAATTGAAATGGAAGTTGAAATAGATTTTGAAACGAATTCAAAACTATTTATATAATTCGTTTTAAATAGAAATCGACGAAATATATATTATATATATTATATATATATAATATAATGGCCTGAATAGAACGCGCCGCGCCGCGGCAGTTCGCGAATTTCGACCATTTATTTCAAACGGACATTACGGGAGATCCGACCGTCGGATTCTCCTAAAACCGGAACCGTTGGGTTCGTATCGAAAAGAGCTTTCTAATGAAGGTTAGAAATTTGAAATCTAACGGTTGGATTTGGAATTATGTCCAAATCAAATTCGAAAAAGGTCGCTGTAAGTGCAGTTCGATGGCCGTTGATGGAAATCGACTGTACGGGCCTTGATAAAATTATTAAAAATAGTAATAATTTGTGTAAAATCATAAGAAATGATTTAGAAAGAATTGGGATGAAAAACTCCATATTTGAAAAGATAAAAATAGATTTTTATCGAAATGAACTAGTTTTGAACTAGAATTATAATTCTATTTATTTTTAAATAAATAAATTGAATTTGAAATGGTTTTAAAAATAACCAAAATTTCCAATGATTGCATTGGAGTGGATTTGAATCGAAATTGTCTTCGGAATATTTCGATGTTGGAATTCGTGATATTACAGGTGTTGTTATGGAAATTTGAAAGATATATATTTGTATCGTTATTTCCAATACGACATTTGTTAGTCGTAGAATTCGATATTGAATATAAGCCGATATATTTTCTATTCAGAGCCTTGTATTGAATATCGAATGTGATTTGGGTTTGTCGTGAATGGTGTCTTCACTAACACTGTTCTTGAACCCAGTTGAGAAAAGATTAAGTCTTTTTATTTAGATTTAATGAAGTGTACCAATTAAATAATATTTAATTGGAATTGAATGGATATTGATTTTTGGGTTTATCGTGGACAGTGTTTTAAATAACACTTGTTCTTTAACCCGATAATTAATGGGATGTGACTTTGGGTTTATCGCGAACCGTGTTTTAAATGACACTGATTCTTTAACCCAGTCACAGATTAAAACTAAGTGGAGTTTTAATAAATCTTTAATTAGATTTGAACGTGAAATTTAGAAACTAACTGTCGGTTAGCCAAGCAGAAGGGTTTTCTGGATATTGATCTGATGTTGGTTTCGGCCTTCGGGGTTAATATTTGGGGAATTATTCTCTTGATTAATTTACGGTTAGTGACTAATGAATTGGAATGAGGCGTATGTTGTGTTTGTGTAACACTTATTTAAAATACGCGAGTTATTCGGAAAGACCGGGTTTATCCCATTCTGAATAACTGATACGACGATAAGTCGAAGATGAAGACGATGGTCGAAGACCGGAGGTCCTCACGTCGTTTGGGTGATAACTGATGATCTTGATTGGGCTGTACACCCAAGAAGATGGAAACAGTTAGTGATCGTCCAGACGTACTTGGAGATCGATGGATATGCGGGGTACTAGGTGCCTCCGGTTTCGTTCAGGCCCAGAACGGACTTGTAAATGGACTGTGTGTCTGACATCGGATTTCATTCTGTGTGACTGATATCGGTTGCATAGGATGGCTTGCCTGTGTGGCATGCTAAGATGCAAATGATCAAGGCTTCTGTTGAAAAGCAAAGTCTTGTGGTTGGTGATCAAAGCACGGCCTTTGTGGCGTAGCTTTGTGTGACGTTTACCTCGCGTGTTTCACACCCGGTATGAACCAAAACGGGAGACGGACCTCAGGGAGGACTTGCGTTTCTTTCTAGCTAGAAGTGGCGTCAGTGGTTTTACACGCCCTGACGAGTTTGACTTGTGTGGTTGTTGCTGTTGCGAGGCGCCTCGGTTATATCGGTTTCGGCCGAATGCATTCTGGTCGGCTGACGGACCAGACTTACACCCCATAGGGTGGGGAGACGTATTGTTCAGGTATAATAATCCACTCCGTGTGGACCGGCCCTGACGATCCAAGGGGCAGTTGCGGCTGTTCCTGAGGGGCGGGCTAGAGCGTCTCGAATCGGTTGAGGATCTTGCCCCTAGCCTCGGTTCATAGACGGAAATCCAATTTCCAAATACGTGACTTTGCGGTTTTATATGTAAACCTATATATGGCGACATAGTGGCATGGGACGCTCATGTCACCTATGATTGATACTTATGATTTGAAGTTGTTTTATACACTATGCACTTATTATGGTATCAAACGATTTGTTTTAAACGTATCAAGCATTCTTTGGCTGTTATAAGGGAAAACCCTATCCCCCGGCTTGCGTTTGCATTGTGTGATAGGACCTGGGTCTTATAACAGCTTCATTTTTCTTTATTTAGCATTGCGCTGTTTGTTCTATGCACTGGTATTCTTGGGAGGAAACCCGTTCCGTGTTATACGGCGTGGTCCCTTGATTTACCTAATGATTTAAAATAAAGATTAATAACTGTTTTAGTTCTCACACCAGTCACATGACTGACCTGGAGTTTATTGTTTTAACCTAAACTCTGGGTGCCCTTATTTTCGACACGGGCAGCTAGTAGTTTTGGTTTTGCAGATTTATATTCACAGGATCCTGGTTTACAGCTGGAACGATATCCGGAAAGCTTTGTATCCGTATATCTCCTTCTAGTTGTGTATTGTATTATTTTCCGCTGCTATGTATTTAAATCTCTGATATTTCTGTGTATTATTCATTTATACTCTGTATATTCTTGTAATCTGATGCACTGTTGTTATATATAGTGAAATGTTCTTTTATATGCGTTCTGTTGTGGTTTGTTCTCGAACTATCCGTCGCTTTCCTTTACGGGGAAGTTACGGGTCTTCACAAATATCAGAGATTTAAATTACATTTAAATACATTACATAGCAGCGGAAAATAATACAATACACAACTAGAAGAGATATACGGATACAAAGCTTTCCGGATATCGTTCCAGCTGTAAACCAGGATCCTGTGAATATAAATCTGCAAAACCGAAACTACTAGCTGCCCGTGTCCAAATAGGGGCACCCAGAGTTTAGGTTAAAACAATAAACTCCAGGTCAGTCATGTGACTGGTGTGAGAACTAAAACAGTTAATCTTTATTCTTAAAGTTAGGTAAATCAAGGGACCACGCCGTATAACACGGAACGGGTTTCCTCCCAAGAATACCAGTGCATAAAACAAACAGCGCAATGCTAAATAAAGAAAAATGAAGCTGTTATAAGACCCAGGTCCTATCACACAATGCAACGCAAGCCGGGGGATAGGGTTTTCCCTTATAACAGCCAAAGAATGTTTGATACGTTTAAAACAAATCATTTGATACTATAATAAGTGCATAGTGTATAAAACAACTTCAAATCATAAGTATCAATCATAGGCGGCATAAGCGCCCCATCCCACTATGTCGCCATATATAGGATTACAATTAAAACCGCAAATGTCACGTATTTGGAAATTGGATTTCCGTCTATGAACCGAGGCAAAAGATAGTCCTCAACCGATTCGTGACTGTCTAGCCCGAGCCACAGGACCCAGACTCAGGTGGGCCCTTGGAGCGACAGGGCCGGTCCACCGATGTGGATTAAAATGCCTGAACACTACGTTTCCCCACCCTATGGGGTGTAAATGAGCCAACTAAATGACTCCATCGGTTCGAGAACGACCGATCAATCCGAGGCGCCTCGCAACAGCAACAACAACATAAGTCAAACTCGTCAGGGCGTGTAAAACCACTGACGTCACTTCTAGCTAGAAAGAAACGCAAGTCCTCCCTGAGGTCCGTCTCCCGTTTTTGATTCATACCGGGTGTGAAACTCGCGAATCAAACGTTACACAAAGCTACGCCACAAAGGCCTTGCTTTGATCATCACCACAAGACTTTGCTTTTCAACAGAAGCCTCGATCAATTGCCACTTAGGCATGCCACACAGGCAATTCACTCCATGCGTTTGATATCCATCAATATATAACCCCTGAGCTCGTACGTCTCAGAGAAGGGCGTTAAGCAAGAGAATAAATTCTCCGCCGCCAAACAGATATATATTTAATGGAGATCAATCACACGGACTAAAATCCAATGTCAGACACACAGTCCATTTACAAGTCCGTTCTGGGTCTGAACGAAACCGGAGGCACCTAGTACCCCGCATATCCATCGATCTCCAAGTACGTCTGGACGATCACTAACTGTTTCCATCTTCTTGGGTGTACAGCCCAATCAAGATCATCAGTTATCACCCAAACGACGTGAAGACCTCCGGTCTTCGACCATCGTCTTCATCTTCGACTTATCGTCGTATCAGTTATTCAGAATGGGATAAACCCGGTCTTCCCGAATAACTCGCGTATATTATAAAAGTGTTACACAAACACAACATACGCCTCATTCCAATTCATTAGTCACTAACCGTAAATTAATCAAGAGAATAATTCCCCAAATATTAACCTCGAAGGCCGAAACCAACATCAGATCAATATCCAGAAAACCATTCTACTTAGCTAACCGACAGTTAGTTTCTAAATTTCACATTCATAGGGAAAGATTCCCATTAATTTTATCAAAGATAAATTCCTTGAATTTATTCTTTAATCCATTTTTGAATATCAATTCAAACTAGTCGGGATTAGCGAACCTTACCGAAGTAATCATTTGTTTTAATTTCCCAATCCCAACCTATTCATCCCATGAAGTAAAACTGGTAATACTTCATATCTAACACCACAGTGTTATCGGTAAATTCAATTACCATTTCACGTTCAAATCTAATTAAAGATTTAACTATCGCCTGGAGCAAAACTGGTGATACTCCATTCTCGATCTTTTCAATCTAATTAAAGATTCATTAAAACTCCACTTAGTTTTAATCTGTGACTGGGTTAAAGAATCCGTGTCATTTAAAAACACAGTTCACAATAAACCCAAAATCACCTTCATTAATTATCGGGTTAAAGAACGAGTGTTATTTAAAACACTGTCCACGATAAACCCAAAAATCAATATCGATTCAATTCCAATTAAATATTATTTAATTGGTACACTTCATTAAATCTAAATAAAAAGATTTAATCTTTTCTCAACTGGGTTCAAGAACAGTGTTAGTGAAGACACCATTCACGACAAACCCAAATCACATTTGATATTCAATATAAGGCCCTGAATAGAAAATATATCGGCTTATATTCAATATCAAATTCCACGATTAACAAATGTCGTATTGGAAATAACGATATAAATATATATCTTTCAAATTTCCATAACAACATCCGTATAATCACGAATTCCAACATCGAAATATTCCAAAGACAATTTCGATTCAATTCCACTCCAATGCAATCATTGGAAATTTTGGTTATTTTCAAAACCCTTTTCGAATTCAATTTATTTATTTAAAAATAAATAGAATTATAATTCTAGTTCAAAACTAGTTCATTTCGATAAAAAAATATTTTTATCTTTTCAAATATGGAGTTTTTCGTCCCAATTCTTTCTAAATCATTTCTTATGATTTTACACAAATTATTACTATTTTTAATAATTTTATCAAGGCCCGTACAGTCGATTTCCATCAATGGCCATCGAACTGCACTTACAGCGACCTTTTTCGAATTTGATTTGGACATAACTCCAAATCCAACCGTTAGATTTCAAATTTCTAATATTCGTTAGAAAGCTCTTTTCGATACGAACCCAACGGTTCCGGTTTTAGGAGAATCCGACGGTCGGATCTCCCGTAATGTCCGTTTGAAATAAATGGTCGAAATTCGCGAACTGCCGCGGCGCGGCGCGTTCTATTCAGGCCATTATATTATATATAATATATATAATATATATTTCGTCGATTTCTATTTAAAACGAATTTTATAAATAGTTTTAAAATCGTTTCAAAAGCTATTTCAACTTTCTTTTCAATTCAAATCAAAATTGAATTCTTCTTTATAAATTCGTTTTAAACTTCATTTCTATTCAATTCGAATTTCAATTCAATTTGAATTCATTTCAATTCACTTTCGATTCAATTTGAATTCGTTTTCAATTCAATTCATTTCGAAATCGTTTTCAATTCATTTCATTTCGAAATCGTTTTCAATTCATTTCATTTCGAAATCGTTTTCAATTCAATTCATTTCGAAATCGTTTTCAATTCAATTCATTTCGAAATCGTTTTCAATTCAATTCATTTCGAAATCGTTTTCAATTCAATTCATTTCGAAATCGTTAAAATCGATATAAATATCGTTCACGTCAAAATGGCGTCAATCTAATCAACACGGCTTCATAAATTTCTATTTTCAAATATTCTATTTCAAATATTTCTTTTTTTAAAATAGTTGTTATTATCAAAATATTTCGTTCAACACATGACCAATCTCAATGGATGAGTACTGTCAACAAATGAACTTTTATTTTATAATATTCTTTATTTTTCAAATTGGAATGAGGCCCAATCAATTACCATATAAAGTTAATTATATGGATTTTCATACAACACATGTATATAATAACATTGAAAATAATCAACCATCAACCAAAGTGCACTACACTGTATAAGCATCAAATATAGATATCTAACGCTTACAACAGCATGTAAATCAATCGATCGACATATTTAATCAATCAGGATGAGTGAACTTCAAATTTCATCCCAACACCCGTGTGGGGTTTCAAACAATCAAACACCTATTTTATTTGTGCTGTTGGGCGATGTGTAAAATTTATCGACCCAATCAATGTCCTTCAAATAAGTGTACATAAACAAACCGTCTGGTTTGTAAATGAATATTTATTTATTCACTTTCACTATATTCATATTCACGTTAAAAATTATATTTTTAACGATAAAACATTTTATTCCAACATATGAATTTCTATTATTCATTTACACAATAAAATGATATTTTTATTTTCTAACATATTTTAGAAAATTTCGGCGGCATAACGGCACGATACTAGAAACGGGACAAGGCCTAGCCTTATCCCCGGTCTAGTGAAGGCCCACGCCATTCACACATCAATCAAATCAATTTCATCTCACCAAACAATTCAATTCAAACAAATAATTCAACTAATCTATGCAACCAAACAAACAAGTCCATGGTCTGTGGACGGGTGTCGGGTGCTACTAAGCACCGTCTGCATCCTAGTATATATATATATAATTAGAAAAGAAATTGAAAGGTGAGAAATTCTCACCTATAGCTATCCCGCTCCACGGCTCTTCTTTTGCAGAAGTCTTCGTCGTTTCGCCTTTTTGTCACCTTCGTTGCCCGCTTTCACTACATATGTAAAAATCGAATTTTGACTTCGTTATTCTATATATAAAAATCGAATTTTTAGTTCGCTATTCAATATATAAAAATCGAATTTTTATTTCAAAGTTCAATATATAAAAATCGAATTTTTACTTCAAAGTTCAATATATAAAAATCATATTTTTACTTCAAAGTTCAATATATAAAAATCAGTTTTAACTATAAATAAAAATCAGTTTTAACTATAAATAAAAATCAGTTTTGACTATAAATAAAAATCAGTTTTGACTATAAATAAAAATCAGTTTTGACTATAAATAAAAATCAGTTTTGACTATAAATAAAAATCAGTTTTAACTATAAATAAAAATCAGTTTTAACTATAAATAAAAATCAGTTTTGACTATAAATAAAAATCAGTTTTAACTATAAATAAAAATCAGTTTTAACTATAAATAAAAATCAGTTTTAACTATAAATAAAAATCAGTTTTGACTATAAATAAAAATCAGTTTTAACTATAAATAAAAATCAGTTTAATAAGTTAAATAAAAAGAAAAAAAAAACTTACAGGGGGTGGGCTGTTAGGCGTCGGAGCTCGTCGGAGCCGCGGGGAGGCGAGTGGCGGCGGCTTTCGGTGGCTCCAGTGGTGGAGCGGTCTCTTGCGCGACGGTGGGCTTCAACAGGATCTGGGGCTCGCGATTTAGGGCTTACAGGAGAGGACGGTGTCGGAGGGAGGGGTTTGGACGGAGAGGAGTCGTCAGGCGAGGGGAGGGCCCATCGCCAGAGGCGGCGCGGTGATCTTCAGGAGCGGCTCGTATTAGTTTTTAGGTTTTCCTTTTTTTTTCCACTTTCAGATAAATGATCGGGGGGGGGGGGGGGCCAAGGCAGAAGAAAAGGGGAGGATTCTATTTTTTTTTTTTTTTTTTTATTATTTAATTATTAAATTTTTGCCAAAGGGTTGACTTTTACTTATGACCTCGAAACGAGGCCCACCGCCTGTCGTCCATAGCGTTTTACCCCCATTCCGAACACAATGGGATATATATCGCAAGCTGATTTGATTGTTACAATCAGTTTCCGTTAAATTTACATTTAAATCACTATATTGAATTTTAAACGTACATTTCTAATTACCGGGGTCACATATTAACTCGGAAAACTACAGAAAAATATTTTCTAGCTTCGTATTGACGATACGGTCCTAACAAAACTAATTTTGTCGAATTCTGAGACCGTTGGAAAAATGGCCAATTTCCAGTCGATTAAAATCAACTGAAATGGTCAAAACACGTTTTCTTTTGTCACGCTCACATATTAATTCGAAAAATTATGAAATTTGAAACCTAGCAATAACTTGACATCACGGACCCAACAAAACTGGTTTCGTCGAAATCCGAGGTCGTTTGCAAAATGTCCATTTTTAAGGGCCTGAATTCCATAGCGACTATTCAGAATTTTCAACTGGACATATCTTTTGATTCCCGATATGAAATCTCGATTTTTCGGATTCGTTGGAAAGATATTCACTATTAGATTCCATTATTTTTGGTTGCACTAAAATCCGTATTGTTTTGCACCCGGTACATTCAATTGAAGTTTGAAATCGAATTATCGAACTACCGCGCCATTTTCTATTCCTTTTATAATTATATATAATTATTATATATTCTAACGACGACGTATATAATATATACGTTCGAATTATATTCAAAATAGATTTCTCGTCGATTTTATTTAAAATAATCTATTTTAAATAATCAAAATTCGCTAAAATTGCCAAAATAAATTTTTTTAAACTGGCCCAGATTTTACGGGTTGTTACAGTCACCTTCTTCATCTTCGACTCTTGATCGTCGTGATGATTATTCAGAATGGGTTAGACCCGGTCTTCCTGAATAACTCGCGTATTCGTAATTAAAATCAACCATACGCCACATTCCAACTTTGAATATCCTTTTAAATAAAAATTATTATTTATGTTAAAAGGTCCTCATTAATTTTATCAAAGATAAAATAAATTACATTTTAATCTTTCTAAAAAGATTATTAATATTCCAATTTTGATTTAATTTATAAAATAGATTTATAAATTTCTAATAGTAATTTCAATGTAAATTGGATTAAAGGATAAATGTTATTTAAAACATCGTCCACTACAAATCCAATTCACATATCAATCACCAACCATAATTGTTAAGATCTAATAATCTTAAATAAAAGGTCTATCTTAAAAATATTAATTCATTACTATATAAAAAAAAACATTTTAAAATAATCAATAAAATATTCTATATATAAAAGATTCTGAATGTAAAATATACTTTATAATACAAAATCTTTTATTTTACAAAAATCCTTTTATTATATAAAAATTCTTTATTTAAAAAGAAATTCTGCATTGGAATGCAACTCAACCATGTACCATATAATTTGGGTCATATGGGTTTCATACATTTCATGTATAGGGTAATAATAGGAAATAATCCTCAATCCATCCATTAACAACCAGAGTGACAATGTCAACTGTGTGAGCATTAAAATAAAACAATAACGCTCATCGCAGCCTGTCGATCAATCGATAGACATATAATTAAACATTGGGATTTGTGTCAGTCAACTATCGTCCCAATACCCGTGTGGGGTTTTCATCCAACAAACAAATAATAAATTATTTGTGCACTTGGGCGATGTGTAAAAATAATCGTTCCAATCACATAAACAAGTCGGATGACTTGTAAATGGAAGTGTAATATTCAATTTTGAATATACTAACATCACTTTTAACACATCAAAATACAACATCACAGGCAAATATTTCAATACTCTTTATTATGAACATATGACAATAAAAATCGTGACTTTTATTTATTTACCAAAAATGCATATTTTTGGTCTCATTCATTTTAATGACAAAATGAATATTTGACTTCATTATTTTTAATGTATAAAAATATACATCCTTAATTCATTCTCTTTAATGTATGAAAACATACATTTTAAATCCATTCTTTTTTTTTTCACATAAACAAATATGATGATTTTGTTTCTTAACCTCTAATGCAACAAAATGAGAATTTTGTCTAATCTTTTTCAATGAATAAAGATGTCTATTTTTACTTCATTCATTTTAATGTGCCAAAAATGTCCATTTGTCTAATTCACTTTTAATAAACAAAAATGAGTATTTTGTTTTAATCTCTTTTCTTATGCATAAAAAAAAAATGTTTATTTTTAATTTATTCTTTTTTTATGACACCAAGTGTTCATTTCTAATTAACCCTTTTTAATGTATAGAAAGGTTCATTTTCTAATTTTGACATGTTAACTCAAAATGACAATTTAAATTCACTAATCAAGTCTTGAAAAGAATGTTGTTCTTTTTCATTTACAATAGAAGATGAAAATAAAAAGAATTCATATGTCTTGTTCTTTTATTTACCATAGAAATACCAATAAAATGATCAACATATTCTGGTCTTTTCATTTACAAAGAAGTTGTAAATAAAGTGGTCCTCATATTTTTACTCTTTTCATTTACAATAGGAGTTGTAAATAAATGATTCTCGTGTTCCTGTTCTTTTTATTTTCTATCGCACCAAAAATGTCGATAAAAATGAATCACTAACATTGTCTATTTTTATCGCACCAAGAATGTCGATAAAAAATGAATCACTAACATTGTCTATTTTTATCGCACCAAGAATGTCGATAAAAATGAATCACTAACATTGTCTATTTTTATCGCACCCAAAATGTCGATAAAAATGAATCACTAACATTGTCTATTTTTATCGCACCCAAAATGTCGATAAAAATGAATCACTAACATTGTCTATTTTTATCGCACCCAAAATGTCGATAAAAATGAATCACTAACATTGTCTATTTTTATCGCACTAAAAATGTCGATAAAAATGAATCACTAACATTGTCTATTTCTATCGCACTAAAAATGTCGATAAAAATGACAACATTAACCATTCTATTTTCACCGCGTTCAAAATGACGATAAAATATTCAACATTAACCATTCTATTTTTACCGCATTCAAAATGACGATAAAATATTCAACATTAACAATTCTATTTTTACCTACTATAGAAAATGTAAATAAATATATTTCTAAATTCTATTCTTTTTATTTACAATTGGAAAGGTAAATAAGAAATTCACATATTTTGTTCTTCTCATTTACAATAAAAAAAATGTAAATAAAATGATTCATATATTTTGTTCTTTTGATTTTACATTTGAAAATGTAAATATAATGATTCACACATTTATCCTTTTCATTTACAATAGAAAATGAAAATAAAAAAAATGATTCACAAATTTTGTTCTTTTTCTTTTACAATAGAAAATGTAAATAAAAGATTCACATTATTTAGTTCCTTTTTCATTTACAAAAGAAAATGTAAATAAAAGGATTCTCATTATTTCATTCTTCTTATTTACATAACTGGTTAACATATTTTACTCTTTCTCTTTTACAAAGAAAATGTAAACAAAGTGATTAACATGTTTTACTCTTTCTCTTTTACAAAGAAAATGTAAACAAAAACCGTTCACACATTATGTCCTCCTTTGGTTTCCATATAAAATGTAAACAATATGATTTACCCATTATGTTCTCTTTTGTTTTACATATAAATGTAAATAAAAATAATTCACAAATTATGTTCTCTTTTGGTTTACATAGAAAAATGATTTTCTTTATATTTCTGTTCATTTATTTACAAAAGAAATGTAAACAAAATGACTAACAAAACTTTATTTCTTTTCTTTCACTATATAAACATCAATAATGTGAATAACATATTTTTGGTCTTATCATTTACAAAGGAAGGTGTAAAAAAAAAAAAAAAAAAAAAAACCTATTTTGTAATGTAAAAATATGACCTTTTCTATTTTACAATGTAAAAATGATAACCCCTCTATTTTAAATATAAAAAGATCCTCTTTTTATTTTTATCGTCAAAATTACATCTTTTGTTTTCAATATAAAAGATTGTCTTTTTATTTTAAAACATAAAAATATTGTCTCATTATTTTCAACATAAAAAGATTTAGCTTTTTTTTTATTATAATCAAAAACAAAGTTGTAATTTTTGTAACCAAAATCAAAGTTGTAATCTTTGCAAACAAAAGCAAAGTTGTAATCTTTGTTAACAAAAGCAAAGTTTAAATTTTTATAAAGTTTTAATCTTTATAAATAAAAATAAAAGGTTTCATGTTTTATAAATAAAACAAAGATTCATTTTATACAAACAAAAAAAACAAAGATTCATTTTAAAGATCGAATCTTTATTAATGTTATTCATTTCAAAATAAAAATCAAAACTTTGATTTGTAAATCATGATAAAAGATTAAAATTTTATCTATAAATCAGAACAAAAGAAAAAAAAAATTATTCTTTTCATTTACCATAGAAAATGTAAATAAAAACGTATTTTCTAAATTTGTCCTTTTATTTACAAAAGAAATGTAAATAAAAACTTGTTTTCTAAATGTGTTCATTTATTTACAAAGAAATGTAAATAAAAACTTGTTCTTTTATATTTGTTCTTTTATTAATAACAGAAATGTAAATAAAAACTCTTTTTTTTTTAGGACAAAAAGAAATTCATTTGTGTACATGTTCTAAAAATAAAAGAGGATTTTATTTGTTTTACAAGTTCTAATCCAATCTTAACATATATATATATATATATATATATATATATATATACTGAATAAAATATGTTATGATCTCATTTTAGATCCCATTTCTCCAACCGCAAATAAGATATATATAAATCCAAGCGGATTTGCAAATCATGTACAACAATCATTCAACAAACAACAATTATCACTCCAAACAACACCCAACATTTCAGGTCAGAATTAAACGATCAAACAATTATTTTTAATGCAAGAAAATAATTTATAATTAATTAAACAAATAAAATTAGAATCCTCACATTGAATTTTTTGGCCAAAATTTTACTGTCTCCTTTTCAGCTGCGGTCTGCGCCATCGCGAAGCTCTTAATTTTGTGATTCCAACGCAATTTACGGTTCGTCAAACGGACCTCGTATGAAAGAGTTATGAATTTTTAAAGATCGGGTAATTAAATAATTAATTAATATTCGTGAAAATACCTAAAAATTTCACTGTCTCAGAATTGGACAAAATCAGTGTCCACGCGTCCATCTCGTCGCCACGATCCCAACGCACCTGAAATCGTCGATTTTCGACTTCGTATGAGTGAGTTATGCAATTTCAAAGTTCTGGAAATTAATTAAATAATTTAAAAATAAAATAGAAAATACCCTCAGCCCATTGACCGAAAAACACTGTTCACCGCCGAACTTTGACCGCACTTTGCCGCTGCCTCAGGCCACCTGACGCCACGGGACCACCGCCAATGTCTTCGTCTTGGCGAGACGCACCACCACCAGAAAGAGCCGCCCCTAAAGCTTCTCCGATCATCGGGAAATCGCCTAGAAATGATTTCGCCTCGCGGGTCCCACAGGCCGCCTCACACCTCCAAACGGCCTGAAATTTTCTGAGCATCTTCGTCTTGCGTAGACGAAGAACTTCCGTGTTCGTGACTTCGTCCAATTCTTCCTCGATTCACGGGAATTTCTTGATTTACGTTTTGAGCTTCTGAATTTCGAAAACAGCGAGCTTTAAGACGAGATTCCGGCGAATCCGAGCGTTGTTTGACAAAACCGACTACACCATTAGCTTCGTATCGTCGAGACCTTCGAGAGGACATATAATTTGCTATGGTTTGAAGAGATTTTATTTTGACAAATTTTAGAGGAAAAGAGAGCCGCCATGGAAATTGAGAAAAATGATGGAAAAGAGAAGTGGCTGCTGTGCATTTCGAATTTCAGCCCTAAATTCTGAGGAAAAAGATAATATACACTATGGGTTTAATTTTGGTTTGGGCCCAAATATCATTACGTGCCCAATTACTCAATTTTCAACTGTTTTCTTCAATTCAGAAATTCTTATAAATACATGCGAATTTCAAAATTAATAAATTTTTAAACATAATTATTTCAGGTCATTACGAACCCAACGAACCTGATTTCGTAATTTTCCGATTCCGTATGAATTTATTATAAATTTCCGAAGTCTAAAAATAGGCTGTATTTCCACTGTTAAAATTATACAGGCCACAAAATAATTCCAAAAATTATAAATTTTAGTATTTAACCTTAATTTAATATTCCGAATCCATAGAAACTGGTTTCGTCGAATTCGGAGTTCGTTTGCAAAAATTCAATTTTTTAGGTGTATATTTTAATATTTAAAAAATACCAAAAATAGTGGAATTTTTCCGAAACTCAAAAATATAAGTTCTTATAGTCATTTTTATATGTAAACAACATTCTAAAACCAATGGAGATGGTTTCGGGTCCTAATTCCTTATTCTGCAAAATGTAGCATTTTGGCCCTTATAAATTTCATAGCGACCTTTCTAAATATTGAATTTGCCATAACTTTTGATTCCCGTTATGAAATTTCGATTTTTCGGATTCGTTGGAAAGATATTTTTAAATAGATTCTAATATTTTTTGTTTCACTAAAATCCGTTAAATTCTGCATCCTGTACGGTCAGTCAAAGTTCAAGTTTGACTTTTCAAACTACCGCGTTATTTCTAACTCTTTTGTTAATTAAAATTAAATCATTCATTCTAACTTCGATTTAAATCAAATTTGTGATCATTATTATTTAAAATAGATTATTTAAAATATCAAGACTTATTAAAATCACTTAAAATAAAATTTTAAATTGGCCCCAAAATTCCGGGTTGTTACATCGCTAATATAACTTATACAACACATGTACATGAGGTATACAATGCGTATATAATTTACACTTCGCTTATATAATTTATACAACACGATTTCATTCACACAAATAGTTTAGATTCCTCACATTGGTTATTGCGGTGCTAAAAATCGTAAGAAGGTCAGAAAAATCCGTGGCTTCTTCTAGAATGTAGAGAGCCTCCTTGCGGTCACGGTGTCTCATGTTTCATCAAATTTCGTTAAAGAACGAAAAAGATATTATTTTTCAAAGCTTTGCAACGCTTTATAGCGTTAAAAACGTATAAAGGAATTACCTTTATTATTCGTTCAAAAGGGGATTCGCTGTTTTCGCGAAATCTGTGCGTCGTGGGTCTGATCGGAGGTGATGGCGTCGTAGAGGAGGTCGAGGGCGTTAGGTCGCTGGTGGTGGGGCGGAGATGGTGGCAGATCGGAGCAGATCTGGTGATGGGAAGTTTGGAACTTCGTGGGGGCGATTCCGACGATGGCGGAGGCGATGGGGGTCGGCGATGGGTCGGATTTGTAGAAGGGGAAGAGGCGGAGCGAACGGCGGTGGCGGCAAGGTCTGGAATGGCCTGTAGCGGCGGCGGCGTGGGCGGAAAGAGATGAACGACGTGGATCGTCGGTTCTTTTGAACGACGGAGGGTTTTTGGGGTTTTTTTTTATTTTTTTATAAAAGAAAATTTCCTATTGGCCAGAGATTTATAGAAATTTTTAAATAGTGTTTTTGCAAACGGACTCCTTTTTAAACCCAACGACTGTCGCCCCTAGCTAAATACCCCCATTCCGGACACAATGGGATATGTTTCGTTGGCCATTTCGACTGTTACAGTCAGTTATTTTTCAAATTAAAATATAAAACATTCGATATTTAATTTAAACGTACATTTCAATTTGCCAGGGCCACAAACTGAATCGAAAAATTCCAGAAAAATAAATCTAGCTTTGTTTTGACGATACGGTCCTAACAAAACTAGTTTCGTCGAATTCTGAGCTCGTTTGAAAAACGGCCATTTTTAGGTCGACCCATTTTAACAGAATTTGACCAAACACGTTATCTTTTGCCCCGCTCACATACTAGCTTCAAAAATTATGAAATTTGAAACTTAGCAATAATTTGACATCACGGACCCAACAAAAGTGGCTTCGTCGAATTCCGAGGTCGTATGCAAAATCTCAATTTTCAAGGGCTATATATACTATATAGCGACCTTTTTGAAAATTCATTTGGCCATAACTTTTGATTTCCGTTATGAAATTTCGATTTTTCATATTCGCTAGAAAGGTATTGATAAACAGATTTAAATATTTTCAGTTTCGTCAAAATCCGTTATATTTTCAACCCAGTATAGTCAGACAAAGTTTGTATTCAAAATTTCAAACTGCCATACCATACCAAATTCTATATTTTATTGAAATATGCTATTTCAACCATTCAAATTTCTTTGGTAATAACCTAATTTAAAAATTTTAAATTGGTTCACATTTTCCGGGTTATTACAATCTCCCCCACTTAAAACTTTTCGTCCTCGAAAAGGAAATAACAGTTAAGCAGGAAATAAAATGTAAATGCAAAGTATTGTAAAGGTACCTTGCACCGGAGTTAGTCAGAGATGTCCACTCTGCATTTGGGATAGGCTTGTTTAATGCTTTCCTCAGTCTCCCAAGTACAGTCTCTAGGATCACTACTCCACTGCACTTTGACTAGATGAATCTTTTTCCTCCTTAGATCTCTGGTTTCTTTGCCAACTATCTTTAATGTCTCTCTACTGAGTGCTAATTCTGGAGTTATGTCAATATCATGTTGCGCTGCTTCTTCCACAGTAAGGTCGGGATCATGAACATGTTTTCTGAGTTGAGACACGTGGAACACATCATGTATACCAGGCAACCAATTAGGTAATGAAACTCTATATGCAAGAGTTCCGATCCGTTCAAGTATAGGAAAGGGACCAATAAATCTCGGTGCCAACTTCCCAGTCTTGCCAAATCTGATTACTCCTCGCATTGGAGAAACTCTTAAATAAACATAATCACCAACGGCAAACGATATATCCCTTCTTCTCGCATCAGCATAACTTTTCTGTCGGCTCTGCGCTGTTTTCAATCTCTTCTTAATGAAATCGACTTTATCCGATGCTTCTTGAATCATATCGGGCCCTAACACAAGTCTGTTGCCAGGTTCTACCCAACATGCGGGAGATCTGCACGTTCTACCGTATAATGCTTCAAATGGAGACATTCCCAAACTTGCTTGATAGCTATTGTTGTAAGAGAATTCTGCTAAATGTAAGTGATCTTCCCATGAGCCTCCAAAATCAATAACGCAAGCCCGTAGCAAATCTTCTAAAATTCTATTCACCCGCTCAGTTTGGCCGTCTGTCTGAGGGTGATAAGCGGTGCTTAGATTTAATTTGGTTCCCAACTCTTCCTGGAATGCTTCCCAGAATTTGCTAGTGAACAGGGGATCTCTATCGCTGACTATATTGAGCGGCACTCCATGTAGTTTAACTATTTCTTTGAAGTAAATCTGTGCTAGACTTTGAGCCGTTCTGTTGGATCGGACATGTATGAAATGGGCAGTCTTCGTGAAGCGATCTACGATTACCCATATACTGTCGTTTCCTTTTCTAGTTCGAGGCAAACCATCGATGAAATCCATCGAGATTTGTTCCCACTTCCATCCTGGGATTTCTAATGGTTGTAATAATCCAGCCAATTTCTGCTGATCACTCTTAACTAGCTGACAAGTGGGGCATCTGCTAACATATAATGAGATATCTCTTTTCATAGCTCTCCACCAGAATGTGCGTTTGATATCGTTATACATTTTGCTCACACCAGGATGGATACTTAATTTGGACTTGTGGCATTCATCAAGTATTTCTCTTCGAAGCTCTGGAAGGTTTGGGATGCAAATTCTGCCCTTTAATCTTAGAACTCCTTTGTCATCGAGTCGAAAACTCGTGGGTTCACCTCCTTTGACTATCTGACTGATTCTTTGAATAAATTCATCGTCTTTCTGGAGGGTCGAGATCCTGTCTATTAATGAAGACGTGATGACAAAACTGGCGATGATTTCATTCTTTCTGCTGAGCGCATCTGCTACAACATTGGCTTTCCCTGGAGTGTATAGAATTTCAAAATCGTATGCTGCAAGGAATTCTAACCAACGCTGTTGCCTTAGGTTTAGATCTTTCTGGGTGAACAGGTATTTCAAGGATTGATGATCAGTGTATAGTTCAAACTACTCGCCCAATAAATAATGCCTCCAGATTCTTAAAGCGAACACGATAGCTAATAACTCAAGATCATGGGTAGCATAGTTTCTTTCATGCGGCTTTAGTAGACGGCTGGCATAAGCGATCACTTGGCCTTTTTTGCATTAACACTGCGCCTAGCCCTCTAATAGAAGCATCTGTCCATACAGTCAAGTCTTGGTTGCCTTCTATAATTGTCAATACTGGAGCGGTTGTCAACTTCAGTTTTAGCTCTTGGAAAGCTTCTTCACATTCGGGAGTCCATTTGAATTTTTCATGCTTCTTCGTAAGCTTTGTCAAAACTCCTGATATTTTTGAAAAATCCTGAACGAATTTCCGATAGTAACAAGCCAATCCAAGGAAACTTCGAACTTCAGTAGGTGTAGTAGGTTGTTTCCAGTTCTGAATCGCTGTAATTTTGCTTGGATCTACAGCAATTCCTTCTTTTGATACGACATGGCCTAGGAATTTAACTTCATTCTGCCAGAAGACACACTTAGAAAATTTAGCTTTCAAGACATTTCTCCTGAGAATTTTCAACACTTGTTCTAAATGTTTTGCATGTTCATCTTCCGACTTAGAGTATATTAAGATGTCATCGATGAAGACTAGAACAAATTTATTCAATACACCACGGAACACTCTGTTCATAAGATCGACAAAGTATGCTGGAGCGTTACACAAGCCGAACGGCATTACTAACCATTCGTAGAATAAATCGGGACCCCTGAAGGCTGTCAAAGGAACACAGTCTTCTGCTATACGTAATTGGTGGAAACCTATAGCTAGGTCCATTCTGGAGAATACTGTTGCTCCATTTAATTGATCTAACAGATCATCTATTCGGGGCAAAGGATATTTGTTCTTCAGTGTTTGTTTATTGAGATCTCGGTAATCAACACAGAGTCTTAGAGTACCGTCTGATTTCGAGACAAATACTACTGCGGCTCCCCATGCTGAAAAGCTCGGTCTGATTAGACCTTTCCAAAGCAATTCTCGGGTTTGACTACTTAACTCTTCTTTTTCATTCGGGGCCATTCTTCTAATTGGATGTACTACTGGTCGGGCGTTAGGAATTAAATCTATTCTAAATTCAATTTCTCTTTGCGGCGGTAAATTTTCTACTTCTTCAAACACATCCGCATAATTTTTAACGACCGGTATCTTTTCTAATGAAGGGGGAATAACTTCTAAAGAAGGCCAAAATTCTGTTCTATTGATTTCTGAGCCATGACATGGTATATATATAGGTCCAAGCTTCGTTTCGACTTTAACGATTCTTTCGGCACATCTAACTTCGGCCTTATATTTGGTTAACCATTCCAAACCGAGAATAACATCGAATTCCGATAAATCCATAACAATTAAGTGGATGGAAAACTTGTAATGTGAATAAGAGATAGGCACTCTACAGTATAAACGGAGACTAACGGAACTTCCTATTGGGTTTCGAACTTTAATTGGTTCCTTAAGTTTTCTTCGTTTCAATTTTAACTTGTGAACAAGGTTACCAGAAATGAAGCTACGTGATGCACCAGTATCAAAAAGTACAGAAACATGAATATTTTTAATGGTAAGGGTACCTCCCAAGACATCGGGTTTACCTGATCCATCGGTGGTAGCTGGCGGGGTCTTCCCGTCATAGACATGAGCCACTTGAGCATTCTGCTTCAGAGGACAATTCCTGCTATAGTGCCCCTTGTTATGGCAGTTGTAGCATTCGGCTGAGTCATTTGCCTTTGGCTTCCTCGGAGCTTTGCATACTTTAGAAAAGTGACCTGGCTTCCCGCAGTTGTAACAATTTCCTTTCGGGATCTTTGCAGGTTTCTGAGTAGCGGCCGCGGTAATGCTAGATTCGGGTTGATCGATTGAAGCCTTGCGCTTATTTCCAGCTTGGCTTTTAGCGCGGTCTTGGCTAGCATGCCTCTCATCCATGTCTTCATAATTGCAAGCCATCTCTACTAGTTCTGTAAAGGAGAGTTTGATGTTGCCCATAGCTCTATCGTGGTACTTGCGCTTCAGCCCAAATATGAATCTCTTGTTCTTTGCTTTGTTGGTCATAATCAGCTCCGGAGCATAGCGCGACAATTGGGTGAACTTATTTAGATAATCCTGAATAGAGAGATCTCCTTGCTGGAGATTAGCAAATTACTCCCGCATCCTCTCTAGAGCCTGTTCAGGTACAAACTTCTCATTGAACATAGCTTTAAATTGTTCCCAAGTTCTAACAGTACCAGCTGCATCCACTGAGGTAATGGCATCCCACCACAGCTCTGCTTCCTCTTGAAGGAGCCAAATGCCAAGTCTTGCTTTATTGTTGGTTCCCATACCCATGCCTTCGAAGATTTTCTCACAGGTTTTCAACCAAGCTATTGCCTCGGTCACTGTGCCAGTGCCAGTAAAAGGTTTTCCCCTAAGATATCTGTACCTCTTTGCTACTTTATCTAGCTCAAAGTCTTCTGGTGCTGGTGGCTGAACAATAGGGATTTCCACAACTACGGGGATATTCCCCCGTCCTCCTGCTGCATCTCCTCGGCCTCCACGGCCTCCTCTAGCTGCTGCTCCTCGTGTAGCCATCTAAGAGAATACTGTATAAGCAAGAAAAGAGTCAAGCTCACAGATTTGATAATTTTCATAAATGATAAAGCAAGGGAATACAAGGAAAGATAATGATGATGTACTGATCAAATTGTTTTGCTAATCTGCTTAGCCCATTCTAGGACATTGCTAATCCTATCTCTAATGAGCTACTCGCATTAGAACACTACTGATTCCATTCTGACGAGGTGTTTAATGTGTTAGATCCCGGAACTAAGGTTAACCAAAGCTCTGATACCAACTGTGACGATCCCAAAATCCGAGGGGCGGTATTAAGGATAATCATTAGGAAATAACACATTAATCATCATAGCAGAGTACAGATAATAGCAGAGACAATAAATAGAATAAATTTTACATGGATATGACAGCGGAATCACAACATGTAGGAATATCATAATAGCATAACGTGGGATATAACTTAGTAAATGAGAGGAAAGTGATCAGTCATCATCGCCAGAGGCGGAATACATACATGCAGTGAGACATAATAAGGGTATTAGTCTACATCGCCGGAGGCGGAATACATATACATATAATAAGGAATGCGGAAAATAAATCAGTCTGCATCGCCCGTGGCGGAATCATAATATAAGTATAGTAATGGCGGAAAATGTCAAAGTCGTCTCTGTGAAGTCAGCCTCGCCATGAGCCAAAAATGCACCCTATGCAGCAGTGTAGGGCCAAAAACAACCTGTCACCTGTATACTAGGCTGCCCGTGTGAAAATAAGGGCACCCGCGTTTGCAAAGTGAAACAAACAACGAGTCAGTCATGGGGACTGGTATGAGGAATCTATTTAACAGTTTAACAATAGTAATAAGCAAATCATAGGTGTAACACCCCACCTCCGCCAGGGTGGCCCTTGCAAGCACTCTGACTTTGGAGGGGCGTTTGAGTCAGGTAAACATGCATAATGATATATCAAGGCAGAACAAGAACATATGTATATAAGTAAATAGAGTAAATAACATAGATAAAACAGCAGATGATTTTAAACCATTTCAAATCAAGTCTGGTACAACATAGCTTTCCAAATAAACAAGTCTAGATAAAACAACATCAACTGAAATACATAAGTACTAATCCCCAAAAGAAGTGATAGCCATAGCTAGCTTCATGTCAAACCGTACATGAGCTAAATCCCACAAGCAAGCGGTCAGAAATCCAAGCTAAGCTCCAATATTCCCTCCCTGAGAACCTGGGGGGGGGGGAACGGAAGAAAAGAGGCGAGAGAAAACAGGTCAGTCAAAAAGACTGAGTAAGCCCTACTACAATCAATGTAAACTGATAAAGTTAACTGGCATGAGCAGCAGGTATGATCATAAGGATAACAACATACTAGCATGATGATTAACTAACAAGGTAGATAAAGGTGTCATCGCATAATCAGGATTAAGGTTTTGCACCACAGGTGTACTAGCAAACTAACATGACTTGAATAAACAAGCATTGATCCCTTGGCCCAAGATTTGGCCCAATAACATGAAGTGACCCTCATATAAGGTCCAACCAAACGGTCTAGTCGATCGGCTCCCTAAGCCTAACTCGTCACGTGTTGGTGTCAATACGGCCCAAACATAATTGTAGTCGAACTGTGCCGGGTCCACCCTTCGGGTGTATCAAGCCCTAGGGTGCCAACCCCTGGACACCATAAACATGAGTGCACAGTCTCGATCTACTGGTACCCATGGGTGACTTCTCCAAATACGGACTGCGTGCACGACCATAGTCCGTCCGGAACTACATCGGCGTACCACCCGGCCGTCGTTTATTGGGTCGCTTACCTCCAGCCCAGTAATCGTGCCCCCTCCCTAGCCTAGTCCCTAGGGCCTTAATGATACCAATTTTTGGGGATTTACTGCGGAGTGGGCCCCCCATTGCTAGGATTTTCTAGTGGGTTAAGTACGGATTAACCCTCTTGCTAATCATGGATTAACTTGGTTAAGTGTAACGATGAGTTCACGACTTAACCCCGATTAATCTACCAAGCCCAAATTGATTAAGTATTAAGTGGACCATGACTTAACCCTAATGACGAGGCATTAATTAATTTAATGCGCCTTAACCTCTCACATTAGACCTTGTTGTGGTTACTAGTTAAGCCGGGCGGGTCCGGGTAGCTTTACACCACAATTTGGTCTAACCTCGGGTTCAAGGTACAACATGACCAACTTCTCACATTGGGTCCTATTGTTTGTAGCAACTAGTTAAGCCGGTCGGTTCTGGGTAGGTTTACGCTACAAACTCAACCCAACCTCGAGTTGGCCACACTTATCTTTTCTAAGTGTCATGTCCATCATGTTTCCAAAACATGTTACAAGTTTTCAAGCAATTGGGTAGACCTAACTTAATAGGTAAATTCCCAATGGGTAGACCTAACTTAATAGGTAAATTCCCAAGCTTATGTTTTATGTCTTTTAAGTTTTACCCAACCCCAAACGCAATCCCATCGCTTACATATCGCAATAGCGCATAAAGGATAGAAAGAGGGAACTTGGCATAATCATGACATAAAGGTATTGAAGCCACAAGTTTAACATGGTGGCATATGAAATGTACATGTGTTCATATACTTGCATATTACATTTTTAGGCCTCAAAAGCATGCATAAAACCAAACTTGGCATATTGGTGATACATGGTGCTAAATGACATGTAAAAATGGCCATAAGTTCGCATTTAGCCTCACATGCAAGTTATCATAAGGGATATGATAACTTACATGTTGCCAAAATGCACCCTTTGGCATAAAGCTTGAAGCTTTATGTTCACATACTCAAGATAAGCTTGCATAACATGATAACATGAACTAGATGATCATCCCAAACTTGCATAACATACTTGCATATCATAACATGGCATACTTGCATAGCACAACATGGTAAACTTGCATAACATGACATGATGAACTTGCATATCATAGCATGGCATACTTGCATATTAACTTGCATATTACAACATGATAAACTTGCATATCATAGCATAGTAAATTTGCATATAAACTTGCATATCATACATTTAACTTTAGAGTTTAAGTATGAAAGTAGAATAGGGCTTACAATGCTTAAGAAGTCACAAAAATATGACAAAGCCCTTATGAAATCAATCAAACCCAAAATGCAAGCTTTAACATAAAAACCCTTGAGCCAAAATGATCAAAATTCTTTCTTTATGATGCAAATATAGAAACTTGACTTGAATGCAAGCTAATGATGCTCATACAAGTTTGAAAACACTTGTATGCATGGAAAATCACTTAGAAATTTATTTAGGAATTTTATGAAGAGAGTGGAGGCCATGAGAGGATTGATTTTGCCATAGTTTAGTTGTAGGATAGATTAATGATGATTTAGGGCTAGGTTAGGGCCTTATTTATAGATTAGGCAAGTGTTTTAGGCCATAGGATTAAACCCTAGTTCCAATCTCAGCCCTTAAAACCGAATCTGGCCCCCAAGCTCAACACAATCTCAAAATGGTGCACCAGGCTAAACAGCCCGGCTGGACCAAGTCGACAGCCAAGTCGACAGGGCTGTCGACTTGGGTCCAACCAAGTCGACTCCCAAGTCGACAGGGCTGTCGACTTGGGTGTTCTGGCGGGAATTCTCCCGCCTGGCCCAAACTGGCCCAATTTTCAAATTCAAACTTGAATTTGAAATCTGTTTTTACTTAGAAATTTTCTGAAAACTTTGTTGGGCCTAAATCGGGTCATACGGACTCCGATTTTCGAAAACTCGGACTCTATTTCGCGTATTTTTCCGAGACGAACGCAATGGCATAGCCCGTTTCCCTTGATTCAGATTTTAGAATTAAATTCTGCCTCGATTTACGTTACAACAGGTTATTGAAAATACGGGTTGTTACATTCTCCCCTCCTTAAAGGATTTCGTCCCCGAAATCTTCAAGTTAGGAAGAACGTATCCTACCATCCATCTACTCAAAACATCATCCACGAGCAATCATTGTCCTTACAAGATTCTAAATGTTGTATAAACATATGCAAAGGTGTGTGTATATGTACTTATCTAATGCAAATATCATCAATGCAAATTATGTTAGTGAAATGAATCCATATGTATGCAATTCCTAACATAATGTATAACATCTATATGTGTGCACATCACATACATCCATATGCAACATCCATGTGATAACACAAAAATTTTCATCCATGAATAAGCATAAACACTCATGCATATGCAATATGAGGAGTGTATGAGCCGATCTAGTGCCTAACGTGTATAATGCATCCACGAGTAACCACTTGCAAACACTTGCAACCACTTGCAACCATCAAGCATAACATGTTTCAAACACATGTTTCATCCAAAGGGGTTCTACCTAAGGTTCTAATGACAAGATTAACACGATAAACTAGATAAACATGGATAGCAAAGAGAAAGATATGCTAACAAAGAAAAGAGATTGAGAGTGTACCCTCAAAAAGGAATGGATAAAGCCCACGCATCTTCTCCTCGGTTTCCCAAGTTGCGTCTTCTTCGGCTTCACCCCATTGAACCTTCACCAACTTGACCTCTCGATTCCTTAGCTTCTTGGTCTCTATCCCCAAGATACGAATCGGAGCTCTCCTTAAGGTTGCCTCTTTCTCCACTTCCACATCTTCCAGAACACTCGGTTCAACAACCTCTGCTGATTCATGTAAACACTTCCGGAGATGCGAGACACGAAAAACATCGTGTACTCCGGCAAGCTTCTCGGGCAACTTCACTCTATAAGCCATCTGGCTGATCCTCTCTATAATAGGGAATGGTCCAACAAACCTCGGTGCCAACTTCCCAACGGCTCCAAATCGGACCACATTCCGCAAAGGAGAAACCTTCACGAAAACCATATCCCCTACATCAAACTCCAAATCAGTTCTTCGCTTATCAGCATAGGATTTCTGTCGGTCTTGGGCCGCTTTCATCCGTCTCCGAATCAACTCGATCTTCTCGGATGTATCTCTGATCATATCAAGCCCAAGTATAAGCTCATCTGTAGTCTCCCACCAACATGTAGGGGACTTGCACGGCCTCCCATATAAAGCTTCGAATGGTGCCATCCCTATGCTTGCCTGATAACTGTTATTATATGCAAACTCAACAAGAGGAAGATGGTCTTCCCAAGTACCACCAAAATTCAGAATACAAAGCCTCAACAGATCCTCGAGTACCCTATTCACCCTTTCGGTTTGACCGTCCGTCTGTGGGTGATAAGCCGTACTTAGATTCAACCTCGTGCCCATAGCTTCTTGCAAGCTATTCCAGAATTGACTTGTAAAGATTGGGTCACGGTCACTGACAATACTAGAAGGGACTCCATGAAGTCTCACAATCTAACGAAGATATACAGACGCTAGCCAAGATGCGGTCCTCTTGCTCTTCACCGGAATAAAATTAGCACTCTTCGTGAGTCTATCCACAATAACCCAAATGCTCGTATTCCCTTTCCTTGACCTTGGTAGCCCATCGATAAAATCCATGGAAATACTCTCCCACTTCCATAGTGGAACGTCGAGAGGATGCAATAGCCCACCGGGCTTCTTCGACTCGGCCTTAACTTGCTGGCAAATGATGCATCTAGAGACAAACTCTGCCACATCCTTCTTTATCCCAGGCCAAAAGAAAATGCGCTTCATATCTTTATACATCTTATCTCCGCCCGGATGTATAGTCAACTTAGAGCGATGCGCTTCCTCCAGAACTTTTCTTACTAAATCTTCTACCATTGGAACACATAACCTTCCGTCTCTCCTCAGCCAACCCTTGTCATCAATAGAATATCGAGCGAGATGACTAAACGCCTCTCCTCGAATCAGCTTATCCATAATCTGAACTATCTGAGGGTCTTCTCTCTGCGAATCCCCAACTTGATCAAGAAGGGTCGGTCTGAGTTCCAGAGATGCTAAAGAACCGGTCATCGACTCAATCGCCAAAGAGAAATCAAAGGTTGCCACATACTCTAAATTCTTCATCTCAACGAATAGAGGACTTAGGGTCAACCTTATTCTACTCAATGCATCTGCTACCACATTCCCCTTGCCAGGGGTATAAGCTATCTCAAAATCGTAGGACGCCAAGAATTCCATCCATCTTTGTTGTCTCAGATTCAGATCCTTCTGAGAAAAGAGATACTTCAATGACTTGTGATCGGTATAAAGCTCAAATCTTTCTCCCAGAAGATAATGGCGCCAAGCCTTGAGTGCATATACTATTGCTGCCAACTCTAAGTCATGAGTGGGATAATTCTTCTCATGCACTTTGAGTTGTCTACCGCCAAAGCATATCACCCATCCTTCTTGCATAAGAACAGCTCCTAACCCCGTGCCACATGCATCGGTGTATACTGTAAATAATTTCCCTCCATCGGGCAAAGCTAGAACATGTGCTGATGTAAGAGCTCTCTTGAGCTTCTGAAAAGCAAGCTCGCATTCTATGCTCCAAGCAAAAACTAAATTCTTCTTCGTCAATTTAGTGAGAGGAGCGGATATCTTTGCGAAGTCCTTGATGAACTTCCGGTAAAAACCCGCAAGACCTAGAAAACTTCTCACTTCGGTTGCATTCCTTGGAGTCTTCCAATACTGAACTGCAACTACCTTAGCGGGATCCACCGCTAAGCCTTGCTTAGATACTATATGCCCAAGGAATCTAACTTCCCTTCTCCAAAAGTGACACTTGGATAACTTGGCCTTCAACTGATGCGCTCTAAGCGTATCCATCACCTCCACGAGATGCCTTGCGTGCTCTTCCTCATCCTTAGAGAAGATCAGAATATCATCTACGAAGACCACGACAAACTTGTTCAAGAACTCCCTGAACACCCTACTCATCAAGTCCACGAAATATGCGGGTGCATTAGTCAAGCCGAACGGCATGACAAGCCATTCGAAGAATCCATCTGGAGTTCTGAACGCAGTCTTGTCTATACTATCTTCAGCTACACTGAGCTGATGAAATCCAGTAGCAAGATCAAGCTGAGAGAAAACAGAAGCACCGACAAGCTGGACAAAGAGATCATCAATCCTCGGTAACAGGTGTCTGTTCTTCTTAGTCAGCTTATTTAACTCTCAATAGTTAACACAAAGTCGGAGAGAACCATCTGCCTTGGTAGCAAATACCACAGGCGCTCCCATTCAGATATACTTCGTCTAATGAAGTTCTTCTCAAGCAACTCTTTCACTTGCTTACTTAGCTCCCGCCTTTCACGCGGAGCCATATGCCGAACAAGCAAAGAAACCGGCTTTGCATTATCCACCAGATAAATGCGGAAATCAATCTCTCGCTTAGGGGGCAACCCCCTAACTTCATCAAAAACATCCGGATACTCACGAACCACTCTCACAGACTGAAGAGTTTCCACTGATGAGTCGAGTGATTCCAGATAGCACAACATGACGGGACCTCTCGGATCACAAGAAATCTCTAGGGTGTTTCCGAGGCGAGTCACGAGCCTCACAACCCTATGCTCACAATCAATGATGGCTCCATATCTGGACAACCAATCCATGCCCAATATCAATCCGTATCCCCTGAAACCAAGAACATAAGCACTGCACAAGAACTCTACACTCAGTATAGAGATCCTCAAATCCCCACATATCATAGACAAATGGGCGGAACCCCCAATAGGATTTGAGACACAGACGGGATCATCTACCAAGCTAGTACTAAGGTGCAAACTATCAACAAGATCAGATGAGATAAAGCTATGCGATGCACCAGAATCAAACAAGGTACGAACTGGAAAATCAAAAATATATACAAGGCTCTCAACAGAAATACTACCTCGATCGGGAACTGGAGCGACATTGAGAGCATGAACTTGCCCTCCTGAAGGTCCAGCACGCTGAGTCTGACCCTGGCCTTGCCCTTGCTTCTTCGGGCAATCCCTACTGAAATGTCCAGTCTTACCGCAGAAAAAGCATTCACCATTCTTCCTTTTCCTCTTCTTACAATCCTTAATAAGATGCCCAACTGAACCGCAATAATGGCACTTCTCCTTGTTGTTCTTGCCCTTGTTGTTGTTCCCCTTGTTGCCTTGACTCTTGTTCTTGTTCTGATTGCCTTGACTGCTCTGACCACTTGGATTACCCTGATTTCCTTTTCCCTGGGAATCAATCTTATTGGCTTGAGTATCATTCATCTTGGTCTCTTTCTTGACATCTCCCTGAAGTAACGCCATATCAACCAAACTCTCAAACGTGGCCCCATGGGGAATATGTGACATAGCCAATCCCTGCAACGGCTCATTCAATCCTCTAGCAAAACGAAGAGCCTTCTTCTGAGGAGTATTCACCATATCCAAGCCAAAACGAGCTAACTGATTGAACTTGTTCACATATTCTTTGACAGACATATCTCCTTGTCTCAGAGTTATGAACCTCTCCATTTGCAGATTCTCCTCGGTAGAAGATAGAAACTTAAGCACGAACCTTGCCCTGAAATCGGCCCAAGTCTCAACAGGCCTAGTACCATTGGTGACTTCCCACCAATAAGCGGCTTCATCCTTCATAAGCCAAATCGCCAACAAGACCTTCCTCTGATCATCTAACCCAAAGATAGCAAACAAATCCTCGGTCTCTTTCAACCAATTTCTGGCCTCTACAAAAGTCTCAGTGCCTTGAAAGTTCTTGCCACCCATTGCTTTGAAATCTTTGCAAGTCTTTGCGAAGTCAGCTTGAGGATGCTGAGGGGGAGGAGGAAGAGGAACCTCAGCGATAGGAGGAGGAGGAACATTAACTACCGGAGGAGAAGGAGGAGGAACATTAACTACTGGAGGAGGAGGAGGAGGGACATCTGCGGGGCCGGCTTCGGTCGCCCTAGCCTCCAAAAGTCTCCTATACCAAACAGGTACGTGCACTCCCTCCGGAATAGCAAAGTTATCGGCCATACTGAAAACGAAGAAAAAGACAGATTCAGAATGGCGAAAAAAACGAAGGAATTTTGCTAATGGCTTTTTGGGGAATAGCCTTTAAAATAAACTAGACTTTTCTTTGGAAAATACTTTATACTTGGTTTCCAAAAGTTTTCTAAAATCCTTTTTGTTCCTTCTCGTAAACCATATGCTCTGATACCAAATGTAACACCCCACCTCCGCCAGGGTGGCCCTTGCAAGCACTCTGACTTTGGAGGGGCGTTTGAGTCAGGTAAACATGCATAATGATATATCAAGGCAGAACAAGAACATATGTATATAAGTAAATAGAGTAAATAACATAGATAAAACAGCGGAAGATTTTAAACCATTTCAAATCAAGTCTGGTACAACATAGCTTTCCAAATAAACAAGTCTAGATAAAACAACATCAACTGAAAAACTGAAATACATAAGTACTAATCCCCAAAAGAAGTGATAGCCATAGCTAGCTTCATGTCAAACCGTACATGAGCTAAATCCCACAAGCAAGCGGTCAGAAATCCAAGCTAAGCTCCAATATTCCCTCCCTGAGAACCTGGGGGGGGGGGGGGAACGGAAGAAAAGAGGCAAGAGAAAACAGGTCAGTCAAAAAGACTGAGTAAGCCCTACTACAATCAATGTAAACTGATAAAGTTAACTGGCATGAGCAGCAGGTATGATCATAAGGATAACAACATACTAGCATGATGATTAACTAACAAGGTAGATAAAGGTGTCATCGCATAATCAGGATTAAGGTTTTGCACCACAGGTGTACTAGCAAACTAACATGACTTGAATAAACAAGCATTGATCCCTTGGCCCAAGCTTTGGCCCAATAACATGAAGTGACCCTCATATGAGGTCCAACCAAACGGTCTAGTCGATCGGCTCCCTAAGCCTAACTCGTCACGTGTTGGTGTCAATACGGCCCAAACATAATTGTAGTCGAACTGTGCCGGGTCCACCCTTCGGGTGTATCAAGCCCTAGGGTGCCAACCCCTGGACACCATAAACATGAGTGCACAGTCTCGATCTACTGGTACCCATGGGTGACTTCTCCAAATACGGACTGCGTGCACGACCATAGTCCGTCCGGAACTACATCGGCGTACCACCCGGCCGTCGTTTATTGGGTCGCTTACCTCCAGCCCAGTAATCGTGCCCCCTCCCTAGCCTAGTCCCTAGGGCCTTAATGATACCAATTTTTGGGGATTCACTGCGGAGTGGGCCCCCCATTGCTAGGATTTTCTAGTGGGTTAAGTACGGATTAACCCTCTTGCTAATCATGGATTAACTTGGTTAAGTGTAACGATGAGTTCACGACTTAACCCCGATTAATCTACCAAGCCCAAATTGATTAAGTATTAAGTGGACCATGACTTAACCCTAATCACGAGGCATTAATTAATTTAATGCGCCTTAATCTCTCACATTAGACCTTGTTGTGGTTACTAGTTAAGCCGGGCGGGTCCGGGTAGCTTTACACCACAATTTGGTCTAACCTCGGGTTCAAGGTACAACATGACCAACTTCTCACATTGGGTCCTATTGTTTGTAGCAACTAGTTAAGCCGGTCGGTTCCGGGTAGGTTTACGCTACAAACTCAACCCAACCTCGAGTTGGCCACACTTATCTTTTCTAAGTGTCATGTCCATCATGTTTCCAAAACATGTTACAAGTTTTCAAGCAATTGGGTAGACCTAACTTAATAGGTAAATTCCCAATGGGTAGACCTAACTTAATAGGTAAATTCCCAAGCTTATGTTTTATGTCTTTTAAGTTTTACCCAACCCCAAACGCAATCCCATCGCTTACATATCGCAATAGCGCATAAAGGATAGAAAGAGGGAACTTGGCATAATCATGACATAAAGGTATTGAAGCCACAAGTTTAACATGGTGGCATATGAAATGTACATGTGTTCATATACTTGCATATTACATTTTTAGGCCTCAAAAGCATGCATAAAACCAAACTTGGCATATTGGTGATACATGGTGCTAAATGACATGTAGAAATGGCCATAAGTTCGCATTTAGCCTCACATGCAAGTTATCATAAGGGATATGATAACTTACATGTTGCCAAAATGCACCCTTTGGCATAAAGCTTGAAGCTTTATGTTCACATACTCAAGATAAGCTTGCATAACATGAACTAGATGATCATCCCAAACTTGCATAACATACTTGCATATCATAACATGGCATACTTGCATAGCACAACATGGTAAACTTGCATAACATGACATGATGAACTTGCATATCATAGCATGGCATACTTGCATATTAACTTGCATATTACAACATGATAAACTTGCATATCATAGCATAGTAAACTTGCATATAAACTTGCATATCATACATTTAACTTTAGAGTTTAAGTATGAAAGTAGAATAGGGCTTACAATGCTTAAGAAGTCACAAAAATATGACAAAGCCCTTATGAAATCAATCAAACCCAAAATGCAAGCTTTAACATAAAAACCCTTGAGCCAAAATGATCAAAATTCTTTCTTTATGATGCAAATATAGAAACTTGACTTGAATGCAAGCTAATGATGCTCATACAAGTTTGAAAACACTTGTATGCATGGAAAATCACTTAGAAATTTATTTAGGAATTTTATGAAGAGAGTGGAGGCCATGAGAGGATTGATTTTGCCATAGTTTAGTTGTAGGATAGATTAATGATGATTTAGGGCTAGGTTAGGGCCTTATTTATAGATTAGGCAAGTGTTTTAGGCCATAGGATTAAACCCTAGTTCCAATCTCAGCCCTTAAAACCGAATCTGGCCCCCAAGCTCAACACAATCTCAAAATGGTGCACTAGGCTAAACAGCCCGGCTGGACCAAGTCGACAGCCAAGTCGACAGGGCTGTCGACTTGGGTCCAACCAAGTCGACTCCCAAGTCGACAGGGCTGTCGACTTGGGTGTTCTGGCGGGAATTCTCCCGCCTGGCCCAAACTGGCCCAATTTTCAAATTCAAACTTGAATTTGAAATCTGTTTTTACTTAGAAATTTTCTGAAAATTTTGTTGGGCCTTAATCGGGTCATACGGACTCCGATTTTCGAAAACTCGGACTCTATTTTGCGTATTTTTCCGAGACGAACGCAATGGAATAGCCCGTTTCCCTTGATTCAGATTTTAGAATTAAATTCTGCCTCGATTTATGTTACAACAGGTTATTGAAAATACGGGTTGTTACAATAGGACCACACCACTTTCGTGGAACGGGTTTACTCCAGTGATTGCTAGTGCATTTAAAACAAAGTAAATTCTTTTTAAAACAACGCAATGCTTTTTGAAAGAATGAAGCCAGTATAAGACTCAGGTCCCATCATACAATGCAACGCAAGCCGGAGGATAGAGTTTTACCTTATAAGGCCCAAATATGCTTGATACGTATAAAGCAAAATCAATTGATATTATTACTAGTGCATATATGTTTCAAAAGCGAATAGCATCATAAATATCAATCATAGGCGGCATAGCTACCGTCTACTATGTCGCCATACTAGTTCTACAATCAAGTCCGTTATTTCGTATTGGGAATTGGATTTCCGTCATGAGTCGAGGCAAGGGGCAAGCTCCTCTCCGCTTCGAGACACTCTAGCAAATGCCTCGGGACTACACACTCTGGGCAACCCCTGGATGCGGCTGGGCCGGTCCTCACTTACGTTAGAGGATTAATTATGCCTGAACACACGTTTCCTGGTCCTTACAGACCTATAATCGAGGCGCCTCGCATTCCAACAACCACAAAGGTGAAAAGTAGATATATATGTCAGGGCTGGTAAGTCACTGACACCACCATAGCTAGAAAGAAACGTCGTGCTCTCCCAGCGGTCCGTATCCCGTTTTTAACTCATACCGGGGTGTGAGGTTCGCGAATCTACGAAATACACAAAGCTAGGCCACGTAGACCTTGCTTTGATCATCATCCACAAGACTTTGCTTTGCAACAGAAGCCTTGATCACAGCATCTTGGCATGCCACATAGGCAGTCCACTCCATACGATTGATTTCCATCGATATATAACCTCTAAGCTCGTACGTCTCAGAGAAGGGCGTTAAGCAAAAGAATAAATTCTCCGCCGCCAAACAGATATATATTTAACAGAGATCAATCAATATAGAACAAAATCCAATGTCAGACACACAATCCATTTACAAGTCCGTTCTGGGTCTGAACGAAACCGGAGGCGTCAATTCCTCGCAAATCCGTCCAATCAACACATACGTTCAGACGGCTACTACTTCCGCCCCTTTCCGGTAGCTACTCCGGTCAGGAACCTCAGTAGCGCCCATCCAACCGATACGAAGATCGTCGGCCTTGAATCGTCTTTGCATTTTCCAATTCGAATCGCTCGATAAATTATTTGAAATGAGGGTTAGCTCGGCCTTTTCAAATAATTCACGTCATTAGAAATTAAATCGATTCCTTTTTATGGTTATATTATTCGACATCCATCTTTCGGTTCTTTAGTGTTATTTTCATGTCATACCCATACAACCATCAAATATCAAACAATTCAAGTCCATTTGGTTTATTCTCAATCAATATTGCTTATAATATTTTATAACGATTTTTCGCCATTTTTATTTATTTAAAAATGGCCATATTTAATTAAACGACGTTTCAGGTCGTGCCGTGGCACTGGCGCTGTTTTTCCCCTAATTTGTTTTACACATATCGGAAAATCTAACCGTTGGATTTCTGCAAAGTCTATATCAGTGGGAAGATATTCCCAAAGTGAACCCAACGGTTCCAGTTTTGTGAGAATCCGACAGTCGGATCTTCCACACTAGTCGTTTGAAGTTACGGTTTCAAAATTCGAACTGCAGCCTCGTTATTCGGTTAAATTTAATTATATTTATATTTATATATAAATATAAACGATTCTGGCGCCGTTTTTCTTCAGATTTGAATTAAACATTCCGAACAACCCAACCGTTGGATTTCTACAAGGTTGGTGCCGTTGGAAAGATATTTCCAAGGCGAACCCAGCGGTTGCGGTTTCGGGAAGATCCGATGGTCGGATTTCTCGTACTAATCGTTTTAAATTATGATTCCGAAACGCGAACTGCACGGCCTCTATTCCTTTTAATTATATATATATATATATATATAAATATAGTTCATTCTATAATTTCAACTATAGTTCATTTTATATTTTCAACTTCGTTTTCACTTCAAATATTTCACTAACGCCTTAATATTTCGAAAAATTTTGCCATAACCTCATTTGTACGGGGAGGGGTTTGGAAATTTATTGGGCCGTATTAGGTACCTAATAAATCCTAAAAAGCATTCACATATTTATAGTGATATATTCTGGTGTTTACGGGGGAGCATGTACTGATAATCACTCCAGAGAATAAATTCCCGTCACCCCGTTTCCGTGTGGAAATAAATAGTCCATGTGCCGTATCTAATAGCTAGAGCGACGTGATTATTGTCAACTCCAGACTCGTGTGGGGTTTTTATTAATCTGGCAATTTATCGTTATAATTTATATAGTCCATATCAGTCATCAGTTCAACCTGTAATATATAGTCATCGCCATACAAGCCTCTTGCTTATATGGTAAATCTTCCACCTCGTCACACAAGCTCCAATTGCTTATGTGGAATATGATGAAGTATGCCTATCATCAAGAAGTATGCCATGTAGTGTAGTTCAAAATTAATTGTTACTATCCTATGGCGTTATTTATTATTTCACACAGAAAAACCAGCACTCCGCATCCAATGGCATTCACAGGAGTTGATATATAAATAAAATTGCGCAGCCAACTCATCAATGTTTACCTATTTGTCGGGCACGCAAATAATTTTTTTACTCTACAGCTAATCCATTTTTCTTGTTCAACACATGTATATATATGCAGAACAAAGCTAATAATAATATTTCTAGCAAACTATTATTTATTTCAACACGTGTGTATTTTTAACTAAGCGTATACATGATAAAAGGAATATTTTTATCATCAAAAATATTTATTCGACACGTGTGTATTTTTAACTAAGCGTATACATGATAAAAGGAATATTTTTATCATCAAAAATATTTATTCGACACGTGTGTATTTTTAACACTTCATGTTCACTATAAAATATAGTTTTCATTGTCGATTAATTTTATTTTTAAAAGATGATAACATTCAACACATGAACTTCAACTTAACGAATGAATTGCAATTCAACACATGAACATTCTATGTAGTTTGTATATATATAAAAATGTGATTTTTATCGCTAAAGCCATTTGTTTAAATTCAAATAATATTCAACACATGAATTTCAACTCAACGAATGAATTGCAACTCAACACATGAATATTCTATATAGTTTGTATATATATAAAAATGTGATTTTTATCGCTAAAGCCATTTGTTTAAATTCAAATAATATTCAACACATGAATTTCAACTCAACGAATGAATTGCAACTCAACACATGAATATTCGATATAGATTATATATAAAAATGTGATTTTATCGCTAAAGCCATTTGTTTAAATTCAAATAATATTCAACACATGAATTTCAACTCAACGAATGAATTGCAACTCAACACATGAATATTCGATATAGTTTATATATAAAAATGTGATTTTATCGCTAAAGCCATTTGTTTAAATTCAAATAATATTCAACACATGAATTTCAACTCAACGAATGAATTGCAACTCAACACATGAATATTCGATATAGTTTATATATAAAAATGTGATTTTATCGCTAAAGCCATTTGTTTAAATTCAAATAATATTCAACACATGAATTTTTCAGAAAAATTCGGCAGCATAACGGCAGGGTAGTTAAAACCGGGACCGTCCCTAGTACGGCTCCTCGCTCTACCTTAAAACCTCGCGGTTTTTGACAATGGGGATCATGCATCTAGTTCGCACGCAGGCGGCATGTTTTATTTTCAATTCCACAATCCTATTCTATTTTGTTTCAACCACAAGAGGGTATTTTCCAACCACAAAGGTATTTTTCAACCATAAAGGTATTTTTCAACCATAATATCAACCACAAACAATTATTTCCAACCATTCGTCATACCATATAATAACACGTCAAACACAAGCAATAAATATCGTCCATGGTCTGTGGACGAGGGGAGTATATATATATATATATATATATAATAATTCACTTGCATTTCATCACAATTCAAAGCATATATGTTTCATACAACGCTTGTATAATTTATACCTCGCTAATATAACTTATACAACACATGTACATGAGGTATACAATGCGTATATAATTTACACTTCGCTTATATAATTTATACAACACGATTTCATTCACACAAATAGTTTAGATTCCTCACATTGGTTATTGCGGTGCTAAAAATCGTAAGAAGGTCAGAAAAATCCGCGGCTTCTTCTAGAATGTAGAGAGCCTCCTTGCGGTCACGGTGTCTCCTGTTTCATCAAATTTCGTTAAAGAACGAAAAAGATATTATTTTTCAAAGCTTTGCAACGCTTTATAGTGTTAAAAACGTATAAAAGAATTACCTTTATTATTCGTTCAAAAGGGGATTCGCTGTTTTCGCGAAATCTGTGCGTCGTGGGTCTGATCGGAGGTGATGGCGTCGTAGAGGAGGTCGAGGGCGTCAGGTCGCTGGTGGTGGGGTCGGAGATGGTGGCAGATCGGAGCAGATCTGGCGATGGGAAGTTTGGAACTTCGTGGGGGCGATTCCGACGATTGCGGAGGCGATGGGGGTCGGCGATGGGTCGGATTTGTAGAGGGGGAAGAGGCGGAGCGAACGGCGGTGGTGGCAAGGTCTGGAATGGCCTGTAGCGGCGGCGGCGTGGGCGGAAAGAGATGAACGACGTGGATCGTCGGTTCTTTTGAACGACGGAGGGTTTTTGGGTTTTTTTTTTATTTTTTTATAAAAGAAAATTTCCTATTGGCCAGAGATTTATAGAAATTTTTAAATAGTGTTTTTGCAAACAGACTCCTTTTTAAACCCAACGACTGTCGCCCCTAGCTAAATACCCCCATTCCGGACACAATGGGATATGTTTCATTGGCCATTTCGACCGTTACAGTCAGTTATTTTTCAAATTAAAATATAAAACATTCGATATTTAATTTAAACGTACATTTCAATTTGCCAGGGCCACAAACTGAATCGAAAAATTCCAGAAAAATAAATCTAGCTTTGTTTTGACGATACGGTCCTAACAAAACCAGTTTCGTCGAATTCTGAGCTCGTTTGAAAAACGGCCATTTTTAGGTCGACCCATTTTAACAGAATTTGACCAAACACGTTATCTTTTGCCCCGCTCACATACTAGCTTCAAAAATTATGAAATTTGAAACTTAGCAATAATTTGACATCCCGGACCCAACAAAAATGGCTTCGTCAAATTCCGAGGTCGTATGCAAAATCTCAATTTTCAAGGGCTATATATACTATATAGCGACCTTTTTGAAAATTCATTTGGCCATAACTTTTGATTTCCGTTATGAAATTTCGATTTTTCAGATTCGCTAGAAAGGTATTGATAAACAGATTTAAATGTTTTCAGTTTGTCAAAATCCGTTATATTTTCCACCCAGTATAGTCAGACAAAGTTTGTATTCAAAATTTCAAACTGCCATACCATACCAAATTCTATATTTTATTGAAATATGCTATTTCAACCATTCAAATTTCGTTGGTAATAACCTAATTTAAAATTTTTAAATTGGTTCACATTTTCCGGGTTATTACATTGCCTGTAGTACCAACATTGCCAGAATGGTATGCAGTGTTGACAATCTGCCACAGCAAGACCAACCCAATGATTACTTAGTTGTACCAAGTACCAAATTGGATAAGGTTCAAGTGATTCATCCTTAGCTCAACCAAATCAATCATATGAGACTACATAGAAAAGTAACACACATGAAGAATACAACAGTGATCACTTAGAGTTATCTGATAGCCAGGGACAAGGAAAACAATAATCAAATTTCAATACTCAACATCACATGATTAACAGGTAAAAAGTGGTATTTTCAAACCAAAAATCTATGCAGTGAACTTAGATGAAGTAGAACCAAACATGTATAAAGAAACTATGAAGCATGATGAATATAGAAAAGCAATGGACAGTGAATACCATGTACTTATCAAAAATCAAACCTGGACCCTAGTTGGTTATCCAAAACACAAAAATGTGATAGGATGCAAGTGGGTTTATAAAGTCAAAAGAAATGCAGATGGAAGTACTTCAAAACATAAAGCAAGACTTGTGGTCAAAGGTTATTATCAGCAATTTGGTTTTGATTTTACAGAAACTTTCTCACCCGCTGTAAAGCCTACCACTGTAAGGCTTATTCTACCTATTGCCTTGCATAAAGACTGGAAAATAAGGCAACCTGATGTACAAAATGCTTTCCTAAATGATGATTTAAATGAAGAGGTTTACATGCAGCAGCCAAAGGGATATACTAGAAATGAAGATAAAGGAAAAGTATGCAGACTTCACAAAGCCATTTATGGTCTTAAATAAGCTTCAAGAGCATGGTATACAAATTGAAAGTTACATTGGGTACACTGGGATTCAAAGCTACAAAGTCATATAATTCCCTCTATATAAAAGCAAATGTCAAGAACAATGTTTACATACTTGTATGTGTAAATGAAATACTGATTATTGGTGATAATGATGTTGAAATTAGTAGAGTGGTGGAACATCTAAACAGAAAATTTGCTATTAAAGATCTAGGACAGTTGGACTATTTTTTGGGAACTCAAATAAAAAGAACATATAATACATAAATGTTTCTGCCACAATAAAAGTACGTTCAATAGATATTGGTAAGAGCCAATATGGAGCAAGCTAAACCACTTCCTACACCTATAGTAAGCAATTTGTAACTATCAAAATATAAAGGTGAAGCTATAGATAACATAAAGCTGTATAGAAGTACTGTAGGAGCTCTACAATATGACAATTACGAGAGTAGAAATTTGCTATAGCGTTAATAATGTGTGCCAATACATGCAAAGTCCGCTAAGTGATCATTGGAAAGCAGTGAAATGTATACTCAGGTATTTAAAAGGCACACAACATTATGGATTATCTATTAAAGCATGCAAAGACGCGAGTATAGAAACTTACAGTGATATTGATTGGGAAAATGATCCCGATGATCATAGATTGATCTTAGGATATTGTGTTTACCCTGGTCAGAATCCAATTTCTCGGTGCATGAAGAAACAGACAAATTTTTCCATATCCAGCTTAAAGGTGGAGCACCGTTGTATAGCAAGCACCACTGCTGAACTGATTTGGATTAAAACCCTAATCAGTGAATTAGGGTTTTTATTATCGAGAAAGCCGGTCATCTGATGTGATAACTCCAGTGCCATTTCTCTTTCGATAAATCAAATACAACACTCTTGCATGAAACATATTGAATTTGATTTACATTTCATACGAGAGAAAACTACAAAAGGGGAATTGATAATTTGTCATGTTCCAACCTTCCATCAGATCGCCGATATACCAATAGAGGCATTATCATAAAAAACTTTGATAGATTAAGAGAAAATTTGAGTGTTGTAAATAGTGGCGGCATAAAGGAAGAAGGTGAGACACCCTAGCTTGGTTTGAAGTGGGGTATTGGAATAAAAGCAAGACCCGATGTCTTCAGGGTCTTCAAAGATATATTGTTATAGAGGTTGATTTGCACGTGATGCCGCTTGTGATAGCCCGTAACTTCCCCGGTAAGGAAAGCCCGGATTACCTTGAGAACAGGACAAACCAGAACACAGACAGAAGAACATTTCATTGTATATTACAACAATTCCATCAGAATACAAGAATATACAGAGTATGAATAAATATACATTCGACAAATATCAGAGATTACAATAATTTACATAGCAGCGGAAAAACAATACAAAACACAACTGAAAGTAATACACGGATACAGAGCTTTCCGAGGATCATTCCAGCTGTAAATCAGGATCCTGTGAATATAAATCTACAAAACCAAAACTACTAGCTGCCCGTGTGGAAAATAGGGGCACCCAGAGTTTAGGTTAAAACAATAAACTCCAGGTCAGTCATGTGACTGGTGTGAGAACTAAAACAGTTATTAATCTTTATTTTAAAGATCGGTAAATCAAGGGACCACGCGGTATAACACGGGACGGGTTTCCTCCCAAGAATACTAGTGCATAAAACAAACAGCGCAATGCTAAATAAAGAAAAATGAAGCTATTATAAGACCCAGGTCCCATCACACAATGCAACGCAAACCGAGGATAGTGTTTTTACCTTATAATAGCCAAAGCATGCTTGATACGTTTAAAACACATTATTTTGATATTACTATAAGTGTATAGTGTCAAAACAATTTCAATCATAAATATCAATCATAGACGGCATTAATGACCCATACCACTATGTCGCCATACTAGGTTCTGCAAACAAAACTGCAATATCACATATTGGAAATTGGATTTCCGTCATGAGTCGAGGCAAGGGGCAAGCTCCTCTCCGATTCGAGACACTCTAGCAAATGTCTCAGGACCCCACTATGATCCTATGGAACCTCCGAGGCCGGTCCTCACTTACTTTCGAGGATTAGTATTCCTGAACACACGTTTCCCGGTCCTAACAGACCTAAAATCGAGGCGCCTCATCCAACAACCACACAGGTGAAAAGTATATAAATGTCAGCCAGTTTAAGCACTGACACCACCACTAGCTAGAAAGAAACGTCGTGCACTCCTTGGGTCCTTATCCCGTTTTTGACTCATACCGAGGTGTGAGGCTCGCGAATTCACGCTATACACAAAGCTACGCCACACAGGCCGTGCTTTGATCATTAACCACAAGACTTTGCTTTTCAACATAAGCCTTGAACAATTGCCACATACGCGTATCACACTGGCAATTCACTCCATGCGACAGATGTCCATCGATATACAACCTCTGAGCTCGTACGTCTCAGAGAAGGGCGTTAAGCAAGAGAATAAATTCTCCACCGCCAAACAGATGTATATTTAATAGAGATCAATCAACACAGAATAAAATCCAATGTCAGACACACAGTCCATTTACAAGTTCGTTCTGGGTCTGAACGAAACCGGAGGCACTTTCCTCGCATATCCATCGATCTCCAAGTACGTCTAGACGATCACCAACTGATTCCCTCATCTTGGGTGTACAGCCCAATCAAGATCATCAGCAATCACCCAAACGATGTGAAGACTTCCGGTCTTCAACCACCGTCTTCATCTTCGATTTATCGCCGAATCGGTTATTCCGAATGGATATAAACCCGACCTTTTTGAATAACCCACGTATATAATAAACAAATGTTACACAAACACACCATACGCCTCATTCCAATTCAGAATAATCTTTTATTTACAAAATCACATTCTTAGGGAAAGATTCCCATTAATTTTATCCAAGATAAATTCTTCTAAATTTATTCTTTAATCTTCTTTTGGATATCATTTCAAACTAGTTGGGATTAGCGAACCACACCGAAGTAATTATTTATTATATTTCCCAATCCCAACCTACCCATCCCATAGAGAAAAACTGGTAATACTCCATATCTAACACCACGGTGCTGTCGGTAAAATTAATTACCATTTCACGTCCAAATCTAATTAAAGATTTAACTATCGCTTTGGAGCAAAACTGGTGATACTCCATTCTCGATCACTTTCCAAATTTGATAATTTAAATTATCAATTCACATTTCAATCTAATTAAAGATTCATTAAAACTCCACTTAGTTTTAATCTTTTCAAAAATCAATATCCTGTCTTTAACTGGGTTAAAGAACCAATGTCATCTAAAACACGGTTCACGATAAACCTAAAATCACTTTCAAATTCAATTCCAATTAAATACCAAATTAACTGGATAATTTCACTAAATCTTAATTAAAAGATTTATTGTTTTCCAAACTGGGTTCAAGAATAGTGTTATTTAAGACACCATTCACGACGAACCCAAAATCCCATTTGATATTAAATACAAGGCTCTAAATAGAAAATATACTGGCTTGTATTCAATATCAAATTCTGAAACCAACAAATATCGTACTGGAAATAACGATATATAATATATCTTTCAAATTTCCACAACCATATCTGTATAATCACGAAATCCAACATCAAAATATTCCAAAGATAATTTTGATTCAAATACATTCCAATTCACGTATATTGGAAATTCTGATTATTTTTAAATCCACTTCAAATTCAATTTATTTATTTCAAAAATAAATTGATTTTATTCTAGTTCAAAACTAGTTCATTTCAATAAAAATCTATTTTTATCCTTTCAAATAGGGAATTTTTCATCCTAGTTCTTTCCAATTCATATATTTTGATTTTTCACAAATTATAGGTATTTTTAATAATTTTATCAAGGCCCGTACAGTCGATTTCCACCAATGGCCATCGAACTGCACTTACAACGACCTTTTCCAAATTTGATTTGGATGTATCTCCAAATCCAACCATCATATTTCACATTTCTAATATACGTTAGAAAGCTCTTTTCGATACGAACCCAACGGTTCTGGTTTGAGGAGAATCCGACAGTCGGATCTGCCGTAATGTCCGTACGAAGTCAATGGTCGAAATTCGCGAACTGCCGCAGCGCGACGCGTTCTATTCTGGCCATTATATTATATATATAATATATATTTCATTGATTTCTATTCAAAACGAATTTTATAAATCGTTTTAAATTCGTTTTCAAAACAGTTTCAACTTCATATTCAATTTCAAATCAAAGGTGAATTTTCCATTATAAATTCGTTTTACATTCTTTTCCATTCAATTCGAATTCATTTCAATTTGAATTCATTTTTAATTCGATTTCAATTCGAATTCATTTTAATTCATTCCTATTCAATTCGAATTCAAATTCTATTCAATTCAATTTGAATTTACCTTCTATTCAATTAAATTCGAATTCATTTCAAATTGATTTCAATTCAATTTCAATCCTGTTCAATTCAAAATATTCGATTATGAAATCACTATTCAATATTTATTATAAAACGAATAAAATCGATAAAAATATCGTTCACGTCAAAATAACGCATCTCTAATCAACACGGCTTTATATTTTTCAAAGACTTCTTTATTATATTCAACAAATGAATATTTATTCTATTCAACACATGAATCTATATTTCTTTCAACACTTGACTAATCTCAACAAATGAGTACTGTCAACACATGACTATTTTTGTTATTTAATATATTTTATAAAATTATGGTATCTATCGTTTGATTTCAAATCAGACTCCAACCGTAAATTAGTAAGAGAACGATTCCCTAAGCATTAACCCCGAAGGCCGAAACCAACATCAGATCAATACCCAGGAGACCACTCATCTTATCTACTTTCCAGTTAGTTTCTAATTTTATATATGATAAAGATGTAAATTTTATTATTAAAATATTTCGTTAAGCACATGACTAATCTCAACAAATGAGTACTGTCAACACATGAATCTTATTTTATAATATTCTTTATTTTCTCAATTGGAATGAGGCCCAATCAATTACCATATAATGTTAATTATATGGATTCCATACAACACATGTATATAATAGCAACGATAAATAATCAACCATCATCAAAAGTGCACGTCACAAATGTCTGTCAACCTATCGATCGACACACAACTAATTATTGGGACTAGTGTACGTCAAATATCATCCCAATACCAGTGTGGGGTTTCACATCAACAAACACTGAATATTATTTGTGCAGTTGGGCGATGTGTAAAATTTATCGTCCCAATCAATATCAGTCAAATATGTGTATATAAACAACTCGTCCGATTTGTTTATAACCATTTATTTCATTTTATATACACATTAAAAAATTTATTTTTAACTATAAAATATTTTTAACTGTATAAATATTTTATTTCACATCACACAATCAACCACACATCAAAATCAAACAAAAAAACAAACAAGCCGTCCATGGTCTGTGGACGACGGGTGTCGGGTGCTACTAAACACCGTCTACATCCTAGTATATAATTTTACTAGAAAGTTAAAATAAAAGTGAGAAGTTCTCACAGAGGGTTCCACTCCGCCGTGCTTTGCTGTTGGACTGCTGAATCGTCTGGATCGGTTTGAAATTCCAATGCAGTCTTTTCACGCTGTTCAAATAAAAATTATATTTTTATTACTTCATTTCAATAAATAAAATCATATTTTTATTTTACTTCATCTATTTTTACAACGCTTATTCTATATAAAAATTATATTTTTAATACTTCTATAATATAAAAATCATATTTTTATCTTTTACATCATATGAAAATCATATTTTTAATACTTCTATAATATAATAATCATATTTTCAATACACTACTTATATAAAAATAGTATTTTTATATCTTCTATTATATAAAGATCATATTTTTAATACCCTACACAAGTAAAAATCATATTTTTCTTCTCATACATATATAAAAATCTAATTTTTATTCTTGTTTAAACTAAACTAATCAACATAAATAACTTTATCCTTTAAATAAATTAATCTAAACACTTACATTCGCTGTTCGAAGGGGGAAGGAGGGTTCCTCATCGCTGTTGGCAGTCGGAGGGACTTTTGCAGTCGGAGGCGGGTCTTGGAATGGCGGTTTGGGGGTTTGAAGGCGGGGAGACGGCCGGAAATCGAACTGAGAAGGGGAAGAGGAGGAGGGGGAATCGCGGGGGGTGGAAGGGCGGCGGAGGGGTCGGCGCAGGTGGAGAAAAGGGGGGGGGGGGCGGAGGTGGTTGGATGCGGGTTTAGGGGCAGCAGATTAGAAAAGGGAAGGAGAGGAGGAAGAAGATGGAGGAGGCGGCGCGGTGACCCCGGCTTGTGCGGCGGCGGCGATGGGGGGGGGGGGGGGGGGGAGATTGCAGCGGCGCCTCCCTCCCCCCCCCCCCCCCCCCGGTCTATTTTTTTTTGAAAAGTAAACGGGGGAAGAGAAAGAAAGAGGGGGGGTTTGTAATTTTTTTTATATTTTTTTATTTATTTTCAATTTCAAAAAGCAACTTAAAATTTCGGACTCGAAACGGGACCCACCGCCTGTCATCCATAGCTAATTACCCTCATTCGAACACAATGGGATATGTATCGTAGGCTGATTCGATCGTTCCGATTAGTTTTCGTCAAAATCAACATATAACTCTATATATTGAATTTGAACGTGCATTTCAATTTACTGGGGCCACATACTAACCCTAAAAATTCTCAAAAAATATTTTCTAGCTTCGTATTGATGATACGGTCCTAACAAAACTAGTTTCATCAAATTCTGAGATCGTTTGAAAAATGGCCATTTTCCAGTCGATTAAAATCAACTGAAACTGGTCAAACGCGTTTGCAAAATTATGAAAATTGGAATCTAGCAATAACTTGACATCACAGATCCAACAAAAGTGGTTTCGTCAAAATCCGAGGTCGTTTGCAAAATTTCCATTTTTAAGGGCCAGAATTCCATAGCGACTATTCTGAATTTTCATTTGGACATAACTTTTGATTCCCGCTATGAAATTTTGATTTTTCGGATTCGTTGGAAAGATATTCTCAATTAGATTCTATTATTTTTGGTTTCACTAAATTCCAGTTTATTTTGAATCCTGTACATTCATTGGAAGTTTGAAATCGAATTATCGAACTACCGCGCCATGCTCAATTCCTTTTATAATTTAAAATAATTATTTATATTCTAACGACGATCTATATAAATATATGTTCAAATTCTATTCAAAATAAATTTTTCGTCGTTATTATTTAAAATAATTCATTTTTAAATATTCAAAATTCATTAAAATTGCCAAAAAAAAAAAAAACTGGTCTGGATTTTCGGGTTGTTACACCGCTTAGGCCTATTCACATTCTGTTTGATTATTTCAGCAGGACCTTGTATATAAATATAGTGTACGGGCATTCCTTTATCTTTATCAATTCAAATAATTCTGTTTGTACAATTTCTTCAAACACTTTTACATGTAAAAGCTATTTGTGCAGTTGTGGGTTAATGTAATTTAACGACCGCTGCAGTATTCAACTGTTTAACCCAAGTGCTCTTTACAGGTACTATAATGTATTTATAATCTTTTGTGTAAACAACTTCCATTACTACTCTGCTGTTAACCTGCTTCTTAACTGTTTTCATTTAGCCAATTTTTGTTTAAGTATTTGTTTGCAGCAGTTCGAAGTTTTATCCACTGAATTTACTGAATTTCAGCAGAATAATTTCAACTACCAAAAGTGCAATCTGAAAACAAATTTGATAATTGTAATTCTATTGGAATTAGTAGCCGTTTTTCTTATATTTTTTCAGTCTAAATGTTGAACCAAATAGACTCATAATTCCTTATGACATTCTCTTATGTAATAGTCAATTTCCTTCTGCTTCGTGCATTTGAGTATATATATCAACATGTTGAAGGAAAATTCGATCTCATATGAAAATGCGGACGAATAAAATTAATGATGTTCTACTTTCCAAATTGAATATGAATAATGTGCATACTCATTGTCTTATATCAATTATCCCGTGCATTGCAGTTTCAGTTTAATGGTTGTGTTCTTGTTTTTTTTTTTTTTTTTTTTTGCTTTCCTACTTTTTACCAAACCCTGTTGCATCTTTTAATATCGGATGTATGGTACTATTTTTTCTAGTACTGGTCATTGTACCATCTGCCTATTACATGACCTACTTACACCTTCAACTTCGTCATTCGCAATCCAAATTTTATATTGCTTTTCCAATCGTGTTGTATTATGACTTGTAGGACAAACGAATACTAAGTTATGTTATTAACCAGGTACCAACCGTGTGCCAATAGGCTTGTCCTAGTATTATTTTTTATTTCAAGCCCGTATATGTGACACCCCACATCCCTTAGTGTCTCTTATATAAGGATGCATTAAGTTTTGTGAAGAGCAATAGGTATAAAGTAACAACACAGAGACTAAAATTCACAAGATAGAATATATAACACAGCAGAAACTTATTTAAAACATTTACTATTAAATCAATCACAACATTGATTAAATTCAAAATACCATGGATTCTTTATTATAAAACAAGTTGTCTCGTGGAAAGAAAAACAACAGAGTACAAGTATAAAACCACAAAAGACATCTCCATCATAAGTGTAATGGCCCGAATTTCCATACATCTTGAGTTGACTAATTACGCCACACGTCCAACCCAAATTGCATAGAAATACGAATCATTATTAGAAAGAAGTTAGAGGATGATAAATAGAAAGAAAGAAATATTAGAATAGAAGAAAACGAAAATCACAAACTTACAGCGGAACAAATAAAATATATTAAATAACATAAACTTTTGAAATACATATCGGTTTTGCATATACATACCATTATCAGAGTACAACAATAATTTCTGGAACGTTTATAAACACCAGTTTCCAGATGCAACATAGTACACAGCGGAAAATGTGATAGTCTATAGCTAATTATTGAAGCCTCCTGCTTCCAGCTCTTCCAGGTGAAATCTGAAAAATCTCGACTACTTGACTGCCCGTACAAATTTGGGCACCCAAGAGTTTAGGGAAAACAAAACAAAATAAACTCTGGGTCAGTCATGAGTCTGGTGTGAGTAAACTCCAACCATATGTTTAACTTTCAAAAACCCTTTCGAAAGAAATGATAATCGTAAGACCGATCCGCACATAAACACGGATGGTTTCTACCTTACGATAACCAAAAATATTTTTGATATCAAATCCAGTGATATTACAATAGTGTCTAAATCAAATAAATAGAAATCTAGTGGAACGCTTGCATCTCACGCTCCATATATTATATTAAATCAAAAAAAAAACTGCAGGGCGCTTATTGGAGATTGGATTTCCAACATAACAAGGTATGGAATCACCTTCCGATCAGTGTACTCTAGAGGGGATACACTGGGGTTCAACAAGAACGTCTTGCAACCCGGCCCACACATGACCGACCACTCATTTCGCTTGAGTGTATTGAATGTATATCACCAACGGTTGGGATCAGCAACCGTTTCCCGAAAGGGACAGCATTGATAGATTAAAGAAGCAATTGGAATTTCTCTAGATAGGTGATTATACATCCTCATGGGAGCGACCCACATAGCCATGCTGCCTGCCCGATTTTTGTCAATTCCCAGTTGTGAGGCTTGAGGTTTGAATTATCTTCCAGAACATCTGGCCACCATTCACTTTGAATGCCACATCGTCAGATCCATCAGAAATCACTAATTGATTCCCACAAAAATACTCAGATTGTTAGGCTAAAGAAGTTTCCCTTCTTTGCCACCAACTTCGTACATTTGAAGGAATCAACGTACGTAATCCCTTTGGAAATACTCTGTCAGACACTCGTACATACAAGTTGTCCTGGGTCTGGACAAACTGAAGACACCGTTCTATTAATTCATCTTGGGCAATTTCTACCTAGGGTTAACAGAACAACCCTTGCATTTTTCTACGTCTTCAATTATCTTCAGCATACGTTGATACGTAACGCTTATACCAGTACAAAGTGGTTTTCAAATATTAAATCTGATCCCGGTCTCTCCATATTGATAACGGAGGTATAAAATAAATCAAAACTTTGATAGTCGGTGATTTAACTATCAAAGAAACATTCATATAATCAACGGTCCTACTTCCAATTGGAAATCCTACCGATCAAGCATTAAACAACACTGGCCTCTTTTAATTTAATTTCTTATTAAATTATTATTTCCGATTCCTGTTATCTCATCTTTCGTATCCTTTCAAAGCTCTATTTTTCTCTCTTGATTGTTGGAAAACATTTCCAATATCCTAATTTCTTTATTCGAGAAAATATATCTTATTCCAGTTAGAAAACATTTCAAAATCCTTTAAAGTAACGCGATGTTATAAACATCGTTATTATAGCTCAAACCAGTAATCACTTGTTAACTAACCATCTTCACCATCGAACCTTAACCATTCCTCCATCAATCATGAAGTCAACCAAGACCTTAATTGAACAACATTCTCAACTATGAAATAGTCAAAGCTCACAACTTCAAACAAAACATTTCTTACGCGACTTTCAGATTCAATCTAAGAACACACTTCTTTTATGGAAAAACACTGATTATAACGGTAGCGTTATAATCGCTGTCTCCAAATATTTGATTTATAAAACATTATTTTTAACAACAGCGTTACAATCGCTGTCTAGAATTTATAGAATACTTATTATAACAATAGCGTTAAGATCGTTGTTTAGAATTACAAAACATTTACTATAACGGCAGTGTTAAAATCGCTGTTTAGACTTTACAAAACATTTATTACAACGGCAGCGTTAAAATCGCTGTTTAGAATTTACAAAACATTTGCTATAATGGCAGCGTTAAAATCGCTGTTTAGAATTTACAAAACATTTGCTATAATGACAACGTTATAATCGCTGTTATCAAATATTTGGTTTATAAAAATATAACTTGTACTTATTAATTTCAACAAATAAATTAATAAGTAAATAAATAAATAACTAAATTTTGATTCAAATTGGAAAGTAGAAATATCTACTTCCCTAAATTCAATATAATCGAATTCTAATAAATAACTCTCTCTCAAATAATCTATATTTGATTATATTCCGAACTTCGGAATTTATCTACCATTTCAGGTTGATTCAAATTCCAAATTTCACTTTTGAACTTATCCTTTCCAAATCATTACCAAATTCCTTGATAACCTTTCCAGTTTACGAAACATTATTTATGTTCCAAATTTTGGTATAAAACTCATCATCTCTTTAAAAACAAATATCCATTTCCCTTTCTCATTCACGTTCTAATTGGGATTCGTATTTCAAATCTATATTCCTTTATAGATATTTTATTCGCAAATTATTTCCTTTAAGCCATTTTTCACTTTAACCGTGAATAAATTCCTTTTATATACAATCAAATCTATTTGGATCTTATACTTGTAAATAACATTTTTAAATCACATTTCCATTTGTAACGTTTATTTAGAATTTTTTCATAGGAAAACTTATTTTAATTTCATCCATTTATAATCATACTTGTAATTTCCTTTATAATCGCTACATTCCATTTTCCATTACAAATATCGGTTTCTAACCCGATTTCCACTTTTCCAATATAAATTCAAACTTGAATTTATAATTTACTATATCTCAAGATAATATTTTTACAAATTTATAAAGATCGTTTTATAAATAACTTGTTTTATTTATTTAAACAAGTGTCTATTTTAAGTATATTCGAAATTTAAATTTCTATTTGAAAAATAATTTCCTTTTTACATCTCAAATTCCTTTTCTACATTCAAAAATATTTACGGTATTTAAATACCAAAATTCTAGGACCGGTGTAATTCAAACACAACATAATCAGCCATGGATTATATATCACAACATACAACATAATAAACGATAAACAGTAATGTAAATATTGAGGAATCCAGTTGGATTCCTCCAACCTGTTTCCCTGCATCCACAGATGTTAATCAACAAAAATATCATCAATTCCATATGGTGTTAGAATCAATATTGAATCAATGGTTTCTATATCAACTATTTCAATCAATTTTATCAACCATTCACCCAATCAACTATCACACACATAAAATTAATATATTTAAACCTCGTTTATATAGAAATATAAATGAAGTAGAGTTAGTGAGTTTACTCACATTGGTTCGCAATTGACGGTTATGTTTTTATTTCGTTTACAATCAAACAGACGTTTGATTTTATCACGAAACTACAATAGCTTTGTTCTCAATCATCTCAGTGCTATAACATAGATCTCGTCATTATGATTCCAACATGATTGGTTACGGTTGATTCTATCATCATATGCAATATGTATACGCTTATTAAACGTGTTTAATGTAATTAAATAACCACTGATGAGTAACTAATAATTTATTACTAATTTCCCGAATTAAAAACTAATACCGCTTACCTAGCCTTCTTATTTGGTAGAAATTTCGAACCCACTCAACTCTTATGCTTTACCAAGCTGCTTTGGTTGTAGTTCATCATTATCCCAGTTCAAAAACCCCATCTCAAACTGAATGTATCAAACATGCGTCAACACCATTTTGGGACAAGTTATTCACGAACGACCCTTAATTGCTAACCGAGACTATCTAGCCATTTTCGTGTCTCCTGAGGAACCCCATTTCTCCATGGCGCCATCCGCAGATAAAAGACATTAAAAATCAGGAACATACTATGAGTACTAACTTCCAATAAACAAATTATTTAAATATTAAGTTGCCTTTAAAATCACTTACCCACGTTTTAAAGCATTCATCATCATCCTTTATGCTTCTATAGTAATTCAGTCCTCAACATGCGTGTTTCTTTTCTTCCCAGGCCTTCGTTTCTTTGAAGTTACTTAATACACATCATTTATCTCCTTAGTTACCTCATTGAGTTTAATTAATCCCTTCTAATTTCACGGTTTCCTCCTTTACCAGGGAGAAATTCCACATCGTTCAGTTCGAACGAAGCACCCAGATCACCCACTTGTTTAGACTATCATTCCACGCTGGAAACTTGGCCACTACAGATTTTCTTGAGACCCGCCTTCCAACTGCAGTCAACAGTATTTTTCCAAAATGAAAATATCGATACAAAAATCACCTAGCCCCATCAAGTTTTATCGCAATGTGCTCTTCACTGTTAGGAAACCCAAACTGAACCCGTTTGCCTCCACATACAGTAGTAGTAGAAGTGCAAACTTCCTCATCCACAAATATATTCGCAACAAACCATTCTTCCTTAAACAAAACACACGCTGCCTGTAAGATCGACCCATCCAAATGTGAATTTCCTTGTAAACTTCTCCACCGCCCTTGGACGGATCCACCCAACTCGCAATATCTTATCAATTCCTGGTTCTCGGCTAATCCCCTTTCGCAATAACAGACCATCAAACGAAATCAAAACCCGAATTCCTCTAAATAATCGAACTAGACGAAAACAACATGAGAAGGACGTTTTTAAAATTTTGAGATCAATAAATTCGATATTTTAGAATTTGATTAAGTGTTGGATTTTAAAAGTTTTCATGAAGAATTTTAAAATACTGGGCAAGAACGAAGACGGGACAATAGAATGGGGCTTACGGATTAGAACTGCTCGGCTATTATATGGGTAAATGAAAATGAATTCTATTTTGAAGTGGCGATTCCTTTTTCTTCTTTTGTCTGAAGAGAGAAAAAGAAATGGGAATGCAAGTATTTAAAGAGGAGTAACGTGGGGAGCACGAGATGTAGTTGCTTGAGTGGCACGGTGTGAAATAGCTTGAGACGCACAGTATGTAATGGATTGGAAAGCACGGTATCATCAGCTTGGGACACACGGTTTACAAGCTTGACAGGCAAGGAAATATGGATGCGATAAACTTATAAATCTTACCTCAACTTCATGTTTTTTGCATTTTGTGTTTGCATACTAGTTCCGGTTGCATATTCTAAAAACATTTTAAAATTTAATGTAGTAAAAAGGTCTGAAACATTGTTTGAGTGGACCTTCGTGAAGCCATTGTAACGTTTGAAAAGTACCGCATGGTTTTCTTTCTTCTGAGATTTTATCAGGATGATAAACATGTGTGCCGAAGTCTTTGAATTCAAAGTATCTACTGTTGTTTAGATTGTATTGGTAAAGATATATTATTATATTTTTATTTAGTCAAAGTAGTCAGTCACTGTAATGTAGTTAGCCATTTTTTGAAGTGAAAGATCACACAGAAGAAAATATTAAACCATTTTCTTCTAACTGAGATTTCTTCTTGTGATTGGATAAAATCTTGCACATATGATTTTTGACTCAATCAAGATGTTTGAACATTTTAATGGATCCTTTTACCCAAAATACGGTGGGATTTGATAGCATAAGGATTATATTTTCCTTTTCCAATGGATGCCGAGATTCGAAAACAAAATTTGGAGATTTGGCTAGATGCAAATATCCAAATGTTTAGAAACGACGGTTAAATAAATAATTTCATATAAATTTCCATTTATAATTCCAATACAACATTTAAAACAATTTATATGTTCAAAATTAAATGGATAAAAATTTGGGTCGTTACAATAAGTCATTACAATAGTCGTAAAGTAAGCACTGAGGCAATATACAAAGTAGGAAATGGTCTAAATCCAAGCTGAATCAAAAGATCAAAAGTCACTGCTGTGATCCTCCGCCCTGAAAACCTGGAGGGGGGATGAAAGAGAGAGAGAAAACAAACTATGTCAGACATAAGTCAGGCGAGTTCCAGTAATTTTTATCATGAGCATAAGATAAACAAGTATTTAGACAGGTGAATAGTAAGGGACATTAAAGTACAGTAAATTAGAAAACATGGAACAAGATAGGCTTCTCATTCATATTCCTAAAATTTCTGCACCAACTATCAAAATATAATAATTAGGCTTTACCTAATTTCTACCCAGTGATCGACTTCTTTACAAATTGTGAATAACCTGTGCCAGCTATGGAATTCAGGGTTCTCAGTCCCGAACCCATCAACTAAAAATACATAGCCTTAATCAAAGGCGTTATAGTGTCTTATCTTCTTTGTTTGGAACAATGCACGCTCATGGTTCCGCCGAAAAACGCCCATACCCACCTCGTTTTGTACCTTTTACTATTTGGATCAATAAAACGTTATCTTGCCTCTACCTAGTGCGAGACTTCGATGATAATAACAGGGATACTGATTGATACTAGTTCTATAAAAGAAAGAATTTGACATAAAATCACCCTTAGACTTGCTCCCCAAGTTATAACTAAGATTTCTATGATCCCCTTATATCTCACCAGAATGGACCCCTTAGCTTATTAATCACAGGATTTTAACTTAAAGGATTTAAGTTCATTAATAAGCCCAATATATTCTCATGTTATATTCCTAGATTGTAATTAACATTTCTAATTAAATGAAATTTTTATTATACAACTCTTCTCCAAGTCACTTATTGTCCAAATAAGTCTAATACATCATTGGTCAGGTGTTTTACAGTTACAGGTCACTTAATGTACAATTAAGTATATTTTTTCCATTTCACATGTTTTCTAATAACAAGTTACTTAATGTATAAATAAGTAAGACCTATTCCAATTCATAAGTTTTCATATTCTTCCATTAGAATTTATCCCAATTTAGAGTCCATAAAGTGAATGTAATATTCACCAATTCTCAATATGCCCAAAATCCTCTTTTTGACATTCTTTCATATTATTCCAATTTCTGCGCAAATGAACGATAAAGGCCTAGGCTCTCGTTGGCCTAGGCTCGGCGTGAAAATAAAGAAAAAGGATAAATTGGTCTAGGCTACTCTTAAGGCCTAGACTTAGAAATGTACAAAATAAATAAATAGGCATTGCAAGACTGTAAATAAAATAATAACAGAGAAGGGTATAAAGAAGAAGAATTTACTTATAACTAACAACTAAAAAGGAATAAATAATAAACTCTAAATAAATGAACATTAGCTTGTAAAAGACAAACTTATAAAAACTTTAATTGTCAAACTTTCATATCCAAACTATTTTACTGTCGTAATCATTTTTATTTAGGTTGATGATCTAAAAATAACATATAGCTCACAGAGAAATATTGTAGATCCAGGAAAAAGCCTTTGAAAGAGAAGTAGAAGAGGGATATCCTTTCAGATCTACAATTCGACCGCATTCTAACTTGTTCCCCAATTTTATTTCATTTTAGAGCATATTAGAGTAGAGGCTAAGAAGATGAAGAAGAATAAGTGTAGGGAAATAGTGAAGAGTATTAGCCTATTTATAGGTATGGAAGGATAATTTTGGCCTTATGATATTAGGTTTTTATTTTCATCCTTAGAAGACACCTCGGCAATACATCAGAAAAGAACAATCTAGAAACATGTGACATTGGCCAGGCATAGGCTCGTGCCTAGCTCGCACTGGGTCGACCCACCTTATATGTTGGTCAACACATGTGTCGACACATATACGGGCTGGGTCGCCTTTTTATCATTGCTTTATTTTTTATTTATTAATTAAATTCTCTAATTTAATTTCAAACTTTGATTGATTATAACTTATTCATTTCTCGTCCGATTTTCGCAAAATAAAAGTCTATTTGAATAAGAATTTCATGACGACCGCAATGGTGAAATCCATTTTACCTAATTCTGAATATTATTTTAATTAGTATTTGATTTATTAAGCTTCTTTATAATTGTTGTTTATTAAAATTTGGAGTGTTACATTCTCCCCTCCTTAAGGGATTTCGTCCCCGAGATCTCTAAGGTTAGAAGAATGTTATGAATATTATCAACTATTATCTACAACCATCTACTCAACCATCAACCACTGACATACATTATCCTTAAAATTTCTAATGCTTTGTATGAATATATGCTAAGATGTTGTGTATATGCTCCTAAGCTAATGCAGAAATCATGTGGTCTACTTATTCAGTTGACCTCTTGATGCAATTAATGTCTGTGCCATGCATCCAATATGCATGCTAATGAATCCTAATGATACATACAAATTATATATGTGTGCATCAACCATTCACCAAAATGCAACATCCAAGTGATGATTCAACCACTTTTCATCCATAAATTAAAATCCATACACATGTATATGCAATATGTAAGTGTCTTAGTTCAGTCGATCCCTAATCTAGTGCCTAGTTTGTGTATATGCATCTGCTAGCAACCACTTGCATCCGTGTTAATCCATTCAATCATAACATGTTCTATCAACATGTTTAAACCATTCCTATCATCCATAGGCTTCTACCTAAGAATCGAGATTCAAATGATAGGAAAATAGATTCAAATTCAAAAGCTTAAAAAATTAAGAATGTACTCTCAAAAAGAGGGCAAATCCTACCTTCAGGTTCCTAGGTTGCTTCATCGCTAGTTTTCCCCACTATACGTTAACTAGCCTTATCTCCTTATTCCATAGCTTCTTAACTTCCGATCCTAGTATCCGAGTAGGAACTTTTCTGAATGACGCCTCCTTCTCTACCTCAATGTCCTTAAGGGTACTTGGTTCTACTACCTATGCGGAATTATGTAGACACATCCTCAAGTGTGAAACATGGAAAACATCGTGAACTCCTTCCAGCTTCTTTGGTAGTCTAACTTTGTAGGCCATCTGACCTATCCTCTCTACTATAGGGAATGGCCTTATGAACCTCGAATCCAACATACTTACCGATCCGAATCGAACAACACTACACAGAGGTGACGCCTTAATAAAGACCATATCTCCTACTTCGAACTCTTGGCCCATCCTCCTCTGATCTTCATACGACTTCTACATTTCCTGAGCTGCTTTCATCTGCCTCCAATTCAAGTCTATCTTCTCTGAAGTTTCTCTAACCATCTCAGGTTCAAGTAGAAGTTTATCCGTAGACTCCCACCAATGTGTAGGTGATCTGTAGTGTCGTATATAAAGTGCCTCGAAGGGAGCCTTACCAATACTCATCTGATAGCTGTTATTGTATGCGAACTCTACCAACGGAACCCTGTTGACCCTTTATGTCCGTCCATCCATCTGGGGGTGATAGAGGGTACTAAGTTGTAATTGTGTCCCCAATGCCTCCTGCTGGATCTTCCAAAACTCAATCGTAAAGATGGGGTTTCAGTCACTAACAATACTAGAGGGTACCCCATGAAGTCGGACGATCTCTCTAAGATATACCGATGCCAACTAAGCTACCGTCCTCTTACTCTTGACTGGGATAAAGTGGGCAGTCTTAGTCCGTCTGCCAACTATAACCCATATACTGGTGTTGCCCCTCCTCGTTCTGGGAAACCCATCTATATAAAACCATAGAGACGCTCTCCCACTTCCACTGTGGTATGTCAAAAGGCTGAAGCAATCAGCCAGGATTTCTCTGTTCAACCTTCACTTGCTGGAAAGTCATACATCAGGCTACATATTCTTTCATGTCCTTCTTCATTTCTATCCAATGAAAAACCCTCCTTATATCTCGGTACATATTGTCACCACTCGAATGGATAGTCATCCGAGAGTGGTGAGCCTCCTCCAGAACTGATCTCAACAAATCACCAACTCCAGGAACACACGGTCTCCCATTTCGATGTAGTCACCCTCTCTCATCCATATAATACCTAACATGGGTGTAACGACCTAGCTTTTTGCGCGGTTTTCGCCGGTAATTAAACCAACTTAAACCGTTCATAAAGACGGATTTTTGATGCAACAAGGTAGTGAATCGCTAGATTCACGCCTTCATTCATTCATTTAACATAAAACAAGTACAACATGTTTAGTACAGCATACTGAGGACTAGCTACTAGCTACAACTATTAACATGAATATATACAACCAAAAATACATGCACGCAGGCATGATTACATCCATTATATACATAAAACAACTACAAAATAGCTAGCAAACCCAACATAACTGAAGCGAGGCAGCATCAAGCGCGGCTACCACGAGCCCTGTCCATAACACGAGCGCCGATTGTGTCTACGAATTTGATCTCCTCCTTGCCTGACCAATGAGAAACAAAATTAAGAATGCGAAAAATAACTGAGTTGGGCTGTTTCATTTTACATTTAAACTTTCGTGAGTTACGTTCATGCCAAAGGATCCAAACATAAGCAAAGTTCAAAAGGGCAAACAAATGTCGCATTTCAGTATTAGGCAATGAAGTAATAGTGCTGTGCCAGAAAAGAAATTGATCGGTGATGAAATGGGACCAGTCTAAGCAGATATTAAGGCTAACTAAACACTTTGTCCACACATAAAAGGCGAAATCACAATCAACGAAAAGATGCTGGTATTTCTCGTCGTCGTCAGCGCAAAAAACACATCCCCCAGTGACTTGAACACCTTTTTGACGTAATCTGCTCACTATATTAAGCTTGTTATGCATGATCGTCCACATATGAATCTTGACCTTAGTAGGTACCGCCTTAAAACTCCACATTCTCATGAATCCATCATATTTCCTTTCTGCAAAGTTCAACATCTTATAAAGTTCACTAACACGAAAGTTATTTCCACCAATCTTCCATACAAATTCATCGTCCTCATCGCCATGAAGTTGTATAACTTCTAACAAACGAACCAGGCCACATAGTTGAATCAAAGCATTGCCAGCCAATATGCGACAGAAAGTCAGGCTCCATTTAAAATTGGCAGAAAAAGCATTATACATTGCATTGACTGAAGCACTTTTGTTGCATGCAATATCGAAAAGATTGGCAAATTCAACACGCAAAGGGATAGGGAGCAGCCAACAGTCAGACCAGAAAGAAACTTTGCGACCATTTTTTACAAAAACATCAGTCCCAATCTTCATCCAGTGAACGTTTGCCATAACACCACACCAAAATATTGAGCAATGAGAAACATCCGCGTTCCAATCAAAACATCCGCCATAGCAAGTGTTTAAGATCCACTCCTTCCAGAGAACCTTCTTATCACTAAGCATAGTCCACAGCCATTTACAAAGCAATGCAGAGTTCATGTTTTTCAAATTTATAACTCCCAAGCCTCCCTGATCTTTGAACTTGCACACCTGGTCCCACGACACTAGACAACAAACTTTACGCGTGTCCTTCGTACCAGTCCAGAAAAAATTCCGACGAACAACATCAATCTTCTGAATTACCCATCCAGGACATGAATAGAAAGAAAGCCAATACAAAGGGATAGCAGACAGAACAGAATTCACCAATACCCGCCGTCCAGCCTTTGTTAAACAATTCCCCTTCCATCTCGCCAAGCGCCTGTCAACTTTATCAATCACATACTGCCAATCACTCTTCATTAGCCTTTTTGGACGGATGCAAGCCCCAGATAATTAAGGGGGAAAGAGTCCGCCTTGCAGTTAAGCATTTCAGCACAATTCCTGTTCACATCAACACTACAGCCCAAAGTGTAAACACTACTCTTATGAAAATTAATCTTTAAGCCAGATAAACTTTCAAAAGCATAAAGAAATTTTTTTAAAGAGGCAATATACTTGCAATCAGGGTTGCAAAAGATAATAGTATCGTCAGCATATTGCAGTGAATTAATACCCCCAATGATGTGATCACGCCCGAAGCTTTGGATGATATCATTAGCACTTGCCACCTGAAGGATCCGACAAAAGGCATCGGCAGCCAATTCGAAAAGAAGTGGGGAAAGTGGGTCGCCCTGACGCAGCCCATGCTTGGAGACAATGGTCTTGCCAGCCACACCATTCACACAAATGTTGGATCTGCTTGATGTTAAAATGCAATGAATCCAGTTTAGCCATCTAGCCGGAAAACGTCTCGCGCTAAGAAGATCCATGAAGAACCTCCAATCAACGGTTTCAAAGGCCTTAGCGAAATCCAGCTTCAAAATTGCGCAGGGCACATTATGTCTATCACTATGGGAGATAACTTCCTGGACAAGAGCCGCTCCATCAAGAATAAATCTGCCCTTAATAAATGTAGTCTGCGAAACATCGATCAGGTCATCCATCTTCGCTTTCAGTCTGTTTGCAAGGACCTTAGTGATCAATTTGAAGCAACTGTTCAAAAGGCTGATTGGCCGAAAGTCCGCAGCAGAGACATTTCCTCCTTTCTTAGGGATCAAGACTACGTTAGCATACCTCAACATATCTAGTCTCAAGGAACTAGAGTGAAATTCATTGAAAATATTGATAACATCATGTTTAATCAAGTCCCGATAATTCTTATAATAGAAGTTTGGAAAACCGTCAGGGCCAGGCGCTTTATCACCAGGCATTTCATTTAAAGCCGCGACAATCTCCTCTTCCGAGAACTCCGAATCAATGCCACTAAGGTCAACAAGAGAAGGATACAACACACTCCAATCAACATTCGCACGATTCTCAATTCGTTCTCCAAAGATACCCTTATAAAATTATGTAAAAACTTCTCCTATCCTTTGTTGATCACAAATTTCATCCCCGTCTTTCCAAATACTACATATCGTGTTAGTTCTCCGTCTACCGTTTGCAACTTTGTGAAAGTAACTCGTGTTACTATCACCAAGCTTTAGCTCTCGATCTCTGTTTCCAAAAAAATTCTTCTTGGTCAATCACCGTTAGAAGCTCCTTTTCTTTAGATTTTAACAAGGCTCGCTCAGCATCATTCAAACTACGTTCTTCCTCGAGCACATTCAGCTCCATAATCTCAGATTCAAGTCTCTGTTTCTTAATTCTGATGTTCCCAAAGACTTCTCGATTCCATTTGGCTAAAAAAATTCGCAACAGTCTCATTTTTCTACAGAAATTTCTCGCTGCATCCCCAAAGCCACGAAACTCCAACCACTTCTGGCGAAGCATCTCATCAAAATTTGGCTCAATGCACCACATATTCTCGAACTTAAAAAATAGATTTCCTTCTATAATCAGCGTTAGTGTTTAGGACAACTGGGCAGTGGTGAGAAATAAGGGACGTAAGACCTCTCTGAAGAGTCAGGGGGTGCAGGTCATCGAAAGCAGAGTTAATGAAGAAACGATCAAGGCGAACTAAAGTAGGAGGGGTCGTACCGTCAGTCCACGTAAATTTTCTATTAGTCATGGGTAAGTCAATAAGGCCACAGTTACCAACAAAGTCACTGAAATCGTTCATATCACCCAAGCCAGAATTTTTCACTACATTACGTTCGGACATAAATCTAGTGACGTTAAAGTCACCGCCAATTACCCAAGGACCATACATGAGGTTATGAAAATCCAAACCCTCAGCCCATAAAGTCATTATTTCTCGTCTTGTTTTGGGTCCATAAACATTAGAAAAGAAAGAACATTTGTAGATTTACACTCAAGAGCCAAATGCAGACAGTAAGTTTGTTTAATTTCTTGCTTAATCGACCAAGAATTGCTACTCCAACCAGTAAAAATGCCACCCGAGGTTCCCACAGAAGGAATAAAAGCCCATTCATCAATAACACCCCACCCCAAACATTTAAAAATAAATGGTTCAGGGTTCTCTAATTTAGTTTCTTGAAGCATGATGATATCAGGTTTTACAGACTTGAGATAATTCTTAACCCTAAGACACTTATCAAAAGTTCCTAGGCCTCTAACATTCCAAGTGACAATTATCATGATGAACCGTTAGCCCTCTCATTTTCTTTGTTCTTAATATCACGTATCACATCATCATTCAACACAAAACCATATTTACTTGCAATGTTATGAAGTTGATCACTAGACAGAGTATTAAGAATAGCAGGAACAAAAATGCTACCTGCCATAGGGTGACCCATCCCTCTTGCACTACGACGTAACATGACCACTCCTTGGTCCATTGCACGCTTGCCTTTCCCACTTGTTGTCGAGCATTCCCCAGAGCTGGTTGGAGCCAAAGACAAGCCTCCAGCCATGATTAGATCTTGTGATTCATTATCCCCTACCTGTTCATCCATCACCTCCCTGGCACCATGCACATTGTCTCCCTCCTCAAAATCTTGCAAGCCAACACCATCATTTTCATTGACGGCGATGATCTCCCTAGAGTTTGCACCCACACCCACAATGTTGCCCACTTCATCAACCTCCACTACTACCCCGTCATCGAAGCGAACCACATAGTTGTCATTATTTCCCCTTGCGTCAACAGTACCTCCTTCTACATTAGCCGATGATTCACCCACCGAGTCAATAACCTCATCAACATGCATTTTAGCTCCCCCATCTTTACTACACATAACTTTAAGCTTCCCCTCGCCATCAGTTGCAAATACCCTTTGGATTGTTAGGGGCACTTGCATATTTGCACAAAATAAAAAGAACTTTTCCATTATCATTAAAATGATATTACATTAGAGTTACAAGAGGTATATCAGAATACATCGGTTACACATCGGAAAAGATACTAAACTCAACGAAAGAATGCAAATGCTCCAAGACATAATAGCTCCAGCTAAAACCAGAATCCTGCTCCAACTAACTCCAAGGCTAAATCTGTGAACCAAATTACTAGGCTGCCCGTGTAAAAATTATGGGTACCCAGAGTTTAGGTGTGAGAACAATAAACTCTAGGTCAGTCATGGGACTGGTGTGAGAACTAAAAACAACTGTTTTTAGGGTTTATTTTAAAGTTAGGTAATTCACCGAACCACGCCGCTAATGCAGAACGGGTTTACTCCATGTGAATACCAGTGCATAGAAACTCGCAATGAGTTTTTGAAAATTGAAACTAACGTAAGGTCTCGCGGCACACACATGATGCAAACCCACATATGGGCGAGGTTTCTCTTTATGCAGTCAAAAATGCTTAATACGTGAAAATCCTCTTTTAGTACTATAATATAGTGCGAAAACAATTTCGAAAGTAAATGTATTAATCCTAGCCATCATAGGTACCATATACTATACTGACGTATGGTATACAATAGAAAGCGCATGGGCTCGTAGCGGACATTGGGTTTCCAACAATGACCAGGCAAAGGAACTTCCTTCCGAACCAAATTTTAAACACCTCTAGAGGGATGTCCGAGGATCAACAGTGATGCTCCTCATGAGAACACAAGGTCGGGTTACCCCTTAACCGGGTAACTTAGAGTACGCCTGAGTATATCATCTCCCGGTCGTTACCGACCTTTCCGAGCGCGCGCCAACAACAACCACAAAAGTAGATGCTTTTACCACATAGGTTAATACCTGGGCTCCGTACCATAGTACACCTTTTATATAGAAGGAGACAACACCCCATAACCCTGCTGCATTTTTTCCTGTTTTGGCCATTTACTGGGGTATTACGCTTGCCGAGGTCCCGATATACACAAAGCTACGCTTAAATAAGCCATGCTTTGATCATCCAAAGCTCCCACATAACTTAAGTATGCCACATTGTCCATTCACAATTCATCACTGATTTCTATCGATATATAACCTCTAAACTCATACGTCTTAGAGAAGTGTGTTAAGCAAGAGAATAAATTCTCTGCCACCAAACAGATATATATTTAACAGAGATCAGTGATATGCAGTTAATTACAATGTCAGACACACAATCCATAAATGTCCATTTTGGGTCTGAACGAAACAATAATTCGAATTTCCTTCACATACGTTTGGGTTTCTTGCCACTTAGCTGATACGAAATCCATCTGCAAATGGGAGGTACCCATTTGAAACATTCAGCAAGTCGTCCTTACGATATGAAGGGTCCCGGTCTTCAATATCGTCTTCAATGTCTTCAATTGCTCCACAAAGTCGTATTATTACTTGGAATGGTTTTCGGACATAAATCCGATCCCGGTCTTCCCAAATAATAAGCGTAATTTTAAAACACAATTACGGAACACACAAGCTTTCAACCAAATCTCCTTCCATCTTGGATTTTGTTAAATTAAATTTCTTGAAATCCATTCTCAAATTATCTTTAACAAAATCCATATTTAACCCTTCTTCTTTAAAACACATCTCTTAAATCAAAGATAATTTAGCCTCAAAGCCTTAATTAATTTTCCATTTGACAACTCGTTATCAAAACCCCAGTTTCCATTAAAAATCCTTACCCACATTTCAATCATAGTTTCCAATTAAATCGGTTTCCTAACATTCAATTCTTTAATCTTAACTAAAAGATTATACTTCCCTCCCGATTCCTTATTTTTAAATTTCTCAAATCAAATATTTGATTAAATCCCCATATCACGATAATAATTTCTATAACTCAATCTCACTGGGCTTCAAGTATGATATTGTTGAAGATATGATTCACGACAAAACCTAAATCAATTGATATTGAATATAAGTTACACATAAATTGTATCTACTTATATTCGATATCAATTCTCATAATCAATGAATACTATAAGTGGAATAAAGATATAATAATACCTTTCAAATTCCTCAAATAGTATACATTTACACCAAAGAATTTCATATCAAATATCCGAAGATTATTTCTATCCAACTTATCCCAATCAAATTGGGAAACCCATATCTTAATTAAAAGATTTATCCAACTCTTTGACATTAGATCTGGATAGAAGTACCAATAGCTTATACTTAATATTAATCTCGATATCCAACTCACACTATAAACGAAACAATGGCGAACTACCTTTTAAATTCCTCAAATAGTAAGAATCGTCATCTACCGAATTAATATCAAACATCCGAAGACTTATCTCCAACCATATCCAATTATTTAAAATTGGAAGACTCGTTTTAATATTAAATAAATCAATTTAAATTCCATCTAAAATATTTTCAATACTTTTAAACCTTTGAAAACATTCCACAAATCATTACTTATAGTTTGGAAGATAGTTTACGGTTTAAAACTTCAAAATAGATTGTTTTCAAAGGAAGTGTTACAATACTATTTCAAAAGTGTTACAAAAGCATTACAAAACAGTTATCTTAACTATTTTGATCAAAATATCGTTTACTTAGCCAAAACTTAAACTTTACAATTCAAAACACCTTTTCATATTTTGCAATGATTTTACAATTTTTTTTTCCATATTTTTTAAACATTTAAAAATATTTGTTTATAGTTATAGTCAACAATTGTACTTACATCGACCTTTTCCAAAATGGTTTCAAACATAACTTGAAAATTATAACTCAAATCTAAAATCTGCTTTCACTCATTTGAAAGTTCTTGTTAATGGAAATAAAAAAAAATCATTTTATGGAAATCCGATTAAGATTGCAAAAGTTATAAGCGTTTAAAGTTTGCATCTAAAATACGTAAATTGCCGTTATGCGACAAGCTCTATTTTGATCATAATAACCATTATTCTACGATACTTCGAAATATCTAAGAAAACCATTATATCCTTATATAAACCTTTTAAAATCATTTAAATTTACTTTCCAAATTATTTTGGATCTAAAATTCAACTTTTATTTATTTTTACTTAATAAATCAAATTCCAATTCATTTCTAAATTCAAATAACTTCAAATTAACCATCCCATTCGTCGGATCAATTAGGGATAGCCAGGGAGAGCAGGAAGTTATATTTTCCAAACCCAAGACTAGAAACTATCCTCTCTGTCATCCTAGAACGTTCCAGTATTTATTTATTCATTTAAAGAACTTTATCAATATATATATGAATTCATACAAATGGTCTTTCCCAATTATTAACCTTTAACTTCAATAATGATATTGCTTCTAATTACGAAGGAGATTTGTCGATCACCAACGTGATACCGTAATTGTTGTGTCATAGTGTGTGCGAAACAACATCAGCAAGCATTATAAACATCTGTGGCAACCATCATCAACATAATTAAATAAATCATAACTGTGCACAAGCGTTATAACATTAACGCTAAATAGTGTGTGTGTTCTAAACTATGCATTCATTATCCATCACAATCAACATTAATCATCATTAACCACTAATAATACATCACTATATTTAAATTACTCTAACTACTAATTAAATATATAAACCATGGTTAAAGAGTTCTCACCAAACAGCTTCCCAAATTTCCTGGTAGGTGATCCTAGCTGAGCGAACCGTCAGACAGTATTTCGGCGCAACGTCTTCTTCACCAAAAAATATATATACCAATCTCTCTCTCTCTATCATAAGAGGAGGAGGAGGAAGAGGATGACGACAAACTTCGGCAGGGTTGTGGTGGAAAAGAGGAAGACTTATGCTATGGAAACCATTGTCATAAGCTTTAAGGAGAAGATGGAAAGAAGAAAATGGAGTGGAATGGTTAAAAAATGGAGGAAAGGCCTCCTTATATAGGAATGGAGGGTTAAGGAGGTAACGACCCATAAGGGGGCAAGTGTAAAACATGCATGAAAGGAGGCATGCAATAATACAAGTGTAAGGACACTTGTCTTAAGGAGAGAAGGTGAACTTTTGGTAGCATTTTCCCTTAAATGCTATGAAAACTAAGGGCAACACTTAATTCTAATGCTACTAATTCATGTTATGGTTTGACAAATACAATCGAACGGCAAATAGTATCAATAAATCCAAACTTATTAATAATCGTTCTCATTTATAATTCAAATAAAATCTATCATATAACTTATCAAAATTATTAAATAATTTTGACTATATCTATTTATGTCAAATTCAAATATAAACTCAAATTGAGTAATGAAAATTCCAATTTTAAATTGGTTAAAAATTCCGGATCATTATAATGGGGAATGGCGGACTTTACTCTACTGAATTGATCCATGATGTCCACTAATTGCTCATCATCGCGCTGACTGGATCCAATGCGCTCTAAAAGAGTAGGTTGCACCTCCAATGATGCTAACAATCCGGGTGAAATTTTGTAAATGGTCTAAAATCGAATGATGAGATAAACTCCAAGCTCTTCCACTCTACGAATAATGAACTCAAAATCATCCTCTGCTTACTCAATGCGTCTGCAACTACATTCCCCTTCCCCGGGATATATGTTATCTTAAAGTCATAGGACGCAAGGAACTCCATCCAACTCTATTGTTGCAAATTTAGATCTTTCTGCAAGAACAAGTACTTGAGCGACTTATGATCTGTATAAAGCTCAAGCCTCTCACCTAGTAAGTAGTGTCTCCAAGAATTGAGCGTAAACACTATCGCTGCCAGCTCTAAATCGTGGGCATGGTAGTTTTTCTCGTGTACCCTTAACTGCCTACTCTCGTAGGTGTCAGTCCTGCATTCCTGCATCAGTATTGCACCTGAACTCGTGCCGCAAGAATCCGTGTAAACGGTAAACATCTTGGTACCGTCACGAAGTGTCAAAAATGGAGCTAATGTAAGAGACTTCTTCAAGCTCAAGATTGCATCCTCGCAATCTACATCCCAAGTAAAAACTAGGTTCTTCTTCGTCAGATGGGTATGCGGAGCTAAGATCTGTGCAAAATCCTTAATGAACTTTCTGTAATAACCCGCTAATCCCAAGAAACTCCTAACCTCTATCGCATTCTTAGGGGCTTTCCAATCCTAAACTGCAACAACCTTAGTGGGATCTACCACTATACCATTTCTAGAGAAAAATGCCCTAGGAACATTATTTCCTTCCACTAGAAAAGACGCTTAGAAAACTTAGCCTTCAACTAATGTGCTCGGAAAGTACGAAGAACTTCTCCTAAGTGAATGGCATGCTCTTCTTCGCTCCTCGAGAAAACCAAGATATCATCAACCAAAACCACTACAAACTTATTAAAGTACTCCCTAAATACCCGTCTCATTAGATCCACAAGATACGTCGGTGCATTGATCAGCCCAAAAGGCATAACAAGTCATTCAAAGAATCCGTCGGGAGAACTAAAAGCAGTCTTGTCTATGCTGTCATCCGCTATCCTAAGCTGATGAAAACCTGTAGCTAGATCCAACTGTGAGAAAACCGAAGCGCCCACCAACTGGTCAAACAAATCATCTATCAGTTGGAGTAGGTGCCTATTCTTCTTGGTGAGCTTATTCAATTCCCTATAGTCCACACATAGATGGAGAGAGCCATCTACCTTGGTTGCAAAGACGACTGGTGCTCCCTACTCAGAAATGCTCCATCTAATAAATCCCTTTTCGAGTAGCTCACCCATTTGCTTACCGAGCTCCTTCCTCTCTCTAGGAGCCTTGTGGCACACTGGTAAAGCAACAGTCTTAGAATTCTCTACCCGGTATATCTAGAAATCTATCTCATGTCTGGGAGGTAACCCCCTCACCTCATTGAATACGTCTGGAAAGTCTCTAACTATGGGTACCAAACTGAGATGGTCAACAAAAGCATCTAGGAAATCTAAGAAACTGAGCATAACTGACCCTATCAGGTCACAAGAAGTCTCGAGAGTCCTACCATGGCATTTAAAAAGCCTAACGACTCTCCTCTCACAATCAAGGATGGCACCATACGTGGCTAGCCAATCCATCCCTAAAGTAAGCATGTAACCCATAAATCTAGTACATATGCATCACACTAAAACTCGACGCCAAGAATAGAAATCCTCAAATGCCTACACATTACAAACAGTTGAAATACACCTCCCATGGGGTTTGAGACAACTACCGTATCAAAAACTATAGAAGTATCTAGGTGCAGACTATTAACAACAGAACTGGATATGAAAGAAAGAGAAGCACCGGAATCGAACAAAGTCCTAATGGGGGAGTCAAAAAGAGAAATAAAAACTTGTACGGTGACTTTCCTACCTCGGTCCTGACTACCAGTCTGAGTCGCCTTAAGTGCATGAACCTGTGCTCCGGATGATCCTCCTCCTTAACCCTAGTTCCGAGGGAATTTCCTGGTGTAATGTCCGCAGTTGAAACAAGCATTCTTAGTCTTCCTACATTCTTTGATAAAGTGTCCCATCTTTCCATAGCCACGATACTTAACATCCATCTTGATTTACGCCTTCTCGAGTTTTTTTCCCTTCTTCGTTGCACCCTTCTTGGGCCACCATGTTTTCTTTTTCGTATTAGGCTTAGCCTCTTCAGCCTTATTCTCTTGCTTGCCCACTTTTCCATCTTCATGCATCAGAGCCATATCCACTAGCCTCTAAAATATAGCTCCCATAAGGATATGTTTCATTGTTAGTCCTTGGAGGAGTTGGTTCAGCCCTCTTGCAAATCTCAAAGCCTTCTTGTGAGCAGTGTTAACTATATCCAAGCCAAACCTTGCCAATTCATTAAAGATACTCACATACTCTTTCACCATCATACTTCCTTGCTTCAGGCTTAAGAACCTTTCCAATTGCGTTCCTTCCTTAGCTCGTGACAAAAACTTCATCTCGAATTTATCCTTAAACTCATCCCATGTCTTCAACATCAGCCCTGCTTGAGCTACCTCTCACCAATATGATGCTTTACCTTTTAATTGCCAAGCGACCAACTGAATCCTCCTTCTTTCATCTAGCTACAACAATCCAAACACACGTTCTGTCTCTTTAAGCCAATTGCAAGCCTCCACGTTACCCTCCGTTCCAAGAAATGGCTTGCTTTCCATCGCATAGAAATCTTTACAGATCTTAGAGAAGTTAACTACTGGATTAGGTGGAACTACTGCGGCTGCAGTTGGGGGTGGGGCATTTCCTTGCACTTCGACAATGTCGTAACTTATACATAAATACGGAACCATGTCAGAATGGGAATGCCCTCTGGGAAATTGGGATCTCCAGACATGCTGAAAAGAGAAGAGACAAGGATTCAAAAAGAGATCAAAGGAATATTGTAGTTGACTTGAGGGGATATATTTTTCAAAAATAGGTTTTACTTGAAAATTCTTTACTTTGAAAATATTTTCTTAAAAACTTTTCTCTAATCTTGTAACCTTTGGCTCTGATACAAAATGTGACCCCCCCCACATCCCTTAATGTCACCCATATGAGGATGCATTAAGAAAGCACAAATGGTATAATGTAGCAACACAGAGAATAAAATTCACAATATAGAATGCAAAACACAGCGGAAACTTATTTAAAACATTTATTATTAAATCAGTCACAACACTGATTATAATTAAAAATACCATGGAATCTTTATTACAAAACAGTCAGTCTCGTGGAAAGAAAAACATGAAAGTACAAGAATAGAACCACAAAAGTCATCTTCCTCTTTATTCATTACAATAGTCATAAAGCAAGTACTGAAGCAATATATAAAGTAAGAAATGGTCTGAATCCAAGCTGAAATAAAAGATTAAAAGTCGCTACTGCGATCCTCCGCCCTAAAAACCTGGAGGGAAGGAAGGGAGAGAATGAGAAAAAACAACGTTAGACATAAGTTTGGCAAGTTCCAGTAATTTTTAACATGATCATAAGATAAAGAAGTATTTAGACAAATGAATATTAATGGATATGAAAATACAATAAACTAGAAAATATTGGAACAAGATAGGCTCCTTACTCATATCCCAAGAATTTCTGCACCAACTATAAGAATGTCATAATTAGGCTTTACATAATTTCTACCCAGTGATCGACATCTTTATAAGATGTGAATAACCCGTGTCAGCTATGGAATTCTGGGTTATCAGTCCCAAACCCATCAACTGAAAAGACACAACATTAATCATAAGCATTATAGCATCTTGTCTTCTTTGTTCATAACAATGCACACTCATGATTCTACCGAACACGCCCGTACCCGCCTCATTCTAAACCTCTTACTATTTGGATCAGTAAAGCGTGCCCTAGCCACTACCTATTGCGAGAGTCCGATGATAATAACAGGGATACTGATTTTTACGGGTTCCATACAAGCAAGCATTTGACACAAGTCACCCCTAGACTTGGTCCCCAAGTTATAATTAGGATTTCTACGTGCCCCTTATATCTCATCGGAATGAACCCCTTAGCTTATTAATCACAAGATTTTAACTTAACATGTTTAAGTTCATTAATAAGCCCAATATAACCTCATGTTATATTCCTAGGTTGTAATTAACATTTCTAAGTAAATGTAATATTTTTATAAAACCCTCCCCAAGTCACTTATTGTTCAAATAAGTCTAATACATCACCGTTCATGTGTTTTACAGTTACAAGTTACTTAATGTACAGTAAAGTATATTTTATTCCATTTCACATGTTTTCTAATAACATGTTACTAAATGTATAACCAAGTATGACTTATTTCAATTCATAAGTTGGCATATTCTTCCACTAGAATTTATCTCAATTTACAGTTCATAAATTGAATGTAATATTAACCAATTCTCAATATGCCCAAAATCCACTTTTTGACATTGTTTCGTATTATTCCAATTTCTACGCAAATTAAACATAAAAGGGCTAGGCTCTCATTGGCCTAGGCTCAGCGCAAAAACAGAGAAAAATGAGAAATTGGTCTAGGCTACTCATAAGGCCTAGACTCATAAATGAAAAAAATAAATAAGTAGGAATTGCATGACTATAAATAAAATAATAACAGAGAAGGGGATAAAGAAGAAGAATTTACTTATAAATAAATAACAACTGAAAAGGAATAAATAATAGACAGTAGCTCAAATTAACAATAATGTGTAAAAGACAAACTTATAAACATTGTAATTGTCAAACTTTCATATCCAATTTATTTTACTATCTTAATCGTTTTTATTTAGGTTGTTGATCTAAAAATAACATAGAAGCCACAGAGAAATTTTGTATATCCAGAAAAAGGCATTTGAAAGAGAAGTAGAAGAAGAATATCCTTTCAGGTCTTACAATTCAACAACACTCTAATTTGTTCCCCAATTTTATTTCATTTTAGAGCATAATGGAGTGGACACTAAGAAAACAAAGAAGAATAGGTGTGGGGAAATTGTGAAGAGTAGCAACCTATTTATAGGCGTGGAAGGATAATATAGGTTTTTAATCTCAGCCTTAGAAGACACCTCAATACTACACAAGAAAAGAATAATCTAGAACAAGCGACATCGGCTGGGCACAGGCTCGTGCTTGCTCGCACTAGGTCGACCCACCTTATATGTGGGTCGACACAGGGGTCGACTCATATACGGGTGGATCGCCCTTTTAACATTGCTTTATTTTAAGTTTATTAATTAAATTCTCTAATTTAATTTCAAAGTTTAATTGATCATAACTTATTCATTTCTCGTCCGATTTACGCAAACTAAAAGTCTATATGAATTAGAATTTTGTAACGAACGCAATGGTGAAATCCATTTTTACCCCATTTTTAGTTTTATTTTAATTTGTATTTGATTTATTAATCTTTTTCATATAATTAATGTTTATTAAAATTTGGGGTGTTACATTATATCACAAGTATCGTACACATATATATACGACAGTTGTACACTTGGTTAATCAAAGAGAATACAATCACTTTCTTCCTCTCTAAAATATCACATAATCAGAAATTCAAATATACATCAAAATCTTTACGTTGTATTAGAGTCAATAACTCTTAACAACAAATCTGGTTTTTGATATTTGAAAAATTCTCATATTCGAAAGAAATTCTGTCTATTGACAGAATATCCATCAGAAAGGTTTCATCATATGGATTGCTCTCATTAGAGATATAATATTATCTCACCATTTGAGAGTTAGGGAATGAAAACTATAAAGTGTGTCTCGCCTAGTCAAAAACTAGATGCACCAACTTCACATTGTCAAGCCTGTGGCTAAAGCATTCTGAATTCTTAAAAAACTGATCAAGAAATTTGAGAAAAGCGTCACAACTAAAAAAGTGCCATTCAAAAAGGCTCTTCAGAAAAGAATCAAAAAATCTCATAAAAAATCATCATACAAGCTTTCAAGATTGCATCAAACATTCAGTCGTGCATCCTTTCTAAGAAAATCTCTAGCATCTAAAATTCAGAAACTTATACCATTCTTGTTGCTGAGAGATCATCATTATTATATCCATGGCTGAAGATAACAACTGAATCACTAAAGCAAACCAACCTGCCATCCAAAGTCAAGCCACACCTAAAAACTAAGCCACACCCAATGTTGAATCATTGGTGAAGACTGGCATTAATACTCAGATCCATCTGATTATAGTTCATCTCGAGGAGAACAATTATTTTCTCTAGAAATTGCAAGTTGAGACTACAATTCAAGGATATAGGGTTAAGAGATATATTCTTGGAACAATTGTTGTTTCCCTAAAATTTGCAACTGATACTGAAAAAAAAGTAGATAACAATGAAGAATGTGAAATTGCACAGGCAAGACAAACTAATTTGTGCTTGGCTTCTGTGTTCTATTAGTGAAATGCTATTGTCTCAAGTTATAGGGTGTAAAACTGCCTATGAGATTTGGACTATAATTGAAAAATCATTCAACACCAAATATGCATCCAAGATAATGTTCTACAAAACTCAATACTAAAACTCAAGAAAAGACAACTTATCCATGAGATATTTTCTTGCTAAAGTGATAAAAACACTTGTGATCACTTAGAAGCAGCAGGGCAAAAGATCAATGAATCTGAACAAATATTAACTATCTTAAATGGTCTTAGTGAAAAGTGTGAAGCTGTAGCGACAGTAATATCATCAACAAAAGGTAGTGTGTTCCATTGAAGATGTGCGCTCTATCTTGCTTGCACAGAAGAAAGAATTGAAAACATAAAATCACAACTAGTTGATCTGCCTATCAACTATGCTGAAAGTAAAAAACAAGAATCAAAATAGAGGTGATCAAACCACTCAAAGAGTAGGCTATTCTAGCAGAAACAGAGGAAGAGGAAGGTAGAACAATAATAATACCAGGTCCAAGTGTCAGAAATGTAAAAAAGTGGGACACACTACTGTAAATTGTTACTTTAGATTCAATTCAAACTATGTTGCAAGGCAAAATCGGAGTAATCAAAGAAAAGAAAATCCTACTGCTTACATGTCACAAATGGAAGCGGATAGTTAAAGCAACAATTGAAGAAATAACCAGCCATGTAAAATTGATAAAATAGGTAATGATAACTGATGCCCTAATTTTGGGGCAACTAATCACATTACTAATAATCTCGACAATCTAATTCTTGGTCAAAAAGAATACAAAGGTATGAATTCTTTACATATGGGAAATGGTGATGCTGCATTGGCTTTGGATGCATCTAAGGTAAAAAGCAACTATATCTCAACAACTGACTTATTGTACCGCAAATAAAAAGAATTTACTCAGTGTTTCATATTTTGCTAAAGATAATAGTTTGTATTTTGAATTTCATCCTTATCACCGTTTAGTTAAAGACTTACTGACTAATGAAATCATCTTGTAGGGTAAAGCATACAAAGGACTATACAAGTTCAATGTTGTCAATTCTACAAGTAGTGAAAAGAGGAGCAACAACTGTTACCTTTATGAAATTAATGATAAAACAGTGTGTTTGATCTCTGGCATGCAAAACTTGGTCATCCAATTGTTAATGTTGTTAAGAAAGTTTTAACTGACAATAAATTTCATTTGAAAATATATTTATGTCACATGTCTGCACTTACTGCCAAATGGGCAAAAGTCACAAATTGGCTTTCTCAAATTCTCATACTACTTATAACAAAACTCTTGAATTAGTTGTTGCTGATCTATGGGGTCCAACACCAATAAATTATAATTATGGATTTAATTATTACATATCCTTTGTTAATTCCTACATTATATATATTTGGATATATTTCATGAAAACCAGGTCTAAAACTAGGAAGGCAGTTTTTCATTTTATTAATCAAGTTGACAAACAACAGGTGAGCATTTAAAAATACTGCAAACTTATAGGGGCACTGAATTTAATTCTTTAAGTGATTTATTTTAAAAGAAAGGCATTATTCGTAGATTAATTTGCCTATATACTTCTGAACAGAATGGATGGGTAGAGAGAAAACATAGACATATTGTTGAGAGTGGTCTTACATTGTTAGCATAAAGCCTTCTACCTATGAAGTTCTGGCTAGATGCCTTTAGCACTTAAATATACTTGATAAATATATTACTAGCTAAAATGTTAAAGGATAAAAGTCCTTTAGAAGTTCTATACAATGTAAGACCAGATTATAAGAAATTAAGAGTATTTGGCTGTCTATGTTATCCCTATCTAAGACCCTATAATGCTCACAAATTAAACATCAGATCTTCACCATGTACTTTTATAGAGTATGCTAGTGACTAAAAATTTTATAAGTGCTTGGATGAAAAAGGTAAAGTTTTTATTAGTTGGCATGTTGTGTTTAATGAAAAAGTGTTCCCATGTTATACTGCAGAGATTACTATAGCGCAGAGAGTATACAATACAAGAAAATAAATTTTAAGCATACCTTTATACTCAGATGATCAAGTTAAAGAAAAAGGGTGATGGTTGCTCAGACTCTCAACACATCAAGCATCCTGAATCAAGTAATGAGCAGTCTGAACCATCTTATCAACCCACTGACAAACCGGCACAACTTGAAAGTCAGCTGCCTGATTCAATTTAAGAAGTCAATAATGATCAATCAAACTTAGATGGGAAAACACAAGAGTTCATGAACAAGAAAGGGAACAACTACAAACTGGTCGTCCAATGATCAAAAGATCAAAAAGAGGCATTTTCAAACCTAAAGTTTACATAGCCATTAGTGCATCTGAAAAACCAGTGAACTGCAGTCAAGATGTTAATAACAAAAATTGGAAAAAGGCCATGGATGAAGAGTATCAAGCACTAATAAACAATAAAACATGGACTCTTGTCAAAGCACTAAAGGATAAAAACATTGTTCGCAGGAAATGGACATTTACACTAAAAAGAAATGCAAGTGGGTCTATACACAAATATAAAGCTTGTCTGCTAGAAAAAAGGATGCACTCAACAATATGGATTTGACTTCGAAGAAACTTTCTCCTCAATTGTTAAGCCAATTACTATAAGAACAGTTATTTCTATAGCGTCGCGTAACACTGAAGAATTGAACAATTAGGTGTCAATAATGCCTTCCTAAATGGTGATTTAAGAGAAGAAGTGTACATGAGTCAACCAAAAGGATATCAGAAAGAAAAAGAGCTCGTGTGAAAATTAAACAAAGCAATCTATGGGATTAAACAAGCTCCTAGAGTTTGGTTTGATAAATTGAAACTCACTTTAACTAAGTTAAAGTTTCACTCTACCAAATCAGACCACTCCCTATTTATTAAAAACATTGACGCTATAATCATATATGTGCTAATATATATTAATGATCTTATTATTACAGGAAATAGTGAAACGAAGATAAATAAGCTCATTCATCTATTGGGAAAACAATTTTCTATCAAATACCTTGGTGAAATCAATTATGTTTTATGCATTGAAGTTTAAAGTATTTTAATCAGAGACATTTTTATGTCAAAAGAAGTATATCAATGAAATATTAGTTAAGGAAAACATGGATACTACTAACTCTCTACTTACACCCATGATTTCCATTCATCAACTATGAAAACAAAGGGGTAAAAATATAGATAATGTCAAACAATACAGAAATCTAATGGGTGCATTACAATATGCCACTGGACCTGGAATAACATACGGTGTTAACAAAATTTCTCAATCTATGCAGGAACCCAAAGAGGAACACTATAAAACAATGAAAAAAATGTTGAATATTTAAAGGGGAGAAATGATTATGAACTACATTTCAAGGCATGCAAACAGCTAAGTATAACTGGATATAGTGATGCTGACTGGGCTACATATCCCGATGATAGAAGATCAACTTTAGGCTATTGCATTTATTTGGGAGACAATCATATTTCTCGATGTTAAAAAAACCAGCCCACTGTATCAAGATCAAGCTCAGAAGTAGAATTAAGAAGTATTACAAATGCTACTGCTGAAATGATGTGGGTGCAATCATTACTCAGTGAATTGAAGGTCACAACACATAAATTACCAACACCATGGTGTGATAATCTAAGTGCAGTGTCCCTTATAGCCAACCCATTGTTACATTCATGGACAAAGCATATGGAAATAAATTTATATCTCGTGCGTGAGCAAGTTGTCAAAGGGAAACTAGTAAATCATGTACTAGCAACACATCAGATTGCAGATATACTCACCAAACCGTTATCAAGTAAGAACTTTAAAAAACTAAGATTTGAAACTAAAGTTATGAAGAATTCAGACTCCTTCCATGCCGTAAAGCAATCAAGTCCAGATCTGAAACTTAAAGCACTAGAATCTAGTAATTCAAGAAATCCTAATAGGAAATATGGCATGGAATCAAACATTGCTTCAACTTCAAGACAAAATAGGCCAGAATCAGAGTGCTACGATGAGTTATCTTCTTCTTCTTAGAGAAGACAAAGACAAATCTACCAGCATATCTGAAGTGGAAGATCACTCATACTTCCTTCATGGATACCATGTCCAACCTCAAATCCTCGCCATTGCTTGCTGTAAAAAATCCAAAACAAAGTTGATTCAAGCTATTTTTGAAGATTTGAAACACTATTTTGGAGGTTTTCATTACGGCGACTGAGTATTAGAAACGCTAGGTTTCGTTTGTGGGGTAGTAATATGAAAAAACGAACACTAGTTATGTTATTTACTTGGAATCGGCTGTGTTTTAATGGGCTTGGCCCAGTATTCATTATTATTTATTTCAAACCTGTATATAACAAGTATTGTGTGTAGGGCATCTGTTTGAACACGAAATTAGATACAAAATCCTAGCCATTGGATTATTTTGTCTTTACGTGAGGGGTGGAAATCAAGGGGGCTATCCAATGGTGGAGATTTTGTGTCTCCCCATTTGTGTCTATTTTTTGTGTTCAAATAGACTTACCTATATATATATATGCACACACACACACATATACATACGACAGATGTATCCTTGATTAATCAATGAGAATACAATCACTTTCTTCCTCTCTATAATACCACATGATCTTAAATTCAAATATACATCAAAATCTTTACATGTTGATATTGATTGAATGGTCAAACTGAGAATTGGACCATGTCATCTCGACAGTTAGTGATGAACAACTGACATAAGCATGTCATTGGCACGTTAACTGTCTTACTCTAATGAACTGCAAGGTATAAATTGATCTTCCTTTTCCTCCTAGATTTGATTCCCATTAGTTTTTTTCTTTTAATTGGCATCGTTTACTAATAGTCAGAATGATATTTTATGACATGCGGTATTTTTATGTTTGCTTCAACTTAGGGTGTGTTTTTTGTGAACGGTAATAAGGTATTTAAGTGCGACATTCTAATGTGGCACATTAGTAAACGGGGAAGGTTTTTTTTGCTGGAAACGGGGTATTTGAGCATGGTATTTGAATAGGGTATATATATATAATGCGGTTTTTAACTTATTTGTTTTGAATTAATTAAATACTAATTGCACATAAGAAACGACAATATTTCATTAAACGAAACAGAACGTTTATAACTGAAAATAAAATTACTTCCCGCGACAAAAATAAAACTAGCACATTGAAAATAGAACTTTTATATAAAAAACTACTACATACGATGATGATCCAAACTCTGCAAATATGCTAAAATAAAACTCCGTACATTACAGTTGTATAGTGCGTCGACAATCTCTACATTCCGCGGGACATTGCAGAAAATCAACACAATTTCCCATTGTTCAACATCTGCCATAGATCGAACAATAATACAGCAACGAGAAATGACATCCTCAAGGTTGGGGGTCACAAGAAATAATGTCCTCAAGGCGATTTTTTGTGTAATCCAGATTAAAACGTCGTTTAGAGCATTTGCGACCATCCCATAGAAGCTGCTCGCCCCAGCTATTCGATCCTCTAAAAGTTCAATGCAAATATCGATAAAAGATTCCTCCCGTTCATCTGTCCAATTGACAAAAGGTTGGGAAGTTGCAAAACCAGATTCGAAAGACATATTGAAAATCGGAAATTAAAAAAAATCAGAAAAAATCCAAGAAAAATATATATTAGAGAATTAAAAAAATTAAGCACAATGTTATTAAAAAACCTTTTTAGAGGTTTTCAAGCTGATTCGAGCTATTTTTGAAGATTTGATTCACTATTTTGGAGGTTTTCATTATGGCGACTGAGTATTAGAAACACTAGGTTTTGTTTGTGGGGTAGTATTATGAACAAAACGAACACTAGTCATGTTACCTACTTGGAATCAGCCGTGTGCTAATGGGCTTGGCCCAGTATTTTTTATTTCAAACCCGTATATAACAAGTATTGTGTGTAGGGTATCTATTTAAACACAAAATTAGATACAAAATCCTAGCCGGTGGATTATTTTGTCTTTATGTGAGGGATGGAAATCAAGGGGGCTATCCAATGGTGGAGATTTTGTGTCTTCCTGTTTGTGTCTATTTTTTGTGTTCAAATAGACTTTACCATATATATATATATATATATATATATATATATATATATATATATATATATATATATATAGACACACACATACACATACGACAGCTGTACACTTGATTAATCAATGAGAATACAATCATTCTCTTCCTCTCTATAATATCACACGATCTTAAATTCAAATATACATCAAAATCTTTACATGTTGATATCAATTGAATGGTCAAACTAAGAATTGAACCATGCCATCTCGACAGTTAGTGATGAACAACTGACATAAGCATATCATCGATACATTAATTGTCTTGCTCTAATGAACTACAAGGTATAATTATTGATCTTCCTTTTCCTCTTAGATTTGATTCCCAGTAGTTTTTTTATTTTAATTGGCATCATTTACTAATAGTCAGGATGACATTTTATGACAGCGGTATATTTGTGTTTGCTGCAACTTAGAGTGTTGTTTTTGCGAATGGTAATGGTGTATTTGTGCATGACACATTAGTAATCGAGGAATGCATTTTTTGCTGCAAATGGGGTGTTTGAGCGTGGTATTTGAATGAGATATTTATATGTAATGCTATTTTAAACTTATTTGTTTTGAATTAATTAAATACTAATTGCACATAAAAAACAACTATATTTCATTAAACGAAACAGAAATACAAATAGAACGTTTATCACTAAAAATAAAACTACTTCCTATGACAAAAATAAAACTAGCACACTGAAAATAAAACTAGTGTATAAAAAACTATTGCCTACGACGATGATCCAAACTCCTCAACTCCGCTAAAATAAAACTCCATACATTACAGTTGTATAGTCCGTCGACAATCTCCACATTTCGCGGGGCATTGTAGAAAATTAGCATAATTTCTCATTGTTCAACTTCTGCCATAGATCAAACAATAATATAGCAACGAGAAACAACATCCTCAAGGTGGGAGGTCACGAGAAACAACATCCTCAAGGTGATTTATGGTGTAACCCAGATTAAAACGTCATTTAGAGCATTCGCGACCATTTATTAGAAGTTGCTCGCCCTAGCTGTTCGATCCTCTAAAAACTCAACGCAAATATCGATAAAAACTTCCTCCCGTTCAACTGTCCAATTAATGAAAGGTTCGGAAGTAGCAGAATCGGATTCTGAAGACATACTGAAAATTAGAAAATTTCAAAAAAAATCAGAAAAATTCTAAGAAAAATATATATTAGAGAATTAAAATAATTAAACACAATGTTATTAAAAAAACTGCTTTGGAGGTTTTCAAGCTGATTCGAGCTATTTTTGAAGATTTGACTCACTGTTTTGGAGGTTTTCATTATGGCGACTGAGTATTAGAAACACTAAGTTTCATTTGTGGGGTAGTATTATGAACCAAACAAACACTAGTTATGTTATTTACTTGGAATTGGCTGTGTCTTAATGTGCTTGCCCCAGTATTCTTTATTTTTTATTTCAAACCCATATATAACAAATATTGTGTGTGTAGGGCATCTATTTAAACACAAAATTAGATACAAAATCCTAGCCATTGGATTATTTTGTTTTTATGTAAGGGGTGGAAATCAACAAGGCTATCCAATTATGGAGATTATTGCGAGCGTTCAATGGCACCCCAAATAGTGCAGCACCCCTAAATGCCCCCTGATTTCCACCACATATCCGGTTTCCCTCTCCCTCCACTCATTCTCTCACCTCCCACTCACTTATTCTAATATAAATGCTTGGTTTATATAGGGGGGCAAATGGGGTTCTCACTATTTGGGGTGCCATTGAACGCTCCTATATATATATGTATACACACACACACATACATACATACATACACACACGTACAATAGTTGTACATTTGATTAATCAATGAGAGTACAATCATTCTCTTTATATACTTGTTAATCAATGAGAATACAATCATTCTCTTCCTCTCTATAATATCACACGATCTCAAATTCAAATATACATCAAAGTCTTTACATGTTGATATCAACTGAATGGTCAAACTGAGAACTGGACCATGTCATCTTGACAGTTAGTGATGAACAACTAACATAAGCATGTTATCGACACATTAATTGTCTTGCTTTAATGAACTGCAAGGTATAATTATTGATCTTCCTTTTCCTCCTACATTTGATTCCCAATAGTTTTTCTTCTTCTTTTAGTTGGCACCATTTACTAATATTCGGGATGACATTTTATGTCATGCGATATATTTGTGTTTGCTCCAACTTAGGGTGTGTTTTTCGCAAACGGTAATGGCGTATTTGAGCGTGGCACATTAGTAAATGGGGAATGTGTTTTTTGTTGAAAACGGGGTATTTGAGCGTGGTATTTGAATGCGGTTTTATATATAATGCGATTTTTAACTTATTTGTTTTGAATTAATTAAATACTAATGGAAAATAAAAAACAACTATATTTCATTAAACGAAAAAGAAATACAAATAGAACGTTTATCACTAAAAATAAATCTACTTCCTACGACAAAAATAAAACTAGCACATCGAAAATAAAACTAGTATATAGAAAACTACTACCTACGACGACAATCCAAACTCCTCAACTCCGCTAAAATAAAACTCCATACAGTACAGTTGTCTAGTGCGTTGACAGTCTCTACATTCCACGAGGCATTGCAGAAAATCAGCATAATTTCCTATTGTTCAACCTCTGCAACAGATCGAACAATTGTATAGCAACGAGAAACAACGTCCTCAAGGTGGGTGTCATGAGAAACAACGTCCTCAAGGTGATTTTTTGTGTAACCCAGATTAAAACGTCGTTTAGAGCATTCACAACCATCTCATAGAAGCTGCTTATCCCAGCTCTTCGATCCTTAAAAAATTGAACGCAAATATCGATAAAAGCTTCTTATCGTTCATCTGTCCAATTGACGAAATGTTGGGAAGCAGCAGAACCGGATTCAAAAGGCATACTGAAAATCAGAAATTTCAAAAGAAAATCAGAAAAATTTCAAAAATATATATATTAGAGAATTAAAAAAAATTAAATGTAATGTTATTAAAAAAACATGTTTTGCAGCTCCATTTGTCAGCAAAAATATCGAGTAGAAGAGGGAAGATGTGGTTTTGTTTTGGTGGAAAAATGGAGAAAGGGGATAGGTTTATAAGGAGTTGTTGCGAACGGTCTGGAAAATGGACCGACTGCTTGCGTTGCAAGCTGGATTCGACGCGTTGGACGCAAACGGTTCATTTTTCAATGGTCAATTTAATTGTTGTTGGGCATGGTTTACCATGTCCAGGTGTCCGACGCGTCGGACACTAACACAACCAAAACGCGCCAATTTTTTGCTACAAAACGATACCTTAGATACAATTTCATAACCATTGACGTTCAAATATTGTTAGTTCCACCAACTGTACTTGCAAGTTCCAATTTTAATCAATTTTGCAGTTGTTATTCTTTTTCCAATGTTATACTTTAAGTCACACTAAACTCGGTCAAAACAACGTGATGTTCATTGGACTTACTATTAAAATCATATTAACTTTTTATTGTATTGAGTGCTGCTGCACTTACCATATTTAGGTTGCGTTTGATTTTCGGAAGGGGCAAAAAAAGTTCACGTCAGCATCCGACGCGTCGGAAGCATCCGACGCGAACAATGGAGACCCGCCACTTTGCCCCTTCCAGCAGAACGTGAGAAAATGAACCTTTCGTTAGCCCATTCGATCTTTAACCCTTTCTTACCCTATTTTACACTTCTTTTGCCCCTTTCGTGTGCCCCTTCCTTCTCAAAATCAAACACATACCCCTTTCCCCAATTTCCCCCTTCCCCAACCCCTTCCCCGTACCCCTTCCAAATAACCCTTTCTGTTCAAAATCAAACGCTACCTTATTCTTTTGGTTTTTTTTTCACATATAGAATTACAAAGACTACGTCTCGATCCCATTACAGTTCACTTACGTAATCTATAAACCAAATCATATAGCTGCACTGAATGCTTCTGCCATTTAGTAGATTTTGTTCTCATCTTTTAAACCACGCTGCCATCATCATACGGAAGACAAAGTATAATATATTTCATTTTGCTAAAAATGACTAAAATGGCCCTAGAAGATCACATTTTTCTTTCTTTTCTATTTTTACTCTTCAAACATATGTTTATTTTCCACCATTTATAGTTTGACAATATTCTAAATTTTGTGAATTTTGCCTTCGTGCTGCCTTACTTTCCTCATTTTTTCTTATATCCCTGATTTATGGATGTTTAATCTACGTTACTAACACGCCGCTGCAACTGAGTATTTTTACTGTTTTTATATTGTAATTTCAAAATGTTCCAAACAAACCGTTTTTAAGCCTATTTTGATTAATAAAAAAACTTAGCTAATATTCAGTATAGGATGACAATGTCAACGAAAAAATTATAGGCTTTTTAAGTTGTAAGGACGACCTTCTGAAATTTTATACTAAAGGACAAGCATTAGAAAAAAAAATTATAAGGACAAATTAATTAAATTTTTTATCCAAAAGGATAAGCCACTAATAATTTATCCATAAGGACAGTAAATAGGCCAGCCCAACATAATCCCTCTTTTATTACATTCTTTTTATCGTTTCCATCTTCTCACAGAAAACCCTAGTTGCTGACCGCCTCTTCCATCAAACCCTAGTCAACTCCGACGATCAACTTCCACCACGTCACTGGTCGCCTCTTCCATCAAACCCTAATCGCCTCCGACAAACAACTTCCGCCTCTTCCATCAAATTTCTTGATCTCCTCACTGATTTCCAATGCGATTTCTTCCTCAACAATCCAACTCGCGCGAATTTCTCGATCTCCTCACCGATTTCATCATTTTTGATTTCGTGAATTCGTCGTAGAAAATCAAACGAGAGAGATGAACGAGAGAAAAATCACCGGGAAATACTTTTTTTTATGGACAATTTAGCAATAGTTTTTAGGTATCAGTTTGCTATTTTTTTAGGTATCAGTTTTCATGTTTTAACAGTGTTATGTTTTTTGTTTGTAATTTTGGTGCAATATTAGTTTTTTACATGTATTGTTGCATTAGCTTTGCAACTCAATCGAAATTATGTCATTTTAATCAATCAAAGTGGGATGTAAACTTTTTTTGTATTAGTTTTTCTTTGAAATATCATATCAGTTTTTAGGTATCAGTTTTATATTTTTTTTAGGTATCAGTTTTATATTTTCTTGTTGAATTTGCATCATAGCATTTTTTAGATATCAGTTTTATATTTTTCTAGGTAACAGTTTTATATTTTCTAGTTCAATTTACATCATAGCATTTTTAGGTACCAATTTTATATTTTTTTAGCTATCAGTTTTAAAATATAGAATGGGTAACAGTTGAACTTATTTCATTATAATCAAATGTAACAACCCGGAAATCTGAGCCAATTTAAAATTTTTATTTTGGCAATTTTGATGAATTTTGAATATTTAAAATGAATTATTTTAAATAATAACGACGAGAAATTTATTTCGAATAGAATTAGAACGTATATATTTATTTGAATCAATGTTAGAATATAAATATTTTATTTTAAATTATAAAAGGAATTGAAAATGGCGCGGTAGTTCGAAAATTCGATTTCGAATTTCAAATGAATGTACAGGATTCAAAATAAACCGGATTTTAGTGAAACCAAAAATATTAGGACCTATTTGAAAATATCTTTCCAATGAATTCGAAAAATCAAAATTTCATAGCGGGAATAAAAAGTTATGCCCAGTTGAAAATTCAGAATAGTCGTTATGGAATTCTGGCCCTTAAAAATGGAAATTTTGCAAACGACCTCGGTTTTCGACGAAACCACTTTTGTTGGATCCGTGATGTCAATTTATTGCTAGATTCCAAAATTCGTAATTTTTCGAATCAATATGTGAGCGTTGCAAAAGAAAACGCGTTTGACCAGTTTCAATTGATTTTAATTGACTGGAAAATGACCATTTTTCAAACAGTCTCAGAATTCGACGAAATTAGTTTTGTTAGGACCGTATTGTCAATACGAAGCTAGAAAATATTTTTTGGGAATTTTTTGAGTACGTATGTGGCCCCGGTAAATTGAAATGTGCGTTCAAATTCAATATATAGAGTTATATTTTGATTTTGGCGAAAACTGATCGAAACGATCGAATCAGCTTACGATACATATTCCATTGTATTCGGAATGGGGGTAATTAGCTAGAGACGACAGGCGGTGGGTCTCGTTTGGAGGTTGAAATAAAAAGTTGCTTTTTAAAATTTAAAATAATTAATTAAATATAAACCCTCACCCTCTCCTCTTCTCTCTCATATTCACGAAACAGGAAAAAAAATGAGCGACGGGGGGGGGGGGGGGGGAGGGGAACGCCGCTGCCATCGCCCCCCTCGATTCAGCGCCGCCGCCACTGGCGTGGGCCACCACCGCACCCCCTCCTTCTCCCTACTCCCTCTCTCTTCAATCCTACGCGGAAAGACCCTGAGCCCTAGCCAAATCCGCCCGCCGCACTGGGGGATCCATCGCTGCGCCGACAGCCAACAGCAACCCTGGCGCCACCTCTTTGACCACCTGCGTGCATCCCCCTTCTTAATCCGAGCAGCACCCCTTCTCCCCATTCGAACCAGCGCACCCCCCCTCTCGAGCCAGCACCGTGTAAGTCACCAGTGAGCTCCAGCCTACGCTAGCATCCTTTGATGGAAAATGTGAGTCCCTTTTTCCTTTCTTTATAATTTTTATTGTGAAAAAGCTTTAACAAAAATTTGTTTTTATTATATATGAAGAGTGTAAGAGAATAGGATTTTTTTTACTTACATGACCATGTATAAAAATATAATTTTTATATGATAAGAAGGATAAAACTTTAATTTTTATATGATAAGAAGGATAAAAATATAATTTTTATATGATAGGAAGGATAAAAATACGATTTTTATAATATATAGTTAATAAAAATTTGATTTTTACATAGTTAGTAGAAATATAAAAATAAGATCTCTATACATAAAAATGTGATTTTATATAGAGAATGGCGAGGGAAAAATATAATCTTTATTATATGAACACCGGTGTAAAAATAGAATTTTTATCTATATAGTAGCGGTGTAAAAATAGAATTTTTTTTATCTATATAGTAGCGGTGTAAAAATAGAATTTTTATCTATATAGTAGCGGTGTAAAAATAGAATTTTTATCTATATAGTAGCAGAATAAAAATGTGATTTTTATCCATATAGAGTGATTATGAAAATGTGATTTTTATATACATGACAACAATATAAAAATACGATTTTTATATGTAGTGGATACGGTAGACGAAAGTGACAAGAAGAAGCATGGCGAAGAATTTCTACATACGAAGAGTCGCGGCATTGGGTTTAGCTTATTGGTGAGAGCTCCTCACTTTTAATTTGTTTTCTAGTTGAAATATATACTAGGATGCAGACGGTGTTTTGTAGCACCCGACACCCGTCGTCCACAGACCATGGATGACTTGTTTGTTTGATTGTTGTGTTGTGAAATTTGATTATGTGATGTGGAATGAAATAAAATATTTTATAAGTGGAAAATATTTCATAGTTAAAAATATAATTTTTAACGTGTATATAAAATAAAAATTTATAAACAAATCGGACGATTTGTTTATATACACTGATTTGATTGATATTGATTAGGACGATAAATTTTACACATCGCCCAACTGCACAAATAAAAATCTGTGTTTGTTGATTTGAAACCCCACACGGGTATTGGGATGAGATTTGACATACACTAATCCCGATTGTTTAGTTGTATGTCAATCGATGGATTGACAGACTGTATAAGCATTAATTATTTATATTTAATGCTTATGCAGTTGTGTGGTGCACTCTGGATGATGGTTGATTATTTATCGTTGCTATTATATACATGTGTTGTAGAAAATCCATATGTAGAAAATCCATATAATTAATATTATATGGTAATTGATTGGGCCTCATTCCAATATAGAAAATATATTCATGTGTTGAACAGAATGAATATTCATGTGTTGAATAGAATGAAAATTCATGTGTTGAATAAAATAAATATTCATGTGTTGAATAGAATAAACATTTATGTGTTGAATAAAAGCCGTGTTGATTAGATTGACGCCAATTTTGACATGAACGATATTTATATCGATTTTATTCATTTTTATAATGAATATAGAAAAGAAAGTGATTTCAAAATATAACGTTTTGAAAATATTATCATTTGTATATCGATGATGTGGAATATTCAATTTTGATTAGAAATTGAATATGAAGTTGAAATCGTTTCGAAAACGAATTTAAAACGATTTATAAAATAAGTTTTGAAAGGAAATTGACGAAATATATATATAATGGCATGAATAGAACGCGCCGCACCGCGGCAGTTCGCGAATTTCAACCATTGACTTCGAATGGATATTGCGGAAGATCCGACCGTCGGATTCTCCTAATACCGGAACCGTTGGGTTCGTATCGAAAAGAACTTTCTAACGAATATTAGAAATTAGAAATCTAACGGTTGGATTTGGAATTATGTCCAAATCAGATTTGGAAAAGGTCGTTGTAAGTGCAGTTCGATGGCCGTTAATGGAAATCGACTGTACGGGCTTGATAAAATTATTAAAAATAGTAATAATTTGTGTAAAATCATAAGAATTGATTTGTGAAGAATTGGGATGAAAAACTCTATATTTGAAAAGATAAAAATAGATTTTTATCAAAATGAATTAGTTTTGAACTTGAAGTATAATCCATTTATTTTTTAAATAAATAAATGGGATTTGAAATGGTTTTAAAAATAACCAGAATTTCTAATATATATACTGGAAATTGATTTGAATCGAAATTGTCTTTGGAATATTTCGATGTTGGGTTTCGTGATTATACAGATATTGTTATGGAAATTTGAAAGATATGTTTATATCGTTATTTCCAATACGATATTTGTTGGTCGTAGAATTTGATATTGAATATAAGCCGATATATTTTCTATTCAGATCCTTGTATTTAATATCAAATGGGATTTGGGTTTATCGTGAATGGTGTCTTCATTAACACTGTTCTTAAACCCATTGGAGAAAAAGATTATATCTTTCTATTTAGAATGAAGTGTACCAATGAAATAATATTTAATTGGAATTGAATTTGAATGTGATTTTGGGGTTTATCGTGAACCATGTTTTAAATGACATTGGTTCTTTAACCCAGTTAAAGACAGGATATGATTCCCCAAGTTAAATAATCATTGATAGTGATTATTGGGAAGATTAAAACCAAGTGGAGTTTTAATGAATCTTTAATTAGATAGAAATAATCGAGAATGGAGTATCACCAGTTTTGCTCCAGGCGATAGTTGAATCTTTAATTAGATTTGAACGTGAAATGGTAATTGAATTTACCGATAACACCGTGGTGTTAGATATGAAGTATTACCAGTTTTACTTCATGGGATGAATAGGTTGGGATTGAGAAATAAAATAAATGATTACTTCGGTGTGGTTCGCTAATCCCGACTAATTTGAATTGATATTCAAAGGAAGATTAAAGAATAAATTTAAAGAATTTATATTTGATAAAATCAATGGGAACCTTTCCCAAAGTATAAGAATATTTGAATAAAAGAATATTCTGAATTGGAATGAGGCGTACGTTGTGTTTGTGTAATACTTGTTTATTATATACGCGAGTTATTCAGAAAGACCGGGTTTAACCCATTCTGAATAACTGATTTGACGTGGTGTCGAGGAGGAAGATGGTGGTCGAAGACCGGTGGTCGAAGACCGGTGGTCGAAGTCCAGAGGTCTTCACATCGTTTGGGTGATTACTGATGATCTTGATTGGGCTGTACCCCCAAGAGGAGGGAATCAGTTGGTGATCGTCCAGACGTACTTGGAGATCGATGGATATGCGAGGTACAAGGTGCCTCCGGTTTCGTTCAGACCCAGAACGGACTTGTAAATGGACTGTGTGTCTGACATTGGATTTTATTCTGTGTGATTGATTTCTATTAAATATATATATGGCTGGCGGCGGAGAATTTATTCTCTTGCTTAACGCCCTTCTCTGAGACCTACGAGCTCAAAGGTTGTATATTGATGGATATCAAACGCATGAAGTGAATTGCCTGTGTGGCATGCCTAAGTGGCAATATGACCAAGACTTCTGTTGAAAAGCAGAGTCTTGTGGTTGATGATCAAAGCACGGCCTGTGTGGCACAACTTTGTGTAGCGTTGATTCGCGAGCCTCACACCCCGGTTGTGAACCAAAAACGGGAGAGGACCTCAGGGAGGGCATGCGTTTCCTTCTAGCTAGGGTGGTGTCAGTGACCTACCAGCCTTGACATTTATATTATTTTCACCTGTGTGGTTGCTGCTGTTGCGAGGAACCTAGGATATATCGGTGACTGTGTGGAGCCGATGGAGTCATTTGGCTCATTTACGCCCCAAAGGGTGGGGAAACATAGTGTTCAGGCATTTTAATCCACATATGTGGACCGGCCCTGACGATCCAAGGGTCACTCGAGCTCTGATCTTGAGACATGGGCTAGATTGTCTCGAATCGGTGAGGACTATCTTTTGCCTCGGTTCATAGATGGAAACCCAACTTCCAATACGTGACTTTGTGGTTTTTGATTGTAGAGCCTAGTATGGCGACATAGTGGTATGGGGCACTTATGCCGTCTATGATTGATACTTACGATTGAAAATGTTTTGACACTATACACTTATAGTAATAATAAAACATGAAATTTAGCGTATCAAGCATTCTTTGGCTATTATAAGGTAAAAACTCTATCCTCCGGCTTGCGTTGCATTGTGTGATGGGACCTGGGTCTTATAATAGCTTCATTGTTCTTTATTTAGCATTGCGTTGTTGTTTTATGCACTGGTATTCTTGGGAGTAAACCCGTTCCGTGTTATATGGCGTGGTCCCTTGATTTACCTAACTTTAAAATCAAGATTAATAACTGTTTTAGTTCTCACACCAGTCACATGACTGACCTGGAGTTTATTGTTTTAACCTAAACTCTAGGTGCCCTTGTTTTGACACGGGCAGCTAGTAGTTTTGGTTTTGCAGATTTATATTCACAGGATCCTGATTTATAGCTGGAACGATATCCGAAAAGCTCTGTATCCGTATATCACTTTCAGTTGTGTATTATATTATTTTTCCGCTGTTATGTAATGTATTGTAATCTCTGATATTTTTCTGTTGTGTAATATTTATTCATACTCTGTATATTCTTGTATTCTGATGGAATTGTTGTAATATGCAATGAAATGTTCTTCTGTCTGTGTTCGTTTGTGTGTTGTTCTCGAAGTATCCACTCTTTCCTTCACGGGGAAGTTACGGGTCATTACAGTTGGTATCAGAGCTTTGGTTTACAAAGCTCGAGAACAAAACACGTTAGAACCAAACGAAAGAATTCATCAGAAATTGGATTAGTAATATCCAACGGGAATGACTCGTTAGAGATGGGATCAGTAGTATCCTAGAACGAGTGTGAAGAGTGATGTTTTTAAAATAAAATAAAAAACAAGTTTTGTTTTGAAAATTTGATTCAATTATTCGTATTTGAATATTTATTTATATTGATTTGGACAATCCAGTATATAAAGATTTTGATGTGTCTGATCCGCGTGTATTTGAAGTTTTAATATACTGGATAGATATAGAATCACACTGTAGTCACTCGGGGATAATTTTGGTGATATCGCGACATCATCTGTATTTATGTTCATGTTTCGAAAGTGGGATTTCTATATGATTCCAATTGACTGGTGTGAGAACCAAAATTAGATAGGGCTTATTGTTGTGATTTGGCATCAAAAATCTGATTTTTGGACTATGTATCAAAATTATGAATTTGAAACGTTAATTCACTAATTAATTGCTGATTGTGTTGTTTGATTATTGTTCGTTTAATTAAATGTTGAACCTTTAGTCAAATTGTAGCAAATAGTGAGTTGTATTGAAAATTAGTCGCATTTGCATGCATATACATGTACTTACATTGAACAGGTCATATCAAGGAGGTTAGAGCAGAAGAATAAAATTGTTTGCCGGACAAATAGGTACATGTTGTTGGATCTAGATTAACCCTAGAGGGGGGGGTGAATAGGGTTTATTACAGTTTACGGGATAATTAAAAATTAATCGCAGCATAGATAATTGCAGAGTAAATAAATGCGGAAAATAAATAACACACAGAGATACCCAGCTTCGGCAAATCTTGCCTACTGCTGCATTCCTAAGGTTTCTACTAGGTGTTAAAACAGATCCCGCATACAAGACCATGTACACTCGCAATCCCTGCTCCTATTCTAACCCTACGCTCAAAACCCTAGACTGACCGATATCCACTCGATCAGATTTCCCCGAATTACAACCCCGTAATCAGTAACCCAGATTTTACAGACTCTGACAGTCAACACCCTGACTGATTCACCTCTAGATTTTTATAGAATCTATAAACTGTTCGGTTACAAAGAAATTTAAAATACAACAGAAATTAAAAACAAAAGAACTAGAAACCCTAGTTAAAAAAAAATAGCCTTCCTTTATATAAAACTTGGCTTAACCAAGTCAATGTAAACCGGCCACACCACTTTGCTTTTGTCCGATCCTTTTTACTTGAAAATGGCGGCTGGAAATAAACTAGGGTTTCTGATTGCTTTCCCCAAATCGATCGATTGATGTTGATTAACTGAAGTTGCGAATTCTATGATTGTTCTACTGCTTCGAGTAGCTCTCTCTGTTGATTCGGATGCTCGTCCGATTTGGGTTTTCTCTCTGGCCCGTTCGAAACACTCGTGGAAAAATTGTGAGTTCTCTGGATTTTTCTTTGAATTTCTCGAATTTATTTTGTGGGTTTTCGATGTCCTTTTGCCAGTGATGAAGCGGTGTTAATATAGGATTAAAAAATCTCTTAAACCTCTCTGATTTCGTATAATTGACTTCGATCTGATTTGTGGGATTTTCAATTTGGTTTCTTCTTTTGATTTTTATATTCTCGGTTTGAATTGGTGAATTTAATCTGGCCATTAAAGAACAGATTTTCCCTGATTGAAATGTATTTCCTAGAACAAATATATGTTGCCTTGTAATTGCTTTGTGAATTCTGGAAACTATGAATTTCTGGCCCTTGTGAATTTGTCGAGAAAAATTGCCGAGTTTGTCAAACATGTTTTCCAAAAATGCGATGTTGATTTTAGTAAAAAATCTGGAAAACAATTTTTACTGTCCCATTCGAATTTGTTGCCTAAAAATGCTTGATTACCTCGGCATTTATATTGCGTTGATTGCTTGTTTTATATCTGGAAATGGATGAATCACTGTCCCTTGAAAATAAAACCTTTGCATGATTGTTTCCTTATATTCTTTGATGGTTTTCTGCCTTTGTTCGAATTGAGCATTGATTGATAAAATTCTGCCATGAATTCCATTGATTTAATTCTGAAAGATCTTTCCTTGATTGCTGAAAAAATGCCTTGAATGTAGAATTGAATATTTGCCAAAAAAAAATTGATTTGATTGAAACCAAAAAAAAAACTTCTTGCTCGAAATTTCTCGCCTGCATGTACTTCATTTTTGGAAAGCAATTTTGAAAAACTAAAAAATTATTTCATGCCAAGAAAAAATCAGTTTTGCCAAACTTAAAATTTTTTAACACTTCCTGAAATCATTCAGACCAGTGCATGATTTGTGAAATGATTTTTTCGGCCTTGTTTTTCTGCTACACAAACACTTGCACATATTGTGTTTGCCCTTGCACATGCATACTTATGTACTGCCTTGCTCATGTATGTCTTATATATTTTGCTCCTGAGTTGCTGCCTTGATATACCACTCCTGATTAGCTTATTCACACCATGCATCATTCAGAGCTGATTTCCATGTGAATGTGCACTTGCACATTCATATATATATATATATATTACATTATTTGCTGTAGCACCACTTGATCTTGTATGAACTGTTTACACTTGTATCACCACTGCTTTCATACTTGACATATTGAATTTAAGCTGCACCATGGTCATAATGAATTTGAAGTTGTGCCCATGCTCCATACACATATATATTTCTCATGCTGTTACACCCTCCATCAGTTTTGCCTTGTTGTATATTTTGCTGAGAACCTGATTAGTTTAGTTGCTGAACTAGAGAAGGCTGCTGCTCACATGTATATGCTTTTGCCAATATATTTGTTCACCATGTATCACCCAAACCTTGTGCTGATATATTATTCATTTGTCTACACAATGCAATTTGTTGTGTGTGTCTGATCTTAGTCCATTGAGCATTTTGAACTATACTGCCATGTTGACTTGAATGATCTGCCATGCCTCCATGTATATAGTTGCCTTGCTTTTAAGTTATCTACCATCATTCATGTATGCTGCTTTACTGATCTGAAATTTTGCACTTCCATCTTCATTTGCTTGTGTAGTTCCTGTTTTCTCTGATATGAAACTCGACCAATTTGCACCATGCTTGCACCACTTTTTATGCACCATGAGTTTGAGTTGTCTCTTCACTATTGTGTTGCTTGTTTATGATGCTGAAATGAACCATGCATAACATATCTTTGAGTTGCCTCGACCAACATTGTTTTGAAACCTTGAATTGTGTTGACATTTTTGCTTTGGAAAAAGTTTGAGCTCATATTAAAATTGTTGCACTGAGTTGAGAAGGTCCACGCGGCTACTCCTTAGTTGCACACAGATTGGTGAGGCAGTGCACACGTGTATATATATATATATATATATATATATATATATATATATATATATATATATACACACACACACGTGTGTATGTGCAGCCATCAAAGAAGATTTCATGTCCCTGTACTATACATAACAAACTGACTAGACACACAAGTCATGAAAAATGTTGAGAAACACACCAGAAATCTGAGGCAAATAAAATTTTAAAAATAAAATTTACAATTGCATATATCCAGTATTATTTCTATTACAGTATACTTTGTGCTTCTGTTTCATGTGACAGGTAAGAATATGAGACTGGACTGAAGTGACTGGACTGAAAGCTGTGAAGACAGAAGACAGAAGACAGAAGGCAGATGGGACAGTGATGGTGAAAGTATAAAAGTCTGTATGAATGTGTCAATAAAAAAGTCTGTATACTAAAATGTAAACTGAGTGAATGTATGAGTGTTGCAGTGAGGAGCTGTGTATATATATATATGAATTGTACTGATGTTTGTAATAAACAAGTTTGATTGAAATAAAATATTATTTTATTATTGTCAAACGACCTTGTCTATTTTATTCTATTTATATACAAGTACAAATATTCTGTGAGATGAATAAATAGAGGAGTTATAAGAAATTGTACTGTTTGTATGTTTGAAATATAATATTCAATTTAAATAAAATACTGTGTGAATATATGAAATTCTGTACAGTCATATTCTATTTAAATATAAATATTATATTCCTGTCTGTGATGTATAATAATAGTACAGTATCAAACACATTAAAATCATATTTATTTGGTTGTTATCATCAAACAAAAAATCATATAATTGTGTATACAACACCGTTATATACAACAATCTCCCCCTTTTGATGATGACAAACAAATAAAAGATTTTGTACATAATAAATGTGTTTGACAGTGAAAAATGAACTCCTCCTATTTATTAGCTCCCCCCACAACAGAAAGCTCCCCCTATAACTGTGCTTGAGCGAAATTAACTGAATAATAATGAATTTTCAAAATTGAAAATATTTATCAAAATATTCACTCATAAATCAAAAACTAGATCAAAATCTCAACCCATTCTCCCCCTTTTGTTATCATCAAAAGGACACAGAAATTAAAATATAGATGAATAGTGACTAATAAATATAATAGCAGCATAGGAGGAAGAATTATCATCATAAATCTCAACCAATCAAACAAAAATCATAATATCCTGAGAACATGTGGCATATTTCACATTTTAGAGAATGACGGATTTACGATGAATTTCATACATAATGGAGAGAGTTTTAAAAAAAACAAATCATTTCCAGTTATTTTCAAAAGATTTTGTATAAAAATAAAGCACAAAAACAATGATGGATTTGGACTATAGTTAATAATTCAATTTAAGTGACAAAATCGAATAATCTCAAATCCCAATACCTATCAATCAACAAATCATAATACGTCATAAGATATTAACACATTTCACAGATTAGAAACTGGATTGATAGGTTGGTTTTTATACTCAGAGGAGAATTTCAAATTTATTTCTATTTTTAGCACTTTATTTCCTTTTTATTTTTTTATTTTTTATTTAAGAGCACACTGACCACGCATAACCAGAGCTTGGATTTTTAAATGGGATCAGTCGCAGCTTAAATTATAAGACGTCTCATAACCATGCATAACTAGAGCTTGGATTTTTAAATGAGGTTAGAGACACTCTTATATATTAGTTATATTTTTATCATTTTCAGCTTTATAAAGGTAAAAAAAACTCCTCGGTATATGAAACCAATATGGATGATAGAAATGTGGTAGGTACAGAAATGGACTGTGAAATAAATTTGTAAATTAATTATATTATGATGCAAGCTTGACTGTACAGGGATTATTGAAAATTTTCAATTATCACTAATTCTGAATAATAATATAGTCACAATTCCATCACAAATATTTTCACTGTTTATTCAAGATTATCTTTTAAAAGATATTAACTCTCCATATTTATATAAAATCATAATGGATGGTAGAAGGATGATAGATAATGAAGATGGTCGTGAAATAATTGCCAGTTCAAAGATATTATAATAAATATTCGACCATCATGAAAATCCAGATAAAATCTCTTCTTGTTGTGAAATATACTGCGGTCACAACTCATCACAATTTCAAGATCTGATAATAATTTTGATGAATTATAAATACAGTTCAATTTTGGATATTGATTTCAATTTCTGAATGAATAATCAATAAATAAGTTTAAAATTGAAAAACAATTACAAGAGGAATATGAAGAGCTATACAAAGCAAGAGGGATAAGAAAAAAATATATATACATAAAAATTCAGCGCTTCTGATACCACTTGGTGTCTCTATTAACAAATTTTAATTACAAAGCCCAAACAAACAGAATTAACAAATTTGCACATTTTTTTCAAAGCTGCAGATAAGAACTAGAAATTATTTGAAACAGTATCAGAGCAGCATAGAAAACAATATCACATCAGACTTGTCAGAGGATGGTCACATAAGATCATTCATGATCCAAGATTAGAAATACTGTTTATTTGAAATCATTTAAGAAATATGAAAAACTCTAGATTCAATGAATCGATCACACCAAATTATTAGTTTCACATTCAAGATATGTGTGTGATTCAGTAAATCAATAATTTCAAATGATTTTAAACAAACAGATATTCAAATCAAATAACCGTGAAATACCAATAAATTTTAAGACCCAAATTTTTCAAGGAATTTTTCAAAAACAATTTCTTTCAAGCCCAAAGAATTTTTTCGAATATTTACATCAAGTTTGAAGGAAGAATTCATGATCCAAAAAATAGTGGTTTATTCAGAATCACTTGAAATAAATGTAATTCTTGAGATACAATGAATCAATCACACAGGATTAATAATTGAAAATATGAGAGGTATGTGAGATTCAAAATATCAGAAATTTCAAATGATCTTAAACCAACAAAAAACCAAACCAGATGATCATGAATAACAGAGAGTTTCAAGATGTAAGCAATGTTTCAAGAATATATAAGCCAATCAAAAAAAAAATTGAAATTATCATGACTGATAAGTAGCAGTGCGTTGTAACGAGTATAATATTTCAAGCTTTTCTAAATTGAATTAGAATAAACTTAGAAAAACAAAGGTGTGTGAATTTCCATATAATTTTCAGATCTTCAAAACAATTTAGAACTCAGATTAACAGTGTTCAAGATATAACAAGAATACGTCAACACCGTTAGGAATGCAGAAAACAGAAAATGAACTTCAAAATAATTGCAGATAAAAAAATTTAGTTTCTGGAAATGATTAAAAGTATCAGAGTTCTATACATGCAAAACAAATTTCCAGAATATCATGAATACTGCAATTCAAGAAGCACACAAAAAAAATGGCAGTGATAAATCAAATCAGAATAGACAGAAGAAAGAGATAGAAGAGAGAAGAAGAAGAAATAAACACAAGAAAAAAAACAAAACAGAAAATATTTACAGAGGTGAGTTTAGAGATCATACCAAAATCCAGTATAAATCAGAATCTCTAACTCAACAGATCTTGGCTGAAGGAACTGCAGATGATACAGAAGTATAAACCAGCTTGATTCCAAATTTCTTTTCAGCACAGTAGTTCCTCAGCCATCCTTCGGTACCTATGAATTTATAGGATCGAGTGGTCTAACAAAATTTGCAAAACCACCCACAATTGTATTCATTTGTTTTGGTACCCAAACCTTTTTATATAACGAACCATTAGAATTAACTTTCGTACCCTTAGGAACCCAAATCTATTTGAACTTGACGAAGCCCGTTTTATTTTTTGGGATCTAAAAATGTTTAAATGGTTTATTATAAAACGATTTCTTATCACAGTTTTGACTCAAAAGACATTTGATATTTTCAGTATTCAAATTTTCTAAGCAGTTCTTTCCAATCAATTTGAGGGATTTTTCAAATCATTTGAATTTTGTTTTCCAAAAACATTTGTATTCCCAAATCCGAGTCCACCTTTATTTCCAGCAGAAAATTGGTTTTTCAACAACATATTTAAAGATTTTTCTCCATCAGAAAACTTAACCAAAGTTGACTCTAGTTGTTGAATTTTGAATTTAAGATCACCGTTCTCTTTTATTAAATCTGAACAGCGGTTAATAGTGATCTTCCTTTCAGCATCATATTGTTTCAAAACCAAATTTTCAGATTCAAGTAATTCAATTCTGACTTGGGACTCAGAAGTTTCCGATTCAAATCGTTTTTGTTTTTCATACTCAAATTTCTTGGATTTTTCAATCTCGTTTTCAAAGTTCTTCTAAAATCAAATTTGATTTCAACAAGTTCTCCTTTTCAGCAATTTCAAATTTGGAATTTATATCTGTTTTAAAATTTTCAAATTCCTTTTGCAGATGGTTATTCAAATTTGATAACTCAGTCTTGTTCTTATTTAAGATCAGAATCTCATTTTCAAACTTTTGAATATTTTTATTGAGATGAACAAGATTGGTTTTCAATTTCAAACAATTTTTGCAAACTGAATTTGAAGAATTTTTAACATATTCAAGTTGTGATTCCAAATCATCAATTTTGCTGGTCAACTCAAAATTCTTAGATTTCAAAGACTTATTTTTCAGTTGGAGTTTATCAACAGATTTCGTTAAATCAAGACACATGTAAACCAGATCTTCAGATGAGAAATTTTCTGTTTCACCATTTGTTGATTCTCCATCATCTGATCCATCTGAAGTTTCATCTACATGGCTTGTTAAGCATAGATCTGAATCTGAGTTGTCATCCTGGGGTTTTGAGCTCTCGTCAGATTTTCCATAGAACTTGTTGAGAGTTCTCCAGACATCCTGCGCAGTCAAACAATGAGATACGTGAATAAACTGTTCTTTACTGAGATAATCAAATATGATATTCATAGCACGAGAATCGAAAACAATGTTTATATTATCAGACATATCACTCCCATTGATAACAGTATCCCAACATTTAATATTAACAGATTTTAAATAAAATTCTATTTCAGATTTCCAGTTTGAAAAATCTGTTCCATTGAAAATAGTTGGAGATGAACTGGACTGACTCTCAGAAGACTGACAACAAGGGGAAAACATGATTCTAGAGTTAATCAAAAACCAAGCTCTGATACCAATTGTTGGATCAAGATTAACCCTATAGGGGGGGTGAATAGGGTTAATTACAGTTTACCGGATAATTAAAAATTAATCGCAGCATAGATAATTGCAGAGTAAATCAATGCGGAAAATAAAGAACACACAGAGATACCCAGCTTCGGCAAATCTTTCCTACTGCTGCATTCCTAAGGTTTCTACTAGGTGTAAAAACAGATCCCGCATACAAGACCATGTACACTCGCAATCCCTGCTCCTATTCTAACCCTACGCTCAAAACCCTAGACTGACCGATATCCACTCGATCAGATTTCCCCGAATTACAACCCCATAATCAGTAACCCAGATTTTACAGACTCTGACAGTCAACACCCTGACTGATTCACCTCTAGATTTTTATAGAATCTATAAACTTTTCGGTTACAAAGAAATTTAAAATACAACAGAAATTAAAAACAAAAGAACTAGAAACCCTAGTTAAAAAGAAATAGCCTCCCTTTATATAAAACTTGGCTTAACCAAGTCAATGTAAACCGGCCACACCACTTTGCTTTTGTCCGATCCTTTTTACTTGAAAATGGCAGCTGGAAATAAACTAGGGTTTCTGATTGCTTTCCCCAAATCGATCGATTGATGTTGATTAACTGAAGTTGTGAATTCTATGATTGTTCTACTGCTTCGAGTTGCTCTCTCTCAGTTGATTCGAATGCTCGTCCGATTTGGGTTTTCTCTCTGGCTCGATCGAAACACTCGTGGAAAAATTGTGAGTTCTCTGGATTTTTCTTTGAATTCCTTGAATTTATTTTGTGGGTTTTCGATGTCCTTTTGCCAGTGATGAATCGGTGTTAATATAGGATTAAAAAATCCCTTAAACCTCTCTGATTTCGTATAAATGACTTCGATCTGATTTGTGGGATTTTCAATTTGGTTTCTTCTTTTGATTTTTATATTCTCGGTTTGAATTTGTGAATTTAATCTGGCCATTAAAGAACAGATTTTCCCTGATTGAAATGTATTTCCTAGAACAAATATATGTTGCCTTGTAATTGCTTTGTGAATTCTGGAAACTATGAATTTCTGTCCCTTGTGAATTTGTCGAGAAAAATTGCCAAGTTTGTCAAACATGTTTTCCAAAAATGCGAGGTTGATTTTAGTAAAAAAATCTGGAAAACAATTTTTACTGTCCCATTCGAATTTGTTGCCTAAAAATGCTTGATAACCTCGGCATTTATATTGCATTGATTGCTTGTTTTATATCTGGAAATGGATGAATCACTGTCCCTTGAAAATAAAACCTTTGCATGATTGTTTCCTTATATTCTTTGACGGTTTTCTGCCTTTGTTCAAACTGAGCATTGATTGATAAAATTCTGCCATGAATTCCATTGATTTAATTCTGAAAGATCTTTCCTTGATTGCTGAAAACATGCCTTGAATGTAGAATCAAATATTTGCCAAAAAAAATGATTTGATTGAAACCAAAAAAAAAACTTCTTGCTTGAAATTTCTTGCCTGCATGTACTTCATTTCTGGAAAGCAATATTGAAAAACTAAAAAATTATTTCATGCCAAGAAAAAATCATTTTTGCCAAACTTAAAAAAATTAACACTTCCTGAAATCATTCAGACCAGTGCATGATTTGTGAATTGATTTTCTCGGCCTTGATTTGCTGCTACACAAACACTTGCACATATTGTGTTTGCCCTTGCACATGCATACTTATGTACTGCCTTGCTCATGTATGTCTTATATATGTTGCTCCTGAGTTGCTACCGTGATATACCACTCCTGATTAGCTTATTCACACCATGCATCATTCAGAGCTGATTTCCATGTGAATGTGCACTTGCACACTCATAAATATATTGCATTATTTGTTGTAGCACCACTTGATCTTGTATGACCTGTTTACACTTGTATCACCACTGCTTTCATACTTGAAATATTGAATTTAAGCTGCACCATTGTCATCATGAATTTGAAGTTGTGCCCATGCTCCATACACATATATATTTCTCATGCTGTTACACCCTCCATCAGTTTTGCCTTGTTGTAAATTTTGCTGAGAACCTGATTAGTTAGTTGCTGAACTAGAGAAGGCTGCTGCTCACATGTATATGCTTTTGCCAATATATTTGTTCACCATGTATCACCCAAACCTTGTGCTGATATATTATTCATTTGTCTGCACAATGCAATTTGTTGTGTGTGTCTGATCTTAGTCCATTGAGCAATTTGAACTATACTGCCATGTTGACTTGAATGATCTGCCGTGCCTCCATGTATATAGCTGCCTTGCTTTTGAGTGATCTGCCATCATTCATGTATGCTGCTTTACTGATCTGAAATTTTGCACTTCCATCTTCATTTGCTTGTGTAGTTCCTGTTTTCTCTGATCTGAAACTCGACCAACTTGGACCATGCTTGCACCACTTTTTATGCACCATGAGTTTGAGTTGTCTCTTCACTATTGTGTTGCTTGTTTATCATGTTGAAATGAACCATGCAGAACATATCTTTGAGTTGCCTCGACCAACATTGTTTTGAAACCTTGAATTGTGTTGACATTGTTGCTTTGGAAAAAGTTTGAGCTCATATTAAAATTGTAACAACCCGAAAATCTGGGCCAGTTTAAAAAATTTTATTTTGGCAATTTTAGCGAATTTTGAACATTTAAAATGAATTATTTTAAATAATATCGACGAAAATTTATTTTGAAAATAGAATCGAACGTATATATTATATACGCCGTCGTTAGAGTATAAATAAATTATATATAATTATAAATAGAATTGAAAATGGCGCGGTAGTTCGATAATTCGATTTCAAACTTTAATTGAATGTACCGGGTGCAAAACAATCCGTATTTTAGTGAAACCAAAATCTTTAGGATCTATTTGAGAGTATCTTTCCAACGAATCCGAAAAATCGAAATTTCATAGCGGGAATCAAAGGATATGTCCAGTTGAAAATTCTGAATAGTCGCTATGGAATTCAGGCCCTTAAAAATGGGAATTCTACAACCGACCTCGGATTCCGACGAAACCACTTTTGTTGGGTCCGTGATGTCAAATTATTGCTAGGTTTCAAATTTCATAATTTTTCGAATCAATATGTGAGCGTGGCAAAGGAAAATGCGTTTGACCAGTTTCAGTTGATTTTAATCGACTAGAAATTGACCATTTTTCCAACGGTCTCAGAATTCGATTAAACTAGTTTTGCTAGGACCGTATCGTCAATACGAAGCTAGAAAATATTTTTCTACAATTTATAGAGTTAGTATGTGACCCCAGTAAATTGAAACGCGCGTTCAAATTCAATATATAGAGTTATACGTTGATTTTGACGAAAACTGATCGAAACGATCAAATCAGCTTGCGATACATATCCCATTGTGTTCGGAATGGGGGTAAAACGCTATGGATGTCAGGCGGTGGGCCTCGTTTAGAGGTCGTATGTAAAAGTCAACTTTTAAAAAAGTTAAATAATTAAATAATAATTTTTTTAGAAAACCCTCTCTCCTCTTCCCTTATCTTCCCTCTGGCCCTCCCTTTCAGTTCGATTCAATTCGATATATATATATAAAAAACCGCCGCCGCTATCCCCCCCATCATCGCGACGCCTCCTCCACGTCTGGCCCACCATCGGCCGCCCCCCTGCTCCGATCGCCGCCTCTCTCCCAGTCCTCCCGCGCTTCTCTCTCCTCTTCTAGATTAGATCGCACGAAACCCCCTGAAGCCCTAGTGCAGCCGCGCCGCCACCCACTGTTCCACCCCCAGACCGACTGCGAGCCGCCCACCACCCCTCCGACGCGATGAAGAAAAGAGCGCCCCCCCACATCCCGATGCTGACGGCAGCCCCCCTCCTCGAAGTCGACCGACGAGAGCACCCCCCTGCCTCGACTGACGCGCAGCACCCCCCCTTCCTCCAGTCGAGCTCCACCTGCCGAGACCCCCTCAGCATCCCTCCTTCCGATACATCAACGCGGTGAGTCCTTCTATGATTGTTATGTAGTTAATAAAACTGATTTTATATAGTAATTAAAACTGATGTTGAAATGATAAAGATTTGATTTTGAAATGAATGAAAATTATAATTTTTGTATAGGTAGGAGAGTTAAAAATATGATTTTTATATTTTTAAAGTATTAAAAATATGATTTTTATATTTTTAAAGTATTAAAAATATAATCTTTACTATATAAAAGACGTAAAAATATGATTTTTATATTTTTAAAGTATTAAAAATATAATCTTTACTATATAAAAGATGTAAAAATATGATTTTTGTTTATGTAGAGAAGTAAAAATATAATTTTTACATGACAGGAATATTAAAAATAGCATCTTTATATGTGTAGCAAAATAAAGATTGATTTTTATAATGATATTTTTAAATATGAAAAGATGATATTTTTAAATATGAAAAGACGGTATTTTTAAATATGAAAAGACGATATTTTTAAATATGAAAAGACGATATTTTGAGATGAGTAGTGAAGTAAAAATATGATTTTTACTTCGAGAAAAATATAATTTTTATATTATAGAAAGGCAAATCTATATTTTTGAAAAGGTGAAACCTTTATATGAATAGCAAAGTAAAAATTCGATTTTTATATATTGAATAGCATAGTAAAAATTCGATTTTTATATATTGAATAGCATAGTAAAAATTCGATTTTTATATATTGAACAGCAATATAAAAATGTGATTTTTATATATGTAGTGATTACGGGCAGCGAAAGTGACAAAAAGCAAGAACGACAAGATTTTCTACATAAGAAGTGTCGTGGAGTTAGGATGGCTATCGGTGAGAATTTCTCACTCTTCAATTTCTTTTCTAGTTATATATATACTAGGATGCAGACGGTGTTTAGTAGCACCCGACACAATCGTCCACAGACCATGGACTTGTTTGTTTGGTTGCATAAATTAGTTAGATGATTTGATTTGAATTTGGTTGTTTGGTCAATTTGATTGATGTGTGAATGGCGTGGGCCTTCACTAGACCGGGGATAAGGCTAGGCCTTGTCCCGTTTCTAGTATCGTGCCGTTATGCCGCCGAAATTTTCTAAAATAAGTTAGAAAAATAAAAATATCATTTTATTTAAAGAATGAACGGAATAGAAATTCATGTGATGAAATAAAATGTTTTATCGTTAAAAATATAATTTTTAACGTGGAAATGAATAAAATAAAATATTCATTTACAAACCGGACGGTTTGTTTATGTACATCTATTTGAAGGACATTGATTGGGTCGATAAATTTTACACATCGCCCAACTGCACAACTAAAATCTGTGTTTGATTGTTTGAAACCCCACACGGGTGTTGGGATGAAATTTGAAGTTCACTCATCCTGATTGATTAAATATGTCGATCGATTGATTGACAGGCTGTTATAAGCGTTAGATATCTATATTTGATGCTTATACAGTGTAGTGCACTTTGGTTGATGGTTGATTATTTTTCAATGCTATTATATGCGTGTGATGTATAAAAATCCATATAATTAACTTTATATCGTGATTGATTGGGCCTCATTCCAATTTAGAAAATAGAGAATATTATAAAATAAAAGTTCATGTGTTGACTGTACTCATCCGTTGAGATTAGTCATGTGTTGAACGAAATATTTTAACAATAAAATTTACATCTTTATCAATATAAAATAAAGGTTCACGTTTGACAGTACTCATCCGTTGAGATTAGTCATGTGTTGAACGAAATATTTTGAAATAGAAATATTTGAAATAGAATATTTGAAAATAGAAATATTTGAAATAGAATATTTGAAAATAGAAATATATGAAGCCGTGTTGATTAGATTGACGCCATTTTGACGTGAACGATATTTATATCGATTTTACTCATTTTAAAATGAATATTGAAAAACGATTTCGAAATGAATTGAATATAAAACTGTAACGACCCGCCTTTTTGCCCAGTTCTTGCCGGTAATTAAACCGACTCAAACCGTTCAAAAAGACGAATTGTTATGGGTGCATACATATATTGAACAAAATAACAGAATTTTTCATTGCGAAATACAATGTTACATCAGAGTTACATAAAATATCAGAGTTACAACACATACAGCGAAAGAAAAGAAAATATACTCTCAGCGGAAGAAAATCATATGAAATAGCAGAAGCTCCAAACTCTTGTGTGAACTCCAACTCTAAAAGCGCTCTGAATCCTGCTCCAACGATCTATAACTGCAAACTAAACTACTGGCTTCCCGTGAAAAATTATGGGCACCCAGAGTTTAGGTGAGGGAACAATAAACTCCAGGTCAGTCGTGGGACTGGTGTGAGAACTCAAAACAGTTATTATTAGGTTCATTTTAAAGTTGGGAATTTCACCGGACCACGCCGCTAACGCGGAACGGGTTTACTCCAAGTGAACACCCGTGCATGTAAATTCGCGATGACTTTTGGAAAATGAAGCTATCATAAGCTCGTCCCACATCACACAATGCAAGCGCACACCAGATGGGCGAGTTTTATCTTATGATAACCAAACATGCTTTAATATGGGAAAATCCTCTTATAATATTATCATATAGTGTGGAAATCAATTTCGCAATTAAATGTATTAATCCTAGACGGCATGATACCCCATAATATATGTCGCCATATATATATATACAATAAAAATCGTCTGGCTTGTATTGGGGATTTGGATTTCCAACTTGATGATTCCTGGCACGAAAGGTCAATCGGAACTCAAGCGAAATGTAATCACGGGTTTTTCATCCAGACGCAGACACCAATACAAGTCGCGAGGCAGATCAACGGTTTTCGACCAGACGCGGCCCCCCGAACATACCCTATTCCAGTTCATAAGTGGTTTTACCCACTGCTGCAGCGGTCATCATCAATTCATATATAAGTATAAAACCTAACCGCCAGTTTCTCATCAATCCGGGTGTGAGGTTTGTCGATGTCACGTCATACTCAAAGCTATGCTTCGATAAGCCATTCTTTGATCATCACTAGCTCATTACCTAACTTGGGTATGTCACATTGACAATTCACGACATATCACTGATTTCAATCAATGCATACCCTCTAAGTTCCTATGACTTAGAGACGAGGATAATATATTACCACAAATCAGATATTCATTAACAGAAATCAGTGCTATGCAGTCAATTTCAATGTCAGACGCACCATCCATACAAGACCGTTCTGGGTCTGAACGGAACAATCCGAAAATACTTAAATTTGTTAAGGTCTCATGCAACTCACATCTCGTATCGGGTGGCCTACCCAACTGAGACATTAATCAACAATCAATCTAAACAACTTAAATATTCCCGGTCTTCATTCGTCGTTTACCAAGTCCTGAATTGCTTCATAACGTCGTATTATTACTTGGAATGGTTTTCGAACATATGCTCGATCCCGGTCCTTCCAAGTAATAAGCGTACTTTAAACAGTAGCTATGGTTCACACAGGCTTTTCAATTTAAATCTCCTTCCACATAGTTATCAATTCATTTACAACTAAAGATTTGAATTTCTATAATTTCATACATCTCGTTATCATCTTAAATTCTTCTTTGAAATCAAAGATTATACCTTCGCTTTAATTTCTTATCTTTAATTTCCTCGAATCAAAGATTTGGTTAAATCCCCAATTACGACATGAATTTCCACCATTCAATCTCATCGGTTTCAAGAATGATATTATTGAAGATACGATTCACGACAAACCCAAATCAATTGATATTGAATTATAAGTTACACAGAAATTGTATCCACTTATATTCGATATAAATTCTCAAAATCAACGAATACTATAAGTGGAATAACGATATAATAATATCTTCCAAATTCCTCAGATAGTACACGTTTACATTATGAAATTTTATCCCAAATAACGAATATTATTCCTATCCAACTTACTTCAATCCGGTTGAAACCCATAACTTAATTAGAAGATTTATTCAACTCTTTGACATTAGATCCGGATAGAAATACCATCTACTTATCTTCAATATTAATTTTCGTATCCAACTCATATTATAAGCGGAATAACGGTGAAATACCCTTTTAAATTCCTCAGATAATAAGAGTTTTCATTTACCGAACTAATATCAAACATCCGAAGATTTATCTCCAACCATATCCAATTATTTAGTATTAAAAACCTGTATTAGTATAAATCTAAATTCCATATAAATATTTCTAATACTCTTAAACCTTTGAAAACATTCCACAAATCATTACTTATAGTTCGTAACATCGTTTACGGGTTAAAACTTCAAAATAGATTGTTTTCGAAGAAAGCGTTACAATAGCGTTCCAAAAGTGTTACAAAAGTGTTACAAAACAGTTATCTTAACTATTTTGATCAAAATATCGTTTATCTTAGCCAAAACTTAAACTTTACAATTGAAAACACCTTTTCATAATTTGTAATGATTTTACAAATTTTTTCCATATTTTTAAATAATTTAAAAATAGCTGTTTATAGTTATGGGCAACAATTGTTCTTACATCGATCTTTTTCCAAAACGGTTTCAAACATAACTTGAAAACTATAACCTGAAATTAAAATCTGCTTTCACTCATTTGAAAGCTCTCGTAAATAGGAATCAAACGTTTTTCGTTTCGTGGAAATCCGATTTAAATTGGAAAAGTTATAAGCATTTACATATTGCCATAATGCGACAAGCTCTAATTTTGAGCAAAATAATCATTATTCTTAAATACTTCAAATTACCTTAAAAATCATTATAAACTTATAAAAATCATTTAAATTGACTTTTCAAATTATTTGGATTTAAAACACAACTTTTTTTCTTCTAATTAAATCACCATTCAAATAATTTCAAATTAGATTTTTTTATTTAACCATCCCATCCGTCGGATCAGTTAGGGATAGCCAGGGAGAGCAGGAAACTGATTTTCCAAACCCAAGCCTAGACACTATCCTCTCTGTCATCCTAGAACGTTCTGGTGTATATTATATCATTATTATATAAAAACCATATTCAAATTAAAAATCTCATTTCGAATTTAAATTGAAAATATTTTTTTTCTTCCAAAACCAGTTTTGCATAGATATAAAGATCGTTATACAAAATCGATACATAATTTAAATTATTTTCCAACTCCTAATTCAATATTTAAAAGTTGATATTAAATTCAAAACCAAAATTTTTAAATCTTATTTAATAATTAAATAAAATCATATATATGAAGGAGAATCTAAATCGATCACCCATATATTCCACAACCACGGTGTGTTTGTGTGTGTGTGATCATACAATGCAATCATATCTATCCAAATGAACTATACGATCAAATGGATATGAATTCATTCATCACAACAACATTAAACTGTGCACAAACGTTACAGACAATAACGCTTACTCGTGTTCAGTGTATTATCTAATTCATGAACAACCATTCAAACATCAACATCCATCACACAATCATCATCAACAAATTATAATTAATCTCAGCTAATTAAAATTAACTAATTTAAATAAAATTTAAATTAGAAGTTCTCACCTAACAGCTTTCCAAATCTTCACGGTAGGCGAGCCTAGTTGAGTGAATCGTCGGACAGTATTTCGGCGCAGCGTCTTCTTCACAAAAATATATATAATATACACTAATCTCTCTTTATATTATAAGAGGAGGAAGAGGAGAAATGACGAACTTTGGCAAGGTGGTGGTGGGAAGGAGGAAGACTTATGCCATGGAAACCATGGCCATAAGCTTTAAGAAGAAGAGAAAGAAAAGAAATGAGAATGAATGAAAAAGTGGAAGGAAAGGGTGGTATTTATAGGAAAAGAGGAGTAAGGAGAGAGTGACACATCATAGGACATGTGTATTACATGCATGAAAGGGAGCATGCATAAAGACATGTGTCTTAACACTTGTCTTAAGAAGAGAAGGTGAACTTTTGGTAGCATTTCCCTTAAATGCTATGAAAACTAAAGGCAACACTTAATTCTAACGCTACTAATTCATGTTATAGTTTGACAAATGCGATCGAACGACAAATAGTATCAACAAATCCAAACTTATTAATAATCATTCTCATTTATAATTCAAGTAAAACTTATCATATAACTTATCAAAATAAATAAAATAATAATTATTATTCTTGTAAAATCATAAAATAAATTATCCTTTACCAAATTCATATTTTACAAATCAATATTATCAAAATCAGAAAATATCATTACTTAAACATAAATCTTATAAAAAAAAATTCAAAATAAGTTTTCTTATAAAAATCATAATAAAAACAAAATACTTATACAAAGTTAAAATTCATATTTAAACCTAATAAAATCAATTTATATTCATAAAATCAAAAATTAAATAAATAAAAATCCAAATCAAACATAGTTAAAATTCTGGGATGTTACAAAAACGATTTCGAAATGAATTGAATATAAAACGATTTCGAAATGAATTGAATATGAAACGATTTCGAAATGAATTGAATATAAAACGATTTCGAAATGAATTGAATATGAAACAATTTCGAAATGAATTGAATATAAAACGATTTCGAAATGAATTGAATATAAAACGATTTCGAAATGAATTGAATATGAAACGATTTCGAAATGAATTGAATATGAAACGATTTCGAATTGAATTGAATAGAAAACAAATTTGATTTGAATTGAATATATAACGAATTGAATATATAACGGATTTGATTCAAATAGAATATATAACGAATTTGATTTAAATAGAAAACGAATTGAATTTGATTCGAATAGAAAACCAATTTGAATTGAACTGAATAGAAAACCAATTTGAATTGAATCAATTTGAATTGAAATAGAAGTTGAAATTGTTTTTGAAACGAATTCAAAACTATTCATATAATTCGTTTTAAATAGAAATCGACGAAATATTTATTATATTTATTATATATATTATATATATATATATAATATAATGGCTTGAATAGAACGCGCCGCGGCAGTTCGTGAATTTCGACCATTTATTTCAAATGGACATTACGGGAGATCCGACCGTCGGATTCTCCTAAAACCGGAACCGTTGGGTTCGTATCGAAAAGAGCTTTCTAACAAATATTAGAAATTTGAAATCTAACGGTTGTATTTGGAGATATGTCCAAACCAAATTTGGAAAAGGTCGTTGTAAGTGCAGTTCGATGGCCGTTGATGGAAATCGACTGTACAGGCCTTGATAAAATTATTAAAAATATCAATAATTTGTGTAAAATCATAAGAAATGATTTGGGAAAAATAGGGATGAAAAACTCCATATTTGAAAAGATAAAAATAGATTTTTATCAAAATGAACTAGTTTTGAACTAAAATTAAAACCCTTTTATTTTTAAATAAATAAATTGGATTTGAAATGGGTTTTAAATAAAATTGATTTGTAGGTTTATCGTGAAGGGTGTTTTAAATGACATTTGTTCTTTAACCCGATAATAAATAGTGTGTGATTTGGGTTTATCGTGAACTGTGTTTTAAAGGACATTAGTTCTTTAACCCAGTAAAAGGAGTTTTAATGAATCTGCAATTAGATTGAAATGTGAATTGATAATTTAAATTATCAAATTAGGAAAATGAGCGAGAATGGAGTGTCACCAGTTTTGCTCCAAGCGATAGTTAAATCTTTAATTGGATTTGAACATGAAATGGTAATTAATTTTACCGATAACACCGTGGTGTTAGATATGGAGTATTACCAGTTTTGCTTCATGGGATGAATAGGTTGGGATTGGGAAATAAAATAAATAATTACTTCGGTGTGGTTCGCTAATCTCGACTAGTTTGGAAAACCATAATTTGGTTTGAAATGACATCTAAAGGAAGATTCAGAATAAATTTTAAAGAATTTATCTTGGATAAAATTAATGGGAACCTTTCCCTAAGAATGTGAAATTTAGAAACTAGCTGTAGGTTAGTTAAGGAGAATAGTTTCCTGGATATAGATCTGATGTTGGTTTCGGCCTTCGGGGTTAATATTTGGGAAATTGTTCTCTTGCTAATCTGCGGTTAGTGGCTAATGAATTTGAATGAGGCGTATGTTGTGTTTGTGTAACATTTGTTTATAATATACGCGGGTTGTTCGGAAAGGCCGGGGTTATACCCATTCTGAATAACCGACGACGATAATTCGAAGACTAAGACGGTGGTTGAAGACCGGAAGTCTTCACATCGTTTGGATAATTATTGATGATCCTGATTGGGCTATACACCCAAGAGGATGGAAATAGTCGGTGGTCGTCCAGACGTACCTGGAGATCGATGGATATGCGAGGAAAGTGCCTTCGGTTTCGTTCAGACCCAGAACGAACTTGTAAATGGATTGTGTGTCTGACATTGGATTTTATTCTGTGTTGATTGATTTCTGTTAAATATATATCTGTTTGGCAGCGGAGAATTTATTCTCTTGCTTAACGCCCTTCTCTGAGACGTACGAGCTTAGAGGTTATACATCGATGGATATCAATCGCATGGCATGAATTGTCTGTGTGGCACGCTGAGTTGCATGGATCAAGGCTTATGTTGAAAAGCAAAGTCTTGTGGTTGATGATCAAAGCACGTCCTTTGTGGCGTAGCTTTGTGTATAACGTGAACTCGCGAGCATCACACCTTGGTATGAGTTAAAAACGGGATAAGGACTGCAGGGAGAGCACGACGTTTCTTTCTAGCTTTGGTGGTGTCAGTGACTTACCAGCCCTGACATTTATATACTTTTCACCTATGTGGTTGTTGGATGAGGCGCCTCGATTTTAGGTCTGTAAGGACTGGGAAACGTGTGTTCAGGCATAATTAATCCTCTAACGTAAGTGAGGACCGGCCCTGAAGATCCAGGATTGCCCAGAGTGTGTAGTCCTGAGACATTTGCTAGAGTGTCTCGAAAGCGGAGAGGAGCTTGCCCCTTGCCTCAACTCATGACGGAAATCCAATTTCCAATACGAGATATTTCGTCTTTATTTGTAGAGCCTAGTATGGCGACATAGTAGCATGGGATGCTATGTCGTCTATGATTTATATTTATGATTGAAATTGTTTTGACACTATACACTTATTATAGTATCAAATGATTTGTTTTAAACGTACCAAGCATGTTTGGCTATTATAAGGGAAAACCCTATCCTCCGGCTTGCGTTGCATTGTGTGATGGGACCTGGGTCTTATAATAGCTTCATTTTTCGAAAAAGCATTGCGCTGTTTATTCTATGCACTGGTATTCTTGGGAGGAAACCCGTTCCGTGTTATACGGCGTGGTCCCTTGAATTACTCTCTTTTAAAGTAAAGCTTTAAATAACTGTTTTAGTTCTCACACCAGTCACATGACTGACCTGGAGTTTATTGTTTTAACCTAAACTCTGGGTGCCCCTATTTTCGACACGGGCAGCTAGTAGTTTTGGTTTTGCAGATTTATATTCACAGGATCCTGATTTACAGCTGGGACGATGCTCGGAAAGCTCTGTATCCGTGCATTACCTTCAGTTGTGCTTTGTATTATTTTCTGCTGCTATGTAATTTATTGTAATCTCTGATATTTGTCGAATGTAATTGATTCATTTATACTCTGTATATTCTTGTATCTGATGGAATTGTTGTAATAGAAATGAAATGTTCTTCCGTCTACATTCTGATTTGTCCTGTTCTCAAAACGATCAGGGGTTTCGAACGGTCTTTGTCGGTCTAACGACTGATTCGGATCGAGCGAAATTCCTTGTCGTCACATTTGGTATCAGAGCTTTGGTTTACAGAGCTCGAGAACAAGACACAGTAGAACCATACGAAAGAATTCATCAGATATTGGATTAGCAATATCCAATTGGAATGACTCATTAGAGATGGGATCAGTAGTATCCTAGAACGAGTGTGAAGAGTATATTTTTCAATTGAAAACAATTTTGTTTTGGAAATTTAATCCATTTTAAACGTATTTGATTATTTATTTATTTTGAATTTGGACAATCTAGTATATAAAGGTTTTGCATATACGCGTCATGAACGTATATTCGAAGTTTTAATAGATTAGATAGATATGGAATCACACTCTAGTCGCTCGGAGATGATTCTACTGATGACTATATAGCATCAGTAGTGTGTGTTCGAGTTTCGAAGGTATGATATCTATATATTTCCATTAGACTGGTGTGAGAACCAAAATTTATATAGCTAGGAGACATTGTTGTGAATTGGCATCAAAAACATGATTTTTTGTATATGTATCAAAATTATGAATTTGAAACGTTAAATTCACTAATTGATTGATGTTTGTGTTGTTTGTTTATTTGTTTGATAATTTTTGAACCGTTATGCCTAATTGCATCAAATATTGATCTGTATTGAAAATTGGTCGCATTTGCTTGCATATACATATACTTACATTGAACAGGTCATAGCAAGGAGGCTAGAGCAGAGAATAAAATTTGTTTGCCCGACAAATAGGTACATGTTTACTATAATTTACTGTTTTGTTTGGGTGATGATGATTTTATGAGCCGATTGGCTAGCCGCTTGGCTTTTTCTTTTTCCTTTTGAGATCAGAAGGTCTATATGGCAATTTCGGGATTTTCCCGTGGCTCTCGGTGCAGGGGAGGTTATGGCGAAATTTTTCGAAAATTTAGGGTGTTAGCCAAATTTTTGAAAATTTGAAAATTCTTAGAAACTGAAAAGTAGGAGAATGAAAGCCAAATCGAACGTAGAGTTGATTAATCAAACCACATTCGACTTTGTTCCTTTTCGGGGACGAAAAGTTTTAAGTGGGGGAGATTGTAACAACCCGAAAATCTGGGCCAGTTTAAAAATATTTATTTTGGCAATTTTAGCGAATTTTGAACATTTAAAATGAATTATTTTAAATAATATCGACGAAAATTTATTTTGAAAATAGAATCGAATGTATATATTATATACGCCGTCGTTAGAGTATAAATAAATTATATATAATTATAAATAGAATTGAAAATGGCGCGGTAGTTCGATAATTCGATTTCAAACTTCAATTGAATGTACCGGGTGCAAAACAATCCGGATTTTAGTGAAACCAAAAACATTAGGATTTATTTGAGAGTATCTTTCCAACGAATCCGAAAAATTGAAATTTCATAGCGGGAATCAAAGGATATGTCCAGTTGAAAATTCTGAATAGTCGCTATGGAATTCAGGCCCTTAAAAATGGGAATTCTACAAACGACCTCGGATTTCGACGAAACCACTTTTGTTGGGTCCGTGATGTCAAATTATTGCTAGGTTTCAAATTTCATAATTTTTCGAATCAATATGTGAGCGTGGCAAAGGAAAATGCGTTTGACCAGTTTCAGTTGATTTTAATCGACTGGAAATTGACCATTTTTCCAACGGTCTCAGAATTCGATGAAACTAGTTTTGTTAGGACCGTATCGTCAATACGAAGCTAGAAAATATTTTTCTACAATTTATAGAGTTAGTATGTGACCCCAGTAAATTGAAATGCGCGTTCAAATTCAATATATAGAGTTATACGTTGATTTTGACGAAAACTGATCGAAACGATCAAATCAGCTTGCGATACATATCCCATTGTGTTCGGAATGGGGGTAAAACGCTATGGATGTCAGGCGGTGGGCCTCGTTTAGATGTCGTATGTAAAAGTGAACTTTTTAAAAAGTTAAATAATTAAATAATAAAAAAAATTAGAAAACCCTCTCTCCTCTTCCCTTATCTTCCCTCTGGCCCCCCTTTCAGTTCGATTCAAATCGATATATAAAAAAAAAACCGCCGCCGCTATCCCCCTCCATCATCGCGATGCCTCCTCCACGTCGGGCCCACCATCGGGCGCCCCCCTGCTCCGATCGCCGCCTCTCTCCCAGTCCTCCCGCGCTTCTCTCTCCTCTTCTAGATTAGATCACACGAAACCCCCTGAAGCCCTAGTGCAGCCGCGCCGCCACCCACTGTTCCACCCCCAGACCGACTGCGAGCCGCCCACCACCCCTCCGACGCGATGAAGACCCCAGCGCCCCCCCACATCCCGATGCTGACCGCAGCCCCCCTCCTCGAAGTCGACCGACGAGAGCACCCCCCTGCCTCGACTGACGCGCAACACCCCCCTTCCTCCAGTCGAGCTCCACCTGCCGAGACCCCCTTAGCATCCCTCCTTCCGATACATCAACGCGGTGAGTCCTTCTATGATTGTTATGTAGTTAATAAAACTGATTTTATATAGTAATTAAAACTGATGTTGAAATGATAAAGATTTGATTTTGAAATGAATGAAAATTATAATTTTTGTATAGGTAGGAGAGTTAAAAATATGATTTTAATATTTTTAAAGTATTAAAAATATGATTTTTATATTTTTAAAGTATTAAAAATATAATCTTTACTATATAAAAGATGTAAAAATATGATTTTTATATTTTTAAAGTATTAAAAATATGATTTTTATATTTTTAAAGTATTAAAAATATAATCTTTACTATATAAAAGATGTAAAAATATGGTTTTTGTTTATGTAGAGAAGTAAAAATATAATTTTTACATGACAGGAATATTAAAAATAACATCTTTATATGTGTAGCAAAATAAAGATTGATTTTTACAATAATATTTTTAAATATGAAAAGATGATATTTTTAAATATGAAAAGACGGTATTTTTAAATATGAAAAGACGATATTTTTAAATATGAAAAGACGATATTTTGAGATGAGTAGTGAAGTAAAAATATGATTTTTACTTCGAGAAAAATATAATTTTTATATTATAGAAAGGCAAATCTATATTTTTGAAAAGGCGAAACCTTTATATGAATAGCAAAGTAAAAATTCGATTTTTATATATTGAATAGCATAGTAAAAATTCGATTTTTATATATTGAACAGCAATATAAAAATGTGATTTTTATATATGTAGTGATTACGGGCAGCGAAAGTGACAAAAAGCAAGAACGACAAGATTTTCTACATAAGAAGTGTCGTGGAGTTAGGATGGCTATCGGTGAGAATTTCTCACTCTTCAATTTCTTTTCTAGTTATATATATACTAGGATGCAGACGGTGTTTAGTAGCACCCGACACAATCGTCCACAGACCATGGACTTGTTTGTTTGGTTGCATAAATTAGTTAGATGATTTGATTTGAATTTGGTTGTTTGGTGAATTTGATTGATGTGTGAATGGCGTGGGCCTTCACTAGACCGGGGATAAGGCTAGGCCTTGTCCCGTTTCTAGTATCGTGCCGTTATGCCGCCGAAATTTTCTAAAATAAGTTAGAAAAATAAAAATATCATTTTATTTTAAGAATGAATGGAATAGAAATTCATGTGATGAAATAAAATGTTTTATCATTAAAAATATAATTTTTAACGTGGAAATGAATAAAATAAAATATTCATTTACAAACCGGACGGTTTGTTTATGTACACCTATTTGAAGGACATTGATTGGGTCGATAAATTTTACACATCGCCCAACTGCACAACTAAAATCTGTGTTTGAATGTTTGAAACCCCACATGGGTGTTGGGATGAAATTTGAAGTTCACTCATCCTGATTGATTAAATATGTCGATCGATTGATTGACAGGCTGTTATAAGCGTTAGATTTCTATATTTGATGCTTATACAGTGTAGTGCACTTTGGTTGATGGTTGATTATTTTTCAATGCAATTATATGCGTGTGATGTATGAAAATCCATATAATTTACTTTATATGGTGATTGATTGGGCCTCATTCCAATTTAGAAAATAGAGAATATTATAAAATAAAAGTTCATGTGTTGACTGTACTCATCCGTTGAGATTAGTCATGTGTTGAACGAAATATTTTAACAATAAAATTTACATCTTTATCAATATAAAATAAAGGTTCACGTGTTGACAGTACTCATCCGTTGAGATTAGTCATGTGTTGAACGAAATATTTTGAAATAGAAATATTTGAAATAGAATATTTGAAAATAGAAATATTTGAAATAGAATATTTGAAAATAGAAATATATGAAGCCGTGTTGATTAGATTGACGCCATTTTGACGTGAACGATATTTATATCGATTTTATTCATTTTAAAACGAATATTGAAAAACGATTTCGAAATGAATTGAATATAAAACGATTTCGAAATGAATTGAATATAAAACGATTTCGAAATGAATTGAATATGAAACGATTTCGAAATGAATTGAATATAAAACGATTTCGAAATGAATTGAATATGAAACGATTTTGAAATGAATTGAATATAAAACGATTTCGAAATGAATTGAATATGAAACGATTTCGAAATGAATTGAATATGAAACGATTTCGAAATGAATTGAATATGAAACGATTTCGAAATGAATTGAATATGAAACGATTTCGAATTGAATTGAATAGAATTTTTTTTTGATTTGAATTGAATATATAACGAATTGAATTCGAATTGAATATATAACGGATTTGATTCAAATAGAATATATAACAAATTTGATTTAAATAGAAAACGAATTGAATTTGATTCGAATAGAAAACCAATTTGAATTGAACTGAATAGAAAACCAATTTGAATTGAATCAATTTGAATTGAAATAGAAGTTGAAATTGTTTTTGAAACGAATTCAAAACTATTCATATAATTCGTTTTAAATAGAAATCGACGAAATATTTATTATATATATTATATATATAATATAATGGCTTGAATAGAACGCGCCGCGCCGCGGCAGTTCGTGAATTTCGACCATTTATTTCAAACGGACATTACGGGAGATCTGACCGTCGGATTCTCCTAAAATCAGAACCATTGGGTTCGTATCGAAAAGAGCTTTCTAACGAATATTAGAAATTTGAAATCTAACGGTTGGATTTGGAGATATGTCCAAACCAAATTTGGAAAAGGTCGCTGTAAGTGCAGTTCGATGGCCGTTGATGGAAATCGACTGTACAGGCCTTGATAAAATTATTAAAAATATCAATAATTTGTGTAAAATCATAAGAAATGATTTGGGAAAAATTGGGATGAAAAACTCCATATTTGAAAAGATAAAAATAGATTTTTATCGAAATGAACTAGTTTTGAACAAAAATTAAAACCCATTTATTTTTAAATAAATAAATTGGATTTGAAATGGGTTTTAAATAAAATTGATTTGTAGGTTTATCGTGAAGGGAATTTTAAATAACATTTGTTCTTTAACACGATAATAAATAGAGTGTGATTTGGGTTTATCATGAACTGTGTTTTAAAGGACATTAGTTCTTTAACCCAGTAAAAGGAGTTTTAATGAATCTGCAATTAGATTGAAATGTGAATTGATAATTTAAATTATCAAATTAGGAAAATGAGCGAGAATGGAGTGTCACCAGTTTTGCTCCAAGCGATAGTTAAATCTTTAATTGGATTTGAACATGAAATGGTAATTAATTTTACCGATAACACCGTGGTGTTAGATATGGAGTATTACCAGTTTTGCTTCATGGGATGAATAGGTTGGGATTGGGAAATAAAATAAATAATTACTTCGGTGTGGTTCGCTAATCTCGACTAGTTTGGAAAACCATAATTTGGTTTGAAATGACATCTAAAGGAAGATTCAAGAATAAATTTTAAAGAATTTATCTTGGATAAAATTAATGGGAACCTTTCCCTAAGAATGTGAAATTTAGAAACTAGCTGTAGGTTAGTTAAGGAGAATGGTTTCCTGGATATAGATCTGATGTTGGTTTCGGCCTTCGGGGTTAATATTTGGGAAATTGTTCTCTTGCTAATTTGCGGTTAGTGGCTAATGAATTGGAATGAGGCGTATGTTGTGTTTGTGTAACATTTGTTTATAATATACGCGGGTTGTTCGGAAAGGCCAGGGTTATACCCATTCTGAATAACCGATTCGACGATAAGTCGAAGACTAAGACGGTGGTTGAAGACCGGAAGTCTTCACATCGTTTGGATAATTATTGATGATCCTGATTGGGTTGTACACCCAAGAGGATGGAAATAGTCGGTGGTCGTCCAGACGTACCTGGAGATCGATGGATATGCGAGGAAAGTGCCTTCGGTTTCGTTCAGACCCAGAACGAACTTGTAAATGGATTGTGTGTCTGACATTGGATTTTATTCTGTGTTGATTGATTTCTGTTAAATATATATCTGTTTGGCGGCAGAGAATTTATTCTCTTGCTTAACGCCCTTCTCTGAGACGTACGAGCTTAGAGGTTATATATCGATGGATATCAATCGCATGGCATGAATTGCCTGTGTGGCACGCTGAGTTGCATGGATCAAGGCTTTTGTTGAAAAGCAAAGTCTTGTGGTTGATGATCAAAGCACGTCCTTTGTGGCGTAGCTTTGTGTATAACGTGAATTCGCGAGCATCACACCTCGGTATGAGTTAAAAACGGGATAATGACTATAGGGAGAGCACGACGTTTCTTTCTAGCTTTGGTGGTGTCAGTGACTTACCAACCCTGACATTTATATACTTTTCACCTATGTGGTTGTTGGATGAGGCGCCTCGATTTTAGGTCTGTAAGGACCGGGAAACGTGTGTTCAGGCATAATTAATCCTCTAACGTAAGTGAGGACCGGCCCTGAAGATCCAGGATTGCCCAGAGTGTGTAGTCCTGAGACATTTGCTAGAGTGTCTCGAAAGCGGAGAGGAGCTTGCCCCTTGCCTCGACTCATGATGGAAATCCAATTTCCAATACGAGATATTTCGGCTTTATTTGTAGAGCCTAGTATGGCGACATAGTAGCATGGGATGCTATGCCGTCTATGATTTATATTTATGATTGAAATTGTTTTGACACTATACACTTATTATAGTATCAAATGATTTGTTTTAAACGTACCAAGCATGTTTGGCTATTATAAGGGAAAACCCTATCCTCCGGCTTGCGTTGCATTGTGTGATGGGACCTGGGTCTTATAATAGCTTCATTTTTCGAAAAAGCATTGCGCTGTTTATTCTATGCACTGGTATTCTTGGGAGGAAACTCGTTCCGTGTTATACGGCGTGGTCCCTTGAATTACTCTCTTTTAAAGTAAAGCTTTAAATAACTGTTTTAGTTCTCACACCAGTCACATGACTGACCTGGAGTTTATTGTTTTAACCTAAACTCTGGGTGCCCCTATTTTCGACACGGGCAGCTAGTAGTTTTGGTTTTGCAGATTTATATTCACAGGATCCTGATTTACAGCTGCGACGATGCTCGGAAAGCTCTGTATCCATGCATTACCTTTAGTTGTGCTTTGTATTATTTTCCGCTGCTATGTAATTTATTGTAATCTCTGATATTTGTCGAATGTAATTGATTCATTTATACTCTGTATATTCTTGTATCTGATGGAATTGTTGTAATAGCAATGAAATATTCTTCCGTCTGCGTTCTTATTTGTCATGTTCTCAAAACGATCAGGGGTTTCGAACGGTCTTTGTCGGTCTAACGACTGATTCGGATAGAGCGAAATTCCTTGTCGTCACAAAAATTGTTGCACTGAGTTGAGAAGGTCCACGCGGCTACTCCTCAGTTGCACACAGATTGGTGAGGCAGTGCACACGTATATATATATATATATATATATATATATGTGTATATATATATACACACACACACGTGTATGTACAGCCATCAGAGAAGATTTCATGTCCCTGTACTATACATAACAAACTGACTAGACACACATGAATCAGATCAAGTCATGAAAAATGATGAGAAACACACCAGAAATCTGAGGCAAATAAAATTTTAAAAATAAAATTTACATTTGCATATATTCAGTATTATTTCTATTGCAGTATACTGTGTGCTTCTGTTTCATGTGACAGGTTAGAAGATGAGACTGGACTAAAAGCTGTGAAGACAGAAGACAGAAGGCAGAAGGCAGAAGGGACAGTGTTGGTGAAAGTATAAAAGTCTGTATGAGTGTGTCAATAAAAAAGTCTGTATACTGAAATGTAAACTGAGTAAATGTATGAGTGTTGCAGTGAGGAGATGTGTATATATATATGAATTGTACTGATGTTTGTAATAAACAAGTTTGATTGAAATAAAATATTATTTTATTGTTGTCAAACGACCTTGTCTATTTTATTCTGTTTATATACAAGTACAAATATTCTGTGAAATGATTAAATAGAGGAGTTATAAGAAATTGTACTGTTTGTATGTTTGAAATATAATATTCAATTTAAATAAAATACTGTGTGAATATATGAAATTCTGTACAGCCGTATTCTATTTAAATATAAATATTATATTCCTGTCTGTGATGTATAATAACAGTACAGTATCAAACACATTAAAATAATATTTATTTGGTTGTTATCATCAAACAAAAAATCATATAATTGTGTATACAACACCGTTATATACAACACATGTTTACAAATTTATTGGGTTTTTGATGATTTTATGAGCCGATTGGCTGTTTCTTTTTCTTTTGGATTGATGAGGGCCATGGGAGGCTATTTGAAATATCCCGAAGTCCCCGGTGCAGGGGAGGTTATGGCGAAATTTTTCGAATATTTAGGGTGTTAGCCCAATTTTTGAAAAATTTGAAAAGTTCTAAGAAACTGAAAAGTTGAAGAACTTAAGCCATAATGAAAATAATGAAAGTTGAGTTGATTTGTTAAACAACTTTCGGCTTCGTTCCTTTTCGGGGACGAAATGTTTTAAGTGGGGGAGATTGTAATAACCCGGAAATCTGAGCCAATTTAAATTTTTTATTTTGGCAATTTTGATGAATTTTGAATATTTAAAATGAATTATTTTAAATAATAACGACGAGAAATTTATTTCGAATAGAATTAGAACGTATATATTTATTTGAATCGACGTTAGAATATAAATATTTTATTTTAAATTATAAAAGGAATTGAAAATGGCGCGGTAGTTCGAATTTCGATTTCGAATTTCAAATGAATGTACAGGATTCAAAATAAACCGGATTTTAGTGAAACCAAAAATATTAGGACCTATTTGAAAATATCTTTCCAACGAATTCAAAAAATCAAAATTTTATAGCGGGGATAAAAAGTTATGCCCAGTTGAAAATTCAGAATAGTCGCTATGAAATTCTGGCCCTTAAAAATGGAAATTTTGCAAACGACCTCGGTTTTCGACGAAACCACTTTTGTTGGATCCGTGATGTCAAGTTATTGCTAGATTCCAAAATTCGTAATTTTTCGAATCAATATGTGTGTGTGGAAAAAGAAAACGCGTTTGACCAGTTTCAATTGATTTTAATCGACTGGAAAATGGTCATTTTTCAAATGGTCTCAAAATTCGACGAAATTAGTTTTGTTAGGACCGTATCGTCAATACGAAGCTAGAAAATATTTTTCGGGAATTTTTAGAGTCCGTATGTGGCCCCGGTAAATTGAAATGTGTGTTCAAATTCAATATATAGAGTTATATTTTGATTTTGGCGAAATCTGATCGAAACGATCGAATCAGCTTACGATACATATCTCATTGTGTTCGGAATGGGGGTAATTAGCTAGGGACGATAGGCGGTGGGTCTCGTTTGGAGGTTGAAATAAAAAGTTACTATTTTAAAATTTAAAATAATTAATTAAATATAAACCCTCACCCTCTCCTCTTCTCTCTCATATTCACGAAACAGAAAAAAAAAGAGCGAGGGGGGGACCGCCGCTGCCATTGCCCCCCTCGATTCAGCGGCGCTGCCACTAGCGTGGGCCACCACCGCACCCCCTCCTTCTCCCTCCTCCCTCTCTCTTCAATCCTACGCGGAAAGACCCTAAGCCCTAGCCAAATCCGCCCGCCGCACTGGGGGGGTCCATCGCCGCGCCGACAGCCAATAGCAACCCTGGCGCCACCTCTTTGACCACCTGCGCGCATCCCCCTTCTTAATCCGAGCAGCACCCCTTCTCCTCATTCGAACCAGCGCACCCCCCTCTCTCGAGCCACCACCGTGTGAGTCACCAGTGAGCTCCAGCCTACGCTAGCATCCTTTGATCGAAAATGTGAGTCCCTTTTTCCTTGCTTTCTGATTTTTATTGTGAAAAAGCTTTAACAAAAATTTGTTTTTATTATATATGTAGAGTGTAAGAGAATAGGATTTTTTTACTTATATGACCGTGTATAAAAATATAATTTTTATATGATAAAAAGGATAAAAATATAATTTTTATATGATAAGAAGGATAAAAATATAATTTTTATAATATATAGTTAATAAAAGTTTGATTTTTACATAGGTAGTAGAAATATAAAAATAAGATCTCTATATATAAAAATGTGATTTTTATATAGAGAATGGCGAGGGAAAAATATAATCTTTATTATATGAACACCGGTGTAAAAATAGAATTTTTATCTATATAGTAGCGGTGTAAAAATAGAATTTTTTTATCTATATAGTAGCGGTGTAAAAATAGAATTTTTATCTATATAGTAGCGGTGTAAAATAGAATTTTTATCTATATGGTAGCAGAATAAAAATGTGATTTTTATCCATATAGAGTGATTATAAAAATGTGATTTTTATATACATGACAACAATATAAAAATGCAATTTTTGTATGTAGTGGATACGGTAGACGAAAGTGACCAGAAGAAGCAAGGCGAAGATTTTCTACATACGAAGAGTCGCGGCGTTGGGTTTAGCTTATTGGTGAGAACTCCTCACTTTTAATTTGTTTTCTAGTTGAAATATATACTAGGATGCAGACGATGTTTAGTAGCACCCGACACCCGTCGTCCACAGACCATGGATGACTTGTTTGTTTGATTACTGTGTTGTGAAATTTGATTGTGTGATGTGGAATGAAATAAAATATTTTATAAGTGGAAAATATTTTATAGTTAAAAATATAATTTTTAACGTGTATATAAAATAAATATTTATAAACAAATCGGACGATTTGTTTATATACACTGATTTGACTGATATTGATTGGGACGATAAATTTTACACATCGCCCAACTGCACAAATAAAAATCTGTGTTTGTTGATTTGAAACCCCACACGGGTATTGGAATGAGATTTGACGTATACTAATCCCGATTGTTTAGTTGTATGTCAATCGATGGATTGACAGACTGTGTAAGCGTTAATTATTTATATTTAATGCTTATGCAGTTGTGTGGTGCACTCTGGATGATGGTTGATTATTTATCGTTGCTATTATATACATGTGTTGTAGAAAATCCATATAATTAACATTATATAGTAATTGATTGGGCCTCATTCCAATATATAAAATATATTCATGTGTTGAATAGAATGAATATTCATGTGTTGAATAGAATGAAAATTCATGTGTTGAATAAAATAAATATTCAAGTGTTGAATAGAATAAACATTCATGTGTTGAATAAAAACCGTGTTGATTAGATTGGCGCCATTTTGACGTGAACGATATTTATATCGATTTTATTCATTTTTATAATGAATATAGAAAAGAAAGTGATTTCAAAATATAACGTTTTGAAAATATTATCATTTGTATATCGATGATGTGGAATATTCAATTTTGATTAGAAATTGAATATGAAGTTGAAATCGTTTCGAAAACGAATTTAAAACGATTTATAAAATACGTTTTGAAAGGAAATCGACGAAATATATAATATATATATATATATATATATATATATTATATATAATGGCCTGAATAGAACACGCCGCGCCGCGGTAGTTCGCGAATTTCGACCATTGACTTCGAATGGATGTTGCGGGAGATCCGACCGTCGGATTCTCCTAAAACCAAAACCATTGGGTTCGTATCGAAAAGAGCTTTCTAACGAATTTTAGAAATTATAAATCTAACGGTTGGATTTGGAATTATGTCCAAATCAAATTTGGAAAAGGTTGCTGTAAGTGCAGTTTGATGGTCGTTGATGGAAATCGACTGTACGGGCCTTGATAAAATTATTAAAAATAGTAATAATTTGTGTAAAATCATAAGAAATGATTTATGAAGAATTAGGATGAAAAACTGCATATTTGAAAAGATAAAAATATATATTTATCGAAATGAATTAGTTTTGAACTAGAAGTATAATCCATTTATTTTTTAAATAAATAAATGGGATTTGAAATGGTTTTAAAAATAACCAGAATTTCTAACATATATATATTGGAAATTGATTTGAAACGAAATTGTCTTTGGAATATTTCGATGTTGGGTTTCGTGATTATACAGATATTGTTATGGAAATTTGAAAGATATATTTATATCGTTATTTCCAATACGATATTTGTTGGTCGTAGAATTTGATATTGAATATAAGCCGATATATTTTCTATTCAGAGCCTTGTATTTAATATCAAATGGGATTTGGGTTTGTCGTGAATGGTGTCTTCATTAACACTGTTCTTAAACCCAGTGGAGAAAAAGATTAAATCTTTCTATTTAGATTTAATGAAGTGTACCAATTAAACAATATTTAATTGGAATTGAATTTGAATTTGAATGTGATTTTGGGGTTTATTGTGAACCGTGTTTTAAATGACATTGGTTCTTTAACCCAGGTAAAGACAGGATATGATTTCCCAAGTTAAATGATCATTGATAGTGATTATTGGGAAGATTAAAACCAAGTGGAATATTAATGAATCTTTAATTAGATTGAAATAATCGAGAATGGAGCATCACCAGTTTTGCTCCAGGCGATATCTTTAATTAGATATGAACGTGAAATGGTAATTGAATTTACCGATAACACCGTGGTGTTAGATATGAAGTATTACCAGTTTTACTTCATGGGATGAATAGGTTGGGATTGGGAAATAAAATAAATGATTACTTCGGTGTGGTTCGCTAATCCCGACTAATTTGAATTGATATTCAAAGGAAGATTAAAGAATAAATTTAAAGAATTTATCTTTGATAAAATCAATGGGAACCTTTCCCAAAGTATAAGAATATCTGAATAAAAGAATATTCTGAATTGGAATGAGGCATATGTTGTGTTTGTTTAACACTTGTTTATTATATACGCGAGTTATTCAGAAAGACCGGGTTTAACCCATTCTGAATAACTGATTCGACGTGGTGTCGAGGAGGAAGACGGTGGTCGAAGACCAGAGGTCTTCACATCGTTTGGGTGATTACTGATGATTTTGATTGGGCTGTAAACCCAAGAGGAGGGAATCAGTTGGTGATCGTCCAGACGTACTTGGAGATCGATGGATATGCGAGGTACAAGGTGCCTCCGGTTTCGTTCAGACCCAGAACGGAATTGTAAATGGACTGTTTGTATGACATTGGATTTTATTCTGTGTGATTGATTTCTATTAAATATATATCTGGTTTGCGGCGGAGAATTTATTCTCTTGCTTAACGCCCTTCTCTGAGACGTACGAGCTCAGAGGTTATATATTGATGGATATCAAACGCATGGAGTGAATTGCCTGTGTGGCATGCCTAAGTGGCAATATGATCAAGGCTTCTGTTGAAAAGCAGAGTCTTGTGGTTGATGATCAAAGCACGGCCTGTGTGGCACAACTTTGTGTAGCGTTGATTCACGAGCCTCACACCCCGGTTGTGAACCAAAAACGGGAGAGGACCTCAGGGAGGGCATGTGTTTCCTTCTAGCCAGGGTGGTGTCAGTGACCTACCAGCCCTGACATTTATATTATTTTCACCTGTGTGGTTGTTGTTGTTGCGAGGCGCCTTGGATATATTGGTGACTGTGTGGAGCCGATGGAGTCATTTGGCTCATTTGCGCCCCAAAGGGTGGTGAAACGCAGTGTTCAGGCATTTTATTCCACATCGGTGGACCGACCCTGACGATCTAATGGTCACTCGAGCTCTGATCCTGAGACATGGGCTAGATTGTCTTGAATCGGTGAGGACTATCTTTTGCCTCGGTTCACAGATGGAAACTCAACTTCCAACACGTGACTTTGCGGTTTTTGATTGTAGAGCCTAGTATGGCGACATAGTGGTATGGGGCACTTATGCCGTCTATGATTGATACTTATGATTGAAATTGTTTTGACACTATACACTTATAGTAATAATAAAACATGAAATTTAGCGTATCAAGCATTCTTTGGCTATTATAAGGTAAAAACCCTATCCTCCGGCTTGCGTTGCATTGTGTGATGGGACCTGGGTCTTATAATAGCTTCATTGTTCTTTATTTAGCATTGCGTTGTTGTTTTATGCACTGGTATTCTTGGAAGGAAACCCGTTCCGTGTTATACGGCGTGGTCCCTTGATTTACCTAACTTTAAAATAAAAATTAATAATTGTTAAATTCTCACACCAGTCACATGACCGACCTGGAGTTTATTGTTTTAACCTAAACATTGGGTGCCCTTATTTTGACACGGGCAGCTAGTAGTTTTGGTTTTGCAGATTTATATTCACAGGATCCTGATTTACAGCTGGAACGATATCCGGAAAGCTTTGTATCCGTATATCACTTTCAGTTGTGTATTATATTATTTTTCCGCTGCTATGTAATGTATTGTAATCTCTGATATTTTTTCGTTGTGTAATATTTATTCATACTCTGTATATTCTTGTATTCTGATGGAATTGTTGTAATATACAATGAAATGTTCTTCTGTCTGCGTTCGTTTGTGTGTTGTTCTCGAAGTATCCGCTCTTTCCTTCACGGGGAAGTTATGGGTCCTTACATCTACCAAACTGTGATGTAACATTTTTTGCATTAGTTTTAGTTTTAAAATAGCACAACATTAAATTTAGTAGAAAACGATACCTAAGTTGGTATAAAAATGATACTCACTCATTGTACAAAGTAAAAACTGTTACTTTACACTATTAAAAACTGATATGTGCATGTGAAATGATCAGTTATGATGCATAACATTTACATCTGATACTCATAAATCATATCACTCAGTTCTATAATGTTTTTTTATTAACCAGGATGATGATATTGTTAATCCGCGGGCAAGAGACATTAAGTTGACTACATCTTCTCTTTTGTTAGCTATGCATGAATGTAGTATCATTTTTAACTAAGTATTGGTATCACTTTCTTATCTGTTGTTACTTTTCAGCAATGATGTATAAATTTTAGTTGAAAAGTGGTATCAGTTTCTTATTTCTAACCATCAATAAAGAATAAATTTTGTACTATTATTTCTAACCATCAATATTTTTCATACATACAAAGCAGATTGTGGAATATTTGTGATCATATTTATAGCATCACACAACAGATCTGAAGTTATGCTGAAGGTGACAGAAGAAAACATGGATAAAACAAGTGCAACGATTATGTGCGAAATACTATCAAATCATGCTAGCTGCTGGAATTTGGTTCGATGCATCACTGGATTGAGCAAAGAAACTACAAGAAAATGAATGAATTAATGTCTAGAATAGTGTTGTATATAACTAGATTGTGTTTGAAAACGAACCTTTTTATTTCAGTTTTATATGTAAACAGTTTAAAATGTTTTGCAAATCAGTAATGACTATTATGTACATGCTAATGTATTGAACACTAATCTTGCTTATGTACATGTTGATTGATGGAATGAATGTTATGTTGCTGAGTTGGATGGAAAATTAATGATATCAAATTTTGACAGTATTGATACTCTAAAAGTCATGCAGTTTTTAGGTATCACTTTATATTATTTTTAGGTATCAGTTTTATATTTTCTAGTTGAATTTACATCATAGCAGTTTTTAGGTATCATTTTTATATTTTTTTTAGGTATTAGTTTTATATTTTCTAGTTGAATTTACATCATAGCAGTTTTTAGGTATCATTTTTATATTTTTTTAGGTATCACTTTTATATATTCTAGTTGAATTTACATCATAACAGTTTTTAGGTATCATTTTTATATTTTTTTAGGTATCACTTTTATATTTTCTAGTTGAATTTACATCATAGAAGTTTTTAGGTATCATATTTATATTTTTTAGGTATCACTTTTATATTTTCTAGTTGAATTTACATCATAGCAGCTTTTAGGTATCATTTTTATATTTTTTAAGGTATCAGATTTATATTTTCTCATTGAATTTACATTATTATGTTGGTATAAGTTTTGATTGTGTATGAAATTCTTGCAGATACTGCATGCTGCTGGAATTTACTTGAATTCAAGACTGGATTGAGTACAAGTAAAAGTAAATGCATGAATGCATTCTTGGAATGTGGAGCAGTGTTGTATGTACTTATATTGTGTAGGAAAACAATGTATCCTAGTATATCCGTTATGTGTAGTTGTAGGTATCATATGATACAAGTGGGTATTATTGTGTATTATTGAGAATAATCTCATTTTCGTGATAATTGAATTGAATCGATTGTTATTATTTTTTAAATCAGTAGGTATTATTGAGAATAAATATTATTTTTGTGAGATTTGAATTCACTAGATGGGTGTTATTTTTTAACAGTGGGTATCAGTTAGAATTAATGTTGTGTATCAAAAAAGTCAATTACCAAAGCAAACAACACAAATCTACCTACTTGCCACAGTTCTCATACACAAAGCCATAAAAATGATACCTAGAAAAATATAAAAAAGATACCTAAAAACTGCTTTAGTATTTTAACGACAAAAGCAATACAGAAAATGTTTGAATCACAAATTTGATTGATTAAAATGAAATAAATTCAATTGAATTATAAAGCTAGTGCAACAGTACAACAACAAAATTAATACAGCAACAAAAAGTAACTAAAAAAACGTAGCACAGTGAATACAGTAAAAATGATACCCAAAAAAATATAAAAATGATGCCTAAAAACTGCTGTAATGTTTTAAATAAAAAGTAACACAAAAATTACTTACATCACAGTTTGGTTGATTATAACGAAATAAGTTCGACCGTAATACATAGATAATGCAACAATACAACTGCAAAATAAATACAACATTAAAAACACAACAAACGAATATAAAACAGTGTTAAATAAACAAAAATGATACCTAAAAAAAATATAAAATTGATAACTTAAAACTGCTCGATTCAAACATATTCATCGTTAATCTTGTGAACATAATCGAAATATTTTTTAATAAATTTTAGTCGATTCAAACAGAATCATCGTTAATCTCGTGAATCAAATCCCAAATCAATACGCTCGAGAGTGATTTTGCAATCTGAAACTCAGATCCAGAGATCAGATGTCGAGATCAGATTTGACCGAGATATCAATACGCTCGAGAGTGATTTTGCAATATGAATCAGAAGAAAAAATGCGCTGGAGAAGGGAATGCGAGATCGAGGGAAGCGCGATGTTCGAATGAGGAAGAAAAAGAAATCAGCGCACGTGTAATAATAAAGAATTAGTATATTGTCCTTGTGAGTAAAATTTTAGTGGGCTGTCCTTATGGATAAAAAAGCCCTAAAATTTGTCCTTGTGATCATTTTCCTATAGATTTTATGTATTATTTTTACAGTGTTCATGGTATCAGAATTTGGCTATTAGTTTTTAAGTATCAGTTTTACGGTATGTGTGGTATCAGAATTTAATTATCAATTTTTAAGTATCAGTTTTACGGCGTGTATGATATCAGTTTTACTGTGTGTATTGTTCTCGAGAATAAATTTTTGATGGGTTGTCCTTGGGCTTAAAAAAATTATGAAGTTTGTCCTTCACAATAAAAAAACTCTATTCAGTATATTTTTTGTTTAAAATGGAATATTCAGTATTTAAAAGTATGACATTGTAAGAAATTCGTCCATAAGTGATTCAGTATTTCATCATGCTTATGTTGGTGCTTTGAATCCTGGCCATTGGTAATTCGCTGAAAATTGCAATGCTAACCAAAGATCCAATGTATAATCAGAAAAGTAGTTATATAAGATTTGATTTTATTTAAACGAGAGAAATTAAGGGGGCGAAGATGCTAAACCAACAGATACTAACGGGAATGTTCATCAAGCAGAGGGTTAGCAAATTACTTAGAAGGCCTCTAAATGTTTAATTTCTTTTCGTGCAGGAGATGGGTATATTGGTGCTTTGAAAATGAGTTACGATGGATCTTGTTGGAAGCGAAGCTCGGCGGGTATTTTGGTACTTTGAAAATGAGTTATGATGGGTATTTTGGTACTTTGAAAACATCAAAACGAAATCAAATTTTGTATAGATGATAATATATGCGTAGATTGAACATCTGCAAAATTTTATTGTATTTGGATTAATGTAGTTCACGGCTGGATAAGGATGCTACAAGGTACTTTGAAAATGAGTTATGATGGGTATTTTGGTACTTTGAAAACATCAAAATGAAATCAAATTTTGTATAGTATGCGTAGATTGAACATCTGCAAAATTTTATTGTATTTGGATTAATGTAGTTCATGGCAGGATAAGGATGCTACAAAACAGAAATGCCCAGAACGCCCCGCATACACACACACACACGTATAGAGCTTCTAGTGCTCCCTATTACGTTACATCCCATTCTCCCTTCAATATAAACCATTCATTTGTAATAAAATAACTTAGTGAGTAGAAAGAGAGTTAGTGGAAAGGGAAAGAAACGAAAATGTGCATTGAAAATCAGGAGCCTATGGGGGTGCTGCACAATTTGGGGGGGTGCTGTTGATATATATATATATATATATATATATATATATATATAGAGAGAGAGAGAGAGAGAGAGAGAGAGGGAGAGGATCAGGAGCACCCCAAATAGTGTAGCACCTCTTTAGCCCTCCTGATTTCCACCACACATTCCCGTTTCTCTCTCCTCCCACTAATTCTGTCTCCCCCACTAACTTATTTTGCAATAAATATGTGGTTCAAATTAACGTGCAAATGGAAGGCTTAAAAAATGGGGTGCTCTGGAGCGTGTCCCACATATATATATATATATATATATAAAGAGAGTTACGATATATTAAATCTCGAGTTATGTTGATTAATATAATGGAAATTAATAGGACTAATAGCTCTTTCTCTTAGACTATTAGGATGGAATAAATAGGCTTAACATGTAATAGACTTAGGTAGTGTTCTTTTCGTATTCTGAGTAGTTCAAGTTCGCGTCTGTGTCCGACGCATCGAACGTGGAACCCACCGAACTGTTCAGTCAAACAAAACATTAGGATTTTATCTGTTCACGTCATATGTGTCTGATGTAGTCTGATGTCAATGGATAAAATTCCAATGGTCATATCCTTTTGTCCTCTATATATATAACCCAATTTCATTTCCTAAATTACCAAACTATATACATACAATCCAAAAATTCAAGAATTTTTTCAAGCTTTGTCTTCGATTGTTTTAGGTAAATAGTTCTATATTTGCGTTTTTCATACATTTATCTTACATACATATTTCTTTTCAATTTTTTATGAATTAATTTTTTCGTTCTTTTTTCCGAATGTCTAGTCAATCTGTTGCTTCATCTATCTGCACTATCATTGACTGGAACGACGATCATACAAATGCGTTCATCGATGTTTCTTTCGAAAACATCAATACATGTGCTCACCGTATTGCACAATAGTACTAGTAGATTATTGCTCTGTTCAACAGACAAACAAGCCTGGGCTACAATGCTGGACAAATGAATAACAAGTTCGACAATTTAAAATGTGAGTGGAGTCCATGGAACAAGCTGAACAGATTCCAGGTGGCTACTAGAATGAGGAAAATTAAATGCACAATTAGTGGATACGACGAGTATTGGGATACAATTGCATCGTGGTATTGCAAATACAGACATGCCTTGCTTGATCATTTTAGGCAGTTGAATGTTCTTTTTAGTGGCTGCCTGAAACTAACAAATGTCAGTTCGTTATTCCACAACATCCTCATGTTTTTTCGTAGTTTGATGCATAGGTCTATGGCAACTACCTTGCGGGTGATACTGAGGGAATCACCAGTTGTAGAGCGGTGAAACAACGGTCATCTAGTGGTCCGTCTAAAGTTGTTTGTGGTACTTTGCATGATCTGATTCTCGATATGTGTGCGACATCGAAGCAAGAGGGTGACGACTATGAGTAGTTAGAGGTCGCGATTAGTTTGATCGATTATGATAGCAAATGTTTCAATCACTTGTGTTAAAGATATTTTTCGTTAACACCAAAAGTAGGTCTAAGGATATGGATCTAAGGGAACCAAAAGGAATGTTTAGTTCATACAAGCTTGAGTTAGTTCACCGTTTCCTAGATATCAAGGCCTTAAACACGAAGATTAGTTATTCTTCCTTCAAGAGGTGATTATCACGCTTACGAGACTCAAGGACTAGCAATTACCTTGGGATAAGGGTTCCCTAAGCGCAATGCAAGTTAGAAAGCTAAATTGTTTATGAATGGGTATTTTGGTAATTAGGCTTATGCATGAGGCTTAGTTGTGAGGAAACAATAAGGAAATAATTGGTATAAGTAGTAAGAAAATGCATGAAATAGATCACAAGTGTTGATTCTCACTTTATTGATCTTTGATTTGAGTACTTGAGCGATTACAAGTAAATCCCCAAATCAATTTACAAATTAGGGTTTACTCTCTAAGAAAATGAATACAAGATTTGAGAATGAGAAAATTACCCTCAAAATGAGATCTCTGTGGTCTTGTTTATAAACAAATTGTGTAACACCCCACCTCCGCTAGGGTCACTCACAAAGGGAATGCACTAGTTTTGGAGGAGTGTTATCGAGGTAAACAAACACAGAAATATTACAAGACAGAACATAAATAACACAGCGGAAGAATCAAAAGATAAATTTCATTACTATCAAAATAACTCAAAACCTTTTACATCCAAAGTACCAACTATCATTTTCCATTACAACAAGTTCTATCTTGAATAAATAAAGAAGCATAAACTTACAACAACAAAAGTAGCTTAATTCCCCAAAGGTAGTAGAAATGCAGTCATAGCATAGCTCAAGATCAAACCGTACATGAGCTGAACCGAAAGCAAGCGAAATCCAAGCTAAGTGCTAGAATTTCCTCCTTGAGAACCTGGGGGGAGAAACGAAAGAAAAAGAGGCAAAAGAAAACGGGTCAGTCATAAAGACTGGTAAGTCCTAGTGACTTTCAACATAAAAACAGGTAAATGTAACATGACATGTATAAACTGAACGTAAACATAAGGATGCTGTCAAGATGGGCAAGATAGACTAAGATAGCAGGATAATTCAAGTATAGCATCGGATGTCCTAGATTCGCTGCACCAACTGTACTAGTATCCCAAACCCATGTCATATATTAACCATGGAATGATCCCTTGGCCCAATATCATGAAATGACCCATTTCGGGGTCCTAAGGAATGATCCATTAATCGATCGGCTCCCTACAAGTTCTAGCTCGTCATGTGTCTGTGTCATACGGCCCTATCACGAATGTAGTCACCTGTGCTAGGTCCACCATAGGGTGTATCAAGCCCTAGGGTGCCAACCACCGACACGAATCAAGCACGCATAGTATAAACCTACTGATGCCCAATGCCTGCTTTTTCAACTCCGGACTACGTGCACGACCATATTCCGCCTGAATCTACACTGGCGCACCAACTCAACCGTCATTCTGGTCGCTTATAATCAGCCCAGTAATCGTGCCTCATGCTGCCTAGTTCCAGGGTACCATGATACATCTAAGTGGGTTACTGCTGAAATGGACCGCGTAACTAGGGTTTTCGTCCAATAAGTTAAGTGTTGTCATTTAAATTCGTGACTTAACCCTTATCAGTCTAGCATGTCAAGTTGGTTAAGTGTTGTCTTTTATGTTCATGACTTAACCCTATCATGTTGCATTAATTCATTAATGCACCCCAACCTCTCACATCAGACCGGTTGTTGTGGTCACTGGATATGTCGGGCGGTTCCGGGCAGATTTACACCACAATTCAGTCTGACCTCGGGTTTTAAGCGCGATATGACCAACTACCCACATTGGATCTTATTGTTTGCAGTAACTGGATTTGCTGGCCGGTTCCGGGCAGAATTACACTGCAAACTCAACCCAACCTCGAGTTGGCCATTTCCAAGTTCATTCTAGTGTCATGTCCATGTTCAAATTTCATGTCAAGTTCGTGCCAACTTTCATGGCAAGTTTCATGTCAAGTTTCATGTTTCAACTTATGCCTATAATCAAGTTCATGATTCATGTTCATAACCAATTCATGTTTTCCCATCGCATGTAAACGTGAATCGATCTAAATTACAAGTAAATCCAAATCCAGAAATAAAGGGAATAACATCAAAACTATGATAGGCAAAAAGGACGAGCATAAAGTGATAAAAGGGATTACAAGACTAGCATGACATAACTTGAGATAATTGGTTACAACATCACTGGCAAATAGAAAATAATAGGGTTTCAAATCTAGCATAATAAGGTGATAGTCATGGCATAAGGTGACAGTCCCAAACTTGTAAATAATAGACTGATTTAACATCACAGGCGTGATAAGGTTATGGACATGAAAGAGTTTGATTTACAACATGAATAGGTCCAAACTGATTTCATAGCAATATTCCCAAATGTCAAGATCCAAGATGGAAACTAGAATAGATGTGAATCGATTATCATACTTAAGCCCAATTTCACTTTATCTCATGTCCAAATTACAATTAACAAGTTTAAATCTCAAAGTAACTAGAACTTATAGATCGTGGACTAAGAAATTGAGATCTATAAACTAGTCGTCGAATTGTTGAATCATTGAACCTCGATTTGATTGTAGCAGAAAGTCCCCAATATGCAATTCCTAGCCGTAGTCTTCAAGAAATAGTCTTCATGTTTTATTTTAATATTTAATTTAATTTGAAGAAGAAGCCATGTCCATCAAGAATTTGTGCAGCATAAGGCTAGAGAAGAATGGTGTAAAGAGAATGGGGCTAGGGGGCTGTTTATATAGGATTAGGCGGACGAATCTAGACTGAAAACAAGACCAGAAACATCAGAATGAACCCAGGCTCAAAACTGGGTTTCAGCACCAGGTCGACCCCCAGGTCGACCATAGGGTCGACCTGGTCCCTGGGAGGTCGACCATAGTGTCGACCCCCAGGTCGACCTGGTCCTGGGCGGGAAAATTCCCGCCCAGTCTGCACTGGGGTTTGAATTCGAATTTCAAATTCGAATTCGAGCTGTTTTTCTGTTCTGAAAATCCTTGAAACTTCGGAGGGTCATATCTCCCTCATACGGACTCCGTTTCTCGAAAACTCGGACTCGTTTCCAAGAAGAATTTCGAGACGAACGCAATGGCGCAACCCGTTTCCCTTGATTCTTATTTTAAAATTTATTTCTGACTTGATTTATGGTTTTAACATGTTATTAAAATACAGGTTGTTACATTCTCCCCTCCTTAAAGGATTTCGTCCCCGAAATCTTCAAATTAAGAAGAATGCATCCTATCATCCAATCATCCATCTACTCAACCATCATCCAAATGCAACCATTGTCCTTAAAATATTCCTAATGTTGTATGAACTTATGCAAGAGTGTGTGTATATGTACTTATCTAATGCAAAAGATCAGGCAGTTACTGATTCAGTAGACCTCCTTAATGCAAAATATGTTAGTGTAATGAGTCCAACATGTATGCAATTCCTAACATACTTTATAATCTCTACATGAGTGCACAAACATTCATTCATATGCAACATCCAAATGATAGCATATCAAGTTTCCATCCATATACAAGTATAAGCACTCATGCATATGCAATATGAAAATTGTGACTGAGCCGATCTAGTGCCTAATGTGTGTTATGCAACCACGAGCAACCACTTGCAATCATCAACCATAACATGTTTCAATCACATGGTTACATCCAAAAGGGTTCTACCTAAGGTTCTCAAGATAGGATCGAGAAGATAACAAAACAAACATGGATAGCAAAAGCATGTACATGATACGAAGGTATGTAAACTTATAGGAAAAAGAGATCGAGAATGTACCCTCAAAAAGAATTGGGTATAGCGCGTGTATCTTCTCTTCGGTTTCCCAAGTTGCGTCTTCTGGGCTTCACTCCACTGTACTTTAACTAGCTTGACTTCTCGATTCCTTAGCTTCTTGATTTCCGTTCCTAAGATACGAATCAGAACTCGCCTCAATGTTGCTTCTTTTTCCACTTCTACGCCTTCAAGGATGCTTAGCTCAACCACTTCGGCAGACTCACGTAAGCACTTTCAGAGATGCGAAACGTGAAAGACATTGTGTACTCCGGTCAACCTCTCGGGTAACTCTACCTTATAGGTCATCTGCCCAATCCTCTCGATGATAGGGAACGGTACTACGAACCTCGGTGCTAACTTTCCAACCGCCCCAAAGCGAACCACATTGCGTAAAGGAGAAACTTTTATAAAGATCATATCCCCGACTTCGACTTTAGGTCTGTCCTTCTCTTGTCCGCGTAGGATTTATGTCTATCTTGGGCCGTTTTCATCCGTATTCGTATCAACTCAACCTTCTCGGAAGTGTCCCTTATCATGTCGGGTCCAAGTATGAGTTTGTCTATCGACTCCCACCAACAAGTTGGTGACTTGCACGGTCTTCCGTATAAAGCTTCGAATGGTGCCATTCCTATGCTAGCTTGGTAACTATTATTATACAAAAACTCAACGAGAGGTAGGTGATCTTCCCAAGTACCACCGAAGTCAAGAATGCATAGTCTCAAAAGATCCTCTAGTACCCTATTTTCCCTTTTGGTTTGTCCATCCGTCTATGGGTGAAAGGCCGTGCTTAAACTTAGTCGTGTACCCATTGCTTCTTGTAAACTATTCCAGAATTCGCTAGTGAAAATCGGGTCACGATCGCTAACTATACTAGAAGGAACTCCGTGCAACCGTACTATTTCTCGAAGGTATATAGATGCTAGCCATGATGCGGTCCTCTTGCTCTTCACAGGAATGAAGTGAGTGCTCTTCGTGAGTCTATCTACTATAACCCATATGCTAGTATTGCCCTTCCTTGACCTAGGCAATCCATCCACGAAATCCATCAAGACACTCTCCCATTTCCACCGCGGAACCTCCAAAGGATGCAATAGCCCACCGGGCTTTTTCGACTCGGCCTTTACTTGTTGACACACCATGCACTTAGAAACGAATTCCGCCACGTCCTTTTTCATCCCATTCCAAAAGAAAATGCGCTTCATATCATTGTACATTTTATCCCCTCCGGGATGTATAGTCATCTTCAAGTGATGCGCCTCTTCGAGAACTCTCTTTACTAAGTCTCCCACTTGTGGGACACATAGTCTACCATCATGCCTTAGCCATCCCTTGTCATCTATGGCATACCTACTGAGGTGACTTGACACCTCACCTCTAATCAACTTGTCCATGATATCGACTATCTGTGGGTCTTCCTTCTGTGAAGTCCCTACTTGGTCTAGAAGCATAGGCCTTAACTCAAGAGATGCTAACGTGCTAGCCAACGACTCAACAACAGGTGTGAAATCAAAGGTTGCTATAAAGTCTAGACTTTTCCTTTCAACAAACAAAGGACTCAAAGTCAACCTTTTCCTACTTAGCGCATCTGCCACCACGTTACCCTTGCTAGGGGTATAAGCTATATCGAAGTCATACGATGCCAAGAATTCCATCCACCTTTGTTGCCTTAGATTAAAATCTTTTTGCGAAAAGAGGTACTTAAGCGATTTGTGATTGGTATACAACTCGAACTTCTCACCTAGAAGATAGTGGCGCCAAGACTTAAGCGCAAAAACAATCGAGGCCAATTCCAAGTCATGTGTGGGATAGTTTTTCTCATGAACTTTAAGTTGTCTACCCCCGTAGCATATCACTTTCCCTTCTTGCATTAGGACAGCGCCTAATCCCGTGCCGCACGCATCTGTGTACACCGTAAACATCTTACCTCCGTCGGGTAATGCCAAAACTGGAGCTGTGGTAAGGGCTCCCTTAAGCCTTTGAAAAGCAACGTCACACTCTATGTCCCATGCAAAAGCTAGGTTCTTCTTCGTTAACCTAGTAGGAGGGGCTGAAATCTTAGCGAAGTCCTTAATGAACTTCCTATAGTAGCCCGCCAAACCGAGAAAGCTTCTCACTTCCGTTGCGTTCTTAGGAACTTTCCAGTCTTGCACCGCAGCTACCTTTGCGGGGTCTACAACTATACCTTGCTTAGAAACTACATTTCCAAGAAACCGAACTTCTTTTCTCCAAAAATGACACTTGGAGAACTTAGCCTTTAACTCGTGTGCTCTAAGCGTATCCCTGACTTCCTTGAGATGTCTAGCATGTTCTTCCTCATCCTTTGAGAAGATCAAAATATCGTCCACGAAGACCACCACAAACTTGTTAAGGAACTCCCTAAACACCCTACTCATCAAGTCTACGAAGTACGCGGGTGCATTCGTCAAACCAAACTGCATGACGAGCCATTCGAAGAAACCATCCGGAGTCCTAAATGCAGTCTTGTCAATGCTATCCTCAACCACTCTAAGTTGATGGAATCCTGTAGCTAGATCGAGTTGAGAGAAAACATACGCTCCTACAAGCTGGTCGAACAAGTCGTCGATTCTCGGTAGTGGGCGCCTATTCTTCTTAGTCAGCTTGTTTAACTCACGATAATCTACGCATAGACGAAGCGAACCATCCACCTTAGTAGCGAATACCACCGGAGCACCTCATTCAGAAATGCTTCGCCTAATGATTTTTTTCTCAAGTGACTCCTTAACATGCTTACTAAGCTCGTTTCTCTCTCGCGGGGCCATGTGTCTAACGGGCAATGCAACTGGCTTAGCATTATCAACAAGATATATACGGAAATCTATCTCGCGTTTAGGGGGTAACCCCTTAACCTCATCAAAGACATCGGGATATTCTCAGACTATCCTTACTGATTGCAAATCATTGATAGACGAGTCAAGAGATTCTAGATAGCATAACATGACAGGACCCATAGGGTTACAAGAAATTTCAAGGGTATTACCAAGGCGAGTCACGAGTCTAACTACCCTTCGTTCACAATCGAGAATGACTCCATTATTGGACAGCCAGTCCATGCCTAGAATCAAACCGTATCCCATAAATATGATAACATAAGCATTACACGTGAATTCTACGCTTAAGATAGAAATCCTCAAATCCACACAAATCATAGATAAATGAGCGGAGCCCCCAGTTGGATTTGAAACAATAACGGGATTCTCAACTAGCCTAGTACTTAGGTGCAGAGTTTCAACAATATCAGAAGAAATAAAAGAATGCGATGCGCTAGAATCAAACAAGGTTCGAACAGGATGATCAAAAAGATAGACTAAACTTTCAACAGAAATATTTCTACCTCGTTCTTGCGGAGGTACCGTGAGAGCGTGGACTTGTGCTCCAGAAGAAGGTCTAGCTCCCTGCCCTTGCTTCCTTGGGCAAGCCTTAGCCATGTGTCATGTCTCACCACAGTGGAAACAGCCACCCATCTTCTTTTTCTTCTTCCTGCAGTCTTTGACCAGATGTCCCAGAATGCCACAGAAATTACACTTTCTCTTTTCACGGGGTTTGTTGTTCTTCCCTCCTTTCTTTGGATCAGCCTTCTTGTTCTGTGACCCTTCCCCCTTCTTATCTTGAGGCACTTCTGCTTTTGCCTGATTCTTGACCTTGTCTTCCTCATTTAAGAGTGCCATGTCTACTAACCTTTCGTAAGTAGCCCCCATATGTATATGGGTCATAGCCAAGCTGTGAAGTGGCTCATTCAATCCCTTGCCAAAACGGAGAGCCTTCTTATGAGGAGTATTCACTAAGTCCAGTCCAAATCGGGCCAGCTGATTGAATTGATTGACGTACTCCTTGACCGTCATACTTACTTGCTTAAGAGATGGGAACTTTTCCAGCTGTAGACTTCGTTCAGCTTGTGAGGAATTTCATCTCAAACCTTATCCTAAAATCCATCCATGTGTCAACAGGTCTTTCAGCGCTAGTGACTTCCCACCAATAGGAAGCTTCGTCTTTGAGCAACCATACTGCCCACTGTACCTTCTGCCTATCGTCCACCTCGAAGATAACGAACAGATCCTCAGTTTCTTTGAGCCAGTTCCTCGCTTCTACGAATGATTCAGTTCCCTTGAAATCCTTTCCACCCATGGCCCTAAAATCTCTACAGATCTTTGAGAAAGCATTTGCACGAGGAGGAGGAGGAGGAGCCGCTGCAGCTAAAGGAGGAATATCTGCTGGGCCTGCATCGTTGGCCCTAGCCTCTAAGTACCTCCTGAACCAGCCAGGTATTGGCACGCCCTCTAGAAGGTTAAGATTCCCAGACATGCTGAAATGAAAAAGAAGAGATTCAAAATGAGGAAACAAAGGATAGTGCTAATGGCTTTTGGGGAATAGCCTTTAAACAAAACAAGACTTTTCTTGAAAAATGCTTCTTTGTAAACGGTTTTCAAAATAGTTTTAGAAGGTTTTTAAAAACTTTTGCCCAGTCTGGTAACCTTCTGCTCTGATACAAAGTGTAACACCCCACCTCCGCTAGGGTCACTCACAAAGGGAATGCACTAGTTTTGGAGGAGCGTTATCAAGGTAAACAAACACAGAAATATTACAAGACAAAACATAAATAAAACAACGGAAGAATCAAAAGATAAATTTCATTAATTTCAAAATAAGTCAAAACCTTTTACATCCAAAGTACCAACTATCATTTTCCATTACAACAAGTTCTGTCTTGAATAAATAAAGAAGCATAAACTTAAAACAACAAAAGTAGCTTAATTCCCCAAAGGAAGCAGAAATGTAGCCATAGCATAGCTTAAGATCAAACCGTACATGAGCTGAACCGAAAGCAAGCGAAATCCAAGCTAAGTGCTAGAATTTCCTCCCTGAGAACCTGGGGGGAGAAAAGAAAGAAAAAGAGGCAAAAGAAAACGGTTCAGTCATAAAGACTGGTAAGTCCTAGTGACTTTCAGCATAAAAACAGATAAAGGTAACATGACATGTATAAACTGAAAGTAAACATAAGGATGCTGTCAAGATGGGCAAGATAGACTAAGATAGCACGATAATTCAAGTATAAATCAAGTATAGCATCACATGTCCTAGATTCGCTGCACCAACTGTACTAGTATCCCAAACCCATGTCATATATTAACCATGAAATGATCCCTTGGCCCAATATCATGAAATGACCCATTTCGGGGTCCTACGGAACGATCCATTAATCGATCGGCTCCCCATAAGTTCTAGCTCATCGTGTGTCTGTGTCATTCGACCCAATCACGAATGTAGTCACCTGTGCTAGGTCCACCATAGGGTGTATCAAGCCCTAGGGTGCCAACCACCGACACGAATCAAGCACGCACAGTGTAAACCTACTGATGCCCAATGCCTGCTTTTTCAACTCCGGACTACGTGCGTGACCATAGTCCGCCTGAACCTACACTGGCGCACCAACTCAGCCGTCGTTCTGGTCGCTTATAATCAGCCCAGTAATCGTGCCCCACCCTGCCTAGTTCTAGGGTACCATGATACATCTATGTGGGTTACTACTGAAATGGACCGCGTAACTAGGGTTTTCGTCCAACAGGTTAAGTGTTGTCATTTAAATTCATGACTTAACCCTTATCAGTCTAGCATGTCAAGTTAGTTAAGTGTTGTCTTTCATGTTCATGACTTAACCCTATCATGTGGCATTAATTCATTAATGCACCCCAACCTCTCACATCAGACCTGTTGTTGTGGTCACTGGATATGTCGGGCGGTTCCGGGCAGATTTACACCACAACTCAGTCTGGCCTCGGGTTTCAAGCGCGATATGAGCAACTACCCACATTGGATCTTATTGTTTGCAGTAACTAGATTTTCCGGGCAGTTCCGGGCAGAATTACACTGCAAACTCAACCCAACCTCGAGTTGGCCATTTTCAAGTTCATTCTGGTGTCATGTCCATGTTCAAATTTCATGTTAAGTTCGTGCCAAGTTTCATGGCAAGTTTCATGTCAAGTTTCATGTTTCAACTTATGCCTATTATCAAGTTCATGATTCATGTTCATAACCAATTCATGTTTTGCCTAATCTACCCAAATCGTATTCCCATCGCATGTAAACGTGAATCGATCTAAATTACAAGTAAATTCAAATCCAGAAATAAAGGGAATAAGATCAAAACTATGATAGGCAAAAAGGACGATCATAAAGTGATAAAAGGGATTACAAGACTAGCATGACATAACTTGAGATAATTGGTTACAACATCACTGGCATATAGAAAATAATAGGGTTTCAAATCTAGCATAATAAGGTGATAGTCATGGCATAAGGTGACAGTCCCAAACTTGTAAATAATAGACCGATTCAACATCACAGGCGTGATAATGTTATGGACATGAAAGAGTTTGATTTACAACATGAATAGGTCCAAACTGATTTCATAGCAATATTCCCAAATGTCAAGATCCAAGATGGAAACTAGAATAGATGTGAATCGATTATCATACTTAAGTCCAATTTCACTTTATCTCATATCCAAATTACAATTAACAAGTTTAAATCTCAAAGAAACTAGAACTTACAGATCGTGGACTAAGGAATTGAGATCTAGAAACTAGTCGTTGAATTGTTGAATCGTTGAACCTCGATTTGATTGTAGCAGAAAGTCCCCAATATGCAATTCCTAGTCGTAGTCTTCAAGAAATAGTCTTCGTTTTTTATTTTAATATTTAATTTAATTTGAAGAAGAAGAAGCCATGTCCATCAAGAATTTGTGCAGCATAAGGTTAGAGAAGAATGGTGTAAAGAGAATGGGGCTGTTTATATAGGATTAGGCAAACGAATCTAGACTGAAAATGAGACCAGAAACATCAGAATGAACCCAGGCTCAAAACTGGGTTTCAGCACCAGGTCGACCATAGGGTCGACCTGGTCCTTGGGAGGTCGACCATAGTGTCGACCCCCAGGTCGTCCTGGTCCTGGGCGGGAAAATTCCCGCCTAGTCTGCGCTGGGGTTTGAATTCGAATTTCAAATTCGAATTCGAGCTGTTTTTCTGTTCTAAAATTCCTTGAAACTTCAGAGGGTCATATCTCCCTCATACGGACTCCGTTTCTCGAAAACTCGGACTCGTTTCCAAGCAGAATTACGAGACGAACGCAATGGTGCAACCCGTTTCCCTTGATTCTTATTTTAAAATTTATTTCTGCCTTGATTTATGGTTTTAATATGTTATTAAAATACGGATTGTTACAAATTGGAGGACCTTTCGGTAGCGATCAGCAGAAATCCGCTTCTAGATTCGATCGACATTGATACTTAGTCTCGGTATCGGCTCGCATTAGCGACTTTTGGTGCGGCTTTTGAGTTTCGGTCTTCCTTTCTCTTCTGAGCGTCATTATCGGCTCAACCTTGTCCATCAAATTGGTGCCACCTCCTCACAGTGTCCCGATTCCAAGTAAATTGGTACAGATCACCACAAGAAAATTAGTTTTGACTGCATTCAAGGTCAGTGTTCAAAGGCCGAATGCAGTAGAAACGCGTTTGTGGAGGGAACCATCTGGAGGGTAAAACGCCGAAGAATCCATTATCGCTTATTTGCTTTACCGCCACCCAAAACATCAATATTTATTTATTTTGCCGACACTTGGAGAAAAGGGTGTATTTCCCCCTTCTTTTAACCTAGAATTCATGTCCTTCCTTATTTCCATTTTCCTTTATCAATTTTAATTTCAACACGAGAAATATCATCTTCCTTCATCCTTCTCCTTGATTTCGGTTGAGCATCTCTCTAGCTAGCCTTTTGGATCTGCATCAAATTCAATTTCGGTTGACCTAAACTAGAAAGAAAGGGAAATTGGCGAGTGCCTTTTCTGTAATAACCCGGAAATCTAGGCTAATTTAAAAATTTTATTTTGGCAATTTTAGCGAATTTTGAATATTTAAAATGAATTATTTTAAATATTAATAACGAGAAATTTATTTTGAATAGAATTCGAACGTATATATTTATTCGAATCGTCGTTAGAATATAAATATTTATTTATATATATAAAAGGAATTGAAAATGGCGCGGTAGTTCGATAATTCGATTTCAAAATTCAAATGAATGTACAAGATTCAAAATAAACCGGATTTTAGTGAAACCAAAAATAATAGAATCTATTTGAGAATGTCTTTCCAACGAATCCGAAAAATTAAAAGATATGTCCAGTTGAAAATTCTGAATAGTCGCTATGGAATTTCGGCCCTTAAAAATGGCCATTTTGCAAACGACCTCGGATTTCGACGAAACCACTTTTGCTAGATTCCAATTTTCATAGTTTTTGAATTCAATATGTGAGCGTGGCAAAGGAAAACGCGTTTGACCAGTTTTAGTTGATTTTAATCGACTGGAAAATGGACATTTTACAAACGGTCTCAGAATTCGACGAAATTAGTTTTGTTTGGACCGTATCATCAATACGAAGTTGGAAAACATTTTTCTGGAATTTTTCGAGTTCGTATGTGACCCCAGTAAATTGAAATGCACGTTCAAATTCAATATATAGAGTTATATGTTGATTTTGACGAAAACTAGTCGAAATGGTCGAATCAGCCTACGATACATATCCCATTGTGTTCGGAATGGGGGTAATTAGCTAGGGACGACAGTCGTTGGGCTCGAGATGGGGTTCGGATTAAAAAGCAACCTTTTGGATTCAAAATTTAAAATTAAATAAATATATTTATATAATAAATACCTCCCTTACTTCTCTCTCTTCTCCTTTCCTTAATCCCCCCGTTGACTTCGGATAAAAAGATTTTTTTTTTTGAAAATCGCGATCTGAACAACGATGCCCCCTGCCATCGGAACCACGCCTCCACCCTCCTCCAGGCGCCGCGCGCCGCTCCGCCCTCACCCCCACCTCCTTCTCCGTTCAGCCTCTCGCAAGCTCCCTCCTTACCTCGAACACCGCACCCCCCTTAGCCTCGGAATCCCTAAATCGAACCCCCCCCCCGTTCACAGCAACCGCCGCCGCCTGAAGGCCCACAACCCGCCTCCGCCGACCACTGGTGATCCCCCGACCACCTCTAGCGCGCCCCTCGACCTCTACTTCGCCCCTCTCCTTCTAGCAACGCTGTGAGATTTTCTTTTCTTTCTCTCTTTTATTTATTTTAATTATAATGTGATTAGTTCATTTAAATTAGTGAATATGCTGTAATTAGGTTTTATAATAAATAAATGAGCATGATTTTTATTTTTAGTTTTCTTTATATAACATAAAGATCGGCTTTTTACAGTATAATGATGTTTATCTATAAAAAGATATGATAAATAATTGATTTTGAAATGAATAAAAATATGATTTTATTATCATGAAAGCGAGGATAAAAGATTAGATTTTTAACTTTATAAAGATGAGATTTTGATAATTATAAAGATTTGATTTTTCTATAACATGGCAAAAAAACGATATTTTTATATAGTGAAAACGATATTTTTATATAATATAAAGATGTGATTTTTATATTTGTAGCGAAATAAAAATATGATTTTTAGTGAAGTTATAAATAGAATTTTTATCTATATAGTAACAATATAAAAATATGATTTTTATATATGTAGTGAATACGGGCAGCGAAAGTGACAAAAGGCTAGTGGCGAAGAGTTCCTACATATGAAGAGTCATGGGGTTGGATTAGCTTTCTGTGAGAACTTCTCACCTTTAATTTATTTCTAGTTAAAAATATATACTAGGATGCAGACGGTGTTTAGTAGCACCCGACACCCGTCGTCCACAGACCATGGACGGCTTGTATGCTTGTTTGTTTGATTTTGATGTGTAGTTGATTGTGTGATGTGATGTGAAATGAAATAAAATATTCATATAGTCAAAAATATTTTATAGTTAAAAATAGAATTTTTAACGTGCAAATGAAATGAAATAAATTAATATAAACAAATCGAACGATTTATTTATATACACACATTTGACTGATATTGATTGAGACGATAAATTTTACACATCGCCCAACTACACAAATAAAATTTTTGTTTGATTGTTTGAAACCCCACACGGGTATTGGGATGAGATTTGGCGTACACTAATCCCGATTGTTTAGTTGTCTGTCAATCGTGGATTGACAGACTGTGTAAGCGTTAATTATTTATATTTAATGCTTATGCAGTTGTGTGGTGCACTCTGGATGATGGTTGATTATTTATCGTTGTTATTATTTACATGTGTTGTAGAAAAATCAATATAATTAACATTATATGGTAATTGATTGGGCCTCATTCCAGTTTTGAAATAGAATATTTGAATAGAAATATTTGAAAAGGAAATATTTGAAATAGAATATGTGAATATTGAAATGTGAAGCCGTGTTAAGTAGTTACACGCCATTTTAACACAAACGGGAATTTTGTTGATTTTATAATGAATATTGAAAGTAATTTCAAAATCGAATATTTTGAAATGAATTCGAATTGAAATATTTTGAAATGAATTGAATTCGAATTGAAATTTAATAGAATTGAATTCAAATTGAAATTGAATAGAAATGAATTCGAATTGAAATTAAATAGAAATGAATTCGAATTGAAATTCAAATAGAAATGAATTCGAATTGAAATTGAATAGAATTCGAATTGAAATTGGATAGAAATGAATTCGAAGTGAAATTGAATAGAAATGAATTCGAATTGAAATTAAATAAAATTGAATTCGAATTGAAATTCAAATAGAAATAAATTCGAATTGAAATTGAATTGAATTGAAAACAAACTGAAGTTGAACTGAAAATCGATTTGAATTGAAATCAATTTGAAATGAATTTAAAACGAATTTATAAGGAAAAAATTCAATTTTGATTTGAATTTGAAAATGAAGTTGAAATCATTTCGAAAATGAATTTAAAAACGATTTATAAAATACGTTTTGAAAGGAAATCGACGAAAAATATAATATATATATATATTATATATAATGGCCTGAATAGAACGCGCCGCGCCACGGCAGTTCGTGAATTTCGACCATTGACTTCGAATGGATATTGCGGGAGATCCGACCGTCGGATTCTCCTAAAACCGGAACCGTTGGGCTCATATCAAAAAGAGCATTCTAATGAATATTAGAGATTTGAAATCTAATGGTTGGATTTGGAATTATGTCCAAATCAAATTTGGAAAAGGTCGCTGTAAGTGCAGTTCGATGGCCGTTGTAGGAAAATCGACTGTACGGGCCTTGATAAAATTATTAAAAATATCAATAATTTGTGAAAAATCATAAGAAATGATTTGGAAAGAAATGGGATGAAATACTCCATATTTGAAAAGATAAAAATAGACTTTTATCGAAATGAACTAGTTTTGAACTAGAATTATAATTCTATTTATTTTTAAATAAATAAATTGAATTTGAAAAGGGTTTTAAAAGTAACCAGAATTTCCGATAATTGAATTGGAATGGATTTGAATCAAAATTGTCTTTGGAATATTTCGATGTTGGATTTCGTGATTATACAGATGTTGTTATGGAAATTTGAAAGATATATATATATCGTTATTCCCAATACGATATTTGTTGGTCGTAGAATTTGATATTGAATATAATCCGTTATATTTTCTATTCAGAGCCTTGTATTTAATATCAAATGGGATTTGGGTTTGTCGTGAATGGTGTCTTCATTAACACTGTTCTTAAACCCAGTTGAGAAAAAGATTAAATCTTTTTATTTAGATTTAATGAAGTGAACCAATTAAATAATATTTAATTGGAATTGAATTGGTATTGATTTTTGGGTTTATCGTGAACGGTGTTTTAAATAACACTTGTTCTTTAACCCGATAATTAATGAAATGTGATTTTGGGTTGTCGTGAACGGTATCTGCAATAATACTGTTCTTAGACCCAAAGGAATTAAGAAAATCAGAAACTAACTGGAGATTAGTTAAGTTGAATGGTTTCTGGGGTATTGATCTGTTGTTGGTTTCGGCCTTCGGGGTTAATACTTAGGGAATTGCTCACTTGTTAATTTACGGTTAGGGACTGATTGAAATGTGATGTGATTTTGGGGTTTATCGTGAACTGTGTTTTAAATGACACTGATTCTTTAACCCAGTCAAAGATTAAAACTAAATGGAGTTTTAACGAATCTTTAATTAGATTGAAAAGATCGAGAATGGAGTATCACCAGTTTTACTCCAGGCGGTAGTTAAATCTTTAGTTAGATTTGAACGTGAAATGTTAATTGAATGTACCGATAACACTATGGTGTTAGATATGAAGTATTACCAGTTTTACTTCATGGGATGAATAGGTGGGGATTGGGAAATAAAATAAATGATTACTCCGGTGTGGTTCACTAATCCCGACTAGTTTGAATTGATATTCAAAGAAGATTAAAGAATAAATCTAAAGAATTTATCTTTGATAAAATTAATGGGAACCTTTCCCAAAGTATAAGAATATTTGAATAAAAGAATATTCTGAAATGGAATGAGGCGTATGTTGTGTTTGTGTAACACTTGTTATTATATACGCGAGTTATTCAGGAAGACGGGGTTTATCCCATTCTGAATAACTAATTTGACGTGGTGTCGAAGATGAAGACGGTGGTTGAAGACCGGAGGTCTTCACGTCGTTTGGATAATTATTGATGATCTTGATTGGGTCGTACACCAAGAGGAGAGAATCAGTTAGTGATTGCCCAGACGTACTTGGAGACTGATGGATATGCGGGGTACTAGGTGCCTCCGGTTTCGTTCAGACCCAGAACGAACTTGTAAATGGACTGTGTGTATGACATTGGATTTCAGTCTGTGTGATTGATTTCTATTAAATATATATCTGTTTGGCGGCGGAGAATTTATTCTCTTGCTTAACGCTCATCTCTGAGACGTACGAGCTTAGGGGTTATATATTGATGGATATCAAACACATGGAGTGAATTGCCTGTGTGGCATGCCTAAGTGGCAATTGATCAAGGCTTCTGTTGAAAAGCAAAGTCTTGTGGTGATGATCAAAGCACCGCCTGTGTGGCATAGCTTTGTGTAACGTTGATTCGCGAGCCTCACACCCCGGTTGTGAACCAGAAACGGGAGAGGACATCAGGGAGGGCATGCGTTTCCTTCTAGTTAGAAGTGGCGTCAGTGGTTTTACACGCCCTGACGAGTTTGACTTATGTGGTTGTTGCTGTTGCGAGGCACCTCGGATTTATCGGTCGATCCAGGACCGATGGAGTAGTCATTCGTTGGCTTACTCACGCCCCAATGGGTGGGGAAACGCAGTGTTCATGCATTTTAATCCACATTGGTGGACCGGCCCTGACGATCCAAAGGCTTGACTGAGTACTTGCCTGAGGGGCGGACTAGAGCGTCTCGAGTTCGGTTGAGGACTATCTTTTGCCTCGGTTCACAGATGGAAATCCAATTTTCAAATACGTGACTTTGCGGTTTTGATTGTAGAGCCTAGTATGGTGACATGATATATGGTACCCATGCCATCTATGATTGATACTTATGATTCGAAATTGTTTTGACACTATACACTTATAATAGTATCAAATGATTTGTTTTAGAACGTACCAAGCATGTTTGGCTATTATAAGGGAAAACCTGTAACAACCCGCATTCTACGCACCGAAGGATCGTAGAATATTTATTTCTTTCACATATGAAGTCGTATGGTCATGTAACTTTGGGAAACAACCAATAGACTCATTTCCCATGTTCATGATTTTTGTCGATTTTTAAATGACCGTTTTGCCCCTAGCTGATCTTGTTTTGGCCATAACTTTTGATTGGAAAGGAATTTTGACCTGAAACCACTTCCATTAGATCCGTTTGATGGTTTACCTTTTCGTAGAGTGGTCACATGTAAAAAACGGACTTACCGTTTGGGAGATATGGCTGAAATAAGGTTTGGAAGGTGAAAAACTGATTAACCAGGCCAAATAGGATGATTAGTGAATGGGCCCATAACCCATTTCAGGATTAGGGTTATGGGGAGGCTGAAAAGGGGTAGAGAATCATTCCATTTCAGTTTTCTAGCCTCCACTTATCTCCAAGAAACCCTAAAAATGGCCTTCAACCTCTAAATCACCTCCAAATCATCACCTAATCAAGGATTAAGCTTAGCAACATCGAATCAAGGAAGATCTACACCAACTCGACATTGGAGCTGCTGTTTAGCATTGGGATTCGCATCAAATCAGAGAGTTATTTCAGATCTTAGTTTATTTGTGGCTAAGGTGAGTGATTTGCATAGTTCCTCACTAATCATGGCTAATTAAGGGTAATTAGTGTTAATTAGCGAATTTAAACATGATAAAATTCTGGAAAAATATTTATAAAATTCGAAATGATGTTTTAGACCTCTGATATGAATTTGGGTTAATTTGGTTAAGTTTTTCTAATCATATCATTAGTTCCACCTAAACATGCTTAAGGGGAAATATGGGGTTTTGGCTAGGTTTGATCCATTTTAACCTATCATTTTGTTGTTTTGATGTTTGTAGTTGATTATACATGTTGCTATGACTGTATGGTATGCTTTGTGATTGATTAGAATAGTTGGAATGGTCGAAAACGTCATCGAATGACGTAAAACACCCACTGGAAAGGTTTCAGGAAATAGTGCAGGCTTTCGGATCGGATCGGAGAAATGGGCTCGGATCGGATAAGTGAACTGGGTAAGGGATACGATCGGATCGGAACTTGGCACTTGAGAAACCTGGCAAAAAGGAAGGCCATGCTAATTGAACTGGGATCGGATCGGCTAAAGGAGGGGGATCGGATCGGAGTAAATGAAGGACGAGGGAGCTGATCGGAGCGGGAGCACGAACTGGATGGGAGATGGCAACCCGACCCGACCCGAAGTGGGACACCCGACCCGAACCGATGCAACGCTGTGAACCCGAACCGAACCGTTACCAGAGGAAGACCACAAACCATACCAATTCAAAGTAGAGGACCCGACCCGAACCGATGGCTAGAAGGGAAACCCGACCCGACCCAGCATTGACCAATAACCCGAGACGCAAAGGTAGTCCAATATGGGAAGTTAGAGCTCAGGATCCAGTTGGGAACCGATGAGTTCACTTCATGATTGGGCGTTGCTGTGGGACGTGTGCTAAGGAGTTGTCGACGTTCATAACTTCGATTCACCATTGAAAATGAATGAGGGGCTACTTATCAGTGCAGTAGAGTCACTATGACTCGAGGGGCAAGGTGATGGTAGCAAGACTACGTTATCAGTGCAGTAGAGTCATTACGACTCGAGGGGCAAAGTGATGCATAGTAAGCCTATGAGCCAGCGCAGATGGGGTGAATAACTCCATGGGGCAAGTGGACATGGTAAAGGATTGGTAAGGCTATGAGCCAGCGCAGATGGGGTGAATAACTCCATGGGGCAAGTGGACATAGCGAAGGATTGGTGGCTACGTTATCAGTGCAGTGAAGCCATTTATGGCTTCGTGGGGGGCAAAGTGATCGTAGCAAGGTATGTTGGGTGATCGAAGTGGTGAATATCGTATACTTTACGCACTGAGTGAGAGATGTAAGGATAGTTGCTATGTTTGATTGTTTGCCATCACTATGACATGCACACCCCCACCCTCGTTATCCTTACACCATTTGAATTGGCACCTTAGAGTGTTATACAGTATGTAGTGCTAACTCTTTGGTTGCAGGTCCAGGTTCAGGTATGTTTTAGTCTACCTGTTATTGTTCTGTTTAGATGCTTATCGCTCATACCAGGCTTTATGTCTAACCCAGAGTTTTATGTCTCCTCTTATTACTCTGGGTGCTCACACGAGCAGACTAGAGACAGGTTAGCTGGTGATGCGCGAGTAGCTGATTCGGGGGCGAGCAGGAGGCTTCCACGTATGATATATAGATATTCTCCCTATGTCGTTGGTGGTCGCTACTTGGGCATTAGTAGTCTACCTCCTTTATCTTGCTTTTGTTTTTGAGACAGTTTGAAAAGTTGTAATAATGTTAACTTTGGATCATAAGCTGTACTTATATTTTCCGCTGCTATGTTAGTTTGTTTTCAGCTTATGCACTATCTCACTTGTTTTATGTCAAATATGTTGTTATTATATTTTGATCCATGCGCTGTGATACATTTTACAGGTTCCTTGTTAGTTCATTTCCTTCTTTCTTCTTTCCCCTGACGACCGTCCCGTGCTAACTGGGCATGTGTACAGTGCACTTTTGGAGTAAATGTTGGTTGGTGTGGGGCGGGCCATCACATTTGGTATCAGAGCTCTAGGTTGCGTAGTTAACCTAGGGAAAGGCACTAGGGAGAGATAGTACGTATATGAGAGCGCGTATTTGTGATTACCTTGGTTTTCAAAAGCTATATATGTATATACTTTTAGTAGTATAAGAATGAAGTCGTACTACACTAGCACCACTATGGGGTCGTTAATCATTTCTCCTTTTACAGATTGACGATGAGCCGATATGCTAGAGGGGCTGGTAGGGGAGCCAATAATGGGAATGCTGTTGACATGAGGGCGATGTTTACTGACCTCATGAGGGACATGCTTAGAGAAGTGCAAGGGGCAGTTCCCAACCCCGGAATTGGTGTTGGCCCAGTAGTGCAGGCGCCTAGGGTCGATTTCGCCAAGTTGTGCAAGGATTACACTAACCTCGGTGGGAAGCCGTTCCACGAAATGGAGTCGGCCACAGATGTTCAGGATTGGATGGATAGCCGTGATCGTATCTTCGACGACTTGGGTCTTGAGAATGCGATGAAGAGAAGGCTAGCGTCTCGTCAGCTGCAAAGGCGAGCGATGAATTGGTGGAATGCCATTAAACCGGCTATTCCAGAAGATCAGGTTACTTGGGATCAGTTCAAGGCTCGCTTTAGCGAGAAGTTCATTCCAGCTGCCCAGAAGTCAGTGTTGTTTAAGAGATTCTTGGAACTCAAGCAGAATGGTAGGGCAGTCTCTGATTATATTGCTGAGTTCGACACCTTGTCAAAGTATGGACTATCTCTTATTGATACCCCTGAGAAGAAGAATGAGAAGTTCATTACGGGGTTGGATGGATACTTGGGGGAAAGGCTTATCAACCACATCGATGAGACTTTTGAATCGATTGTGGGGAAAGCTTTGAGAGCAGAAAGTCTTTACCCTAGGTCAAAGACCGAGGCTGCATCTGCAGAAGGGCCAAAGCCGCAAGCAGGCGGTGGAGGCAAGAATAACTCTCAGAGTAAGAGGAAGCAGAGCCAAGCTAAGGATGACCAGAAAAAGAGCAAGAAGGATGTTGAGTGCTTCAGCTGTGGTAAGAAGGGCCATTATGCCAAACATTGTCGGGCCAAGACAGCAGATAGGAAGTGCTTCAACTGTGGTCAAGTGGGACATTTCAAGGATAAGTGTTTGCAACCTCTTAAGGAGAAGCAGATTGTGAAAGCATATGCTATTGATGCTGTTCCTTCTTCGTCGAATGCCCCAACTGCGGCGGAGAAAGGAAAGAATGTCGTTATTCAAGGTATGCTTTCTATTTATGATGTACCAGTTCGAGTTTTGTTTGATACTGGGGCTTCCCGTTCCTTCATATCTAGTGACCTGGTAGATAGGTTGGGACTGGAACCCGAGATAGTCGATAAACCATTGGTTGTGACGAACCCGATTGGTGGTTCAACTAGCCTTAGTATGATTTGCCAAAATTTGGTCTTATCGAGTCATGGATGTATGTTTGTTTGTGATTGCTTTGTCTTGGGCTTTACTGGGTATGGCATTATATTGGGAGTCGATTGGCTCCAAAGATACGGGGTGGTGGTAGACTGTGAGGGCTTTTTGGTGACAGTTAGGGCGGATGATAGGCGGAGGGTAGTGTTTGGTAGTCTACCTAGTGATGGGGTAATGGCTAGTTTTGTAAATTCCCTCGACATCCCGCAGGATAAGCTGTCAAATGTGCCCGTGGGTGGCCAGTATCGGGACGTCTTCGAGGAGGTGACCGGGCTTCCACCACACCGAGAGATTGAGTTCCGTATTGATTTAGTGAAAGATACCAGGCCTATAGTGATGCCACTTTGTCGTATGGCACTAAGGGAGCAGCGAGAGCTCGGGGTGCAAGTCAGCAATCTTTTAAAGAAGGGATTTATCAGAAGAAGTGTCTCCGAGTGGGGAGCACCAGTTGTGTTTGCCACTAAGGCAGATGGTTCCCTTCGTTTGTGTGTGGACTATCGCGAGTTGAATAAGGTAACGAGGAAGAATAAGTATCCTCTACCGCGGATATATGACTTGTTTGATCAATTGGAAGGAGCAAGAGTGTTCTCCCAGTTGGACCTCACGACGGGATTTCATCAGCTTCGAGTAGCAGATGAAAGTGTTCCGAAAACGGCATTTAGGACGCCGTTTGGATTCTATGAGTGGTTGGTCATGCCATTTGGGTTTACCAATGCACCAGCATACTTTGTGGATCTTATGAATCGAGTATTCAGAGATCAGTTGAATAAGTTTGTTCTTGTGTTCGTAGACGATATCCTTGTTTACTCAAGGACAGAGGAGGAACACAAGGGACACTTGAGGATAGTGATGGAGGTGTTGAGAAAACACCAATTGAAAGCGAAATTCTCTAAGTGTCACTTTTGGAGAAGGGAAGTGAGATTCTTGGGCCATGTTGTTTCAGAGAATGGTATTGCCGTGGACCCTGCGAAGGTGGCTACGGTAGAGGATTGGCCTACGCCCAAGAATGCAACAGATGTAAGAAGTTTCTTGGGGTTAGCTGGATATTATCGTAAGTTTATCCAGGACTTCTCCAAGATAGCAACACCGTTGACTCAGTTGACTAAGAAGAATCAGGCCTTCGTCTGGGACGGAGTGTGTGAGAATGCATTCAAGAGTCTAAAGGAAAAGTTGACGCGTGCGCCAGTATTAGTCATTCCTAAAGGGAATGAAGAGATGACGGTATACACGGATGCTTGTGGTACCGGACTAGGTGCTGTATTATGCAAGGAGGTAGGGTTATGGCTTATGCTAGTCGGCAGCTAAAGCCGCATGAGAAGAAGTATCCTACCCATGATTTGGAACTAGCAGCGATCGTGTTCGCATTAAAGATGTGGAGACACTATCTCTTGGGAGAAAGATTTGAGTTGTTTACCGATCATAAATCGTTAAAGTATCTCTTCTCTCAGAAAGATCTAAATCTCCGTCAGCAGAGATGGTTAGAGTTCTTGGCTTCGTATGATTTTGATATCGCATATACACCTGGGAAAGGTAATGCGGTAGCCGATGCCTTGAGTAGGAGACATGCCAGTTTAGGGGCAATGTTTCTTGAATGGAAGCAACTGGAGTATATCGCAGGGTTTGATTTCAGACCAATGTGCGACTTGGATCCAGTCATGCTAGCTAGTTTGGTGATCAGACCCACTTTGATAGAGCAGATTGGTTCCAGCCAGAGGGACGATCCTAATCTATTGGAAATCATCTCCAAGTTAGAGATGGACATCGACGGTGAGGAGATGAATTTGTATGGGCTTGATCGAGATGGATGGCTTAGAAAGAATGGAAGACTAGTTGTACCCAACGTGAATGGTTTGAGAGGTGAAGTGCTTAGAGAATGTCATCGCTCAAAATTGACTATACATCCCGGTGGTAATAAGATGTATTGAGACATGAAGCAGACTTACTACTGGGAAGGGATGAAAAGAGACGTTGGGAAGTTTATGTCCAAATGCATGAATTGCCAGCTAGTTAAAGCCGAGCAAAAGAAGCCTAGTGGTTTGTTGCAACCATTAGAAATTCCCGAATGGAAATGGGAGCAAGTCTCGATGGATTTCATCGATGGTTTACTAAGGACTAGATCGGGATATGATAGCATTTGGGTAATTGTGGATCGATTGACTAAGAGTGCAAGATTTATACCGGTCAAATCAACCAGAAGGGCAGCCAAGTTAGCAGAATTGTATATGAAGTGGGTAGTGAGATTTCATGGGGTACCTAAAAGCATTGTGAATGACCGAGACCCATTGTTCACTAGTGGGTTTTGGAAGAGCTTACAAGAGGCTCTAGGGTCAGAATTACATCTCAGTACCGCATATCATCCTCAGACCGACGGTCAGACGGAGAGGGTGAATCGTATATTGGAAGATCTCTTGAGAGCTTGTATATTGGATTTTGGTGGATCATGGGATGACCATTTGCATCTAGTAGAGTTTGCATATAATAATAGCTACCAATCCAGTATCGGTATGGCTCCATATGAAGCTTTGTATGGAAGACCGTGCAACTCACCATCATGTTGGATAGAGACTGGCGAGAAGTTTATGCTTGGACCAGATGTGGTGAGGGAAACTTCAGATAAGATTAAGACCATTCAACAACGAATGAAAGCTGCCCAAGGTAGGCAGAAGAGTTATGCTGATAAAAGGAGAAGAGACTTAAAATTCTCCGTTGGTGACTTGGTGTTTGTCAAGATTTCTCCGTTGAAGAGCGTGATACGATTGGGCAAGAGAGGCAAGTTGGCACCAAGATTTGTTGGCCCATTCCCTGTTCTTGAACTAGTCGGGAATTTGGCATATAGAGTTGACTTACCAGAGAAGATGGCGGGAGTTCACAACGTATTTCAAGTTTCCCAACTAAGGAAGTTCGTTCATGACCCAGATATGACTATTTCACCTGATCAGTTAGAGGACTTCGAAGTAGAACCCGAGGCGGTTGGGAACCGCAAGCCGATTCGTATTATCGAGCACGATACGAAACAACTTTGAAAGAAGGCGGTGAAGCTAGTCAAGGTTCAGTGGGGCGAGAACGAGAATGATTGTACTTGGAAGACTGAGGAGAGCATTAGAAAGACGTATCCAGAACTCTTTGCCTGGTAAGATTTACTTTGTAATTTAGTTATTCCGCATGCTAGGATAGACTTGTTTTGCTTGTTTTGCATGTTTGATTGTTGTTTTATGGTTGATAGGCATGCGGGACCCTTTTGTGTGTTTTGGTTAGGGAATTTCGGGGGTGAAATTTCTTAAGGGGGGAGAATGTAACAACCCGCATTCTACGCACCGAAGGATCGTAGAATATTTATTTCTTTCCCATATTAAGTCGTATGGTCATGTAACTTTGGGAAACAACCATTAGACTCATTTCTCATGTTCATGATTTTTGTCGATTTTTAAATGACCGTTTTGCCCCTAGCTGATCTTGTTTTGGCCATAACTTTTGATTGGAAAGGAATTTTGACCTGAAACCACTTCCATTACATCCGTTTGATGGTTTACCTTTCCGTAGAGTGGTCACATGTGAAAAACGGACTTACCGTTTGGGAGATATGGCTGAAATAAGGTTTGGAAGGTGAAAAATGCTTAACCGGGCCAAATAAGGTGATTAGTGAATGGGCCCATAACCCATTTCGGGATTAGGGTTATGTGGAGGATGAAAAGGGGTAAAGAATCATTCCATTTCAGTTTTCTAGCCTCCACTTATCTCCAAGAAACCCTAAAAATGGCCTCAAACCTCTAAATCACCTCCAAATCATCACCTAATCAAGGATTAAGCTTAGCAACATCGAATCAAGGAAGATCTACACCAACTCGACATTGGAGCTGCTGTTTAGCATTGGGATTCACATCAAATCAGAGAGTTATTTCAGATCTTAGTTTATTTGTGGCTAAGGTGAGTGATTTGCATAGTTCCTCACTAATCATGGCTAATTAAGGGTAATTAGTGTTAATTAGCGAATTAAACATGATAAAATTCTGGAAAAATATTTATAAAATCCGAAATGATGTTTTAGACCTCTGATATGAATTTGGGTTAATTTGGTTAAGTTTTGCTAATCATATCATTAGTTCCACCTAAACATGCTTAAGGGGAAATATGGGGTTTTGGCTAGGTTTGATCCATTTTAACCTATCATTTTGTTGTTTTGATGTTTGTAGTTGATTATACATGTTGCTATGACTGTATGGTATGCTTTGTGATTGATTGGAATAGTCAGAATGGTCGAAAACGTCGTCGAATGGCGTAAAACACCCACTGGAAATGTTTCAGGAAATAGTGCAGGCTTTCAGATCGGATCGGAGAAATGGGCTCGGATCGGATAAGTGAACTGGGCAAGGGATACGATCGGATCGGAACTTAGCACTTGAGAAACCTGGCAAAAAGGAAGGCCATGCTAATTGAACTGGGATCAGATCGGCTAAAGGAGGGGGATCGGATCGGAGTAAATGAAGGACGAGGGAGCTGATCGGAGCGGGAGCACGAACTGGATGGGAGATGACAACCCGACCCGACCCGATGTGGGACACCCGACCCGAACCGATGCAACGCTGTGAATCCGAACCGAACCGTTACCAGAGGAGTACCACGAACCAAACCAATTCAAAGTAGAGGACCCGACCCGAACCGATGGCTAGAAGGGAAACCCGACCCGACCCAGCATTGACCAATAACCCGAGACGCAAAGGTAGTCCAATATGGGAAGTTAGAGCTCAGGATCCAGTTGGGAACCGATGATTTCACTTCATGATTGGGCGTTGCTGCGGGACGTGTGCTAAGGAGTTGTCGACGTTCATAACTTCGATTCACCATTGAAAATGAATGAGGGGCTACTTATCAGTGCAGTAGAGTCACTATGACTCGAGGGGCAAGGTGATGGTAGCAAGACTACGTTATCAGTGCAGTAGAGTCATTACGACTCGAGGGGCAAAGTGATGCGTAGTAAGACTATGAGCCAGCGCAGATGGGGTGAATAACTCCATGGGGCAAGTGGACATAGTAAAGGATTGGTAAGGCTATGAGCCAGCGCAGATGGGGTGAATAACTCCATGGGGCAAGTGGACATAGTGAAGGATTGGTGGCTACGTTATCAGTGCAGTGAAGCCATTTATGGCTTCATGGGGCAAAGTGATCGTAGCAAGGTATGTTGGGTGATCGAAGTGGTGAATATCGTATACTTTACGCACTGAGTGAGAGATGTGAGGATGGTTGTTATGTTTGATTATTTGCCATCACTATGACATGCACACCCCCACCCTCGTTATCCTTACACCATTTGAATTGGCACCTTAGAGTGTTGTACAGTATGTAGTGCTAACTCTTTGGTTGCAGGTCCAGGTTCAGTTATGTTTTAGTCTACCTGTTATTGTTCTGTTTAGATGCTTATCGCTCATACCAGGCTTTATGTCTGACCCAGAGTTTTATGTCTCCTCTTATTACTCTGGGTGCTCACACGAGCAGACTAGAGACGGGTTAGCTGGTGATGCGCGAGTAGCTGATTCAGGGGCGAGCAGGAGGCTTCCACGTATGATATATAGATATTCTCCCTGTGTCGTTGGTGGTCGCTACTTGGGCATTAGTAGTGTACTTCATTTATCTTGCTTTTTTTTTGAGACAGTTTGAAAAGTTGTAATAATGTTAACGTTGGATCATAAGCTGTACTTAGATTTTCCGCTGCTATGTTAGTTTGTTTTCAGCTTATGCACTGTCTCACCTGTTTTATGTCAAATATGTTGTTATTATATTTTGATCCATGCGCTGTGAGACATTTTACAGGTTCCTTGTTAGTTCATTTCCTTCTTCCTTTCTCCTAACGACCGTCTCGTGCTAACTGGGCATGTGTACAGCGCACATTTGGAGTAAATGTCGGTTGGTGCGGGGCGTGCCGTCACAAAACCCTATTCCCCGGCTTTCTTGCATTGTGTGATAGGACCTGAGTCTTATAATAGCCTTATTTTTCCAAAAAGCATTGCGCTGTTTTGTTATATGCACTGGTATTTTTGGGAGGAAACTCGTTCCGTGTTATACGGCGTGGTCTCTTGATATATCTGATTTTAAGTAAAGTTTTAAATAACTGTTTTAGTTCTCACACCAGTCCCATGACTGACCTGGAGTTTATTGTTTTAACTTAAACTCTGAGTGCCCTTATTTTGACACGGGCAGCTAGTAGTTTTGGTTTTGCAGATTTATATTCACAGAATCATGGTTTACAGCTGGAACGATATCCGGAAAGCTTTGTATCCGTGTATCTTCTTTAGTTGCATTTTGTATTATTTTCCGCTGCTATGTAATGTATTGTAATCTCTGATATTTTTCTGTTGTGTAATATTCATTTATGCTCTGTATATTCTTGTATTCTGATGAAATTGTTGTAATAAGCAATGAAATGTTCTTCTGTCTGCGTTCTGATGTGGCTTGCTCTCAACTCAATCCGTGATTTCCCGCAAGGGGGATTTCAGGTCGTTTCATTTTCTTTTCCCTATTTTTAGTTTGGGTTCATACTAAGATAAGAAAGTAGCATGTCTTGTCTTGTTTCGTCTCTTCCGTTTGTGAATGCTATCGGTTCTAGTGAATATTTTTTATCATCGAATCTTGGATAGAGTTCAAAGTTTACCCTGGTTTTTGTTTAATAATTATTACTTACAACTGTATGAACCTGTCCTTGACCACTCTGCTGAATTTGTTTTCCAATTGAGTTTTTCATTTTACTGATTCTAGCAAGAATCTCGCAACATTTAAGTAATGAGTTTTTTATGTATCTTCTTGTAGAAGCACATCATTTTTACTGTCCTGAGCATGCATAGACAACTTATAATAAGAAAAGTTTAGAAGAATATACAAAGCAATTGTATAATTAAAAAAGGACCACTATTAAAATCATGCTTAATTTATAAAAGAAATAAAAACATGTGCTTAAATATTAAAAATGGACAACATGGTACAAAAGTAAGCTACCATCTTCATAATATTATATTTCATGCCTGGACTATGCCTATTATTTTATACGAAGCAGAAAAATATTTTACAAAATAAAAAGAGTTAAAGCATTTGGTATATTGGATATCTTGTTGTGCAGTAACGATAAAAGCTGTGAGCTTTAGGTTGTGCTACAGATTCAGTTTTGTTATTTTAGAAATTATGCCTCTTTTATTGTATCAGAATTGTGAAATGTGTCCATTTTAGCAGTTATTCATGTCCTTTTTACTGTTCTATTATAGTTAATATTCAAAAAGGCCTTCACTTTTCACATTGCGTACATAGAACATGTAATAGTGTGCAATCAATTGTTATTATGCGATCTTTATTATTTACTGTAACATAGTAATACCTTCTAATCAAATGATAAAGTTTCCAATCTACATGAGGGATAAAATTAAGTCACAAATATGAATCATTATGTGTGTATAAAAATTGTTTTTCTTTGATTATGTGTTTAATAAACTTCCTTAGAATTTTTGCTTAATAACAATGACAGGAAACCGTTGTTGGTGGTGAGTAATAATTTGAGTCACGGTTCGAAGTTTTAATTATATGGTTTAGTTTTATAAGAAATATTGCAACTTTATAATGCTATGTATTTACTAAACTAATTACCGATATGATTCACTTAGTATTTATATTTTGCCTTTTAGTTTTTTCTTTCACAGGGTATTTGTTAGCATAGTGTGTAATCTATAAATAAAATCATGAGTTTGAATTTTGATAACAAGTTCCTGGAGTTAAAATGTATTCTAATCAATCTCAGTACCTACTTGTTATCACTACTTATATACGATTCAAAAGCACATACATACATATATACATATACATATACATATCCCTTTTATATGTATGCAGCTTGTAGATTATGTATGATACTATTCAGATATTTAAGATTATGCTATTCAGAAGCTTGTCAACTTTTAATATATGATTTTGAAATGAGGGCTATTATTTCATTTATATTGTGTGCCAATACAAAGAAGAAACTGCGAGCCCCCTAAAGTATTAGCAAGATCTGTGTCAATTTGCAGTTACTTCGCACCTAAATTATGATTGTTTTTTAAACCCTTATTACATGTGTAAACTGCCTAACAGTGATCATGAATATGTTAACTTAAATGTTTAATACACATTTTTATGTTAAAATATTCATATTTGTGGTTGTATTGCAAAACAATCCAATGGGTACTGTTAAGGCCTCCAAAAAGAAGAACTTTTTAGTACAAAGCTGCTTATCATGTTTAGGTAAAAAATACTATCCATAACATCTTAGTTCTTTTGGGTAATGAAATGTTAGTTTAACATTAAAAAAAATAAAATTAAGTTAAATAAACTCTAATGCAACTTGATGAACCCAAGACTCTTTCCAACAATAAAAATTTAATCCACTTAAATTGAAACCACAAAAAATAATTAAAAGTTGTGCATGCATGTTTGACTTTGTTGTAAGCTGATACATGGTGGATAACCACTTAGCGGTGTACATCACAAGCATATACTGGTATTCAACCTCTGTTATAAGTTTTTATGGTGCCTACATACGTTCACCCATAAACATACACGTACATAGATATTATCATCTTCTGTAGTGTCTCTTCTTTTAGGAAGTCTGCTTCAAAAGGAACCCGATCCAGTCACAAACAAAGCAGAATATCAATGGTTTGCTTTCGGTGCTATTTTCTTTGCTGGGTCACACAAGCAGCTCTTGTAGAGATGGTATTTCTCACAAGTTCCAAGAAATTATTATAAAAATTATTTAGAGGTTATAAAAATTTATTATGGTTTATAAAAATCAATTAAGTTGACTAAATTTTATAAGCTTTAAATAGGTTTTAAAAAATAAATAAGTTTGTAAAAATTAAGTAAGAAGTTAACTAATTGTTATAAAAGTTATGTAATTATTTAACTAAATTGACAAAGTTTGTAAAATTTTACCAAGCTTCATAATCTTTCTTGTCACACATCTACATCACTGATAGACCATGGATTCATAGTGTCTTTATTAGTAGTTGAGAATATGTTTACGAAATGGATCATGGTTTGGTAATAGGTTGCATTGTTGCCAGTTTAAGAACTGCTATGCTTTTTTCAACAAATTACTATATTTTAGTGCTTTGAATGGCTTTTAACTAAATGAACAACTGTAGTTGGAGATCGAACTGCTAATATATTTGAATATGACTTCTCAATTTCCCTATTGAGCAGCTTTAATGTACCTGAGGTTAAACTAATTATATATGTATATGTAATTCAAAATTATGAGGCTCATTTGTATCTGGACTCAGTGATAACCTTGGTCGCATTGGATTACCAAATAAGAGAGGGATCAAGGTCTGGCCTGGGGATACATATGATCTCTTTGTCATTGGATACACGCAGGTGAATGTTGCGGTAGAAGTAATTTGTAACCTTGTAGATCCAGCAGCAAATTTATTATTTGGAGCGATTATGGATATATTAATTGTCAGGTAAGTTTTAGAATGATGACAACATATTGTTTGCCAGACTATATTAGTGAGTACGGCCGTCAATTTCTAACACGACCCGAAACATGACTCGTAACCCGCACGAAAAAAACTCGACCCGACCCAGCCCGTTTATAAACGGGTCAATTTCGGGTCAACCCGCTCTGACCCATTTAATAAACGGGTTGACCCGATCCGACCCATGAACCCGTTTCTAACCAGTCATGACCCGTTTAATATAAAACATATTTTTATTACTCTACAATCTACAAAACATAGGCCCAACCCAATTCACTACTCATTTGCCGCTTTACCCTAATTACCAATTACCAAGCCGCCACTCATTCAGTTATTCTAATTTCTGCAGTTCTACCTCTTCAGTAATTCACGTTTTCATGTTTATTCATACATCAACAACTTTTACATTTTTATTCCCATCTTAGTTTGCAACAAGTGAATGGCGACAACATCCTTCTTTTATGTTTTCATCTTTCTATACAAACATTTTTCTAAACGGGTTACACGAATCAAACTCGAAACCGGCACGATTATAAATGGGTCAACCCGAACTGACCCGTTTAATAAATCGACCCGAACTCAACCCAAACCCGACTTGATCCGACCCGAATCCGACCCAACCGGACCCATCGACAGCCCTAGTAAGTATTCATGATCTGAACAAAATAATATCGGGAAAAAAGAGGTGAAATGATGTGGTTGTTATCCAGCATATCCTAACTGTTATATTCAGTGGTCAGCTGAGCTTGTAGTGGCTAGTTAGCATATGGTGGTTAGTTGTCCAAGTTATTTCGAGAAATTCTAAAGAGAACATATTTAGGTTTTGTTTTTAGTGATAGTAAAGATTGCAATATGGTTATATTACTGCGATTCAAATTATGTTGTACTTAGAGATACAATAACATCAACTTTTAGTGTGTATTTAGTTTCAGTGACGCTACTGTTAATTAGGGAGCAAGGTTACAAACCGTGATTGCATTGTTTACCAAAGAAGCTAAGTAGATAGTTGGAGGCTACAAAGCTAATTAAACACTGTTTTTAAAGTGGTTATTGCACGGCTTAGTTAATTAGACGCACTTTTTGAAGTGGTTATTGCATGACTTAGTTTTTAAACATGATATAGTATATGAGCAAACATATTTACAAATGTGTTGACTATTGCAATGTTCCAACTCGATTTACTCAATGAGCTACTAAATTCCACATGTTGTAATCTTTCTTGAAAGGCTTTTATACTCATGCTTTCTGTCCATGCCCATGTATGAGACATGTGATGATCAAGGTTCAGGATTTCGGACTTCTTGAAGGTAAAGTTCTTCATTTTATATATTATATATTATAGAAATTATTTAGAAAAATTACATAACATGAAGTATGTTTTTACTTCTTGGTGATTCAAAGAAGAAAAAATAATGCAACTAATGCCTTAGCGCACATCAATGTTTATTGTTTGTTATGGCATGATATTTTGGTTGAGAATGGACACAAAATAATGATAGTCATTCCATGTGAATACTCCTACATAAAAAGGAACATACCTAGTATTTGTAAGAACAGTGAGCAATACATACAATTTATCCATGTTGTACATCTGTTGCATTTAGATGAATAAAGCAAATTTAATTTTTAATAAAGTGTTTTGAAACATATTTCAATAGGTCATATTTAAATGGGCCAGTAAATAGCAACATTCTGTTTGGTCTAATATAGACTATAGTAACACAACAGCTTATCTCACAATATTGAGTGCAGAATTTGTAGCTAACTCTGGTGTGTGAAGCTGGAGTTGAAATATCTTCTGATACTGCTGCATGGACTATTCACAAACGTCAACTAATTATAGTGTAGTTAATATCCAAACACACCTTCCTAAGGATTGACTATTTAGCCTATAATGAATCCAATAATCATAGTGCCAAGAAGAGAAGGAAGTTCAAAAATAGTTATTAGTATTATAGATCAATCTAGCATGCCATCTCTTCCGCCTATGTTGAATAACCCTACTGAAGAATGTGAAAATTCCCAGCTGAGTGGAGTTTTTATGATTATTTATCATATGTTAGGATCTCGGTGGTATTATTTCTAGATTTTGAGCATTGAAAGTATTGTAATGCAGTTTGAACTGCTTATATTTGGAGATGAAGAAATGGTGTGTGGAAACTTCCACTACGGAACTATTTGGTAATCTCAGAATTAACTCATGCCATGTAAAGTTCTTTATGTTTATGTGTTGTGTGCATGCATGTTTTACAGGCGAGAGTAATTCAACATTTACTCATGTCCTTATGAAATTTTCTATTTATCTTTGTTTAATCCTTGCAGTTTTCGATAGATGACACTCCGTTGACATGTGAACAACTGGCCAAATCAAAAATTAGAATTTGGTGGCCACTGGACAAAGTGTATGTTATATTTTATTTCTATATTATTAGTTTTATTACCTTACTATGGTACTATGTTGCAAGCATCTGCTCTTTGTCAGCCAACACTTGTTGATCGATTGAATATTATAAAAAACTAACATTTCCATAATATTATAAAAAACCAAAAATTACTGAACAGAAGTGAGAATTACATTGTACAGGATAAACCCTCTCATTTTGAAATGAGCAGTTCACATATGCTTATGTTGCTTCAGCTTGATCAACTAAAAATTTGGATCTGGTCCACTGCACCTGCGGTGGTGCACTACACCCTTGCAATAGTACAAATGCACTTGCAGTGGTGCTGTTGCACTCAGGGACGGAACTAGGGGGCAAGTGGGGGCGGCGGCCCCTCCGATTTTAAAATTATAATTTTTTTTTAACTCTCTTGATACAAAGATAACCATTTTTAAGGCATTTTTATTAGTATTTATGCAATATTTTTGTCTAAAACTTAACAATATGAAACATTATAGGTTGAAATTATGATAAATTCAGGGTAAACTGGTATAATTTTTTTTGACCCCTCCCCCCCTTTGAATCTGCCCCCCGCTGAGCGGATTCCTGGTTCCGTCCCTGGTTGCACCCCTGCAGTAGTGCAACTGCACTTGAAGTAGTTGTGCTGCACCCCTGCAGTGGTGTTGCTGCACTTCTAGTGGTGCAGCAACATCGCTAGGTGCTTTCTGTTGAAATGTGATTCAATACTTTCATATGATGAAGTGGCTGAAGAAAATAATGAAGTACTGCTGAAAATAATGTTGCATGGAGCTGTTTGCATGGGTAAAATAATCTGGTGTTTATTATATATATTATATAGTTATCTAAGCTAATCGTCATGTCCATTGATTGGTCAAAGTGTGTGGCATTTATTAAGTGTCTAGAAATGTCTGCATGCTATTTATATATGAGTCTTATCAATGTAAGGGGTGAGAAGCCTTTTGAAGTAATTTATATAAAAAAAAAATCTCCTGCTGCAATCTTTCTCTCTCTATTTCTTGTATACTTGGCAACATTTTTGGTATCAGAGCCAGTTCACAATGCAGAACAACGAATCCGGAAACAGTAGCTCTCTTCAATTGCCAATCTTCAAAGGCATAAATTATCATTTTTGGAGTTTAAAAATGAAAACATTGTTTAAGTCTCAAGAATTACGGAAATTGGTTGAAGATGGCTTTGAAGATACACAACCGGCAGAGCCAGATCAACGATTAAGAGAAAAGAGAAAGAAGGATTCTAAGGCCTTGTATATGATTCAACAAGCCTTGGATGACGAGATATTTCCAAGGATTGCCTCTGCAACCACATCAAAGATGGCTTGGGATATTCTAAAGTAGTAATATTTTGGAGACAAGAAAGTAATCACTGTGAGACTACAATCATTGAGAAGGGAGTTTAAAACAGCCCTCATGAACGAAAAAGAATCTATTCAAGACTATTTGTCACGAGTATCTGGTGTGGTGCAACAGATGAGGTCATATGGAGAGACTATGACCAACGAGCATGTAGTTGCAAAGGTCTTAAGAGGTCTCACAAGCAAGTTCGATCATGTGGTGGCTGCCTTAGAAGAATCGAAGGATATGAAAGAATATACATTTGATGAGCTAATGGGATCTTTACAAGCACATGAAGAAAGGCTGAATAGATCTTGTGAAACAAAAGAAGAGAAGGCATTCATGGGAAGATATGACTCTAGCAAAGGAAGATCTGAACACCAAAGCAGTAGAGGAAGAGGTCGAGGAAACTTTAGAGGAAGAGGTCGTGGAAGAATAGCCCAGACAAGTGCAGGGAGAGAACGTAATGGTCAGCAAAGGAGCTTGGTTAAGTGCCACTATTGCAAGAAACCTGGACATAAAGAAGCAAAATGTTGGAAGAAAGAGAAGGATCAAGGTCAGGGTGAACAAAGAAATGAACAAAGATCAAACTTTGTTGAGCAAGAAGATAGACTATTTTTGGCTTAACTTGTGCAACAAGACAAAACCAAGCCACCAAGTTCAACAAGTAAAGATATGAGTCAACTATGGTATGTAGACAGTGGTTGTTCTAATCATATGTCAGGTGCAAAGAATATGTTTAAGCAACTTGATTTGTCTAAAAAAGACGAATTAATAATTTTTTCATTAACAACAACTTTGCAAGGAGTGAGAATGAACCTACCTTGTATGTAAAGAGACAAGGTGAGCAAGAGTTTATTGTGGTATGCTTGTATGTTGATGATATTATCTATTTCAGCTCCTCACAAAGACTTCTAGATGAGTTCAAACAAGCAATGACACAGGAGTTCGAAATGATTGATTTGGGTCTGCTACAATACTTTCTTGGATTGGAAGTAAAGCAAAGAAAAGTGGTGTTTTTATATGTCAAATGAAGTATGCTGAAGACCCGCTAAAGAAGTTTCACATTGAAAAGGAGGATGTAACTATCACTCCAATGAATACAAATGAGAAGTTGCAGAGAGATGATGGAACAGGAAAGGCTATTCAGAAGTCTAGTTGGTGGTTTAAATTATCTTACTCATACTAGGCCAGATATTTCATACTGTGTAAGTATGGTGTCAAGATATATGCATAGTCCAACCAAGCAACAATTCGGTGCAGCCAAAAGAATTCTGAAATACGTCTCTGGAACGGTGGAATTTGGTATGAAAAATCTGAGACATTTAAGCTAGTTTGTTATACTGATAGTGACTAGGCTGGTTGCACTGACGATAGAAAGAGCACATCGGGTTCAGTGTTCAAACATGGTTCAGGAGCTGTCACTTGGAGCTCAAAGAAGCAGGATACGGTTGCATTATCATCATCAGAGGCTGAGTGTATTGCAGCTGGTGCAGCTGCAAGACAAGCTAGTTGGCTAAGGAAATTGCTTGTTGATCTATGCAGCCAGCAAGGTGAGGCTACTGAGATTTAGTGTGATAACAAATTAGCTATAGCCATGACTAAGAATCCAGCATTCCATGCAAGAACAAAGCACATAGAAGTGCAGCATCATTACATCAGGCAGCTTGTAGATAAAGGAAAAATAGTGTTAAAGTTTTGTGGAACAAATGAGCAAAATGCATATCTTTTTACCAAGGCACTGAGTCATGCTAAGCACAAATTCTTCATGGAAAGAATAGGAATGCGCAAGTTTGAATCAAGGGGAGGTGTTGAAATGTGATTCAATACTTTCGTATGATGAAGTGGCTGAAGAAAATAATGTAGTACTACTGAAAATAATGTTCCATAGGGCTGTTTGCATGGGTAAAATAATCTGGTGTTTATTATATATATTATATAGTTATCTAAGCTAATCGTCATGTCCATTGATTGGTTAAAGTGTGTGTCATTTATTAAGTGTCTAGAAATGTCTGCATGCTATTTATATATGAGTCTTATCAATGTAAGGGGTGAGCAGCCTTTTGAAGTAATTTATATAAAAAATATTCTCCTGCTGCAATCTTTCTCTCTTTATTTCTTGTATACTTGGCAACACATTCACACCAAAGCAGAGGTGCAATGCACCATTAGTGGTGCATTCACATTATAGCAAGGGTGCACCACTTCTCAATTTTATTTATGTCAACATTGATGTCTACCCCCATCAACAAGAAGGGTACTTTTAATGTTAGGAGTAGTGGAAAAGAATTACAGCTACAATATCTGAATGAAAAGCAGCCTGAAACATTGATGTTGGAAAATTACCAACACAAGCAGGACAATTAAATTCATTTAACTGTTTGGATTTCTTTATATTGTTAGTTCTCCCAAGACATTAAATGATGTCTAGAAAATCATGTGTGAGATCGCTTAATTGGAGAAAACTAAAAAGTTTAACATTTCCTGTATGCTAAGGTTGTTAGAATTATTCAAACTCTCACATGCGATAAAAAAGCTTGGTAGGTGAGAAAAATATTGTTGGCTATACATGTGAAAAAGAAGCAACCACCCACTACATGATTACGTAAGGGATGACAAATATATATGTATATGTATTGAAGACTATAAATATGGCTGGTTTGTTGTGTATTGATATCAAGTAAGCAAACAAAAGAGAAGTTGAAAGAGAGAGAGCTGAAGCTCTAGAGTGATAGAGAGAAAAAGATTGTAACTTATTTGTGAGCAAAGCAAATATTAGTTTTTGTACTTGTGTGAAATAAAAGAGAGAGTTTGTGTGTTCGATTTATATAAAACACTAGTATTTGCAATAATATTCGTACACGTTTCCAACAAGTGGTATTAGAGCGAAGGTTTCATTCGTGGAAAATGGCGAATATGATAAAGTAACAAATCCCAAAGGTTGACGACTATAAATTATGGGAACTGCAGTATCCAAACGAAGGTGTTACTCGGTTCTTACGATACTTGGGATATTGTCGAAAAAGGGTACATCGAACCCGTAAATGCAACTGCTGAAGCACGGTTATCCAATGACAAGAAGATGGCGTTGAAAGAATCCAAAAAAAAAAGCTTTGTTTATGATTTTTCAATGGGTTGACGATTCGACCTTCAAAAAAATCTCGGAAGCAAAAACATCAAAAGACGAGTGGGAAATTCTACAGAAATCATGCCAAGGAGCTGAGAAAGTAAAAAAAGGTGCGGCTCCAAGTACTACGTGGCAAGTTCGAAAATATAAAAATGAAAAGTTCGAAAAGCATCGATGAATATGTTACGCGTTTAAAAACGATGACAAATGAAATGAAAAGAAACGGCGAAAATCTCGATGATTTTCAGGTGATGGAAAAGCTTCTACGTTCGTTAACAAGAAAATTTGATTATGTTGTTACATCAATCAAAAAGTCAAAAGATTTGTCCACAATTTCGATTGATGAGCTTGTTGGTTCGTTTCAAGCACATGAGCAACGGATGAACCAGTATGATGATACATGTCATTTAGAGAAGGCTTTGCAAAGTAAGGTGCCCGTAGATGACAGTTCAAACAGTAGCAGTTATGTGGAAGAGGTGGCTACCGAGGTGGACGTGGACGTGGAAGACAACCTTTTAACAGAGGTCAGAATAACGAAGGCTATCAGCAATCTGGGCACGGAATAAATTTCAGAGGCCGAGGAAGAGGCATATTTCAACAACGAGGTGACATGTCTCATTTACAATGTTATAGTTGAAATAAATATGGTCACTTCAGTTACGAGTGTAGATGTCCAAATATGGAAGAAAGAAGTCATTTTCAGCAGCAAAAGAAGACAAAAAAGTAGGAGCTTCTATGTTTCTCACATACAAAGGAGATGACGAAGGAAAGAAAAATACGTGGTATCTTGACTCAGGCGTCAGCAATCACATGTGCAGACACAAGGAATTATTTATAGAGATAGACGATAACATCAATGGAGAAGTTACTATTGGTGACTCATCAAAAATCCCGATCAAAGGTAGAGGTATCATCATGGTTGTGTTAAAGAACGGTGATAAGAAGTATATAAATGATGTTTATTATATACCTGCTTTGAAAAGTAATATTATCCGTCCTGGTCAATTAGTAGAGAAAGGATATAGTATACAGATGCAAGACAATTCTCTCATTATCAGAAATCAAGTTCAAAAGTTGATTGCCAATGTGAAAATGTCAAAGAATCATCCATTCACACTTGATATGCAGATGAAATTGCAAAATGCTTGAAGTCAGTCATTAAAAATGATTCATAGTTATGGCATCTGAGATTTGGTCATCTTGGATTTACTAGCTTGAAATTATTGTCAAAGACAGATGGTGGATGGTTTGCTAGAAATCAACAAACCAAATCAACTATGTGATGCTTGCATCAGAGGAAAGCAACACAGACAAAGTTTTCCTGTTGGAAAATCATGGAATGCTAGGAAACCACTAGAGATTGTTCACACTGACATGGCTGGTCCATTTGATATTACTTCACTTAGAGGGAACAGGTATTAGCTAACATTTATTGATGATTTTAGCAGAAAACGTTGGGTATGTATTATGAAAGAAAAAGCAGAGGCTGTTGATAATTCAAGGAGTTCAAAGCAATGCCAGAAAAGCAAAGTGGAAATTATGTGAAGATACGCAGGTCAGACAGTGGAGGCGAGTATACTTCAAACTTGTTCAAACGATTTTGCAGACGCATGGAATCAATCACCAGTTGATAGTAGCATATACTCCACAACAAAATGGCATTGCTGAAAGAAAGAATCACACTATTCTCGACATGGCGAGAAGTATGGCAAAGGGAAAGTGCATGCCAAGAAGTTTTTGGGCTGAAGCTGTATTATGCGCTGTTTATTTATTGAATCGTTGTCCAACAAAAAGTATTCAAAAGAGAACTCCAAATGAAGCATGGAGTGGTAGTAAACCATCAATTGGACATCTCCGAATTTTCGGATGTGTTGCATATGCACATGTTCCCGATCAGAAAAGAAAAAAGTTGGATGACAAAGGAGAGAAATGTATTTTTACTAGATATGATAAAAGAAGCAAGGCCTGCAGACTTTATAATCCACTCACAAAAAAATTAATCATTTCTCGAGATGTTGAATTTGAAGAATTAGATAACTGGAGATGGAGCGCGATAGAAAGAAAAGTTGCAGGTCTATTCTTTAATGATGATGATAATGACAATGATGAAGCTGATATAGACGGTGATGGAAATGATGATCAGACTCTTCCAGAAAGCCCTAATCAACAAACTCCTGCTTTGATGCTATCAAGTTCAAGAAGCAGCAATAGTTCAGAGGAAGTATCAAGAAGAATGCAAAGTCTGGATATTATCTATGAGTCAACAAGTCTGGTACAAACAACCTTTGATTATTCATTATTTTGTTTAATGGCTGAATGTGATCCAGTGACATTTGAGGAAGACAGTGAAGAAAGCAAATGGAACAAAGCCATGAATGAAGAAATTGGTGCAATAAAGAAGAATGACACTTGGGAGCTCACATATCTTCCAGAAGGACATAAAGCAATTGGTGTCAAATAGGTCTACAAGACAAAGAATAATCATGATGGAGAAGTGGAAAAGTACAAGGCAAGGCTAGTGGGTAAAGGCTACAAACAGAGATACAGAATTGATTATGATGAGGTATTTGCTACAGTTGCAAGAGTTTATACCATAAGACTTCTAATAGCACTTGCATCACAGAATCAGTGGAAGATTTATCAGATGGATGTAAAGTCAGCATTCTTGAATGGCTATCTCAAGAAGTCAACATTGAGCAACCTCCTTGATATGTTCAGAAAGGCCAGGAAAACAAAGTCTACAAACTGAAGAAAGCTTTATATGGTTTGTGTAAAGACCTGGCTTTTTGACCGCCTCAAGTCGGCAATTGAACCAACTCAAACCGTTCAAAGGACAAATTGTTATTGCTTGTGAAGTTGAAATACAAATCATCATGGAATCACAGACACCGAATATATCATAGCGGAAGTAAAATTTATGCAAAATCTTTAAATTTACGTAATATCAGAGTACAAAAAAATATAGGTACAGCGGAAGAACGAATATAGAGTCATACTAATATTTGGAAATAAATGGGGATGGTCACTGCTTCATGTGGCATAGTAGATGGATGTTGGATCTCCAACGAACCTCAAGCTCTAATGGATATATCTTCAACTGAAATACTCGGTATGACCCGGGCATTTTGCAAGGAATAAAACAAACAAAGTACTCGAGTCAGGACTAACAGTCTCATATAAGTGAGTTAACTCAAATGAAGTGTTCACTGAAATGTACAATAACATAAAGGATGTTTGGGATTTCCATCCTCTAAGGATCCATGAAACTAATACATATATAATAGTATGCTATTATAATATTGTTTATTCAGTAAAGTAAATATAATGAAAATAGCGTAAGAGGGATTACCATATTACCCTTATGCAGTTTATAAGTACCGTAAATTCACCGCACTGGTGTTATTAGAGGGCATTCCATAGAAAGCAACACTAAATCAAAATCGTATTGGGCTCGTATAAGATAAATATGACAAGGCAATTGAGGCAATACCCAGGTTAGGATTCTACCAGCTGCACTCCCGGACCGGTGGTAACACATAGCAGCAACAACCGCCCACCTAGGAACACACTCCCAAATCAAAAGGGTGCCCCAAATCAATCACATAGTAATAGAGTTGATATCGAAGAAGCGTGCCCGTGAGGTGCGACCTCAATTAGTCACGGTATAGCTCCTGTTTTAGTCATTTTAATTATGACCCGAAGGTGAAGGCCATTTCGTTATCATTCGTCTTCTTCGTTCCAGTAGTCGTCTCCAAGTCATCCTGCTGTCGTTTCGGATACTCCATTACGTACACAGTTGTTAAAGTGGTATCGACATTGACATAGAGTATGCCACGTACCGACTCCGGTCTCTTTAACAACCGAACGCTTACATTTTTCACACCGTGGCTACAAGATTTGAAATCATATTTTCAAGTATCGCAAATTGATTCATTTCAAGTATCGCCTCAAAATCCATTACCCAAAACATTTATCATTGGTTCGATCGAGATTATAAACCAATATTCGTCCTTGGTTAGACTGGATTGAACATAGATTTTTTTCAAAATAAGATGAAATAAAATAAATATATTTGGAAAAGTTTAGTTTTGAAAATAGTATATATATATATATATTAAATTTAAAATATTGTATAAGCATATATATTTTTGGAAAACCATAACAAAATTCATATGGTTAAATTAATCAAATCATTTTATAAAAGAATATTTATAAAATCAAGTAATGTGGAAAATTTATTCCATGAAATTGTAATTCTATTCAAATAATATTACACCAATCCAAATGCATAATTCACAATTTCTTTTCCCATCAAGATTTCACATTTAAATCAGATTCCCTTTTATTTGGTTCGATATCAATAATCATGGTTAGAACGATTTCCAAACCAATGTTTACCTTGGGTTTCACATATCCATTTCATATAATAAATATCCAAACCACTTTTACGTTAGCTATAATCAAAACGTGATTTGTTAAATTCTAGCTCATTGACAAAATTCGTATTTACCACGACTTAAATAAGCATATTACTTTATACTTGAACTTAAACTCTTGTCATTTCAGCAAAATCCTTCTTACATTTGCATGACAAAATTTCCATTTGACAAATCATATATTAAAATAAGTTTTGAAAATATTTATCAAGTCTTTCTTTACATTAAATCATTCAATTCAAAAGTCGTCATATTTTTTAAATTCACTAAATGAACATAAAGTAATAAAGAATTTATTTAAATAAATGAAACTTAAATGTTAACTTGCAAAATCACTCCAAAACTTATTTTCATACAAGTGGATTTTTGTAAAATTTCAAGTAAATATTTAAACAAAATTTCTTTAACTTTTCTTTACGCTATATATAAAAATTCCATTTAAAATCTCTACTTATATAAAATAGTGGAAAATTTATTTAACAAATCGTATATCAAAATAAGTTTCTAAACATTTAACAAGTCTTTGAAACTCTTTTTATTGAATCCCAAATTTAGATTTCATGTTGTTAAATTTATTATATAAAAACAAAGTGTACGTAAATTTTGTTTAAAATAAATTTAAATTCAAATGTTAACTGGTATGATTACTTCTTTTAAAACTTATTAACATAGGAATTGAAGTTCTTATAAAAATTCAAGTACAATTTGAACAAAATTTCCATTGAACATTTTTCGCTGTACGGAAAATTTCATTAAAATTTCACTTTGCAAAATCAATATAATAATTTAAAACAATTTCTTTTTATTGATCACGGTGTCCGTATAAAATTTTCTACCCTATGGTCAAGTGATATGGGTATTTATCATTTCAGTCCGTTCTTTAAAATATTCGAATCCCATGTATTTATCATTTCAATCCGCATCCCAAATCGATTCCAACACATAAGTGTTCGAGTATGTATCATTTCAACACATAATGGTTTTCTAATCAAAAGGGAACTTGCATGGTAAGAAAATAAACATAGCTTGTCAAGCATACATCCATATGTGTCATATGATATAACCGTGTGTGTCGCACGTGCACAACCACAAAGCAAACAAATCTAGAGCACCCTAACATTCCATTCAATATTTTAAGTGTCTAATTCACATAATAATCAATTAGTCTGTGAATGAGAAAAACTCACCTTCCGTGGCAAAAGGAGAAGACATGGTATGAGTAGAACGACCGCTAACGGCTACAAGGAGGAATTCGCAACCTAGAACAAAGGCACGACTTTTGTTTAGAAATGCAGACCAAATTTCATGTATAAATTTACACCAAAAAGATTCCAGTCAAAATAATTGACCAAAACCAAGTGGCTATAGCCGGATTTGAACTAGTCCCTCTCAGTTACAAGCCGCACGTGAAACCACTTAGTTATGTATTCTTTTTGTATTAAAAAGGAGAAGATTGATCTTGCATGCACTAGCAAAATAGTTAAGGGGAACACAATACCATTCTTGTCAAGATCCGCCAGTGTACTTTGCTGTTACAGCGATGTATAGAGCCAGGTCACAACTGACAGTGCGTGTATAAATCAACCCCTTGCTCTTGCATGTGCTAATCATTGCCACGGTCCTTACATGTAACTCAAGATGATCGAGTTTCAAGCCTTTGAAGCTACTTATGGTAGTTATGAACCAGTGGTGATAACTATGGTTAATCACGCTCTTACCTACCAGAAGCTCCATATATATACATTCAGATATATTTATATGCATGCAGGTGCATCTCACGCATGAAGCAAATGAAGTTTACCACAAATATATATTCGAATTTATATGTATTCATACCCGAGTACTGATAGGGTAACAAGGGATTATGGAAAGGGGAACTCACCGCAATACAGTGTATTGTGTCGAACACGCACTGGCTCGGACAAAGGATGGCAACGACGTTGGACGCTGGTGGACTCAATTGGTGACTTGGCTAGGATACTGCGTCGACGGCAACCGGCAGAGTTGCTGCTCAGGTTCGTTTGATTCTCCTTTTCTTGCGATTTTAGCTGAGCAAGAGGGGAGAGGCTCGGGATCGAAAGGCGCAAGCATCAGCCAGAGCAGTGGCGACAGGGTGCGACACTGGTTGAAGGTGGTCCGACGACGGTGGTTATGATGTCGTGGTGCACGGCGTTAATTAGGTGGAGATGGAAACTGGGTTCGAAGCCCCCTTTTTCTCTTTTCAGTCTCCTTGTGTGAAGGAACTGGCGCTACAAGAATATATCCAATTAAAGACTGACAATTAGAAACTGATAATTTTCAGTTTGTAATTAATGACCGATTAATAACTGAAATCAATCTGTCTTTAATATTTTATATCAAAGACTGAAAAATAGTTTGTAAGCGGTATCTACTGTTCGATACTGCTCAATGACTGAATATCAGATTTAATCCATACAGTATGCTCCTTATTTTAAGCTCAACTTCTACCGATCCACGTAAATTATTCTGAGTCCATTTTGAGAAATAAAGTAAAGAAAGAAACGTGGCCACTTCCGAAATTTATGCCACTCATGCAAAATTTACCCACTTCTCCTTTTACTTTATAAACTTTCACATTTCCCTAGATACTGAAACTCATCACCCCTCTCACATGTCGAGGTATGCTTTGGTATGGATGAAATCTCATGAAAAAGCTATTTGATTTCAGAAAATCATGGATACCAAAGCATACGTCAGTTCGAAATTTTGCTTCTAAACGTCTTCATAACATTTGCAGTACCAATGAACCCAAGAAATTTAAATGTCCTCTTTGCAAGTGTTTTAGAATTCCAGTTTGCTACCTTTTCATTTTGCAGTACTTGTTTTAACATTCCACTGTATCCAGTTCCTTGATTTCATTATCATCCTTATCCTCCCTAAGTATTTCGCAATCTGAGCACGCAAGGTGGTGAAATTGACGAAGGGAAATTCGTAGGTTCAAGCAAGAAGACTTCAGGAGAAATCACTACTCTCAACATGTAATGGATTTTGAACTGTGAATTTAGTTACCAAATAGAGTTAGTCCATGTACTTTTTTATTTCTGAAAACAAATAATTTATATGTTTTATTATGAAATTGCAGCCGGTTTCGGTGAGAAGTTGATGGCTTCAGCTCTTAATTGCTTTCCTTCATGCTTGCGGACCGGTTACTTGCTGACGGATGCATGAGAGGGAGTTGCTTCCTAATCTGTTTTGTCAATTGATTGGAGATTGCAAGGTCTAAATTTTGAACATGGAAATTTATTTCATTTGGAGAAGTGATGAAGCATTGGTTTACGGTGCTGGTTTGTTGTGTGGTAGGTGGAAGTTAATTCATGCGATGATGGATGAGGTGTGGCCATTTGAATGTGGATGATGGTCACGTTGGCTGTAGAAGTTGTTTTTGTTTTGGACTTTTAGTTTGTTGGGCTGTACTTGTGTTGTGTGGCTGTTTAGTATTTTCAGTTTCCAGATGTGTAATTTTTTCCATTTCCCTCGTATTAAAATGATCAACAACTGATGTACAAATCTTATTTTGATTTTGTAATAAAGTAACAAATTTCTATAGAAAAAAATACAAGTTACTCAAATAAAAAAATGACCATAACCGCATTATGTAATTAAGACGCGACACGAACAGTAATGTTCATTTTTCAGCTGCTGACAACACCAAACAAATTTATTAATATATAAATATATTTATAATTTAAGACTGATCAGTAACTGTATCTCAGTCTTTAAAATTCTGTCTTTAAATCAACTTAAGACCGAAATATCAGTCTTTAAATTTTAATCGGTCTTTAAAGGCGATATAAAGACCGAATTATGCAGATAAAGACTGAAATTTTCAGTCTTTAATTCAAATTTTTTTGGGGATTGTTAATGACACACCATTTTTTGTTAAGGAGGGGGGGGGGGTCATTTAAAAAAAAAAAGATTTGTGTTAAGGGGAGGTCAACCCAAGTAGTCCTCCCCTTAACAATATAAAATAAAATTCCCAAAATGCCCCTTTTTCTACTGTGGTAAAACAACGTAATTAGTGAGATGAAGATTAAACCCTACTTAGTTTCTAATCAACTTCTTAATTCAACAATGGATGATCCATCAAATCAAAATTCAAATATGATTCTTACGCAAGAAAGTGAACATCATGTAGAATATATGGAAGAAATCAAGCAGGTGAATTTTTTTTTACCCAATTTTTTTTTAAAGGTTGAAGGGATACAGTTCGCGTATCATCGTCGGGCGACAACCCGTCACCGTATAAAGGACATGCATATGACAGGACTACGTCGTATAACAATATACAATGATGAATATAAAGCTTTACTTATACGGTATGGATATGTCGTTCTGATTTAATTTATACGATAAATGTTTGTCGTATAAACTAAAACGGAGGCTTTATGTCGTATAATTTTAGTGTTGTAAATATTTTGATGTTCCAGCTGCTTTTGCAGAAAATAGCAGTCACCAATGTACAAAATGGTGATGGTGTCGACATTCAGCCTCACATTGCGAATGGCATCGAGAATGACAATGAGGATGGCAATGAGAACGGCAATTGGAACATGGAGGTTGCCATTGAGAATGGCAGTTGTAACGGTGAGGATGATAACAATCTGGATGCCAATGAGAATGACAATTCTGACAACGAGGATGACAAGGAGAATGGCAATTGTAACAACGAGGAATATCCCGATTTAACAGCTCATTACACTACGGATATGGTAAGATAAACATATATTTCAATTAATTAATTGAAGCACGTTTGAGTTTTTGTTATTTGTTTTTTGCAGATGTTTGATTCTAAAGAAATAGTATGAGATTGGTGCGTAAAACGTGGCATCGCTGCAAACTGTGTTGTTGTGACAAAAAGAACTGGACTGCGAAATTTGCATGCAAATGGAAAAGGATCGTTGATGTATCTTGTTTGCGAAAGAAGCGGGGAGTATATTGATCATAAGGGAAAGAATTATGTTCCTATATCTGGGAAAAAACGCAGACGGTCGGGAAGTAGAAAATGCGCATGTCCATTTAGTCTACATGCTCGATGTCAAGAAGATGGAAGATGGACATTGAAAGTTATTAATGGACAACATAATCATAGGATTCCAAACGTATTAACCGGACATCCTTTTGTGGCAAGGCTAAAAGATGAAGAGTTTAAAACTGTTGAAACAATGACGATTAGCGGTGTTAGGCCTCGAAATATTTTAAGTGCTATAAGAATTGACAACCCGGAGAACAAGTCGACCATAAGAACTGTGTACAATGCTAAAGTCAAAATTAAACTAAATAATACATAAGGTCGGACGGTTATGCAGCAATTTATGAAATTGGCCTACAACCATTCTTATTCCGTTCAACACAGAGTTAATGAGAAAAGTAATGAAGTTACAGATTTATTCTTCACTCATCCAAGATGCGTCCTTCTAGCGCAGTGTTTTCCTCAAATATTGTTTTTAGATTGCACGTTCAAAACGAATCGATACAAGCTTCCGTGCCTCCATATGGTTTCTCAGACATCGACAGGGGCATCCTTTACCGTTGCACTTGCTTTTCTTAGCCGAGAAACCACAGAATCATATATATGGGCTCTTCAGTGCGTAAGACAGTGTTATAGAGAAAACGATATTCCAAGTGTTATTATCACGGATGCCGAAATCGCACTTATAAATGTAGTAGCTAATGTATTTCCAGCAGCTCGACATATCCTATGTGCATGGCATATTTCGAAGAACGTTCAAGCAAACTGTAAACGCAACTTTGTGAAAAAGAAGCGAGTAATGATTCAACAAAAAGAGGTTGTACTTGACGATGATGAAGGTAAAAAGGAGTATGAACGTTTTTGGGAAGGTTGGACAAATATAATAAACTCACTTTCCGAAGAAGAGTATTGTCGCAATCTGAACTTGTTTCGTCTTGAATGGGATGGGAAGCAAAAAAAATCCGTCACGTATGTGATTAAAAATTGGTTAAATAAATATAAAGAAATGTTTGTTTTGGCTTGGACGAACAAAATAAAACACTATGATAACGTGTCTACGAGCATTGCAGAAAGTGCACATGCCCGTTTAAAATTGTACTTTGACACGGCTGCTGGAAGTTTTGTGCAATGTTGGAATAGTGCCCATCTGTGTTCTGAAAATGAATTTGTCGGAATAGAAAATGCATTCGAAATAAGCACATCGAAGGCAATGCATCGATTTCGAAAAGAACCGATGTTGAAGGAGTTAATTGGGTTTGTGTCGCATAAAGCATTGGACTTGTTACTAGATGAACTAGGAAGCATTTCAACTGTTGGTTTGACTACTGACAATTGCGGTTGTGTTATGTGGCAAGTTAATGGTTTACCCTGTGGTCATATGCTCGCGGACTTTAGATACACGCACGGTTTCATACCTCTAACCGCTATAGATGCTTATTGGAAGCAATTATCCTGTACTCCCCCTGTGTTACATCGATCAACTCTAGATTTTTATGACTTGCCTGAAATCAAGGCCTTGAAGAGAAGGTACGATGACTCCGCTGATAACGTTCGATTAGTTATGCAACAAGGTTTGAAAAAGCAAGCGTTTCCGCAGACAACCGATATTTTAGAACCTCCTGTGGCCATGATTCGAAAAGGAAGACCGTCCAAAAAAGATAGATCAACTAAGCGAGATCCTTCTTATTACGAACATGTTGATGCTCAACTGTCATGTGGCTCGAATTTGACTCCGGTTAGTCGGTATCTAAAAAAACTCGGTGTTTCTACTAAAAAGGGGTACGAGAACAAACCATTTCAGCACAAATATTTGTCGCAAATTCCAAAACATATGGAGCCATATATACAGGACATGCCAAGTGACGGAAATTGTGGATATTGGGTTGTTGTTGAACACCTAAATCTTCATAATCGAAGACCAGATAATCCGTGTAAGTTTGTCCGCGAGTCAATGCTTGACAACTTATCACAAAATTCGGAGATGTATAAAAGAATGTGGGATGAATGTGGTTTCGACGAAATTAAAAATAGAATACAAGATACAGATTTTGTTGGGATTGATAAGTGGATGCAGATGCTAGAGTCAGGATTTATAATAGCAGAAACATTTGGCACCATGGTAGTGCTGATAAGTAAACAGATCTGCTGTACCTTTGTTCCGACTACAGTTCGTGTAAACCTTATGAATGAAAATAGAATGGTTGTTATGGGCTACGTAGACGATTCGCATTTTGTTGGTTTAAAACTTACTTCAGCAAGTCCATTGCCTCCTCCACCGCAATTTCAATACTTTGAGCAATTCTACAACATTAATGCACAAGATTGGGTCCGACGAATCAGTGACCGAATCAGCATGTACCGCGCGATTGCTAGAGACTTCGAAGATGAGGACAATAGTAAACCAGTAGGTTTGTCTTCCTGCTAGTATCATGTGGTAATTGAGTATTTTGTAATTATTGCTGCTTGTAATTGATGACTACGATATTTGTGATTACGGTAGCTTCTAATTGACTACGGTATTTTGTGATTATGGTATGAATTTTATGACTTGTGAAACTTTGTGATTTGTTTGAATTTGTGAATGTTGTGATTTGAGAATGGTATGAAAATGATGAATTTTTGAGTTAAGAATGTTGTGATTGAGAATGGTATGAAAATTTGAGTATATAGTGAATTTGTCAATGTTGTGAAAGAATTGAATGATTTGAAAATTTTACAATTGTTACACGACGAAAACTTGCCGTATGGGCCAAAACGAAAGGAAGTTATCGTGTTGTAATATTTTATACGATGGGTCGTTGTCGTATAGTTGCAGGAAAAATATTACAGGGTTGGTATACCATAATACGACGATCATAGATCGCACGAAAAAAGTTTACACGAAAGAGCATTGTCGTATAGTTGCAGAAAAATATTACAGGGTTGGCATAACATAATACGAAAGCCACGCTGCGTTTGAAAAAAATTTATCCGACAGGGATTTTTCGTACAGTATTTTTTTATACGATCCGTCATTGTCGTATAGTTGCAGGAAAAATATTACAGGGTTGGTATACAATAATACGACAGCAATAGATCGCATGAAACAAATTTACACGAAAGAGCGTTGTCATATAGTTGCAGGAAAATATTACAGGGTTGGCACAACTTAACACGATGGCCACGCAGCGTATGAAATTTTTTTATACGACAAGGATATGTCGTATGAAATTTTTTCATACGATTTGTGTCCGTCGTATTAAGTTATGCCAACCCTGTAGTATTTTCCTGCAACCATACGACATTGCTCTTTCGTTTAAACTTATTTCATGCGATCTGTGACCGTCGTATTATGGTATACCAACCCTGTAATATTTTTCCTGCAACTATACGACAATGACAAGTAGTATAAAAAATGCAATACGACAACATCCCTCCGTTTTGGCCCATACGGCAAGTTTTCGTCGTGTAACAATTGTCAAATTTTGAAACCATTCAATTCTTTCACAACATTGACAAGTTCACTATATTCTCAAATTTTCATACCATTCTCAAATCACAACATTCTCAACTCACAAAGTCAACATTTTCATACCATTCTCAAATCACAACATTCACAAATTCAAACAAATCACAAAATTTGACAAGTCATAAAATTCATAACATTGACCAAAAAATCAGCAGTCATAACAAGTCACAAGTTCTTCACCATAATACCATACACAGAATTAATTTCATACCAAAACACAACAAGTCAACCCACCACAAAACAATACCACATACGACAAGTACATAATTAACAAGTACATATAAACAAGTACACAAAATAGTAATGCAACTACTTCCTCTTCTTCCCTGGTTTCTTTTTGGTTGCCACCTTCTGGGTTGCTTTCGTCCGCATCGCCTTGCTAACACTTTGTTCCCCACCTGCAATATCCTCTCCATATAATTCCATCGGCTCTGGCCCCTCTATCTGTGCAATCTTCTCTAGTGTTTGCTTCTTCATTGTTTCATCAGGAGAAGAAGAGCTTATGAACTCAGTAATGTGTCGCAACCTCTTTCGCTGCATGTTGACATATGAAAATGATTAACATCAAAGTGGAAAGTACGTAATAAAAAATGAAAAAAATACAGCTTACAATACGATGAAGTAGTTCAGGTGCGTCACGTTCATTCCTTTGTTCAGTTAATCTTTTTTTAGGATTAGCCACGAGAGGGTGGGAAGCAGAGCGATACCATTCCATGTAAGTGTCGGCACAATCCCAAGGACGAACAGCTTTTGTAGACAGTAATCTCTCGTTCAACAAATGATTCGGCCATTCTTCCCAACTACGATCTTGGATATTAGGGTATGTTGCTTTATAAAATGTAGTAGACAGCTTGAACTTCTTAATATTGACAAAGAAAGTAGTCGAAGGGATGGGTTGAAAGTAACCAAATTGACGAAGTGCCCTTTGCGGAAGATATAGCTCAACGGATTCAAAAAAAACAATTGGGCCGTTGTAAAAAGAACATCGCTCTAATTTGTAGATGCCACGCTTGCCATGGTAACAGTCCCACACTACATCACACTCTGTTAAATCATCAATCCTCTCTCTCAAATTAATTAAGTCGGACGATAGATTTTTAGCTTGATCAATTGCAAAGTAGAATGATGCTCTCACATCTCCCTCAACTGCCCCAACACATCTATTATGTCGCCTTAAAACAGGAAAGTGCTCATAAATCCATACCTACAACATGTCATCATTATGCATTAGTAATTACACGTAACGGATAAACAAGACGAATTACAAACAAATACCTGCAGCAACGTCATACAACCACATAATTGCTGCACATCTTTTCTGCTGCACTGACCTAAATTGTAGAACAACCAGCTCAAGCAAGCTGTGGGCCATGAATACGTATGCACCGAACTCAAATCATCAAGACACTGTAAATACTGAACGGATACTTTGTTGCCCGACTTATCACCACACACTAACAAACCAATGGTATACAAGAGATACGCAGTTGCACATTGTTTTTTTCGAACATCAGAGTCGTCCTCTTTCGAACCTGCAAACGTCTTTCTCAACCATTCCAATCGTATCTTTTTTTCCCCTCCCATTATCAAAATAGTCTCTGGCCTATCTATCCCTAGATATTTTTCCAACTGACCATAAACATGATCAGGACTTATAGTCCTAGAACCACCAAGAGATCCTGAAACAACTCGTCCTTCTGCTGGCAAACCGGTAATGTGAACAACTTCGTCGATAGTTATCATCATTTCACCGAATGGAAGATGAAATGTATTTGTTTCTGGATAATATCTTTCCACAAAAGCATTGATAAGCACTCTGTCGAGTTTGTCGTGAGAAGGTAAAATTAGCTTATATAAACCTGACCCAATTACGACATCCCGCACAAACTTACATTCATCGTCTAGCACCCAATGTCGATGTGTTCCCACGTGATTGTGAATTCTTACAATTCTAGCTTCCCCTTTCGACGCCTTGCATAAGAATAAGTAAACTAATCAAGATATGCAAGTTATTTGTATCGTTTTACTAAATGTCATTCGAAAGTAATATGTCCGTTATTTGTAATCAACATATGAAATGTATTTGTAATCGACATAATCAAGCTATGCAATATATCCATTATTTGAAATCATGAAAATCGTGCTACTAATCAAGATAACGAAGATATGCAAGTTATTTGTCGGCTTACCGTGGAATTCCATATTTTATGAGCAATATGTCCTTCGAAAGCAAAAAGGAGGGACGGTTGAACGAATTTTCCTTTGTGTTGACTGGATGCTTGTTTACTTTTTCTCTTCGCAATTTTGAATTGTTTTGCTAACGGTTCCAAATCTCCGGCTTCTTCATGTTCTTCATCCTCGTTAGTTTCGTCCACGTCATCGTCGGGTTCTTGTTCCTTGCTACTCTCTTGTTCATTGTCATCGCTACTTTCGTCGTCACCGCTACCCTCTTCATCATCGTCACCGCTGCCCTCATCATCATCACCGCTACCCACATCGTCACCGCTACCCTCATCATCATTACCCTCCTCATCATTTCCCTCCTCAGTACGCTCCTCATCACTAGCCTCCTGATCATCATCACTTTCTTGATCATCGCTATCCTCCTCATCATCGGACTTAGTAGGTTCTTCTTCCGTCACAATTTTTTCCCTTTTTGCTTCTTCTTCTTTTTGTCGTTCGGTTTGAAGCCGTTTCCGGGCCGAAGCCGTCATCGGTTTACGAGATGAAGCCCCTGTCCCTTGTTTCCTGCACAAACAAAGCATGCATCAATTAAGTTCATCTTTTTTGCATAAAAATTAAATATAATATACTGTTTGTACGGAAAAGAGATACCGTATGGGTTAAAACGAGAGATAGAAATCGAATGAAAAATATTTATACGACAGCAAATTATGGTATAAAATTAGTGATAACAGGAATATTATGATATTTTATATGACATGAATACGTCGTATAGATTCATACGGCAGGTTAATGTCGTATAAATTGTACTTCTACGAAAGTTGTGCGCCGAATTATCTAATTGTGTAAATATAAAATCTTTACTACACCACGACATGTCTACGTTGTATTAGGCACACTAACACGACATACATGTGTCGTATAACTCCATACGACGGTCTTTTACCGACCGACAGTCTCAGACTACCTATAACCAAAATCTACGTAACACCACCCTCAACTCTCACCAATTATATACCATTCTTCTGAATCGCATTAGAACAAAAGTAGAAGGTTATTTCTTTCTTCTGAATCACATAAGAAAAACGCAGAGATTAAAACATAAATTTGCTTACCCCTTCATATTCTTCTGAATCGGATTAGGATCAACAGTGTCTTTCTTCCCCGTTCTCTTAGCTCGTGGCATTGCTTGCGATTTTCGATTTGATGTTTAAATCTAAAATTTGAACGACGTGCGTGAGTTTGGGAACGACCTACGAGAGTTCGGGAATGACGTGCGAGAGTTTGGGATCGAAAGACTAGGGTTTTGCTTCCTTTCGAACGACGTGCGTGAGTTTGGGAACGAACGAGAAGCGAACGAGAGAGAAAGGGTTTAGGCTGAATTGATTTGAGGGTAGTTTAGGAACGAGGCAAACAAATTTTATAATACTAAGACCTCCCCTTAACAATTTAATTATTGTTGGTGTGCCCTTAAAAAATGACCCCTCCTTAACATAAACTGGTGTGTCAATAACAATGTTCATTTTTTTAGTAGTGTGGGTTCTAAGGAGAAAGGTGGTTGGAAGAAAAAGTGGGGAGGTGCGGTTGGCTTGGTGAAATGGATGGGTGAAGTGTGGAGCTCAGACAAAATGGATTGGCAATAGGAATGGGTGTTGAAGGAGAAGGTACGATTTTATATTTTGAGAAAGGGGTACTATGCTTGTGTTACTTTTTCTGATGTAAAGAAGAAAATAAGGGTATGTGCGGGTATGGATCTTCAGAAATTCACATTTTCCTTTGTAGCTCTTTTTCTTTTCTTTCTTTCTGAGTATTGTAAGGTTTAAAACGGGATATTGGTTTCACGCGAGGAACAGAAAGGGGAGAAGAGGAGATACGGAAAATGAGCAAAAGGAAGAAGATGTTCACGCGAGAAATAAATGGACCGCTTTTTAATTCTACTGGTTTCAATATTTTATTGAAGACAACATTGGATTCTCTTCACCAATATCTCTCTAAATCTTAATTTACTGTTACCATATATTTGTTTCTGACAGAGAGGTATTTGAGATCTTGTACAGTAATTTCCAATCTTGTGCTACTGACAGGGAAAGATATTTGTACTGATGCCATATTTTTAGGAATAGATTGAATTTCAAATTGAAGAGGCAACGTGAATGACTATTTCAGAGAAGGAAAGGACCTTTGGTATTTTGGATAAGTGTTAAATTCTTGGCTGAAAATTGTCAATAGTTATTACATGGGTTAAATTTGTGTTTAAACCATTAATTACCTTCCTAGTTTGCTAACACAGTTAGGGAAACTATAAGTTAATTCTTTTTTCTTCTCTTTATTTATTTATTTATTTATATGGACATGAACGGACAATGCAGCGAACGTGCTAACGAACCTTAAACTGTTTTGTACACATTTTCATTATTTTTAGTGAACGCGCACTGCGGATAACCAACGCTGAAATTTATTTAACGAAAAATGCTGAATTTATCCAATGTTAAATTTTAGAAGTCTAATTAACATAAAATTTTGTTTCAATATTAAAACTATTAATTCATTTTCTTCCTTTTAAAATTATTAATTCAGTCTTTGTTCTTATTACATTAACTATACTACAAATGGTACCGTCTTGACATATTTAAGTTTAGCAGTTTATTCCAAACAAAATTAATCATTATTTATAGTAAACTTCGACTTTTATTTTGAAATCAAATTTTCCAATAATAAAAATTTCTTTTTAAATAAGATATAATTCAAAGTTAGATTTCCGAATATATATGCATAACTTAAAGTTGATTAGTAAAGTAAAGTTTTTATTAGTAAACGTTCATGTAAGATTTAATTTACATAATAATCCGTATATAAGCATATTCAAATTCCGTTCAAAATAAATAACAGTCCAATTTCTAAATTAGACTACAAGTATAAGCATATTTTTCTCTTATAAACCAAATTACAAGATCAATATTAAAGTTTCCAAAATAAATTAAAATGGTAGTAACTCTTATTCCAGTAGCGTTCGTATTTTAAACAATAGAATCATTTTTACTTTAAAGATTCAAAATAGACAAAATTCCAAATGTAAATATTTATTTTAAGTTAAATCTTTATTGAACCTATATTTAAATATGTCGTCGTTACATTCTCCCCCATTTAGTGCTTTTCGTCCTCGAAAAGGAATGTAAATATTTTACTCAACTTAAAACTTGTTAGGAAGATAAACAATTTATGGGTTTTAAGCTCAATTTTTCTTATCATTCTTTTAAATCAAGTAAGCTTTTCGAATTTTAAAGGTTTAGGAAAATCACTTATAGCCTATAAGTCATGTCAATCTTCTTTAGATCAAATTCCATTTTGTTTCGAAACATTTCCAAGACTTCCAAAATAAATTTCATATTCCTGTAATATAGAATTTTTAAGACATTCAAATCCATGTCTTATAAATCATCTAAAATTCGTATTGTCAGATATTTTCCTTTTCAACATTATTTCAAAACATATCTCAATTCAAAATCCCTTACACAATGATATAAGACTGTATTCATTCTCATTTCAAATATTAAATCGTATTTGAAAAGGTCACATTTCCTATTCTTGCGAAAATCTCTTCAAAAATATCATTACGCTTCCGCTACGCTACTCTGGTTGTTGTAAACATATTTCAATCTAGTATTGTTTACGGGCTAATTCCAAAACATTGATTTTAAAATTCTAGAACCAAATCCTCAAAATTAATATTTCCAAAAATCAAATTTCTTACATAAATTGGATTCAATATTTCAAGATCTTCCTAATTTCATTCGTTAAGGTTCGTCAACACAATACCTTCGACCAAGCACATAGTTTGATCTGTTTCACGTGAGCACATAGCCCATTTTACTGTATTAACCTTGTTGCTCAACTTAATGTATCCCGTTACATTTCATTTGATTAATTCATATCATAACCGTGCTACTTCAATTATGTCGGTTTATTTTCTTCTTTCTTTTCACTTTAAATTCTCATCATGGAAATTTTTACATGTTCCATTTTCTTTGTATTCGATTTATTCCCCTTTTGTCAAAAATTTCCTTTCGAGTTAGGTTTATATACACAGAATTCAATTCATCATAAGTGATCGCTTTTATCAAATTCAATATGTTTACAATTTCAATTTATTTACAAAGTTTCAAATGGGAAAAATAGTCTTCTCCCCCCTTAGAACTTTTTCCCTGATCGTATACTAATCCAAATTTTCGAATATATAATGATACACATAACTTCTTAGCAAATCGGCTTTTCATTAATGTTAAATTCTTAGTTACCTTTAATTTTTATAGGTTTACGTATATAAATTTTCATACAACGCTGGTCTAAATATCTATGCTCATATGGATAATTTTTAAAATTTCATAAACACCATTATAGGTAACCCATTTGTATTTTAAATTTAATGATTCAAAACTGATCTTCAATTCTAACGCAATATCAAAATCAATTTTTTATTATTCTTCCAAAATGAGGTTTAAGTATTAATTCGACATATCGATTGGAATTATACATCTTCGTCACTTTTTAAACCTGGAAATAAACATTGGTGATTTCGCGACAACCACTTGGTTCATTTTCAAGTGACTACAGTGCGAATCTATATTTATCTAGTACACGAAGAGTTTAATACATACGTTAGCTAGGCGTATGTCCCAAAATCTCCATATACCTGATATTCCAACCTTGACATCAACAAACTATTTTAAACTTCCCTCTTTAAAATACACACAATTTCTATATGTAAATATTCTAAATATATGACAAAATAACATATTTGGTTGAAAACGTTTATTTACTTATACAATCTTAAACTTAAAATGGAAATCATGCAAAGCGTTAATTTTAGCAAATATTATATAGGGCTTTATTATATGCACATATAGTATTTAGACAAATTATTATTCTATATTTTTATAAGACGATTTCAGTTCCCAAAAGTTAAAATAATATTTTTTTTCCAAACCAAATTATACTTATAAACTTTAAATTTATACTATAGATATTCCGAAAGATTGTTACCCTCTACAGGTATTTTCAAATAAGTTATTTCCATCTTAGGTCTTTATTTTCAAATTTACAAGTTCTTATAATTAAATCATTGAATTTTCTTTTTAATATAGTATTACAGTCCATATCTAGCTCGATATTATTAAATTTCCAATTCAATTTATTCAACATAACCAAGTGTCTAGTATGTAGTTATTTATTCAAGTTTTACTAGTAAATTCCCATACCTAGGTTTAATCCGATTCAAGCTAAGTTGGATTATAAGCTAAGAGATGAACAACCAGACAAACCAGATGGATTTATCAAGGATAGGTAAAATAAATTAAGGAAAATTCAGGATCTAAACACGAAAAATCTAAGTTTCAACAATGGGACAAAGCAAAAGAGAGTTAGATTCGGAAAAATTTTAACTTGAAGAGGATCCAGCAAGGGACGAGTTCAAAGGAATGGGATTAAAACGAGGATATATCTGTAAAATAAGGCTAAAATTTTAAATTATTCATATATAGAAAAATCCTTTTGTAATCCCTTGAAATCCTTTAAAATATTTTTAATTTCAAAATACGCTGTCCCGGAATGATCCGAAGCTGATTTCACTCATTTTACGGTATTGCTACCCCATCTCTAATGAGTGTCTCAATTTCCTAAGCTAAGCTTTGTATAACCAAAGCTCTGATACCAAGCTATAATGACCTGGCTTTTTGACAAATTCAAGTCGGTAATTAAACCAACTCAAACCATTCAAAAGGACATATTGTAATTGCTTATGAAGTTGAAATACAAATCGTCATGAAATCACAGACAACGAATATCTCCCATCGGAAGTAAAATTTGTACAAAATCTTTAAAATTTGCATAATATCAGAGCATAAAAAATATAGGTACAGCGGAAGAATGAATATAGAATCATACTAATATTTGGAAATAAACAGAGATAGTCACGACTTCATATGGCATAGTAGATGAATGCTGGACCTCTAACGAGTCTCAATCTCTAACTAATATATCTTCAACTGAAATACTCGATCTGACCCGGGCATTTTGCAAGGAATAAAACAAACAAAATACTCGAGTCAGGGCTAACAGTCTCATATAAGTGAATTAACTCAAATGAAGTGTTCACTGAAATATACAATAACTTAAAGGATGTGTGGGATTTCCATCCTCTAAGGATCCGTGAAACTAATACATATATAATAGTATGCTATTAAAATAATGTCTATTCAGTAAAGTAAATATAATGAAAATAGCGTAAGCGGGATTACCATATTGCCCTTACGCGGTTTATAGGCATCACAGTCTATACAGTACCGTAAATTCACTACACTGGTGTTATCAGAGGGCACTCCATAGAAAGCAACACTAAATCAAAATCGTATGGGGCTCGTATAGGATAAATATGACAAGGCACTCGAGGCAATACCCACGGTAGGATTCTACCAATTGCACTCCCGGACTGGTGGTAACGCATAGCAGCAACTACCGCTCACCTCGGAACACACTCCCAAATCAAAAAGGGCGCCCCAAATCAATCACATAATAATAGAGATGGTATCGAAGAAGCGTGTCCGATATGAGGTGCGACTACAATTAGTAACGGTATATCTCCTGTTTTAGTCATTTTAATTATGATCCGAAGGTCAAGGCCATTTCATTATCGTTCGTCTTCTTCGATCCAGTAGTCGCCTCCAAGTCATCCTACCATAGTTTCCGATACTCCATTACATACACAATTGTTAAAGTGGTATCGGCATTGACAGAGAGTACGCCACGTGCCGACTCCGTTCTCTTTAACAACCGAACGCTTACATTTTTTCACACCATGGCCATTAGATTTGAAATCATATTTTCAAGTATCGCAAATTGATTCATTTCAAGTATCGCCCCAAAATCCACTACCCAAAACATTTATCATTAGTTCGATTAAGATTATAAACCAATATTCACCCTTGGACTCATTAGACTGGATTGGAGATAGATTTTTCTCAAAATAAAATGAAATAAAATAAATATACTTAGAAAAGTTAAGTTTTGGAAATAGTATATGTATATTAAATTTAAAATAGTGTATATATATATATATATATGGAAAACTATAACAAAATTCATATGGTTAAAGTAATCGAATCATTTTGTAAAAGAATATTTCTAAAATCAAGTAATATAGAAAATTGATTCCATGAAATTGTAATTCTATTCAAATAATATTTGTTAACCCATGAAATATAGCTCATGAATACATAACAAGGTTAGGTCGTATTTATTGCATAGCTTTAGGGTGTTAGTCCTTAGGTCGGATAAAGTTCTGCTCAAGACATACCATAGATCGTTAAAGGTGGTAATCAATTGAGCTCCTTAGGCCGTCCGCCTTTTATAATTTGTCAGACTCCTTAGAACATTTAGCATTTTTGGGTCGTCTAGATCTCTTTAGGTTGTTTAGCTTCTTTAGTCCGCAAAAAACTCTTGGAACGCCAAGAGTACAAGTCCGCGGAGGCCTACAATGCACCGTTCTCCTAAGGTCGCCCAATCTTTAGCTCGCCCCGCCTTTTAGCTCAGAAGGCTCCTTACCCCGCTCCGCCATCCAAAAAAGAAGACTTTAGGTAGCTCCACTTTGGTTTAATCCGTTCTTCCTGAGCCTGGGTCGTTCCGCACCAAATTAGCATGTTTCGCCCTAGGCCTAGCTAGTTTAGGCCGTAAAACATGAATATGAGTCCCTTTGGGTCGGCCGACGATCTAAAGAAGGTTCGGGATAATTACATCTATGCCACTTGGTTTGAAGTTCACTTATAAATACATCCCTCATTCCTTCATGGGAGAGGAGGGAATTTCATGACCACGAAGGGCTGTCTAAGTGCATTCTCTACCGATTCAAGCCATTCTAACATCTAATCATGATCATTCATCGAAGATCATCCATTCAATTCACCAAGGAATTCATCGGAATCTCTTTACTTCCCGTAAGCTAATAGATCTACCATCATATTTCTACTCTCCAAAGGCCTCTCCTCTATTTCTTCCATTAATCCTCAGTGATCTAGTTGGATAAATTGAGAGATTGCAAAGATGGATGTAATTGAAATGATTGTACGCATTGTAACCATTGTGAAAGTAATGAGAATGGATCCTAAAGTGGATGTATATCAAGTGTGATCGAACCACTATAAAATTTTGTGCCCTTTACTTGCATTTCTATTATTTGGTGGCTCCACTTTTTCTACTTCACATCTTAAGAAGTACATTTTAGTACCTTTGGTATTAATTCCAATTTTGGGATTAACATTTGGCGCCTACCGTGGGGCCGCATTCGCTCTTCCTTTTCTCTCACACTGTCTCACAAGGTTGAAGGCCTTGCATTGAGGTTCTAAGTCTAATTTTTTCATAGATCCTACAAGAATACAATCTAAACCAACCAACGAATTTGATTTCAAATTCAAGTCCTTGTCTGAGATAATGGGTAGACCATCAAAGAAGACCGCTAGCAAAACGGTCGAAGAGATTGACAACACTGCCAATAAAGAAAATACTCCGCCCACTAACAAATTCGAAGTTGGAGAAACTTCTAAGGCTGGAACGGTCGTCACGAGAAGAGAGTTGGATGAAGTTGTTGCGGGTTTAACAAGCCAAATGGACATTGCAAACACTGCTATGATAAGGAAGCTTGAGTGCATGTTTTCTATATAGGCCGCCACTACAAAGGTTACCATGAATGCCGCTCGTGCTAAATCTGCTCAAACAAATTATATGAAAAATGCGGGTTCTTCCTCCTCAAGTCCAATTCAAGGAAATTATGTTCAAGAGGTTGCAAATTCCAATGATGCTCAACATAAAGAAGCTAAACCGCCTATGCGCAACTACTTCGATAAAGCGACCTCTCAACAAGGGCGTGGAACCACTAAAGGGGCACCTCCTCAAACGGGAGGCCCAGGGCCCCGGAATCTGATCCGAGATCGTTTGTTTAGGCAAACATCCGGCAAGGATAATGGCATTCGCCCCGTGGACCAGCTCAATGAGGAGGAGCGCATATCGGAAATGGTCCACAAAATTATGGAAAAAAACTTGAGAAAGAAAGACGATGAGAAGGAGTGGGGCTTTGCTCCTACCAAAACCTCACTCACGGAGAGGATCAAGATGGCCCCGTATCCAAGTTCAAACCCCCGACAGTGCAAGCCTACAATGGGACCAGTGATCCCAACGCGTTCTCGTTCAAATATGATAAGCATATGGATGGGGCACGAGCCACAGACGAGTTGAAGTGCTTCTACTTTCCAACTTACCTTGAAGGGGTGCTTCGCTTGGGTTCACAAAGTTACCACCCAAGTCCGTATATGATTTTGCTACCTTGGCCAAGCTATTCAGAGAAAAATTCAGGCTCCAAGCTACAAAAGTGCGCGATGTCATGGAATTGAATGAACATGATCAAAGGCCAGGAGAGCCCATCAGAGCTTTTCTAGCCCGCTTCAACACTACTGCAGTGGAGGCTGGGAATTACGAGCCCCGTTTGGCATTAATGGTTTTGAAGGGAGCCATAAACAAGAAAACTAAGCTTGGACGATGGATTAAGAAGAAGAAACCAAGTACGCTCGAGGAACCGTTTAACAAAGTTGAAAAGTAGATAGGTGTGGATGAAGATCCATCTTATGCCATTGATGTTCTTGAAAGTAGTGTGCAACCTGAGAAGAAAAATAATGATGTAGAGGCTGGTCAGAACAATTCCGGTAGTTAGAAGAGGGGAAATGATGGAAAAGATAATCGTGCCAACAAGAAATTTCGCTTCTTTAAAAATTTGGAACCGACTCCTCTTAATGAAACCATAGAGAACATCTTCATAGCAACTATAGATACTGAAGAATACCCAACACCGAAGCAAACGAAGGTCAGTGATGCTACCATTAAATCAGGGAGGTTCCGTCGATTCCATAACCAGCCAGGTCACAATACAAATGAATGCCAACATCTAAAAAACTTAATTGAGGAACTGATAAGGAAGAATCGACTTCAGCCGTATGCAAAGAACCCACAAGGCACTCAAGCTGGTCAGGGTCAAGGAACATCGGCGGGGTAACCTAAGAAGAATGAGAATGCTTCAGTCGCTGTCATTCCAAGGATGATCGTCAATACCATATCCGGTGGCCCTCACCTAGCTGGAAGAAGCTGGGGAGACATTGTGAAGCACGCGAATGAAATGAAGAGCCTTCCGAAAGGAGAAGAACTCGTGATCATGAATGAAGCCTATTCGGAAAAAATGCTAAGGACTCCATGGGATGATATTGTATTCAAAGAGCAAGGCTCGGACGGACTGCTGACGCCAACGGTAGATCCAATGGTAATAGTCATCGGCTTAGGTCCAGCCATTGTCAAAAGAGTCTTGGTTGATAGTGGCGCATCCATCAACGTCCTTTTCATCAATGCATTTAATAGGATGAACCTTTCCATGGACGATGTGAAAGCTTGCAAGAACAAAATACATGGGTTTACAGGGCAAGCCGTTCAACCAATTGGCGTCATCAATTTGCTTGTTGAGATCAGAAAAGGGGATCAGAGGGCTACATTAAGGCAGGATTTTATCATAATTGATGAGCTATCTGCTTATAATGCTTTCCTTGGAAGACCATCCCTCGCGGTATTTAGAGTAATAATGGCTCCGTGGTGCCTGATAATGAAGTTTCCAAGCGAAAACGGAGTTGGTGTAGTAACAGGAAACCAACAGGAAACAAGAGAATGTTATCTGGCTGAACTTGCTGAGGCAAGGAAGAAGGAAGTGAAGACGGATGTGGAGCCTCCGCTCCGCATTCATGATTCCCTCTTATAACAATTAAGGCGGGGCCCTCATACTGGCGAACATAGCGAAGCATAGAAGGAACTTGACCCAAGAAAAGCTAGTATGGGGGTAAACAGAGCGGCAATAGCTGAAGACACCATCTCTATTCCGATACATGATAATGATCAATGCTAGGGGAGAGTATGCATAAACTATTCGTGTAATAACCCGGAAAATGTGAACCAATATAAATTTTTTAAATTTGGTTATTACCAAAGAATTTGAATAATTGAAATAGCATATTTCAATAAAATAAAGAATTGGGTATAGTATTGCAGTTTGAAATTTTGAATACAAGCTTTGTCTGACTGTACCAGGTGGAAAATATAACGGATTTTAGCGAAACTGAAAATATTTAAATTTGTTTATGAATACCTTTCTAACGAATCTGAAAAATCGAAATTTCATAGCGGGAATCAAAAGTTATGGCCAAATGAATTTTCAGAAAGGTCGCTATATAGCATTTATAGCCCCTGAAAATTGATATTTTGCATACGACCTCGGAATTCGACGAAACCACTTTTGTTGGGTCCAGGATGTCAAATAATTGCTAAGTTTCAAATTTCATAATTTTTGAAGCTAGTATGTGAGCGGGGAAAAAGAAAATGTGATTGGTCAATTTCTGTTAAAATGGGTCGACCTAAAAATGGCCGTTTTTCAAACGAGCTCAGGATTCGACGAAACTGGTTTTGTTAGGACCGTATCGTCAAAACAAAGCTAGATTTATTTTTCTGGAATTTTTCGATTCAGTTTGTGGCCCTGGCAAATTGAAATGTATGTTCAAATTAAATATTGAATGTTTTATATTTTAATTTGAAAAATAACTGACTGTAACAGTCGAATTGGCCAACGAAACATATCCCATTGTGTCCGGAATGGGGGTATTTAGCTAGGGGCGACAGTCGTTGGGTTTGATTTCGAGTCCGTTTGTGAAAACACTATTTAAAATTTCCTATAAAGCCTCGACCAATAGGATTTTTCCTTTATAAAAAAAAATATCTCAAAAACCCTAGCCACCTCAGACGAAACCGATGATCCAGGAAGCTCCGACCTTCCCCTTCGTTTTCCGACCGCCACCTACAGGCCGCGCCACCACCGCCACTCGAAAGCCCCTTCGCCCCTCTTCAGATCCGACCCCAACCCGACATCCACCATCACCTCCTCCGCCTGAATCGAAGCCAGGAAGTCATCGACTTCCCAACGTCGCCGCCGCCCCGATCTGCCATCGCAACCCCTCAAACCACCAGCGCTGTGAAGCCCTCGCCGCCCCCATCCACGTCAGCACCGCCGATCATCCCCATACTTCACGGATTTTGCAAAAATCCCAAACCTAGTTCTGAACAAAATATAAAGGTTCGACCTTTATTATTCTGAAATGAAAATAACACTATAAAGCGTTGCAAAACTTTGAAAAATAATATCTTTTTCGTTCGTTAACGAAATTCGATGAAACAGGAGACACCGTGACCGCAAGGATTCTCTCTACATTCTAGAAGAAGCCGCGGATTTTTCTGATCTTCCTACGATTTTTAGCACTGCAAAAACCAATGTAAGGAATCTAAACGAATGAAACATATATGCTTTGAATTGTGATGAAATGCAAATGAATTATAATATAATATATATATATACACTCCCCTCGTCCATGGACCATGGACGATATTTATTGCTGGTGATTGACGTGATATTATATGGTATAGCGAATGGTTGGAAATAATTGTTTGTGGTTGATATTGTGGTTGAAAAATACCTTTGTGGTTGAAAAATACCCTCTTGTGGTTGAAACAAATTAGAATAGGATTGTGGAATTGAAATTAAAACATGCCGCCTGCGTGCGAACTAGATGCATGATCCCCATTGTCAAAAACCGCGAGGTTTTAAGGTAGAGCGAGGAGCCGTACTAGGGACGGTCCCGGTTTTAACTACCCTGCCGTTATGCTGCCGGAATTTTCTGAAATATACATGTGTTAGAATAATTTGCATTCGTTCAAATAAATTACATATGTTGAAATATATATTCATGTGTTGAGTTGAAATTCATTCGTTGAATCAAAATTCATGTGTTGAATATTATTTGGATTTAAACAAATGGCTTTAGCGATAAAAATCAAATTTTTATATATAAACAAACTATAGCGAATATTCATGTGTTGAGTTGAAATTCATTCGTTGAATAAAAATTCATGTGTTGAATATTATTTGGATTTAAACAAATGGCTTTAGCGATAAAAATCACATTTTTATATATATACAAACTATAGCGAATATTCATGTGTTGAGTTGAAATTCATTCGTTGAATCAAAATTCATGTGTTGAATATTATTTGGATTTAAACAAATGGCTTTAGCGATAAAAATCACATTTTTATATATATACAAACTATATAGAATATTCATGTGTTGAATTGAAATTCGTCCGTCGAGTTGAAATTCATGTGTTGAATGTTATCGTATTTTAAAATAAAATGAATAGACAATAAAAACTACATTTTTATTGTGAATATGAAGTGTTAAAAACATTCACGTGTTGAATAAATATTTTGGAGGATAAAAATATTTCTTTTATCATGTATACGCTTTGATAAAAATACACACGTGTTGAAATAAATAATAGTTTGCTAGAAATATTATTATTAGCTTTGTTCTGCATATATATACATGTGTTGAACAGGAAAAATGGATTAGCTGTAGAGTAAAGAAATTATTTGCGTGCCCGACAAACAGGTAAACCTTGATGAGTTGGCTGCGCAATTTTATTTTTATATCAACTCCTGTGAATGCCATTGGATGCGGAGTGCTGGTTATTATGTGTGAAATAATAAATACCGCCATAGGATAGTAACAATTAATTTTGAACTACACTACATGGCATACTTCTTGACGATAGGCATACTTCATCATATTCCACATAAGCAATTGGAGCTTGTGTGACGAGGTGGAAGATTTACCATACGAGCGAGAGGCTTGTATGGCGATGACTATATACTACAGGTTGAACTGATGACTGATATGGACTATATAAAATATAACGATAAATCGCCAGATTAATAAAAACCCCACACGGGTCTGGAGTTGACAATAATCACGTCCCTCTAGTTATTAGATACGACACATGGACTATTTATTTCCACACGGAAACGGGGTGACGAGAATTTATTCTCTGGAGTGATTATCTATACATGCTCCCCCGGAAACACCAGAATATATCACTATAAATATGTGGATGCTTTTTAGGATTTATTGGGTACCTAACACGGCCCAATAAATTTCCAAACCCCTTCCCGTACAAAGGAGGTTATGGCAAAAAAAATCGAAATATTAAGGCGTTAGTGAAATATTTGAAGTGAAAACGAAGTTGAAAATATAGAATGAACTATAGATGGAATTATAGAATGAACTATATATATATATAATTAAAAGGAATCAAAGCCGTGCAGTTCGTGTTTCGGAATCGTAATTTGAAACGATTAGTATGAGAAATCCGACCATCGGGTTCTCCCGAAACCACAACAGCTGGGTTCGCCTTGGAAATATCTTCCCAACGGCACTAACCTTGTAAAAATCCAACGGTTGGATTGTACGGAATGTTTAATTCAAATCTGAAGAAAAACGGCGCCAGAATCGTTTATATTTATATATAAATATAAATATAATTAAATTAAATCGAATAACGACGCTGCAGTTCGAATTTTGAAACCGTAACTTCAAACGACTAGTGTGGGAGATCCGACTGTCGGATTTTCACGAAACTGGAACCGTTGGTTTCGCTTTGGGAATACCTTCCCACTGATATAGACTTTGTAGAAATCCAACGGTTAGATTTTCCGATATGTGTAAAACAAATTAGAGGAAAAACAGCGCTAATGCCACGGCACGACCCGAAACGTCGTTTATTTAAATATGGCCATATTTAAATAAATAAAAATGGCGAAAAATCGTTATAAAATATTATAAGCAACATAGTTTGCAAATAAACCAATTGGGCTTGAATTGTTTGATATTTGATGGTTGTATGTGCTTGACACGAAAATAACACTAATGAACTGAAAGATGGATGTCGAATAATATAACCATGGAAAGAATCGATTTAAATTCTAATGATGTGAATTATTTGAAAAGGCCGAGCTAACCCTCATTTCAAATAATTGATCAAGCGATTCAAATTTGGAAATGCAATGACGATTCAATACCGACGATCTTCGTATCGGTTGGATGGGCGCTGCTGAGGTTCCTGACCGGAGTAGCTACCGGAAAGGGACGGAAGTAGTAGCCGTCTGAACGTATGTGTTGATTGGACGGATATACGAGAAATTTGACGCCTCCGGTTTCGTTCAGACCCAGAACGGACTTGTAAATGAACTGTGTGTCTGACATTGGATTTTGTTCTATACTGATTGATCTCTGTTAAATATATATCTGTTTGGCGGTGGAGAATTTATTCTTTTGCTTAACGCCCTTCTCTGAGACGTACGAGCTCAGAGGTTATATATCGATGGAAATCAATCGTATGGAGTGGACTGCCTATGTGGCATGCCAAGATGTTGTGATCAAGGCTTCTGTTGCAAAGCAAAGTCTTGTGGATGATGATCAAAGCACGGTCTATGTGGCCTAGCTTTGTGTATTTCGTAGATTCGCGAGCCTCACACCTCGGTATGAGTCAAAAACGGGATAAGGACCCAAGGAGAGCATGATGTTTCTTTCTAGCTATGGTGGTGTCAGTGACTTACCAGCCCTGACATTTATATCTATTTTTCACCTATGTGGTTGTTGGAATGCGAGGCGCCTCGATTATAGGTCTGTAAGGACCGGGAAACGTGTGTTCAGGAATAATTAATCCTCAAACGTAAGAGAGGACCGGCCTTGGAGGATCCAGGGTTACCCAGAGTGTGTAGTCCTGAGACATTTGCTAGAGTGTCTTGAAGCGGAGAGGAGCTTGCCCCTTGCCTCGACTCATGACAGAAATCCAATTTCCAATACGAAACAACGGACTCGATTGTAGAACTAGTATGGCGACATAGTGGTATGGGGCACTTATGCCGTCTATGATTGATATTTATGATGCTATTCGTTTTTGAAACATATATGCACTAGTAATAATATCGAATGATTTTTGCTTTACACGTATCAAGCATATTTGGCCATTATAAGGTAAAACTCTATCCTCCGGCTTGCGTTGCATTGTATGATGGGACCTGAGTCCTATAATGGCTTCATTCTTTTTAAAAGCATTGCGTTGTTTTAAAGAATTTACTTTGTTTTAGATGCACTAGCAATCACTGGAGTAAACCCGTTCCGCGAAATTGGCGTGGTCCTATGATTTGCTTATTACTGTTGTTTAAACTGTCAAATAGATTCCTCATACCAGTCCCCATGACTGACTCGTTGTTTGTTTCACTTTGCAAACGCGGGTGCCCTTATTTTCACACGGGCAGCCTAGTTCATAGGTGACAGGTTGTTTTTGGCTCTGCACTGTTGCATAGAGTGCATTTTGGCTCATGGCGAGGCTGACTTCACAGAGACGACTTTGACATTTTCCGCCATTATTGTACTTATATTATGATTCCGCCACTGGCGATGCAGACTGCTTTACTTTCAGTATTCATTATCGTATGTATATGTACCGCCTTCGGCGATGTAGACTGATACCCTTATTATGTCTCACTGCATGTATGTATTCCGCCTCTGGCAATGATGACTGATCACTTCCCTTTTATTTACTAAGTTATATCCTACGCTGTGCTATTCTGATGTTGTTACATGTTGTGATTCCGCTGTCATATCCATGTAAAATTATTCTATTTATTGTTTCTGCTATTATCTGTACTCTGCTATGATGATTAATGTGTTATATTCCAATGATTATCCTTAATACCGCCCCTCGGATTTTGGGATCGTCACAGTTGGTATCAGAGCTTTGGTTAACCTTAGTTCCGGGATCTAACACATTAAACACCTCGTCAGAATAGAATCAGTAGTGTTCTAAGGCGAGTAGCTCGTTAGAGATAGGATTAGCAATGTCCTAGAATGAGCTAAGCAGATTAGCAAAACAATTTGATCAGTACATCATTATCTTTCCTTATGTTCCCCTGCTTTATCAAATATGAAAATTATCAAATCTGTGAGCTTGACTCTTTTCTTGCTTATACAGTACTCGCTTTGATGGCTACACGAGAAGCAGCAGCTAGAGGAGGCCGTGGAGGCCGAGCAGGAGTAGCAGAAGGACGGGGGAATATCCCCGTAGTTGAGGGAGGCCCTATTGTTCAGCCACCAGCACCCGAGGACTTCGAGCTAGACAGAGTAGCGAAGAGGTATAGGAACCTTGGGGGAAAACTCTTTTCTGGCACCGGTACAGTGACAGAGGCTATTGCTTGGTTGAAGACCTGTGAAAAGATCTTTAAAGGCATGGGTTTGGGAACCAACAACAAAGGACGACTAGGTATTTGGCTCCTACAGGAGGAAGTAGAGCTGTGGTGGGATGCCATCACCTCAGAGGATGCAGCAGGTACTGTCAGAACATGGGAGCAATTCAAAACCATGTTCAACGAGAAGTTTGTACCTGAACAGGCTTTAGAGAGGATGCGAGAGCAGTTTGCTAATCTCCAGCAAGGAGATCTCTCTATCCAAGATTACCTCAATAAATTCACTCAGTTGTCGCGCTACGCTCCAGAGCTTATTATGACCAACAAAGCAAAGAACAAGAGATTTATATTTGGGCTAAAGCGCAAGTACCATGACAGAGCCATGAGCAACATCAAACTCTCCTTCTCAAAATTGGTAGAAATGGCTTGCAATTATGAAGATATGGATGAAAGACATGCCAGCCAAGACTGCGCCAAAAGTCAAGCTGGAAATAAGCGCAAGGCTTCAGCAGATCAGCCCGAGTCTAGCATTACAGCGGCCGCTACTCAGAAACCTGGAAAGATCCCCAAAGGAAATTGCTACAACTGCGGGAAGCCAGGTCATTTTTCTAATGTGTGCAAAGCCCCGAGGAAGCCAAAGGCAAATCCAGACTCAGCCGAATGCTACAACTGCCATAAGAAGGGGCACTATAGCAGGAATTGTCCTCTGAAGCAGAATGCACAAGTGGCTCATGTGTATGACGGGGAGACCCCGCCAGCTACCACCGATGGATCAGGTAAACCCGACGTCTTGGGAGGTACCCTTACCATTAAAAATATTCCTGTTTCTGTACTTTTTGATACTGGTGCATCACGTAGCTTCATTTCTAGTAACACTGTTAGTAAGTTGAAGTTAAAAGTAAGAGATCTTAAAAAATCAATTGAAGTTCAAAACCCGATAGGAGGATCTGTTAGTCTCAGTTCGTACTGTAGAGTGCCTATCTTCTATTCCTTCTACAAGTTTCCCATCAACTTAATAATCATGAATCTATTGGAATTCGATGTTATTCTCGGTTTGGAATGGTTAACCAAATATAAGGCTAAAGTTAGATGTGCCGAACGAATCGTTAAAGTCAAAATGAAGCTTGGACCTATATGTATACCATGCCAAGGCTCAGAAATTAATAGAACAGAGTTTTGGTCTTCTTTAGAAGTTACTCCCCCTTCATTAGAAAAGATACTGGTCGTTAAAAACTACGCGGATGTGTTTGAAGAAGTAGAAAACTGACCGCCGCAAAGAGAAATTGAATTTAGAATAGATTTAATTCCTAACGCCCGACCAGTAGTACATCCAATTAGAAGAATGGCCCCGAAAGAAAAAGAAGAATTGGGTAGTCAAACGCGAGAATTGCTTTGGAAAGGTTTGATCAGGCCGAGCTTTTCAGCTTGGGGAGCAGCTGTAGTATTTTCCCGAAATCAGACGGTACTCTAAGACTTTGTGTTGATTACCGAGATCTCAATAAGCAGACACTGAAGAACAAATATCCCTTGCCACGAATAGATGATCTGTTAGATCAATTAAATGGAGCAACAATATTCTCCAGAATGGACCTAGCTACAGGTTTCCACCAATTATGTATAGCAGAAGACTGTATTCCTTTAACAGCCTTCAGGGGTCCCGATTTATTCTACGAATGGTTAGTAATGCCGTTCGGCTTGTGTAACGCTCCAGCATACTTCGTCGATCTTATGAACAGAGTGTTCCGTGGTGTATTGAATAAATTTGTTCTAGTCTTCATCGATGACATTTTAATCTACTCCAAGTCGGAAGGCGAGCATGCAAAACATTTAGAACAAGTGTTGAAAATTCTAAGGAGAAATGTCTTGAAAGCTAAATTTTCTAAGTGTGTCTTCTAGCAGGATGAAGTTAAGTTCCTAGGCCATGTCGTATCAAAAGAAGGGATTGTTGTAGATCCAAGCAAAATTACAGCGATTCAGAACTGGAAACAACCTACTACTCCCACAGAAGTTCGAAGTTTCCTTGGATTGGCTAGTTACTATCAGAAATTCGTTCAGGATTTTTCAAAGATATCTGGTGTATTGACAAAGCTTACAAAGAAGCATGAGAAATTCAAATGGACTCCCGAATGTGAAGAAGCTTTCCAGGAGTTGAAACTGAAGTTGACAACCGCTCCAGTATTAACAATTATAGAAGGCAACCAAGACTTGACAGTATGGACAGACGCTTCTATTAGAGGGCTAGGCGCAGTACTAATGCAAAAAGGCCAAGTGGTCGCTTATGCCAGCCGTCAGCTGAAGCCACATGAAAGAAACTATGCAACTCATGATCTGGAGTTATTAGCTATCGTGTTTGCTTTAAGAATCTGGAGGCATTATTTACTGGGCGAGAAGTTCGAACTATTCACGGATCATCAATCCTTGAAATATCTATTCACTCAGAAAGATCTAAACTTGAGACAACAACGTTGGTTAGAATTCCTTGCGGCATATGATTTTGAAATTCTATACACTCCAGGGAAAGCCAATGTTGTAGCAGATGCGCTCAGCAGAAAGAATGAAATCATTGCCAGTTTTATCATTACGTCTTCCTTAATTGACAGGATCTCGACCCTTCAAAAAGAGGATAATTTTGTAAAGGATATGATCAAAAGAATCAAGGACGGCATAAACTCTAGCTTCCAAGTGGATAGTGAGGGGGTTCTGAGATTAAAAGGAAGAATTTGTGTTCCCGACATCTTCGAGCTAAAGAGAGAAGTGCTTGATGAATGCCACAAGTCCAAATTAAGTATCCATCCCGGAGTGAGAAAAATGTATAACGATATCAAACGCACCTTTTGGTGGAAGGCAATGAAAAGGGATATTTCATTATATGTTAGCAGATGCCCCACTTGTCAGCTAGTTAAGAGCGATCAGCAGAAATTGGCTGGACTGTTACAACCATTAGAAATTCTAGGATGGAAGTGGGAGCAAATTTCGATGGACTTCATTGATGGCTTGCCTCGAATCAAGAAAGGAAACGACAGTATATGGGTAATCGTAGATCGCTTCACGAAGACTGCCCATTTCATACCTGTCCGATCCAATAGAATGGCTCAAAGTTTAGCACAGATTTACTTCAAAGAAATAGTTAAACTACATGGAGTGCCGCTCAACATAGTCAGTGATAGAGATCCCCTATTTACTAGCAAGTTCTGGGAAGCATTCCAGACAGAATTGGGATCCAAATTGAATTTAAGCACCGCTTATCACCCACAGACAGACGGCCAAACTGAGCGGGTGAATAGAATTCTAGAAGATTTACTACGGGCTTGCGTTATTGATTTTGGAGGCTCATGGGAAGATCACTTACATCTAGCCGAATTCTCTTATAACAATAGCTATCAAGAAAGTCTGGGAATGTCTCCATTTGAAGCATTATATGGTAGACCGTGCAGATTTCCCGCATGTTGGGTAGAACCTGGCAACAGACTTGTGTTAGGGCCCGATATGATTCGAGAAGCATCGGATAAAGTCGAGTTCATAAAGAAGCGATTGAAAACCGCACAGAGCCGACAGAAAAGTTATGCTGATGCGAGAAGAAGGGATTTATCATTTGTCGTTGGCGATTATGTTTATTTAAGAGTTTCTCCAATGCAGGGAGTAATCAGATTTGGCAAGACTGGGAAGTTGGCACCGAGATTTATTGGTCCCTTTCCTATACTTGAACGGATTGGAACTCTTGCATATAGGGTTTCATTACCGGATTGGTTGCCTGGTGTACATGATGTGTTCCACGTGTCTCAACTCAGAAAACATGTTCATGATCCAGATCTTTTTGTGGAAGAAGCAGCGCAACAGGATATAGACATAACTCCAGAATTAGCGCTTAGAAGAGAGCCATTAAAGATAGTTGGCAAAGAAACTAGAGAGCTAAGGAGCAAAAAGATTCATTTAGTCAAAGTGCAGTGGAGTAGTGATCCTAGAGACTGTACTTGGGAGACTGAGGAAAGCATTAAACAAGCCTACCCCAAATGCAGAGTGGACATCTCTGACTAACTCCGGTGCAAGGTACCTTTACAATACTTCGCATTTACATTTTGTTTCCTACTTAGCTGTTATTTCCTTTTCGAGGACGAAAAGTTTTAAGTGGGGGAGATTGTAATAACCCGGAAAATGTGAACCAATTTAAAATTTTTAAATTTGGTTATTACCAAAGAATTTGAGTAATTGAAATAGCATATTTCAATAAAATAAAGAATTGGGTATAGTATTGCAGTTTGAAATTTTGAATACAAGCTTTGTCTGACTGTACCGGGTGGAAAATATAACGGATTTTAGCGAAATTAAAAATATTTAAATCTATTTATGAATACCTTTCTAACGAATCTGAAAAATCGAAATTTCATAGCGGGAATCAAAAGTTATGGCCAAATGAATTTTCAGAAAGGTCACTATATAGCATTTATAGCCCCTGAAAATTGATATTTTGCATACGACCTCGGAATTCGACGAAACCACTTTTATTGGGTCCGGGATGTCAAATAATTGCTAAGTTTCAAATTTCATAATTTTTGAAGCTAGTATGTGAGCGGGGAAAAAGAAAATGTGATTGGTCAATTTCTGTTAAAATGGGTCGACCTAAAAATGGCCGTTTTTCAAACGAGCTCAGGATTCGACGAAACTGGTTTTGTTAGGACCATATCGTCAAAACAAAGCTAGATTTATTTTTCTGGAATTTTTCGATTCAGTTTGTGGCCCTGGCAAATTGAAATGTACGTTCAAATTAAATATTGAATATTTATATTTTAATTTGAAAAATAACTGACTGTAACAGTCGAATTGGCCAACGAAACATATCCCATTGTGTCCGGAATGAGGGTATTTAGCTAGGGGCGACAGTCGTTGGGTTTGATTTCGAGTCCGTTTGTGAAAACACTATTTAAAATTTCCTATAAAGCCTCGACCAATAGGATTTTTCCTTTATAAAAAAAATATCTCAAAAACCCTAGCCGCCTCAGATGAAACCGACGATCCAGGAAGCTCCGACCTTCCCTTCGTTTTCCGACCGCCACCTACAGGCCGCGCCACCACCGCCACTCGAAAGCCCCTTCGCCCCTCTTCAGATCCGACCCCAACCCGACATCCACCATCACCTCCTCCGCCTGAATCGAAGCCAGGAAGTCATCGACTTCCCAGCGCCGCCGCCGCCCCGATCTGCCATCGCAACCCCTCAAACCACCAGCGCCGTGAAGCCCTCGCCACCCCCTTCCAAGTCAGCACCGCCGATCATCCCCATACTTCACGGATTTTGCAAAAATCCCAAACCTAGTTCTGAACAAAATATAAAGGTTCGACCTTTATTATTCTGAAATGAAAATAACACTATAAAGCATTGCAAAACTTTGAAAAATAATATCTTTTTCGTTATTTAATGAAATTCGATGAAACAGGAGACACCGTGACCGCAAGGAGGCTCTCTACATTCTAGAAGAAGCCGCGGATTTTTCTGATTTTCCTACGATTTTTAGCACTGCAAAAACCAATGTGAGGAATCTAAACGAATGAAACATATATGCTTTGAATTGTGATGAAATGCAAGTGAATTATAATATAATATATATATATACTCCCCTCGTCCACAGACCATGAACGATATTTATTGCTGGTGATTGACGTGATATTATATGGTATAACGAATGGTTGGAAATAATTGTTTGTGGTTGATATTGTGGTTGAAAAATACCTTTGTGGTTGAAAAATACCCTCTTGTGGTCGAAACAAATTAGAATAGGATTGTGGAATTGAAATTAAAACATGCCGCCTGCGTGCGAACTAGATGCATGATCCCCATTGTCAAAAACCGCGAGGTTTTAAGGTAGAGCGAGGAGCCGTACTAGGGACGGTCCCGGTTTTAACTACCCTGCCGTTATGCTGCCGAAATTTTCTGAAATATACATGTGTTAGAATAATTTTCATTCATTGAAATAAATTACATATGTTGAAATATATATTCATGTGTTGAGTTGAAATTCATTCATTGAATCAAAATTCATGTGTTGAATATTATTTGGATTTAAACAAATGGCTTTAACGATAAAAATCACATTTTTATATATATACAAACTATAGCGAATATTCATGTGTTGAGTTGAAATTCATTCGTTGAATCAAAATTCATGTGTTGAATATTATTTGGATTTAAACAAATGGCTTTAGCGATAAAAATCACATTTTTATATATATACAAACTATAGCGAATATTCATGTGTTGAGTTGAAATTCATTCGTTGAATCAAAATTCATGTGTTGAATATTATTTGGATTTAAACAAATGGATTTAGCGATAAAAATCACATTTTTATATATATACAAACTATATAGAATATTCATGTGTTGAATTGAAATTCGTCCGTCGAGTTGAAATTCATGTGTTGAATGTTATCGTATTTTAAAATAAAATGAATAGACAATAAAAACTACATTTTTATTGTGAATATGAAGTGTTAAAAACATTCACGTGTTGAATAAATATTTTGGAGGATAAAAATATTTCTTTTATCATGTATACGCTTTGATAAAAATACACACGTGTTGAAATAAATAATAGTTTGCTAGAAATATTATTATTAGCTTTGTTCTGCATATATATACATGTGTTGAACAGGAAAAATGGATTAGCTGTAGAGTAAAGAAATTATTTGCGTGCCCGACAAATAGGTATACCTTGATGAGTTGGCTGCGCAATTTTATTTTTATATCAACTCCTGTGAATGCCATTGGATGCGGAGTGCTGGTTATTCTGTGTGAAATAATAAATATCGCCATAGGATAGTAACAATTAATTTTGAACTACACTACATGGCATACTTCTTGACGATATGCATACTTCATCATATTCCACATAAGCAATTGGAGCTTGTGTGACGAGGTGGAAGATTTACCATACGAGCGAGAGGCTTGTATGGCGATGACTATATACTATAGGTTGAACTGATGACTGATTTGGACTATATAAAATATAACGATAAATTGCCAGATTAATAAAAACCCCACACGGGTCTGGAGTTGACAATAATCACGTCCCTCTAGTTATTAGATACGGCACATGGACTATTTATTTCCACACGGAAACGGGGTGAAGAGAATTTATTCTCTGGAGTGATTATCTATACATGCTCCCCCGTAAACACCAGAATATATCACTATAAATATGTGGATGCTTTTTAGGATTTATTGGGTACCGAACACGGCCCAATAAATTTCCAAACCCCTCCCCGTACAAAGGAGGTTATGGCGAATTTTTTCGAAATATTAAGGCGTTAGTGAAATATTTGAAGTGAAAACGAAGTTGAAAATATAGAATGAACTATAGTTGGAATTATAGAATGAACTATATTTATATATATAAATATAAATATAATTAAAAGGAATCGAAGCCGTGCAGTTCGTGTTTCGGAGTTGTAATTTGAAACGATTAGTACGAGAAATCCGACCATCGGATTTTCCCGAAACCACAACCGCTGGGTTCGCCTTGGAAATATCTTCCCAATGGCACCAACCTTGTAAAAATCCAACGGTTGGATTGTCCGGAATGTTTAATTCAAATCTGAAGAAAAACAGCGCCAGAATCGTTTATATTTATATATAAATATAAATATAATTAAATTAAATCGAATAACGACGCTGCAGTTCGAATTTTGAAACCGTAACTTCAAACGACTAGTGTGGGAGATCCGACCGTCGGATTTTCACGAAACTAGAGCCGTTGGGTTCGCTTTGGGAATACCTTCCCACTGATATAGACTTTATAGAAATCCAACGGTTAGATTTTCCGATATGTGTAAAACAAATTAGAGGAAAAACAACGCCAGTGCCACGGCACGACCTGAAACGTCGATTATTTAAATATGGCCATTTTTAAATAAATAAAAATGGCTAAAAATCGTTATAAAATATTATAAGCAACATAGATTGCAAATAAACCAATTGGGCTTGAATTGTTTGATATTTGATGTTTGTATGTGCTTGACATGAAAATAACACTAATGAACTGAAAGATGGATGTTGAATAATATAACCATGGAAAGAATCTATTTAAATTCTAATGACGTGAATTATTTGAAAAGGCCGAGCTAACCCTCATTTCAAATAATTGATCGAGCGATTCAAATTTGGAAATGCAAAGACAATTCAAGACCGACGATCTTCGTATCGGTTGGATGGGCGCTGCTGAGGTTCCTGACCGAAGTAGCTACCGGAAAGGGACGAAAGTAGTAGCCGTCTGAACGTATGTGTTGATTGGACGGATATACGAGGAATTTGACGCCTCCGGTTTCGTTCAGACCCAGAACGGACTTGTAAATGGATTGTGTGTCTGACATTGGATTTTGTTCTATACTGATTGATCTCTGTTAAATGTATATCTGTTTGGCGGCGGAGAATTTATTCTTTTGCTTAACTCCCTTCTCTGAGACATACGAGCTCAGAGGTTATATATCGATGGAAATCAATCGTGTGGAGTGGACTGCCTATGTGGCATGCCAAGATGCTGTGATCAAGGCTTCTGTTGCAAAGCAAAGTCTTGTGGATGATGATCAAAGCACGGTCTATGTGGCCTAGCTTTGTGTATTTCGTAGATTCGCGAGCCTCACACCTCGGTATGAGTCAAAAACGGGATAAGGACCCAAGGAGAGCATGACGTTTCTTTCTAGCTATGGTGGTGTCAGTGACTTACCAGCCCTGACATTTATATCTATTTTTCACCTATGTGGTTGTTGGAATGCGAGGCGCCTCGATTATAGGTCTGTAAGGACCGGGAAACGTGTGTTCAGGAATAATTAATCCTCAAACGTAAGAGAGGACCGGCCTTGGAGGATCCAGGGTTACCCAGAGTGTGTAGTCCTGAGACATTTGCTAGAGTGTCTTGAAGCGGAGAGGAGCTTGCCCCTTGCCTCGACTCATGACGGAAATCCAATTTCCAATACGAAACAACAGACTCGATTGTAGAACTAGTATGGCGACATAGTGGTATGGGGCACTTATGCCGTCTATGATTGATATTTATGATGCTATTCGTTTTTGAAACATATATGCACTAGTAATAATATCAAATGATTTTTGCTTTACACGTATCAAGCATATTTAGCCATTATAAGGTAAAACTCTATCCTCCGGCTTGCGTTGCATTGTATGATGGGACCTGAGTCTTATAATGGCTTCATTATTTTTAAAAGCATTGCGTTGTTTTAAAGAATTTACTTTGTTTTAGATGCACTAGCAATCACTGGAGTAAACCCGTTCCACGAAAGTGGCGTGGTCCTATGATTTGCTTATTACTGTTGTTTAAACTGTCAAATAGATTCCTCATACCAGTCCCCATGACTGACTCGTTGTTTGTTTCACTTTGCAAACGCGGGTGCCCTTATTTTCACACGGGCAGCCTAGTTCACAGGTGGCAGGTTGTTTTTGGCTCTGCACTGTTGCATAGAGTGCATTTTGGCTCATGGCGAGGCTGACTTCACAGAGACGACTTTGACATTTTCCGCCATTATTGTACTTATATTATGATTCCGCCACTGGCGATGCAGACTGCTTTACTTTCAGTATTCATTATCGTATGTATATGTACCGCCTTCGGCGATGTAGACTGATACCCTTATTATGTCTCACTGCATGTATGTATTCCGCCTCTGGCAATGATGACTGATCACTTCCCTTTTATTTACTAAGTTATATCCTACGCTGTGCTATTCTGATGTTGTTACATGTTGTGATTCCGTTGTCATATCCATGTAAAATTATTCTATTTATTGTTTCTGCTATTATCTGTACTCTGCTATGATGATTAATGTGTTATATTCCAATGATTATCCTTAATACCGCCCCTCGGATTTTGGGATCGTCACAATTTGGATCTCAACAAAGCATGTCCCAAAGATAGCTTCCCGTTACCTAGAATTGACCAACTTGTCGATGCTACGGCGGGGCACGAATTGTTGTCCTTCATGGGTGCATACTCTGTGTACAATCAAATTATGATGCATAAGCCAGACGAAGAGAACACAAATTTCATAACTGATAGAGGCTTGTATTGCTATAAAGTTATGTCGTTCGAACTACAAAATGCAGGAGCAACATACTTGCACCTCGTAAATTCCATGTTCATATCCCAAATCGGGAACACCATGTAGGTTTATGTAGATGATATGCGGGTAAAATCCAAGAAAGCCGACGACCTTTTTGAGAATTCTAGTCGAGATGTTTCATATTCTCAGAAAATATGGCATGAAGCTAAATCCTCTTAATTGCTCATTTGGAGTCTCATCCGAAAAATTTCTCTGGTTCATGGTCAATGCTAGGGGCATTGAGACGAATCCCGCTCAGGTCACTGCCTTACGAGAAATGCGCGCTCCAAGGACAAAGAAAGAGCTTCAAAGCTTGAATGGGAAAGCATCGACACTTAACCGATTCATCTCTAAGGCAACATATCAGTGTATTCCACTCTTCGGTGCCTTGAATAAGGGAAGAAAGGAGTTCCAATGGACTTCAGAATGCCAAAAAGCCTTTGAAGAGTTGATCAAACACATGGAGTCACCTCCGATGCTCTCTAAGACCAAAGATGGAGAGGAGTTGTCCCTATATTTGGCCGTCTCAACACATGCCTTAAGCATCGCGCTTGTCCGAGAGGAATCCAAGGTCCAATGGCCGGTTTATTACATCAGTAAGAGGCTTGCTGGGACAGAGTTAAACTACCCAAAATTAGAGAAACTTGCGTATTGTCTGCTTATCACTTCAAAGATGCTAAGGCCGTATTTCCAATCCCATCCTATAAAAGTTCTCAATGACCAACCGCTAAGACAGGTTCTCTTTAGTCCAGAAACTTCGGGAAGGTTATTAAAGTGGAATATAGAGCTCAGTCAATATGATATCACTTATTCACCCTCGAAGGGTTATTAATGGGCAAGCCTTAGCGGATTTCGTCGCCGAGTTCATGGATAGGGGAGAGGAAACAGAGGAACTAACAGAGGCCGTGAATAGTTGGAAGTTATACATCGATGGATCCTGAAATGATTATTGTTCAGGGGCAGAAATCATCCTAAAAACCCCAGATGGCCATTCTCTATGCTACGCCCTAAGATTGGAATTTCCATCGACTAATAATGAGGCTGAATATGAAGCTTTAATCGTAGGTCTAAAGTTTGCAAAGGAAATGAATTTGAGAACTCTATAAATTTTCAAGGACTCACAGCTTGTGGTATTCCAAGTTCTGAAGGAATTCTAAACCAAACTTGGAAACCTTCCTTTCTATCTTATCAAAGTCATGGAACTTCTCAACGACCTCGATCACTACACTATATCTCATATTCCAAAAAAGGAAAACTCAAAGGCAGACTCCCTTGCCAAGTACGTCAGTTCCTCATATGTAGAGTTGCTAGGCTTAATTCCCATTGAAGTCCTTTCAACCATCGGCATTGCAGAAGCAGATGTGGACTGGATTATGAAAACTGTTGAAGAACCCACGTCCTGGATGGCTCCAATCAAGGAATATATCCTCAACGGAACTCTCCCTGAAGAGCCAAAAAAGCGAAGAAAGGTGTTGCGCAAAGCTCCGTTACACCTTATCCAGGATGGAAGGATGTATAGGCGAGGATTCTTCATGCCATTACTGCGATGTGTAACGAAAGAGGAGTATAAAGCAATCTTGGCAGAATTGCATGAAGAAGAATGCGGAGGTCACATAGGTGGTCAAATATTAGTCAAGAAGATTCTGCGATATGGCTACTTTTGGCCCGACGTGATGACCTATATTAAGAAGTGTGACAGATGCCAAAGGTTCTCAAAGATTTCGAGAGCACCCCCACAGAGTTGACTCAAATGGTTAGTCCGTGGCCATTCGCTGTCTGGGGCATAGATTTGATTGGGGCATTGTCCAAGTCAAATATGAAATATGAAATCGTAGCAGTGGACTATATCATTAAATGGGCTGAAGCTGAACCATTAGCGACCATTACTTCAAAGAAGGTGCCAATTTTTTTCTAAAGAACATTATCTGCCGATTTGAGGTACCTCGGAAAATAATTACCGATAAGGGAACTCAATCTAAGAGCGGAGAATTTCTAGATTTCTGCGTTAAGTACAAGATTAAGAAGAGTTTTGCAGCCTTTGCTCATCCGCGAGCCAATGGGCAGGTCGAAGCAATCAACAACATTTTGAAGTCAACCATCATGAAGCGCCTAGAAAAAGCAAAAGGTGGTTGGGTAGATGAGCTTCCACTTGTACTATGGGCATGCCATACCACTCATAAAACTGCGATAGGGCGCACTCCATTCTCACTCGCACTTGGATCCAAAGCTATGATTCCATTGGAATTGGAAGTTCCCACTCACCGAAGAATACACTTCAATCAAAAGGAAAATGAGAGGCTGCAACTCGAGGCTCTTGACTTGCTTGAGGAAAGAAGAAGAGAAGCAGAACTCAGAGTCACTGCACATCATAGAAGAATAGTTCATCATTTCAATGCTAAAGTAAAACGGAGAACTTTCCAAGTTGGGGATGTTGTTCTGAAAAGGATCATGACAGGAACTGGAGTGTTAGGACCCAATCGGGAAGCGCCGTATATGATAAGCCAAAAATTCTCAGACAACACATTCGAGTTAAAAAGACAGATGAGGTCCAACTTCCGAGAGCTTGGAACAACATCCATCTTCGACATTACTTCATTTAATAATTCTTTCATTTTACAAATTGTAAACATCAAGCATTGTAAATACCATGCAACGTTGTTACAAGTTCTATACATGTTGATGAAAGAAATTACTTTTCTTGCCTAAATCGTACATTTGCAACCTCTTGTATACAAGTTGCTTAAATTCAATCTTGATTGCAGGGATCCTAAAATAACGTTAACGCATCCAAGACCTAATAAAACCTGGTGACAGTTACAGAACATCCCAATTTGGATACCTCAAATGCCCGTTGCTCAAGGCTTAAAGTTTCACTCGCAATAAATGTTAAGGTGTGGAACACAACATAGCAAAAAAGGGACGCCAGGAATTAGACAGTCAAATAATGTGGTATCCAAGTTACGAATAAGGTTGTCAGCTTTACCAAAGGGGCACCTTCTTAATTGTGAGGTTCACGGCCTTGGTTCCAACAAATCGGGGTAAGACCCAATGAACGTACTAGCGTCCGCCTATGGACCAGTGTAACATTAAACCAAAGACCTCCCCGAGGGGCACCCGGTTAATCGTCAACGCTATTAATACATGGCCTAATTGCGATATAAACACTGGGCTATTAAACCAATGACCTCCCCGAGGGGCACCCGGTTAATCGTTGATGCCATTGGTACATGGCCGGATTGCGATACAAACAATGGGCTATTAAACCAAATACCTCCCTACGGGGCACCCGGTTAATCGTCGATGCCATTGGTCGGATTATGATACAAACACCAGGATATTAAACCAAAGACCTCCCCGAGGAGCACCCGGTTAATCGTCGACGCCATTGATACATGGCCGGATTGCAATACAAACACTGGGCTATTAAACCAAAGACCTCCCCGAGGGGCACCAGGTTGATCATCAGTGCCATTTATTTATGGCCCGATTACGACAAACCCCGGGATTTAAAAGATCCCCTCGGGGGCATCTGACCACAAGCCGAATCCATCAAGATTCGTTAAATGACGGACCCAAAGACCTTTTTGAAGGTGCCCTACAAATTCTACAAGTGGGTAAATCATTCAGCTATAACGAATAATGTCTTTACAAAGCACCTCTTCGGAGGTGCAAAAACCAAGACCTCTCCGGGGGAATATGTTCAAATCAAATCTCCGAAGGGCCTGGACTACCAGGCCAGCAAGAAATGAAATTGAATGCATTAAAAATATAAGACCTCTGAGGTAGGGGTATAGTGACAAAGATTCTCCTTCACTGAAAGCATAAGTTTGCTCAATTAAAATGGAAACCCTTTAGCTCATAAGCAAATCAGAAGATTCCAAACAAAATCGATTGCTAGTATCATGCCTAACCTTTAAAAGTTCATGACGAATTTTGGTATAGGGGCATTACCACCGCACTAAAGGAAAGTCAATAATGCTTACTTGAACATACCACAAACTCGTCATAATTTGCATTAAGAATCTGGTACCTACAAAGGTTTTTTGACCAGTAAAGTTAAATCTCAAAATGGCTAAGGAAAACTCAAAAGACTTCGATGATGTAATAAGCATAAAAGTGGTTAGTCGCAAGAAAGAAGTCTCTGGTACTGCCCCAGTCAAAATTAAACAAAGTCGGTCAAGCTAACCCAGCCGGTAATGATTCAAGGCTACAACTAAAAATAATCAAGTTACAGCAATGAAAAAGAAGTCATTGTGAAATGAAAAACAATAGAGTACGACGAAGCTGAAATGAAAGCTTAAAGTACAACAAGCAGCAATCGGTTCAAAACTTCATCTGCCAAAAGGTTCACGGCAATCCGTAGGCACAAAACAAGGCATGAGAATTTTCTTGCACAAGACAAATCATGGGAGTTCGTAAGCATGAGGAACACATAAAAAGGATGGCATAAATCAGCTAGCCAAATTGATAAAGTGTTCGAAATGCGAGGATACCAACATCCAAAATACTACAGCAGTCGAGTGAACAGTCATGATGCAACATCCAAAATATCGTTTCAAGCATACCAACATAAGCATAAGTCGCAACACAAACCATCTTAAAATCAAATACGAGGATCGACACTCGCTTATACAACTGATCTAAAGCATAGTGCACAAACGAGAAGCGATCAGAAGAAAGATAAGAAGACTACAGATCCTTGTTCTTCCTAGGCCTACCAGCCTTCCTTTTAACCTAAGTATAGCAAGGCGGGGGTTCACCAGCCAAGGGATTTTTGCGTTCTGGACCTGCCAACTCAACGTTTCCTTGAGCAAAAGAGACAACAACACTATCCCGGGATCTGATAGCCTGGAATAACTTCGCCTTGTCATTCTCTAGGATGGAGATGCACTCAAGATTATCCCCATGTAGCTTTTGGAGACCGCAAGCTAGTGTGCCAACCACTCATTAGTTTCGTAGTGTGATCCTTGAGCATATCCATTTGCTTCCCAAACGGGTACGTGGCGGTCTCAAATCGAGTAAGCATCTGGGTTTTCGCGACGTTCATATTACTAGAAATTGCTTATGGAGATACGTCCATGTCAGAAGGCACTCTCTGCAGACTCCAGCCTCTGAATCGTTTGGCAAGTTTAGAATTGCATGGCCATGGGGCGTAACGAGGCCTGCTGATAATTTTTTGAAGCTCTGCATGAGTTGGATTGACGAAGGGAGAATTCACAGATGGCTAGCTAGTCGTCTGAGCATCTAAATCGAAAAACTTTTCCATCCTGCGTTGGTTTGGAGATGGTTCCATCCTGCATATATAGTGGTGTTTGAAAGTAAATAACAGTCGCAAGGACTAAGTTGCGAAAAATGTAAAGTGTCCGAAGCTTTGGATTTCAAAATTCAGGCATTCAAGTTTCAAGTCGTCCAAAGAATTAGAAGCTTTAGGTCGGTACTATAATTTTAGGTCGTTCTAGGACTTGGAGAGTCAGATCGTTGGGGGGTTCTAAGCTTAAGGTCGCCATCTGATCTCAAAAATTGCAAACCCTCCTAACGACTTAAAACCTTCAAACACCCGAACAACTTATAACCATGATCTTCATATTCGAGTCGCTTGTGCTATCCCAGGTCATAGGTCGTCTTCAATCTAGAGCCTTAGGTCGTACTTATGGAAAATATCTATGACGACCTAGAGCTCTGGATGGAGGCGACAACCTAAAGGCCCAAATGAGATGGAGACCACCCAAGGTTCGGGGCTCAAGTAACGACCTAATGTTCTTAACTGTGTCAACGACTTAGGAAGGGCAATATTTAAGAGCAATTTAAAATCCGAAGTTCAACTATTTGGACCGTGGTAACAGCAAAGCTTCATATCAGATCGTATATCATGAGCAATTGAAAATCGCATATGGAAGTTCGAAATCATATGTAATCTATGGAAATTAAAGTTACATAAGGAAAATTACTCCAACACTATCGCCAAATACATGAACAAATTACGAGGATTCACAATTTCTCAAGTTACAACGATGTCAAATTTGATCCAAAATGGCTTGCATAATGGAAATCCTTGAATCATATTCAAATTCAAAAATCAAAGAGAAGGTCGAACCTGTTTTTGATGGCAAACTTACGAATCTGCGCGGCTTGATCTTTGAATTGGGATGTGAGAATCGCCTGAGTTTGTTGAAAATCGGAGGTTGTCTGAATGACGGCGATCCAACAAGAATAAACGATGGTATTTAAGATCTAAGAGGGTTTCTCGAGAACTAATCGGTTCTCAAAGATAAGATGCTACCATTAATGAGTGTTGAGCTAAAGAAATGTTAAAGAAAGGAAATGAAAACCTAAAGAGAAGATATAAAAGGAATTTAAGCAAACAGACCAAGTTCAAAAGGCCCACGACGACCTAACAGCGATATAAAGCCCGAAGTGATCTAAAGCGTCACACAACTTGAGGTCCTACACGACTTAGCATTACATATGAGTAATAACGGCCTAGTACATGTTAAAGATGTTAAGATCGAAGCTTGTAATATTTTCAATAAATAGAAACTTCGAGGGGCAAATGTAAACCAATGAAATATGGCTCATGAATACGTAACAAGGTTAGGTCGTACTCATTGCATAGCTTTAGGTCATTAGTCCTTAGGTCGGGAAAAGATTCACTCAAGACATACCATAGATCGTTAAAGGCGGTAATCAATTGAGCTACTTAGGCCGTCCGCCTTCAATAATTTTTCAGACTCCTTAGCCCATTCGGCATTTTTGGGTCGTCCCGATCTCTTTAGGTTGTTCAGCTTCCTTAGTCCGCAAAAAATTCTTGGAATGCCAAGAGTACAAGTTTGCGGAGGCCTACAATGCACCCTGCTCCTAATGTCGCCCAATCTTTAGCTAGCCCCGCCTTTTAGCTTAGAAGGCTCCTTAGCCCGCCCCGCCATCCAAAAAGAAGACTTTAGGCCACTCTGCTTTGCTTTAATCCATTCATCCTAAGCCTGGGTCATTCCGCACCAAATTAGCACGTTCCGCCCTTGGCCTAGCTAGTTTAAGTCGTAAAACATGAATATGAGGCCCATTGGGTCAGCCGACGATCTAAAGAAGGTTAAGGGTACTTACAACTTTGCCACTTGGTCTGAGTTCACCTATAAATACCCCCTCATTCCTTCATTAGGGAGGAGGGAATTTCATGACCCCGAAGGGCTGCTCGAGTGCATTCTCTACCAATTCAAGCCATTCTAACATCTAATCGTGATCATTCAACGAAGATCATCCATTCAATTCACCAAGGAATTCATCGGAATCTTTTTGCTTCTCGAAAGCTCATAGATCTACCATCATATTTCTACTCTCCAAAGGCTTCTGCTCTATTTCTTCTATTAATCCTTAGTGATCTAGTTGGATAATTTGAGAGATTGCAAAGATGGATGTAATTGAAATGATTGCACGCATTGTAACCATTGTGAAAGTAATAAGAATGGATCCTAAAGTGGATGTAGATTAAGTTTGATCGAACCACTACAAAATTTTGTGCCTTTACTTGCATTTCTATTAATTTGTGGCTCCTCTTTTTCTACTTAACATATTAAGAAGTACATTTTAGTACCTTTGGTGTTAATTCCAATTTTTGGATTAACAATATTAATCCAATCCAATCCAAATCCGTAATTCACAATTTCTTTTCCTATTAAGATTTTACATTTAAATCAGATTCCCTTTTATTTGGTCCAATATCAATAATCATGGTTAAAACGATTTCCAAACCAATGTTTACCTTAGGTTTCACATATCCATTTCATATAATAAATCTCCAAACCACTTTTAGCGTTAGCTATAAATCAAAATGTGATTTGTTAAATTCTAGCTTGTTGACAAAACTCATATTTACCATGACTTAAATAAGCATATTACTTTATACTTGAACTTAAAGTCTTTTCATTTCGGCAAAATCCTTCTTACATTTTCATGACAAAATTTCCATTTGACAAATCATATATTAAAAGTTTTGAAAACATTTATCAAGTCTTTGCAAATCCTTTACATTAAATCATTCAATTCAAAAATCGTCATATTATTAAATTCATTATGTGAACATAAAGTAATAAAGAATTTATTTAAATAAATGAAACTTAAGTGTTAACTTGCAAAATCACTCCAAACTTATTCTCATACAAGTGGATTCTTGTAAAATTTCAAGTAAATATTTAAACAAAATTTCTTTGACTTTTCTTTACGCTATATATAGAAATTCCATTTAAAATTTCTACTTATATATAGTGGAAAAATTATTTAATAAATATCGTATATCAAAATAAGTTTCTAAACATTTAACAAGTCTTTGAGACTCTTTTATTTAATCCCAAATTTAGACTTTATATTGTTAAATTTATTATATAAACACAAAGTGTACGTAAATTTATTTAAAATAAATTTAAATTCAAATGTTAACTGGTATGATTACTTCCTTTAAAACTTATTTACGTACGAATTGAATTTCTTATAAAAATTCAAGTACAATTTGAACAAAATTTCCATTAACATTTTCCACTATACAGAAAATTTCATTAAAATTTCTCTTTACAAAATCAATATAATAATTTAAAATAATTTCTTTTTATTGACCACGGTGTCCGTATAAAATTTTCTACCCTATGGTCTAGTGATACAGATATTTGTTGTAACACCCCACACCCGCTATGATCACTCATTAAGGGAATGCCATAGCATCGGTGGAGTATTTTAGTGAATATAGAACAGAAAAATTACACCAAGACAGATATAAATAGTACTTGAAATTTTAAAACATCATCTCATAACAGCGGAAATAAACATGTCTGGTTACATCATAAAACCATGATAAAAGTCAAGTACAATATCCGTCAAAATAAAGAAGTACATAATCCCACTCTCTCATACAATAGCCATGACAAAAGAAAAGATAACTGGATAACTGGAGCTTTACATCTACCCAAGCTCCGAAAGACTGGAACAGCAATCCGATCAAGCTCTACTACTGCTAGGATCCACCGTAGGACCTGAGGGTTGGGAAAAAGATAAAAACAACGGGGTCAGACATAAGTCTGAGTGAGTCCTATAACTTTAACAATACAATCATTAAAGTAACCAGAGAAGACATAAACTTGACCCACGGTAATATCTGGGGATGAATGGCTACACTAAGCAGCTTGGTAGACTTAGAATAAACTAAGATAACCGTCAGGACGCATCTACCCACCCAAGGATAATTACTAACTGCACCACACCAGTCATTTCTACTCAAAGGTTGATCCCACCCAAGGACTTAAAAGATATAACTAGTAGCTTCATGTACCCCTAGCTGACCACATAGGTGCCGTCTGCCCCTATCTCCACTAGGTGTACCCCACTACCCCAAGCGATCGGCTCCCTAACGTAGATACCCGTGCTGGACCCACAGTGGGATGTATCACTCCCCCTAAAGTGGCAACCCAATATTATCCACGGTGCACGGCTTATACCTACACGATGCAACAACGGCTTATCTACCAGCCCGGGCCCACACACGCATATGAAGCCCGTTGGACTTGCGTTGCCACCGCTAACCCATTTTGGCCTCTTATAGTCAAGCCCAATATGCGTGTCCCGTCACCCGACTAGAGTCGAGCCCACAAAGATACGTTTGGGATATTGGTTGAAATGGGCCCCCACAAGCTACCCACCTAAGCTTGTTACTTATCTAGTGTATCCCACTTAACCCTTTAATCATGTTTAATTACATGTTTCCACTTGGTTAAGTATTCTAATCGTATTTTCTATTGCCACCCAAGGCAACCCACTAGATTTCCACATGCCACCCAAGGCACCCACTTAACCCCTCATGCTCTACTACATGCTTATCTGGTTAAGTGTTTCTTAATTAATTAAGACCGTGATTCTCATAAAGACCTCTCACATTAGACTATCTTTTATGACCGCTGGTTAAGCCGGTTGGGTCCGGGCAGCCTTATGTCATAACCGAGTCTAACCTCGTGTCTTTATATTAATCACGTATTTAGTTTGTGCCTAAGACCTCTCACATTGGGCTAACATTTGTAGCAACTGGTTAAGCCGGTTGGGTCCGGGCAGTTTTACGCTACAAATGAGTCCAACCTCGTGTCTTAGTCGATTAATTACGCCTAATTAATCACTCCATATTAATTATCCCTAATTAATATCAAGTTTTTCATAACATGGGTAGACCTAACTCAATAGGTAAATTCCCATGGGGTAGACCTAACTCAATAGGTAAATTCCCGCTTATGTTAATTTATTTTTACGGTATGCTTAATCATACCCAACCATACTTTTAATTAACATATTTATTAACCCCATCGTTCCCCACGTAAATCGTTCTCATAAAGGGAAGATCCATCACAAATATCATGGGTTAAACCAAATTTTAGCATATACTTTGTCATGGGTTAAGAGGATGTCAACTTGCATATATGAGCATATATTAACCCAACTTGCATTTAAGCATACACATAACTTGCATAATTATTTACATAACTTCATAAGCATGCATAACATGTTAATCTTGCATTTGAGCATACACATAGCTTGCATATTCATTCACATAACTTCATAAGCATGCACAACTTGCATATCACATAAATCTTGCATTTAAACATATACATGACTTGCATAAGTATCCATATACTTGCATAAGCATGCATAACTTGCATATCACATTAAACTTGCATTTAAACATATACTTAACTTGCATAACTCACTTTGTTAAACATGCATAATTCCACTCATTAAATATGCATAAATCCACTTGTTAAACATGCATATACCAACTTGTTAAATATGCATAAATCAACTTATTAAGCATGCATAAACCAACTTATCAAATATGCATAATCATAGAACAACATAGAGTAACATATCATTATACATGATTCAAACTCACTAATCCGCATTTAAGACCATAAGTCTCATTACACCCAATCTACTTACTTTAACAATTAATGCTAAAGTGATAGAAACTCACCAAACTCAAGATTAGCAACCTTATGAAGTAGGATTAGTTGCTAACTATGAAGATAATGATGATTAGAGAATGATTTGAGAGGGATTAGCTTGCAACTTCCTTCATGAACTAGTGGAGGCCATGCTCAAATTTCATTTTGCCATAGTTTAGTTACAAGACTTAATTATGAATGAATTAGGGTAGGGTTGGGGTCTTATTTATAGGATTAGGTGAGTGTTTTAGGCCCTTAGATTAACCCTAGATTAGGTTAGGACCCTTAGATTTAGGAAATCTCTAGAACCAGCCCTCCTAGCCAGCCTGAAACCCAACCTGGTGCAACCTGGTGCACCCAGGTTCACTGGGCGCCTGGACCCTGTCGACAGGCAAGTCGACAGGCATGTCGACACCCCTGTCGACAGGCCTGTCGACAGCCCTGTCGACATGGGCTGGGCGGGAAGCTTCCCGCCTGACCCCGCCTGGCCCATTCCAAATCTGAACATTTTAAATTTTTAAATCTGTTTTAGTTTTAAATTTTCTGCAAACTTCATTGGGCCATAACTGGGCCATACGGACTCCGATTTTCGAAAACTCGGACTCTATTTCGCGTATTTTTCCGAGACGAACGTAATGACGCAGCCCGTTTCCCCTAATTCCCACATCTGAGTTTATTTATCTTGTAATTAGTGAATTTTAGTATTAACTAAAATTCGGGGTGTTACATTCTCCCCTCCTTAAAGGATTTCGTCCCCGAAATCTCTAAGCTAAGGAGAATGCATATCCTACCATCCAAACAACCATCTACTCAATCCATCAAACACTGGCATCCATTGTCCTTAAAACAATTTCTAATGATGTATGAGCATATGCAAAAAGTGTGTGTATATGTTCCCTATCTAATGTATGAACATATGCAAACCATGATAGTGCCATGCATCCATTATGTATGCGAGAAAACCCTATCGACACATACAATTTCTACATGAGTGCACAACCATTCACCAAAATGCATCATCCATGTGATAACACAACCATTATACATCCATAAATATACTTTCCTACACACAATTTTATGCAATATGCAATATGAAGTGACTGAGCCGATCTAGTGCCTAGAGTGTGTGTATATGCATCCACGAGCGACCACTAGCAAACACTTGCATCCACTTGCATCCATCAACCATAACATGTCTCAAACACATGTTTCAACCATAGGTTTACCCTATCTAAAGGTCAAAGGTACTAACGAGAGGACATATCAAAGATAAGATAAGTACTAGACAAGCGATAAAGGAGAAAGTAAGGACATACCCTCAAAAAGAAATGGGTACAATGAACGCATCTTCGCTTCCATCTCCCAAGTCGCGTTGCTCTCATCTTCTCCCCATTGCACCTTGACTAGTTGAACCTCTCTGTTTCTCAACTTCCTAATCTCTGACCCAAGGATGCGAGTAGGAGCTCGTCGAATAGTCGCATCACGCTCTACCTCTACATCTCTAAGCAAGCTTGGCTCTACCACCTCTGCCGACTCATGTAAGCACTTCCTCAGATGTGATACATGGAATACATCATGTACACCACTAAGTCTGTCGGGCAACTCCACCCTATATGCCATCCGTCCAATCCTTTCCTTGATAGGAAACGGCCCAACAAACCTTGGTGCTAACTTCCCCACGGATCCGAAGCGAACAACATTCCTCAACGGAGATACCTTAACAAAAACCATATCCCCAACCTCAAACTCAAGATCCGTCCTTCTCTTGTCCGCATAAGATTTTTGCCTATCCTGCGCTGCTTTCATCCTTCTTCGAATCAAGTCAATCTTCTCAGAAGTCTCCCTGACCATATCAGGCCCAAGCAAGATCTTATCCGTAGGTTCCCACCAACATGTAGGTGATCGACAAGGCCTTCCATAGAGAGCTTCGAAAGGAGCCATACCAATACTGGACTGAAAGCTGTTATTATATGCGAACTCCACCAATGGAAGATGCTCTTCCCATGTACCTCCAAAATTTAAGATACAAAGCCTCAAAAGGTCTTCTAGAACACGATTCACCCTCTCAGTCTGGCCGTCTGTCTGAGGATGATATGCGGTGCTCAGACACAATTGAGTCCCCACTGCTTCCTGCAAACTTCTCCAGAACTCGCTAGTGAAGATAGGATCTCGATCACTCACTATGCTAGAGGGTACCCCGTGCAATCGAACTATCTCTCGAAGATATACTGAAGCTAACCATGGAGCGGTCCTCTTACTCTTCACAGGTATGAAATGGGCGCTCTTAGTAAGTCTATCTACCACCACCCAAATTCCTGTATTACCCTTTCTCGATCTGGGTAACCCGTCAATAAAATCCATCGAGACGCTATCCCACTTCCATTGCGGAACCTCCAATGGGTGAAGCAACCCACCTGGTTTCCTTTGCTCCGCCTTCACTTGCTGGCACACCAAACATCGAGCGACATACTCGGCCACATCTTTCTTCATACCGGCCCAGAAGAAAACCCTCTTCATATCTTGGTACATCTTATCCCCACCGGGATGAATGGTCATCCTAGAACGGTGTGCATCATCAAGAATAGCCTTCCTCAACCCTTCATCTAGCGGTACACAAAGTCTACCGTCCCTACGCAAGCACCCCCTATCGTCTAGGGTGTACCTACTCAAATGGCTGGACGACTCCCCCCTTATGAGCTTTCCCACCAACTCAACCAACTGTGGGTCGTCCCTCTGTGCTTCTCCAATCCGCCCCAAAAGAGTAGGTCTAACTTCCAAGGAAGCTAGCAAACCGGGTACATAATCAATGGAAGGTCTGAAATCAAACATCGAGATAAATTCCAAGCTTCGTCGTTCTACGAACAATGGACTCAAAGACAACCTTTTTCTGCTCAAGGCATCTGCCACCACGTTACCCTTGCCAGGGGTATACGCTATCTCGAAATCATAGGATGCTAAGAACTCCATCCACCTTTGCTGTCTTAAGTTTAGGTCCTTCTGAGAGAACAAGTACTTCAAAGATTTATGGTCAGTGAACACCTCGAATCTCTCACCAAGAAGATAATGGCGCCAAATCTTAAGCGCAAAAACAATAGCGGCCAGCTCTAGATCATGGGTAGGGTAATTTTTCTCATGTGGCCTTAACTGCCTTCCACCATAGGCTATCACCCTTCCCTCTTGCATTAAGACTGCGCCAAGGCCTGTCCCACAGGCATCGGTATAGACAACAAATGGCTTGCTCCCATCTGGCAACACTAAAACTGGAGCAGTGGTTAAAGCTCTCTTTAACCGTCGGAACGCATCATCACAATCTACGTTCCATGCAAAAACAAGATTCTTCTTCGTCAAGCGGGTTAATGGGGCTGATATCTTTGCGAAGTCTTTGATAAACTTCCTATAATAACCTGCCAACCCCAAGAAACTTCTTACTTCGGTAGCATTCTTCGGAACCTTCCAATCCTGAATTGATACTACCTTCGCGGGATCCACAGCTATCCCTTCCTTGGAGACCACGTGCCCCAAGAACCGCACTTCCTTCCTCCAGAAGTGACATTTAGAGAATTTAGCCTTAAGGCTATGCGCTCGAAGAGTCTTCAACACTTTCCCAAGATGTAGGGCATGCTCTTCTTCACTCTTTGAAAATACTAAGATATCATCCACAAAGACCACCACGAATTTATTAAGGAACTCCCTGAACACCCTACTCATCAAATCAACAAAGTATGCAGGGGCGTTCGTCAACCCAAATGGCATCACCAGCCACTCATAGAAACCATCCGGAGTTCTAAAGGCAGTCTTGTCTATGCTATCCTCAGCCACCCTCAACTGATGAAACCCCGTGGCCAAGTCCAACTGAGAAAATACTGAAGCGCCAACCAACTGATCGAAAAGATCATCTATTCTCGGCAATGGGTGTCTATTCTTCTTTGTGAGCTTTTTGAGTTCTCTATAGTCTACACAAAGTCTGAGGGACCCATCCGCCTTCGTAGCAAATACTACTGGAGCACCCCACTCCGATATACTTCGTCCTATGAACCCCTTCTCAAGCAACTCCCCTACTTGCTTATGGAGTTCCCTCCTCTCACGAGGAGCCATGTGGCGCACTGGTAAAGATACAGGTTTAGCATTATCCACCAGATATATTCGGAAGTCAATCTCCCGCTTCGGAGGTAAGCCCTTCACCTCCTCAAACACATCCGGATATTCCCGGACCACTCTAACAGAATGCAAACTCTCGACTGAAGCATCGAGCGATTCAAGATAACTTAGCAAAACAGATTCCATGGGATTACAAGAGATCTCGAGAGTGTTACCCAAGCGAGTCATGAGCCTAACAACTCTCCTTTCGCAATCAAGAACGGCACCATTACTGGATAACCAGTCCATGCCCAAAATCAACCCATAGCCCGTGAAGCCCAATACAAAAGCATCACATCTAAACTCAATGCTAAGTATAGAAATCTTCAAACCCAAACATATCATAGACAAATAAGTGGAGCCCCCAATTGGGTTTGAAACAACCAAGGGATCATCTACCAGACTGGTGTCTAAGTGCAGTGACTCAACTAATGATGATGAGATAAACGAATGCGATGCGCCTGAATCAAACAATGTACGGACTGGATGGTCAAATAGAAAAACCAGACTTTCAACGGAAATAGTTCTACCTCTCTGCTGAACCGGTGGAACTGAGAGAGCCTGAACTTGCCCCCCTGCCTGAGCTGGTGCCATTAGAACTTGCACCTGACCTCCTGAGGTAGATCCCGCCCTTTGCCCCTTCTTAGGACAATCTTTTATTAGATGCCCTGCTTCGCCACAGTGGAAGCAGCCTGTCTTCTTCTTCTTGCGACAATCTTTGCTTAGGTGGCCAGGTGTCCCACAATTGAAACACTTCTTCTTCTTGTCCTTGCCACCGTTGCCTTTCCCACCTTTGTTTTGTTGTTGTTGCTGAGGTCTCTTTTGATCTCCCTTCTTCTCGGGTGCCTTATTAGCATTGGGACCCTTCTCTTCTTCGTGCATGAGTGCCATGTCAACTAACTTCTCAAAGGTGGCCCCCATCGGGATATGAGTCATAGCCAACCCATGCATTGGTTCATTCAAGCCTTTCACGAACCTCAAAGCCTTCTTCTCCGGTGTATTCACCATATCTAGGCCAAACCTTGCCAATTGATTAAACTTGTTGACATATTCCTTCACCGAGAGATTTCCTTGCTTTAGAGTCAAGAATCTTTCCATATACAAGTTTTCCTCCGCCTTTGAGAGAAACTTTGCCACAAATCTTTGCCTAAAATCCGCCCAAGAGTCAACGGGGCGTTCTCCGTTAGTGACCTCCCACCAGAATGAGGCCTCTCCCTTCATTAACCAAGCAGCCAACTTGACTTTCTTTCCTTCTTCCATCTCAAAGATATCCATCAACTCTTCCACCTCCTTAAGCCAATCCCTAGCCTCCACAAAAGTTTCAGATCCTTGAAAAGGTTTCCCTCCCATAGCTTTGAATTCCTTACAAGTCTTAGCAAAAGTATCCGTACGAGGAGGAGGGGGAGGAGGAAGATCGGGTGCTACGGTTGGTGGAGGAACATTTGCTGGACCCGTAGTGGTGGCCCTAGCCTCCATCAATCTCCTATACCATACTGGTATCGTTACACCCTCTGGAAAATTAAGATTCTCGGCCATGCTGAAACGAAAAAAGGAAAGATTCAAAACGGAGAATTCGAAGGATATAGATATGGCTATTGGGGATTATGCTTTTCTTTCAAAAACTTTTCTCTTAAAAGACATGTTTTTTGAAAATATCTTTTCCAAAAATGTTTTAGTTTTCTAAAAATTTTATCTGTTCCGGTAACCTTTGCTCTGATACCACGTGTAACACCCCACACCCGCTATGATCACTCATTAAGGGAATGCCATAGCATCGGTGGAGTATTTTAGTGAATATAGAACAGAAAAATTACACCAAGACAGATATAAATAGTACTTGAAATTTTAAAACATCATCTCATAACAGCGGAAATAAACATGTCTGGTTACATCATAAAACCATGATAAAAGTCAAGTACAATATCCGTCAAAATAAAGAAGTACATAATCCCACTCTCTCATACAATAGCCATGACAAAAGAAAAGATAACTGGATAACTGGAGCTTTACATCTACCCAAGCTCCGAAAGACTGGAACAGCAATCCGATCAAGCTCTACTACTGCTAGGATCCACCGTAGGACCTGAGGGTTGGGAAAAAGATAAAAACAACGGGGTCAGACATAAGTCTGAGTGAGTCCTATAACTTTAACAATACAATCATTAAAGTAACCAGAGAATACATAAACTTGACCCACGGTAATATCTGGGGATGAATGGCTACACTAAGCAGCTTGGTAGACTTAGAATAAACTAAGATAACCGTCAGGACGCATCTACCCACCCAAGGATAATTACTAACTGCACCACACCAGTCATTTCTACTCAAAGGTTGATCCCACCCAAGGACTTAAAAGATATAACTAGTAGCTTCATGTACCCCTAGCTGACCACATAGGTGCCGTCTGCCCCTATCTCCACTAGGTGTACCCCACTACCCCAAGCGATCGGCTCCCTAACGTAGATACCCGTGCTGGACCCACAGTGGGGTGTATCACTCCCCCTAAAGTGGCAACCCAATATTATCCACGGTGCACGGCTTATACCTACACGATGCAACAACGGCTTATCTACCAGCCCGGGCCCACACACGCATATGAAGCCCGTTGGACTTGCGTTGCCACCGCTAACCCATTTTGGCCTCTTATAGTCAAGCCCAATATGCGTGTCCCGTCACCCGACTAGAGTCGAGCCCACAAAGATACGTTTGGGATATTGGTTGAAATGGGCCCCCACAAGCTACCCACCTAAGCTTGTTACTTATCTAGTGTATCCCACTTAACCCTTTAATCATGTTTAATTACATGTTTCCACTTGGTTAAGTATTCTAATCGTATTTTCTATTGCCACCCAAGGCAACCCACTAGATTTCCACATGCCACCCAAGGCACCCACTTAACCCCTCATGCTCTACTACATGCTTATCTGGTTAAGTGTTTCTTAATTAATTAAGACCGTGATTCTCATAAAGACCTCTCACATTAGACTATCTTTTATGACCGCTGGTTAAGCCGGTTGGGTCCGGGCAGCCTTATGTCATAACCGAGTCTAACCTCGTGTCTTTATATTAATCACGTATTTAGTTTGTGCCTAAGACCTCTCACATTGGGCTAACATTTGTAGCAACTGGTTAAGCCGGTTGGGTCCGGGCAGTTTTACGCTACAAATGAGTCCAACCTCGTGTCTTAGTCGATTAATTACGCCTAATTAATCACTCCATATTAATTATCCCTAATTAATATCAAGTTTTTCATAACATGGGTAGACCTAACTCAATAGGTAAATTCCCATGGGGTAGACCTAACTCAATAGGTAAATTCCCGCTTATGTTAATTTATTTTTACGGTATGCTTAATCATACCCAACCATACTTTTAATTAACATATTTATTAACCCCATCGTTCCCCACGTAAATCGTTCTCATAAAGGGAAGATCCATCACAAATATCATGGGTTAAACCAAATTTTAGCATATACTTTGTCATGGGTTAAGAGGATGTCAACTTGCATATATGAGCATATATTAACCCAACTTGCATTTAAGCATACACATAACTTGCATAATTATTCACATAACTTCATAAGCATGCATAACATGTTAATCTTGCATTTGAGCATACACATAGCTTGCATATTCATTCACATAACTTCATAAGCATGCACAACTTGCATATCACATAAATCTTGCATTTAAACATATACATGACTTGCATAAGTATCCATATACTTGCATAAGCATGCATAACTTGCATATCACATTAAACTTGCATTTAAACATATACTTAACTTGCATAACTCACTTTGTTAAACATGCATAATTCCACTCATTAAATATGCATAAATCCACTTGTTAAACATGCATATACCAACTTGTTAAATATGCATAAATCAACTTATTAAGCATGCATAAACCAACTTATCAAATATGCATAATCATAGAACAACATAGAGTAACATATCATTATACATGATTCAAACTCACTAATCCGCATTTAAGACCATAAGTCTCATTACACCCAATCTACTTACTTTAACAATTAATGCTAAAGTGATAGAAACTCACCAAACTCAAGATTAGCAACCTTATGAAGTAGGATTAGTTGCTAACTATGAAGATAATGATGATTAGAGAATGATTTGAGAGGGATTAGCTTGCAACTTCCTTCATGAACTAGTGGAGGCCATGCTCAAATTTCATTTTGCCATAGTTTAGTTACAAGACTTAATTATGAATGAATTAGGGTAGGGTTGGGGTCTTATTTATAGGATTAGGTGAGTGTTTTAGGCCCTTAGATTAACCCTAGATTAGGTTAGGACCCTTAGATTTAGGAAATCTCTAGAACCAGCCCTCCTAGCCAGCCTGAAACCCAACCTGGTGCAACCTGGTGCACCCAGGTTCACTGGGCGCCTGGACCCTGTCGACAGGCAAGTCGACAGGCATGTCGACAGGCCTGTCGACAACCCTGTCGACATGGGCTGGGCGGGAAGCTTCCCGCCTGACCCCGCCTGGCCCATTCCAAATCTGAACATTTTAAATTTTTAAATCTGTTTTAGTTTTAAATTTTCTGCAAACTTCATTGGGCCATAACTGGGCCATACAGACTCCGATTTTCGAAAACTCGGACTCTATTTCGCGTATTTTTCCGAGACGAACGTAATGACGCAGCCCGTTTCCCCTAATTCCCACATCTGAGTTTATTTATCTTGTAATTAGTGAATTTTAGTATTAACTAAAATTCGGGGTGTTACATTTGTCATTTCAATCCGTTCTTTAAATTTTTTGAATCCCAGGTATGTATCATTTCAACCCGCATCCCAAATCGATTTGAATACCTAAGGGTTCGGGTATGTATCATTTCAACACGTAATGATTTTCTAATTAAAAAGGAACTTGCACGGTGAGAAAATAAACATAGCTTGTCAAGCATACATCCATATGTGCCATATGATATAACCGTGTGTGTCGCACGTGCACAACCACAATGCAAACAAATCTAGAGCACCCTAACATTTCAAGTGTTTAATTCTCTTAATAATCAGTTAGTCTATGAGTGAGAAAAACTCACCTTCTGTGGCAAAAGGAGAAGACACGATATGAGTAGAACGACGCTAACGGCTACAAGGAGGAATTCACAAACTAGAACAAAGGCACGACTTTTATTTAGAAATGCAGACCAAATTTCATGTATAAATTTATGCTAAAAAGATTCTAGTCAAAATAATTGACCAAAACTAAGAGGCTACAGCCGGGTTTGAACTAGAGAGCTCTCAATTACAAGCCACAAGTCAAACCACTCAACTATGTATGCTTTTTGTATTAAAATAGAGAAGATTGATCTTGCATGCACTGGAAAAATAGTTGAGGGGAACACAACACCATTCTTGTCGAGATCCGCCAGTGTACTTCGCTGTTACAGAGATGTACAGAGCCGGGTCTCAGCTGATAGTGCGCGTATAAATCAACCCCTTGCTCTTGCATGTGCGAACCATCGCCACAGTCCTCGCATGCAACTAAAGATGATGGTAGTTATGAAACAGTGGCGATAACTATGGTTAATCACGCTTCAACCTACCAGAAGCTCCATATGTATACATTCAGATATATTTATATACATGCAGGTGCAACTCACGCAAGAAGCAAATGAAGTTTACCATAAATATATATTCTAATTTATATGTATTCATACCCAAGTACTGACAGGGTAACAAGGGACCATGGAAAGGGGACACACCGCAATACAATATATTGTGTGGAAACGCACTGGCTCGGACGAAGGGTGGGAACGACGTTGGGCGCTGGTGGACACAACTGGTGACTTTACTGGGGTACCAGCGGAGTTTTTGCTCACATTCATTTGCTTCTCCTTTTCTTGCGATTTTAGCTGAGCGAGAGGGGATACATTCGGGTTTGGAGGGCGCAAGCATCAGCCGGAGCAGTGGTAACTGGGTGCGGTGTTGGTTGAAAGTGATCCGACGGCGGTGGTTATGATGACGATGTGCACGACGTTCGTTAGGTGGAGATGGAAATTGGGTTCGAAGCCCCCTTTTTCTCTTTCTAGTCTCCTTGCGTGAAGGAACTGGGTTCTAAGGAGAAAGGTGGTTGGAAGCAAAAGTGGGAAGGTGCGGTTGGCTTCGTGAAATGGATGGGTGAAGTGTGGAGCTCAGATAAAATGGATTGGCAAAAGGAATGGGTGTTGAAGGAGAAGGTACGATTTTATATTTTGAGAAAGGGGTATTGTGCTTGTGTTACTTTTTCTCGCGTGAAGAAGAAAAATGGGGTAAGTGCGGCCATGGATCTTCAGACATTCACATTTTCCTTTGTAGTCTTTTTTTTCTTTATTTCTGAGTATTGCAAGGTTTAAAACGGGATAATGGTTTCACACGAGGAGTAGAAAGTGGAGAAGAGGAGATATAGAAAATGTGCAGAAACTCTTATAGTGCTACTAAAAAAGCTTAGAAACTGCAGCCATGGCTGCCAAGTACTTTCTCAATCCTATTTTCGACAACAACCCTAATCAGAAAGGGGCCTCTTCATCTCCCCAACCTCCCCCCAATTCCTCAGCTAGCACTCCTCGTCCTCCCCCGGATTTTCTAGTTGATGAGGATGGGTTCACTAGGGTAAATCGAAAGAAAAATCCCAAATCTTTCACAAACCCTAAGAAAGTTACTGGCCAAGGCCAATTCCAACATGGGACTAATGGTTCAAACACACACATCAGGCAAGGGGCAGGCGGATCATCTGAAATCCCTGTTAAAATAAGGCAAAAACCGTTCCCGGCCTCGAATGGAGAAAGATTTCAATCAAGAAGTGAGACCCAACCCAGAAATACTACAAGAAATGGTCAAGAACCACAGCAACAACACAAACAATTCCTGCCTAAAGATCTAAAGGCTTCATCTTGGGTGGATATGGTTAAAACTGGAGGACAAGACTCATTCTTTGATCTTAGTTATATTCCTCCGTTCGAGTATATTGGAGAAAATGGGGTTATTGTCTCCGAGGAGGCTAGCATCAGAACCGAGGGCAAGTGGAGGCTCAGTGTTGTCGCCTATGTGTTTGGCAAACGCCCCCCATATCATCATTTTAGGGCCTTTATCGCACGCACATGGAATCCGATAGGGACATTCGAAATCTTCACGCGTGAAAACGGATTCTTCATTATCCGATTTACTAACGCGGAAGATTGTGCAAAACTTCTGCAAGGCGGACCTATTTTCATCAATGGTAAACTTATCATCTTAAAGAAATGGACCAAAAAATCAATACTAGATCGTGACATTCTGAACACGATGCCAGTGTGGATCCGACTCCCTGAGTTGAACTTACGTTTATGGGATAAGGAGATATTCAGCGGAATAGCAAGCTTAGTTGGCACCCCATTGAAAATGGATGAGCAAACTGCCAAAGAAACACGATTGAGTTATGCTCGTATTCTTGTGGAGATTAGAGCGGATGCTGACCTCCCCAACGAGGCAGCAGTTTTCATGCCTGATGGGGAAGTCATAACACAGCAGATTTCATATGAGTTAATTCCAGATAGGTGCAAGTCATGTAAGTGCTTTGGTCATTCATTTGAAAATTGTGTTTATAATCAAGATTCGAACAAAGATCCTAAAGAACCAACCAATCTTGGATCGCATCCTGATCATAATGACGTTGGAATTAACTCACATGAATCTCCTGATGATTCTACTAAGCATACTAGGCCACCAAATGGCACCAACTCTGATGATATGAACATTGACACTACTGAGATTAATATAGCTGATAAGGATTATATGGCAATGCATTCAGCTCAGCAAATGCATAAAGCAGACAGTTCAACTCAACAAGCAAAAGCAGCTACAAGTTCAGATGAGAACTTACAAACTGACTGTAGTCAAAATGAAGCAGAGGAAGGATTAAACAATACTCCCTCAGTTCATCAGGAAACTATTTCAAAACCAAGCAAACAACACAACAGCACAGAGGGGAACAAAAATGAAAAGGTCATTGAGTCCTCCCCCCAAAGGAGAACCCAAGCTTAATTACAAAAACTGATAATAAAAATTCAAAAGGAAAAGAGATAGATTGCAGTGAACTCCTAGCTGCTGATCCTATTTTCACTGACTTCAGCTTGCTAGCTTCTGGACTTGCTCCCATAAATCCATCTGTTATAACTGAAGATAATATTCAGCAAGCTGTGAACTCAGTAGTTGCTCCCAAACCATCAAAACCTGCATCCCCAACAAAAAAGAAGAAGAAATGCAGGACTAAAAGTTTATCTGAAATAAACACTGTAGAGGAGACAGAGGATTCTACAGATCAAGATTTAAGGAAAAAATACATTAACAAAAACACCAAATGGGATAAGCAGTTAAAGACTTCTGAGTTCACAATTTTCAAAAAAAGTGGCAAAATGATAAATATCCGTATCACTTGACCATAGGGTAGAAAACTATATACGGACACCGTTGGTCATGTTTTCGAATTAAAATGATTTGGAAAATTGATTGTAATAATATTAATTTAAGATCTTATATTTTATATTTATATTTAAAGATTTATACTTAAATTTTGTAAATTCTAAATTATATGTTTTAAAATGATTTTATGAGTAAAAATGTATTTAAATGCTTATTTAAGATTTTACTTATAATTCATTTATTTTAAACTATATAATTTAGTCATATATGTGTTTTTAACTTTAAATTAATATATTATAATAAATTATTATTTTTAAACCTATTTCTAAATTAATTTAAACCTGTATATGTTTATAAAGTTATTTTCTATATAAATTTATAACTTATAAATAATATTTTCAATGCTTATTTTATATATATTATAAACTTTAATAATAAAATCAATAGGTGGATAAGTTTTGATTTTGCGATTAAATTCGAGGTTTAAAGAATTAAATTTATATAACGATACTTGATTCGATGAATTTGATTTTTAATCAACTAAATGCGAATTTTGAATTGACTTAAATATTGAACTGTATAGGAAATGAATGTGAACTACGTAATTAATTGGAATTTGAATTTATAATTGATATTAATATATGAATTCGATTATAAATTGACTGAGTATGAATTGAAAAAAAATTATAAATGGAATTGATTCATAAACTGTTTGGTTTGAATTAAAGAAATTTCTTAAATCAATTTATTTCAACATATGATTTTATTAAAATGGCCACGGTGTGAAAAATGTAAACGTTTGGTTGTTAAAGAGACCGGGATCGGATATTGTCATACTCTCTGCCAATACCGAAAACCACTTTAACAACTATGTACGCGGTGGAGTTCCAGAATGAAGTAGGATGGTTTGGTGGCGATTACTGGATTGAAGAAAGAGAACGTTGATGGATAGCCTTGACCTTCGGGTCATAATTAAAATGACTAAAACAGGTGCTATACCGTGATTAAGTGAGGTCGCACCTCCATCGGACACACTTCTTCGAACTATATCTATTACTTTGTGATTTGATTGGTGGCCACCCTTGATTATGGGAGTGTTGTTCGAGGTGGGCGGTAGTTGCGGCTATGCGTTACCACCGGTCCGGGCGTGCATCGGTAGAATACTACCGTGGGTATTCCTCGTGTGCCTTGTCATATTATCCTGATCGAGCCCCCTACGATTTTGATTTAACGTTGTCGTATCACGGCGCATCCCTATCCGCCGACGTACTGGTGTGTTATATACCCGAACGGACATTAGATTAGGGAAAAATCGTTATGGGTTGAAATGATAGACATGAACGATTTTTACTGAATTTGGGATTGCGGGTTGAAATGATAAACCCGTAGGAATTTTATAAATTACGGGTTGAAATGATACATATCCATATCACTTGACCATAGGGTAGAAAACTATATACGGACACCGTTGGTCATGTTTTTGAATTAAAATGATTTGGAAAATTTGATTGTAATAATATTTATTTAAGATCTTATATTTTATATTTATATTTAAAGATTTATACTTAAATTTTGTAAATTCTAAATTATATGTTTTAAAATGATTTTATGAGTAAAAATGTATTTAAATGCTTATTTAAGATTTTACTTATAATTCATTTATTTTAAACTATATAATTTAGTCATATATGTGTTTTTAACTTTAAATTAATATATTATAATAAATTATTATTTTTAAACCTATTTCTAAATTAATTTAAACCTGTATATGTTTATAAAGTTATTTTCTATATAAATTTATAACTTATAAATAATATTTTCAATGCTTATTTTATATATATTATAAACTTTAATAATAAAATCAATAGGTGGATAAGTTTTGATTTTGCGATTAAATTCGAGGTTTAAAGAATTAAATTTATATAACGATACTTGATTCGATGAATTTGATTTTTAATCAACTAAATGCGAATTTTGAATTGACTTAAATATTGAACTGTATAGGAAATGAATGTGAACTACGTAATTAATTGGAATTTGAATTTATAATTGATATGAATATATGAATTCGATTATAAATTGACTGAGTATGAATTGAAAAAAATTTATAAATGGAATTGATTCATAAACTGTTTGGTTTGAATTAAAGAAATTTCTTAAATCAATTTATTTCAACATATGATTTTATTAAAATGGCCACGGTGTGAAAAATGTAAACGTTTGGTTGTTAAAGAGACCGGGATCGGATATTGTCATACTCTCTGCCAATACCGAAAACCACTTTAACAACTGTGTACGCGGTAGAGTTCCAGAATGAAGTAGGATGGTTTGGTGGCGATTACTGGATTGAAGAAAGAGAACGTTGATGGATAGCCTTGACCTTCGGGTCATAATTAAAATGACTAAAACAGGTGCTATACCGTAATTAAGTGAGGTCGCACCTCCATCGGACACACTTCTTCGAACTATATCTATTACTTTGTGATTTGATTGGTGGCCACCCTTAATTGGAATTAATTGGAATTAACAAATGTGAACTATGTAATTAATTGGAATTTGAATTTATATTTGAATTCGATTATAAATTGACTGAGTATGAATTGAAATAATTTTATATATGGAATTGATTCATAAACTGTTTGGTTTGAACTAAAGAAATTTCTTAAATCAATTTATTTCAAGATATGATTTTATTAAAATGGCCACGGTGTGAAAAATGTAAACGTTTGGTTGTTAAAGAGACCGGGATAATAATGACCCGAAGGTGCGTCTATGCGTTACTACCGGTCCGGGCGTGCAACGGTAGAATCCTATCGTGGGTATTCCTCGTGTGCCTTGTCATTTTATCCTGATCGAGCCCCCTACGATTTTGATTTAGCATTGTCGTATCACGGCGCATCCCTATCCGCCGACGTACTGGTGTGTTATATGCAAACTGTACGATAACGGTATAAACGGTGTTAGGGTAATAATGGTAATCCCGCTTACACTATTTTCAATAGTATATTTAAACATAGACACTATTATAATAGCGTATTATATTATATGATATTAGTTTAACGGATCCTTAGAGGATGATGATCCCAAACATCCTCTAAGTTACTGATGCATTTCATTTAATATTTCATTTAAGTTGGTTTACTTCCATGAGAATGTTAGTCCTGATCCGAGTTGTTTTGTTTTGCATTATTGCTCGGTTCAGATCGAGTATTGCAGTGTTGATATTTCACCTTTTGAAGCCGGGGACGGTTAAAGATATCACCTCTACCTGTTGATTCTGGCTATTTCTTCTATGTATTAGAAATTCTTGTGTTTAGACTTCCGCTGTATTTAATTTTGTAACTCTGGTATTATGTATAAACTTTGATTTTATTTAGTAGCTTCATGAACTACTATTGTATAATTTATTTATTCCGCTGCGAGATATTCTGTTTTTCTGTGTCTGTGGTTCTGTGATTTATTCTATTTACCTCAGAAGCTAATAACATTCTGTCATTTCGAACGGTTTGAGTTGGTTTAATTACCAGCTTGAAGCGGACGAAAGACAGTATGTTACATTTTATATTAAACAATATAAAATGTAATAACAATTCATGAAGCTGTTAAAACATACATTTTATTATATTTTACAATGATTATCAGAGTAAATTAACATACAACATACCAATGCATTGCAGCGGAATAATAATAATAATACGTCTGTTGACCTCCATCTTCATCTTCATAATAGAATCTCCAAAGCAATGGAATCTTCGTTAACTGCAGCTCGGTCTGACCCGAGCGTATTGCAAAAAGAAACACAACAACCACTCGGATCAGAACTAAATTATTCTCATATTAGTTAAATCAAATTTCATGTAATAATATGAGTGCAATAACTTAAGAGATGTTACGGGAATTTCCATCTCTTAAGGATCCGTCAAACTAATACTATATAATATAATACGCTATTATAATAATGTCTATGGTTAAATATAACATAATAAAATAATGTAAGCGGGATTACCATTATTACCCTTACACCGTTTATACCGTTGCCGTACAGTTTGCATATAACACCAGTACGTCGGCGGATAGGGATGCGCCGTGATACGACAACGTTAAATCAAAATCGTAGGGGGCTCGATCAAGATAAATATGACAAGGCATCGAGGCAATACCCATCAGTAGTGATTCTACCGGATTGCTGACCCAGGCCGGTGGTAACGCATAGCCGCAACTACCTCCCACCCCAGACATACCCCAAAATCAAATCAAAGGAGCCAATCAATCACAAAGTATATATATGGTATCGAAGAAGTATGCCTGCTCAGAGTAGCTAACTCAATTAACCTGGGTATGGCTCCTGTTTTAGTCATTTTAATTATGACCCGAAGGTCAAGGCTATCCATCATCATTCTCTTTCTTCAAATCCAGTAATCGCCTCCAAATCCATCCAACACCATTTCTAGAACTCCACCACGTACACAGTTGTTAAAGTGGTTTTCGGTATTGACAGAGAGTATGACAATTTCCGATCCCGGTCTCTTTAACAACCAAACGTTTACATTTTTTACACCGGTCAGTTCTTTTACATTTCAAAGGGGTTCATACTTCATATCAAAATATTAGATTTTCAAAATCATTCAATATTCAAGATAGAATATTATTCATACTAAAATCTCCATTTAAACCAGTTAAAATCTTGAAACAATTCCAACTTTAATAATTTGAATATTAAAATAGTTAACAGTATATTTAAAATAGTTTAGATATATAATTGAAATAGTTTGAAAATAAATAGTTTGTAATTAAAATAGAATTTATCAAATTTATTAAATATATAGTTAAAACATTAAGTAATTTATAAAATAAATAGTAAATGTTAAAATGATTTATTTAAAGTAATTTATAAAATAAAATAGTGATAAAGTAAAATAGTTTATAAAGAAAAATAATTATTATTAAAATAGTTTATAAAATGATTTTGAAATACTATTGTTGGAATTAGAATCGTTTCTCTAACATTTTCAATTAAACTTGAAGTCAAATTTCAAAACTTCAATTCAACCAACTCAATTTTTAATAATTCCACCGATTAAAATTCCAATTTACATTCATTTCAATTCGATCAAATTAATTCAATAGTTACATAATCAAGTTCTCATTTTCAATGATTTCAGTTTATAACAAATATCAAGTTCACAATTCATATATAATTCAAACCAATGTTGATTCATAACAAATTTCAAAGGTGGGTGAAACCATTCAATTTCAATAAATTCTATTTACATTTTATTTCACTTTATTTAGCTTCATTTACAATACTAATTTATTCTCCCTTTTTTGTTTATATTTCAAAATTCAAGGTTCAAGTTCAAGGAAAAATAAGTTATAAACATCGCTTATTTTGTCTTTAAAACAATATTTCAAAATTCATGGTTAAAACAAATTTTATTTAACCAACCGGTGTCCATATAAAATTTTCTATCCTATGGCCAAGTGATACTTAAAATTTAATTTTAGTACTTAGGGAAAGGATATATATCATTTCAATCCAAATCAGGGTCATAGGTATTTATCATTTCAACCTATGTTCTTAATTCATTTTAATGATTAATCCCGGGTTTATTTGATGCCCGCAACATCTAAGGTAAATGATTGGGATTAATTAGCACAAACAAGGGTCATATATGAATAAATGTGAATAACAGGTAAATTCACACAATTAACATCAATTTGTCAACATATCAGGTTCAAGCCATTCATCACACCAATATATACAACAGTTCAATATCATAATTTTACTAGTTATCAGATGATGGGTTTTAAACTGGCAATTAAATGTCAAATTTTAACTTAACTGTAAAACAGTCAAATTTAACTACACTATCGGTACAAATAAATTTAAAATATGCAATTTAACAGTCAAACATCAATCCATACAACCATATCATGACATGATATTGATTTAACTAATATTAGAATACTTTAGTTAGGCGTGGGTGGGTTAAATCACTCACCTTGATTTCGAACGAGGTTGAAATCCAATTTTTAGCCCAAAATTTAACATTCTCAGAATCAGCTCAAACCAGCGGTATCGCGAAGATCTCGTCGATACGATTCCAACGCAACAAACCTCGCATCAAACTGAGGTCGTATGAAAAAGTAAGCAAGTTTTAGTGACTTAAATTTTAAATAAAAATAAAAAACGAAAATGGAAGAAAAATGGCACAAAAAAAATCTAACTTGCCACGTCAGTAGCTCAAAGCTGCTTCTTCTCCATCGCGAAAGGTTCCCAGGAAAAGCACACCGAACCATTCACGTTGAAATCCTTGATCCTTGCGCCTCCCAGAAGCCACCTAGTTCCACCAGAACACCACCGTTCGTGCGCCTCCTTCCGGCAAACCTCCCAGCACCGACGCCGATGTCCACCACCCCTCCATCGCCAAGATCAGGCACACGAAATGAACCCAAAATCAGACCAAATGCGAGCCCCTTGCACCGCCATCGTTGCCCCATCTCCGATCATAGCCGTTGGATATGGAGAGGTTAAAGTGCTCTTCGATTCTCACTTTGGATGATATTGGTTTCGCTGATTGGATTTCAAGAAATAGTGGAAGAAAGGAGGACAAATTCTAGACATCGAAATAAGAAAAGTGGCGGCCATGCTTAGATTAGGGTTTTCTGAAATAAAATAATAATATTTTGTCTTGGTTTTTGTGTTTTAAAGCCCAAAATTCGAACGAACTCCAAATTAGGCCCGCTTACTGCCTACCAATATGTTTTGACTCCTTCTAAACGTAGTGGGACTAGTTTTAAAGCCCAATTATGAAGTTTGTAACAGTTTCACTTAAAATGTAATATTTTTAACTAAGCAACGCACAAATTTCAATGTTCATAAATTTTAATTCAAATCAAATAAAATTCATGTATACTTATAAATCAAAATTTTATTATTGCAACTACAATTATCATTAAATTTAGCAATTCAATTGTGTTTTCAACACCAAATTTCAAAATTAAATATTATTTATAACGATATAATATCAAAAATTATATTAAATAAAATAATTTAATTTATCGCAAAATCTAGGGATGTTACATTCTCCCCAACTTAAAAACTTTTCGTCCTCGAAAAGGAACGTAGAAATGAAGTGATAAAATAAAATTGAAATAATATACAATTTCTACTAAATTTAGAAAATATTTACTTAAATACATAGGAAACATAAATTTGCAAACAAATTTCACAAAATTTTCTAAGTCATAAATTCACGAAAAATTTCGGCAGAGTCTCCTTTGTACGGTTAAGTCTGAAAAACAATAATATATATAATCATAAATATACATCTCATCTCAATGATGAAGCATCCCAAAATTGAGAAAAATAATATAAATTGCCAAAATACGGTATATATATATAATTCGATATACATACCTTTTATTTATGTTATTAGTGATTTAGCTTATTTTTTAAGCAAGCATTAACAAATTTTTATGCGCAAGTAGCTCCAATGCAAGCAAATTGCCTTCGGTACCTACTAACACTCAACAACATATAAAAGAAATAATATTTATATGTTTACAGTAAGCACAAATGCATTAGCAAATGCAACTAAAATATAAATAGAACATCCAATCAATTATATTCATTCAAACAAGCAAAACTACAGAAATTTTCAATGTCGCTATTATATTAGCATGATTTCATTGTTTATTTCACTTTTAATCAATTCATGTTTTTATTTGTTATAATTTATTCTCAAGTTCATTTCCAATTTCAATGCATGGTTTATTATATTTATTACTTATTAATTACCCAAGCCACAGTTGTTGCCATTTTATTTAAATGACAAAGTTATCCAATACATATTTAGCTGACTGACATTGAACAACACTCCCATAGTCAAGTGTGGCCACCAATCAAATCACAAAGTAATAGATATAGTTCGAAGAAGTGTGTCCGATGGAGGTGCGACCTCACTTAATCACGGTATAGCACCTGTTTTAGTCATTTTAATTATGACCCGAAGGTCAAGGCTATCCATCAACGTTCTCTTCCTTCAATCCAGTAATCGCCACCAAACCATCCTACTTCATTCTGGAACTCCACCGCGTACACAGTTGTTAAAGTGGTTTTCGGTATTGGCAGAGAGTATGACAATATCCGATCCCGGTCTCTTTAACAACCAAACGTTTACATTTTTCACACCGTGGCCATTTTAATAAAATCATATTCTGAAATAAAATTGATTTAAGAAATTTCTTTATTTCAAACCAAACAGTTTATGAATCAATTCCATGTATAAAATTATTTCAATTCATATTCAGTCAATTTATAATCGAATTCATATATTCATATCAATTATAAATTCAAATTCCAATTAACTACGTAGTTCACGTACATTTCCTATACAGTTCAATATTTATGTCAATTCAAAATTCGCATTTAGTTGATTAAAATTCAAATTCATTGAATCAAGTATCGTTATATAAATTTAATTCTTTAAACCTCGCTTTTAAATCACAAAATCAAAACTTATCCACCTTTTGAGTTTATTAGTAAAGTTTATAAAATATATATAAAATAAGCATTGAAAATATTGTTTATGAGTTATAAATTTATATAGAAAATAACTTTATAAACATATATAGGTTTAAATTAATTCAGAAATAGGTTTAAAAAGAATAATTTATTATAATATATTAATTTAAAGTTAAAAGTACATATATGATAAAATTATATGGATCTTAAATTAATATTATTACAATCAAACTTTCCAAATCATTTTAATTCGAAAACATGACCAACAGTGTCCATATATAGTTTTCTACCCTATGGTCAAGTGGTACGGATATTTATCATTTCAACCCGCAATTTATAAAATTTCTACGGGTTTATCATTTCAACCCGCAATCCCAAATTCAGTAAAATCGTTCAGGTCTATCATTTCAACCCATAACGATTTTTCCCTAATCTAATGTCCATTCGGGTATGTATCATTTCAACCCTTAGTGATTTTTCCTAAACTATGGGTATCTACAACATAACAAACCATCACATATCATCAATCACATCATAGTCATATATAATCAGTGTACATACATGTCATATGAATATCGTGTCACATATGAAAGTGTATAATTTAAACAAACAATCTCTACTGACAATCCTATACATTTCATAACAGTTCATTTATTTGATCTAACATCTATGAAGTAATGTGAGTCAGGTGTGAGATAAACTCACCTTTCATGGAATAGATTGGAAACAACAGATGAATTTGGCACCGAATTGAAACATCAACTTCAAGGCATGTTCCAAAATAGATTCGATTACAGCAACCACTCAATATACTTTTATTTTATTTTGTATGAGGCGATAATGGAATTTCTATATTGATTGGTACAGCAATTTGGTGTTGGACGGTATGGTATTTGGGTTTTGGAAAGGTTCTCAAACTCAACACCAAACTTGACTCAAAATAAACCCAATAAATTCTTTACACAATATATATATTTTTATATATACAAATGAACAATTTTTCTTTTACATACATACATATATATATATATATATATTTAAAATTCGGTGCACAAAATATATTTTATACATTATACATTTAAATAAAACACAACGCTAATGCATACTAAATCATATACCCTTATATATAATATATAATTTAAAACACACACATAAACTCATACACACACCCCCCCCCCATACACACAACACAAATTATAACAGTATATATTTTAAATTATACATAAACACACAACAAATCCTTTTTCAAAATAGTATTATATATATATATAAATATATTTATTTAATATAACGTATACACAGTAAAATTAATATATACTTATATATTTAAAATTCGACACATTCCAAATCACTTATATAAATATATATATTAAATTATACAGCACCAAACCATATTTGTTTTTAAATTACATACAACGCAAACACACCTAAATAAAATCGTAAAAATGATATATATATATATATATATATTTATTTATTTAAAATGAATATATATATAAACCTATTTATTTTTTCAAAATAATTAAATTTCCGAAGCGACTCAACGCCACACATTCAACATCGAAATATATGTTTCTTTTATATATAATCATAGATTTATAAACGCATACAAACATTTATCACACAAAACCACATATAAATATTTTATACAAATTGATGCACACAACCAAACTATATATATATATGTCTATACATATATATTTTTAAAATAATAATTTTTTTAAACAAAAATATACACACTCAACAAAAGGGGACACACACAAAATCAATCTCACGCACAAACAAGATCACTCACACCACACAGTAACACAAACTGTCAACACACCACACAAACAAAATAATACATAGACATGTTAAAACTCATACCTCGACACATGAACGCACATGTAAAATCATACCCCATAAACTTTCATAGCTCACCAACGCATGCAAAGAAAAGAAAACGGCTCACACACATAAGAAAACACAGGAGGAGGGAGCAAGGCGGAGTGGAGGCTGTTGTTGGGCGTGGGCTGATGGCTAGGAGCGAGGCAAGGGAGAAGCATGGTCGGAGGGAAGAGTCGGCGCTGTGGGAAGGCTCGGTGGCATCCTTGCGTGAGAGCAGGAGGCAATGCAAAGGTTCGCATGAGAAAAACTATTGTTGCTTTTCCATTTTGAAGAAATGTGAGATGCTTGATGGAAAAAGGAAAGAAGGCGGTGGGAAGATAATAATGGAAGCAGCCTTTTTGTTTACATGAAGAAGAGTAACGTATGCATTAGGAGAAGGCAATGGAAATGATAGAGAAAAATAAATAGGCAGAAGAAAATGGGCATGAGGCATTAAAATAGTAGCAGCATTTATTCAGAAGAGAGAGAAATGAATGGAGCGATTCTCAAGCAATTGTGTGTATGAATGGAAAGGCACGACTCAATCAGAGAATGCACCATTTAATGCTGAACGTTTGGTATAAAATTTCAAAACCAAATGGTTAGGAAAGGAAACCAAAAGAATTATAAGTAAAAAAATCTCAACGGATGATTTCATAAACTAATACCATGCAATACCATGCAATGTTCTCTTTTCTTTTCAACGGTCTTCATGAATATTTATTTGCATTAAAGTCACACTTCTTAATGCATTGTCTTTCCATTTGTTAATGCATGCATTTATTTTTAAAGTCACACGTTCATGCATTTGCTTTTAAAGCCTTACGTTATTTTGACTCCCAAAAACGCATGGATGCATTCAGGCTATCAAAACCATTCGTCCTTTGATTAAAAATTTATATTTCCTTTATTTGCAATTAATATTTAATTTTTATTTATTTATTTATTCAATGTCCATTTATTAGTACAATTAATTTCCTTGCATGTTTATTATGTCAAAATTAACCGTTCATCTCCTTTTATTCGTTTATGTCGGTTCCACATATTTGGTGAGAAATATACTTAATTTTCCATGTGAAATCAATTGTTACCCCTTTTAACTTATATTTCCTTTGGTTACCATTTTCCAAAGTATCGTTACATCCAAAAAGAATGGTTCAATTTCGAGAGCCACGTTCTCCTCAACCTCCATTTAACCATTCCAATTCATCGCTTCAACTTTTAGTATGTTTTATTATAAAAAAAGGGGGCAAGTTTTCCCCATTCCCTTGGTTTACAGCTGTACATTTCTTCTTTTATATATATTGAACTATATTGGCAGCCGTTCTCTCCATTGCTTCAATTTTCTTCTTCAAGTATTTATTCCTATTCGTGCTCGAGTTGGCTCCCATCGCTGTCAACCTGCTGTCGCGTCCACACCATGACCGTCGCCGAGCCCAGTCCGCCGCCGCACCGATCTGATCCTCCACCTACCAATCCACGAGCCCAGATCCGTAGCCTTCAAAACCCTATTTTCCTCTCCGACCGAGTCCCTGACCCACCCGAGCCTCCTTTCACACCCGCCTCCTACCAAAAACCCCACTGCCGACCTTCATCTGAACCCTGCTCCGACCAGATCTGTGTATCTCCTTTGCATGGGTTTATTTCTTTTTTCCCTTGCGTATTATACACATATAAATGTTTATTTGTTTTTGTGAGGGGTGTTGTGGTGAGTGATTCACTGGGTAGTCGAATATTTAGTGTATATGAATTTGTTATTTCATGAGTTTTTGTTTTTCTATCATCATGTGTGTTTAATATTAAGGGTGAATAAGTTTGGGTTATGTGTGAGCGTGAGTGCGTTAGATTGTGTGTGCGCATCGTATACGGTGTGGGTAGGTTTGTTGTGAGAGAGTTCAAATGCGTGTGTATATTTTGTATGTGTACTTGGCGCGAGTTCCTTTTGTGTGAGTTGTTAGATTTATTTGTTTTTGAAAATTATATGTATATATATTATATTATTTTGGGGTGTTTCAGAAAATATATGGATATGGGTTGAGTTAGTATTAGTATAAATCTAAGTTTATTTATAAACAAACATTTATTATCGGTTTTATTTGTATTGAAAAAAATTTATATTTACATATATAAATATTGTGTAGAAAATTTTGTATATGTTGAGTTGGGTGTGTTTTATATATACAGTTTAGTGTATGTGATTTAAAAAATTATATATATTATTGTGTATTACGTATATAGAAATATTTATATAATATTTATAAAAGAATTTATTGGGTTTATTTTGAGTTGAATTTGGTGTTGAGTTCGAACCCACTCCAAATAGCCGTACCGTTCCGAAACCTAATAGCCCTACAAATCTGTTTAGGATTCCCGACCTGTCCTTATAGAATAAAATAAAATATTTAATGATCATCAAGTGGGATTCGTTCTGAATCGTGCCTGGATGTCATCATCTCTGTCAGTGTCCATTCGTTGTTGTCTCCGTTCTATGCCACGAAAGGTGAGTTTATCTCACACCTGACTCACATTACTTCATAGAGGTTAGATCAACTAAATGAACTGTTATGAAATGTATAGGATTGTCAATAGAAATTGTTTGTTTAAAATATACACTTTTATATGTGACACAACATATTCATATGACACGTAGTTTCACTGATGATATATATACTGTGATTGTTGCTATGTGATTGTTGTTTGTGATTATTGATACCCCTAGTTTAGGAAAAATCACTAAGGGTTGAAATGATACATACCCGAACAGACATTAGATTAGGGAAAAATCATTATGGGTTAAAACGATAGACCTGAACAATTTTTACTGAATTTGGGATTGCGGGTTGAAATGATAAATCCGTAGAAATTTTATAAATTGCGGGTTGAAATGATAAATATCCGTATCACTTGACCATAGGGTAGAAAACTATATACGGACACCGTTGGTCATGTTTTCGAATTAAAATGATTTGGAAAATTGATTGTAATAATATTAATTTAAGATCTTATATTTTATATTTATATTATAAAGATTTATACTTAAATTTTGTAAATTATATGTTTTTAAATGATTTTATAAGTAAAAATGTATTTAAATGCTTATTTAAGATTTTACTTATAATTTATTTATTTTAAACTATATAATTTAATCATATATATATTTTTAACTTTAAATTAATATATTATAATAAATTATTCTTTTTAAACCTATTTCTAAATTAAAATTTAAACCTATATATGTTATAAAGCTATTTTCTATATAAGTTTATAACTTATAGATAATATTTTCAAGGCTTATTTTATATATATTTTATAAACTTTAATAATAAACTCAAAAGGTGGATAAGTTTTGATTTTGCGATTTAAATTCGAGGTTTAAAGATTTAAATTTATGTAACGATACTTGATTTAATGAATTTGATTTTAAATCAACTAAATGTGAATTTTGAATTGACTTAAATATTGAAGTGTATAGGAAATGAATGTGAACTATGTAATTAATTGGAATTTGAATTTATATTTGAATTCGATTATAAATTGACTGAGTATGAATTGAAATAATTTTATATATGGAATTGATTCATAAACTGTTTGGTTTGAACTAAAGAAATTTCTTAAATCAATTTATTTCAAGATATGATTTTATTAAAATGGCCACGGTGTGAAAAATGTAAACGTTTGCTTGTTAAAGAGACCGGGATCGGATATTGTCATGCTCTCTACCAATACCGAAAACCACTTTAACAACTGTGTACGCGGTGGAGTTCCAGAATGAAGTAAGATGGTTTGGTGGCGATTACTGGATTGAAGAAAGAGAACGTTGATGGATAGCCTTGACCTTCGGGTCATAATTAAAATGACTAAAACAGGTGCTATACCGTGATTAAGTGAGGTCGCACCTCCATCGGACACACTTCTTCGAACTATATCTATTACTTTGTGATTTGATTGGTGGCCACCCTTGATTATGGGAGTGTTGTTCGAGGTGGACGGTAGTTGCGGCTATGCGTTACCACCGGTCCGGGCGTGCACCGGTAGAATCCTACCGTGGGTATTCCTCGTGTGCCTTGTCATATTATCCTGATCGAGCTTCCTACGATTTTGATTTGACGTTGTCGTATAGCGGCGCATCACTATCCACCGACCTTTACTGGTGTTTTATATGCAATGTTTACGACAATGTTTATAAACAGGGTAAGGGTAAAAATGTAATCCCGCTTACGCTATTTTAATATGTTATATTTAACAATAGCCACTATCATAATAGCGTATTATATTATATGATATTAGTTTGACGGATCCTTAGAGGATGGTGATCCCAAACATCCTTTAAGTTACTGATTACATTTCATTAAACATTTCATTTGAGTTGATTTACTTCCATGAGAATGTTAGTCCTGATCCGAGTTGTTTTGTTTTGCATTATTGCTCGGGTCAAATCGAGTATTGCAGTGTTGAGATTTCACCTTTTGAAGCTGGAGACTGTTGAAGATATCACCTCTACCTGTTGATTCTGTCTTTTATCCTTTGTATTAGAAATTCATGTATTTCGACTTCCGCTGTATTTAAATTTGTAACTCTGATATTATGTATAAATTTTGATTTTTATTTAGTAGCTTCATAAACTACTATTGTATAATTTATTTATTCCGCTGCGAGATATTCTATTTCTCTATGTCTGTGATTCTATGATTTATTCTATTTACCTCAGAAGCTAATAACATTCTGTCATTTCGAACGGTTTGAGTTGGTTTAATTACCAGTTTGAAGTGGACGAAAGACGGTATGTTACATTTGGTATCAGAGCTTTGGTTTTTCAAAGCTTTAGCTTATGGGGTAAAAGCTCATTAGAGATAGGGTAGTGATACCCTCGAATGAGTAGAATCAATCGCAGAATCCTTCTTGAGAGAGAGCGTATTTTGAAAGTATAAATTTTTTTTTTCTTTTCTTTCTTCTAAATGGTTTCTAAATGTTTTTAAAACAATATTTTCGGATATAAATTTTGGTTTAATATTTAGATCTTCTCTGAAATTTCCATTCCATTCGAATCCATCTTCCATCGTAGATCCTCTTTACTTAGGCTCTTTCGTTCGTTCAGCTTCAACTCGAATTCTATAAGTTATCCTTGTCCATAGAAGGGTAAGAAGTAGAAGGGGAGTATAAATCTTATAATGGGTCCGTTCCTATCTAAATATCGATTCGAAATAGGTATTATAATTCCCTTGGCATAACATTGAAATTCTGACATATATTTTCGGAAGATGATATTTGAAATAACATTTCCTTTGGTAATACCAATATTTTGAAAGAATTTGATGTTTATATTTTTATGAACCTTATATTTTAACTTTTGTAAGAAAATTGATTTTATCTTGGTATAATGATATAGTTTCTAAATATAAGTATGTATTGGAATTTATAAATTTAAATTAGTTTATAATGATCTCAAATTGATTATGTATATATATGTAAAAAAAAATAGTTAACATGGATTTGAAATTATTTTGGTATAATATAGAATAATATTGTTATGTATTTGATTTAATAATATTGTTAGTATATTCATTAAGAATTGAGGTTGAAATTTTATAAATAAATGAGTAGGGGAGAGATATAAATTTTCCCTACTAAAATTTTTGATGATTTGAAATATATTATTTATTATATATGATTTGAAAATTTTGACATATATTATGTTTAATTATATAAAGATGTTTCGAGTATTTACCTGACATCAAAGTTAGCCTATGGAATACTTAGCGATTTGGATATATGTCTAATCCACATATATGTTAAATCCTATGAGTACTAGATAGATATAGAGTCACACTCTAGTCGCTTGAAAATGATTCTGGTGATGACTGCGGCATCATCAATATCTATTTCCGGGTTTCGAAAGTGGGATAACTATATATTGCCAATCGAGACGTCGAGTGAATACTTAAGACTATTTTTAAATGTTTGAAAACATCTTTACTTTTGATTTATATATACATTTCAAATTATATATATGTATGAGAATGAATATGAACCATTGGTTTTAAATATATTTTTATTTAATTACTATTTTCCTACCTCCTTCCTTTTCGAGGACGAAAGGTTTTAAGTGGGGGAGACTGTAACATCCCGCTATTTTTAACGATTTAAATTCTGATTTAAATTGAATTTTTATTTGGAAAATATTTTATAGTTTTTGTAACGGGAATTTGAATTTTGAAATACGTATAGTGAGATGTAGCAGCGGTAAAAGTTTCGTTGGAAAATTTGAATATTTGTCGGACGCGCATTTTCAGTGCAAAGATGCGCCTAATGGTTCAAATTTTAGCGACCATAAAATCTCTTCGAAACCAGTTCGGACAAACATGAAAAGTATTCTATTCGTTGTCACGAATCCAATGGTAAAATCCTTTTCGCCAATTTCGGACGTTTTGACTTCCGTTTAATTGTTTTCTCGTGCCCTTTTTCCTTTTAAAAGCGGTCCGTAATGCCTTTCTGAACGGAGCGTTCTGACACTGCAAATTATATACCGTTGTGACCGTCTCATCGAGTTGATCATCGATATATGTTCATTTTTCAGTTTCGGTGCTCGGTTCGCAATGTAATTGCGAAAAACCTTGCACAGTTCATTTTTGAAACAAAGTCATTTGAGTTCGACGTGTCCCTATTTGGATTCCGCATATTTTTCTTAGTCATTTTGGGTCTGCAAAATCTTTCATTTTGTTTTAGTAACCCATCCGTTTGTTTTTTTTTGTTTATGCAAGTGGACACTTTTTACATGGAAATGCATGTTTCATTTTCTATTTGATTTGGTATGTGCGTTTGTTCTCATTACCATTCCTAACACTTTCATGTTTAAATGGTATGCATGCATCTACTTCAAAGTTCTAACATCCATGTGCATGCACCTTTAATATTTCCAAAGCCACGTTTCCCTTCCACAATTTCATGTATGCAAACCTATACATTTATTCTCTACCTACGTGTTATTTATTGGTTCCACCTTTTGCCTATTGCGATTTCCCTAAACGTTGTCCCTTCCTTTCCTATGTGTTTTCCCATGTTCTCTTCACCCTCTGGTTTACAAAACCTGCTTCGCTTCCTCTTCTAATCTTTCTTTTAAGCTCGCTCCCCTCATTCGCATGGCTCATATGTCGTTACTTGAAGTTTTGTGTTCTTCAAATCCCGGAAATCTCTCCACAATATATATAAAAAAAATGGAGAATGGCAACCTGCGCTTGCAAGAGACCACTCTTTGCATGTATGATTCAAAACGTGGAAGTCGTGTTCTCTCCCACGCCCGTCATTCCCAAAACCAATCTCTTCCGTCACCGTTCTCTTCTACTCACTTTTATTTTTCCCTTCTATTTGTTCAATCGTTCAACAAAGAAAAAAAAGAAGAAGAGAAAGAATTTTCCACTTTCTTTTCCTTCCGTTGGCATCTTTGACTTCCTCAAACTTGTAGCCATCATTAAAATAAAAAGAGCAGCTGAAACTTGAAACCCGAATGTTGCTAACCCTACCTGTTAGCGTTTTTCCCAAATGTCAGCGTGCCGCCACCCATGAACCAGTCGTGTCCATTCATCTACTCTGTCGGGATGTGTAGCATAAGATTGTTGGGATTTTTTTCTTTTGCTGAGTTTACTCATTTCTAGTTCGCCTATTATATATATAAGTCCATGAAGCCTACTGCATGTACCTGGGTTGCTGTTTGAAAAGAAGAATTGTTTTGATTATTTAGCCCAGTTCCTCCATGGTTATCACTATAGCAAGTCCTCTATGTTGTTGTATTGGGTTTGGCAAGTTTCTTGAAACAAGTCCTGTATGCTAGCTGGCTGTCTTGATCTTGGGTTGTCGTACTTGATCCGATTTTGAGTCGCGCCTATTGTCGTAATATGCTTGGATCTTGTCGGTTCGTTTTATGTCTATTCATTTGTCGTCTCCATCCATTGCCACGAAAGGTGAGTTTATCTCACACCTGACTCACATTACTTCATAGATGTTAGATCAACTAAATGAACTGTTATGAAATGTATAGGATTGCTGATAGAAATTGTTTGACTTGATATGTATGCATATTTCACATATGTGACACGATATATTCATATGACACGTAGTGCACTGATGATATATATATGCTATGATTGATGCTATGCGATGGTTGTTGTGATTGTTGACACCCTAGTTTCAGAAGAAAAAAACACTAAGGGTTGAAATGATACATACCCGAACGGACATTAGATTAGGGAAAAATCGTTATGGGTTGAAATGATAGACATGAACGATTTTTACTGAATTTGGGATTGCGGGTTGAAATGATAAACCCGTAGGAATTTTATAAATTACGGGTTGAAATGATACATATCCGTATCACTTGACCATAGGGTAGAAAACTATATACGGACATCGTTGGTCATGTTTTTGAATTAAAATGATTTGGAAAATTTGATTGTAATAATATTTATTTAAGATCTTATATTTTATATTTATATTTAAAGATTTATACTTAAATTTTGTAAATTCTAAATTATATGTTTTAAAATGATTTTATGAGTAAAAATGTATTTAAATGCTTATTTAAGATTTTACTTATAATTCATTTATTTTAAACTATATAATTTAGTCAAATATGTGTTTTTAACTTTAAATTAATATATTATAATAAATTATTATTTTTAAACCTATTTCTAAATTAATTTAAACCTGTATATGTTTATAAAGTTATTTTCTATATAAATTTATAACTTATAAATAATATTTTCAATGCTTATTTTATATATATTATAAACTTTAATAATAAAATCAATAGGTGGATAAGTTTTGATTTTGCGATTAAATTTGAGGTTTAAAGAATTAAATTTATATAACGATACTTGATTCGATGAATTTGATTTTTAATCAACTAAATGCGAATTTTGAATTGACTTAAATATTGAACTGTATAGGAAATGAATGTGAACTACATAATTAATTGGAATTTGAATTTATAATTGATATGAATATATGAATTCGATTATAAATTGACTGAGTATGAATTGAAAAAAATTTATAAATGGAATTGATTCATAAACTGTTTGGTTTGAATTAAAGAAATTTCTTAAATATATTTATTTCAACATATGATTTTATTAAAATGGCCACGGTGTGAAAAATGTAAACGTTTGGTTGTTAAAGAGACCGGGATCGGATATTGTCATACTCTCTGCCAATACCGAAAACCACTTTAACAATTGTGTACGCGGTGGAGTTCCAGAATGAAGTAAGATGGTTTGGTGGCGATTACTGGATTGAAGAAAGAGAACGTTGATGGATAGCCTTGACCTTCGGGTCATAATTAAAATGACTAAAACAGGTGCTATACCGTGATTAAGTGAGGTCGCACCTCCATCGGACACACTTCTTCGAACTATATCTATTACTTTGTGATTTGATTGGTGGCCACCCTTGATTATGGGAGTGTTGTTCGAGGTGGACGGTAGTTGCGGCTATGCGTTACCACCGGTCCGGGCGTGCATCGGTAGAATCCTACCGTGGGTATTCCTCGTGTGCCTTGTCATATTATCCTGATCGAGCTTCCTACGATTTTGATTTGACGTTGTCGTATAGCGGCGCATCACTATCCACCGACCTTTACTGGTGTTTTATATGCAATGTTTACGACAATGTTTATAAACAGGGTAAGGGTAAAAATGTAATCCCGCTTACGCTATTTTAATATGTTATATTTAACAATAGCCACTATCATAATAGCGTATTATATTATATGATATTAGTTTGACGGATCCTTAGAGGATGGTGATCCCAAACATCCTTTAAGTTACTGATTACATTTCATTAAACATTTCATTTGAGTTGATTTACTTCCATGAGAATGTTAGTCCTGATCCGAGTTGTTTTGTTTTGCATTATTGCTCGGGTCAAATCGAGTATTGCAGTGTTGAGATTTCACCTTTTGAAGCTGGAGACTGTTGAAGATATCACCTCTACCTGTTGATTCTGTCTTTCATCCTTTGTATTAGAAATTCATGTATTTCGACTTCCGCTGTACTTAAATTTGTAACTCTGATATTATGTATAAATTTTGATTTTTATTTAGTAGCTTCATGAACTACTATTGTATAATTTATTTATTCCGCTGCGAGATATTCTATTTCTCTATGTCTGTGATTCTGTGATTTATTCTATTTACCTCAGAAGCTAATAACATTCTGTCATTTCGAACGGTTTGAGTTGGTTTAATTACCAGCTTGAATAATATTAAACCAAATGAACTGTTATATAAATAGCCAACTTAGAGGCTACTAAATAAACCAACTCAAACTGGTAATTAAAATGACAGTATGTTATATAAAATGTAACATACCGTCTTTCGTCCACTTCAAGCTGGTAATTAAACCAACTCAAACCGTTCGAAATGACAGAATGTTATTAGCTTCTGAGGTAAATAGAATAAATCACAGAATCACAGACATAGAAAACAGAATATCTCGCAGCGGAATAAATAAATTATACAATAGTAGTTCGTGAAGCTACTAAATAAAATCAAAGTTTATACATAATATCAGAGTTACAAAATTAAATACAGCGGAAGTCTAAATACAAGAATTTCTAATACAAAGAAGAAATAGCCAGAATCCACAGGTAGAGGTGGTATCTTCAACCGTCCCCAGCTTCAAAAGGTGAAATCTCAACACTGCAATACTCGATCTGACCCGAGCAATAATGCAAAATAAAACAACTCGGATCAGGACTAACATTCTCATGGAAGTAGACCAACTTAAATGAAATATTAAATGAAATGCATCAGTAACTTAGAGGATGTTTGGGATCACCATCCTCTAAGGATCCGTCAAACTAATATCATATAATATAATACGCTATTATAATAGTGTCTATGTTTAAATATACTATTGAAAATAGTGTAAGCGGGATTACCATTATTACCCTTACACCGTTTATACCGTTATCGTACAGTTTGCATATAACACACCAGTACGTCGGCGGATAGGGACGCGCCGTGATACGACAACGCTAAATCAAAATCGTAGGGGGCTCGATCAGGATAATATGACAAGGCACACGAGGAATACCCACGGTAGTATTCTACCGATGCACGCCCGGACCGGTGGTAACGCATAGCCGCAACTACCGCCCACCTCGAACAACACTCCGATAATCAAGGGTGGCCACCAATCAAATCACAAAGTAATAGATATAGTTCGAAGAAGTGTGTCCGATGGAGGTGCGACCTCACTTAATCACGGTATAGCACCTGTTTTAGTCATTTTAATTATGACCCGAAGGTCAAGGCTATCCATCAACGTTCTCTTTCTTCAATCCAGTAATCGCCACCAAACCATCTTACTTCATTCTGGAACTCCACCGCGTACACAGTTGTTAAAGTGGTTTTCGGTATTGGCAGAGAGTATGACAATATCCGATCCCGGTCTCTTTAACAACCAAACGTTTACATTTTTCACACCGTGGCCATTTTAATAAAATCATATGTTGAAATAAATATATTTAAGAAATTTCTTTAATTCAAACCAAACAGTTTATGAATCAATTCCATTTATAAATTTTTTTCAATTCATACTCAGTCAATTTATAATCGAATTCATATATTCATATCAATTATAAATTCAAATTCCAATTAATTACGTAGTTCACATTCATTTCCTATACAGTTCAATATTTAAGTCAATTCAAAATTCGCATTTAGTTGATTAAAAATCAAATTCATCGAATCAAGTATCGTTATATAAATTTAATTCTTTAAACCTCGAATTTAATCGCAAAATCAAAACTTATCCACCTATTGATTTTATTATTAAAGTTTATAATATATATAAAATAAGCATTGAAAATATTATTTATAAGTTATAAATTTATATAGAAAATAACTTTATAAACATATACAGGTTTAAATTAATTTAGAAATAGGTTTAAAAATAATAATTTATTATAATATATTAATTTAAAGTTAAAAACACATATATGACTAAATTATATAGTTTAAAATAAATGAATTATAAGTAAAATCTTAAATAAGCATTTAAATACATTTTTACTCATAAAATCATTTTAAAACATATAATTTAGAATTTACAAAATTTAAGTATAAATCTTTAAATATAAATATAAAATATAAGATCTTAAATAAATATTATTACAATCAAATTTTCCAAATCATTTTAATTCAAAAACATGATCAACGGTGTCCGTATATAGTTTTCTACCCTATGGTCAAGTGATACAGATATGTATCATTTCAACCCGTAATTTATAAAATTCCTACGGGTTTATCATTTCAACCCGCAATCCCAAACTCAGTAAAAATCGTTCATGTCTATCATTTCAACCCATAACGATTTTTCCCTAATCTAATGTCCGTTCGGGTATGTATCATTTCAACCCTTAGTGTTTTTTTTTTGAAACTAGGGTGTCAACAATCACAACAACCATCGCATAGCATCAATCATAGCATATATATATCATCAGTGCACTACGTGTCATATGAATATATCATGTCACATATGTGAAATATGCATACATATCAAGTCAAACAATTTCTATCAGCAATCCTATACATTTCATAACAGTTCATTTAGTTGATCTAACATCTATGAAGTAATGTGAGTCAGGTGTGAGATAAACTCACCTTTCGTGGCATAGAACGGAGACAACAACGAATGGACACTGACAGAGATGATGACATCCAGGCACGATTCAGAACGAATCCCACTTGATGATCATTAAATATTTTATTTTATTCTATAAGGACAGGTCGGGAATCTTAAACAGATTTGTAGGGCTATTAGGCTTCGGAACGGTACGGCTATTTGGAGTGGGTTCGAACTCAACACCAAATTCAACTCAAAATAAACCCAATAAATTCTTTTATAAAATATTATATAAATATTTCTATATACGTAATACACAATAATATATATAATTTTTTAAATCACATACACTAAACTGTATATATAAAAGAAAGGTTTTGCAGACCCAAAATTGACTAGAAAAATATGCCGAATCCAAATAGGGACACGTCGAACTCAAAAGGCTTTGTTTCAAAAATGAACTGTGCAAGGTTTTTCGCAATTACATTGTGAACCGAGCACCGAAACTGACAAATGAATATATAACGGTAATCAGCTCGATGAGACGGTTGCAACGGTATGTTTCCTTCTTAAATCAGCTCGAATGAGTAGAATCAATCGCAGAATCCTTCTTGAGAGAGAGCGTATTTTGAAAGTATAAATATTTTTTTTTCTTTTCTTTCTTCTAAATGGTTTCTAAATGTTTTTAAAACAATATTTTCGGATATAAATTTTGGTTTAATATTTAGATCTTCTCTGAAATTTCCATTCCATTCGAATCCATCTTCCATCGTAGATCCTCTTTACTTAGGTTCTTTCGTTCGTTCAGCTTCAACTCGAATTCTATAAGTTATCCTTATCCATAGAAGGGTAAGAAGTAGAAGGGGAGTATAAATCTTATAATGGGTCCGTTCCTATCTAAATATCGATTCGAAATAGGTATTATAATTCCCTTGGCATAACATTGAAATTCTGACATATATTTTCGGAAGATGATATTTGAAATAACATTTCCTTTGGTAATACAAATATTTTGAAAGAATTTGATGTTTATATTTTTATGAACCTTATATTTTAACTTTTGTAAGAAAATTGATTTTATCTTGGTATAATGATATAGTTTCTAAATATAAGTATGTATTGGAATTTATAAATTTAAATTAGTTTATAATGATCTCAAATTGATTATGTATATATATGTAAAAAAAATAGTTAACATGGATTTGAAATTATTTTGGTATAATATAGAATAATATTGTTATGTATTTGATTTAATAATATTGTTAGTATATTCATTAAGAATTGAGGTTGAAATTTTATAAATAAATGAGTAGGGGAGAGATATAAATTTTCCCTACTAAATTTTTTGATGATTTGAAATATATTATTTATTATATATGATTTGAAAATTTTGACATATATTATGTTTAATTATATAAAGATGTTTCGAGTATTTACCTGACATCAAAGTTAGCCTATGGAATACTTAGCGATTTGGATATATGTCTAATCCACATATATGTTAAATCCTATGAGTACTAGATAGATATAGAGTCACACTCTAGTCGCTTGAAAATGATTCTGGTGATGACTGCGGCATCATCAATATCTATTTCCGGGTTTCGAAAGTGGGATAACTATATATTGCCAATCGAGACGTCGAGTGAATACTTAAGACTATTTTTAAATGTTTGAAAACATCTTTACTTTTGATTTATATATACATTTCAAATTATATATATGTATGAGAATGAATATGAACCATTGGTTTTAAATATATTTTTATTTAATTACTATTTTCCTACCTCCTTCCTTTTCGAGGACGAAAGGTTTTAAGTGGGGGAGACTGTAACATCCCGCTATTTTTAACGATTTAAATTCTGATTTAAATTGAATTTTTATTTGGAAAATATTTTATAGTTTTTGTAACGGGAATTTGAATTTTGAAATACGTATAGTGAGATGTAGCAGCGGTAAAAGTTTCGTCGGAAAATTTGAATATTTGTCGGACGCGCATTTTCAGTGCAAAGATGCGCCTAATGGTTCAAATTTTAGCGACCATAAAATCTCTTCGAAACCAGTTCGGACAAACATGAAAAGTATTCTATTCGTTGTCACGAATCCAACGGTAAAATCCTTTTCGCCAATTTCGGACGTTTTGACTTCCGTTTAATTGTTTTCTCGTGCCCTTTTTCCTTTTAAAAGCGGTCCGTAATGTCTTTCTGAACGGAGCGTTCTGACACTGCAAATTATATACCGTTGTGACCGTCTCATCGAGTTGATCATCGATATATGTTCATTTTTCAGTTTCGGTGCTCGGTTCGCAATGTAATTGCGAAAAACCTTGCACAGTTCATTTTTGAAACAAAGTCATTTGAGTTCGACGTGTCCCTATTTGGATTCCGCATATTTTTCTTAGTCATTTTGGGTCTGCAAAATCTTTCATTTTGTTTTAGTAACCCATCCGTTTGTTTTTTTTTGTTTATGCAAGTGGACACTTTTTACATGGAAATGCATGTTTCATTTTCTATTTGATTTGGTATGTGCGTTTGTTCTCATTACCATTCCTAACACTTTCATGTTTAAATGGTATGCATGCATCTACTTCAAAGTTCTAACATCCATGTGCATGCACCTTTAATATTTCCAAAGCCACGTTTCCCTTCCACAATTTCATGTATGCAAACCTATACATTTATTCTCTACCTACGTGTTATTTATTGGTTCCACCTTTTGCCTATTGCGATTTCCCTAAACGTTGTCCCTTCCTTTCCTATGTGTTTTCCCATGTTCTCTTCACCCTCTGGTTTACAAAACCTGCTTCGCTTCCTCTTCTAATTTTTCTTTTAAGCTCGCTCCCCTCATTCGCATGGCTCATATGTCGTTACTTGAAGTTTTGTGTTCTTCAAATCCCGGAAATCTCTCCACAATATATATAAAAAAAATGGAGAATGGCAACCTGCGCTTGCAAGAGACCACTCTTTGCATGTATGATTCAAAACGTGGAAGTCGTGTTCTCTCCCACGCCCGTCATTCCCAAAACCAATCTCTTCCGTCACCGTTCTCTTCTACTCACTTTTATTTTTCCCTTCTATTTGTTCAATCGTTCAACAAAGAAAAAAAAGAAGAAGAGAAAGAATTTTCCACTTTCTTTTCCTTCCGTTGGCATCTTTGACTTCCTCAAACTTGTAGCCATCATTAAAATAAAAAGAGCAGCTGAAACTTGAAACCCGAATGTTGCTAACCCTACCTGTTAGCGTTTTTCCCAAATGTCAGCGTGTCGCCACCCATGAACCAGTCGTGTCCATTCATCTACTCTGTCGGGATGTGTAGCATAAGATTGTTGGGATTTTTTTCTTTTGCTGAGTTTACTCATTTCTAGTTCGCCTATTATATATATAAGTCCATGAAGCCTACTGCATGTACCTGGGTTGCTGTTTGAAAAGAAGAATTGTTTTGATTATTTAGCCCAGTTCCTCCATGGTTATCACTATAGCAAGTCCTCTATGTTGTTGTATTGGGTTTGGCAAGTTTCTTGAAACAAGTCCTGTATGCTAGCTGGCTGTCTTGATCTTGGGTTGTCGTACTTGATCCGATTTTGAGTCGCGCCTATTGTCGTAATATGCTTGGATCTTGTCGGTTCGTTTTATGTCTATTCATTTGTCGTCTCCATCCATTGCCACGAAAGGTGAGTTTATCTCACACCTGACTCACATTACTTCATAGATGTTAGATCAACTAAATGAACTGTTATGAAATGTATAGGATTGCTGATAGAAATTGTTTGACTTGATATGTATGCATATTTCACATATGTGACACGATATATTCATATGACACGTAGTGCACTGATGATATATATATGCTATGATTGATGCTATGCGATGGTTGTTGTGATTGTTGACACCCTAGTTTCAGGAAAAAAAAACACACTAAGTGTTGAAATGATACATACCCGAACGGACATTAGATTAGGGAAAAATCGTTATGGGTTGAAATGATAGACATGAACGATTTTTACTGAATTTGGGATTGCGGGTTCAAATGATAAACCCGTAGGAATTTTATAAATTACGGGTTGAAATGATACATATCCGTATCACTTGACCATAGGGTAGAAAACTATATACGGACACCGTTGGTCATGTTTTTGAATTAAAATGATTTGGAAAATTTGATTGTAATAATATTTATTTAAGATCTTATATTTTATATTTATATTTAAAGATTTATACTTAAATTTTGTAAATTCTAAATTATATGTTTTAAAATGATTTTATGAGTAAAAATGTATTTAAATGCTTATTTAAGATTTTACTTATAATTCATTTATTTTAAACTATATAATTTAGTCATATATGTGTTTTTAACTTTAAATTAATATATTATAATAAATTATTATTTTTAAACCTATTTCTAAATTAATTTAAACCTGTATATGTTTATAAAGTTATTTTCTATATAAATTTATAACTTATAAATAATATTTTCAATGCTTATTTTATATATATTATAAACTTTAATAATAAAATCAATAGGTGGATAAGTTTTGATTTTGCGATTAAATTCGAGGTTTAAAGAATTAAATTTATATAACGATACTTGATTCGATGAATTTGATTTTTAATCAACTAAATGCGAATTTTGAATTGACTTAAATATTGAACTGTATAGGAAATGAATGTGAACTACGTAATTAATTGGAATTTGAATTTATAATTGATATGAATATATGAATTCGATTATAAATTGACGGAGTATGAATTGAAAAAAATTTATAAATGGAATTGATTCATAAACTGTTTGGTTTGAATTAAAGAAATTTCTTAAATCAATTTATTTCAACATATGATTTTATTAAAATGGCCACGGTGTGAAAAATGTAAACCTTTGGTTGTTAAAGAGACCGGGATCGGATATTGTCATACTCTCTGCCAATACCGAAAACCACTTTAACAACTGTGTACGCGGTGGAGTTCCAGAATGAAGTAGGATGGTTTGGTGGCGATTACTGGATTGAAGAAAGAGAATGTTGATGGATAGCCTTGACCTTCGGGTCATAATTAAAATGACTAAAACAGGTGCTATACCGTGATTAAGTGAGGTCGCACCTCCATCGGACACACTTCTTCGAACTATATCTATTACTTTGTGATTTGATTGGTGGCCACCCTTGATTATGGGAGTGTTGTTCGAGGTGGGCGGTAGTTGCGGCTATGCGTTACCACCGGTCCGGGCGTGCATCGGTAGAATACTACCGTGGGTATTCCTCGTGTGCCTTGTCATATTATCCTGATCGAGCCCCCTACGATTTTGATTCAGCGTTGTCGTATCACGGCGCATCCCTATCCGCCGACGTACTGGTGTGTTATATGCAAACTGTACGATAACGGTATAAACGGTGTAAGGGTAATAATGGTAATCCCGCTTACACTATTTTCAATAGTATATTTAAACATAGACACTATTATAATAGCGTATTATATTATATGATATTAGTTTGACGGATCCTTAGAGGATGGTGATCCCAAACATCCTCTAAGTTACTGATGCATTTCATTTAATATTTCATTTAAGTTGGTCTACTTCCATGAGAATGTTAGTCCTGATCCGAGTTGTTTTGTTTTGCATTATTGCTCGGGTCAGATCGAGTATTGCAGTGTTGAGATTTCACCTTTTAAAGCTGGGGACGGTTGAAGATACCACCTCTACCTGTTGATTCTGGCTATTTCTTCTTTGTATTAGAAATTCTTGTATTTAGACTTCCGCTGTATTTAATTTTGTAACTCTTATATTATGTATAAACTTTGATTTTATTTAGTAGCTTCACGAACTACTATTGTATAATTTATTTATTCCGCTGCGAGATATTCTGTTTTCTATGTCTGTGATTCTGTGATTTATTCTATTTACCTCAGAAGCTAATAATATTTTGTCATTTCGAACGGTTTGAGTTGGTTTAATTACCATCTTGAAGTGGACGAAAGACGGTATGTTACATTTTATTTATTCTATTTACTTCATAGATGTTAGATCAACTAAATGAACTGTTATGAAATGTATAGGATTGTCAGTAGATATTGTTTGTTTAAATATACACTTTTATATGTGACACGATATTCATATGACATGTATGTACACTGATTATATATGACTATGATCTGATTGATGATATGTGATGGTTTGTTATGTTGTAGATACCGATAGTTTAAGAAAAATCACTAAGGGTTGAAATGATACATACCCGAATGGACATTAGATTAGGGAAAAATCGTTATGGGTTGAAATGATAGACCTGAACGATTTTACTGAATTTGGGATTGCGGGTTGAAATGATAAACCCGTAGAAATTTTATAAATTGCGGGTTGAAATGATAAATATCCGTACCACTTGACCATAGGGTAGAAAACTATATATGGACACTGTTGGTCATGTTTTCGAATTAAAATGATTTGGAAAGTTTGATTGTAATAATATTAATTTAAGATCCATATAATTTTATCATATATGTACTTTTAACTTTAAATTAATATATTATAATAAATTATTCTTTCTAAACCTATTTCTGAATTAATTTAAACCTATATATGTTTATAAAGTTATTTTCTATATAAATTTATAACTCATAAACAATATTTTCAATGCTTATTTTATATATATTTTATAAACTTTACTAATAAACTCAAAAGGTGGATAAGTTTTGATTTTGTGATTTAAAAGCGAGGTTTAAAGAATTAAATATATATAACGATACTTGATTCAATGAATTTGAATTTTAGTCAACTAAATGCAAATTTTGAATTGACATAAATATTGAACTGTATAGGAAATGTACGTGAACTACGTAGTTAATTGGAATTTGAATTTATAATTGATATGAATATATGAATTCGATTATAAATTGACTGAATATGAATTGAAATAATTTTATACATGGAATTGATTCATAAACTTTTTGGTTTGAATTAAAGAAATTTCTTAAATCAATTTATTTCAAGATATGGTTTTATTAAAATGGCCACGGTGTGAAAAATGTAAACGTTTGGTTGTTAAAGAGACCGGGATCGGATATTGTCATACTCTCTGCCAATACCGAAAACCACTTTAACAACTGTGTACGCGGTGGAGTTCCAGAATGAAGTAGGATGGTTTGGTGGCGATTACTGGATTGAAGAAAGAGAACGTTGATGGATAGCCTTGACCTTCGGGTCATAATTAAAATGACTAAAACAGGTGCTATACCGTGATTAAGTGAGGTCGCACCTCCATCGGACACACTTCTTCGAACCATATCTATTACTTTGTGATTTGATTGGTGGCCACCCTTGATTATGGGAGTGTTGTTCGAGGTGGGCGGTAGTTGCGGCTATGCGTTACCACCGGTCCGGGCGTGCAACGGTAGAATCCTATCGTGGGTATTCCTCGTGTGCCTTGTCATATTATCCTGATCGAGCCCCCTACGATTTTGATTTAGCATTGTCGTATCACGGCGCATCCCTATCCGCCGACGTACTGGTGTGTTATATGCAAACTGTACGATAACGGTATAAACGGTGTAAGGGTAATAATGGTAATCCCGCTTACACTATTTTCAATAGTATATTTAAACATAGACACTATTATAATAGCGTATTATATTATATGATATTAGTTTAACGGATCCTTAGAGGATGGTGATCCCAAACATCCTTTAAGTTACTGATGCATTTCATTTAATATTTCATTTAAGTTGGTTTACTTCCATGAGAATGTTAGTCCTGATCCGAGTTGTTTTGTTTTGCATTATTGCTCGGGTCAGATCGAGTATTGCAGTGTTGAGATTTCACCTTTTGAAGCCGGGGACGGTTAAAGATATCACCTCTACCTGTTGATTCTGGCTATTTCTTCTATGTATTAGAAATTCTTGTGTTTAGACTTCCGCTGTATTTAATTTTGTAACTCTGGTATTATGTATAAACTTTGATTTTATTTAGTAGCTTCATGAACTACTATTGTATAATTTATTTATTCCGCTGCGAGATATTCTGTTTTTCTATGTCTGTGATTCTGTGGTTTATTCTATTTACCTCAGAAGCTAATAACATTCTGTCATTTCGAACGGTTTGAGTTGGTTTAATTACCAGCTTGAAGCGGACGAAAGACAGTATGTTACATTTGGATTCAGTGGTCCACCTTAGAGGTAATATCCTTTACACTATCCCCTTATTTTATTTTATTAATGGATATTATTGCTTGGAATGTCAGGGGTCTTAATTCCCCTGAAAGGCAACTAGATCTTGCCAATTTCTTACATTTGCATAAACCTAGTATTATAGGGATATTAGAACATAAACTTAGTGATATCAGGATTAATGAGCTACAAGTTAGAAGTCTCTCAAATTGGAGCATTATCAATAACAATCTGATGGGAGGAAATGGTAGGATTATGGTTCTATATAATCCTATCATTTGGAATCTCATCAGTTTTTTTATTGATCAGCAGTATATTCACTGCACATTTCGGAATAAGGGTGGTCTTGTTATAAAGATCAGTTTTATATATGCTTCTAATTTTGAAAATGACAGACTCATGTTATGGAATTGTATTGAGCAATTCAGCTATACTATATTTCAATACTATATTTCATAATTCTGAAAAGGGGAGGGAATCCTGTCCCTTTTTCTAAACTGGAAAAGGTGGCTAAATTTGTGATGAAATCAGGACTAATAGAACCTATCATTCATGGCAACAAATTCACATGGAAATCGGGTGAATTCAGAAATATTCACTGCAAGCTTGATAGGGTCTTATTAAATCAAAATTTCATCAATCTTTTTTCAAATGTGAAGTGTAGTACATTGCCTCAAAACACAAGTGATCATACACCTATACTTGTTTCACTCAACACAGGTAAAGGGAACTCTATTAGTTCCCCCTTTAGATTTGTGAATGGGTGGGTGTATGAAAAAAATTACAGAGAAACAGTGACTAAATGTTTTTCTAATACTCTGTTTGGAACTGCTCAGTACAAATTCAGTAAAACTTTGCAGTTAGTTAAATCTAATCTTAAAACTTGGAACATTGCTAGAAATAAAAATGACATCAAAGCTATCAGGGATGAATGTGAAGAGCTTCAGAATGAACTAGATAAAAATAGTTCAGACAAGACTAAGGCAGAGAATTTTTTTAATGCTCAAACTAAATTGGTCAATGCTCTTCATATTAACACTATAAATCTCAAGCAGAAAGCTAAGGTTGTACTGGCTAACTGCTAGAGATGTGGCCAGTAAATTTTTTTATACTAAAATGTCTTGCAGGAAAAATAGAAATAATATTGGTAAGTTAATAGATGTAAAGGGATTGGTAATCAATGAAGCCTCAAAATTAGAGCAAGAGGCTATAAATTTTTTCACCTCATTGAATAACTCCAATAATTACCCTTCTATTTTTCCTGACTTTGATTTCAAATATGTAGCTAACAGCAATAGCTCTGATATTTTATTAGCCCCTATTAGGCAAGAAGAGATTAAGAATATCATTTTTAATGCATGTAATGACAAAAGCCCAGGACCAGATGGGTTTGTTGCAAAATTTTATAAGACTCATTGGGGGTGAAATGCATTTTGTGTTATGTGATTCAGTAATTGAATTTTTCAATACTGGAAAGTTATTAAAAAACACAAATCACACTTTCTTAACCCTGATTCCAAAAGTAGAAAACCCTAGTGGACTTGATGAATATAGGCCTATAGCCTGTTGCAATTTTATTTATAAAATAATATCTACTCTTCTTTGCAATAGGCTAAAAGGCTTTCTTAAATTCATTATCTCTGAAAATCAGAGTGCTTTCATTCCTGGCAGACTGATATCAGATAACTCTCTATTAGCTCATGAATTGATTAGGAAGTTCAATATGTAAAATAAAAATCTCATGTGTATTAAAATAGATCTGCATAAAGCATTTGATAAGATCAACATGAATTTTATCATCTACTTAATGCAGAAAATGGGATTTGATACCAGATTTTGTGAGCTGATTAGAGAGTGCATTTGTAATGTAACTTACTCTGTAATGGTTAATGGATCCCCCAAAGGATTTATACACAGCAATAGAGGAATAAGGCAAGGTGACCCTCTGTCACCTTACCTATTCTCTATTGTTATGGAATACTTCTGCATGCCAATGGAATTAGAAGTATTAAGGGGAAACATCAAACCAATAAATAGGGTAAAACCTCACATCACACACTTACTCTATGCAGATGATATGCTTTTATTTCTTAAGGCTGATAAAAAAAGTGCCATTGCTGTTTTTCAAATTTTGGAAAATATGGAAAAGTATGCTGGTTTAGCTGTTAATGCTAATAAAAGCAAAATCTATTTCAGCAAAGATGTTTTAATTAAGCATGAAATTCTCCAGCTTTTAAAATTCAAGGAAGGTAATCTTCCTGTTAGATATCTTGGTCTTCCCTTAAGCTCTAATCAGATTAATGATAGAGACTGCTCTAGATTAATTGATATGATTCAAAATAAACTTAATGGTTGGTCTTGTTAGCTTTTATCCCTAGCAGGCAGAATAGAACTCACTCATACTGTTATTACAGCTATGATCATGTATTGGGTTCAAACTCACAATATCCCTGCTAGTGTCATTCACAAAATTGAGAAAATGTGCTCTAATTTCATTTGGAGGGGCAAGCAACATAAAGTTGCTTGGGATAGAGTTTGCAAGCCTAGGAAATTTGGTGGTCTTGGGCTTAGAAAAATAAGTGACATAGCTGAAGTAAGTAAGTTTAAATTGTTTTGGAAATTTCTGGATGGTAAATCCCTTTGGGCCAGGTGGATGAATGCAAAATACTTAAAAAAGAAAAACTTTTGGCTGGCTAGAAAGGAAAATCACCATTCAGTAATTTGGAAAAACATTTTAGACTGTAGGGACATGGGTAGGAATTTCGTTTACAGGAAAATAAAAGATGGTAATCAAACCAGCCTTTGGTTTGACCCATGGATTAGTGGTAATTCTCTCATTAACCTTCTAGGTTGGGGTAATCTTCATGTCCTAGGTGGTGTTAATGATAATGTAAATAGTTTAATCATTAATAATGTTTGGAGCTTTCATAACAACACAGCAGCTTTAATTTTTAGAAATGCCATTTCCTCTATTCATATTGACCAAAACTGTTTCAAAGATCATTGGGTTTGGAAAATTTGTTCTAAATATAAATTCTCTTTCAAAAAAGTTTGGGAGGTTTTGCAAGGAGATGAGGTAGAATTGGATTGGCATAAAGTCATCTGGAGCAAATCAAATTGCCCTAAAATGGCACATTGTGCCTATTTTGCTCTCTTAAATAAATTGCCTACTAGAGATAGGTGCTATAAATGGAATAAAAACTCTGAAAAAATTTGTTTGCTCTGCAAAAGTAAAGTTGAAAGCTCCAAACATCTGTTTTTTGAGTGTTTGTATTCTCAGTCCATATGGTTTAATGCAAAAAATATTTTGGGTTTCAATCATAATTCTTCCTCACTTGACATTAGAGACAGTGTTGAGTATATTCTTAAATTTACTAAGCCCAAGTCCACTAATTTCAAAAAAGGCTGTGTTTTTTTGTCTGCTTGTATTTATTATATATGGAGGGAGAGAAATCAAAGATTGCACACTGGTAAGGAGACTAATAGTGTTCAGCTATGGAATTCTATTTTTTATGACAGTAATATTGTTATGAAAAAAGCTAACAGATGCATGCAGGACAAATTGAACAATCAAAATTATCATAGTAATAAGGATGACAGTGATAAGCTAGTTGAAGATCTCTTACTTAATGGGAAGCAGAAAGCTAATTTAGCAGCCTCAAATCCCCCTACTGGCGAAGCCTATCTCTATGCTACTCCAAGATTTTCTAGGAACACAGGGAGTAAACAAGTTACACTTAATTATAATTTAATTAATAATATGAACATTAATACCCCTCATTCACCTGACGTAGCCATTAGAGATCAGCTTCCACCCAGTAATGATTTTGAGACCACGAAAGGTGATTTTGACGAGTCTGGCATCCTCGCTAGGGCTTCCATCAACACTGCTCTCAAATCAAAAATCTGCGAGGGAAGTAAACATAATTACTTTTCAAAAGTGCGTAATTTTTCGAGTAAATCGAATAGTAAACATATGTTTTTACCTGAAGCAGGTGGAGGTTCCTCCAGGAGTGCTCCAGACTCGTTCAATCACCTGGATAAAGGAAAATCAGAAGAAAAGATCAATTTTTTGCAAAAACTTGGGGATAATCACTACAAAAGCTTGCTCAACCACCAGATCTATCACTTATCTATCTGGTCATATGGCGAGAGTAGCAGAGGTTGCTCCTCTGAAGACACCAGAGACATTTCTAGAAACAAGAGAAGCTTTGACAGCTTTAAAAGGTCAGATCTGATGGATTCGAACCCCTCGAACTCCATTAAACACCAGAAGCTCGTTTCAAGCAACTGGAGAAGGTGCCAGAGGGATCACGAAGTAAATCTCAAGCCTGAAACAACTGAGAAGAGTTGCGAAGCCATGGACGTTCTCGTTTGGAAGCCGCCTTGAAGACAGCGCTGCCTTTTCTTTTAAGGAGCTCGCCATTTTCAGCTCCTTTTCTCTTTAGGGTTTTGTTGTGTATTGTGAGGCGGCTAGGGTTAGTCACGAATGCGACTGGGTGTATTACATTGGGTTGTAACCCTCTTTGGGCCTTGGGCCTTTATGTTTTTACCTTTTCAAAAAAAAAATGAGCAGAAGGAAGCAGATGTTCACGTGAGAAGTAAATGGACCGCCTTTTATTTCTGCTGGTTTGAATACTTTATTGAAGACAACGTTGGATTCTCTTCACCGATATCTCTCTAAATCTTAATTTACTCTTACCATATATTTGTTTCTGACAGAGAGAGGTATTTGAGATCTTGTACAGCAATTTCCAATCTTGTGCTACTGACAGGGAAAGATATTTGTACTGTTGCCATATTTTTAGGGATAGATTGAATTTCAAATTGAAGAGGCAACGTGAATGACTATTTCAGAGAAGGTAAGGACATTTGTTATTTTGGATAAGTGTTAGATTCTTGCCTGAAAATTGTCTACTATTATTACATGGGTTAAATTTGTGTTTACACCGTTAATTACCTTCCTATTTTGGTAATACAGTTAAGGAAACTATAATTAAATTCTTTTTTTTCTTCTCTTTATTTATTTATATGGACATGAACAGACAACGTAGCGAATGCGCTAATGAACGTAAAACTATTTTATACACATTTTCATTATTTTTAGTGAACGCGCACTGCGGATAACCAACGCTGAAATTTATTTAGCGAAAAATGTTGAATTTATCTGATGTTAAATTTTAGAAGTCTAATTAACATAAAGTTTTGTTTCAATATTAAAACTATTAATTCATTTTCTTTTTTTTAAATTATTAATTCATTCTTTGTTCTTATTACATTAACTGTACTACAAATGGTACCGTCTTGACATAAATTTAAGTTTAGCGGTTTATTCCAAACAAAATCAATCATTATTTATAGTAAACTTCAACTTTTATTTTGAAATCAAATTTGCAAATGATAAAAATTTCTTTCTAAATAATATATAATTCAAAGTTAGATTTCCGAATATGTATACATAACTTAAAGTTGATTAGTAAAGTAAAGTTTTTATTAGCAAACTTTCATGTAAGATTTAATTTACAAAATAATCCATATATAAGCATATTCTAATTTTTTTCAAAATAAATAACAGTCCAATTTCTAAATTAGATTGCAAGTATAAGCAAATTTTCTCTAATAAACCATATTACAAGATCAATATTATAGTTTCCAAAATAAATTAAAATGATAGTAACTCTTATTCTGATAGCGTTCGTATTTTTAACAACAGAATCATTTTAACTTTAAAGATTCGAAGTAGACAAAATTCCAAATACAAATATTTATTTTAAGTTAGATCTAAATTTAACCTATATTTAAATATGTCGAAGTTACCGGTTCGTTACAGTTTGAAGCAAGCTCCACGAGCATAGAACACAAGGGTTGATGAATACTTTAAAAAAATGGTTTTGTCAGGAGTCCATATGAGCATGCATTCTACTCAAAAACAAATTCAGGGGAGATAAATGATCGTGTGCTTGTATGTGGATGACATGTTCTTCACTGGGAACAACTTTGTTATGTTTGATGATTTTAAAAAAGTTATAACTAAAAAATTTGAGATGACAGATATCGGTAAAATTTCGTACTTTCTTGGAGTCGAAGTCAGTCAAAACAAAGATGGGATTTTTATGTCATAGAAAAGATATGCGGAGCAGATTTTAAGCAAATTCAGAATGGAAAAATGCAAACTAGTGAGCACACCAGCAGATGCAAGCATAAAGCTGAGAATTGATTCAACCAGAGAGTTGGTAAATCCAACGTTGTTCAAAAGTTTGGTTAGAAGTTTAAGGTATCTAACTTTCTCTCGTCACGATGTTATGTACGCGACTGGATTGGTTAGTAGGTACATGGAGAAGCCAAAGCAAGATCATTTTATGGAAGCTAGAAGAATTGTGCGCCACGTAAACGGTACACTTGATCATGGGCTATTTTACATTCGTTCACAAAATTCAAAATTAGTTGGCTACTCAAACAGTTATTATGGAGGTGATTTGGATGATGGGAAAAGCACTTCAGGATACGCTTTTCATATCAGTTCGGCTAAATTCTCATGGTCATCAAAGAAGCAATAGACAGTTGCTCTCTCAACATGTGAAGCAGAGTATATTGCAGCTGCAGCAACAACATGTCAAGCTATGTGGCTAGGCTACACTGGGCGAGTTAAATCTTACAAAAGAGGGTCCGGTTACTATTTACGTGGATAATAAATCCGCTATTTCTCTCGCAAAGAATCCAATGTCACATACTCGAAGCAAGCACATCAACATAAAATATCATTTTATTCGAGAACAGGTGAACGTTAAAATTTTGGAGCTAGTACATTGCAGGACCGAAGAAAATTTAGCAGATATCTTTAAGAAGCCGTTGAAGCTGGAGATATTTAATAAAATGAAAAAGAAGCTTGGGATCGAAAGTCGAGTTTGAGGGGGAGTGTTAGAATTATTCAAACTCTCACATGTAAAAAAGAAGCTTGGTAGGTGAGTAAAATATGGTTGGCTACATATGTGAAAAAGAAGCAAACACCCACTACATGATTATGTAAGGGATGACATATATATGTATTGAAGCCTATAAATATGGCTAGTTTGTTGTGTATTGATATCAAGTAAGCAAACAAAAGACAAGTTAAAAGAAAGTGAGCTGAAGCTCTAGAGTGATAGAGAGAAAAAGGTTGTAGCTTATTTGTGAGCAAAGCAAATATTAGTTTTTGTACTTGTGTGAAATAAAAAAAGAGTTTGTGTGTTTGATTTATATAAAACACCAGTATTTGCTATAAGATTCATACACATTTCCAATAAAGGTGGTCTATTTCATAGTAGCATAGTTTGTTCCTTCTAGAGAAATAATAAATATAAAGTTAATTTAATTTATTTACAAATATTTCAGGATCAGAATAAATATCAATCTTCTGGTTTGGAGGCAATGCATCGTTTTCTTGTTCCTTCCTTTTTTTTCCATTGATCAACTACTTTTCCATAGTTTGTCATGCAAATACGTTTAGTTTAACAATTTTGTCGGAATACCATCATTTATTGGCAACCATTCCATATGTTGATTGGATATGACATCCTTTTGATATATTGTGCTCATGCACATGCTTTGTACGAGTAAAGCGGGCGCTATCAATGTCTGTCTTAGAATTTAGAAGAAACCCATATGATGATTGGATATGATATCCTTTTGATACGATATCCTTTTGATATATTGACAAATTTAGCTTACAAAAATTAACTAATTATATATATATATATATAATATAACTAAATCTTCTATAATAATAGTGATAATAATAATAAACTAAGATTTATAAATATTGAATAAGTTTATAAAAATTAGCTAAGTAATATAAAATTCAACCAAATTAACTTAGTTATATAAAAATTAGCAAGTTTAGTTTATAGCAATTAAGTATATAAAAATATAACATATAACTAAATCTTCTATAACACTAATAATAATTAAGATTTATAATAATAATAATAAGTTAAGTAAGTTTCATAAATGTTAAATAAGTTAAAAAAAATTAACAAAGTATTGTAAAATTTTAATAAGTTAACTAAGTTGAAAATTAACAATTTCAGTTCATAAAAATTAACTAACTATAGTAAAATATAAAATTTAACTAAATCTTTTACAATAATTATAATAAACTAAGATTCATAATAATAATAAGAGGTTAACTAAGATTTATAAATATTAGACTAGTTTCAAAAAAAATTAATAGGTTTTATAAAAAAATTAGCAAGTTTAGTTTATAGAAGTAAACTAAGTTAATAGAAGTAATAAAATTTATAAATATTGTAACATCCCGTAATTTTTAACGATTTAAATTCCGATTTAAATCAAAATTTTATTTTGAAATTATTCTATGGTTTTTCATAACGGGTATTCGAAATTTGTAATACGTACAGTGAGATGTAGCAACTGTAAAAATTTCATTGGAAAATTTGACTGTTGTCGGTCGCGCAATTTTCAGTGCAAAGCTGTGCATATCAGTTCAAATTTTAACGATTTTAAATCTCTCCGAAATCAGTTCCTACAAGCATGAAAAATATTCTATTCGTTGTCAGCAATCCAATGGTGAAATTCGTTTCGCGAAAATCGGAGTTTTGACCTCCGTTTTCCGTCCGCATTTTTACGGTAAAGGGGGTCCGTAACGCATTTTTGAACGGAGCATCCTGGCACTGCAAATTTTATACCGTTGTGTCCGTCTCGTCGCGCTGATTTCCGCAATATATTCATTTGTCAGTTTCGGTGTTCAGTTTGCGCTGAAATTGTGAAAATGCTTGCATAGATCATTTTTGAAACAGAGCCATTTGAGTTCGATGTGTCCCTTTTTCGATCTTACATGCATTTCTAACCATTTTGGGTCTGCAAAAACTGTCATTTTATTTTACAAAACCAACTAAATATTTTTTTATTTCCGAAATCTTGGTATGTGGGTACATTTAAGTACTTATTTTACTATTCTTCTCATGCATGTTCCTTTTGATTTTCATGCATACGCTTCATTTGGTTTTTCAAAGCCATGCATTCATTTGTCAAAAGCCATGCGTGCATGTTGTAAAAGGTCCCACTTCCATTTTAAGCTTTCCAACCCATGCGTTATTTTCATTTGGTTTTGAAAGACCATACATATACGTTACATTCAAGTTACTTTTCATTTGGTTCCAAACGTTGTTTTTTTTTTTTTTTTTTTTTGAATTTGAAAGTTTTCGTTCATTCAAAAATGCCACCGCTTCATTTGGCAAAGAACGGTTCCAATGCCGCGTTTAAAATCTGCATGTCTATCCCTACCGTTCCCTATTTACTTGTTCACACGTTCTTACATATTTTCCACTTCCTCTACTTTAAGCCCTTCTTATTAAATCTGCACCATCCCATTTATCCCAAACGCCATAACCCTTTCCTCCCATCGTGTATCCCTTTTCTCCCATCGTGTATCCCTTTTCTCCCATCGTGTATGGTGTGTCATCTTCCCCACCAAAGAAAACTGTTCCCATTTGTAACACCCCACCTCCGCCAGGGTCACTCTTGCAAGTACTCTAGCTTTGGAGGGGTGTTGGACAAGGTAAACATGCATGTAGATATCACAAGACAGAACATATAAGTAAAAGCAGAGTAAATAAAGCAGCGGATAAAATTACTATTTCAAAACCATAGCCAAGTTACCTCAAAGTACATAGTCATTATTTTCCAACTACTACAAGTCTAGAAAACATAAACTGAAAACTGGAAATAACATAAAGTAAACTATCCCCAAAGTAGACATGGTACAGCCATAGCGAGCTCAAGTCCAAACCGTACATGAGCTATCCAGTAAGCAAGCTAAAGATCCAAGCTAGGTGCTAGTGTTCCCACCCTGAGAACCTGGGGGGGGGGGGGGAACGGAAGAAAAGAGGCGAAAGAAAATGGGTCAGTCAAAAAGACTGGTAAGTCCTACCTACTATTAGTATAAAAACTAATAAAGTTAACTGGACATGTAAAACAGAGATGAAACATAGGATGATAACTGGCATGGTGAAAAGTTAACAAGATAGATCAAGAGTGGCATCGCATATACAAGGTTAAGTTGCACCAAGTGTGTACTAGTATTCCAATCCATGTCAAGTATAAATAAGAAATGATCCCTTAGCCCAAAGCTGGCCCAACATCATGAGGTGACCTAAATCAAGGTCCAACTACTCGGTCTAGTCGATCGGCTCCCTATAAGCCTAACTCGTCGTGTATCGGTGTCATACGGCTTAATCATGAAATGTAGTTAACTGTGCAAGGTCCACCCCAGGGTGTATCCAGCCCTAAGGTGTAAACCACAGACACAATTCAAGCACGCACAGTCTAAACCTACTGGTGCCCATGTTCAACTCCGGACTTAATGTGCACGACCATGGTCCGCCTGAACAACTGGTGCACCATTCAGCTGTCTCTTTTGGTCTCTTACAATCAGTCCAGTAATCGTGCCCCACCCTAGCCTAGTCCAGGGTATCCAGATACTCCCAAGTGGGTTACGGCTGAAAAGGACCTCGTAACTAGGATTTCAAGCGGGTTAAGTGTGGTTAACCCTATCCTAACCACGTATTGAGTCGGTCAAGTGTATCCAAGCAGTTCATGACTTAACCCTATCAATACATCGTGTTTAATTGGTTAAGTATTCAAGTAGTCCATGATTTAACCCTACCAACCCATCATGTTTAATTGGTTAAGTATTCAAGTAGTCCATGACTTAACCCTACCAACCCATCGTGTTTAATTGGTTAAGTATTCAAGTAGTCCATGACTTAACCCTACCATGTGGCATTAATTAACTTAATGCACCCCAACCTCTCACATTAGACTTTGTTGCGGTTACTAGTTAAGCCGGGCGGGTCCGGGTAGCTTTACACCACAACCTAGTCTAACCTCGGGTTTTAAGTGCGATATGACCAACTACTCACATTGGGTCCTATTGTTTGTAGCCACTAGTTAAGCCGGTCGGTTCCGGGTAGATTTATGCTACAAACTCAACCCAACCTCGAGTTGGCCACTTTCATGTTTTCTACATGTCATGTCCACGTTCATGTTTTCAAGCATAAACACATGTCAAACTTTCATGTCATATTTTCAAGTCATGCTTTCATGTTATTTAAATTTGCCCAACTACCCATAACGTATTCCCATCGCACGTAAATTCGCATCAACGCAAATTGATCAAAGAGGGAACATAACAATATGACAAGGTGGGCATAAGGTGACAAAGTCTATCACAAGTCAAGCATGGTGATATTTGAGGCAAAAAAAGGGGTTCAACATACTAGCATATGGCCTCACATGTATGATAGCATAAAAGGTGACTTTGGCTCAAACATATCAAATAACATAAGGGTGATTTGGCCACAAGCATGCATAATAGCATAAGGGTGATTTGGCCACAAGCATGCATAATAGCATAAGGGTGATGGCCACAAGTTAAACATGGTGGCATATGGGGCAAATGTGTTCATAAACTTGCATATTACATTATAAGCCTCGAAACATGCATGATATCAAACTTTAGCAAAATAGGTGAAACATGGTCATAAATGACATAGGATGATAGCTAGTGATTCGCATATAACATCATATGCAAGATAACATAAGGGTTATGAGAGTTCTTGTAACAACCCGTATTTTTGAATAACATGTTATAACATAAATCAAGGCAGAATTAAACTGTAAAATATGAATCAAGGGAAACGGGCTATGCCATTGCGTTCGTCTCGGAAAAATACGCGAAATAGGGTCCGAGTTTTCGAAAATCGGAGTCCGTATGACCGAGATATGGCCTCGCGAAGTTTCACGAAAAATTCAAATTTCAAAACAGATTCAAATTTCAGAAAATCAGAAGTGGCGGGAAAATTCCCGCCAGACCCAGTGGGGTTCGACCTAGGGGTCGACTGGGGAGTCGACCTCCCCCCCAGGTCGACTGGGGAGTCGACCCCAGGGTCGACCTGGGGGTCGACCTGCCTGGTCGGCCCAGGCAACCTGGTGCACCCATTTTGGCTGTTTTGACCTGTTTTGGAGGCTTGTGACGGGATTTGATGGCTTGGATTGAATCTAGGGTTAATCCTAAGGCTAATACTATCCTAATCTTCTATAAAAAGGCCCCTAAACCTAGCCTAAATCACCATTATTCAATCCTACAACTAAACTATGTCAAATTTGTTCCTCTCATGGCCTCCACTCTCATGCTAAAATTCCTAAGTCTATTTATATGAGAAGTTTTGAGTTCATACAAGTGTCTTCAAGCTTGTATGAATGTTCTTAGTTTGCATTCAAGTCAAGTTGCAACATTTCTATTTCAAAGAAAGGATTTTTATTGATTTGGCTCAAGGGTTTTTCGTTTGGAGCTTGCATATTTGGGTGATTGCATAAGGGCTTCGTCTCAATCTTTTAATAACTATTTATTTGTGTCTTCATAGCATTGTAAGCCCTTTTCTACTTTTTTTTTTTGAACTCTAAAGTTAAATGAATGATGCAAGTTTGGGGTTGATCATTATGATATGCAAGTTTGGTTGATCATTATGATATGCAAGTTTGGTTGATCATTATGATATGCAAGTTTGGTTGAACATTATGATATGCAAGTTTGGTTGATCATTATGATATGCAAGTTTGGTTGATCATTATGATATGCAAGTTTGGTTGATCATTATGCAAGTTGGTTTAATCATTATGTATGACACATGTTGCTATGTTATGCAAGTTTGGGTTGATCATTATACACATGTTATCATGTTATGCAAGTTAAACTTGAGTTTGTGAGCCTAAAGCTTCAAGCTTTATGTTAAAGGTTGCATTTTGGCAACATGGAAGTTATCATATCCCTTATGATAACTTGCATGTGAGGCCAAATGCGAACTTCTAGCAACTTCTACATGTCATTCATCACCATGTATCACTCATATGCTAAGTTTGGTTTTATGCATGCTTTTGAAGCCTAATAATGCAATATGCAAGTATATGAACATATGTACATTTCATATGCCACCATGTTAAACTTGTGGCTTCAACACCTTTATGTCATGGTTATGCCAAGTTCCCTATTTTATCCTTTATGCGTTGTTGCGATTATGTAAACGATGGGATTACGTTGGGGTTGGGTAACATAATGACATGAACATGGTTTTTATAACATAACGTGATATGTTAACTTGTAATCATGTTTTGGAAACATAATGGACATGACACTTAGAAAATATGAGAGTGGCCAACTCGAGGTTGGGTTGAGTTTGTAGCATAAATCTACCCGGACCCGCCCGACTTAACTAGTGGCTACAAACAATAGGACCCAATGTGAGAAGTTGGTCATGTTGTGCTCGAACCCGAGGTTAGACCTAGTTGTGGTGTAAAGCTACCCGGACCCGCCCGGCTTAACTAGTAACCACAACAAAGTCTAATGTGAGAGGTTAAAGCGCATTAAGTTAATTAATGCCTCCTGATTAGGGTTAAGTCATGGTCCACTTAATACTTAACCAATTTGGGCTTGATGGGTTAATCGGGGTTAAGTCAGGAACCTTGGGTACGCTTAACCAATTTAATCCACGTTTGGATCGGGTTAACCACATTTAACCCGTTAAGAAACCCTAGTTGTGTGGTCCTTTTCAGCAGTAACCCTCTAGATAGTATCATAAGACCCTAGGACTAGGCTAGGGTGGGGCACGATTACTGGGCTGATTGTAAGAGACCAAAAGAGATGGCTGAATGATGCACCAGTTGTTAAGGCGGACCATGGTCGTGCACATTAAGTCCGGAGTTGAACACGGGCACCGGTAGGTTTAGACTGTGCATCCTGGAATTGTGTCTGAGGGTTACACTGTAGGGCCAGATACACCCTAGGGGTGGACCCTGCACAGTCAACTACATTACATGATTAAGTCGTATGACACCGATACACGATGAGTTAGGCTTATAGGGAGCCGATCGACTAGACCGAGTAGTTGGACCTTGATTTAGGTCATCTCATGATATTGGGCCAAGCTTGGGCCAAGGGATCAATTCTTGTTTTACTTGACATGTTAGAATGCTAGTACACCCGTGGTGCAAAACATAACCTTGATTATGCGATGACACCTTTATCTATCTTGTTAGTTAATCATCATGCTAGTATGTTGTTATCCTTATGTTCATCTCAACTTCTCATGCCAGTTAACTTTACTAGCTCATGGACAGATAGTAGTAGGGCTTACCAGTCTTTTTGACTGACCTGTTTTCTTTCGCCTCTTTTCTTCCGTTCCCCCCCCCCTCAGGTCCTCAGGGTGGGAACATTGGAGCTTAGCTTGGATCTTTATAGCTTGCTTACTAGATTTGCTCATGTACGCTTTTGGACATTGAGCTAGCTATGGTTTATCACTTCACTTTGGGGATAATACTTTATGTATTTCAGTTTTTCAGTTTATGCTTTTGTCTAGACTTTGTTTGTTGGAAAATAATGATCAAGTACTTTGTTGTAATATGACTATGGTTTTGAAATGCTAGTTTAATCCGCTGCTTTATTTACTCTATTTTACTTATATGTTCTGTCTTGTGATATCTGCATGCATGTTTACCTTGTTTAACGCCCCTCCAAAGCTAGTGTCCTTGCAAGAGTGGCACTGGCGGAGGTGGGGTGTTACATTTGGTATCAGAGCCTAAGGTTTACAAGATTTGAGCAAAAGTGTTTTTGAAACTTACCTTTTGAAAAACTATTTTCAAAACCAATTAAGTATTTTGCAAGAAAAGTCTAGTTATTTTAAAAAGGCTATTCCCCAAAAGCCATTGCTCTGTCCTTCGTTTCTTCGTTCTGAATCTATCTTTTTCCTTTTTCAGTATGGCCGATCTTAACCTTCCCGAGGGAGTGACCATTCCCGGATGGTTCCGGAGGTACTTGGAAGCTAGGGCCAACGATGTGGGCCCAACAAATACCCCCAATATAACTGAGGTTCCTCCTCCTCCTCAGAATCCACAAGCGGATTTCGCAAAAGTTTGCAAAGACTTCAAGCCGATGGGTGGTAAGAACTTTATTGGGGCGGAGACTTTTGTGGAGGCAAGAAATTGGTTGAAAGAAACTGAAGATCTCTTCGCCATCTTTGATGTGCAAGATCATAGAAGGGTTTTATTGGCAGCATGGTTATTGAAAGAAGAAGCTGCTTATTGGTGGGAGGTCACCAATGCTACGAGGCCTATAGAGACTTGGGCCGACTTTAGGACGAGATTTGGGCTTAAGTTTCTATCATCAGCTGAGGCGAATTTGCAATTGGAGAAGTTTATATCTTTGAAGCAAGGGGACATGACAGTGAGGGAGTATGTGAATGAGTTTAACAAGCTCGCCCGATTCGGTTTGGACATGATTAATACTCCCCAGAAGAAGGCTTTGCGCTTTGCACGAGGGTTGAACGAGCCATTACAATGTTTAGCCCTATCTCATATACCCATGGGGGCCACTTTTGAAGGCCTAGTGGACATGGCATTGCTTCAAGGAGACAATAAGAATGAAAAGAAGGAAGTCAAGGCTAGTGAGACTCAAGCCAAGAAGACAGACTCCAAGGGGGGAGGAAATCAGAGCAATCAGAACAACAAGAACAACAAGAACAATCAGGGCAACAAGGCTAAGGCAAAGGACCCAAGAAAATGCAACTACTGTGGGATTGTTGGGCACATAGCTAAAGACTGTAGGAAGAAGAAGAGGAAGTTGGGCGGATGCTTTCATTGTGGAGAGACCGGACATTTTAGCAAGGATTGCCCCAAGAAGCAAGGACCAGGGCAAGGGCAGAATCAGCGTGCAGGACCTTCTGGAGGGCAAGTGCATGCTCTCAACACAGCTCCAGCTCAGGATCGAGGTAGTATTTCTGTAGAAAGTCTTGTTTATATTTCTGATTTTCCTGTTCGCACCTTATTTGATTCTGGCGCATCGCATAGTTTTATCTCTTCTGACATTGTTGAAAGTTTGCACCTAAGTACTAGCCTAGTTGAGGATCCCGTTTGTGTTTCAAATCCAATTGGGGGTTCCGCCCATCTATCTATGATTTGTGAGGATTTGAAGATTTCTATCTTGACCGTAGAATTCACGTGTAATGCTTATGTTCTCGGGTTCACGGGATATGGGTTGATCTTGGGCATGGATTGGTTGTCCAGTTATGGAGCCATTCTCGATTGTGAACATAGGGTGGTGAGGCTCATGACTCGCCTCGGTAATTCCCTAGAAATTTCTTGTAACCCTAGAGGTCCCGTCATGTTATGTTATCTTGAATCTCTCGACTCGTCCATCGATGATCTGCAATCTGTAAGGGTGGTCCGAGACTATCCTGATGTCTTTGAAGAAGTTAAGGGGTTACCCCCTAAACGAGAGATAGATTTCCGCATTTATCTAGTCTATAATGCCAAGCCAGTATCATTGCCCGTTAGGCACATGGCCCCTCGTGAAAGAAGGGAACTCAGTAAGCAAATCAAGGAGTTGCTTGAGAAGAATTTTATTAGGCGAAGCATTTCTGAATGGGGTGCTCCGGTGGTATTCGCTACTAAGGCGGATGGTTCGCTTCGTCTATGTGTTGATTATCGATAATTGAACAAGCTGACAAAGAAGAATAGGCACCCGTTACCGAGGATTGATGATCTCTTTGACCAGCTTGTTGGTGCTTCTGTTTTCTCTCAGCTCGATCTAGCCACCGGATTCCATCAGCTTAGAGTAGCTGAGGATAGTATTGATAAAACTGCGTTTAGGACTCCAGATGGATTCTTTGAATGGCTTGTCATGCCATTCGGTTTGACTAATGCACCCGCCTACTTCGTAGACTTGATGAGTAGGGTGTTCAGGGAGTTCCTCAACAAGTTTGTTGTTGTCTTCGTGGATGATATTCTGATCTTCTCAAAGGATGAGGAAGAGCATGCTAGGCATCTCAAGAAAGTGATGGATACGCTTAGAGCGCATCAGTTGAAAGCCAAATTCTCCAAATGTCATTTCTGGAGAAGGGAAGTTCGATTTCTTGGACATATAGTTTCTAAGCAAGGCATAGCGGTGGATCCCGCGAAAGTGGTTATGGTTCAAGACTGGAAGACTCCGAGGAATGCAACCGAAATAAGAAGCTTTCTCGGTCTGGCAGGCTACTATAGGAAGTTCATCAGGGACTTCGCTAAGATTTCGGCCCCTCTTACTAAGTTGACAAAGAAGAACTTAGTCTTTGCATGGGACTTGGAGTGCGAGCTTGCTTTTCAAAGACTCAAGGGGGCCCTTACCACAGCTCCAGTTTTGGCATTACCCGATGGTGGTAAGATGTTTACCGTGTACGCCGATGCATGTGGCACGGGGTTAGGCGCTGTTCTAATGCAAGAGGGTAGAGTGATATGTTATGGGGTTAGGCAACTCAAAGTTTATGGGAAGAACTACCCCACGCATGATTTGGAGTCGGCGGCGATTGTCTTTGCGCTTAAATCATGGCACCATTATCTTTTGGGCAAGAGATTCGAGTTATATACCGATCACAAGTCGCTCAAGTATCTCTTCTTGCAAAAGGATGTCTATGCTAAGTGTTGAGTTTGGAAGTAGGGATTATGTTTTTGGACTTTGGGTTGATTCTAGGGATGAAGTGGTTATCCAGTACCATCCCCGGTTTTGAAAGAAGGGTAGTTAGACTCTTGACTTGCCTTGGTAATACCCTCGAAGTCTCGCGTAACCTTTAGAGTTCTGTCAGGATTAGTTACCTAGAATCTTTTGACCAATTTATTGGAAATTAATGATCTATTCGATTAGTGTTCGCAGATGATTCATAAAAATCATGTTAATAAGTGCATTTGGCCACATGGATTGGTATTTATTTACGGGGAATACCTTACATTGAATTTAGGGAAAGCTTGCATGAAGTCATGAGTATATAGTTAAATTAAGAACCGAGTATGTCAGAAAAAAATAAGTGAAAATGAATCGAGAAGCGACAGTGAAATAAGTTCCAACTCATATTTCTGAGGTAGGAATTAAGAAGCTACGGAATTGAAAGGTTAAAAACGGTAAAAGCACAATGGAAATACGGCTTAGAAGGTTGAAGACTAGATACGCACATCATATATCTTTCTAGGAGTATATCCTTGATCCCTGTTTTTCCGTAGAGCTTACTTGTATACTATCTTCTCGATCTCTTTTCCTGATTAGCATATCTTTCTTTTTATCCATGTTTATCTTGTTATCTCATTAAACTTGTCATGAGGACCTTAGGTAGAAACCCTTTGGATGAAACATGTTATGCTTGATGGTTGCAAGTGGTTGCAAGTGTTTGCACGTGGATACTCGTGGATGCATGATACACATTAGGCACTAAGATCGGCTCACACACTTTCATGTTGCATATGCATGAGTGTTTATGCTTATTCATGGATGAAAACTTGTTATGCTATCACGTGGATGTTGCATATGGATGAATGATATGTGCACTCATGTAGAGATTATAAATTATGTAGGAATTTGCATACATATGGACTCATTTCACTAACATGTTTTGCATTAAGGGAGTTTACTGAATCAGTAACCTCCTGATTTTCGCATTAGATAAGTACATATACACACACCTTTGCATATGATCATACAGCATTTAGAATCCTTTAAGGACAATGACTGCACGTGGATGATGTTTTGAGTAGATGGATGATGGATGGTAGGATACGTTCTTCCTAACTTGGAGATTTCGGGGACAAAATCCTTTACGGAGGGGAGAATGTAACAACCCGTATTTTTGAATAACATGTTATAACATAAATCAAGGCAGAATTAAACTGTAAAATCTGAATCAAGGGAAACGGGCTGTGCCATTGCGTTCGTCTCGGAAAAATACGCGAAATAGGGTCCGAGTTTTCGAAAATCGGAGTCCGTATGACCGAGATATGTCCTCGCGAAGTTTCACGAAAAATTCAAATTTCAAAACAGATTCAAATTTCAGAAAATCAGAAGTGGCGGGAAAATTCGCGCTAGACCCAGGGGGGTCGACCTGGGGGTCGACTGGGGAGTCGACCCCAGGGTCGACCTGGGGGTCGACCTTCCTGGTCGGCCCAGGCAACCTGGTGCACCCATTTTGGCTGTTTTGACCTGTTTTGGAGGCTTGTGACGGGATTTGATGGCTTGGATTGAATCTAGGGTTAATCCTAAGGCTAATACTATCCTAATCTTCTATAAAAAGGCCCCTAAACCTAGCCTAAATCACCATTATTCAATCCTACAACTAAACTATGTCAAATTTGTTCCTCTCATGGCCTCCACTCTCATGCTAAAATTCCTAAGTCTATTTATATGAGAAGTTCTGAGTTCATACAAGTGTCTTCAAGCTTGTATGAATGTTCTTAGTTTGCATTCAAGTCAAGTTGCAACATCTCTATTTCAAAACAAGGATTTTTATTGATTTGGCTCAAGGGTTTTTCGTTTGGAGCTTGCATATTTGGGTGATTACATAAGGGCTTCGTCTCAATCTTTTAATAACTATTTATTTGTGTCTTCATAGCATTGTAAGCCCTTTTCTACTTCTTTTTTTGAACTCTAAAGTTAAATGAATGATGCAAGTTTGGGGTTGATCATTATGATATGCAAGTTTGGTTGATCATTATGATATGCAAGTTTGGTTGATCATTATGATATGCAAGTTTGGTTGATCATTATGATATGCAAGTTTGGTTGATCATTATGCAAGTTGGTTTAATCATTATGTATGACACATGTTGCTATGTTATGCAAGTTTGGGTTGATCATTATACACATGTTATCATGTTATGCAAGTTAAACTTGAGTTTGTGAGCCTAAAGCTTCAAGCTTTATGTTAAAGGTTGCATTTTGGCAACATGGAAGTTATCATATCCCTTATGATAACTTGCATATGAGGCCAAATGCGAAATTCTAGCAACTTCTACATGTCATTCATCACCATGTATCACTCATATGCTAAGTTTGGTTTTATGCATGCTTTTGAAGCCTAATAATGCAATATGCAAGTATATGAACATATGTACATTTCATATGCCACCATGTTAAACTTGTGGCATCAACACCTTTATGTCATGGTTATGCCAAGTTCCCTATTTTATCCTTTATGCGTTGTTGCGATTATGTAAACGATGGGATTACGTTGGGGTTGGGTAACATAATGACATGAACATGGTTTTTATAACATAACGTGATATGTTAACTCGTAATTATGTTTTGGAAACATAATGGACATGACACTTAGAAAATATGAGAGTGGCCAACTCGAGGTTAGGTTGAGTTTGTAGCATAAATCTACCCGGACCCGCCCGGCTTAACTAGTGGCTACAAACAATAGGACCCAATGTGAGAAGTTGGTCATGTTGTGCTCGAACCCGAGGTTAGACCTAGTTGTGGTGTAAAGCTACCCGGACCCGCCCGGCTTAACTAGTAACCACAACAAAGTCTAATGTGAGAGGTTAAAGCGCATTAAGTTAATTAATGCCTCCTGATTAGGGTTAAGTCATGGTCCACTTAATACTTAACCAATTTGGGCTTGATGGGTTAATCGGGGTTAAGTCATGAACCTTGGGTACGCTTAACCAATTTAATCCACGTTTGGATCGGGTTAACCACATTTAACCCGTTAAGAAACCCTAGTTGCGTGGTCCTTTTCATCAGTAACCCTCTAGATAGTATCATAAGACCATAGGACTAGGCTAGGGTGGGGCACGATTACTGGGCTGATTGTAAGAGACCAAAAGAGACGGCTGAATGATGCACCGGTTGTTAAGGCGAACCATGGTCGTGCACATTAAGTCCGGAGTTGAACACGGGCACCGGTAGGTTTAGACTGTGCATCCTGGAATTGTGTTTGAGGGTTACACCGTAGGGCCTGATACACCCTAGGGGTGGACCCTGCACAGTCAACTACATTACATGATTAAGCCGTATGACACCGATACACGACGAGTTAGGGTTATAGGGAGCCGATCGACTAGACCGAGTAGTTGGACCTTGATTTAGGTCATCTCATGATATTGGGCCAAGCTTGGGCCAAGGGATCAATTCTTGTTTTACTTGACATGTTAGAATGCTAGTACACCTGTGGTGCAAAACTTAACCTTGATTATGCGATGACACCTTTATCTATCTTGTTAGTTAATCATCATGCTAGTATGTTGTTATCCTTATGTTCATCTCAACTTCTCATGCCAGTTAACTTTACTAGTTCATGGACAGATAGTAGTAGGGCTTACCAGTCTTTTTGACTGACCTGTTTTCTTTCGCCTCTTTTCTTCCGTTCCCCCCCCCCTCAGGTCCTCAGGGTGGGAACATTGGAGCTTAGCTTGGATCTTTATAGTTTGCTTACTGGATTTGCTCATGTACGCTTTTGGACATTGAGCTAGCTATGGTTTATCACTTCACTTTGGGGATAGTACTTTATGTATTTCAGTTTTTCAGTTTATGCTTTTGTCTAGACTTTGTTTGTTGGAAAATAATGATCAAGTACTTTGTTGTAATATGACTATGGTTTTGAAATGCTAGTTTAATCCGTTGCTTTATTTACTCTGTTTTACTTATATGTTCTGTCTTGTGATATCTGCATGCATGTTTACCTTGTTTAACGCCCCTCCAAAGCTAGTGTCCTTGCAAGAGTGGCACTAGCGGAGGTGGGGTGTTACAGTTCTTATGTTGCTTTATGCAACATTTCAAATCAAAGCTCATAGCTTTCAATGCACAAAGTCAAGGTGATAGCTTTACAAACATGCATAGAATAAATCTATGCATAACATGTTAGAATCAAAGCACAAATCATACTTAGGCCCAAACTCAAACTTGCAACATGTCATATTTAACTTCATAGTTAGAATCTAAGAGTAGAATATGGCTTACAATGCTATGAAGACCTATAAAATAGAATAAGATTGAGACGAAGCCACTAGCAACTCTAAAAACCCCAAATGAATACAAGCTCGAAGTTGTCTTGAGAAACAAGAAGCTCCTTTGATTTGTATGAAGAAAGATCCTTATTTTGATGAAGAAAGGTGGCTCTTTTACTAGCTTAGGAAACTCAAACTTTCATGAAGAGGATGGAGGCCATGATATGAAGATGGAGGCCATGATCAAGAAGCATTTTGGCATAGTTTAGTTGTAGGAATGATTAATGAGGGTTTAGGCTAGGTCTTAGGGTCTTTTTATAGAAGATTAGGTTAGTTTAGGCCATAGGATTAACCTTAGTTCAGATCTAAGCCATAAAAATCCGTCACCAGCCCTAAAGCATGTCTTGAGGAACAAGTCAGGTGCACCCAGGCTAACTGGCCGACCACCCAAGTCGACAGGGGTGTCGACTGGGCAGTCGACACCACCTGGGGTGTGTCGACTCCCAAGTCGACTCCCCAGTCGACTTGGGGGTGGCGGGAAGTTTTCCCGCCTGTTCTGCTTGGCTGAATTTGAATTCTGAATTCAAATTTGAACTGTTTTTTTACTTGAAATTTTCTGAAAACTTTGACGGGCCATAACTTGGTCATACGGACTCCGATTTTCGAAAACTCGGACTCTATTCCGCGTATTTTTCCGAGACGAACAAAATGGCACATCCCGTTTCCCTTGATTCAGATTTTATCATTTAATTCTGCCTTGGTTTATGTTATAACATGTTATTTAAAAATACGGGTTGTTACACCATTCCTGTCTCCTTTCATCGCATATCATCCCACCGTCCAACCTTCGGCTGAAGCCGAGCATCCCCTGGTGGCCTCGCCCCATCTCAAGCCCACCGCCATCAATCTCCTCACTTGCCGACATCGTGACTACCTCCAGCCAGCTACCAAACTTTGCTCTCCCTCCTCGACTCACGGATCAGTTGCCAACCTTGCTGTGCCACCATACGTGAAGCCCTTCTATCTACGCCCTCCTCCCTTGCCTAGTCACCACTTGAACGACACACCTGCTACCCGAGTCCGGTCCGAACTCGCGGACCTTTCTACTGAACTCCCTGTACTTCCCTGTTGTGTGCGTGGTATGATATTATACTGGTATTAGTATATATAATTTGTGTATGTATTAATGCGTGATATTATATATTTTATTATGTCTGTGTGATTTCTGGAGTGTGCGTGTGTTGTGTATTTTGTGTGGATATTGCGTAGTATGCATCAGTATGGTGGAGTGGGTGTGTGAGGGGGAAATCGACGTGAGTTTGTATGTTCCCATTTGTGGTTAGAGTGTACGTGTGTGTTGTGTGCGTGTGTAATTATGGGCATATTGGCATTAAGTTATTTTGAAAAAAAATATTACTTCTGAATATATATAGTATATGATATAATAACATGTGTATTTAAATATATATAGGTATTTAATGATTTTGAAGTATTTCGTGTGTATTTGTTTTTAAATATAAATTTATATATTTATTTATGTTGAAGAAATTATATGTTCATATAAATATTGTATATAATTTTGTGTGCTTATATATGAATGTATATTTTATATTATAACGGTTTTGATGTAATATGGGTGTATTTAGCGTTGTGTTAATTTTAAAATATTTATATAATATTTTGTGTAAAAGAGGTGTTGTGTCTATTTTGTTGAGTCATGTTTGGCGTTGAGTTCAAAACCGGTCCAAAACCCAATAACCATACCAACCCGTTGAGGAATTCTCTGACATTCTCCTATAAGATAAAATATATATTGAGTGATAGTGAGTTGAATCTATTCTGGGTCGTGCCTTGAAGTCGTTGTTTCAATTCGGTGTCAACTTCGTCTGTTGTCTCCATTTCTGTACCATAGAAGGTTAGTTTATCTCACACCTGACTCACATTTTTCATCGATGTTAGATCAATACTGAACTGTTATATGAAATGTATAAGATTTCTGTTAGAAATTGTTTGATTTGATATATATGCACATTTCATATGTGACACGATATATTCATATGACACGTAGTTGCACTGATGATATATATGTTGTGATTGTTGTTTGTGATTGTTGATACCCCTAGTTTACGAAAAATCACTAAGGGTTGAAATGATACATACCCGAACGGACGTTAGAATAGGGAAAAATCGTTATGGGTTGAAATGATAGACCTGAACGATTTTTACTGAATTTGGGATCGCGGGTTGAAATGATAGAACCGTTGAATTTTTATAAATTACGGGTTGAAATGATAAATATCCGTATCACTTGACCATAGGGTAGAAAACTATATACGGACACCGTTGGTCATGTTTTCGAAGTAAGGGAATTTGGAAATTTTGATTTTTAAATAATTACTTAGGATTTTATATTTTTATATTATACTTTAAAGGATTATTTTGTAGATTTTAAATTATATGTTTAAAAATGATTTTATGAGTAAATATGGATTTAAATGTTTATTTAAGATTTTACTTATAATTTATTCATATAAGTATTTGATTTTATTTTATTATAATAAATATTTCTTTAAATTTATATTATTTTAAACTTATATATGTTTATAATCTATATTCTAATGAATTTTAGAAGATTATAACTTATATATATATATATCTACTTTCAAAATTAATTTTCATATATATATTTTATAAACTTTAATAATAAACCGAAGATGGATAAGTAAGACTTGCGATTTAAATTCGAGGTTTAAGATTAGAATTTATATAATGATGTTTATTTAACGAATGAACTGATATATGAAATGAATTTGAATTCGGATTGGTTTAAACTTATGAGATAATTTGAATTGTGAAATTGATTCTAAATTTGAATCTTTTGAATTTAAGAGAAAATGTATTTTGAATTTATAATTGATATGGAATGAATTCGATTTTAAGTAACCGAATGTGAATTTGAATATATAGATTTTATATTTGGAATCGAATTTATAATCGTATAGTTTGAATTGGAATATTTGTGAAATCGTACTTATAATAATGGTTTAAATAGGTATGAACTGTTTGAATTGAAATATATGGTTTTGACTTGACTTTTTAGTAATGAATTTGAATTTTTTGACTTAAGTTATAATTTTGACATGATTCGTTAAAATTGATAATGTAAGATTTGATTCCAATTATATTAACTGAGCTTGAACTTAAGTATTTGATTTTGGAATCGACTTAAACTAAATTATTTGAATTTATAAATAACGGTTTCGAATTTCATGACTTGAATTGCAAACCACAATATGTTTTGTTTAAAAATTGGAATATAAGTTTTTGACTTGAATTGTACATTTTGAATTCGAACCAAAATGTTGAATCCATGTAAATCGATTTGAAAAATTTTCTTATAAAGGTAGAATTTGAATTATTTTAAACTTGAATTTTGCGAATATAAACCAAACCAAATAATTATCGAAGTTAAATGGTTTGGTATCGATTTAGATGGAATTGAGAAATTTAAGGTATAACTTAAATATAAGTCGATTTTGGATTTGAGATTCAATATGCGAATACTTTCGGAAATTTTATCAAAGTTAAAATGTTATAGTATTAGTTATACTATATTTGAAATTTTTACGATATGGTTCTAAATCGATTTGAGTTGTTTCCAAAATTTTAATATGTTCGAAGTTAGATATTAAATTTTGAATTCAAAATTTGAACTTGAGATTTCGTATAAACTATTTTATAAAGTGATTTATAAAATAATGACCACGGTGTGAAAAATGTAAACGATTGGTTGTTAAAGAGACCGGGATCGAATATTGTCATTCTCTCTGCCAATACCGAAAACCAATTTAACAACAGTGTACGCGGTGGAGTTCCAGAATGAAGGGGATGATTTGGCGAACGACTCCATTTTTATTTCATATTAACTACGAGACCCTGACTACCTTGAGTCAGCTTGATGTGGCTAAAACAGGAGCTATGCACGGACCAAGTGAGGTCATACGTCTTATCGAGCACACTTCTTCGATATTATTCTATTACTGTTGAGATTCGATTTGGGCCCTTTTGATTATGGGAGTGTGTATCGAGGTGGGCGGTAGTAGCTACTATGCGTTACCACCAGTCCGGCTCTGCAAACGGTGAATCCACCCTGGCATTCCTTGCGTGCCTTGTCACATGCCTTATACGATCCCACTACGACTTTGGTTTGTACCGTTTTATATGGAGTGCCCTCTGATCAACCTCCAGTTTACGGAGGAATTACGGTACTGTATATACTATGGGAATATATAAACGGTGTAAGGGTAATCATGGTAATCCCGCTTACGCTATTTTGATATTTTTACTTTACTGTTAGACACTATTGTATATAGCGTATTATACTATATAGTATTAGTTTGACGGATCCTTAGAGGATGGTGATCCCAAACATCCTCTAAGTTACTGATTGCATTTCATCGAACATTTCATTTGAGTTGATTTACTTCCATGAGAATGTTAGTCCTGATCTGAGTTGTTTTGTTTTGCATTATTGCTCGGGTCAGATTGAGTATTACAGCTTTTGAGATTCACTTTCGGAGTTGGAGTTTATATTGGATTTGCTCACCTGTATCTACCTGTTCAGTTGATCCAGTTCCAGCTATTCTTGTTATTTCAGTTTATATAGTTATCTTTTATTTATGTATCTGGAATTCATAGTATTAGACTTCCGCTGTATTATTTATGTAAACTCTGATGTAAAATCTATTTAGTAGCTTCATGAACTACTATTGTATTTTGTATTTTTCCGCTGCGAGGTATTATATTGCTCTTTATCTATGTCTGTGTTCTGTGATTCTATGATTTATTCTATTTTACCCCAGAAGCTAATAACAATCTGTTGTTTTGGACGTTTCGAGTTGACAGGTTTTGTCAATCGGCACGATCAAAATGGCAGGTCGTTACAAATATTAACTAAGCATTATAAATATTTACTACGTTTTATGAAAATGAACAAGTTTATAATAACGATGATGATGATAACAATTAACTAAGTTTATAATGATAATGATGATGATAACTAACTTAGTTTATAATAATGATAATAAATTGTAAATTAAGTTTTATAAAAATTAAGAAGTTTTGATAATAACAATAAACTAACTTTGTAATAAAAGTAATATTATTAAATGATAAAATATTAATCAAGTTAGCTAAGTTTTTCAAAAATTAATTAAATTTGTTATAATAATAACAATAATTTAGTTAAGTTAATTAAGTATTATAAATACTAATAATAAATTAATTATGTTTTATAGAATATAAACCAAATATTATATAATAATAATAATAATTAATCATGTTAACCAAATTAGTTGAGATATACAAGCTTATAGAAGTTAACTAATATGATAAATATTAACTAAGTTAACTAAGTTTCATTATAAATAAGGCGTCATCAATACGATTGTTAAATCAACAATGGTAAATTAGAAAAAAATGTTTGCTCTACATGTCATTTACTATTCGCAGAATCAGTGCGTTAATTTCAACCAAGGTTGGAACATGTCATGTACTACTGACAGAGTCATTAACTCGTGAATTTCTTCATTGTAGGTAACTAAATACCATTGTTGCAAAAAAAAGAAAAAGACGACACGTTCTTCTTCCACGGTATGCATATGAAACATATCAGTTTTCCATTTTATTCTCATTTTTTTTGTGCAAAACTGCTTCAAGAATATTGTATTTTTGTTTGTAGATGTTGTATTTTTGTTTAACGGATACTGTGTGAACTTAGTTTATGGTGCTATTTTTGTTTATATAAACATGATTTATGGACGATGTCTTTGTTTATGAATAATATGGTATATGTTTTATGTAAATGATTAATAGTTATGTATTTATATGGTAATTTTTGTGTTTGATTCAAAAATGTTATGAATACCGGTCGCTTGAATTATATTTATATGTGTGCGTAAATGTTGTGATAATACAACAAAATATAAATGCTGTAAAAATCAGAACAAAAGACAGCATTTATCTGATATTGTCGTTACTTCGAATACATAACAACAGGATTTAAAAAATGTTGATGAAACTGTAGAAACAACAATGCAAACATTTGACAGTAGTTAAATTTAACAACAACGTTTGTCAATTGCTGATGAAAATGGAAGCAACACACAATTGAAAACTAACTAAAACTCATTATAAACGCTGTAAAACTAGGGTTTTCAACAGCGTTTGTTATTATGTTGTTAAAAGTTCTACGCCTACTACCGCATGTCATTATACAGCATTTATCACCACGCTTTGCCTTTTGAAAAAGCTGTTAAAAGCGTTTTCTAGTGTAGTGGATAGTTTCTTTTGGTTACTTTCGGTTTTGGTAGTAAGCTATGATTCCGATAGCCAATTCTAAACTTTGCCTTGCTTTAGTGACTTTTGAGCATTATCCTCACTTTAACATCCTCCTTGGTATCGGTATCGACACTAAGCATGTTAGCGTAGATGACCTTTCTTTCCTTGGCTTTATTTCAGTAGTCTTTAGTTCCAGTATTGGCTTTGCGACAATGTTGCTTATGGATCCTTTTTGGTAGCTTCTAAGCTGCTTCTTGGTGTCGGTATCGATACCAAGTAAATTGGTATCGATAGCTCTTTACCTCAACCCAGCTTGGTTTCATGCCTACCCTTTCATGGCTCTGGGATTTAGTGTCAAAATATGTTCTTTCAGAATCGAAACCAGGTTGATTGCCCTCGGTGTCAGTACCGCATCTACTCTTTATTGTTTATTGCTCCGCCATTGGTTTCGGTATCGTCTTGCCGCTATTTCCCTTGTATTGGTACCAAACTTTGCTCCCTTTGTTGGTGCTGATAGCATATTGACCAAATCTTTCTCTTCCTGCTTTCAGTATTGGCTGCCTTGGTGGTTTGGTATCGGTTACGTGCTTCTGAGGCATTCTTTTGGTGCTAGCTACGCTCCGATACCCCTTCATCTTCAACTGGTTTCGGTGTTGAAATCTGGTAGTAACAAATAACTTCTTGAGCTGCTTTCGTATTGATCTTGTGTTTTCCTTGTTTTGATTCTAGGCTTCAATATCGAATTACATACCTATGGTATTGGGACCTAGCTAATTGTTTGTTTCCTTTAATACTAGATTGCTTTTGGGGCTTTTATTTCTTCAAGGCTGTCTCTACTTGGTTTTGTTTTCATTGCCTAAAGCCCTTCGTTCTTCTGGTTTGGGATCCTTTACTTCTTTATATTTGGCCGGCGCACATTTTGGTGTTAGCTGTTTTCCCTAGTATAAAGAAGCTTTTATTTTTTAGGATAAAATCCTGCGGTTCCTGTATTACATCCCTGTAACTCAAGAAACATCATAAAGGTTTTGGTATTAGTGTTATACAACCTCAAAATCACTAATGCAAAAGGGTAGCATAAATCTTCTCTAGTGAACAATAACGAAATATAGGCTCTAAGTTATGAATCATTATAAATTTTAGCCATTCATATTGTACAAACTCAAATGCATATCTACTAAAATCCTTAAATTTTTTAACAGAAAAAGTGGTATCTTTTATTCTTTTTTAAGTACTAAGTTATCGAGAATCTTTTTGGAAATATGAGGTAGAAGAATCTAAAAGCTATACATGGATATTTGTAATAAAGAACCAATAGTTCACTTTTGATAAGCATAATTGGTTAGTATAATTCGCATGCCATCTGATATTCCACATACAATATGTCAAAACATTGCTTTAATCAAGCTATGTAGCAATGAAGTGCGGAATATGTCTGGAAAACTTCCTTGTGCGAGGCACTGAGAAACCATCTTTCTCGCTAGAAAAACCCAAACACGAGTCCCGAAATACTAACCCGTGCACTTGATTGAAACTCCTCCGTCCTTAATCAAGGTAATAGACCTGAACTCTAAATCATTTAGGATGATACAAATATAAGGGAATTTTCTGAAGGCACCGTAAGTCTAGAATACTCGTTTGGAATGATAAGGAGAAGATCCAATGCTTGGATTTGATTTTACGTCATTAATATTCGGAATGCTGCACATAATGGAAATCCCGAAACTCCCACTCAGGAATATTGAAAACAGAAATCCAACATGATAGAAATCCCAAGACTCATTCTTGGTAAAATAGAAAGTCAGACATCTTACTTTAAAATAATAGAATTCCGAGACTCATGCTCAAGTAAATAGAAAGAAAAATATCATATCTGGAAATAATAGAAATACCGAGACTCATAATTGGGTAAATAGGAAGCCAAATATCATATCTGAAGGTAATAGAAATACCGAGACTCATACTCAGGAAAAGAGGAAGCCAGATATCATATCTGGAGATAGCAAAAATACCAAGACTCATACTTGGTTAAATAGGAAGCCAGATATCATATCTAGAGGTAATAGAAACAACGAGACTCATGCTCAGGTAAATAGGAAGCCAAATGTAACACCCCATGAATTCTATAATGCTAATCTTCACAAATTAAAGTATAATTAATTCTAAATGAAATAATTAAGGGAAACAGGTTACGCCATTGCGTTTGTCTCGGAATTCTGCTTGAGATAGAGTCCTAGTTTGCGTGAATCGGACTCCGTATGAAGGAGTTATGGCCTTCGGAAGTTTTAGAATCAAATTTAAATTCAAACAACTCAGTTTAATTTCAAAATTTCGAATTTCAGGTTCAAACTGGGCTGGGTGGGAAAATTCCCGCCCAGAGACCAGGTCAACCATAAGGTCGACCATGGAGTCGACCTGGTCACCCCAGGTCGACTATGGTGTCGACCTGGTCCCCCCCAGGTCGACCATAGTGTCGACCTGGGTGTCGACCTGCCTGGTCGACCTGGCCAGGTCTGGCTCTGGCTCGAATTTCTGAGGCCCTGTGTGTCACTAGGGCTGACGTGTCACCTCTTGATTGGCTCTCTGAATTTTGAATGGCCTAGATTCCTCCTATCTTCATCTGACGGCTCAAAACAACTTAAAAATCTATAAATACACCCTAACTCTCAACTGAAAATTCACACAAAAATATGAGAAGGGAGTTGTCATGCTGCTAGGGAGGAATTGAACATAGCCGTCAAGAGAAAAGCCTAGAGACGATTCAAACTAAGAAGAAGATTTAAAGTTTAAATCAAAAATTATCAACGCAACGTTAGTCTACCCAAAGGAGCGCACCTAAATTTCAGAATTCAGAATCCAGAATTCAAGATTCTGCATTCGTTGTAAGTATAGTGACCTTTCAGAATATGAATAAGAATTGCGATGTGATTCGATGTGAATGAAAATAGAATTGCGTTATTATATTGTATAAAATTCTATGTATTGTGATGATTCTGTCATGACTTGTGTATTGACGTTTGTGGCATAAATTGATTGATGCAAGCCTATTGAACAGTTGTATATGAAAACAATGGCATTTCCAAGTTGTGGCAAAAATTAGAAATTGATCCTTTTATGTATATGTCGATGGCATGGAATATGTATATTCCCTTAGTCTAAATTAGAGTTTATGTAAACATGATTTAGACTTGAAACCTTTTATGCCTACAGGGCCTAAAGTTTATGCAAACATGATTTAGACTTGAAATCTTTTATGCCTACATGACCCAAAGCCTATGTTATCATTTTCATGTTTATTTGCAAGTATAATTGGACCTATGTTAAGTATCGCTTGTGTTTCAAAAACTATGCAAGTTCATTTTGAAATAGGCTATGTGATTAAATGTTATAATTGGACCTTTTGGTGAATATACATCATGCTAGTTTTGTGTTTGACATTATGCCAAGTTAAACATATTTAAACACAAGTTGTGTAAGGCTAAACTATGCCATTTCATATGTCACCTACTTACTTGTGCTTTGATTTGAATGCAAGTTCACATGACCCATCATTTATGTTAGTATCGCTAAATTGCAAGTTCATGCGCCACACACCCTTATATGTTGTCAAATATTACATGTTCTTGATTTCCCCTTTTTCTTACGCTTATAAAGTTGGGCTGAATTGTGTCAAGCCCAACATTCGTTATAACGTTGCGAACGTATAAACGGGGGTAATGACATTGGGTGTAAAACATGAAAACATATGTTGGCATGTTTAGCACATGCCAATGACAATGACATTTAAAGCTGTATGAATTGTTATACCCAAAAATAAAAGATATGACATTTACATATATATATATATATTTGAGAAATAATAAAAAATGTAAATTTAGAAAACACGACGTGCTTAACCCGAGGTTGGATTGAGTTGTGATGTAAACCTGCCCGGAACCGCCCGGCTGTCCAGTAGTCACAACAATACCTATCCAATGTGATGGGTTAAGCATTGAGCCCAATAAAGACCCGAGGTTAGACTGAGCTACGGTGTAAACCTGCCCGGAACCGACCGGCATATCCAGTAACCGTAGCAATAGCTGTCTAATGTGAGTGGTCTGGTGCTCCTAAGAGGCTAAGGACAGGTGGTAGGGTTAAGTCAACTATAACACTTAACCAAATTCAACATGTTAACACGAATTGATGGGTTGGGGTTAGGTAAATATAGACACTTAACCACTTAACATGTTTGACTAGAAAATCTTGGTAACGAGGGACCCATTTCAGCAGTAACCCAATTTAGGTATCAACGGTACCCTGAAACTAGGCAGGGTGGGGCACGATTAATGGGCTGATTGTAAGCGGTCAAACGATGGCGGTGGGTGCACAGTGCAGGTCTAACGGGGTGTGGGCGTGCACACACTTAGGAGCAGACAACCAGGGCACTGGGGACACCAGTAGTATAACCTATGCCTTCTAGAATTTGTGTCGGGGCCGCCACCATAGGTCTTGATACACCCCATGGTGGGACCAACATAGGTATCTACAATTCTTGGGGGCTGTATGACACATGTTAACGCGAGTAGGAGCCGATCTTTAAATAAAGTTGGGGATCACTTTACCCTCACCATGGGGAGCCAGTTAGAGTAAACTCAAGTAGATGCAGAGATATAGTATGGGTGCAATAGTATATTTGACACCCCCTTAGCTTGTGTCACTATCCTATTTTCAGAATATATCTATCATGCCCTTTTCTTATTCACATACTGAAGAGTTACTAGATTTACTCAGGCTTTATGTCTGACCCTATTTTCTTTTCGTCTTCTTTCTTTCGTCCCCCCCCCCCCCCCCAGGTCCACAGGGAGGAAACAGCTCAGCTCAGTCAGGCTCTGCTCAAGCTCCAAGAATGTAAATGTATGATTTGGGTCTCTTTTCCTCGGACTATGGCTTTGGATATCACTATGGGGATTTTTGTCACTTTATTTATGTTTTATGCTTCTTTAATAATCAAGACAGTTATGATGTTGTAATGATGGAAGTATTTTGAGACAATTATGGAATGTTTTGTTTTGGAACACGTGTTGATGAATAAAACTCTGTTGGTTTCCGCTGTTTAAAATATGTGTATTTATATCTGTCTTGAGTTTATCTGTGGCTTTTACTTATAAACCTCCACCAAAATTAAGGCATTCCCTTTGTGAGTGACCTTAACGGAGGTGGGGTGTTTCACTTGGTATCAGAGCATAGGTTTACCAGACAAGATAAAAGTTTTTGAAATTGTTTTCAAAAGAAAGTTTAAAGAAGCATTTTTCAAGAAAAAGTGTTATATTTATAAAAGACAAAATCCCCCAAAGCCATGTGCCCTATCTATCTCTCTCTATCCTTCGTTTTGAATTTTTCCCTTTCTGTTTCAGCATGTCTGGAGACCTTGACCTCCTGGAAGGAGTGCCGATTCCCGGCTGGTTTAGGAGGTACTTAGAAGCAAGGGCCAATGGCACGGGCCCAACAGACATCCCTCCTCCAGTGGTCGCGGTTCCTCCTCCTCCACCTCCTCGTGGAAATTCCTTCGCAAAAACATGTAGAGACTTCAAGGTAATGGGTGGAAAAGATTTTTATGGGACAGAATCCTTTGTAGGGGCAAGAAACTGGCTAAAGGAGACTGAGGATCTGTTTGTCATCTTTGGAGTGGATGACAGGCAAAAGATACAACTAGCGGTATGGTTGCTTAAGGATGAGGCTTCCTATTGGTGGGAAGTTACCAATACTCAGCAGGCGGTGGAAACATGGGAGGATTTCAGGACGAGGTTTGAGATGAAATTCCTCTCCCAAGCAGAAAGGAGCCTGCAAATGGAAAAGTTCCTAACTCTGAAACAGGGAAGCATGACGATCAGGGAATATGTTAATCAGTTTAACCAGCTGGCCAGATTTGGGTTAGACTTAGTAAACACCCAACACAAGAAGGCACTTCGCTTCGTCAAGGGTTTGAGTGAGCCTGTACACAGCCTTGCCATGACCCATGTATCCACGGGAGCGACTTATGAAAGCTTGGTGGACATGGCGTTGCTACATGAGGAAGACCACGGCAAGAAAGAAACTAAGGTGGAAGAGAAGAAAGAAGGTCTACAAGCAAAGAAAACAGACTTCAAGAAAGGAGGAAAGAACAATAAGCCCCGTGAGAAGAGAAGGTGCAATTTCTGTGGCATTGTGGGCCATATATCAAAAGACTGCCGGAAAAGGAAGGCGAAGATGAGTGGTTGCTTTCATTGTGGAGAGACTGGGCACCAAGCTAAGGACTGCCCAAAGAAGAAAGGGCAGGGACAGAAAGCTGGATCCACTTCATGGGGTCAGGTTCATGCGCTAGTGGCACCTCAGCAGGAACGAGGTAGTAATATTTCTGTAGAAAGTGTAGTCTATCTTTATGATCATCCAGTTCGTACACTTTTTGACTCTGGCGCATCGCACTCTTTTATTTCATCTGCCTTAGTAGAATCTCTGCATCTAGACACTAGTATGGTAGAAGATCCCTTAGTAGTTTCAAATCCAATTGGGGGCTCCGCTTACTTGTCAATGGTTTGTTTGGGTTTGAAAATCTCTATTCTCAGCGTTGAGTTTAGTTGTGATGCCTTTGTCTTAGGCTTCTCGGGATATGGTTTGATCTTAGGCATGGACTGGTTATCCAGTAACAGTGCCATCCTTAATTGTGAAAAAAGAGTAGTTAGGCTCTTGACTCGGCTTTGTAACACTCTAGAAATTTCTTGTAATCCCTTGAATGCTGTTATGCTTAGTTATCTAGAGTCGCTTGATGCTTCTGATGAAAATTTGCAATCGGTTAAAGTAGTCCGGGAATATTCGGATGTCTTTGAGGAGGTGAAAGGCTTACCTCCGAGGCGGGAAATAGACTTCCGCATATATCTTGTGGATAACACAAAGCCTGTAGTTTTACCTGTCAGACACATGGCTCCAAAGGAGAGAAAGGAGCTCAGTAAGCAGGTTAAAGAACTTCTCGAAAAGGGGTTCATTAGACGGAGCATTTCGGAATGGGGTGCTCCAGTGGTATTCGCAACTAAAGCGGACGGTTCGCTTCGCCTTTGCGTCGACTATACGGAGTTAAACAAATTGACCAAGAAAAATAGGCACCCTCTTCCCCGAATCGACGATTTGTTTGATCAGCTTGTAGGTGCAACGGTCTTCTCCCAACTTGATCTGGCAACTGGGTTCCATTAGCTAAGAGTAGCTGAAGATAGTATTGATAAAACGGCGTTCATAACCCCAGACGGTTTCTTCGGGTGGCTTGTCATTCCTTTCGGCATGACAAATGCACACGCTTATTTCGTAAACATAATGAGCAGGGTGTTCAGAGAATTCCTCAACAAATTTGTGGTTGTCTTCATAGATGATATTTTAATCTTCTCAAAGAATGAGGAAGATCATTCCCAGCATCTGAATGAAATCATGGAAACTCTTCGAGCTCATCAACTAAAAGCCAAATTCTCCAAGTGTCACTTCGGGAGAAAAGAAGTAAGATTTCTGGGACATATAGTTTCCAAAGTGGGGTTGGCTGTGGACCCCGCAAAAGTGGTGGCAGTCTAAGATTGGGAGACACCAAGAAATGCAACTGAAGTTCGAAGCTTTCTTGGGCTAGCCGGTTTTTACCGAAAGTTTATTAGGGATTTCGCGAAAATCTCAGCCCCACTCACAAGGCTAACAAAAAAGAATCTGGCGTTCACTTGGGATTTGGATTGCGAGTTTGCTTTCCAACGATTAAAAATGGCTCTCACAACAGCCCCAGTTCTGACTTTGCCAGATGGAAGGAAAATGTTCACGGTATACACGGATGCATGTGGAACGGGACTAGGCGCTGTTCTAATGCAAGAAGGAAGAGTGGTAGCTTATGGCGGAAGACAACTGAAAGTTCATGAAAAGAACTACCCAACCCACGATCTTGAGTTAGCCGCCATCGTCTTTGCGCTTAAGTCTTGGCGCCATTATCTCCTAGGTGAGAATTTTGAATTATACACTGACCATAAATCGTTGAAATATCTCTTCTCGCAGAAGGACCTTAACTTGAGGCAGCAAAGATGGATGGAGTTTCTTTCCTCGTATGACTTTGAAATTTCCTATACTCCCGGCAAAGGCAACGTAGTAGCAGACGCGTTGAGCCGAAAGAAACTGACCTTAAGTCCGCTCTTTGTGGAAAGGCAAAGCCTGGAGTATATAGCCAGTTTTAACTTTAGGCCCTCCTCAGATTTTGTACCAGGTTTGCTAGCATCTCTCGAAGTACACCCTACTCTCTTGGACTCAATAGGGGCTGCACAACGTGAAGACCCTCAGCTTGTCGATGTGATTGATAAACTTATTAGGGGTGAGACTTCCAGTCACCTCAGTAGGTACACCATCGATGATAAGGGTTGGCTGAGGCGAGATAGAAGATTATGCGTCCCACAAGCAAGGGAGTTGACAAAAGGTTCTCGAAGAAGCACATCATTCCAAGATGACTATACACCCTGGCGGTGACAAGATGTACAAGGATATAAAAAGGACTTTGTTTTGGAACGGCATGAAGCAAGACGTGGCAGATTTCGTTTCTACGTGCTTGACCTGCCAACAGGTCAAGGCGGAACAGAAGAAGCCTGGAGGACTACTTCATCCTTTAGAGGTCCCACAGTGGAAGTGGGAAAACATTTCAATGGACTTCATTGATGGACTGCCTAGGTCGAGAAGATGCAACACTAGCATTTGGGTAATAGTGGATAGGCTTACTAAGAGCGCCCACTTCATACCTATTAAGAGTAGAGGACTGCCGCATCTCTAGCATCTCTTTATCTCAAGGAAATAGTTCAACTCCATGGGATACCCTCCATCATTATTAGTGACCGAGACCCTATCTTCACAAGCGAGTTTTGGCGGAGTCTGCAAGAAGCTGTAGGCACACAGTTATGTTTAAGCACGGCCTATCACCCCCAAACCGATGGCCAGACGGAAAGGGTGAATAGAGTTTTAGAGGATCTTTTAAGACTTTGCGTTCTTGACTTTGGAGGGACTTGGGAGGTTCACCTTCCTTTAGTGGAATTTGTCTATAACAGCAGCTACCAAGCTACCATCGGTATGGCGCCCTTCGAAGCCTTGTATGGAAGACCTTGCAAATCACCAACTTGTTGGTACGAGTCTACGGATAAGCTTATACTTGGACTAGATATGATTCGAGAGACTTCGGAGAAAGTAGACTTGATACGTAAGAGAATGAAGACTGCCCAAGACCGACATAAATCCTACGCCGACAAAAGAAGGACCGACCTTGAGTTTGAGGTTGGGGATAGGGTTTTCCTTAAGGTATCACCTTTAAGGAACGTCGTTCGTTTTGGATCCGCCGGAAAGCTAGCACCAAGATTTGTAGGACCGTTTCCTATCATCGAGAAGGTTGGAAAGATGGCCTATAGATTAGAGCTACCCGAGAGACTGGCCGGAGTTCACAACGTCTTTCATGTTTCTCACCTCCGGAAGTGTCTGCATGAGTCAGCGGAAGTGGTAGAACCTAGCATTCTAGAAGAAGTCGAAGTGGAACGCGAAGCAACTGTGAGGAGAGTTCCAACCCGCATCTTAGGAACGGAAGTGAAAAAGCTACGCAACCGCGAAGTCAAACTCGTTAAAGTTCAGTGGAGCGACGCCGAGGAAGACGCGACTTGGGAAACTGAGGACAGAATACGCGCTGCCTACCCTCTTCTTTTTTAGGGTACATCTTTGATCTCTCTCTTTTTCCTTAAGTTATGCTTTATCTATCTTTTTGGTATATCTCCTCGGTCCTTTTCCTAACTCCTTAGGTAGAAAACAAATGGATGCAAACATGTATTTGAAAACATGTTATGGATGATTACTGCAAATGGTTGCTAGTGGTTGCTAGTGGTTGCTCGTGGATGCATATACATACACACCCTTGGTTATAGATCGGCTCAATCACTTTATATTATATATGCATATGTGTATTCTCATTTGTATATGGTTGAAACTTGATATGCTGTCATATGGTTGTCGCATTTGTATGAATAGTTGTGCATTCATGTAGAATTATGAGTAGGAAAAATTTGCAAACATAATGGATTCATGACACTTACATAAATCGCATTAAGGAGGTCAACTGAATCAGTAGACCGCCTGATTTCTGCATTAAATAAGGACATATACACTCACTATGCATATGATCACGAAGCATTAGTCGTCTTTTAAGGACAGTGGATGCCTGTGTTTGTTGGTTGAGTAGATGGACTGTTGGATGGTAGGATATACATTCTTCCTAACTTGAAGATTTCGGGGACGAAATCCTTTTAAAGGGGGGGGAGGGGAGAAAGTAGCACCCCGTGAATTCTATAACGCTAAGCTTCACAAATTAAAGTATAATTAATTCTAAATGAAAGAATTAAGGGAAACAGGTTACGCCATTGCGTTCGTCTCGGAATTCTGCTTTAGATAGAGTCCGAGTTTGCGCGAATCGGACTCCGTATGAAGGAGTTATGGCCTTCGGAAGTTTTAAAATCAAATTTAAATTCAAACAGCTCGGTTTAATTTCAAAATTTCGAATTTCGGGTTCAAACTGGGCTGGGCGGGAAAATTCCCGCCCAAAGACCAGGTCGACCATAGGGTCGACCATGGAGTCGACCTGGTCACCCCAGGTCGACTATGGTGTCGACCTGGTCCCCTCCAGGTCGACCATAGTGTCGACCTGGGTGTCGACCTGCCTGGTCGACCTGGCCAGGTCTGGCTCTAGCTCGAATTTCCGAGGCCCTGTGTGTCACTAGGGCTGACGTGTCACCTCTGGATTGGCTCTCTGAAATTTGAATGGCCTAGATTCCTCCTATCTTCATCTGACGGCTCAAAACAACTTAAAAATCTATAAATACACCCTAACTCTCAACTGAAAATTCACACAAAAATATGAGAAGGGAGTCGTCATGCTGCTAGGGAGGAATTGAACATAGCCGTCAAGAGAAAAGCCTAGAGACGATTCAAACTAAGAAGAAGATTTAAAGTTTAAATCAAAAATTATTAACGCAACGTTAGTCTACCCAAAGGAGCGCACCTCAATTTCAGAATTCAGAATCCAGAATTCAAGATTCTGCGTTCGTTGTAAGTATAGTGACCTTTCAGAATATGAATAAGAATTGCGATGTGATTCGATGTGAATGAAAATAGAATTGTGTTATTATATTGTATAAAATTCTATGTATTGTGATGATTCTGTCATGACTTGTGTATTGACGTTTGTGGCATAAATTGATTGATGCAAGCCTATTGAACAATTGTATATGAAAACAATGGCACTTGCAAGTTGTGGCAAAAATTAGAAATTGATCCTTTTATGTATATGTCGATGGCATGGACTATGTATATTCCCTTAGCCTAAATTAGAGTTTATGTAAACATGATTTAGACTTGAAACCTTTTATGCCTACATGGCCTAAAGTTTATGTAAACATGATTTAGACTTGAAACCTTTTATGCCTACATGACCCAAAGCCTATGTTATCATTTCCATGTTTATTTGCAAGTATAATTGGACCTATGTTAAGTATCGCTTGTGTTTCAAAAACTATGCAAGTTCATGTTGAAATAGGCTATGTGATTAAATGTTATAATTGGACCTTTTGGTGAATATACATCATGCTAGTTTTGTGTTTGACATTATGCCAAGTTAAACATATTTAAACACAAGTTGTGTAAGGCTAAACTATGCCATTTCATATGTCACCTACTTAGTTGTACTTTGATTTGAATGCAAGTTCACATGACCCATCATTTATGTTAGTATCGCTAAATTGCAAGTTCATGCGCCACACACCCTTATATGTTGTCAAATATTACATGTTCTTGATTTCCCCTTTTTCTTACGCTTATAAAGTTGGGCTGAATTGTGTCAATCCCAACATTCGTTATAACGTTGCGAACGTATGAACGGGGGTAATGACGTTGGGTGTCAAACATGAAAACATATGTTGGCATGTTTAGCACATGCCAATGACAATGACATTTAAAGCGGTATGAATTGTTATACCCAAAAATAAAAGATATGACATTTACATATATATATTTGAGAAATAATCAAATATGTAAATTTAGAAAACACGACGTGCTTAACCCGAGGTTGGATTGAGTTGTGATGTAAACCTGCCCGGAACCGCCCGGTTATCCAGTAGTCACAACAATACCTATCCAATGTGGGTGGTTAAGCATTGAGCCCAATAAAGACCCGAGGTTAGACTGAGCTACGGTGTAAACCTGCCCGGAACCGACCGACATATCCAGTAACCGTAGCAATACCTGTCTAATGTGAGTGGTCTGGTGCTCCTAAGAGGCTAAGGACAGGTGGTAGGGTTAAGTCAACTATAACACTTAACCAAATTCAACATGTTAACATGAATTAATGGGTGGGGGTTAGGTATATACAGACACTTAACCACTTAGCATGTTTGACTAGAAAATACTGGTAACGAGGGACCCGTTTCAGCAGTAACCCAATTTAGGTATCAACGGTACCCCGAAACTAGGCCGGGTGGGGCACGATTACTGAGCTGATTGTAAGTGGTCAAACGACGACGGTGGGTGCACAGTGCAGGTCTAACGGGGTGTGGGCGTGCACACACTTCGGAGCAGACAACCAGGGCATTGGGGACACCAGTAGTATAACCAATGCCTTCTAGAATTTGTGTCGGGGCCGCCACCATGGATCTTGATACACCCCATGGTGGGACCAGCATAGGTATCTACAATTCTTGGGGGCCATATGACACATGTTAACGCGAGTAGGAGCCGATCTTTAAAAAAAGTTGGGGATCACTTTACCCTCACCATGGGGAGCCAGTTAGAGTAAACTCAAGTAGATGCAGAGATATAGTATGGGTGCAATAGTACATTCGACACCCCCTTAGCTTGTGTCACTATCCTATTTTCAGAATATATCTATCATGCCCTTTTCTTATTCACATACTGAAGAGTTACTAGATTTACTCAGGCTTTATGTCTGACCCTATTTTCTTTTCGTCTTCTTTCTTTCGTTTCCGCCCAGTTCCACAGGGAGGAAACAACTCAGCTTAGTCAGGCTCTGCTCAAGCTCTAAGAACGTAGATGTATGATTTGGGTCTCTTTTGCTTGGACTATGGCTTTGGATATCACTATGGGGATTTTTGTCACTTTATTTATGTTTTATGCTTCTTTAATAATCAAGACAGTTATGATGTTGTAATGATGGAAGTATTTTTAGACAATTATGGAATGTTTTGTTTTGGAACACGTATTGATGAATAAGAGTCTGTTGGTTTCCGCTGTTTAAAATATGTATATTTATATCTGTCTTGAGTTTATCTGTGGCTTTTACTTATAAACCTCCACCAAAATTAAGGCATTCCCTTTGTGAGTGACCTTAACGGAGGTAGGGTGTTTCACTTGGTATCAGAGCATAGGTTTAATAGACAAGATAAAAGTTTTTGAAATTTTTTTCAAAAGAAAGTTTAAAGAAGCATGTTGCAAGAAAAAGTGTTATATTTATAAAAGACAAAATCCCCCAAAGCCATGTGCCCTATCTATCTCTCTCTATCCTTCGTTTTGAATTTTTCCCTTTCTGTTTCAGCATGTCTGGAGACATTAACCTCCCGGAAGGAGTGCCGATTCCCGGCTGGTTTAGGAGGTACTTAGAAGCAAGGGCCAATGGCGAGGGCCCAGCAGACATCCCTCCTCCAGTGGCCGCGGTTCCTCCTCCTCCTCCACCTCCTCGTGGAAATGCCTTCGCAAAAACATGTAGAGACTTCAAGGCAATGGGTGGAAAAGATTTTTATGGGACAGAATCCTTTGTAAGGGAAAGAAACTGGCTAAAGGAGACTGAGGCTCTGTTTGTCATCTTTGGAGTGGATGACAGGCAAAATATACAACTAGCGGTATGGTTGCTTAAGGATGAGGCTTCCTATTGGTGGGAAGTTACCAATGCTCAGCGAACGGTGGAAACATGGGAGGATTTCAGGACGAGGTTTGAGATTAAATTCCTCTCCCAAGCAGAAAGGAGCCTGCAAATGGAAAAGTTCCTAACTCTGAAACAGGGAAGCATGACGATCAGGGAATATGTTAATCAGTTTAACCAGCTGGCCAGATTTGGGTTAGACTTATTAAACACCCAACACAAGAAGGCACTTCGCTTCGTCAGGGGTTTGAATGAGCCTGTACACAGCCTTGCCATGACCCATGTATCCACGGGAGCGACTTATGAAAGCTTGGTGGACATGGCGTTGCTACATGAGGAAGACCACGGCAAGAAAGAAATTAGGTGGAAGAGAAGAAAGAAGGTCTACAAGAAAAGAAAACGGACTTCAAGAAAGGAGGGAAGAACAGTAAGCCCCGTGAGAAGAGAAGGTGCAATTTCTATGGCATTGTGGGCCATATATCAAAAGACTGCCGGAAAAGGAAGGCGAAGATGGGTGGTTGCTTTCATTGTGGAGAGCCTGGGCACCAAGCTAAGGAATGCCCAAAGAAGAAAGGGCAGGGACAGAAAGCTGGATCCACTTCAGGGGGTCAGGTTCATGCGCTAGTGGCACCTCAACAGGAACGAGGTAGTAATATTTCTGTAGAAAGTGTAGTCTATCTTTATGATCATCCAGTTCGTACACTTTTTGACTCTGGCGCATCACACTCTTTTATTTCATCTGCCGTAGTAGAATCTCTGCATCTAGACACTAGTATGGTAGAAGATCCCTTAGTAGTTTCAAATCCAATTGGGGGCTCCGCTTACTTGTCAATGGTTTGTTTGGGTTTGAAAATCTCTATTCTCAGCGTTGAGTTTAGTTGTGATGCCTTTGTCTTAGGCTTCTCGGGATATGGTTTGATCTTAGGCATGGACTGGTTATCCAGTAACAGTGCCATCCTTAATTGTGAAAAAAGAGTAGTTAGGCTCTTGACTCGGCTTGGTAACACTCTAGAAATTTCTTGTAATCCCTTGAATGCTGTTATGCTTAGTTATCTAGAGTGGCTTAATGCTTCTGATGAAAATTTGCAATCGGTTAGAGTAGTCCGGGAATATCCGGATGTCTTTGAGGAGGTGAAAGGCTTACCTCCGAGGCGGGAAATAGACTTCCGCATATATCTTGTGGATAACGCAAAGCCTGTAGCTTTACATGTCAGACACATGGCTCCAAAGGAGAGAAAGGAGCTTAGTAAGCAGGTTAAAGAACTTCTCGAAAAGGGGTTCATTAGACGGAGCATTTCGGAATGGGGTGCTCCAGTGGTGTTCGCAACTAAAGCGGACGGTTCGCTTCGCCTTAGCGTCGACTATAGGGAGTTAAACAAATTGACCAAGAAAAATAGGCACCCTCTTCCCCGGATCGACGATTTGTTTGATCAGCTTGTAGGTGCAACGGTCTTCTCCCAACTTGATCTGGCAACTGGGTTCCATCAGCTAAGAGTAGCTGAAGATAGTATTGATAAAACGGCGTTCAGAACCCCAGACGGTTTCTTCGAGTGGCTTGTCATGCCTTTCGGCTTGACAAATACACCCGCTTATTTCGTAGACCTAATGAGCAGGGTGTTCAGAGAATTCCTCAATAAATTTGTGGTTGTCTTCATAGATGATATCTTAATCTTCTCAAAGAATGAGTAAGATCATGCCCAACATCTGAAAGAAATCATAGAAACTCTTCGAGCTCATCAACTAAAAGTCAAATTCTCCAAGTGTCACTTCTGGAGAAAATAAGTAAGATTTCTGGGGCATATAGTGTCCAAAGAGGGGTTGGCTATGGACCCCGCAAAAGTGGTGGCAGTGCAAGATAGGAAGACACCAAGAAATGCAACCGAAGTTCAAAGCTTTCTTGGGCTAGCCGGTTTTTACCGAAAGTTTATTAAGGATTTCGCGAAAATCTAAGCCCCACTCACAAGGCTAACAAAAAAGAATCTGGCGTTCACTTGGGATTTGGATTGCGAGTTTGCTTTCCAACGATTAAAAAGGGCTCTCACAACAGCCCCAGTTCTGACTTTGCCAGATGGAAGAAAAATGTTCACGGTATACAAGGATGCATGTGGAACGGGACTAGGCGTTGTTCTAATGCAAGAAGGAAGAGTGGTAGCCTATGGAGGAAAACAACTGAAAGTTCATGAAAAGAACTACCCAACCCACGATCTTGAGTTAGCCGCCATCGTCTTTCCGCTTAAGTCTTAGCGCCATTATCTCCTAGGTGAGAAGTTTGAATTATATACTGACCATAAATCGTTGAAATATCTCTTCTCGTAGAAGGACCTTAACTTGAGGCAGCAAAGATGGATGGAGTTTCTTGCCTCGTATGACTTTGAAATTTCCTATACTCCCGGCAAAGGCAACGTAGTAGCAGACGCGTTGAGCCGAAAGAAACTGACCTTAAGTCCACTCTTTGTGGAAAGGCAAAGCCTGGAGTATATAACCAGTTTTAACTTTAGCCCCTCCTCAGATTTTGTACCAGGTTTGCTATCATCTCTCGAAGTACGCCCTACTCTCTTGGACTCAATAGGGGCTGCACAACGTGAAGACCTCAGCTTGTCGATGTGATTGATAAACTTATTAAGGGTGAGACTTCCAGTCACCTCAGTAGGTACACCATCGATGATAAGGGTTGGCTGAGGCGAGATGGAAGATTATGCATCCCACAAGCAAGGGAGTTGACAAAGAAGGTTCTCGAAGAAGCGCATCATTCCAAGATGACTATACACCCTGGCGGTGACAAGATGTACAAGGATACAAAAAAGGACTTTCTTTCGTAACGGCATGAAGCAAGACGTGACAGATTTCGTTTCTAAGTGCATGACCTGCCAACGGGTCAAGGCGGAACAGAAGAAGAGTGGCGGACTACTTCATCCATTAGAGGTCCCACAGTGGAAGTGGGAAAACATTTCAATGGACTTCATTGATGGACTGCCTAGGTCGAGAAGAGGCAACACTAGCATTTGGGTAATAGTGGATAGGCTTACTAAGAGCGCCCACTTCATACCTATCAAGAGTAGAAGGACTGTCGCATATCTAGCATCTCTTTATCTCAAGGAAATAGTTCGACTCCATGGGATACACTCCAGCATTGTTAGTGACCGAGACCCTATCTTCACAAGCGAGTTTTGGCGGAGTCTGCAAGAAGCTGTAGGCACACAGTTATGTTTGAGCACGACCTATCACCCCCAAACCGATGGCCAGACGGAAAGGGTGAATAGAGTTTTAGAGGATCTTTTAAGACTTTGCGTTCTTGACTTTGGAGGGACTTGGGAGGATCACCTTCCTTTAGTGGAATTTGCCTATAACAACAACTACCAAGCTACCATCGGTATGGCGCCCTTCGAAGCCTTGTATGGAAGATCGTGCAAACCACCAACTTGTCGGTACGAGTCTACGGATAAGCTTATACTTGGACCAGAAATGATTCGAGAGACTTCGGAGAAAGTAGACTTGATACCTAGGAGAATGAAGACTGCCCAAGACCGACAGAAATCCTACGCCGACAAAAGAAGGACCGACCTTGAGTTTGAGGTTGGGGACAGGGTTTTCCTTAAGGTATCACCTTTAAGGAATGTCATTCGTTTTGGATCCGCCGGAAAGCTAGCACCAAGATTTGTAGGACCGTTTCCTATCATCGAGAAGGTTGGAAAGATGGCCTATAGATTAGAGCTACCCGAGAGACTGGCTGGAGTTCACAACGTCTTTCATGTTTCTCACCTCCGGAAGTGTCTGCATGAGTCAGCGGAAGTGGTGGAACCTAGCATTCTAGAAGAAGCCGAAGTGGAGTGTGAAGCAACTGTGAGGAGAGTTCCAACCCGCATCTTAGGAACGGAAGTGAAAAAACTACGCAACCGCGAAGTCAAACTCGTTAAAGTTCAGTGGAGCGACCCCGAGGAAGATGCGACTTGTGAAACTGAGGATAGAATACGCGCTGGCTACCCTCTTCTTTTTGAGGGTACATCTTTGATCTCTCTCTTTTTCCTTAAGTTATGCTTTATCTATCTTTTAGGTATATCTCCTCGGTCCTTTTCCTAACTCCTTAGGTAGAAAACAAATGGATGCAAACATGTATTTGAAAACATGTTATGGATGATGGCTGCAAATGGTTGCTCGTGGTTGCTAGTGGTTGCTCGTGGATGCATATACATACACACCCAAGGTTATAGATTGGCTCAATCACTTTATATTGCATATGCATATGTGTATTCTCATTTGTATATAGTTGAAACTTGATATGCTATCATATGGTTGTCGCATTTGTATGAATAGTTGTGCACTCATGTAGAATTATGAGTAGGAAAATTTGCATACATAATGGATTCATGACACTTACATAACTCGCATTAAGGAGGTCAACTGAATCAGTAGACCGCCTGATTTATGCATTAGATAAGGACATATACACTCACTATGCATATGATCACGAAGCATTAGAAGTCTTTTAATGACAGTTGATGCCTGTGTTTGTTGGTTGAGTAGATGGACTATTGGATGGTAGGATATACATTCTTCCTATCTTGAAGATTTCGGGGACGAAATCCTTTTAAGGGGGGAAAATGTAGCACCCCGTGAATTCTATAACGCTAAGCTTCACAAATTAAAGAATAATTAATTCTAAATGAAAGAATTAAGGGAAACAGGTTACGCCATTGCGTTCGTCTCAGAATTCTGCTTGAGATAGAGTCCGATTTTGCGCGAATCGGACTCCGTATGAAGGAGTTATGGCCTTCGTAAGTTTTAGAATCAAATTTAAATTCAAACAGCTCAGTTTAATTTCAAAATTTTGAATTTCAGGTTCAAACTGGGTTGGGCGGGAAAATTCCCGCCCAGAGACCAGGTCGACCATGGAGTCTACCTGGTCACCCCAGGTCGACTATGGTGTCGACCTGGTCCACCCCAGGTCGACCATAGTGTCGACCTGCCTGGTCGACCTGGCCAGGTCTGGCTCTGGCTCGAATTTCTGAGGCCCTGTGTGTCACTAGGGCTGACGTGTCACCTCTTGATTGGCTCTCTGAATTTTGAATAGCCTAGATTCCTCCTATCTTCATCTGACGGCTCAAAACAACTTAAAAATCTATAAATACACCCTAACTCTCAACTGAAAATTCGCACAAAAATATGTGAAGGGAGTCGTCATACTGCTAGGGAGGAATTGAACATAGCCGGCAAGAGAAAAGCCTAGAGACGATTCAAACTAAGAAGAAGATTTAAAGTTTAAATCAAAAATTATCAACGCAATGTTAGTCTACCCAAAGGAGCGCACCTCAATTTCAGAATTCAGAATCCAGAATTCAAGATTCTGCATTCGTTGTAAGTATAGTGACCTTTCAGAATATGAATAAGAATTACGATGTGATTCGATGTGAATGAAAATAGAATTGTGTTATTATATTGTATAAAATTCTTTGTATTGTGATGATTATGTCATGACTTGTGTATTGACGTTTGTGGCATAAATTGATTGATGCAAGCCTATTGAACAATTGTATATGAAAACAATGGCAGTTGCAAGTTGTGGCAAAAATTAGAAATTGATCCTTTTATGTATAGGTCGATGGCATGGACTATGTATATTCCCTTAGTCTAAATTAGAGTTTATGTAAACATGATTTAGACTTGAAACCTTTTATGCCTACATGGCCTAAAGTTTATGTAAACATGATTTAGACTTGAAACCTTTTATGCCTACATGACCCAAAGCCTATGTTATCATTTCCATGTTTATTTGCTAGTATAATTGGACCTATGTTAAGTATCGCTTGTGTTTCAAAAACTATGAAAGTTCATGTTGAAATAGGCTATGTGATTAAATGTTATAATTGGACCTTTTGGTGAATATACTTTATGCTAGTTTTGTGTTTGACATTATGACAAGTTAAACATATTTAAACACAAGTTGTGTAAGCCTAAACTATGCCATTTCATATGTCACCTACTTAGTTGTACTTTGATTTGAATGCAAGTTCGCATGACCCATCATTTATGTTAGTATCGCTAAATTGCAAGTTCATGCGCCACACACCCTTATATGTTGTCAAATATTACATGTTCTTGATTTCCCCTTTTTCTTATTCTTATAAAGTTGGGCTGAATTGTGTCAAGCCCAACATTCGTTATAACGTTGCGAACGTATGAACGGTGGTAATGACGTTGGGTGTAAAACATGAAAACATATGTTGGCATGTTTAGCACATGCCAATGACAATGACATTTAAAGCGGTATGAATTGTTATACCCAAAAATAAAAGATATGACATTTACATATATATATATATATATATATATATATATATATATATATTTGAGAAATAATAAAATATGTAAATTTAGAAAACACGACATGCTTAACCCGAGGTTGGATTGAATTGTGATGTAAACCTGCCCGGAACCGCCCGGCTTTCCAGTAGTCACAACAATACCTATCCAATGTGGGTGGTTAAGCATTGAGCCCAATAAAGACCCGAGGTTAGACTGAGCTATGGTGTAAACCTGCCCGGAACCGACCGGCATATCCAGTAACCGTAGCAATACCTGTCTAATGTGAGTGGTATGTTGCTCCTAAGAGGCTAAGGACATGTGGTAGGGTTAAGTCAACTATAACACTTAACCAAATTCAACATGTTAACACGAATTGATGGGTGGGGGTTAGGTAAATACAGACACTTAACCACTTAATGTAACACCCCACCTCCGCTAGGGTCACTCACAAAGGGAATGCACTAGTTTTGGTGGAGTATTATCTAGGTAAACATGCACAGAGATATCACAAGGCAGAACATAAATAAAGCAGCGGTAGAAATTAAAAACCAACTTTTTATTATTTCCAAGAAAAGAGTCAAAAGCTCATATATCAAAGATACAAATTATTCCATTACATCAGGTTCATAGTAAAGAAGCATAAACTTTAAAACAAAAGTAAATTATTCCCCATAAATAGCAGAAGCAGCCATAGCATAGCCCAAGACCAACTCGTACATGAGCTGTCAAAAAGAAAGTTGAATCCAAGCTAAGAGCTAGTGTTTTCTCCCTGGGAACCTGGGGGGGGGGGACGAAAGAAAAAGGGTCAGTCGTAAAGACTGGTAAGCCCTAGAGACTTTTAGTATGAAAACTAGTAAAGGTAACATGATATGTGAAAACTGGAATTAAACATAAGGATGATAACAGAACTAGTTGGATAATTAAGATAACAAGATAAGTCAAGTCTGGCATCGCATGTTCAAGGTTCGCTGCTCCAACTGTACTAGTATTCTAACCCATATCAAGTATTAACCATGAAATGATCCCTTAGCCCAGTGTCATGAAGTGACCCATTACGGGGTCCTACGGTACGATCTACTAATCAATCGGCTCCCTACAAGTCCAAGCTCGTCATGTGTCTGTGTCATACGGCCCTATCCAGAAATGTAGTTACCTGTGCTAGGTCCACCATAGGGTGTATCCAGTCCTATGGTGCCAACCACCGACACGAATCAAGCACGCACAGTGTAAATCTACGGGTGCCCAATGCCTGCTTTTTCAACTCCGGACTACGTTCACGACCATAGCCCGCCTGAACCTACAATGGCGCACCTACTCAGCCATCGTTCTGGTCGCTTACAATCAGCCCAGTAATCGTGCCCCACCCTGCCTAGTCCCAGGGTATCGTGATACATCTAAGTGGGTTACTGCTAAAAAGGACCGCGTAACTAGGGTTTCTAATGGGTTAAGTGTTGTCATTCAAATTCGTGACTTAACCCTATCCAGATCATGTATCAAGTTGGTTAAGTGTGTTCAAGCAGTTCATGACTTAACCCTATCAAGTCATCGTGTCAAGTTGGTTAAGTATATTCAAGTGGTTCATGAATTAACCCTATCATGTGGCATTAATTCATTAGTGCACACCAACCACTCACATTAGACTAACTGTTGTTGTTACTGGATTTGTCGGGCGATTCCGGGCAGATTTACACCACAACATAGTCTAACCTCGGGTTTTTACGTGCGATATGACCAACTACCCACATTGGATCCTATTGTTTGCAGCCACTGGATTTGCCGGGCGGTTCCGGGCAGATTTACACTGCAAACTCAACCCAACCTCGAGTTGGCCATTTTCAAGTTTATCTAACTGTCATGCCCACATTCAAGTTTTCATGTTTAGATTCATGTCGAGTTTTCAAGTCATGTTTTATGTCAAATCGTGTCAAGTTCATGTCCATATTCAGGTTCAAGTCATAATAATGTTCATGTTCAAGTTTAAAGCTAATTCATATTTTACCTAATCTACCCAAATCATATTCCCATCGCACGAAGGTTCGAGTCGATACAAATAAATCTAATTAGGGAGTGACATAAAAAGAAATGGGTATAAGGTGTTAAGAGTGATTACTAGCATAGCATGATATGACTTGAAATAAAACATTACTGGCGTATGAAATATTGGCCTCAAACATAAAGATTCCAAATCTAGCAAGTTAAGGTACTAGTCAAAATAACAGTTGTCACAAGGTGATAGTGTAGTCATGTTAAAGACTGTCATAAGGTGATAGTAGAGTCATAGTAACGATTTTCATAAGATGATAGTATAGTCACGGTACGACTGTCATAAGGTGATAATTATAAACATGTGGCTAATAACAGATTCAACATGATAATAAGAGGGGTTTCTCTTTTTTATTTACAACATGAATAGGCCCCAAATCGATGTCATAGTAATATTCAAGAGTCAAGATCCAAAATGAACAAGAATGAATGTAAATAGTCATCATACATAGGTCCAGTTTCAATTTTACATCATATTCATAATACATTTACAGTTTAAATCTGAAAATAACTGGGGCTTACAGATCGTGGCTCGAGAATTAGAAAAAGAGAGTCGTTTGTTGCTTAGTCAAGTCCTAATAGAAGTCCCCTATTCAGCAATTCCTTTAACGCAGTCTCAACGTAGTAGAAGCAGTCCCTCTCTCAAACTTTTCAACCAGAATCAGAGCAGCATAAGGTCAGAAAGAAATTTGGTGTAGAGAGACTGGTGTTAGGGGCTGTATTTGTAGGGTCAGGTCAACGAATGTGGACAGAAATGAGGCCACATACATCAGAGTGAATCTAGCTTCAGAAATGGGCTCGGGCACCAGGTTGACCCCCAGGTCGACACTATGGTTGACCTGGCCCTGGGTAGGTCGACTACATAGTCGACCCCCAGGTCGACCTGGTCCTTGGCGGGATTTTTCCCGCCCAGTCCATTTGGAAGTTTAAAATTAGAATTTTGAATTCGAATTGAGTCTGTTTTGAATTTGAAAATTTCTGAAAACTTCGAATGGTCATAACTTGGTCATACGGACTCCGATTTTTGAAAACTCGGACTCGTTTCCAAGCAGAATTTCGAGACGAACGCAATGGCGTAACCCGCTTCTTTTGATTCTTGTTTTAAAAATAAATTCTGCCTTGATTTATGGTTATTACACGTTATAAAAACACGGGTTGTTACATTCTCCCCTCCTTAAAGGATTTCGTCCCCGAAATCTCTAAGTTAGGGAGGATGTGTCCTACCATCCAATCAACCATCTACTCAAAGCATCATCCATAGGCATCCAGTGTCCTTAAAAGACTTCTAGTGCTGTATGAACATATGCAGAAAGTGTGTGTATATGAACTTTATCTAATGCAAAAGATCAGGCGGTTACTGATTCAGTAAACCTCCTTAATGCAAAATATGTTAGTGTCATGAATCCAACATGTATGCAAATTCCTAGCATAGTTTATAATCTCTACATGAGTGCACAGTCATTCATCCATATGCAACATCCAAGTGATAGCATAACAAGTTCCATCCATGTACAAGTATAAGCACCCATGCATATGCAACATGAAAATGTGACTGAGCCGATCTAGTGCATAATGTGTGTCATGCATCCACTAGCAACCATTTGCAACCACTTGCAACCATTTGCAACTATCAACCATAACATGTTTCAATCACATGTTTACATCCATACGGTTCTACCTAAGGTTCTCAAGATAAGATCGAGAAGATAACAAGACAAACATAGATATTAGAAGCATGAAACGAAAAGGTTTTCAAGGAAAAAGAGATCGAGAATGTACCCTAAAAAAGAAATGGATAAAGCGCGCGTATCTTTTCTTCGGTTTCCCAAGTTGCGTCCTCTTGGGCTTCACTCCACTGCACTTTCACTAGCTTGACTTCTCGATTCCTTAGCTTCTTAATATCCGTTCCTAAGATACGAATCGGAACTCGCCTCAATGTTGCTTCTTTCTCCACTTCCTTGTCTTCAAGGATGCTTGGCTCAACCACTTCGGCTGACTCATGCAAACACTTCCGGAGATGCGAGACGTGAAAGACATTGTGTACTCCAGACAACTTCTCGGGTAAGTCTACCTTGTAGGCCATCCGTCCAATCCTCTCAATGATGGGGAACGGTCCTACAAATCTTGGTGCTAGCTTTCCAACTGCTCCAAAACGAACTACATTGCGTAACGGAGAAACCTTTATAAAGACCATATCTCTGACTTCAAACTCTAAGTCTGTCCTTCTCTGGTCCGCATAAGATTTCTGTCTATCTTGGGCCGTTTTCATCCGTCTTCGTATCAACTCAATCTTCTCAGAAGTGTCCCTTATCATGTCGGGCCCAAGTATAAGTCTGTCTGTCATCTCCCACCAACAAGTTGGCGACTTGCACGGTCTTCCATATAGGGCTTCGAACGGTGCCATTCCGATGCTAGCTTGGTAACTGTTATTATACGCAAACTCCACGAGAGGAAGATGGTCTTCCCAAGTACCACCAAAGTCAAGAATGCATAGCCTCAGGAGATCTTCTAGTACCCTATTTACCCTTTCGGTTTGTCCATCCGTCTGTGGGTGATAGGCCATGCTTAAGTTCAGTCGTGTTCCCATTGCTTCTTGCAGACTATTCCAAAACTGGCTAGTGAAAATTGGGTCACGATCACAAACTATACTAGAAGGAACTCCATGCAATCGTACTATCTCTCGAAGGTAAATAGACGCTAGCCCTGATGCGGTCCTCTTGCTCTTCACCGGAATGAAGTGAGCGCTTTTCGTGAGTCTATCAACTATGACCCATATGCTATTATTTCCCTTCCTAGACCTAGGCAGTCTATCCACGAAATCCATCGAGATACTCTCCCATTTCCATTGCAGAACCTCCAAAGGACGTAATAGCCCACCGGGCTTCTTCGACTCGGCCTTTACTTGTTGGCACACCATGCACTTCAAAATGAACTCTGCCACGTTTTTTTTCATTCCATCCCAAAAGAAAATGCGTTTCATATCCCTGTACATCTTATCCCCTCCGGGATGTATAGTCATCTTCGAGTGGTGCGCTTCTTCGAGAACTCTCCTTACTAAGTCTCCCACTTGTGGGACACATAACCTTCCATCGCGCCTTAGCCATCCCTTGTCATCTATGGCATACCTACTGAGGCGACTTGACGTCTCACCTCTAATCAGCTTGTCCATGATTTCAACTAACTGTGGGTCTTCCTTCTGTGAAGTCCATACTTGATCTAGAAGTGTAGGTCTTAACTCAAGAGATGCAAACGTAGCAGTCAATGACTCAACAGCAGGTGTAAAATCAAAGGTTGCTATAAACTCAAGGCTTTTCATTTCAACAAACAAGGGGCTCAAAGTCAGCATTTTTCTACTTAGCGCGTCTGCCACCACATTACCCTTGCCAGGGGTATAAGCTATATCGAAGTCATATGATGCCAAGAACTCCATCCACCGCTATTGTCTTAGATTCAAGTCTTTCTGTGAGAAGAGGTACTTAAGCGATTTGTGGTCGGTATACAGCTCGAACCTCTCCACTAGAAGATAATGGCGCCAAGCTTTATATGAAAAAACAATCGCGGCCAACTCCAAGTCATGCGTGGGATAGTTTTTCTCATGGACTTTAAGTTGTCTGCCCCCGTAGCATATTACTCTTCCTTCTTGCATTAGGACAACGCCTAACCCCGTGCCACACGCATCTGTGTACACGGTAAACATCTTACCTCCATCGGGTTATGCTAAGACTGGAGCTGTGGTGAGGGCTCTCTTAAGTCTCTGAAAAGCAGCATCACATTCTAGGTCCCATGCAAAAGGTAGGTTCTTCTTTGTTAATTTAGTAAGAGGGGCTGAAATCTTAGCGAAGTCCCTAATGAACTTCCTGTAGTAGCCCGCCAAACCGAGAAAGCTCCTCACCTCTGTTGCATTCTTAGGAATTTTCCATTCCTGTACCGCAACTACCTTTGCGGGTCCACGGCTATGCCTTGCATTGAAACTACATGTCCAATTAACCGAACTTCCTTCCTCCAAAAATAGCATTTGGAGAACTTAGCCTTTAACTGGTGTGCTCTAAGCGTTTCCATGACTTCCTTGAGATGCCTAACATGCTCTTCTTCATCTTTTGAGAAGATCAAAATATCATCCACGAAAACTACCACAAACTTGTTAAGGAACTCCCGAAACACCCTGCTCATCAAATCTACAAAGTATGCGGGTGCATTCGTTAACCCAAACGACATAACGAGCCATTCGAAGAACCCATCCGGAGTCCTAAACGCAGTTTTGTCAACGCTATCCTCAGCCACTCTGAGCTGATGGAATCCTGTGGCTAGATCGAGTTGAGAGAAAACAGATGCTCCCACAAGCTGGTCAAACAGATCATCGATTCTTGGTAGTGGGTGCCTATTATTCTTTGTCAGCTTGTTTAACTAACGATAATCTATGCATAGACGAAGCGATCCATCCGCCTTAGTAGCGAATACTACCGGAGCACCCCATTCAGAAATGCTTTGTCTTATGAAATTTTTCTCAAGCAACTCGTTGATTTGTTTACTGAGCTCTCTTAATTCTCGCGGGGCCATGTGCCTAACGTGGCATTATCAACAAGATAAATTCGGAACTCTATCTCGCGTTTAGGAGGTAACCCCCTCACTTCATCAAAGACATCTGGATATTCTCGGACCACTCTTACAGATTGCAAATTATCGTCGGACGAGTCAAAGGATTCAAGATAACATAACATGAGCGGACCCGTAGGGTTACAAGAAATTTCAAGGGTATTACCAAGGCGAGTCATGAGCCTCACTACCCTTCGTTCACAATCAAGAATGGCTCCATAATCGGACAACCAGTCCATACCTAGGATCAAACCGTATCCCATAAATCCGAGAACATAAACATTACATGTGAATTCTACGCTTAAGATAGAGATCCTCAAATCCACACACATCATAGATAAATGGGCGGAGCCCCCAATTGGATTTGAAACTATAACGGGATCCTCAACAAGACTAGTACTTAGGTGCAGATTTTCAACAATATCAGAAGAAATAAAAGTATGCGATGCGCCAGAGTCAAATAAAGTTCGAACAGGAAAGTCAGAAATGTAAACAAGGCTTTCTACTGAAATATTACTACCTCGGTCAGGAGCTGGAGCGGTGTTGAGAGCATGCAACTGCCCTCCAGAAGGTCCTGCTCGCTGAGTCTGCCCTTGCCCCTGCCCTTACTTCTTAGGGCAATCCTTGCTGATGTGTCCAGTATCTCCACAATGAAAGCATTCACCCAACTTCCTCTTCTTTCTTCTACAGTCTTTAGCTAGATGTCCAGTAATACCACAGAAGTTGCACTTCCTTGTCTCACGTGATTTGTTGTTGCTCTTTTTATTCTTATTATTCTTGTTGTTCCCCTTCTTGAAGTCAGCCTTCTTATTCTGCGTCTCATTAGGATTAACCTCCTTCTTGCTATTCTTGTCTTCCTCATGGAGTAGAGCCATATCCACCAAGCTTTCAAAGGTTGCCCCCATGGGTATATGAGTTAGGGCCAAGCTGTGTAGTGGCTCGTTCAATCCTCGAGCAAAGCGTACAGCCTTTTTCTGGGCTGTGTTGACCAAATCCAAACCGAACCGAGCAAGCTGATTAAACTTATTCACGTACTCCCTCACAGACATATCCCCTTGCTTGAGTGCTAGGAACCTCTCCATCTGAAGGTTCTCCTCTGCCGACGATAGGAATTTGAGCCCAAACCTTTCTCTAAAGTCTGCCTAAGTCTCAACTGGCCTGGTAGCGTTGGTGACTTCCCACCAAAATGCAGCTTCCTCTTTCAACAACCATGCTGCCAACTGAACTTTCCTATGGTCCTCCATATCAAAGATAATGAACAAGTCTTCTGTTTCCTTTAGCCAGTTTCGTGCCTCAACGAAGGTTTCAGTTCCAACGAAGTTCTTGCCGCCCATCGCTTTAAAGTCTTTGCATATTTTGGCAAAGGCGGTACCTGGAGGAGGAGGAACCGCGGCCACTGGGGGCGGAGGAGGAGGGATGTCTGCCGTGCCCGCGTCGTTGGCCCTGGCTTCTAAGTACCTTCGGAACCATCCAGGCATGGGTATTCCCTCAGGAAGGTTAAGGTCGGCCATGCTGAAAAACGAAAAGAAAAGATTCAAACGAGGAAACAAAGGGAAGTGCTAATGGCTTCTTGGGGAATAACCTTTTTAAACATAAAACTTTTCTTGAAAAATGCTTCTTTATAAATAGTTTTGAAAACAGTTTCAGAAGGTTTTTAAAACTTTTGCCCAGTCTGGTAACCTTCTGCTCTGATACCAAATTGTAACACCTCACCTCCGCTAGGGTCACTCATAAAGGGAATGCACTAGTTTTGGTGGAGTATTATCTAGGTAAACATGCACAGAGATATCACAAGGCAGAACATAAATAAAGCAGCGGTAGAAATTAAAAACCAACTTTTTATTATTTCCAAGAAAAGAGTCAAAAGCTCATATATCCAAGATACAAATTATTCCATTACATCAAGTTCATAGTAAAAAGCATAAACTTTAAAACAAAAGTAAATTATTCCCCATAAATAGCAGAACCAGCCATAGCATAGCCCAAGACCAACTCGTACATGAGCTGTCAGAAAGCAAGTTGAATCCAAGCTAAGAGCTAGTGTTTCCTCCCTGGGAACCTAGGGGGGACGAAAGAAAAAGGGGCAAAAGAAAAAGGGTCAGTCATAAAGACTGGTAAGCCCTAGAGACTTTCAGTATGAAAACTAGTAAAGGTAACATGATATGTGAAAAATGGAATTAAACATAAGGATGATAACAAAACTAGTTGGATACTTAAGATAACAAGATAAGTCAAGTCTGGCATCGCATGTTCAAGGTTCGCTACACCAACTGTACTAGTATTCTAACCCATATCAAGTATTAACCATGAAATGATCCCTTAGCCCAATGTCATGAAGTGACCCATTACGGGGTCCTACGGTACGATCTACTAATCGATCGGCTCCCTACAAGTCCTAGCTCGTCATGTGTCTGTGTCATACGGCCCTATCCAGAAATGTAGTTACCTGTGCTAGGTCCACCATAGGGTGTATCAAGTCCTATGGTGCCAACCACCGACACAAATCAAGCACGCACAGTGTAAATCTACGGGTGCCCAATGCCTGCTTTTTCAACTCCGGACTACGTGCATGACCATAGCCCGCCTGAACCTACAATGGCGCACCTACTCAGCCATCGTTCTAGTCGCTTACAATCAGCCCAGTAATCGTGCCCCACCCTGCCTAGTCCCAGGGTATCGTGATACATCTAAGTGGGTTACTGCTGAAAAGGACCGCGTAACTAGGGTTTCTAATGGGTTAATTGTTGTCATTCAAATTCGTGACTTTACCCTATCGAGATCATGTATCAAGTTGGTTAAGTGTGTTCAAGCAGTTCATGACTTAACCCTATCAAGTCATCGTGTCAAGTTGGTTAAGTATATTCAAGTGGTTCATGACTTAACCCTATCATGTGGCATTAATTCATTAGTGCACGCCAACCTCTCACATTAGGCAAACTGTTATGGTTACTGGATTTGCCGCGCGGTTCCGGGCAGATTTACACCACAACATAGTCTAACCTCGGGTTTTTACGTGCGATATGACCAACTACCCACATTGGATCCTATTGTTTGCAGCCACTGGATTTGCCGGGCGGTTCCGGGCAGATTTACACTGCAAACTCAACCCAACCTCGAGTTGGCTATTTTCAAGTTTATCTAACTGTCATGCCCACGTTCAAGTTTTCATGTTTAGATTCATGTCGAGTATTCAAGTCATGTTTTATGTCAAATCATGTCAAGTTCATGTCCATATTCAGGTTCAAGTCATAATAATGTTCATGTTCAAGTTTAAAGCTAATTCATATTTTACCCAATCTACCCAAATCGTATTCCCATCGCACAAAGGTTCGAATCGATACAAACAAATCTAATTAGGGAGTGACATAAAAAGAAATGGGTATAAGGTGGCAAGAGTGATTACTAGCATAGCATGATATGACTTGAAATAAAACATTACTGGCGTATGAAATATTGGCCTCAAACATAAAGATTCCAAATCTAGCAAGATAAGGTACTAGTCAAAATAACAGTTGTCACAAGGTGATAGTATAGTCATGGTAACGACTGTCATAAGGTGATAGTAGAGTCATAGTAACGATTTTCATAAGAAGATAGTATAGTCACGGTACGACTGTCATAAGGTGATAATCATAAACATGTGGCTAATAACAGATTCAACATGATAATAAGTGGGGTTTCCCTTTTTGATTTACAACATGAATAGGCCCTAAATCGATGTCATAGTAATATTCAAGATTCAAGATCCAAAATGAACAAGAATGAATGTAAACAGTCATCATACATTGGTCCAATTTCAATTTTACATCATATTCATAATACATTTACAATTTAAATCTGAAAATAACTGGGGCTTACAGATCGTGGTTCGAGAATTAGAAAAAGAGAGTCGTTTGTTGCTTAGTCAAGTCCTAATAGAAGTCCCCTAATCAGCAATTCCTTTAACGCAGTCTCAACGTAGTAGAAGCAGTCCCTCTCTCAAAATTTTCAACCAGAATCAGAGCAGCATAAGGTCATAAAGAAATTTGGTGTAGAGAGACTGGTGTTAGGGGATGTATTTGTAGGGTCAGGTCAACGAATGTGGATAGAAATGAGGCCACATACATCAGAGTGAATCTAGCTTCAGAAATGGGCTCGGGCACCAGGTCGACCCCCACGTCGACACTATGGTCCACCTGGCCCTGGGTAGGTCGACTACAAAGTCGACCCCCAGGTCGACTTGGTCCTGGGCGGGATTTTTCCCGCCCAGTCCATTTGGTGGTTTGAAATTCGAATTTTGAATTTGAATTGAGTCTGTTTTGAATTTGAAAATTTCTGAAAACTTTGAATGGTCATAACTTGGTCATACGGACTCCGATTTTCGAAAACTCGGACTCGTTTCCAAGAAGAATTTCGAGACGAACGCAATGGTGTAACCGGTTTTCCTTATTCTTATTTTAAAAATTAATTCTGCCTTGATTTATGTTTATTACACGTTATAAAAACACGGGTTGTTACACTTAACATGTTTGACTAGAAAATCCTGGTAACGAGGGACCCGTTTCAGCAGTAACCCAGTATAGGTATCAACGGTACCCTAAAACTAGGCAGGGTCGGGCACGATTACTGGGCTGATTGTAAGCGGTCAAACGACGGCGGTGGGTGCACAGTGCATCTGACGACCGCCCATAACCCCCGCAATAAACAAGTGGAAAATGCGCTGAAAGGTGTGCCATGCTGCTATGGACGATCATCAGAGTAGGTAAACACATCGAAACCTGTCGTAGAGCTCACAGCGCAAGGATGAAATATAATAGAACATATACAACAGGTAATAGCAATGAGGTATCATATAACAAACTTTTGAAACTTTCTCAACATCCAGAAAGATTATCCAACTGATATCAAAGTTTGTACATAAGGCCTCACTATAACTCTCAAGCAACTCAAACAGCGGAAACAGAAATACTAGATAGTAATAAAACTGGTACGCCAGCCTCCTGCTCATCTTCGCTCAGCTTCCTCGTCTCACTAAGCTCCATTACCTGTAACCTGCTACTCAGTCTGCCCATTCACAACCGGATGAACAGCCCAAGGTAATAAGAGGAGACATAAAACCTTGAGTCAGACAATAGTCTTAGTGAGCGATAAAACAACTAACAAACTTCAACAAGAAAGTATATGAGAATGGGTAAATGAACAACTTATCTACCCACAACACCAGAGAAGAACTCAACCTTATCTTCCCCACATCAGACAGTGATAGCCTTTACACCAAGCATTTCAACCATTAATCCATAGAAACCAGAACAACCATTTGTTCATAGCAAACAGAAACAACCAACAATAGCAATCATGGCATCGAGATTATATATATCTCACGCAAATCATCCTAGTCGAGTTCAACATCCCTCGAATACAAGCCCCAAGGGCCGAAACCAATATCAGACAAGCACTTAAGGAACATCTACTTCGATGTTGGATAACCCACGTGAGATGGAGCAAGCAAAATATCCAGCATACATGACAGACTCTGGCTATCACCGCCAATCCTGCTTCGAAACCATCATTATCGTATGACGACCAACCTTGCCATATGTCAAGGGCTAATGGTAACCCCGGTTCTAGCATGAACTCCATATGTCCAACCTTGACAATGTCCAACCTTGACACTAGGCCTTTCCCCAAGACCCAGGGTACTCGACCAGCAACCTTCTGGTCTTTTGGGTGCCCCCATCGTACCCCTGCTTTGAGCCTGCTAGAACTTACGACAACGATGACCTCTCGTCCTTCGCACCTCTAGTCGTCCAACCTTGACGATGTTTCGTAGCTTAAGCAACCTTCTCGAGCAGCCATTATCCATCAACTCATGACCTTTGAGTTGTCACCTCATTCGTTGCTCCACCTTGATCAACAAACACATTCAACACTTCGAACCTTCCTACTTGAACCACTTCGAAGTTACAACATCACTAGAAGTTTCCGACCAGAAATTTCCATTAGAAATGCCGACCAGACCCATCTGGACCGACCAGACCCCTTCTGGTCCTTTGGGACCGACCAGACCCCTTCTGAACCAACCAGACCTCCCTCTGCTCCTTCTGGACCGACCAGAACCCTTCTGAACCGACCAGACTCCCTTCTCAACCTTATGGACTGATCAGACCGACCCGCTCCAAGACCGACCAGCCTTTCTCACCTGCGACCGACCACCTGCTCGACCAACCACCCAAGAGCGACCCGACCTGATCACCCCCTTCCTGGAACATGAACGACCCGCCTGCTCCAAATCAGAACTCCAGATTTGCTTGACCTGACCAGTATGGACCGACCGGCCACTTCCTTGCGACCGATCCGACCAGCCTTCTCCCTCTTAGCCGACCCAATCCCTGTCTTACTTCCCAAGCCACGATTTGACCGGCCAGTCTAGGACCGACCCCCGCAGACCGACCCGATTCCTGCACAGCTCCATTTCGACTTCGATTTCGACCAAAACTTCGCCAAACGACGAATCCGACGAAACCGGCTTATCCAATTCATCCAAACGCAACCACAAACATGTTATGCAACCAACAATATCATCAATCTAACAATTTCCATCAAAACACATAAATTTCCCAAAACATGATAAGTGAACATATGAATATAAAAACGGATCTAATTTGCATAAACTTGAGAGAAATCATGAAATTAACCATTTAAATTATCTGGATCAGATCCTAAGGTGATTCATATGTAAAATGGACTTAGCATGGTGTAGATCTAAAGAAAATAACATGGAAATGATGAAATTAACATCCTATAACTCTCACACTTTCATGAATCCGAATGAGAGATGCAAATCACTCACCGATTATACGAAACAAAGCAAAAGCGATGAAAAAGCAATCCAGACAGCGAACACTTCGAATCAAACCCTTCAATCCGATGAATTCGCCCTTGAAACGATGTTGATCTAGCCTTGAATGGTATAGATTTTCGATTTCCCTCCTTGGATTTGGAATTTTAATGGTGGAAAGGTGTTAGAGGAAGAAGGAGATCAAAGCCTCCCCATAAGAGAATGGAAAATCCAACCTTTCCCCATATCCCTTACCCTCTATTTATAGCCTCCACCAACCCCTTAATGGGCCTTCTCCAAATCAGCTCATTAGCCTTCCAAAACTTGAACAGCCAACAGAAAAACCTTAAAACAGCGATTTCTCCCAAACCGCTGAACCAAATCTTTCATGTAACCACTCTACGGAAAGAGAATCATAAATTCCTTTCCAATGGCACAGGTCTCACCCTCTGATCCGACCTGAGTCAAAAGTTATGCCCTGTACAAGACTGACAGGGGCAAAATGGTCACAAACAAAATCGGTAAAATTTATGGACATGTCTCACATACCCATAAGCAACATACCAAAAGATGAGAATGATCCAACCCTCAAGGAATAAAATAAAAATATTTTACGATCTTCCGATACGTAAAATGCGGGCTGTTACATTCTCCCCCCCTTAAGAATTTCGCCCCCGAAATTCCAAGCAATCACAAGCAACCACCACAATTCCGCATGCCTATCATCCATGAGAAGCCAATCCTATCATCCAAACTAGCAACCATCAAGCTATGCATCCATAGCCTTATCCTAGCACGCGGAATTCTATCAAACAACAACAAGATACAACGATATAATCCAAGGGTTCTACCGATGAAAAGTTCTGGATGAGTCGCCCTCATGCTCTCTTCCGTCTCCCATGTACAATCGTCGCCATCTTCACTCCATTGTACCTTGACTAGCTTAACCGTCTTCCTCCTAAGCTGTTTCGTGTCATTCCCCACAACACGAAGTGGCCTATGAGGTTTCGCAACTGCGGTCTCGACTTCTAAATCTTCATAATGTTCTGGAGATACCACCACATTCGAGTCGTGCACAAACTTCCATAGAAACGACACATGGAAAACATTATGCACTCTCGACATCTTCTCGGGTAACCCCAACCTATATGCGAGCTTTCCTATTCGCTCGACTATCGGAAACGGTCCAACAAACCTAGGAGCCAACTTCCCTTTACTTCCGAATCGAACCACATGCTTCAACGGTGAAATCTTCACGAAAACCATATCTCCTACGTCGAATTCCAAATCCTTACGACGCTTATCGGCGTAACTCTTCTGACGATCTTGGGCCGCCTTCATTCGTTGTCGAACAATCTTGATACAATCCGAGGTTTCTCTAATCATTTCAGGCCCAAGTACCAACTTATCTCCAGTTTCTAACCAACAAGTTGGAGAATTGCACAGCCTTCCATACAACGCCTCGTATGGTGCCATCCCAATACTCGACTGGTAGCTATTATTATATGTAAACTCAACTAGATGTAGATGGTCCTCCCATGATCCTCCGAAGTCTAACACACAAGCCCTCAGGAGATCTTCCAAAACTCGATTGACTCTCTCGGTCTGACCATCAGTTTGGGGATGATATGTCGTACTTAAACACAATTCGGTTCCCAAAGCTTCTTGCAAACTTTTCCAAAATCCACTCGTGAACAATGGATCCCGGTCACTTACTATACTCTTTGGAACACCATGGAATCGAACTATCCATCTCACATAAAGCTCAGCCAATTTTGATGCTGTCCTAGTCGTCTTGATAGGAATGAACCTTGCACTTTTGGTCAAACGATCCACAATGACCCAAATCCCTTCATTCCCTGTCCTAGTTCTAGGTAGTCCATCGATAAAATCCATCGATATATGCTCCCACTTCCATGTAGGAACCTCTAATGGCTGAAGTAAACCACTCGGCTTCTTCTGTTTAGTTTTCACCAACTGACAGTTCATACACTTGGAAATGAATTTTCCAATATCTCTTTTCATCCCTTCCCAGTTGTAGGCTCGCTTCATGTCCTGATACATTTTATTACCACCGGGATGAATCGTTAGCTTCGAGTGATGACATTCTCTCAGAACCTCATCCCTTAATCCGTCGATGTCAGGAACAACTAATCGTCCTTGTTTTCGAAGCCAACCTTCTCGGTCGACCTCGAACTCTTTATCCTCTAGTTTCAGTTTCTGAATAAACTCGACAAGCTTCGTATCTTTCTTTTGGCCCTTGCCAATCCTTTCGATAAGAGTAGGCCTTATCGACAAGCTTGCCAATATTTCAGGTTCCAACTCACACCTTAGCCTGAAATTGAACCTTGCCAAGTACTCGAGGCCCTTCCATTCCGAAAACATCGCTCCCAAACTTGCGTGTCTTCGACTCATTGCATTTGCAACTGCATTGCCTTTGCCAGGAGTATAGGCTATCCCAAAATCATACGATGCCAGAAACTCTAACCATCGTTGCTGCCGAAGATTCAAATCCTTTTGGGAGAAAAGATACTTCAACGACTTGTGATCCGTAAACAACTCGAATCGTACTCCCAACAGGTAATGTCTCCACATCTTCAGAGCAAACACAATCGCTGCCAACTCCAAATCATGAGTTGGATATTTTCTCTCATGTGGCTTTAGCTGTCGACTTGCGTAAGCCACTACTTTATCCTTCTGCATTAGCACTGCTCCAAGTCCAGTACCACATGCATCAGTATACACCACCATCTCTTCATTCCCACTTGGAATGGTCAACACAGGTGCACTCGTCAATCTCTATTTCAAAATTCCGAACGCTTGTTCACACTTCGCATCCCATGCGAATACTTGATTTTTCTTCGTCAATCCTGTTAATGGTGCAGCTATCTTGGAGAAATCCTTGATAAACCTTCGGTAATAACCAGCCAACCCAAGGAAACTCCGAACATCCATCGCATTCTTAGGTCTATCCCAATCCTGGATTGCTGCAACTTTAGCGGGGTCAACCGTTATACCTTTTCCAGAAACAACATGACCTAAGAACCTCACTTCATCCTTCCAGAAGTGACACTTTGAGAACTTGGCCTTAAGCTGATGCTTTCGCAAGATCTCTAACACAACTCTCAAGTGCGTCTTATGCTCTTCCATATTTCTGGAGTAAACCAGTATATCATCCACGAATACCAGCACGAACTTACTCAACTGATCTCTGAACACTCTATTCATAAGATCCACAAAATACGCTGGCGCGTTAGTCAACCCGAATGGCATCACCAACCACTCGAAAAACCCGGACGGTGTCCTAAAAACAGTCTTTGGCGCACTATCCTTAGCCACTTTCAACTGGTGAAATCCCGTTGCCAAATCCTTCTGAGAAAACACTTTGGCTTCGTGAAGCTGATCGAACAAGTCATCAATCCTTGGCAACGGATACTTGTTCTTCTTAGTCACCTTGTTCAGCTCACGATAGTCCACACACAATCTTAACGAGCCATCTTCCTTAGATGCAAACACAACTGGTGCACCCCACTCGGAAACACTCCTCCGAATGAATCCTTTTCCCAAAAGGTCACGAACTTGCACCTCTAACTCTCGCTGTTCCCTAGGCGCCATCTACCTAAGGGGCATAACAATTGGTCTAGCACCTTCGACCAAATCGATCCTAAACTCGATCTCACGATGCGGAGGCAACCCTTTGACCTCGTCAAAGACATCTACATACTCATTAGCGATCAGCACTGATGGTAGGTCTTCCTGTGGAATCCCAAGCGAATATAGATAACTCACGAAGACCCCGTCTTCGCGCTTACATCTAATCAACACCTTCCGCCCTTCCACATCCCCGACCCTCACCTCTATCTTTTCGCAATTCACCCTTGCCGCATATCTCTTGAGCCAATCCATGCCCAAGATGATCCCATACCCAGCGAAGTTAAGAACAAAGCAATCACACATAAAAGAGCAACCATGACTCGATAACACTAGACCACGACAAATCATGCACAAACTGGACGAACCCCCAACTGGATTAGTCACGATCAAAGGTCTATCACAAATCTCGGGTTCCAAACCCAAGCGACATACAAGCTCATTGCAGATGAATGAATGTGATGCTCCAGTATCAAACAAAACTCGAACTGAAACACCGTTAACAGAAAAAGTACCTTGCACCACGACACCCTTTCCCTTCTCCTCTGCAGTAGGAGCTTTTGAAGAAGATGGCACAGCTTCCAAAGCATATGCCTTCACAATCTGTTTGCCCTTAGCTGATTCTGGACAATCTTTCTTCTCATGCCCAGGCTTTCCACACTTGAAGCACTTCTTCTCAGCTTTGGGATTCTTGCACTCATTTGAATAATGACCCTTCTGTTGGCAGTTAAAGCAAACTACCTCACTCTTGGGTTTCTTTTGGCCATCCTTTCCTTTCTGTTGTTGCTGCTTCCTCTTTTTATTACCACCCTGCTGTGGTTTCTGAGCTTTCTTGGTTGCAGCGACAACATTTGCTTCCTTGGGAAACAAGCTCTCATGGCGAATAGCTTTTTCCACAATTTTCTCAAATGAATCATCAAGATGTTCCACAAGCGGTTTTCCAATATGAGCATCCAAACCCAAGACAAACTTCTCGTTCTTCTGATAGGGTGTATCAATGTATGAACGAGCATATCTAGACAAAGCCTCAAAATCAGAAATGTAGTCAAGAACTGATCTGCCATTCTGCTTCAACTCTACGAACTTCTTGAAGAGAACAGACTTCTGAGCAGTGGAGATAAACTTTTCTTCAAACTTAGCTTGGAATTGCTCCCATGAAATCTCCTCTTCCGGAGTCTCGAGTATGAAAGAATTCCACCATTCCATAGCCCTGCTCTGCAGCTGCCTTGATGCAAGCTTTCTCTTCATTGCATCCTCAATACCCAAGTCTCCAAAGATTCGAACACATGAATCCATCCACCTTTGAACCTCTTCAGCTGGTTCAGTTCCCTTGAACGGTTTCCCTCCTAGAGATATAAAGTCCTTGCACATCTTTGCAAAATCTACTCTAGGAACTCGCACACCTACATCTACCGTAGCCGCCACTGGAGCAGGTACCCTTCGCATAATTGCTTCTGCCATGGCTTCAAACATGGCCGGGTAATCTGGTTCATCACCATTTCCCCCTCCAGTATTAGCTCTCCTAGCAGCGTGTCTTGATGGTCGTCTACTCATTCTAAATCTGCAATCTAGAATAATTAGCCACTTCCAAGAAAAACTGCTAAAGAGATACAACCGCTACTACTATATATGTTAATATATATATAGTAAACATCCAACTGAAATCTACAAATACGTCCCTCATACGTAATTACGTCTTTTGAACTTTGGCCAAAATCATTGACCAGAGCTCTGATACCAAATGTGACGACCGCCCATAACCCCGACACTAAACAAGTGGAAAATGCGCTGAAAGGTGTGCCAGGCTGCCATGGACGATCATCAGAGTAGGTAAACACATCGAAACCTGTCGTAGAGCTCACAGCGCAAGGATGAAATATAATAGAACATATACAACAGGTAATAGCAATGAGGTATCATATAACAAACTTTTGAAACTTTCTCAACATCCAGAAAGATTATCCAACTGATATCAAAGTTTGTACATAAGGCCTCACTATAACTCTCAAGCAACTCAAACAGCGGAAACAGAAATACTAGATAGTAATAAAACTAGTACGCCAGCCTCCTGCTCGTCTTCGCTCAGCTTCCTCGTCTCACTAAGCTCCATTACCTATAACCTGCTACTCAGTCTACCCATCCACAACCGGATGAACAGCCCAAGGTAATAAGAGGAGACATAAAACCTTGAGCCAGACAATAGTCTTAGTGAGCGATAAAACAGCTAACAAACTTCAACAAGAAAGTATATGAGAATGGGTAAATGAACAACTTATCTACCCACAACACCAGAGAAGAACTCAACCTTATCTTCCCCACATCAGACAGTGATAGCCTTTACACCAAGCATTTCAACAATTAATCCATAGAAACCAGAACAACCATTTGTTCATAGCAAACAGAAACAACCAACAATAGCAATCATGGCATCGAGATTATATATATCTCATGCAAATCATCCTAGTCGAGTTCAACATCCCTCGAATACAAGCCCCAAGGGCCGAAACCAATATCAGACAAGCGCTCAAGGAACATCTACTTCGATGTTGGATAACCCACGTGAGATGGCACAAGCAAAACATCCAGCATACATGATAGACTCTGGCTATCACCGCCAATCCTGCTTCGAAACCATCATTATCGTATGACGGCCAACCTTGCCATATGTCAAGGGCTAATGGTAACCCCAGTTCTAGCATGAACTCCATATGTCCAACCTTGACAATGTCCAACCTTGGCACTAGGCCTTTCCCCAAGACCCAGGGTACTCGACCAGCAACCTTCTGGTCTTTTGGGTGCCCCCATCGTACCCCTACTTTGAGCCTGCTAGAACTTACGACAACGATGACCTCTAGGCCTTTGCACCTCTAGTCGTCCAACCTTGACGATGTTTCATAGCTCAAGCAACCTTCTCGAGCAGCCATTATCCATCAACTCACGACCTTTGAGTTGTCACCTCATTCGTTGTTCCACCTTGATCAACGAACACATTCAACACTTCGAACCTTCCTACTTGAACCACTTCGAAGTTACAACATCACTAGAAGTTTCCGACGAGAAATTTCCATTAGAAATGCCGACCAGACCCATCTGGACCGACCAGACCCCTTCTGGTCCTTCGGGACCGACCAGCCCCCTTCTGAACCGACCAGACCTCCCTCTGCTCCTTCTGGACCGACCAGAACCCTTCTGAACCGACCAGACTCCCTTCTCAACCTTATGGACCGATCAGATCGACCAGCTCCAAGACCGACCAGCCTTTCTCACCTGCGACCGACCACCTGCTCGACCAACCACCCAAGAGCGACCCGACCTGATCACCCCCTTCCTGGAACATGACCGACCCGCCTGCTCCAAATCAGAACTCCAGATTTGCTCGACCTGACCAGTATGGACCGACCGACCACTTCCTTGTGACCGATCCGACCAGCCTTCTCCCTCTTAGCCGACCTAATCCCTGTCTTGCTTCCCAAGCCACGATTTGACCGACCAGTCTAGGACCGACCACCCCCCAAACCGAACCGATTCTTGCACAGCTCCATTTCGACTTCGATTTCGACCAAAACTTCACCAAACGACGAATCCGACGAAACCGGCTTATCCAATTCATCCAAACGCAACCACAAACATGTTATGCAACCAACAATATCATCAATCTAACAATTTCCATCAAAACACATAAATTTCCCAAAACATGATAAGTGAACATATGAATATAAAAAAGGATCTAATTTGCATAAACTTGAGAGAAATCATGAAATTAACAATTTAAATTATCTAGATCAGATCCTAAGTGATTCATATGTAAAATGGACTTAGCATGGTGTAGATCTAAAGAAAATAACATGGAAATGATGAAATTAACATCCTATAACTCTCACACTTTCATGAATCCGAATGAGAGATGCAAATCACTCACCGATTAAACATAACAAAGCAAAAGCGATGAAAAAGCAATCCGGACAGCGAACACTTCGAATCAAACCCTTCAATCCGATGAATTCGCCCTTGAAACGATGTTGATCTAGCCTTGAATGGTATAGATTTTCGATTTCCCTCCTTGGATTTGGAATTTTAATGGTGGAAAGGTGTTAGAGGAAGAAGGAGATCAAAGCCTCCCGATAAGAGAATGGAAAATCCAACCTTTCCCCATATCCCTTACCCTCTATTTATAGCCTCCACCAACCCCTTAATGGACCTTCTCGAAATCAGCCGATTAGCCTTCCAAAACCTGAACAGCCAACTGAAAAACCTTAAAACAACGATTTCTCCCAAACCGCTGAACCAAATCTTTCATGTAACCATTCTACGGAAAGAGAATCATAAATTCCTTTCCAATGGCACAGGTCTCTCCCTTTGATCCGACCTGAGTCAAAAGTTATGCCCTGTACAAGACTGACAGGGGCAAAATTGTCATAAACAAAATCGGTAAAATTTATGGACATGTCTCACATCCCCATAAGCAACATACCAAAAGATGAGAATGATCCAACCCTCAGGGAATAAAATAAAAATATTTTACGATCTTCCGATACGTAAAATGCGGGCTGTTACAGTGCAGGTCTAACGGGGTGTGGGCGTGCACACACTTAGGAGCAGACAACCAGGGCACTGGGGACACCAGTAGTATAACCTATGCCTTCTAGAATTTGTGTCGAGGCCGCCACCATGGGTCTTGATACACCCCATGGTGGGACCAGCATCGGTATCTACAATTCTTGGGGGCCGTATGACACATGTTAACGCGAGTAGGAGCCGATCTTTAAATAAAGTTGGCGATCACTTTACCCTCACCATAGGGAGCCAGTTAGAGTAAACTCAAGTAGATGCAGAGATATAGTATGGGTGCGATAGTACATTCGACACCCCCTTAGCTTGTGTCACTATCCTATTTTCAGAATATATCTATCATGCCCTTTTCTTATTCACATACTGAAGAGTTACTAGATTTACTCAGGCTTTATGTCTGACCCTATTTTCATTTCGTCTTCTTTCTTTCGCCCCCCCCCCCCCAGATCCACAAGGAGGAAACAACTCAGCTCAGTCAGGCTCTGCTCAAGCTCCAAGAACGTAGATGTATGATTTGGGTCTCTTTTGCTCAGACTATGGCTTTGGATATCACTATGGGGATTTTTGTCACTTTATTTATGTTTTATGCTTCTTTAATAATCAAGACAATTATGATGTTGTAATGATGGAAGTATTTTGAGACAATTATGGAATGTTTTGTTTTGGAACACGTATTGATGAATAAAAGTTTGTTGGTTTCCACTGTTTAAAACATGTGTATTTATATCTGTCTTGAGTTTATCTGTGGCTTTTACTTATAAACCTCCACCAAAATTAAGACATTCCCTTTGTGAGTGACCTTAACGGAGGTGGGGTGTTTCACCAAATATCATATTTTTAGATAATAGAAACACCGAGACTCATGCTCGGGTAAATTGGAAGCCATATATTAGGAGTATTATCACCTGATCTAGAGAAGATTCGTTTTCTTCTTATTCTATGGTTGTTGTATGCTTTCGGATTATGGTTGCTGATCATAACCGTGGGTGATTATATACCCGGTACACTCAAGTTGAATGAGTGGTCGATCATGTGTGGCCGGTTTGCAAGATGTTATTATTAAACCACAATGTATCCTCTCTAGAGTACACTAATCGAAAGGTGGTCCTATACCTTATCATATTGGAAATCCAATCTCCAATAAACACCATGTGGTTTTTGATTATATACTAAGTAAGTGGAGCATGAGATGTAAGTGTTCTGCTAAATGATTATTTATTTGTGGTTTGATAGACACTATTATAACATCATCGGATTTTGATATAAAAAATGTTTTGCATTATCTTAAGGTTAAAACCATTTGTGTTTATGTGTGAACTGGTCTTGCGATTATCCTTTTCTTTCAAAGGATTTTCTAAAGTTAAGAAAGTTGTTTGTTATGTGAATTTATCACTGAAAGAATTCCTGACTGATCCGAGTGAATTTTTCTTTTGCTTCAAATGTTCTCAGGTCAAACCGAGTATATTTTTAGATTAGGTTTTGCTTGGAGCTCAAAAGAGGAGCTGGAGTAGAGAAGTATTCTCGTATATTCTAGTATTAGTTTAATTCTGCCGTGCATTGTATTTGTGTACTCTGATGATATGTAATCATATATATATATATATATATGTGTGTGTGTGTATGTGTGTATATATATATATATACACACAGATTCTCTTGTGTAAAGAGTTTTGATATATTATATTTTATTTGTTCCACTGTGAGATTCTGGTGTTCTTATTCTTCTATTCTAACATTTCTTTGTTTATTCTTCTCACTCTCTAATTTCTTTCTATTAACAATGTGGTTTTCTTTGCGTTTGAGTTGGACATGAGTAGTTAAATGTCATCTTAAACGGTACAGAAAAATTGGATCATTACACTTATTCACTACGCCAGCAGACAACATTACTCAGTAACACTCTTTGTTAGTGTGGATCTCTGTGTGGAACATCACTTAACCTGGAATTCATTAGCAGAAGTGACTGATAATCTAGTGTGACAGTTTGAGCACAGTCACCCTCTTTGCTAACCCTATACTTCGATTACGAACAAAGCATATTAAGACTGACTTGTACTTTGTTCTTGAGAGAGTAATTAAAGGAAAATTGGATGCGAATCATGTTCCCGCAACAACACATCAGAAAGTTGATGTATTGATGAAATCATTATCAAAGAAGATTTTATCACTATAGTCGGATTTTCAAAGTTGAAGACGTGGGCGGAAGCCACGGAAAAGAGAATGCAAAACTAAACTCAAATCGAAGAGGTAATAAAAATGAAAAAATTGAAGGGACAATGAAAAAATGAAATATAGTTTTTTTTTGAAACAGAAGGGTACTTAATTCCAAAAAAAACACAATACAAAGATAGGAAAGAGTTGGTTACAATAACAACCTTATACAAAATGAATACTAGACAGAAAACAAACCAGCTCTTAACCATAGACACTAAAAAAACAAAAAAAAACTTACAAAAGAACAACCCAACAAGCTTACACAGACAAAACACTACACACCAAAAAAACCTGGCTTCATATGAACACATCAAGAGCACACTTGCTAATCCTTCAATACATCAACTTTATCAGACCAGAAGAAAATCCAACTCTTGCAAACTCAAAGTACTACCACCAGCACTTACAACAAATGTCATTGGAACCAGAAACCACACTAAGCATAAGCAAACACAAGGCAGAAAGAAGAAATCCAAAATTCAATCTCTTCTTAGATACACCACCATTAGTGACTCCCCATGTTTTTCCGCCACCTCCTTTTGCTTTTCTTGTTTTGGATTGAATATAGAATTGTTGCATAAGTTTATGCCACTCCGGGTTTTCCTCTACCAAGGGTTCATCAGCTATAATCTTATTACCGTTATTGTATATATTGGATATTAACTTTGTTCTCCTCTTTTTGAGTCTATTTGTAGAACTAAAAGAGTAAATGAACTGTCAGACTCATACATAAAAGAATCTTTACCTACGACATTCTCAACATTTTGAAACTCGTTGCAATCCCCAAAGATATCCATACTAACAGCTTTGCCATTCTCCTCATTAGTAACCAAATTTTTTTCTATCTTACACCTTTTAACATCTAAATTCTCTGTGGATCGGTTGAATGAAACTCCTTTATCTTTTCACTATTACTATCAATACACATTTCTATGGAAATGGAATAGACCTTATTCTGAGTTTTGCTGTGTAACACTGAACCACAATCACCCTTATCTTCAACTCCACCTTCCTGATTCAAAGATACAGCCCCAATATTATCATTCACTTGTTTATCTTGAATGTCCAAATTTCCATCAATTTCCATCTTACTCTCTGTGTTATCCCTTTTTTCAACCCGAACTCCAAATGATTTACACACATTTGAATTATGCCCAAAAACTTTACATATCGAACATGCATGGGGAACCCATTCGTTATAACCTTTTGCCATGTTGAGATCCCATTTTCATATTGAATTGGAATAGACCCAAGGAATGTAAAATCAATATTAATCTCGACTAAAATTCTAGCAAAATACGACATGCATCCTCAGTAACACTACGAATAGGCATACCCAATATAGAAGCTATTCTACTAATAGCTTTAACTGACCAAAAATCAAGACTTAAGCTAGGTAATTTGATCCAAATCGGAAATGAATTAAGAACTTCTTTTGTTAATTTCATACCAGGAAACCATCTTTTCATAAAGATTAACCTTTTATTGTTGAAGTGTGGACCTAAAGCTAGAGTTCTTTCACTATCCTCTTCTAACTCACATTTAATAATGAAAATTCCATTTTCCCTCGAGTACAGTTGATAACCACCTTTCAATTGCCAAGTCCTATCTATATAATTTTTCAGGAAGTTATAATAGGGTTTGTTTCCGTACACATAAAATACAATCGAATTATTCCGTTTTTCCCTGGCCTTATTCGCTAGATTATCACTGATTATTGCTATTCTAAGATTTTCCCAAATACAAGGTTCAAAATAATCCAGTTTTAATACATTATATTGCATATTGTTCTCTGAGATAACATCGTTCCACCTTTTAGCTTGAAAAGTATTATTTAGAATGGGATTTACCAGGGAATTTGGAACAAAATTTGAAAAATCGACTCTTGATCCTAGATTTGGACTTCAAAAATTGCATTGAAATGAAGGCCGAGAACCACTTGCATGTTGTTGAGATGAAGAGAAATCAGGAGGTTTGACAGATCTTTAACACAACTAGAAAGGCTTCATTTTGTGACAGCACTGGGCGATGACTAAAAAAGCGGCCGTCACTAGCCGTTGCTCGACCTGAACATATCAACACCCGTGGCTTTCTTTCCCAATTCATTTCAACGATACAAAAAAAGGTTAAACCCATGTTGCCACCGCCCCCCCTTCAAGCTCCGATTTCTTTATCTAAACTCCATTCTCATCTTCTCAAATTGTTCTGGTATGTCTTCTAATCCCTATTATGTGTTTAATTAGGGTTAATTTGCATGTTTATAAGGGTTTGTTAATTGAGTGTTTATAAATATGAAATTGGTTGTCTTGTGAGATGCATACGATATTGATTATGTTATAGATTGACTTGGGAATTAGTGTAATTGATTAGGAGGTTGAAAACGTTAATTACCACATATGTACTTGATTTAGGAGCATGAAAACGACGATTATCATGTATGTAATAGGGCTTACGTTGACTGTGTTGTAGGATCATTTAGAAAAAACGAAGTAAATGTGATTGTTTAGCGGTAGTAACTTGATTATGACTATTGAAATGGTGTAATGATGTCCTTTTATGCATGCACTATTAATTATGTCACCATCGAATGCAAGAATAGTCGGTCCAAACAAATTTGAAGAATGGATTTGCAATATTCCAAAAAAAATTGTTGCTATAATATTAACTAAAATTGACAAACTTGAAAGCTTAGTTTGTTGCTATAATATTAACAAACAAAAATTTACAAATTTGTTGCTATAATACTGACAAACTTGAAAGCTTAGTTTATCTTTACAAAATTGGAACTAATTAACTAAATTTAACTTAACAATTTATACTTTAAACTAAAATTAACTAAAAATAACTAAAACTAATTTATACTTCATAATTTTCATTGTCATATTATTTTACAAATTGAAAGTACTGAAAAATATTATATAGTCGTTATGTAGTTAACGCGCAAGCGTATACGGCACAAGGCGCAACTAAGGAGCTTTTTTGAAGTTTAAGGCGCACTATTAGTGAAGCGCAAAGAAGCCCAAAGCGCAAAAGGCGCGCTTTTTTCATTTCAATTGTTTTTTTGGGTTTAAACTTAGGTTGAATATTGTTTTGACTACTTATGTGAACCTATAACAACCCATATTTTTCGTATATTTAAAAAACAGAACTTAATCAAATAAATTGAATAATATTGGTTAAAAATAAATTTTGGTTGATTTTTAATGATGATGATTGTTGAAGTTTGTTTAAATAGATTATAAATTGAGTTTATAATTAGAAATTCATAGTTTGGAATTCAATATTTAAAATGACCAAGTGAATTTGGGTGTTTAATTTATAATTGGAATTCAAATTTAATTGGTAAAACAGTGAAATTCTAAGTAGTTTAAATAATAATTGAAACTCAATTTTTATTTGTAAATTAATGAATTTGGAATCTTAAATGTGTGAAATCAATTTATAAATTTTAGTTAAGTCTTAATTGGGTTTAAATGGAATTTTTAATCAATATTTAAATTGAATTAAAACAGTTAAATGAATAATTGAATATTTTGTTAATTAATTTAACTGTGAAATTTATCTGTTTTGGCGACTGTCTTGGAATTCGATGAAAATTAGTAACATCGGATCCAGAACGGTGAACTATTATAGAGTTTCAATTTTTGTTACAATCGGACATGTCAGTTGATCGTACAGGATAAAACGTGAACTGAATCAATGTAATGTGATAATTGTTTATTTCACATATTGGACATTCTATGTTTATATAAATAAAATTCCATATCCACCTCATCTGTCCATTTCACTACGTATAATTTTCCTTCGTCAAATTTTTCTCTCTAATGGCTGATAACAAATCCCAAACCCTGCTGAAATAAAATTTCAAACTTTAAATTCAAATTTCCTCAAACTATATCAAATTATATATCAAAACGAAGCTCTCGACGATACGAAGCTATTGGTATGGTTTATTTCAACAAGCAGTGAACAGATTTGCTGGTAATCGCGGTCAAATGTTGCTGGAAATGGAACCCTAAGCTACAAATTAGGGCTTTTTGATTCGCAAGTTAATCGAAGAACCGATGATCTGGGTATTGTAGCTATCGTCCGTACGAGTTGATTGATGATAGTCGGAGGGTCTATCGTGGAGTATGTCATCGAAATTTTGGGCTGGAAAGTCAGCAAACGCAGTGGAAAGTGGTTCGGTGCGACGCGATGGGGTCCACCAGAGTTCATCAATTTGAGGGGAGGAGGTGCGCCTACGTCATGAGAGGAGAACGGTGGATGTTTTAGATCGAACGCTGGCCGGGGTTGATGGAAATGGGTGGTCAAAGTAGCGGTTTTGGATGGGTTTGCTCGTGCACTGTTCATCTGCGTGAAGAACAGAGTGGGAAGGAGAAATCCAAGTGCTGAGGTGGCATTTTGTGAGTGGGTGAGGTTATTATTTTATAATTATGTATATATTTTAAATTCAAATCGTAAAATTCTCATAACTTCTTCATATGAACTCAGATTTGGACGCGTTTGGGTGTGTTGGGATCGTGGCAGAATTGCGGACGATTTGAGACTGGTTTGGCTGCATTTGGAGACTGTGAAATTTTGGACTTTGGTTGGACGTCCGATCCACTTAGGACCCAAAGGTGAGTGATTTTCTCACTCACGACTAACTAAATTTTTTCTATATTTATTAAATTAAATTATGAAATAAGTTTGGTTGCATGGTTGTGGTTGATTGTGAATGGTTGCATAAATTTGACATGCAAGTGTGTCAATATGCAAATGAAATTGATAATTAGTTATTTAAATTTAATTAAATTTCTAGTTGGAATCCCGACCCTTTTTAACCAGTGAAATGATTAAATGGTTACCATTTGAATAAAATGGTTGTGATGGATGCCTTGGTTGATTTGATTTCTGAATTGATATTGCCTGAAATGTCCCTTTTCCAGTGTATGGATGTTGTTTGTTCATTTTGACGACGAATCCCATTTTCACCCTTGATGTAACGGGCATCTAATAAATCTGGGATTTATCAATTTAAAATAAATTAAGAATACAGATTAAAATGATAAATATCTTGTTGGATCTAGATTAACCCTAGAGGGGGGTGAATAGGGTTTATCACAAATTATCGCAGAGTTTAATAATTACAGGATATTAAATAATAATCAAATCACAGAACGTAGCAGAAATAAAAGTGCAGAAAGGAAATAACACACAGAGATACCCAGCTTCGGCAAAACCCTGCCTACTGCTGCATTCCTAAGGTTTCTACTAGGTGATAGAACAGATCCCGCATACAAGACCATGTACACTCGCGACTCTCACTCCTATCCTAACCCTACGCTCAAAACCGTAGACTGACCGATATTCCCTCGATCAGATTTCCCCTGATTACAACCACGTAACCAGTAACCCAGATTTTACAGACTCTGTCAACTGTCAGTCAACACCCTGACTGAATCCCCTAGAAATTTTACAGACCTCTAGAAAAACTGTTCGTTTGTTTTTACAAAAGAAATTAAACAAAAACAATAAAATAAAAAACAAAGAATTAGAAACCCAAATTCTAGCCCAAAATAAAAACAGTTAAAAATAGAGGCTAGGTCCAAAAGGAAGTGCGCCGGCCCATTTGTTTGCGTCCATTCTCATTTGCTTTGCCCCGATGTTGTTTCTCTGGAGAAAATTAATGGCGGCTAGGGTTTCTCCTTTTGTCCCCAAATCGAATTGATGCGTGATGAATTTGATAATCTCTGAAGCTTGAAAACTTTGCAGCTTGCTGGTTCTTCGATTTGAGATGTTGCTTGATCGAAAACAATGGAAAAATTGTGAGTGTTTTCTGAGTTTTTCTTTTTGATTTATGCTCTGAATTTTTTTGATGCTTGGGTTTTCGATTTTCTCCTTTTTTTTTTGCCTATGATGATACGTGTTAAAATAGGATTCAAAATCCTTTAATTGAGCTCTGATTTCACTGAATGGCTCGTCTGATTTGCGGTTTTCTTTTGCGTGATTTTGGGCTTTGAATCCAGACGTGTTATTGCCCTTTTGAAAGAATCCATGCTTGATTTATTTGCGTGATTCTTGCCATGTATATTGTTTGTGTATATTTGGAAAATAACACCATGTCCAAAACATTGCTGTGCTCGTTTAAAAACAGGTTCTAAGAAAACAAACCTTTCCCAAGATTTCTGTATTGATCCATACACTGATTTGTATAAATCTTGAAATAATTAAAACTTTCCAAAACAGAACTTATCTCTTCTTCTTTCTGGTTTTGCGCATTTCTGGAAACCAATTTAAATCCCTTACATGAATACATGAACCGATTCCTTCTTGTAAAATTTACTCCACTGATTCCTTCTTGCCAAAATGAGTGTATCCATAAGTAGATGCCTTGAATATAAGCTCTGTCTATTTCCTGAAACTCGAAATAATTTGAGCATTCCTGGAAACATTAATATAATTTTCTGGTCACATTGAAAACACTTGCCAAAGATGTATGACTGACTTTTCTGCATCCTAGATTGAAATTTCATTTGCTTAACTGATTGGTGATATATGCATGATTCATTGCCCAGTATGAATAATGTCGAGATAAAATCTTCCTGTTTTATCTTTGCCAAAAACACACATTTTTTTTATTTCTTTCCATAAAACTGTTTTAGAATCTTTCCAATTTCTTGTTGCTGAGATTGATTTATGCTCAATCTGCATTCCATATATGAACATACACCAATGCTCATTCACACCTGTGTTGATCCATGCTGTTTACATGCACCTGACCAATAAATGTGCACATGTATATCCTTCCTTGCTGGCTTGACTTTGACTTGACAAAATGAAGTTGGCAAGTCACTTTGCATGTTTTAATCATTGCTGTTTTGATGTTGCTGCCATATTAATATGAGCTTGACCATGATTCACCTTGTATACTTGCATGCTCAAGTTTGTACTGTTGTTTTGTTGCTGTCCACTTGTACACTTGCTTCATACTGCTATATGCATTATCACACTGCTTGCTTGTTACCACTGTGCTCGACCATGAGCTGACATCATTATGCTATTATACATGTTGAGCTGAGTTTATCACTTTGGCATTCTTCACTATGTTGACTTGATGATGCCCAGTTTTGCACCATGTACTCCTACACTTGCATTATCACCACTGCTATGTATTTGTGACCTCGCCGAGCTGATTTGCATGTGACATGAAAAATAAACTGTCTCGACCATTTGTTTCACCACTTTGCTGAGCAGCTTGTTATGTAATTGTCCCTCTACACATACTGTTCTTGCTTGTGCCACTTGTGTATGTCCATTGTTGTGAACCATTGCTGTGTGATTTATTTGAAACTGAGTCATGCTAAATCACTTGATTTTGTAATTTGCTGAAACACTTGAAACTGTTTTTGTGCTCATATTTATTGCTTGCTATGCCTTGCACCATGCATAGAATTATTTGCTGTTTGGACTGAAAATTATTTGCTCGACCATTTTTAGTTCATTTGCTTTACTTGTGCCACTGTGTTATTTGATTTGAATTTCTGTGTTGATTGTGCACTGAGTCGAGATGGTCCACGTGGCTACTCCTCAGTTGCACACAGGATTGGCGAGGCAGTGCACACGTGTATATCATACATGTGTGTATTTGCAGTCGATCAGAAAATTTTTTGTCCCTGTATATATACAAACTGTCTGTCTAGACACAGATCAATCAACAAATCAGATCAAGTCAGAAAAATGATGAGAAACACACCAGAAATCTGAGGCAAATAAAATTTTTAAAATAAAATTTATATTCACATGTATTCTGTTTTATTCCTATTGCAGTGTACTGTGTGTGTTTCTGTTTTATTTGACAGGTAAGCAGAAGACGACTGGACTGACAGTGAAGTGCTGTGAAGACTGAAGATAGAAGACTGAAGACAGAAGACTAAGAGACAGTGTCTGTGAATGTAAATGTATCAGTGACTGTATATGGATATGAAAATGTAAAAACAGTGATTGCATATAAATATGAGATGTATAGACAGTGTTATATTGAGGAGCTGTTTACCAACAGAATTGTACTTATGTTTATAAACAAGTTTGTTTGAAATAAAATATTATTTTACTGTTGTCAGACAACCTTGTCTATCATATTCAGTTTATTTACAAGTACAGTATCATGTGTAATATCTGTGAGTGTGTACAAATAGTGAAGTCATATAGTTTGTACTGTTTGAATGTTGAAATATAATCTTATATTTAAATACAATACAGTATGAATATATGAATGTTTGTACAGTCGTATTCTATTTAAATATAAATATTATATTCATGTATGTGATGTATATATGAAACAGTACAATTACAAACACATATCTGATAATATATATTTGTTTGTTATCATCAAACAAAAATCATATGATTGTGTATACAACACTGTTATATACAACAATCTCCCCCTTTTGATGATGACAAACAAATATAAGATTTTGAGCATAAATGTGTTTGAAAAAAAATGTAATATATATTACTCCCCCTATTTGAATGCCCCCCTTCGACAGAAACTCCCCCTATAACTATGCATGAGTGAAATGTATGAATAATAATAAATTTTCAAAATTGAAAATATTTATAAATATTCACTCATAAATCAAAATCTCTATCCATTCTCCCCCTTTTGTTATCATCAAAAAGGATACAGAATTTAAAACATAGATGAAAAATGACTAACAAATATTATATCAGCTTAAGAGGAAGAACGGTCATCGTAAAATTCAATCAGTCAAACAAAAATCATAATATTCTAAGAACTGGAGGCATATTTCACATTTTATAGAACAACAGATATATGATGAATTTTATATAAAATGGAGAGAGTTTAAAAAAAAATCATTTCCAATTATTTTCAAAGGATTTTTATAAAAATAAAGCACAAAAACAGTGATGGATTTGGACTATAATAAATAATTCAATTTAAGTGACAAGATCGAATAGTCTCAAATCCCAATATCTATCAATCAACAAATCATAATACGTCATAATATTTCAACACATTTCACAGATTAGAAAGATGGATTGATAGGTTGGTTTTTATACACTGAAGAGAATTTCAAATTTATTTCTATTTTTAGCACTTTATTTCCTTTTTATTTAAGAGCACACTAACTACGCATAACCAGAGCTTGGATTTTTAAATGAGGTCAGTCGCAACTTAAATTATAAGTTGTCTCTTAACCATGCATGACCAGAGCTTGGATTTTTAAATGAGGTTAGAGACACACTTATATATATTAATTATATTTATTATTTTCAGCATTTAAGAAAAAAATACTCCTCAGTATGTAAAACCAATATATGAATGATAGAAAATGGGGTAGGTACAGAGATGGACTGTGAAAATAAATTTATAAATTAATTATATTATGAAATAAGCTCGATTGTACCGAGATTACTGAAAATTTCAATTATCACTAATTCTGAAAAATAATATAGTCCCATTTCTATCATAAATAATTTCATTGTTTATTCAAGATTATTTTAAAAAAAATATTAAACTCTCCACATTAATATAAAATTATCATGGATGGCAGAATGATGGTAGTTAAAGGAGATGGTCGTGAAATAATTCCCAATTCAAAGATATTATAATGAATGTTCAACCATTATGAATATAAAAATAAAATCTCCTCTTGTTGTGAAATATACTGCAGTCACAATTCATCATAATTTCAAGTCTGTTAATAATTTTGATGAATTATATATACAGTTCAATATGGATATTGATTTCAACTTCTGAATGAATAATCAATAAATAACTTTAAAATTGAAAATCAATCACAAGAGGGAATTAAACAGAAAAAAAATGAATCTATACAGGGTGATAATTCAAAAAACAGATGAGTGAAAAAGACTGATACCAAATGTTCTCGCTTATCGAGGAATTTAATTACACCCTGATGGACTATCATGGACATCTCAGGCTAAAGAAATTTAGACACAAACCCAGCCAGACAAATTTAGCACATTTGTTTGTATAAGGAAAAAAATGTATGGATCTATACAAGGTGAAAATTTGAATCTCAGTACAGATGGGTGAAACAAATATAAGAACTTCTGATACCACTTGATGTCTTTATTCACAAAAGCCCAAACAGACAGACTTAACAAATTTGCACATTTTTCAAAACTGCAGACAAGAACAAGCAAATATTTGAAAAACAGTATCAGAGCAGCAAACAATTCTTCTCAATACAAGCAGTCATTTAGAGCATTTTCACGCCAGTATCAGAGCGGCACAAAAAAACGTTTCAAAGCACACTTGTCAAGTCATTTCAGATTTTTTTTTTTTAAAAAAACAGTATCAGAGCAACACAAAATATAGTTTCAAATCATACTTTTCAAGATGATGGCCACATATGATGATTCATGATCTAATGATTAAAATATTGTTTACTTGAAATCATTTGAGGAATATGAAAAATATCAGAATTTAATGAATCAATCACACCAGATTATAAATTTTTTATTCGAGATATGTGTGAGATTCAATAAATCAATAATTTCAAATGATTTTAAACAAAACAAATATTTAAATCAAATAATCATGAAATAAGAATAAATTTCAAGACCAGTTTTACAAAAGAAATTTTCACAAGTATCTCTGACAAGTGTGAGATTAAATTCAGATCATTTACATCAAATTTGAGAGGTATTCATGAACTAGAAAATTAAAGTAATTTATTTGAAATCACTTGAATCAATGTCAAGTTCTGGGATATAATGAATCAGTCACACAAGGTTGATAATTTCAAATTTAGGAGGTGTGTGAGATTCAAAATATCAAGAATTTCAGATGATTTCAAACAAACGAATTTCAACCAAAATGATCATGAATAAAGATGTAGTACAGGATGTATCACTGATTCAAGCCAACCCGAATATCAATGAGGTTATCACAACTGATAAATAGCAGTGTGCTATAATGAGGATAATATTTTAAGCTTTTCCAAAAAAAATTAGAAGAAACTCAAAACAGCAAAGGTGTGTGAAATTTCATTAATATTTAGATCTTCAAAAGAAATTTAGAATTCAAATTAACAGTTTTCAAGATATAACAAGAATACGTCAACACCGTTAGGAATTCAGAAAACAGAAAAAAAACTTCAAAACAATTGCAAAAAAAAATTCAGTATTTGGAAATGATTAGAAGTATCAGAGTTCTATATATGCAAAACAAATTTCTAGAATATCATGAATACTGCAATTCAAGAAGCAAAAAAAATGTGGCAGTGACAAGTTAAATCAAAAAAAAAAACAGAAGAGACAGAAGGAGATAGAAGAAGAAATAAACAAGAAAATTAAAAAGATATTTACAAATGTAACACCCCGAATTTTAGTTAATACTAAAATTCAATAATTACAGGATAAATAATCTAAGACGTGGGAATTAGGGGTAACGGGCTGCGTCATTGCGTTCGTCTCGGAAAAATACGCGAAATAGAGTCCGAGTTTTCGAAAATCGGAGTCCGTATGACCCGGATATGGCCCAAGGAAGTTTGCAGAAAAATTAGAGCTTAAAACAGAATTAGGAATTTAAATTTAAATTTAAATTTAGAACCAGCGGGGCCAGGCGGGAGGATTCCCGCCTAAGCATGTCGACAGGGCTGTCGACAGGCCTGTCGACAGGGGTGTCGACATGCCTGTCGACTTGCCTGTCGACATGGTGTGTCGAGCCAGGGTGCTTGGGTGCACCAGATCTGGTTTTCTGGCTAGGGCTGGGTCTGGTTCTAGAGGTTTCCTAAATCTAATGGACCTAAATTAATCTAGGGTTAATCCAAGGGCCTAAAGCACTCTCTTAATCTATAAATACACCCTAAACCTACCTTAAACACATCCAAAAATAGAAATGAAGGCTTCATGCCGCCAAATCAAATCCTAAAAGGAGTCTCCATTAATCTAAGAAGGAAGTTTCAAGCTAATTCCTCTCATATCATTCTCTAATCATCACCATCATCATAATTAGCAACTAATCTCTCTTAACAAGTTGGTTAATCTTGAGTTTGGTGAGTTTCTATCACTTTAACATCAATTGTTAAAGTAAGTAGATTGGGTGTAATGAGACTTATGGTCTTAAATGCGGATTAGTGAGTATGAATCATGTATAATGATATGTTACTCTATGTTGTTCTATGTTTATGCATATTTGATAAGTTGATTTATGCATGCTTAATAAGTTGATTTATGCATGTTTAACAAGTTGATATATGCTTGTTTAATAAGTGGATTTATGCATATTTAATAAGTGGAATTATGCATGTTTAGCAAAGTGAGATATGCAAGTTAAGTGTATGTTTAAATGCAAGTTGAAAGTGATATGCAAGTTAAGTGTATGTTTAAATGCAAGTTGAAAGTGATATGCAAGTTATGCATGCTTATGCAAGTGTATGGATGCTTATGCAAGTCATGAATATGTTTAAATGTAAGATTTATGTGATATGCAAGTTATGCATGCTTATGCGAGTATATGAATACTTATGCAAGATATGTATATGCTTAAATGACATGATATGCAAGTATGTGAATGCTTATGCAAGTATGTGGATGCTTATGCAAGTATGTGAATGTATGCAAGTTATGAAAATGCCTATATGCAAGTTCAGCATGTTATGCAAGATATGTGTATGATAATATGCAAGCTCATATGCAACATGTTATGCAAATCATGTGTATGATAATATGCAAGTTTGGGTTATATGTAGTTGGGTTAATATATGCTCATATATGCAAGTTGACATCCTCTTAACCCATGACAAAGTTGTATGTTAAACCCATGATATTTGTGATGATCTTCCCCTTATTATGTCACGTAACGAGAACGATTTACGTGGGGAACGATGGGGTTGGTAAATATATTAATAAATGAATGTTTGGGTATGATTAAGCATACCATAAAAATAAATTACCATAAGTGGGAATTTACCTATTGAGTTAGGTCTACCCCATGGGAATTTACCTATTGAGTTAGGTCTACCCATGTTATGGAAAACTTGATATTAATTAGGGATAATTAATATGGGGGTGATTAATTAGGTGTAATTAATCGACTAAGACATGAGGTTGGACTCATTTGTAGTGTAAAACTGCCCGGACCCGACCGGCTTAACCAGTTGCTACAAATGTCAGCCCAATGTGAGAGGTCTTAGCCATAAATTAAATACGTGATTAAGGTAAAGACACGAGGTTAGACTCTGTTATGACGTAAGACTGCCCGGATTCTACCGGCTTAACCAGGCAGTCATAACAGCCAGTCTAATGTGGGAGGTCTTTACGGGAGATCACGGTCTTAATTAATTAAGAAACACTTAACCATAATAGCATGTAGTGGGACATGAGGGGTTAAGTGGGTGCCTTGGGTGGCATGAGGAAATTTGGTGGTTGCCTTGGGTGGCATGTGGAATCTAGTGGTTTGCCTTGGGTGGCAATAGAAAATACGATTAGAATACTTAACCAAGTGGAAACATGTAATTAAACATGATTAAAGGGTTAAGTGGGATACACTAGATATTTGACAAGCTTAAGTGGGTAGCTTGTGGGGGCCCATTTCAACCAATATCCCAAACGTATCTTTGTGGGCTCGACCCAAGTCGAGTGACGGGACACGCATATTGGGCTTGATTATAAGAGGCCAAAACGGGTTAGCGGTGGCAACGCAAGTCCAACGGGTTTCATATGCGTGTGTGGGCCCGGGCTGGTAGATAAGCCGTTGTTGCATCGTGTAGATATAAAGCCGTGCACCGTTAGTATTGGGTAGCCACTTTAGGGGAGTGATACACCCCACTGTGGGACCAGCACGGGTATCTACGGTAGGGAGCCGATCGCTTGGGGAGTAGTGGGTACACCTAATGAAGATAGGGGCAGACGGCACCTATGTAGGGGTACACGAAACTACTGGGTAAGAATTACCGGGTACACCTAGTGGAGATAGGGGAAGACGGCACCTATGTAGTGGGCTAGGGGTACATGAAACTACTGGGGAAATTTTCTAAGTCTTTGGAAGGGATCAACCTTTAAGTAGGAAGGATTGGTGTGGTGCAGTTAGTAATTATCCTTGGGTGGGTAGATGCGTCCTGACGGTTATCTTAGTTTATCCTAAGTCTACCAAGCTGCTTAGTGTAGCCATTCATCCCCAGATATTACCGTAGGTCAAGTTTATGTCTTCTCTGGTTACCTTAATGATTGTATTGTTAAAGTTATAGGACTCACTCAGACTTATGTCTGACCCCGTTGTTTTTATCTTTTTCCCAACCCTCAGGTCCTACGGTGGATCCTAGTGGTAGTAGAGCTTGATCGGATTGCTGTTCCAGTCTTGAGGAGCTTGGATAGACGTAAAGCTCCAGTTATCCAGTTATCTTTTCTTTTGTTATGGCTATTGTATGAGAGAGTGGGATTATGTACTTCTTTATTTTGATGGATATTGTACTTGACTTTTATCATGGTTTTATGATGTAACCAGACATGTTTATTTCCGCTGTTATGAGATGATGTTTTAAAATTTCAAGTACTATTTATATCTGTCTTGTTGTAATTTTTCTGTTCTATATTCACTAAAATACTCCACCGATGCTATGGCATTCCCTTTGTGAGTGACCCTAGCGGGCGTGGGGTGTTACACGTGGTATCAGAGCAAAGGTTACCGGAACAGATAAATTTTTTAGAAAACTATTTTTCTAAAAACATTTTTGGAAAAGATATTTTCAAAAACATGTCTTTTAAGAGAAAAGTTTTTGAAAGAAAAGCATAATCCCCAATAGCCATATCTATATCCCTCGAATTCTCCGTTTTGAATCCTTCCTTTTTCGTTTCAGCATGGCCGAGAATCTTAATCTTCCAGAGGGTGTGACGGTACCAGTATGGTATAGGAGATTGATGGAGGCTAGGGCCACCACTGCGGGTCCAGCAAATATTCCTCCACCAACCGTAGCACCCGATCTTCCTCCTCCCCCTCCTCCTCGCACGGATACTTTTGCTAAGACTTGCAAGGAATTTAAAGCTATGGGAGGGAAACCTTTTCAAGGATCTGAAACCTTTGTGGAGGCTAGAGATTGGCTTAAAGAGGTGGAAGAGTTGATAGATATCTTTGAGATGGAAAAAGGGAAGAAAGTCAAGTTGGCTGCTTGGTTAATGAAGGGAGAGGCCTCATTCTGGTGGGAGGTTACTAATGGAGAACGCCCCGTTGACTCTTGGGCGGATTTTAGGCAAAGATTTGTGGCAAAGTTTCTCTCAAGGGCGGAGGAAAACTTGTATATGGAAAGATTCTTGACTCTAAAGCAAGGAAATCTTTCGGTGAAGGAATATGTCAACAAGTTTAATCAATTGGCAAGGTTTGGCCTAGACATGGTGAATACACCGGAGAAGAAGGCTTTGAGGTTCGTGAAAGGCTTGAATGAACCTATGCATGGGTTGGCTATGACTCACATCCCTATGGGGGCCACCTTTGAGAAGCTAGTTGATATGGCACTCATGTATGAGGAAGAGAAGGGTCCTAATGCTAATAAGGCACCCGAGAGGAAGGGAGATCAAAAGAGACCTCAACAACAGCAAAGCAAGGGTGGGAAAGGCAACGGTGGCAAGGGCAAGAAGAAGAAGTGTTTCAATTGTGGGACACCTGGCCACCTAAGCAAGTATTGTCGCAAGAAGAAAAAGACTGGTTGCTTCCACTGTGGCGAAGCAGGGCACTTAGTGAAGGATTGCCCTAAGAAGGGGCAAAGGACGGGATCTACCTCAGGAGGACAGGTGCAAGCTCTTATGGCACCGAGTCAGGCTAGGGGGCAAGTACAGGCTCTCGCGGTTCCACCGATTCAGGAGAGAGGTAGAACTATTTCCGTTGAAAGTCTGGTTTTTCTATTTGACCATCCTGTCCGTACATTGTTTGATTCAGGCGCATCGCATTCGTTTATTTCATCATCATTAGTTGAGTTACTGCACTTAGACACCAGTCTGGTAGATGATCCCTTGGTTGTTTCAAACCCAATTGGGGGCTCCACTTATTTGTCCATGATATGTTTGGGTTTGAAGATTTCTATACTTAGCATTGAGTTTAGATGTGATGCTTTTGTATTGGGCTTCACGGGCTATGGGTTGATTTTGGGCATGGACTGGTTATCCAGTAATGGTGCCGTTCTTGATTGCGAAAGGAGAGTTGTTAGGCTGATGACCCGCTTGGGTAACACTCTCGAGATTTCTTGTAATCCCATGGACTCTGTTATGCTAAGTTACCTTGAATCGCTTGACGCTTCGGTCGAGGGTTTGCAATCTATAAGAGTGGTCCGGGAATATCCGGATGTGTTTGAGGAGGTGAAGGGTTGACCTCCGAAGCGGGAGATTGACTTCCGAATATATTTGGTGGATAATGCTAAACCGGTATCTTTACCAGTGCGCCACATGGCTCCTCGTGAGAGGAGGGAACTCCATAAGCAAGTAGGGGAGTTGCTTGAGAAGGGGTTCATAAGACGGAGCATATCGGAGTGGGGTGCTCCAGTATTATTTGCTACGAAGGCGGATGGGTCCCTCAGACTTTGTGTAGACTATAGAGAACTCAACAAGCTCACAAAGAAGAATAGACACCCATTGCCGAGGATTGATGATCTTTTCGATCAGTTGGTTGGCGCTTCAGTATTTTCTCAGTTGGACTTAGCCACGGGGTTTCATCAGTTGAGGGTGGCTGAGGATAGCATAGACAAGACTGCCTTTAGAACTCCAGATGGTTTCTATGAGTGGCTGGTGATGCCATTTGGGTTGACGAACGCCCCTGCATACTTTGTTGATTTGATGAGTAGGGTGTTCAGGGAGTTCCTTAATAAATTTGTGGTGGTCTTTGTGGATGACATCTTAGTGTTTTCTAAGAGTGAAGAAGAGCATGCCCTACATCTTGGGGAAGTGTTGAAGACTCTTCGAGCGCATAGCCTTAAGGCTAAATTCTCTAAATGTCACTTCTGGAGGAAGGAAGTACGATTCTTGGGGCACGTGGTCTCCAAGGAAGGGATAGCTGTGGATCCCGCGAAGGTAGTATCAATTCAGGATTGGAAGGTTCCGAAAAATGCTACCGAAGTAAGAAGTTTCTTGGGGTTGGCGGGTTATTATAGGAAGTTTATTAAAGACTTCGCGAAGATATCAGCCCCATTAACCCGCTTAACAAAGAAGAATCTTGTTTTTACATGGGACGTAGATTGTGATGATGCGTTCCGACGGTTAAAGAGAGCTTTAACCACCGCTCCAGTTTTAGTGTTGCCAGATGGGAGCAAGTCATTTGTTGTCTATACCGATGCCTGTGGGACAGGACTTGGCGCAGTCTTAATGCAAGAAGGGAGGGTAATAGCCTATGGTGGAAGGCAGTTGAGGGCACATGAGAAAAATTACCCTACCCATGATCTAGAGCTGGCCGCTATTGTTTTTGCGCTTAAGATTTGGCGCCATTATCTTCTTGGTGAGAGATTCGAGTTGTTCACTGACCATAAATCTTTGAAGTACTTGTTCTCTCAGAAAGATTTAAACTTAAGACAGCAAAGGTGGATGGAGTTTTTAGCATCCTATGACTTCGAGATATCGTATACCCCTGGCAAGGGTAACGTGGTGGCGGATGCCTTGAGTAGGAAGAAGTTGTCCTTGAGTCCATTGTTCGTGGAACGGCAAAACTTGGAATTTATCTCGATGTTTGATTTCAGACCTTCCGTTGACTATGTACCCGGTTTGCTAGCTTCTTTGGAAGTTAGACCTACTCTTTTGGGGCGGATTGGAGAAGCACAGAGGGGCGACCCACAGTTGGTTGAGTTAGTAGAGAAGCTCATAAGGGGGGAGTCGTCCAGCCATTTGAGTAGGTACACCCTAGACGATAAGGGGTACTTGCGTAGAGACGGTAGATTTTGTGTACCGCAAGACGAGGGTTTGAGGAAGGCTATTCTTGATGACGCACACCGTTCTAGGATGACCATTCATCCCGGTGGGGATAAGATGTACCAAGACATGAAGAGGGTTTTCTTCTGGGCCGGTATGAAGAAAGATGTGGCCGAGTATGTCGCTCGATGTTTGGTGTGCCAGCAAGTGAAGGCGGAGCAAAGGAAACCAGGTGGGTTGCTTCACCCATTGGAGGTTCCGCAATGGAAGTGGGATAGCGTCTCGATGGATTTTATTGACGGGTTACCCAGGTCGAGGAAGGGTAATACAGGAATTTGGGTGGTGGTAGATAGACTTACTAAGAGCGCCCATTTCATACCTGTGAAGAGCAAGAGGACCGCTCCATGGCTAGCTTCTGTATATCTTCGAAAGATAGTTCGATTGCATGGGGTACCCTCTAGCATAGTTAGTGATCGAGATCCTATCTTCACTAGTGAGTTCTGGAGAAGTTTGCAAGAAGCAGTGGGGACTCAATTGTGTCTGAGCACCGCATATCATCCTCAGACAGACGGCCAGACTGAGAGGGTGAATCGTGTTCTAGAAGACCTTTTGAGGCTTTGTATCTTAGATTTTGGAGGTACATGGGAAGAGCATCTTCCACTAGTGGAGTTCGCATATAATAACAGCTTTCAGTCCAGTATTGGTATGGCTCCTTTCGAAGCTCTCTACGGAAGGCCTTGTCGATCACCTACATGTTGTTGGGAGTCTACGGATAAGATCTTGCTTGGGCCTGATATGGTTAGGGAGACTTCAGAGAAGATTGACTTGATTCGAAGAAGGATGAAAGCAGCGCAGGATAGGCAAAAATCTTATGCGGACAAGAGAAGGACGGATCTTGAGTTTGAGGTTGGGGACATGGTTTTTGTGAAGGTATCTCCGTTGAGAAATGTTGTTCGCTTCGGATCCGTTGGGAAGTTAGCACCAAGGTTTGTTGGGCCATTTCCTATCAAGGAAAGGATTGGACGGATGGCATATAGGGTGGAGTTGCCCGACAGACTTAGTGGTGTTCATGATGTATTCCATGTATCACATCTGAGGAAGTGCTTACATGAGACCGCAGAGGTGGTAGAGCCGAGCTTACTTAGAGATGTAGAGGTTGAGCGTGATGCGACGATTCGACGAGCTCCTACTCGCATCCTTGGGTCAGAGACTAGGAAATTGAGGAATCGAGAGGTTCAGCTAGTCAAAGTGCAATGGGGAGAAGATGAGAGCAACGCGACTTGGGAAACGGAAGCGAAGATGCGTTCATTTTACCCATTTCTTTTTGAGGGTATGTCCTTACTTTCTCCTTTATCGCTTGTCTATTACTTATCTTATCTTTGGTATGTCCTCTCGTTAGTACCTTTGACCTTTAGATAGGGTAAACCTATGGTTGAAACATGTGTTTGAGACATGTTATGGTTGATGGATGCAAGTGGATGCAAGTGTTTGCTAGTGGTTGCTCGTGGATGCATATACACACACTCTAGGCACTAGATCGGCTCAATCACTTCATATTGCATATTGCATAAAATTGTGTGTAGGAAGATATATTTATGGATGTATAATGGTTGTGTTATCACATGGATGATGCATTTCGGTGAATGATTGTGCACTCATGTAGATATTGTATGTGTCGATAGGGTTCTCTCGCATACATAATGGATGCATGGCACTATCATGGTTTGCATATGTTCATACATTAGATAGGGAACATATACACACACTTTTTGCATATGCTCATACATCATTAGAAATTGTTTAAGGACAATGGATGCCTGTGGTTGATGATTTGAGTAGATGGTTGTTTGGATGGTAGGATATGCATTCTCCTTAGCCTAGAGATTTCGGGGACGAAATCCTTTAAGGAGGGGAGAATGTAACACCCCGAATTTTAGTTAATACTAAAATTCAATAATTACAGGATAAATAATCTAAGACGTGGGAATTGGGGGTAACGGGCTGCGTCATTGCGTTCGTCTCGGAAAAATACGCGAAATAGAGTCCGAGTTTTCGAAAATCGGAGTCCGTATGACCCGGATATGGCCCAAGGAAGTTTGCAGAAAAATTAGAGCTTAAAACAGAATTAGGAATTTAAATTTAAATTTAAATTTAGAACCAGCGGGGCCAGGCGGGAGGATTCCCGCCTAAGCATGTCGACAGGGCTGTCGACAGGCCTGTCGACAGGGGTGTCGACATGCCTGTCGACTTGCCTGTCGACATGGTGTGTCGAGCCAGGGTGCTTGGGTGCACCAGATCTGGTTTTCTGGCTAGGGCTGGGTCTGGTTCTAGAGGTTTCCTAAATCTAATGGACCTAAATTAATCTAGGGTTAATCCAAGGGCCTAAAACACTCTCTTAATCTATAAATACACCCTAAACCTACCTTAAACACATCCAAAAATAGAAATGAAGGCTTCATGCCGCCAAATCAAATCCTAAAAGGAGTCTCCATTAATCTAAGAAGGAAGTTTCAAGCTAATTCCTCTCATATCATTCTCTAATCATCACCATCATCATAATTAGCAACTAATCTCTCTTAACAAGTTGGTTAATCTTGAGTTTGGTGAGTTTCTATCACTTTAACATCAATTGTTAAAGTAAGTAGATTGGGTGTAATGAGACTTATGGTCTTAAATGCGGATTAGTGAGTATGAATCATGTATAATGATATGTTACTCTATGTTGTTCTATGTTTATGCATATTTGATAAGTTGATTTATGCATGCTTAATAAGTTGATTTATGCATGTTTAACAAGTTGATATATGCTTGTTTAATAAGTGGATTTATGCATATTTAATAAGTGGAATTATGCATGTTTAGCAAAGTGAGATATGCAAGTTAAGTGTATGTTTAAATGCAAGTTGAAAGTGATATGCAAGTTAAGTGTATGTTTAAATGCAAGTTGAAAGTGATATGCAAGTTATGCATGCTTATGCAAGTGTATGGATGCTTATGCAAGTCATGAATATGTTTAAATGTAAGATTTATGTGATATGCAAGTTATGCATGCTTATGCGAGTATATGAATACTTATGCAAGATATGTATATGCTTAAATGACATGATATTCAAGTTATGCAAGTATGTGAATGCTTATGCAAGTATGTGGATGCTTATGCAAGTATGTGAATGTATGCAAGTTATGAAAATGCCTATATGCAAGTTCAGCATGTTATGCAAGATATGTGTATGATAATATGCAAGCTCATATGCAACATGTTATGCAAATCATGTGTATGATAATATGCAAGTTTGGGTTATATGTAGTTGGGTTAATATATGCTCATATATGCAAGTTGACATCCTCTTAACCCATGACAAAGTTGTATGTTAAACCCATGATATTTGTGATGATCTTCCCCTTATTATGTCACGTAACGAGAACGATTTACGTGGGGAACGATGGGGTTGGTAAATATATTAATAAATGAATGTTTGGGTATGATTAAGCATACCATAAAAATAAATTACCATAAGTGGGAATTTACCTATTGAGTTAGGTCTACCCCATGGGAATTTACCTATTGAGTTAGGTCTACCCATGTTATGGAAAACTTGATATTAATTAGGGATAATTAATATGGGGGTGATTAATTAGGTGTAATTAATCGACTAAGACACGAGGTTGGACTCATTTGTAGTGTAAAACTGCCCGGACCCGACCGGCTTAACCAGTTGCTACAAATGTCAGCCCAATGTGAGAGGTCTTAGCCATAAATTAAATACGTGATTAAGGTAAAGACACGAGGTTAGACTCTGTTATGACGTAAGACTGCCCGGATTCTACCGGCTTAACCAGGCAGTCATAACAGCCAGTCTAATGTGGGAGGTCTTTACGGGAGATCACGGTCTTAATAAATTAAGAAACACTTAACCATAATAGCATGTAGTGGGACATGAGGGGTTAAGTGGGTGCCTTGGGTGGCATGAGGAAATTTGGTGGTTGCCTTGGGTGGCATGTGGAATCTAGTGGGTTGCCTTGGGTGGCAATAGAAAATACGATTAGAATACTTAACCAAGTGGAAACATGTAATTAAACATGATTAAAGGGTTAAGTGGGATACACTAGATATTTGACAAGCTTAAGTGGGTAGCTTGTGGGGGCCCATTTCAACCAATATCCCAAACGTATCTTTGTGGGCTCGACCCAAGTCGAGTGACGGGACACGCATATTGGGCTTGATTATAAGAGGCCAAAACGGGTTAGCGGTGGCAACGCAAGTCCAACGGGTTTCATATGCGTGTGTGGGCCCGGGCTGGTAGATAAGCCGTTGTTGCATCGTGTAGATATAAAGCCGTGCACCGTTAGTATTGGGTAGCCTCTTTAGGGGAGTGATACACCCCACTGTGGGACCAGCACGGGTATCTATGGTAGGGAGCCGATCGCTTGGGGAGTAGTGGGTACACCTAATGAAGATAGGGGCAGACGGCACCTATGTAGGGGTACACGAAACTACTGGGTAAGAATTACCGGGTACACCTAGTGGAGATAGGGGCAGACGGCACCTATGTAGTGGGCTAGGGGTACATGAAACTACTGGGGACATTTTCTAAGTCTTTGGAAGGGATCAACCTTTAAGTAGGAAGGATTGGTGTGGTGCAGTTAGTAATTATCCTTGGGTGGGTAGATGCGTCCTGACGGTTATCTTAGTTTATCCTAAGTCTACCAAGCTGCTTAGTGTAGCCATTCATCCCCAGATATTACCGTAGGTCAAGTTTATGTCTTCTCTGGTTACCTTAATGATTGTATTGTTAAAGTTATAGGACTCACTCAGACTTATGTCTGACCCCGTTGTTTTTATCTTTTTCCCAACCCTCAGGTCCTACGGTGGATCCTAGTGGTAGTAGAGCTTGATCGGATTGCTGTTCCAGTCTTGAGGAGCTTGGATAGACGTAAAGCTCCAGTTATCCAGTTATCTTTTCTTTTGTTATGGCTATTGTATGAGAGAGTGGGATTATGTACTTCTTTATTTTGATGGATATTGTACTTGACTTTTATCATGGTTTTATGATGTAACCAGACATGTTTATTTCCGCTGTTATGAGATGATGTTTTAAAATTTCAAGTACTATTTATATCTGTCTTGTTGTAATTTTTCTGTTCTATATTCACTAAAATACTCCACCGATGCTATGGCATTCCCTTTGTGAGTGACCCTAGCGGGCGTGGGGTGTTACAACAAAGATGAGTTCAGAGATCATACCTGAGATCAGTGTAAAACAGAATCTCTGACTCAACTAGTTTGGCTAAAGGAACTGAAAGTGATTCAATGATATGAAGCAGTTTGAAGCCAGTTTCTCTTTCTGCACAGCAGTTCCTCAGCCTCCTTCGGTACCTAACAGTTTATAGGATCGAGTGGTCTAACAAAGTTTGTAAAACCACTTACAGTTGTGTTCACATCTTTTGGTACCCAAATCTGTTTATATAACAAACCATTAGAATTAACTTTCGTACCCTTAGGAACCCAAACCTGTTTGAACTTGACGAAGCCCGTTTTATTTTTTGGGATCCAAGAATGTTTAAATGGTTTATTATAAAACGATTTCTCATCACAATTTTGATTCAAATAACCTTTGAAATTATCAAAGTTAAAATTATCAAAACAATTATTTCCAAAGCAGTTTGTGGGATTGTTCAAATCATTTGAATTTTGTTTTCTAGAAACATCATTTTTCCCGAAGCCAAGACCAGATTTATTTCCACTAGAAATTTGGTTTTGTAACAGCATATTCAACGATTTTTCCCCATTAGAAAATTTATCCAATGTTGATTCCAATCGTTAAATTTTGGATTTTAGATCGTCATTTTCTTTTAATAAATTTGAGCAATTATTTATAGCGATCATCTGTTCAGCATTGGTCTGTTTTAAAACCAAATTCTCATTTTCAAGCATTCTAATTTTGGCTTGAGATTCTGAGATTTCAAGTTCAAATCGTTCTAGTTTTTCAGACTCAAAAATCTTGGATTTTACAATCTCATTTTCAAGTTCTTTCAAAATCAAATCACTTCTCACCAAATTTTCATTTTCAGCAATCTCAAATTTGGAATTTATATCAGTTTTAAAAACTTCAAATTCCTTTTGTAGAAGATTGTTCAAATTTGATAACTCAATCTTGTTTGCTTTTAAGATCAAAATTTCATCTTCAAACTTTTGAATATTTTTATTGAGATGAACAACATTGGTTTTCAATTTCAAACAATTTTTACAATCTGAATCTGAAAGGTTTTTAAAATATTCAAGTTGTGATTCCAAATCATTAATTTTGCTGGTCAACTCAGAATTCCTAGATTTTAGAGTTTTGTTTTTAGATTTGAGTTTATCAACAGATTTAGTTAAATCAACACACATATAAACCAAATCTTCGTATGAGAAATTTTCAACTTCAGCATCCGTTGATTCTCCATCATCTGATCCTTCTGAATTCTCATTTGTAAATCCTGTTAAACAGAATTCTGAATCTGAGTTGACAATCTGGGGTTTTGAACTGGAGTTGTCAATTTGACCATACTTCGTATTGAGAGCTATCCAGATTTCCTGCGCAGTTAAACAATGTGAGATCAGACTGTATTGATCATCATCAAGATAAGAATATAGAATATGTGTAACACGAGAATTAAAAACTTTATCTACCCTATCGAACCCATTGATAATAACATCCCAACATTTAATATTAAAAGATTTTAAATAAAATTCCATTTTGGATTTCCAGTTTAAAAAATCTGTTCCATCGAAAATTGTTGGAGATGAACTGGACTGACTCTCTATCGGTTGACAACTAGGGAACACCATCTCTAGAGTTAATGAAATAACCTGCTCTGATACCACTTGTTGGATCTAGATTAACCCTAGAGGTGGGGTGAATAGGGTTTATCACAAATTATCACAGAGTTTAATAATTACAGGATATTAAATAATAATCAAATCACAGAACGTAGCAGAAATAAAAGTGCAGAATGGAAATAACACACAGAGATACCCAGCTTCGGCAAAACCCTGCCTACTGCTGCATTCCTAAGGTTTCTACTAGGTGATAGAACAGATCCCGCATACAAGACCATGTACACTCGCGACTCTCACTCCTATCCTAACCCTAGGCTCAAAACCGTAGACTGACTGATATTCCCTCGATCAGATTTCCCCTGATTACAACCACGTAACCAGTAACCCAGATTTTACAGACTCTGTCAACTGTCAGTCAACACCCTGACTGAATCCCCTAGAAATTTTACAGACCTCTAGAAAAACTGTTCGTTTGTTTTTACAAAAGAAATTAAACAAAAACAATAAAATAAAAAACAAAGAATTAGAAACCCAAATTCTAGCCCAAAATAAAAACAGTTAAAAATAGAGGCTAGGTCCAAAAGGAAGTGCGCCGGCCCATTTGTTTGCGTCCATTCTCATTTGCTTTGCCCCGATGTTGTTTCTCTGGAGAAAATTAATGGCGGCTAGGGTTTCTCCTTTTGTCCCCAAATCGAATTGATGCGTGATGAATTTGATAATCTCTGAAGCTTGAAAACTTTGCAGCTTGCTGGTTCTTCGATTTGAGATGTTGCTTGATCGAAAACAATGGAAAAATTGTGAGTGTTTTCTGAGTTTTTCTTTTCGATTTATGCTCTGAATTTTTTTGATGCTTGGGTTTTCGATTTTCTCCTTTTTTTTTGCCTGTGATGATACGTGTTAAAATAGGATTCAAAATCCTTTAATTGAGCTCTGATTTCACTGAATGGCTCGTCTGATTTGCGGTTTTCTTTTGCGTGATTTTGGGCTTTGAATCCATACGTGTTATTGCCCTTTTGAAAGAATCCATGCTTGATTTATTTGCATGATTCTTGCCATGTATATTGTTTGTGTATATTTGGAAAATAACACCATGTCCAAAACATTGCTGTGCTCGTTTAAAAACAGGTTCTAAGAAAACAAACCTTTCCCAAGATTTCTGTATTGATCCATACACTGATTTGTATAAATCTGGAAATAATTAAAACTTTCCAAAACAGAACTTATCTCTTCTTCTTTCTGGTTTTGCGCATTTCTGGAAATCAATTTAAATCCCTTACATGAATACATGAACCGATTCCTTCTTGTAAAATTTACTCCACTGATTCCTTCTTGCCAAAATGAGCGTATCCATAAGTAGATGCCTTGAATATAAGCTCTGTCTATTTCCTGAAACTCGAAATAATTTGAGCATTCCTGGAAACATTAATATAATTTTCTGGTCACATTGAAAACACTTGCCAAAGATGTATGACTGACTTTTCTGCATCCTAGATTGAAATTTCATTTGCTTAACTGATTGGTGATATATGCATGATTCATTGCCCAGTATGAATAATGTCGAGATAAAATCTTCCTGTTTTATCTTTGCCAAAAACACACATTTTTTTTATTGCTTTCCATAAAACTGTTTTAGAATCTTTCCAATTTCTTGTTGCTGAGATTGATTTATGCTCAATCTGCATTCCATATATGAACATACACCAATGCTCATTCACACCTGTGTTGATCCATGCTGTTTACATGCACCTGACCAATAAATGTGCACATGTATATCCTTCCTTGCTGGCTTGACTTTGACTTGACAAAATGAAGTTGGCAAGTCACTTTGCATGTTTTAATCATTGCTGTTTTGATGTTGCTGCCATATTAATATGAGCTTGACCATGATTCACCTTGTATACTTGCATGCTCAAGTTTGTACTGTTGTTTTGTTGCTGTCCACTTGTACACTTGCTTCATACTGCTATGTGCATTATCACACTGCTTGCTTGTTACCACTGTGCTCGACCATGAGCTGACATCATTATGCTATTATACATGTTGGGCTGAGTTTATCACTTTGGCATTCTTCACTATGTTGACTTGATGATGCCCAGTTTTGCACCATGTACTCCTACACTTGCATTATCACCACTGCTATGTATTTGTGACCTCGCCGAGCTGATTTGCATGTGACATGAAAAATAAACTGTCTCGACCATTTGTTTCACCACTTTGCAGAGCAGCTTGTTATGTAATTGTCCCTCTACACATACTGTTCTTGCTTGTGCCACTTGTGTATGTCCATTGTTGTGAACCATTGCTGTGTGATTTATTTGAAACTGAGTCATGCTAAATCACTTGATTTTGTAATTTGCTGAAACACTTGAAACTGTTTTTGTGCTCATATTTATTGCTTGCTATGCCTTGCACCATGCATAGAATTATTTGCTGTTTGGACTGAAAATTATTTGCTCGACCATTTTTAGTTCATTTGCTTTACTTGTGCCACTGTGTTATTTGATTTGAATTTCTGTGTTGATTGTGCACTGAGTCGAGATGGTCCACGTGGCTACTCCTCAGTTGCACACAGGATTGGCGAGGCAGTGCACACGTGTATATCATACATGTGTGTATTTGCAGTCGATCAGAAATTTTTTTGTCCCTGTATATATACAAACTGTCTGTCTAGACACAGATGAATCAACAAATCAGATCAAGTCAGAAAAATGATGAGAAACACACCAGAAATCTGAGGCAAATAAAATTTTTAAAATAAAATTTATATTCACATGTATTCTGTTTTATTCCTATTGCAGTGTACTGTGTGTGTTTCTGTTTTATTTGACAGGTAAGCAGAAGACGACTGGACTGACAGTGAAGTGCTGTGAAGACTGAAGATAGAAGACTGAAGACAGAAGACTAAGAGACAGTGTCTGTGAATGTAAATGTATCAGTGACTGTATATGGATATGAAAATGTAAAAACAGTGATTGCATATAAATATGAGATGTATAGACAGTGTTATATTGAGGAGCTGTTTACCAACAGAATTGTACTTATGTTTATAAACAAGTTTGTTTGAAATAAAATATTATTTTACTGTTGTCAGACAACCTTGTCTATCATATTCAGTTTATTTACAAGTACAGTATCATGTGTAATATCTGTGAGTGTGTACAAATAGTGAAGTCATATAGTTTGTACTGTTTGAATGTTGAAATATAATCTTATATTTAAATACAATACAGTATGAATATATGAATGTTTGTACAGTCGTATTCTATTTAAATATAAATATTATATTCATGTATGTGATGTATATATGAAACAGTACAATTACAAACACATATCTGATAATATATATTTGTTTGTTATCATCAAACAAAAATCATATGATTGTGTATACAACACTGTTATATACAACATATCTATGACCCTGATTTGGATTGAAATGATATATATCCATCCCTGAAATATCGAGAAACTAAATTTAATCTCACTTGGCCATAAGATAAAAAATTATATACGGATATCAGTCGGTTAAATGATTTTTAAATATTTGGAATTTGTTTGATGGAGATTTAAAAAAAAAAGAAATGTGCCAATACTCGATAAATCCATTTTCTTTAAAAATCTGAACTTGGAACGTTATTAAAAAGGGTTAAGGAATTATCCCAAAGCAAAGTGGAAATTCTTAAATTGGGATTTGAATATGATTTGGAATTATTCAAATTAATGGTGTGATCTGAAGGTAATAAATTCTCATGGAATTTGCTCTTGGAATAATGGAAATCGAGGGTATTCGGAGTTGTTTTAACTCAGTTTTGAATATAGATTTGAATTCTTGAAATCGAATGGTTGTTTTGAACGATGTTGGAAAATGAGTTATGGAAACTAAATGAACTCTATTGAGACTGGAGTATAGATTCATGTATTTGAAATTCAGAAGAAAGGAACCATTACGGTTTAAAGGATTTTATTTTATAAGATTATATATATATATACCCTGCTTGATTTCAAATAACTATCCTTTTCTTAAATTTATTTATTAAAAATTTTAACCTATAAACTACTTTGTTATAAATGAGTTTTCCTTATATTTTATTACTTAAAATTATTTAATAAACATTTAATTTATGTATATAAATAACGATTTAATTTATCTTATTTTTATTCTAACTATTATATTCTATATAAAGATTTTTCTTTATAAGCATCTATTTTCATAATTATATTTTATGAATTGTAAATTTCTTCCAGATGGAAAGTGCGTTTGGATTTAAACTGTTGGTTCAAATGGAGTTGAATAAAATATATTCTATTTGAATATGAATCAATTTTTAAACCGAATTTAATATGGATATGTATGTTATATTCTACTCAAATACAAAGGGATCTCCTAAGCGATTGAAATGAGTTGTAATGAGATATATATATATGTATATATATTCTATTTGAATATCAATGGATTCCGAACATAAATCGATTTTGAAATAATTATGATCTTTGATACGAAGTGTATTCTAATTGAATATAAACCGATTTTTGGATATTATAGGATTATGATGTATGGATCTAGAAATAGTATTCTAGTTGAAATATAAATCGGTTTGGAATGATTATGATATGTTGATATGAAAATTATATTCTTTTTTTGAATATAAATTGGGTTCGAAACAAAACAAGATATTTTGGATATAAAGCGAACCATTGTGAATGTAAAAGAACCAATCGATGAGGAAAATGTAAGCATTGGTTGTTAAAGAGACCGGAGTCGGAAAATGGCATACTCTTTGTCAGTGTCGATACCACTTTAACAACTGTGAACGTTATGACATATCCAGAATGAAATATGATGACTTGGAGGTGATTTTTGGATTGATGAAGATGAACGATGACGAAATAGCCTTGACCTTTGGGTCATAATTGAAATGACTAAAACAGGAGATATACCGTGACTAATTAAGGTAGAACCTTTGATCGGACACACTTCTCCGATACTTTTTCTATGACTATGATGATGATTTTGGCCCTTTTGATATGGGAGTGTGATCCGAGGTGGGGGGTAGTGGCTGTTATGCGTTACCACCGGTCCGGGAGTGCAATTGGTAGAATCCTACCCTGGGCATTGCCTCGAGTGCCTTGTCATATTTATCCTTATCAAGCCTATACGATTTTGATTTGTATCGTACCTATGGAGTGCCCTCTGATGCTATCAGTTACGGTGGGTTTACGGTACTGTATAGACTACGGTATTATAAACGGTGTAAGTGTGAAAATGTAATCCCTCTTACGCTATTTTCATTATGTTTACTTTACTAAATAAACATTACAATAATAGCGTATTATACTATGTATGTATTAATTTGACGGATCCTTGAGAGATGGAAAATCCCGTAACATCTCTTGAGTTACTGCACCCATGACACTCAAGTTATTTCGTATTTTGGTTTGACTAATATGAGAATGATTTAGTGCTGATCCGAGTGTTTGTTGTGTTTTCTTTTTATGCAATACGAGTCAGCAGAATTTGCAGTTAGTGAAGATTTCTCGGCCTTGGAGATCGGAGATGAAGATTCGGTATATATGTCTATTATACATATGTATTTTCCACTGCATTTTGTTTCCACTGCCATGTTATGTAAATATGTATATGTGTAACTCTGATAATCATTGTATGTTATCGCCAAATGTATATTTCATATTCTTTTAACGATTAGTTATTTATTATATGTTATCCTTCTGCTGTGAGAACTCTGTTATTTGTTTTCTCTTCTTTCTTCTTTTTCTTCTTTTCCCAATAACTAACTGCATTTGCGATTCGTTGGGTCCACATGTGTGGTTTATTGTCGATTTGAACGATCAAAAATCTTGGTCGTTACAGTTGGTATCATAGCATTGGTTAGTGATAACCTTGGTTCTGTTTGGGAACTAACTCATTAGAGATAGGATTAGTAATATCCTAAATGAGTTTGAATGATATACAAGAGAGCGTACTTGTATTTTGGATACAAAATGGTTTTATATTGTGTTGACTTGTTCTGCTGAATACTTGTGGATTCTGGTCGATTCATGGGACGCCATGAAATCGATAGGAATTTCTAAATTGTCGAATAGAATGGATCGACATAATATGGTTTTTGATCGTATTTTAAATATATCCAATATGTTAGTGGTTTAAGTGTATATGCATTTTGTTATTAGTAGGTAGAAATTTCAAGTTATTACCTATTATAGTCGATTATGTAATAAACACAATAAGAGATAATTAATAGGTGATGAAATTAAATACAATTAGGTAAATATATCTTGAGAATAAGATAAAAGTGAACTTGAGAATTTGATTCTGGTACTTTGAAAATAGATTTGCTAAGATTTTTGAAAATATATAGTATTATAAGTAAGTGTTTTGAAAAGGGATGGTTAAAGACTTCAAATGTAATAAGTATGTAATCCCTTCTTTGAACATCAGAAATAACTTCGGTAATGAGTGCACGCATTTCGACTGTTATTTTGTTGCGTCTAGGTGGGGGAGACCACTCCATACTTTCATAACTTGTTGAAATGGATTTTTGATTTAATTTCCTATGATAGGTAAAGTTGAGTTTAAAATTAGACCATAATTGAAATTTCAATGTTTTTGTTAATTAAGATTTGGATTTAAAATTTTATGGCTTGATTTTCTATAAATAGTATAAGTATATATATGTTATTTTAAACTTGGTTATAAACCCAAAATCATGCATTTAAGTTCATTTTAACCGAAAATTTGATTTATGTACTAAGGTAACTTGATTTATTGGAGTTTTAGATTTTGAAACGAGGAAATGGACCTAAGTATTAAGAGAAAAGAAATGGTCGTTGAAAATGCTTAGGCAGGAGAGATAACAAAGTTTAAACCAATTCGAATTTTGGTCGATAAAGGTGTTGGAAAAAAGTTGAAATTAACCACGAAATAAAATTCAACTAAAGTTGACAAAAATGAATTGGAGGATTTGGTTGCGCAATAAAAATGATAACCCACGATTTGGTAACTAATAAGTATATTAGGCTAGTTCGAGAAAGAGTTGAAAAGAATGGATGTTGTTAATAAAGTATGAAGGTATAGAAAATCAAAATGGGATAACCTCATTAAGGCAATATAATTGAATGTAAATCTGAGCATGAACAATGAAATTCAATGGAATGCAAATCATTTTGACGAATGGCTTATAATTTAATTTGAGGAGAGAAGTTGAATAATAATGGTTTGAGTAATAAGTATAAAATTTGAGTTATAAACTCTAACAACCTGGAAAATCAGAGCCAATTTAGAATTTTTAATTTGGCTATTTTAATGAATTTGGAGTCATTGAAATAATTTATTTTAATTAAATAACGAGTTAGAAATAATGCGACAGTTTGAAAAATTGAATTCGAACTTTGACTGAACGTACATGATGCGAAATAAATGGATTTTAGCGAAACCAAAAATATTTAAATCTGTTTAAGAATATCTTTCTAACGAATCCCAAAAATCAAAATTTCATAGCGGGAATCAAAAGTTATGGCCAGTTGAATATTCAGAATGGTCGCTATGGAATAAATATAGCCCTGAAAATAGACAGTTTGCAAACGACCTCCGTTTTCGACGAAACCACTTTTGTTGGATCCGGGATGTCAATTTATTGCTAGGTTTCAAATTCCATAATTTTTGGAATTAATATGTGAGCGTCGCAAAGGAAAATGTGTTTGGTGTATTTCAATCAAATTGGATCGACCAGAAAATGGGCATTTTTCAAACGGTCTTAGAATTTGACGAAATCAGTTTTGTTGGGACCATATCGTCCCAAAATAGCCAGATTAATTTTTCAGGAATTTTTAAAATTAGTATGTGGCCCTGGTAAATTAAAATGTACGTTCAAATCCAAATCTGAATGTTTTATATTTTAATTTGAAGAATAACTGACTGTAACAGTCAAATGGGCTTACGAAACATATTCCATTGTGTTCGGAATAGGGGTATTTAGCTAGGGGCGACAGTCGTTGGGTTTGAATTGGAGTTCATATGGAGAAAACCCCATTTTTGAATTAATATAAATATCGGCGAATAGGATTTTTTCTTTCATTATTTAATTGTATAAAAAAGTTCAAAAACCCGAAACCCCCCTGTATCGTGCGACGGCCGCCTTTCCATCCTTCTCGACCGATTTCCGGCCAAACGACGTCGAATCAACCCTTGGCCTGGTACAACCTTTTGTAGATCATCTCTCCCTCTTCAAATCCATGTAAGAAGCACCACCGAACGAGCTCCCTGAAGACACGCACTTCAGTGCGTTGCCCCGCCTTCCACATCAGATCGAAGTGGGCCCCCTTTCCATCGATATGCGCGCCTTTTGGCCCCCTTCCACGTGGCAATGGTCGATTCTAACGTCGTGCAACCGTTTGTGCTAAAAATCAAAACCTAGTTTTGAAGCTTCTGCTGAGGCATACCGCCTTGGTTTTTAAATTAGAATATAACACTTTTGAGCATTGTTATTTATGATTTTCAAATAAAAATCATATCTTTTTGCTATGTTGTCGAAACCTAGTGAAACCGGAGACATCAGACTCGTAGCAACGTCACCTACATTCTAGAAGAAGCTAGAACGTACTCCAAGCTCACTACAATTTCAGAAGGATTAAAATCGATGTGAGACTTCTAAATTCAAATATGGAATGGAAATGCGTTGTATAAATTATATAAGCGAAGTATAAATTATATATGCGTTGTACACCTCATGTATGAGCGTTGTATAAGTTATATGAGCGATGTATAAATTATACATGCTTTGTATAAATCATATGTGTGTTGAAATGGAAATGAAATATATCTATATATATATATACATACATACTCCCCTCGTCCACAAACCATGGACGATATTAATTGATTGCGAATGGTTGAAAATTAGTTGATATGCGAATGGTTGAAAATTAGTTGATATGCGAATGGTTGAGAATAATTGTTTGTGGTTGAAAGAAATTGTTTGTGGCTGAAACGAATTGGAATTGTTTGTGGAAAATTCATATGATATGAAATTGATCTTAGATCATTTAGATAAGCCCTTATGGAACGTCGCGAGGCCTAAGCTAGTGCGAGGAGCCGTACTCGGGACAGTGCCAGTTTTAAACCCCCTACCGTTATGATGCCGAAATTTTCAGAAATATCTATGTGTTTGAATTATTTTCATATGTTAAATTATATTCATGTGTTAAATAAATTGTTTAGATAATAAAAATCACGTTTTTATTATGCGTATGAAGTATATGAAATATTCATGTGTTGAAATATTCACGTGTTGAGAAATTCATGTGTCGAATAACATTCACGTGTTGAATAAATTTTTTTAAAAGATAAAAATCACATTTTTATCATATATATGGACTATATGAAATATTAGTGTTTTAAATAAATTGTTTTAACACCAAAAATAACATTTTTATCTTATGTACGAAGTATATAAAATATTCATGTTTAAAATAAATTGTTTTAATAATAAAAATATCACTTTTATTATATGTATGAACTATATAAAATATTCATGTGTTGAAAATGATTCATGTGTTGAATAAAAGGATTGAATGATAAAATTAACATTTTTATTGTGAATATGAAGTACTAAAAACATTCATGTGTTGAATAAATATTTTTGTTAGATCGAAATTTGGACCTAACACCCAAATTGTTATGAATAGTAGAGAATTTCAAATGAAGAGCAAGGAAAAAGAAAATAACACTCAGAATTTATAGTGGTTCGGCGTTAACGAGCCTACGTCCACTTTATATATTATTGATTATGCTTTAAAAGCTAATACAACAATGATTTCTCTCAATATTTCAGTAGTTTGACAACAATGGCGGATTCAGTACTCAATATTGCCAAAGAGATCCCGAAAAATGCCAAGCTCTGGGCTATTTATAGCTGATTTTGTCAGGCGGATCGTGGACACGTGGCACGAATCCCGAGAACATGGGAACGCATCGTCACCGTTGGAGAAACAGTCAAATTAGCCGTTGCGGATAGGTGTCGTGATCTGCTTGAAAATCGGATCGTGCAGATGGGGAGAATCGGTCCAAGTGACGGTTAGGGACATGTGTCGCCAGATCCGTGCGATTCGGATCGCTGAAGACTAGCTCGCGCTTGAACAGGTCAGAGGGTTCGCCATGCACCATGGGATCGGATCGGTTCGCTCGGGGTAAAAATGTAAGTTTGGATCGGATCGCCCGGCTGCCTCGTTCGCTGATGAGATGGGGGCGAGATGATGGTGCGCGATCCGATACTGGACGAGACGATGGTGCGCGATCCGACGGTGGTCGAGACGGTGGTGCGCGATCCGATCCTTCATATTCTTGGGGAACGTGGTTTCCTGCTTTCCTCTTACAAATGACCCTGGCTGGCTTGATCAAAAAGCGAGCCAACATTTTTCCCCCTCGAAGTATGTTTTATCGAAGATGGAACATGCTTCGAAAAATTGTATCTTCCCATCGAATTGCGGGCCACAAAACTCTTCTTTTTCTGTGATTTTCTCAGAATCCTTATTTCTGAATTTACCGACTCGTATCGCGGTTTCGAATCGCGTAATGTCAGCGAGACGTTTGTTTCGTTCTTGGGTGTGCACCTGGTCCTCGGAACGAAGTGGGCTCCCCCTCGAGTCGTGGTGGGCCTTTGGTTCGCGGCCCATGGGTCTTTCGTGGATCGAGCAGGACAAAGAAGGGGAGACAAACGGTCGCCCCCGTTGCCTATATAAGCCGACCCTCCCCTCTTCACTCTCCTTCTTCTTTCCCTCTGCCGTAACGTTTCGCCTTAACCATCGAAAAACGAACCCGACTTTTTCAAAGCTTCGAAAATTCAAGCATTCTCTCAGTTTTTAGAAAGGTAACTTCATAGAAAACATTCTCATTTGTAAATGTAGCACTTTCCTGAGCTTTTACGACCGATTCGAGGGAGAAACAGTGGAAATTGGCAGTTTTATGAAGAAATCACCAATTGGCCATGGTCATTGGGCGCAGAGCTCGGAATTCGAGGATGGGAAGGAGAGGAGGAAAACGAAGGAGGAAGAAGGAGAAGGAGAAGGAAAGCCGACTCGGATCGTGGTCAAGGATAGAAGACGAAAGCGAGACGAAAGATCGCGGTGGTAACAAAGGGACGTGTCGTGGGGGTCGCAACGTTTCGTGAAGTAGCGATCCCTTCGCCCGGCGATTCGATGGGGGGCGATTCCCCTGCCCTGCGATCCGAAAGGGGCGATCCCTCTGCTTTGCGATCCGTCTCATAGCTAACGATACGAAGAAATTTCAGACTTTAATCAACGTCTTGTCACCATAAAACTCTGAACAGTTAGGCTAGAGCCGCGACGTTGGACTTTCTGGACTAAATGACCTCATAATTTGATTGCATATGACGACTAATGCTTCTGATAACCTTGACTGCTTTTATGCTTTATTTTTTGTTAATGCGCACACACAAGCACACACACCGGCACTTGCACACACGGGGGACGGGTAGTGTTAATCTTATTGTTCATATTTTCTCGTCCTAGCAGCAATGTCGAACGATCACTCTTCCTCAAGATCTGTAGCAGAAGCGGAATCCGAGACTCCTGAACAGTATAATCCTGAAATTCCCCCAATCAATCCGGGAGGTGAAGATTCTGGATCTGAGTACGAAGCCACAGAATCAGATCCGACTGAAAGTACTTCATCCAGCAACAACTCTGAGACTGATGAGCGAGCTCCTGACGAAATCCCAGGCGCACTCGGGATAGATAAATTTTCTGATTCTTTAGCGTCCAAGCTTGACGAGATAAAACTTAAGAGAATCTGCTTAAGACACGGCATTCCTTGGGACGATGTCTTGACGCCTGGAAGCGAAGATAGACCCCACCTAGCACCGGAAGGGTATATGGCGATTAGTCGAACAATGTGTCTAGTAGGAGCTATCCCTCCGTTCCCTCCGATTGCCATTGAAACTTTAAGACGACTGGGCATCGCTCCGATGCAGCTCCATCCAAACGCCTACGCATCGTTATATACCCTGTACGTTGCATATGCGGAGATCTTACATGCCGAACTTAAATTTAGAGATTTGACGTTCTTCTTTCTTTTCAAGCACCGTTCTTCGGCAACTCCAAACTTCTCCTTCTTTGAGTCGGTGGCGAATAGGAAGGTTTTATACGATGGGTACAGCAATATAGGGGACCCTAAATCGGACTGGTTTTATACAAAGAGACAGGCCGGATGCTCACGAAGATGGCTTAAATCAAGTAAGCTTTGATCACATAATCGAATATCTTGCTCGAGGAGTATAAGTACTAACATTCTTCCGCTTTTTCCTTTGTTTCGAACAGATCATGTCTTCCCGAAAACGGAGGGTCCTCTATACAGCAATCGGTTATCCATTCTTTCACAAAGCAGATCCGACTTTCTAAGGATCAAAAAATGCATTACTGACGACAATCTCCATAAGCATCGCCTCCTAGACAGAAGATTTGGACTTGGCACCGGCGGCAAACCTTATAAGTACTTGCCCCCAACAGAGAGAGAGGGAACTTCACAAGCGGTAGAAACAACTAAATTTCGCAAGAGTCCTTCTCCGATAGTCATCCAAGACGATGAAGACTTGAACATATACAGAGGGGATGAGTCCCGTGGTGATGTGTCGAAGGAAATCCCTATCTCTGCTCCAATGGAAACTGTTGCTGACGATGATTTGACAGAAGAGCAGTTATTTGACAAGCTAAATAAAATCCCTCTACCCGATGACGTATATACGGAGAAAGACTTCGGAGAGGGGCCTTTCTTCCCTACTTCTGAAGAGGCGATCGCTTCAACTAGAGGACGAGAAACTGGTCAGATGAGCCTGTCTTCAGGCCCGGGTCTGTTAGGGGGGAATCATATGGGATGCACGCATCACTCACACTACCTGACCCTGCACTCTTGTATCGTGGGTATTCAAAGTTCTAATGTGGTCTTTTCTTTTTTGCAGGAACGATGTCTCGCAGGAAATCTTACTCGTATCGTTCTCTTCGCGAGGGCACACCCAGCCTTCGCCCGGATACTGAGCGCTCTCGTGGTCCTTCTCATAGGCCGAGTTCCTTGCAACCTCGATCTCCACCAAAATCAGCCTCTACCAGGCCTTCGAGTCATCCGACAATTCCTACTGGGGGAAAGAAACTTCCAAAAGAGTTGACTCCTCCAAAGAGTGCACCTTCCCACAGTCGGTCGTCCAAAAGGCATCACGAATCTAAAGATAGGGACAAAGATTCATCCAAAGAGACTGAGAAAGAGGGAAGTGATATTGTCCCCACCACCAACCAGAGTTAGCTGCCCCCGGGTCACGGGATTACGTCCACGGTCCCGAGATCCAAGGTAGGCTGGGAAAGCTGCGGGAACAATTCCCAGACATATTCTTTGACAGGTTGGTATTTGTTCCTGCCCTGGAGCCGGTCCCCAAGAACTGGGATAGCGAAGTTGTCGGACACATCCGCCATGTTGCCAGACAATACGAGATGATGAAAAAACACGCAGTTAATCTTTCGGAAGTCATCCGAACACTTGAAATAGAAGCTCACAGATCTAAAGCAAAACTTGAAAACAACGAGAGGGCTAGGACAAAATTGGAGAAGGACCTGGAAGATGCTCAGGCCCAGCTTGCTTTAGCACGGAGGGACGCTGAAAATTATAAGACTGAATTAGAGAATGCCAAGCAGCGCTTTCATTCAGAGCTGGACTCCAATAGTCAAGAGAAAATGGCGTTAAAGAAGGAGGTTGAAGATCTAAAAATGGCCAACGTCGAGTTGAAAACAGCACAGGGCCATTTTGAAGCTGAGAGGGCTGCTTGGGAGGCGGAAAAAGCGAGTCTAAAAGAAATTTTGGCTCTGGCAGAAGCAGAAAAGGTGATCTTGAATGACCAGGTTGCAGACGCGGAGAGACGGGCAGCTCTCGCCGAAAAGAATGTTGAAAGTGCCATCGAGCTGGCCACTGCTTCTAACAACAAGCTCCTCGAAAGAGAGAAGGAGATCGAGGGGTTTGAAGAAATGATTTTCGATTTCCTTGGCCAGGTTCTCAAAACTCGCAACATCTCATGGATCCCGGATTACCATGTTACTTTGGCCAACTTATGGGATGCCATTGTGGAGGGCGAAAAACATAGACTGGGGGTCGAAGAGATCAATGAGGATGAGTTGATGAAGAGCATCCTAAGAGACAACGAGCCTGAGGACCTGGCGGAAGGTCGTCGCCTCATCCTGGCGGAAATGGAAAAGGAGAGAACCTTGGCTAAAGGTAAAAGAAAAATTGACGAAGGTTCGAGTTCCGCCGCGAAGCCTAAAACCTCCGAAGTTGAGAAGTACCATCCTGATGATCCGCTAATCCCTTTGGGCCTAACTCCCGGGGTTGTTGGAGCATCTGGAACTACTCAAGAGGGAGCATCTGCTGAAGGTATCTCTCTCTCTTTTCCCCGCAATTTGCTAAAGCAATTGCGAATTGTCGTCGTCTGGCAGAACAACCAACTGAATTAGTAATGTGTGTCTCTCGTAATGCAGGTGGCGAGCCCGTCGACAAGGGTGCTGAAAAAGAGGTGGAGAAGGAGACTGCCCTGCCAGGTGCTGGTATTGATGTTTCAAAGTGGGTCGAGGTCACAACAGTAGAAGGAAGCATCCCGGCGCCTAGCACCGATGTACCCAAAGATGCTGAGACTATCGAAGCTTTAAAAGACTTGGATGGTCGTCATGTGGATGACGAAGAGGACATTACCGGCACCAAAAAGGCCGATGATGATGATGATGAGGAACCCCTGGCCAGCCGAAAAGCCAGACAAGAGAAAGAGTTGGTTTCAAAGAAGGTGGGAGATGAGGCTTTGGACGTAGTCCCTCTTGCAGAATTCGATCCCAAAACTGGGATGATTGTGAAAATCCAGCCCAAGTCCATCAGCCGGCAGCTTCACTTCGCAAACCCCGATGACTTCCCGGCTTCCCTCTCTAGTAGAAGCAAGAGAAAAGAGGTGGAAGAGGAGACTTCAGAGGAGTCGGATGTTCCCCTCGTGGACAAGCGGAAGAGGAAGAAAGGGGACCCATCTGAAGCCGACAAGGAGAGGTTGGAGAGGCAGAAGCAAGAGAAGAGGTCAAAGCGTAAATAGGATGTTTGTTGTTTGTTGATATTTTGTCTTTAGGTTTTCCACTTTGTTGATTCTTAGTACATAAATAAAAGTTTATCTCTTTTTGCATCCTTATGTACCTGTATTCAAATAAACTTTTCATGTTTAGTCATTAGGTAACTAATAATAATTACAAATCAGTCAATCAAAAGGAAGAAGAATTTTCATGCTATGTCACACTGCTATATCAAAATCCAGTGTATGTATACGAGTGCATGGTGCCCCCCAATCAGTTGTTACTGTAGCATCTGACGGGGGTTTACTAGAGATTGATTAGTATTGTCGGCAAGTTGCCCCCTATTCCTGAATATGGGGGCATAGGAGATTTCATGGGATAACTGTAGTTCAGTCAGCCCTCGTTCCTTTAGCAGGGAATATGTTCTTTCTCAGCGCTCAATTGGAGACGCTTTTATACTCTCTCTCTCTCTGGAGAGTTAGAGTTCGAGCTCAGCGATTCACTCGCTCCCCGATCCTTCAGCGGGAAAGGAGCTCTTTCTCAGCGCTCAATCGGAGACGCCTTTATACTCTCTCTCTCTCTCTGGAGAGTTAGAGTTCGAGCTCAGCGATTCACTCGCTCCCCGATCCTTCAGCGGGAAAGGAGCTCTTTCTCAGCGCTCAATCGGAGACGCCTTTATACTCTCTCTCTCTGGAGAGTTAGAGTTTATGCTTAGGCAGCTCCGATCATGGTACACAGCCGTTATTCGTGGATGTCGATTTTCGTGTCCTTTATACTCTCTCTCTACTCTGGAGAGTTAGAGTCACGGATCAAGCAGTCTGCAATCATGCATTCTCATCAAACTCATCCTTGGTGTGTACTTTAACCCATGCTCCGTGGATTAAAGCTAGTCGGACAAACAGTTGGAGCCTTTGCCAAAGCTTTGGGTTCCTCTGATTAGTTTACGGGAGGAACGGTTGGCACCGGACTTCGGGTACCTGCATTATTCACATTGATTTTCATAGGCAAATAAATAAAGATGCAATAAAGGTAAATGACACACAGTATTTTTATAGTGGTTCGGTCGAATCATGACCTACGTCCACTTTATAATCTCTTGCTTTAAGGAATTAGACTGTTCTAGGCAAGTCATGCCCTGTACATAGTTTTTTAACAAAGCAAAAGAATAAATTTGAAACTTCTCATGTTAAATATGGCCGTAAATGTTGGGCATTCCACACTCTGGGGATTTCCTTTCCATCTACGGTTGCCAGCTTGAAGGTTCCATTATCAAGCTTGCTGAGAATAGAGTACGGTCCTTCCCACTTTGCTCCCATATGAGTTGGGGGTGGAAAGACACGTTTCAGAACCAAGTCTCCGGGTTCCCAGGTTCGGGCTCGGACCTTTTTGTTGTAATATCGGGCGACCTGTTGTTTGCATCTCAGGGCACACAGGTCTGCTTCATCCCTCTTTTCTTCGATCATATCCAGGGACTCAAGGAGCAATTCATTATTGGTCATTGGATCATAATAGGTCACCCGATGAGAAGGTACCTTTATCTCAACCGGGATGACTGCTTCCTTTCCAAAAGCAAGGGAGAACGGGGTATGTCCTGTCGCTGATTTATATGTTGTCCTGTAGGCCCATAGCGCCAAGGGCAATTCATCAGCCCACATGGCTCTAACCCGCTTCATTCTTCTTTTCAGAATGGACTTAATTACTTTATTTGCCGCTTCGACTTGCCCGTTTGATTGTGGGTGTGCCACGGAGGTGTACCGATTCTCGATGTGGTACCTTTGGCAGAAATTTCTGAATTCAGCACTATCGAACTGAGTTCCGTTGTCTGTTATCACAATCTTTGGAATCCCAAATCGACAGATGATGTTTCTCACAATAAAGTTGATCACTCGTTTAGTTGTGATTGTAGTTAGTGGTTCTGCCTCGACCCACTTAGTGAAATAATCTATGGCCACAATAGCGAACTTTGGTCCGCCCCTTGCTATGGGGAGACTTCCTATGATATCAATTCCCCACATAGCGAAAGGCCATGGACTCATCATTGTTTTTAACTGACTTGGAGGCGCTCTAGGTATCTTTGAAAACCTTTGGCACGCATCACATCGTCGCGCGTATCTTACTGCATCCTTGTTTATGGTAGGCCAGAAATAACCATGCCGTAACACCTTTTTTGCCAAAGTTTGCCCTCCAGTATGGTCGCCACATTCGCCTTCGTGGACTTCTTGCAGCACACGTTTAATGTCATCGTGGGCTACACACCGAAGGAGGGGCATTGAAAACCCTTGTCTGTAAAGAACTCCGCCTTGCAAAACGTATCGGGCGGCTTTACGAATCACTTTACGCCTCTCGCTTTTCTTGGTCGGAAGCGTTCCATCTATTAGGAAATTCTTTATAGGGGTCATCCAGGACTCCCTTTCTGGTTCCGTCTCTAGTACTGGGTCGATTTCCATCTGATCTATGCTGGGGGACCGAAGTACTTCAACGGGGGCTAGCCCAATCACTTCAGGATCGTTAGAACTAGCCATCTTTGCCAACTTGTCTGCCTGCTGATTTTCTGACCGCGGAATATGATATATGCTGTAGTGATCAAAATCATTCAGCAGTTCTTTCACTTTCTTTAAGTATAGAATCAATCTTGCACTTTTAGCTTGGAATCTTCCAGTGACTTGAGTCACAACTAACTTGGAGTCGCAGAAGATGTTCAGCCTTGTGACTTCTAGTTCCTTTGCAATCTTTAATCCGGCTATCAGAGCTTCATATTCGGAATCGTTGTTAGTGGCCTGAAACTCCATTCGGATGGCATAGGTTATCAACCGTTTCTCGGGGGTTTCAAGCACTATTCCAGCGCCGGATCTTTTGTCGTTTTTAGCGCCATCAGTATACAATCTCCAGGCATTAGGATCGAAAAGTAACTTTGAAGGTTCCACTTCTTCGTTTGCTATATCTTCTTCAGGAACAGTGAACTCTGCTATGAAGTCGGCTATCACTTGCCCCCGAATTGACCGTCTGGGCTGAAAGTTCAAGTCAAATTAACTTAACTCAATATTCCATTTGAGTAACCTTCCAGATGCCTCCGGTCTTTGTAAAACTTGCTTGAGTGGATGATCAGTGTATATGGTGATAGGATGTGCTTGAAAATAGTGCCGAAGTTTTCTAGAGGCAATCAGTAAACTATACGCCAGCTTCTCTATCCATGGATAATTACGCTCTGCTGCTATCAATTTTTTGCTCACATAATACACAGGTCTTTGGACCTTATCCTCTTCCCTTACCAACGCTGAGCTGATCGCATGGGATGACACTGCCAAATACACGAATAAATCCTCGTGATCTATTGGTTTAGATAGAATCGGAGGTTTCTCCAAGTGCCTGAGCAAATTCTGAAACGCTTCTATGCAGTCAGGTGTCCATTTAAAGTGGCGTTTTCCTCGCTTTATTAATTCGAAGAATGGGATGCACTTATCCGTAGCCCTGGAGATAAATCTGCTTAGTGCGGCCACTTTTCCGGCAAGGCTTTGCACATCCCTAATTTGCCTAGGTTCCTGAATGTTTCTGATTGCCGCGATCTGGTCTGGATTAATCTCGATACCGCGGGAACTGACAATGAATCCCAAGAATTTTCCAGAAGCAACACCGAATGAACATTTGGTTGGATTGAGTTTCATTCCATACTTTCAAAGAATGCCGAACATCTCCGCCAAGTCAGTAGTGTATTGAGAAGATTTCTTGGACTTAACCAACATATCGTCGACGTATACTTCCATTGTTTTCCCGATTTGGTTATAAAACATTCTGTTGACCAAACGTTGATCTGTAGCGCCTGCGTTCTTCAAACCAAATGACATTACCACATAACAATATAATCCCAGATCAGTGATAAAACTAGTGTGCTCTTGATCTGGAACATGCATCGGAATTTGGTTGTATCCTGAATAAGCATCCATAAATGAGAGAAGCTCGTGACCTGCCGTCAAGTCTACCAACTGGTCAATTCGAGGTAATGGGAAACTATCCTTTGGACAGGCTTTGTTCAAATCCGAGAAGTCGATACACGTTCGCCACTTCCCGTTGGCCTTCTTTACCAGGACTGGGTTCGAAATCCAGTCTGGGTAGGTTGAATCTCTGATAAACCCATTACTCTTTAGCTTTCCAACCTCTTCTTTCAAGGCAGCGGACCTCTCTGGGCCCAGCATTCGCCTTTTTTGCTTTACTGGAGGATGTTTGGGGTTAATGCTCAAAGAATGGCTCATGATTGATGGGGATATCCCGCACATGTCCGCGTGGGTCCAAGCAAATACATCCAAGTTGTTCTTTAAGAAATCCGTCAATTCTTCAGCAAGATTCGGACTTAACTGGGATCCAATCTTAAGGACCTTCTCTGGGTCACTGTCATCGATTGGTACATCCACAGTTGCCTCGTTGGGAGTCGCCATTCTACCCCCGGGTTCTTGATCCTCTCTGGGATCTATATCCTCGGGCATCTCTCTGGGCAACTCTCCAACGATTATCCTCTTTGGTTGCTATAAGGTCTCCGCCCCCGAAGGGGGAGAAGTGCCTTTAGTTTCGATATCCCCTCCGTTGCGAAGTAACTTTAGTTCGGCAACATAACACGCTCGCGCAGCAACTTGATCCCCTCTGACGATACCAATGCCAGCTTCTGTGGGGAATTTCAATAACAAGCACCAGGGGGCTATACAGGCTCTGAACTTTGCGAGGGCCGGTCGGCCCAAGAAGGCATTGTATGGCGATTCAACATCCAAAACCACAAAGGGAAGGATTCTCACTCTCTGGCGTTCTCCTTCCCCAAGTGTAACTGGCAACTCTACATAACCCATTGGAGCGATGGATGCTCCGTTGAATCCACGGATGCATCCTTGGCAGGGCTTCAAGTCTTTTATTTCAAGATTCATCTGGTCAAAGGCCTTTTTGAAAAGAATATTAACGGAACTCCCGTTGTCCACCAGAACCTTATGAACAGTGGCTGGCCCAATGGGTATCGTAACTACAAGTGGATCTTCAGTTGGAGCATGGACTCCGATGCTTTCTCGTTCTCGGAAAACAACATCATCGGTCATCATCTTCTGCTGCTTCACCGGGATACTGTCCTCGGGGTTGCTACATTCCCCCACCTCGAGGTGTTGTTTGGCCGCATTGACGTATTGATCCAATGCTTTGGAACTGTGCCCAGCAAGATAAAGTCCTCCGATCACGGTACTGATAACAATATTCTTTCCTTTTTGCTGAGCAGTCGGCCTAGCAGCAAGTTGATTTTGATTCTGATTCGGGGCCTGCACTGCTTGCCCCCTGTCCCTGGGCGTTACTCTGTATTCGTCTAGCTTTCCTTCTCGAAGCAGCCTTTCGACTACATCCCTCAGGTGACGACATTCATTCATCGAATGGCCGTGTATTTGATGAAAGAGACAAAACTTCCCTGTCTCACGCTCTTTCTCTGTCGACTCTCTAGGAGGTGGCCTTTTATTCTGGAGGACTTCGTACGCATCCATGAAGATATTTTCCAGAGTATCACTTATGGGTGTATAACTTTCAAAGGCCCTGGGACGAGTCCTTCTCTGGGAGTCGTTCCCTCGGCCCCTCTTCCGGTTGTTGCCGTTACCATTGTTATTGTTGTTTCCTGGCTGGCGACCACCCTGATTCTGATTTCCGACGTTAACTTCAACTTTCCCCGAGCTGTCTCCAGTCTGTTTGATGGCGACATAGCTCTGAATTTCCTCCTTATCAGTTGTTTTAACCTTTCGGTTTGCGTATACCTCTTCCCGACGTAGATGTACTTTGGCTTTCTCGTAGAATAACTCTCTAGTGTGGGGCGGTTTGCCTGCCAAGTACCTCCCGAATTCAGTGTCCTTATCTACTCCGTCAATCAGTGCTGCGACAATGGTCTGTTCATGAGGATCTTTAACCTCAGTGGCGGCCAAATTGAAACGATCCAGGTACATCTTTAGACTCTCGCCTGGTCGCTGTTTGACAAGGAATAAATCGATCACGCTTTTTGTCTTCTGTGCGTAGATACAGAATTGTTCTACGAACTTCTCGCTCAGCTCCCTGAAGCTAGAAATCGATCTCGCCGGCAGACGAGTAAACCATAATAAAGCCACGTCCTCCAGGAATATCGGAAACGCTTTACACTTAACCGCGTCAGAAGCGGCGGCAGCGGTCATCGACCAAGAGTATCTCATTAGGTGCTGAACAGGATCAGATCTTCCCGCATATCGGTTCATTTGTGGCATGTTGAAACGCCTTGGAAAAGTCGCATCCAAAATATCGTCAGTAAAAGGGGTATGACTGTGGTCGATCCCCCAATCTTCGTTCCGCTGTCCACGGCAGTCGGCCAGAATCTGGTGGACCATGGCTGCAACATTTGCACTGGTCAAAGGTGGTTCAGGATCAGTGCCTCTGGCCCGACGAGGTTCTCTGATCTCTCTTCGGGAAGCAGCCACAAAATCCGGGGCTCGGACAGGGCTTCGCTGCCCCCTGTTATCATGAGTATGCGTGCGGCGACGGGGCTGAGGTGGTCTGTTATGCACAGGACTGTTCACATCTCGAGTCCTGAGAGCCGTTGCTTGACCATTCACATTACGGTTTGTGGGCCCCACCCCTAGTTCTTCTTCTTCCTGTGAGGGCAGGGTTCCGAACCGAAGCTGTTCTATGTTTTCGGCTCTCTCATACGGTCGCCGCGGAGGTCTCGGCGATTCTTCAGACGAAGAAGAATATACTGGGGTGAGTGGACGAAACGGCGATTCTCTTTGCCTTGCTAGCTCATCAAGTCTTCTATCCATAGCCGTCAAATTTTGCCGCAGGATGGAACTCTCCTGCCTTTGGGCAGCCAACTCATCAAACAACCTATCCCACATTTCGACGAAGCGAGAGAGATCCCCCTCAGTGACAGGAGCGGCAGGATCATAGTGGTCATCATCACTCTCTCTTATGCGCAAAGAGCTCGAACCGGGTCGAGCAGAGGTTCTAGGACGATAGGAGTGGATCATAGGTTCTTTTCCAGGTCGAGTTGTAGTCTGACCATCAGTTCGGATAGCTGCGGTTCGTGGAGGGCGATTCGCTGCGCCCCCCTGAGATCGACTCGTGGTCGTGGTACGCGGAGGCTGCGAGGTGTTACCTCGGGATCGAGTAACAACCCCTTCGGTGGCACGGATCATCTCGTTCTCATCGACTCGGAACGTGGTGTCTTCGTCGGATCGGCTCGCCCCCTGCGCTCCGCGATCCAGAGTTTCTTCGTTGCCCAGTTCGTGCACACTCTCCTCAATCGTTTCGTTGGTCTGCGAAGCTTTAGATCTTTTTCCAGCCATGATATCCGAATCGCTGGAATCCTCAAAGAAGCGAATAGTGAAACTTTAGGACTGAGTTTCTCAGTGAAAGCACCAAAAATGTTAGATCGAAATTTGGACCTAACACCCAAATTGTTATGAACAGTAGAGAATTTCAAATGAAGAGCAAGGAAAAAGAAAATAACACTCAGAATTTATAGTGGTTCGGCGTTAACGAGCCTACGTCCACTTTATATATTATTGATTATGCTTTAAAAGCTAATACAACAATGATTTCTCTCAATATTTCAGTAGTTTGACAACAATGGCGGATTCAGTACTCAATATTGCCAAAGAGATCCCGAAAAATGCCAAGCTCTGGGCTATTTATAGCTGATTTTGTCAGGCGGATCGTGGACACGTGGCACGAATCCCGAGAACATGGGAACGCATCGTCACCACTGGAGAAACAGTCAAATTAGCCATTGCGGACAGGTGTCGTGATCTGCTTGAAAATCGGATCGTGCAGATGGGGAGAATCGGTCCAAGTGACGGTTAGGGACACGTGTCGCCAGATCCGTGCGATTCGGATCGCTGAAGACTAGCTCGCGCTTGAACAGGTCAGAGGGTTCGCCATGCACCAGGGGATCGGATCGGTTCGCTCGGGGTAACAATGTAAGTTTGGATCGGATCGCCCGGCTGCCTCGTTCGCTGATGAGATGGGGGCGAGACGATGGTGCGCGATCCGATACTGGACGAGACGATGGTGCGCGATCCGACGGTGGTCGAGATGGTGGTGCGCGATCTGATCCTTCATATTCTTGGGGAACGTGGTTTCCTGCTTTCCTCTTACAAATGACCCTGGCTGGCTTGATCAAAAAGCGAGCCATTTTGAACGATAAAAATATCATTTTTATCATGTATACGACTCGCTAAAAATACACATGTGTTGAAACATATTTTTATTCGCCAAAAATATCATTTTATCCTTCGTATAAAGTGTTAAAAATAACCGTGTGTTGAAATGAACATTGGTTCGCTAGAAATATTATTTTTAGCTTGGTTCTGCATATATATACACATATTAAACAGGAGAATGCATTAGCTGTTGAGTAAAGAATATAATTGCGTACCCGACAAATAGGTAAGCCTTAATGAATTGACTAAGCAGTTTAATTATTATATAAACTCCTGTGAATGCCATTGGATGTGGAGTGCTTGTTGTTCTGTGTGAAATCCGCCATAGGATAGTAACAAATAATTTTGAACTGCACTACATGGCATACTTCTTGAAGATAGCATACCCTATCATATACTACATGAGCATTTGGAGCTTATGTGACGAGGTTGAATATTTACCGTATAAGCGAGAGGCTTGTATGGCGATGACTATATTTCAGGTTGAACTGAAGACGGATATGGACTATATAAAATGTAAAGGTAAATTGTCAGATTAATATAAAAAAACCAGTGGAGATGACAGTAAACACGTCTCTCTAGTCATTAAGGCACAAAAACCATTTATAGGGTGATGAGAATTTGTTCTTTGGAGTTATGATCTATACACAATCCCCTACGGACATGGGAATATATCACTATAATAATGTGTATGCTTTTTAAGATTTATTGGGTGCCTAATACGGCCCAATAAATTTTCAAACCCCTTCCCATACAAAGGAGGTTATGGAGATTTTTTTTTGAAATTTAAAGGCGTTAGTGAAATATCTGAAGTGAAAAACGATATAGGAATCGTCAAATGAATTATATATATATATATATATATATAAATTAAAATAAAACAAATCGTGCAGCTGTAGTTCATGTTTGGAATCGTAATTTTAATTGATTATACCGAGAAATCCGACCATTGGATTTTCCCGAAACTGGAACCATTCGGTTCGCTTTGGAAAAATCTTTCCAACGATATAAAATTTGTTAAGATCCAACGTTTGGATTGTGTGAAATATTTAATTCAAATCTGAATAAAAACAGCGCCAGAATGAATTACATATATATATACTAAATAAAACGAATAACGACGCTGCAGCTCTTGTTTTGAAATCGTAACTCTAAACGATTATATCGAGAGATCCGACCATCGGATTTTCCCGAAACCGGAACCTTAGGTTCGCTTTGGAGAGATATTTCCAATGGAATTAACTTCATTAAGATCCGATGGTTAGATTTTGAGAAATGTGTAAATCAAATTTGGAGAAAAACAATGCAATGGCCACATTATGGCCTGAAACGTCGTTTAACTAAATAGAGCTATTTTTAGATAAATTAAAATAGCGATATATCGTTATAAAATATTAAAAGCGATATGGAATGGAATTGAACCGATTTTACTTGGTTGGCTTGATATTTGATGGTTGAATGTGTTTGACATGAAAGTTATATTAAAGAACTGAAATGTAGGTGTCAAATAATTTAACCATGGAAAGAATTGTTTTGAATTCTAGTTTACGTGAATTATTTGAAAAGCCGGGTTAATTCTCATTTCGAATAGTTGATCGATGAATAAATGTCGAAGATATGAAGACAGTGCAAGACCGATGATCTTCACATTGTGTAGATTACTACTGATGCCTTTGAGATGGGTAGCTCCCTTGATGAGGTTACAGTGGTAGTGGTCTGGACGTACTTGTTGATCGTCTGGATGTGCGAGGGCCTCTCTTCTCTTCCGTATTGGACATATGGAACGAGGAATAAGGTGCCTACGGTTTCGTTCAGACCCAGAGCGAACTTGTAAATGGATGTGTGTCTGACATTGGATTTTGTTCTGTGTTGATTGATCTCTATTAAATATATATCTGTTTGGCGGTGGAAATTTATTCCCTTGCTTAACGCCATTCTCTGAGACGTACGAGCTCAGAGGTTATATATCGATAGAAATCAGTCGCATGAAGTGAATTGCCTGTGTGGCATACGGAGATGCAGTGATCAATGCTTTTGTTGAAAAGCAGAGTCTTGTGGTTGATGATCAAAGCACGACTTAAATACAGCGAATATTTGTGTATAGCGTTGATTCGCGAACCTCACCCCTCGGTATGAGCTAAAAACGGGATAATGGACCCAAGGAGGACATGACGTTTCTTTCTAGCTATGGGTGGTGTCGGTGTTTTACAAGCCCTGACATGTATATTATCTTTACCTTTGTGGATGTTGGAATGCGAGGCGCCTCAGTTATATCGGTCTCTGCGGAGCCGATGGATAGGTCTGATAGTACCGGGAAACGTGTGTTTAGGAATAATTAATCCTCAAACGTAAGGGAGGACCGGTCTTGGAGGATCCAAGGGTTCTCTGCGGGGAATCCTGAGGCATTTGCTAGAGTGTCTCGAAGTCGGCGAGGAGTACATCCCTTGCCTCAACTCATGATGGAATCCAAATTTCCAATACGAAATTACAGATTTGATTGTAAACCTATATATGGAGACATGATATATGGTACCCATGCCGTCTAGGATTTATATTTATGATTGAATTTGCTTTTGAAACATATATGCACTAGTAATAATATTAAATGACTTTGCTTTACACGTATTAAGCATATTTTGGCCATTATAAGGTAAAACTCTATCCTCCGGTTTGCGTTGCATTGTGTGATGGGACTTGAGTCTTATAACGGCCCCATTTTTATAAAGAACATTGCGTTGTTCAAAAGATTTACTTTATTTCATGCACTGACAATCACTGGGGTAAACCCATTCCGCGAAAATGGCGTGGTCCTATGATTTGCCTTGTTATTGTTGTTTAACCAGTTAAGTAGATTTCTCATACCAGTACCATGACTGACTCATAGTTTGTTTCACTTTGCAAACTCGGGTGCCCTTATTTTCACACGGGCATCCTAGTGACAGGTGACAGATTATATTTTGGCTTTTGCACTGTAGCATGGAGTGCACCTTTTGGCTTGTATGGAGAAGACTAGATTTATCAGTATTTTGGCTATTTGATATTCCGCCATTAGTTTCTTATGTATATGATTCCGCTTATCGCGATGTAGACAGATTTACTTCTATTATGTACTCTATGATGTATATGTCCCAGTGATCTTGATGTAGACTGATCTTTTCTTTTTATGCACTAAGTTGTATCCTGCACTGTGCTACTCTGATGTTATTACATATTATGATTCCGCTATCATATTGATGTAAATTATTTAGTTTTCTGTTTATGCTATTATCTATTCTCTGCTAATGATGATTAATGTGTTATATTCCAATAATTATCCTTAATTCCGTCGTACGGGGTTTTGGGATCGTCACATAAACAGTCCTTAAGTCAATTCATGATTTGTGAGCCAATAAGTAAGTTGAGTTAAAGGAATAGGATTTAATTTAAAATTAAAATAAGAATAAGAGGATAAGAAATTGGTTAAAGGTATGGATCGAAGCGCCAGACTAACGAAATGAGATGCAAATATAAATTTGGCTTATTCGGAATAATATTAATTAAATGAATTCTAATTTGGGAATTTTAGATATTGAAATGTGATGAAATAAAACAATTAGGAACAGAAATGGATGAAAATGAATGTAAATGGATCGGCAAATGTAACATGAAATAAGGCTAAATTTAGTCCAGTCAAGTGAATTGACTCGATAAGAGTTAACTTAGAAGACCGTATAAAGATCGATTGAGGATAAGTACTTAGGAAAGAAATGAGCGATAAATTTTGGAAAATTGATTCATGATAATGAATTAAATATTTAATATAATTAAGTTAGTTGGAAACGTTCAATGTATTCAACTTTTATTCGAAATTTAATGTTTGGAATGGAACGAGAAACGAATAGAAAGTATATCGGAATGTAGTAAGCTATTGAGTGTGAATCCATTTCTCGACTAATGAAGTGAATGTAATTAATTGAATGAATGAACAAGAACAAAGAAATGGGTGAGTCGAAATGAACTTAGATAAGGTGGAAGATAATGGAATATAAACTAAATGGAAGATTATTATAAATGAAATGAAAATGAATATATTTGAGTAATAGAAGGGTAAATCATATTTTGAACAAATGGAGCGATAATCCATCTTTTTTGGTAAAGCTTTGCTTAAATCTTGAAATTCGGAAGATTGAAACTTCAAATAAAATAAACCGATGTGATGCGGAAATCTGAAATATTCGATAAGCCGAAGTAAAATGGCCATAACTTTTGAATGGCTGATCGAAATTCGACGATTCCGTACTTTTTGGAAACCTCTGAAATTGATTCTTTAATAGAGCCATGTCAAAATTTTCAGGTTACTAAGCTAAAATTCAATTTTTAGTCGTAGTGCTATGTGCAGGAAATTTAAAACTGAATCGTATGTTGATATTGTTTTGACCATAACTTCCTAACGAAGCGTCGGATTTTAATGTGCAAGTACAATTCGGAAAGGCCAGTATGTAAACTAAAACTTTTCCTTAATATGCTGGGTGAAATTTTAAAGTTTAAAGAGTCGAAAACTGACTTGAACAATTCAGGCCTGCATTTTTATTAGTGTGGCTGAAGCATTCGCTTCCACTAAAACGGGCATAACTTTTGAACGGATTATCCAAATTCGATGAATCCAGAAAATTCGGAAAGCCTGAAACGAATGCAACAACTTTTGCCTGCTTTGGTCAAATTCCATCATTTAAAGGGTGATAATCGACGATTTGTTTGCTGGCCTGTTATGAGTATTGTGGTTTAGTAGTTGAAATGACCGATATATGTTGTGTAAGTTGTATACATTTGCTATGTATTGTATATATATTTAATTCTTATGCGTATGTGAGTATGTAGCAAGTGTAGGGAAGTCGTGCTACACTTTGGAGCTCGCATGCGCTAAATACTAAAGTGCTAAGATAAATAAATTGCAAATAAACGCTAAAGGAGGTATGTATTTGGGTTATATAGTTTTGTAGGTATATATATTGTTTCCCCATTGTTTGGGATGCCTCATCGTGTGATGAGATGAATATTTGGATTTTAATTTATATTGTGATTTTTCCGGACCTCTCCGTACAAAGGAGTTGCTGCCGATTTTTTTTGTGATTTCAGGAGTTAGAAAATTTATGAGATGTTACAACTACATAAGTTACTTTATAAATGCTATTTTATAAGTATGGATTTGGAAGTATAAGTGTGCTCAATATCGTATTTCGTTCTCTTTTCGAGGACGAAAAGATTTTAAGTGGGGGAGAATGTATCAACCCATATTTTCCATACATCTAAAAACTAGAACTTAATTAAATAAATTGAATAATATTGGTTAAAAGTAAAATTTGGTCGATTTTTAATGATGATGATTGTTGAAGTTTGTTTAAACAGAATTTACATTGAGTTTATAATTAGAAATTCATAGTTTGGAATTCAATACTTAAAATGACCAAGTGAATTTGAGTGTTTAATTTATAACTGGAATTCAAATTTAATTGGAAAAACAGTGAAATTCTGAGTTGTTTAAATTATAATTGAAACTCAAATTTTTATTTGTAAATCAATGAATTTGGGATCTTAAATGTGTGAAATCAATTTATAAATTTTAGTTAAGTCTTAATTGGGTTTAAATGGAATTTTTAATCAATATTTAAATTGAATTAAAATAGTTAAATGAATAATTGAATATTTTGTTAATTAATTTTACTGTGAAATTTAACTGTTTTAGCGACTGTCTCGGGATTCGATGAAATCAGTACCATCGGATCCGGAATGGTGAATTATTATAGAGTTTCAATTTTTGTTACAATCGGACGTGTCAGTTGATCGTACGGGATAAAACGTGAACTGAATCAATGTAATGTGATAATTGTTTGTTTCACATATTGGACATTCTATGTTTATATAAATAAAATTCCATATCCACCTCATCAGCCCATTTCACTACGTATAATTTTCCTTCGTCAAATTTCTCTCTCTAATGGTTGATAACAAATCCCAAACCCTAGCTAAAATAAAATTTCAAACTTTAAATTCATATCTCCTCAAACTATATTGAATTATATATCAAAACAAAGCTCTCGACGATACGAAGCTACTAGTATGGTTTATTTCGACATGCAGTGACCATATTTGTCGGAAATCGCGGTCAAAGGCTGCTGGAAATGGAACCCTAAGCTACAAATTAGGGCTTTTTGATTCACAAGTTAATCGAAGAAACGATGATCTGGGTATTGTAGCTATCGTCCATAGGAGTTGATTGATGATAGTCAGAGGGACTATCGTGGAGTATGGCGCAGGAATTTTGGGCTGGAAGGTTAGCAAAAGTGGTGGAAAGTGGTTCGGCGCTACGCGATGGGGTCCACCGGAGTTCATCAATTTGAGGGGAGGAGGTGCGCTTACGTCAGGGGAGGAGAACGGTGGAAGTTTGAGATCGAACGGTGGCCAGAGTTGATGGAAATGGGTGGTCAAAGTAGCGGTTTTGGATGGGTTTGCTCGTGCACTGTTCATCCGCATGAAGAACGGAGCGGGAAGATGAAATCCAAGTACTGACGTGGCATTTTGTGAGTGGGGGAGGTTTTTATTTTATAATTTTATATATTTTTTAAATTCAAATCGTAAAATGCTCATAACTTCTTCATATGAACTCGGATTTAGACGCGGTTGGGTGCGTTGGGATCATGGAAGAATTGCGGACGATCTGAGACTGATTTGGCTGCATTTGGATGCTATGAAATTTTGGGCTTTGGTTGGACGTACGATCCTCTAAGGACCCAAAGGTGTGTGATTTTCTCACTCACAACTAACTAATTTTTTCCCATATTTATTAAATTTAATTATGAAATAAGTTTGGTTGCATGGTTGTGGTTGATTGTGAATGGTTGCTTAAATTTGACATGCAAGTGTGTCAATATGCAAATGAAGTTGATAATTTGTTATTTAAATTTAATTAAATTTCTAGTTGGAATCCCGACCCTTGTTAACCAGTGAAATGATTAAATGGTTGCCATTTGAATAAAATGGTTATGATCGACGCCTTGGCTGATTTGATTTTTGAAGTGATATTGCCTGAAATGTCCCTTTTCCAGTGTATGGACGTTGTATGTTCATTTTGACGACGAATCCCATTTTCACCCTTGATGTTACGGGCATCTAATAAACTCGGGATTTATTGATTTAAAATAAATTAAGAGCACAGGTTGAAATGATAAATACCTGTGACCCTGATTTCGATTGAAATGATGTATATCCATCCCCAAAATATCGAGAAACTAAATTTAATCTCACTTGGCCATAGGATAGAAAATTATATACGGATATCGGTTAGTTAAATGATTTTTAAATATATGGAATTTGTTTGATGGAATTTTTTGTTTAAAAAAAAGAAATGTGCCGATACTCGATAAATCTATTTTCTTTAAAAATCTGAACTTGGAATGTTATTAAAAAGGGTTAAGGAGTTATCCCAAAGCAAAGTGGAAATTCTTAAATTGGGATTTGAATATGATTTGGAATTATTCAAATTAATGGTGTTGATTTGAAGGTAAAAAATTCTCATGGAACTTAATCTTGGAATAATGGAAATCCAGGGTATTCAAAGTTGTTTTAACTCAGTTTTGAAAATAGATCTGGATTCTTGAATTCGAATGGTTGTTTTGAACGATGTTTGAAATTGAGATATGGAAACTAAATGAACTCTATTGAGGCTGGAGTATAGATTCAAGTATTTGAAATTCGGAAGAAAGGAACCATTACGGTTTAAAGGATTTATAAGATTATATATATATATATATATATATATATATATATACCCTACTTGATTTCAAATAACTATTCTTTTCTTAAATTTATTTATTAACACTCTTAACCTATAAACCATTTTGTTATAAATGAGTTTTTTCATATTTTATTACTTAAAATTATTTAGTAAACTTTTAATTTATGTATATAAATAGCGATTTAATTTATCTTATTTTTATTCTAACTATTATATTCTATATATATTTTATATAAAGATTCTTCTTTATAAGCATCTATTTTCATAATTATATTTTATGAATTGTAAATTTCTTCTGGATGGAAAGTGTTTGGATTTAAACTATTGGTTCAAATGGAGTTGAATAAAATATATTCTATTTGAATATGAATCGGTTTTTAAACCAATTGTAATATGGAAATGTAAGTTATATTCTACTCAAATACGAATTGATCTCCTCAGAGATTGAAATGAGTTGTAATGTTATATATATATATATATTCTATCTGAATATGAATGGATTCCGAACATAAATCGATTTTGAAATAATTATGATCTTTGATACGAAGTGTATTTTAATTGAATATAAATCAATTTTTGGATATTATAGGATTATGATGCATGGATCTAGAAATAGTATTCTAGTTGAAATATAAATCGGTTTGGAAAGATTATGATATGTTGATATGAAAATTATATTCTTTTTTTGAATATAAATTGGGTTTGAAACAAAACATGATATTTTGGATATAAAGTGAACCTTTGTGAAATGTAAAAGGACCGACCGATGAGGAAAATGTAAGCGTTGGTTGTTAAAGACCCCAGAGTCGGCAAATAGCATACTCCCTGTCAATGTCGATACCACTTTAAAAATTGTGAACGTTATGACGTATCCAGAATGAAATTTGGTGACTTGAGGCAATTTTTGGGTTGATGAAGATGAACGATGACGAAATAGCCTTGACTTTCGGGTCATAATTGAAATGACTAAAACAGAAGCTGTACCGTGACTAATTGAGGTAACACCTTTGATCGGACACACTTCTCTGATATTATTTCTATTACTATGATGATGATTTGGTCCCTTTTGATATGGGAGTGTGATCCGAGATGGGTGGTAGTGGCTGCTATGCGTTACCACCGGTCCGGGAGTGCAATTGGTAGAATCCTACCCTGGGCATTGCCTCGAGTGCCTTGTCATATTTATCCTTATCGAGCCCATACGATTTTGATTTGTATCGAACCTATGGAGTGCCCTCTGATGCCATCGGTTAGGTGGGTTTACGGTACTGTATACACCACGGTATTATAAATGGTGTAAGGGTAAAAATGTAATCCCGTTTACGCTATCTTCATTATGTTTACTTTATTGAATAGACATTACAATAATAGTGTATTATACTATGTATGTATTAGTTTAACGGATCCTTGAGAGATGGAAAATCCCGTAACATCTCTTGAGTTACTGCACCCATGATACTCAAGTTATTTCGTATTTTGATTTGACTAATATGAGAATGATTTAGTGTTGATCTGAGTGTTTTTTTTATGCAATACACTCGGGTCAGCAAAATTTGCAGTTAACGAAGATTTCTTGGCCTCGGAGATCGCTGACGAAGATTCGGTATATATGTCTATTACACATATGTATTTTTCGCTGCATTTTGTTTCCGCTGCCATGTTATATAAATATGTATATGTGTAACTCTGATAATCATTGTATGTTATGGCAAATGTATATTTCAAATGCTTTTAACGATTAGTTATTTATTATATGTTATCCTTCCGCTGTGAGAACTCTGTTATTTGTTTTCTCTTCTTTCTTCTTTTTCTTCTTTTCCCAATAACTACCTGCATTTGTGGTTCGTTGGGTCGACATGTGTGGTTTATTGTCGATTTGAACATTCAAAAATATGGGTCGTTACAGAACCCCTTAGATAAATTTAGCCCCTTTCGACAAGTTTTGTATATGATCATTATATGGGAATTCATTTTTACACAAAATGGAAATTTATATTCATCTAATACAATATTCATTGGATTTGTCCTAGTATTGGACAAGTTAAAAATAAAATAACATTAGCATATTTTATAAATCATTTCAGTTTAAACGGTTAACAAAGTTTCGATGACACTTCCTTCTTGTTCCCTGTGTACACTCATTTGTGTACGATACAGGGAGCAAAGGGAAGTGATGCCAAAATTTTGTTGAACCGTTTAACCTGAAATGATTTATAAAATATGCTTACATTATTATAATTGTAATGGGAAGTAGGTAGACCGGCCGTCAAAGTAAAAAAGAAATAAACAAAAAAACCGAAAACATGCAATAGTTATAAATGAAATTTTACAAGATTTAAAATAATATAAAGTGTTACGTTCGATCGAACTTTCTAATTGTTGCAAATCAGGAAAATGTTCGATTATTTTCATGATCGCAATTGGATGTATCAAACCCGAACCGATAAGAAAGGTTCATTTTTGTAATGGAGTCGAAGAATTTATTAAATTCGCTAAACCTAATAATCGAAGTAACGTAGACATTCGTTGTCCGTGTAGTAAGTGCAGACATCTGAAGCATTGGAAGCCAGATGTAGTAGAAGTACATCTGTATAAATTTGGTTTTGTGTTGAATTATCACTTATGGGATCGTCATGGAGAGATTATTCAACATACATTTAACCCTATAGTGGTAGATGACAATAGTACAATGATGAACGATAGTACAATGACGAATTCGATAGAAAATATGGTGCAAGATGCAGCACGATCAATGTTTCCTAACATTGAGCAAGGCGACGATGAGACTGGAAATGTTGAAGAACCAACAGCAGAAGCGAATTTTTTTATGATTTATTGAATTTTGCTAAGAGGCCGTTGTGGGAAGGGTGTACAAGCGGAAACGAATTGTCCGTACTCGCCGAATTCATCACTATGAAATCAAAATTCAATCTGACAGAACCTGCATTTACATCAGTTGTACAAACTGCAAAACGACATATGCCGTCCAATAATTTGATGCGCGATAGTCATTATAATGTGAAAAAACTTATGTCTGCTTTTGGACTACCATATCATAAGATAGATACATGTGTTAAAGGTTGCTTGTTGCATTGGAAAGAAGACGCTCACCGTAGAAAATGCAAATTTTGCAACGAAGATAGATATAAACCAAGGAAAAAGGCAGGAAAAGAAGTTCCATATAAAAGAATGCATTATCTACCCATAACTCTCAGACTTCAACGGCTATATGCATCTTCTACTACAACGTGTCATATGCGATGGCATAGCGCGAGATCATCAAAAGAAGGAACTATGATACATCCGTCTGATGGTGAAGCATGGAAACACTTTGATAGGACTTATCCTGAATTTGCTGCAGAGAGCCGTAACGTTAGGCTCGGTTTATGCACGGATGGATTTTCGTCATTTTCTCAGTTTGGTAGTAAATATTCATCATGGCCTATCATTGTTACTCCTTATAACTTACCTCATGGATGTGAATGAAAGATCCATATATGTTAGTAACGGTTGTCATCCCCAGTCCCAATGATCCGACATGAGGAATTGATGTTTATCTACAACCGTTGATTGAAGAGTTGAAAAAACTGTGGCATAAAGGAGTCAAAACATATGACATTTCGAGAAAAAGAAATTTTTGTATGTTTGCTTCTGTATTATGGACTATTAGTGATTTTCCCGCGTATGACATGCTTTCATGTTGGAGCACTACTGGACGTCTAGCTTGTCCTTATTGTGTGGAGGGGACACGAACATTTTCATTAAAGTATGGGGAAAAGATTTCTTGGTTTGACTTTCATCATTGTTTTCTCCATATTAATTATTAATTTAGAATGGATAAAATGAACTTTAGAGCTAACAGAGTAGTGCTACCGCCTAAAGTTTGGACAAGTGAAGAGATATATGAAGTTGTAAGTGAGTACCCAAAGATACATGAAACTGGAGAGCAGGTTGAAATTCCAGGTAAATCAGACATTCATAATTAGTGCAAACAAAGTATATTTTGGGAGTTACCTTACTGGAATAATCTAAAACTTCGTCATAATATTGACGTGATGCATAATGAAATAACGTTTTTGATGGCGTTTTTAATACATCCCCCTATATAAGCCATGGCTAAAGTTGCAAAAATGAGAGCTTGAATACCATGGGGCGCAAAAGGGATAGAGAGGGATGGGGTTTCTCTCGCTTTTGGCATAGCAGGCCTCCTACTGGGAGGCCCGCACGAAGGGCTATTAGCTCAGTGGTAGAGCGCACCCCTGATAATTGCGTCGTTGTGCCTGGGCTGTGAGGGCTCTCTGCCACATGGATAGTTCAATGTGTTCATCAGTTCCTGACCCGGAGATGTGGATCATCCAAGGTACATTAGCATGGCTTACTCCTCCTGTTCGAATCGTAGTTTGAAACCAAACTTCATTATTGAATGTAAAGGGTAAAACCAAAGACGAAGTGAATTCGAGACGCGATACATTACACTTCTGTAAACGGCCGGAACTGCACTTGTATGACGAAAATAAAAAACCTAAAGCATGCTATGAGCCAGACAACAGGCAAGTAAAACTCATGCTAAAGTAGGTTGAAGGATTACGATGTCCTGACGGGATTTCTTCAAATCTTCGTAGATGTGTGGATTTTAAAAACAGTAAATTTAGTGGAATGAAAAGCCATGATTGCCATATCATGATGGAATACTTTTTACCTGTGGTTTCAAGGAACTATTGCCTACAAAAATCTGGAGTGTTATAACCGAATTAAGTTTGTTTTATAAACAACTTTGTTCAATGACGTTAAAGGTAGATCGTCTACGTAAGCTTGAACTAGAAATCCCTGTACTGATCTGCAAACTCGAGATATTTCCACCCAGTTTTTTTAATGTAATGGAGCATTTACCTATTCATCTTCCGTTCAAAGCACTTCTTAGAGGTCCAGTCCAATATGGGTGGATGTATCCATTTGAGAGGTAATTTTTTACATAATTTCAATAATTGTGATAGACTACAACTTAGATTATTGTACCAACATATAAATTAAATTAATCTTATTATAGGTACCTGAGTCATTTGATGAAAAAAATTAGGCAAAAAGCTCGAGTAGTAGGTTCGATTTGCAAATCGTACCTTGAAGAAGAAGCTTCATTTTTTTCTCTCATTACTTTAGTGAAGATGTGAACTTGTCTTTTGTAATTGTTCCCCATAATGAACAAGTCATTGAGCAGGAGTTTTCTCAAACATATTATCTATTTTTAGACAACACAGAAGATCTGCAGGAAAATGTGTGGAAATATGCTTAAGCGATAAAGACTACAATGTGGCACACACATATGTTTTGTTAAATTGTGCTGAAGTTGCACCATTTGTCAGGTAATACTAAATTCATGTACAATTCAATTATATATACATATTTATTTTTTTTGTCTCTATAAACTAAAAAATGAACATCATATATATGCAGTATCTACGAATCACAACATCTATTTGGTGATCTCAGTACAGAATTCACTCGATGGTTTTCAGACTACGTTCATGATTCAAAAAACTGTGTTGTTAACTAAGGTTTACGACATCTTACTATTGGACCAAAAAGGAATGTCAAAACTTATCCAATATACTTTGTCAATGGATTTAAATTCAACACCAATGATTACAAAGCTGAAAAATTAACGTATAACAATGGAGTATTTGTCAAAGGTAGTGATGATCCAGAGGAGCATATAAAATATTTTTACATCTTAACGCAAGTTATAGAATCGACGTATTATGTTCATCCCGTAGAGAAAATTTATCGGTTCAAATGCAACTGGTTTAGCAATGTTTCTGGTTTTGGAATCAACGTGCACAAAGATTATATGCTAATCGAAATAAGGCATACGTTGCATTACTATAAGTATAATCCTTTTGCGTTAGCTAAGCAAGCATTACAAGTTTATTTTGCTCCGTATCCATCCTTAAAAAAAGATAAAGCAGATTGGTGTGTTGTTTTTAAAACAAAGACAGGATTTACATTTGATGGAAATAATATTCCAAACGAAGCAGCGTATCAAGTGGATTTTGATCCAAATACTAAAATAATAATAGTTGATGACATTGATTTAGGGTCGTTGAACGATGAAACGAATGTATTAGTAGATGTATTTTTAGGTACTGATGAATACGATATTGTAATGATACAAATTTCGCTCGGACCTAATCGATCGCTAAATCGACCAAGACCGTTCGAATCCCGTATATGCTAACTCTGGGCATACAACACATCAGAACAAATAACAGAAGACTTTTATAAACATCATACTAATGTTACATCAGAGTACATAATATCAGAGTATATCGAAAAATAATAATACAGCGGAAGATTAATTTACAATAAATGTAATACAGTGCACGACGGAAGACTATAAACGTCTGGACACCGCTTAAAGCTTCAATCCAGAATCCTGTTCAATATACCTGCAAAATAAAATGACTCGACTGCCCGTATGGAAAATAGGGGCACCCGTGTTTGCAAGGGAAAAGCAAACTACATGTCAGTCATGGGACTGGTGTGAGAAACTCTAAAACAGTTATAAACTTATATAAATGATAAGGCAAATCACATGACCACGCCGCTAACGCGGAACGGGTTCACCCCCATGAATGCCAGTGTATAAACAACAATCAATATAGATATATGGATCTACTATGCATCAATCAACATGCAATATCCCAATCTACCCATTTAGATTAATCACCATACTTAGATTTTCCAAATCCAATTCAATTTACAGAAATTAATTTGGACTTTATTTCTCTATTTCTATTTCAAATCATTTGAAATACATATCTAGCTTTTATATCAAAGTAGATTTCACTTCGGGATCTCAAATCAAATCATTTGGAAATATGAATTCTAAAACATAACAATGCATACAAACAAGTATTTAACCAAATATCGGGCTCCCCTCAGACAAGGCAAAGGGCACGTACCTAAGCAACTCGATATATACACACACACACACACACACACCCCTCCCACACATGGAGCAGGCTACACACTGACCGCTCACCCTAAGGCACTGGATCCCACACATACTTTTAGTAGACCGTGTTACCAAATCTTTAGCCACATACCAAATCATTTCATATCCCGAAGTAGGGAAAATCATTTCACAACATAATCACAAGTATAATCAAATCTCTAGTACCTCACATCAGCAATTCACACATATGATCAGTCATTATTAATCACATAACATTAGAGCTCGTACATCTCAAAGAAGGGTGTTAAGTAAGAGAATAAATTCTCCGCCACCAAACAGATACATCATTAATAGCAACTAATCAAATATGTGATGAACTACAATGTAAAACCATAATATATTTCCAAATCATTTCAAAATCATCGAGTTTTAGCCCTCAAAATCCTTTCTCTTTTATAAAACATTTTTATAGAACATTCCCTGTCCAAAATCGGGAATACATTTCTTTTCACTTAAGAAAATATCATTTCAAAATCATTCATTAAATTTGAAATGAACACAACAACGTCGCTACACATCTCATGGTCAAATCGTGAAGTGTTTCATAAGATGTCAACCTACCAGTATTTCTACCCAACCAATTGCTAAATGTAAAAGCATATCTTGCTCATAAACTGGTTGAGCACAATCCAAAAAATCAATCAATCACAATTTGACATTAAATATAAGGTTTTGAATAGAGATAGTATCGACTTATATTCAACATCAAATCCTGAAACCAACAGATATCATATCGGGAAAAACGATATCGATATCTACCAAATTCCCATCACAATACCCATATAATCCCGAATCCAACATCGAAATACTCCGAAGATTATTTCCATTCCAAACCATTCCAATTTATTTATTGGAAAACTCTGGTTATTTTAAAACCATTCTCAATCCATTTTATTTATTTAAAAATAGTTGGATTATAATTTTAGTTAATAACTAGTTCATTTCGATAAAAATATATTTTTATCTTTTCAAATATGGAATTTTTCATCTCAATTCTTTCCAAATCATTTATTATGATTTTATACAAATTGTTAATATTTTTAATAATTTTATCAAGGCCCGTACAGTCGATTTCCAGTAACGGTCGTCAAACTGCTCTTATGGCGACCTTTTCCGAATTTTGTTTGGACATAATTCCAAATCCAACCGTTAGATTTCAAATATCTAATATTCGTTGGGAATCTCTTTTCGATACGAACCCAACGGTTCCAGTTTTAGGAGAATCCGATGGTCGGATCTCTCGTAATGTCAATTCGAAGTCAATGGTCGAAATTCGCGAACGATCGCAACGTGGCGCGTTCTATTCAGGCCATTATATATAATATATAATATATATATTATATATATTTCGTCAGTTTCCATTTAAAACGTATTTATAAATAGTTTTAAATTCGTTTTCAAAACGATTTCAACTTCATTTTCAATTTTAAATCAAAATTGAATATTCTATTACATTACAATTTTATACATCTCATATATATGTTAAAAATAATATTTTTAACCAATCAATATTTATTTCATTCACACTCATATATATATTATTCACATTTCATATATATAATATTTTCACTTCATATATATAATATTTTTATTTCATATATATAATATTTTCACAACGCATATAGATTAATTTCTCAACGCATATATATTTATATATATATATATATATATATATATATATATTATTTTCACAACACATATATACATATATATATATGTTCTTCACACCGTATGTATATAATTTATACATCGCATATATATATATATATATATATATATATATATTTATACATCACAATCACAACGCAATACTATCAAACAATTCGTCCATGGTCTGTGGACGACGGGGAGCAGTTCATATGTGTAGTTATAAAACAAATAATTGTACAAGAAATTATTTAGTGAGAGAAATTCTCACATTGATTGGATCAGGAATCGTTTAAATAACGATTGTTTTACTGAATCAAACTGGACGTTTAATTCAGTCAAAATTTCCCACTGCTTTCGTTTCATCTCCGGTCTGTTTCATCGCGGAGTTCTCGACAATACAGTTCTAACGGATTCAGTTCCGTCAATTTCTGATAAGTATTGAATAAGATATTGAAGTTAAACATTGATTACATATTTAATCTAATTAGAAATAATTAATTTAACTAAATTAGTCATTAAGGGTTTAATACCCTTGTACATCGTCTTCTACTCCGTTGATTTCCTGAAGCTGCATAGAAAAGAAAACCCATCCACGCTCTGACATTCTCTCCCTCCGTACCTCCTCCACAACCCATCGTTGTCAGATCAAAAGCCAACACTCGAAGCGCAGTGGTGACGCCCTCCTCCACCCCGATTATCGTGCAGCTCGCATGCCTCTGTGGCCCACACAAGCCTCACGAACGACGTCGCTTCTGAGAAGAATATCGATCACCAGACGTTACAATTTCAGATCTTATCCGCACCAAATTGAAGCCATTTAAATTCTCTTCAATAGTCATATAGAAACTAGGATATAATTCAAATTATATTTAGAGTTTTTGAAGGAAAAAGAATCGTATAAAACTGGCCATCGATTGGTTTATGGCGGCGTGATTTTCTGATGAGAAAAACTAGGGTTAGGGCCATATATTTATATAAATATATTTTAATATTTTATTCAATTAAATATTTTGTTGTGAAAATTTGCATTCAAACTGCAAATCTTACCCAACGACTGTCGCCCCTAGCTAAATACCCCCATTTCGAACACAATATGATATGTCTCGTAAGACAATTCTATAGTTTCGATCAATTTTTCTTCAAATAAAAATATAAACCATTATATATTCAATTTAAACGTACATTTTAATTTACCGGGGCCACATACGGACCCCAAAAATTACAGAAAAATTATTCTAGCTATGTTTTGACGTTACGGTCCCAACAAAACTAATTTCGTCGAATTTGGAGACCATTTGAAAAATGTTCATTTTCTGGTCGATCCAAATTGACTAAAACTGTCAAAACATGTTTTACTTTGCCACGCTCACATATTGATTTCAAAAAGTATGAATTTTGGAATCTCGCAATAATTTGACATCCCGGATCCAACAAAAGTGGTTTCGTCGAAAACGGAGGTCGTTTGCAAAATGACTATTTTTAAGGCCTTTATATATATTAAACTATATATAAATTCCACAACGACTTTTCTGAATTTTAAACTGGGCATATCTTTCAACTTTTAAAACGAAATCTCAGTTTCTTATATCCGATAGAAGAAATTGTTAAACAAATTTAAATATTTCTTGTTTCGTTCAATTCTGACTTATAACGAATCCTGTATATTCATTTGAATTTTGAAATCGAAATTTTAAACTACCACGCCATTTTAGGCTCGAATTATAGTTAAAATAAATTTATACATTTTAACTTTGTCGAATATAAATTTTCCGTCGTTATTATTTAAAATAATTCATTTTAAATATTCAAAGTTCTTTAAAATTGCCAAAATAAAAATTTTAAATTGGTTCTGATTTTCGGGGTTGTTACAGATATAGAGTATGAGACCGAGTCTGGATCAGAAGATGATGAAGACTGATGTTATGTACTTATGTTATTTATGTACTATTCTAAGCTATATAATAAAAATGATGTTGATTGTTCTTAGCTTTGAATTTACTTACGTTCTGTACTGGTATGATTTATGTAATGTTAATGTTGACTATCTATGTTATGCAGTATTGTTCTTCTCATTTACGATTTATGTTATGATAACGATGACTGATGTTAATAATTCAAGTTATTTTGTATGCACATTATATGATTGTAATATATATGTCAGATGATAGACGATGACGATCGAGGAGTACATCTCATCCTACTCCTTCACCATCTCCTGGACCAGGAGCAGGTCCGAGTAGCTCAATGCCAGATCTTCGCTGAGTTGCGGAGATTGTTCTGAAGAGTGCCGGGTAAATGTCAAATTTATTTCAATTTAGATTATTTAAAATATATGAAATGTTTATATTAACATCTACAAAGTGGATTCGAGATTGAGCCAGCGCAATTCATTTTAGATGTATCAAGGCAGTCTTACACAAGAAGAATTGAAACGACCCGAACTTCCCCGGTAAGGAAAGCGCGGATTGAGTTGAGAACAAGACACATCGGGATGCAAACAGAAGAACATTTCATTGTTTATTACAACATATACATCAGAATACAAGAATATACGGAGTATGAATGAATAAAATACATTCGATAAATATTAGAGATTACAATAAATTACATAGCAGCGGAAAATAATACAAAACACAACTGAAAGAGATATACGGATACAGAGGTTTCCGGATATCATTCCAGCTGTAAACCAGATTCCTATGAATATAAATCTGCAAAGCCAAAACTACTAGCTGCCCGTGTCAAAATAAGGGCACCCAGAGTTTAGATTAAAACAATAAACTCCAGGTCAGTCATGTGACTGGTGTGAGAACTAAAAAAGTAATTAATCTTTATTTTAAAGTTAGGTAAATCAAAGGACCACGCCGTATAACACGGAACGGGTTTCCTCCCAAGAATACCAGTGCATAAAACAACAACGTAATGCTAAATAAAGAACAATGAAGCTATTATAAGACCTAGGTCCCATCACACAATGCAACACAAGCCGGAGGATAGGGTTTTACCTTATAATAGCCAAAGAATGCTTGATACGCTAAATTTCATGTTTTATTATTACTATAAATGTATAGTGTCAAAACAATTTCAATCATAAGTATTAATCATAGACGGCATGGTTACCATATATCATGTCGCCAATACTATGCTCTACAATCAAAACCGCAAATATCACGTATTGGAAGTTGGATTTCCATCTGTGAACCAAGGCAAGGGATCGTCCTTACCGAATTTGAGACGCTCTAGCCCGTGTCTCAGGAACAGAATGCATCGTCCCTTGGAGCGACAGGGCCGGTCCACCGATGTGGAATAAAATGCCTGAACACTGCATTTCCCCACCCTATGGGGGTGTCAATGAGTCCAATGACTCCATCGGCTCCACATAGTCACCGATATATCCGAGGCGCCTCACAACCCAACAACCACATAAGTAAAAATCGTCAGGGCGTGTCAAACCACTGACGCCACTTCTAGCTAAAAGGAAATGCATGCCCTCCCTGAGGTACCCTCCCGTTTCTGGTTCACAACCGGGGTGTGAGGCTCGCGAATCAACGCTACACAAAGCTATGCCACACAGGCCATGCTTTGATCATCAACCATAAGACTCTGCTTTTCAACAGAAGCCTTGATCATTTGCATCTTAGCATGCCACACAGGCAAACCACTCCATGCAACCGATATCCATCAATCACACAGAATGATATCCAATGTCAGACACACAGTCCATTTACAAGTCCGCTCTGGGTCTGAACGAAACCGAAGGCACCTTGTACCTCGCATATCCATCGATCTCCAAGTACGTCTGGACGATCAGCAACTGATTCCCTCCTCTTGGGTGTACGACCCAATCAAGATCATCAGTAATTATCCAAACGACGTGAAGACCTCCGGTCTTCAACCACCATCTTCATCCTCGACACATCGTCGAATCAATTATTCAAAATGGGATAAACCCGGCCTTTCTGAATAACTCGCATATATAATAAACAAGTGTTACACAAACACAACATACGCCTCATTCCAATTCAGAATATTCTTTTATTCAAATATTCTTATACTTTGGGAAATGTTCCCATTAATTTTATCAAAGATAAATTCTTTAAATTTATTCTTTAATCTTCTTTTGAATATCAATTCAAATCAAATTATGGTTTATCCAAACTAGTCGGGATTAACGAACCTTACCGAAGTAATCATTTGTTTTAATTTCTCTATCCCAACCTATTCATTCCATGAAGTAAAACTGGTAATACTTCATATCTAACCACGGTGTTATCGGTAAATTCAATTATAATTTCACGTTCAAATCTAATTAAAGATTAATAATCGCCTGGAGCAAAACTGGTGATACTCCATTCTCGATCGTTTCAATCTAATTAAAGATTCATTAAAACTCCACTTGGTCTTAATCTTCCCAAAAATCACTATCAATGATTATTTAACTTGGGAAATCATATCCTGTCTTTAACTGGGTTAAAGAACCAATGTCATTTAAAACATGGTTCACTATAAAACCAAAATCACATTCTAATTCAATTCCAATTGAATATCATTTAATTGGTATACTTCATTAAATCTAAATAAAAAGATTTAATCTTTTTCTCAATTGGATTTAAGAACAGTGTTAATGAAGACACCATTCACGACAAACCCAAATCCCATTTGATATTAAATACAAGGCTCTGAATAGAAAATATATCGGCTTATATTCAATATCAAATTCTACGACCAACAAACATTGTATTGGAAATAACGATATAAATATATTTTTCAAATTTCCATAACAATATCTGCATAATCACGAAATTCTGGTTATTTTCAAAACCATTTCAAATCCACTTTTTTATTTTAAAAATAAATGGGATTAAACTTCTAGTTCAAAACTAGTTCATTTCGATAAAAATCTATTTTTATCTTTTCAAATTTGGAATTTTTCATCCCAATTCTTCACAAATCATTTCTTATGATTTTACACAAATTATTGATATTTTTAATAATTTTATCAAGGCCCGTACAGTCGATTTCCATCAACGACCATCGAACTGCACTTACAGCGACCTTTTCCAAATTTGATTTGGACATAATTCTAAATCCAACCGTTAGATTTCACATCTCTAATATTCGTTAGAAAGCTCTTTTCGATACGAACCCAACGGTTCCGGTTTTAGGAGAATCCGACGGTCGGATCTCCCGCAACGTCAATTCCAAGTCAATGGTCGAAATTCGCGAACGACCGCGGCGCAACGCGTTCTGTTCAAGCCATTATATATATATTATATATTATATATATTTCATCGATTTCCTTTCAAAACGTATTTTATAAATTGTTTTACATTCGTTTTCAAAACGATTTCAACTTCATATTCAATTTCTAATCAAAATTGAATATTCCATATCATTCATCTATAAATGATAATATTTTCAAAACGTTATATTTTGAAATCACTTCCTTTTCTATATTCATTATAAAAATGAATAAAATCGATATAAATATCGTTCACGTCAAAATGGCGTCAATCTAATCAACACGGCTTTTATTCAACACATGAATGTTTTCTTCTATTCAACACATGAATATTTATTCTATTCAACACGTGAATATTTATTCTATTCAACACATGAATTTATATTATTCAACACATGAATTTTTTTATTTCTATTCAACACATGAATTTATTTCTATTCAAGACATAAATTTATTTTCTATTCAACACATGAATTTATTTTCTATTCAACACATAAATTTATTTTCTATAATATTCCTTATTTTCCGAATTGGAATGTGGCCCAATCAATTACCATATAATGTTAATTATATGGATTTCATACAATACATGTATATAAAACAACGATAAATAATCAACCATCATCCAGAGTGCACCACACAACTGCATAAGCATTAAATGTAAATAATTAACGCTTACACAGTCTGTCAACCCATCGATTGACATACAACTAAACAATCGGGATTAGTGTACGTCAAATATCATCCCAATACCCGTATGGGGTTTCAAATTAACAAACACAGATTTTTATTTGTGCAGTTGGGCGATGTGTAAAATTTATCGTCCCAATCAATATCAGTCAAATCAGTGTATATAAACAAATCGTCCGATTTGTTTATAAATATTTATTTTATATACACGTTAAAAATTATATTTTAACTATAAAATATTTATTCAATCCAGATCACACAATCAATTTTCACAACACACAAATCAAACAAACAAGTCATCCATGGTCTGTGGACGACGGGTGTCGGGTGCTGCTAAGCACCGTTTGCATCCTAGTATATATTTTAACTAGAATAGAAAATAAAAGTGAGGAGTTCTCACCGACTAGCTAAACCATTTCACCGCGACTCTTCATATGTAGGAAATCTCCGCCGTGCTCGCCTTTTGTTACTTTCGTCGTCCGTATTCACTACATATATAAAAATCACATTTTTATACTGCGACTATATATATATATATATATATATATAATTTATATTTTTATACTCTTCTATATAGATAAAAATCATATTTTTATCTCTCTTTCTAGATAATAAAAATCATATCTTTACTTCGTTTTCAAGACGATAAAAATCGAATCTTTACTTTGTTTTCAAGACGATAAAAATCGAATCTTTACTTTGTTTTCAAGATGATAAAAATCGAATCTTTACTTTGTTTTCAAGACGATAAAAATCGAATCTTTACTTTGTTTAAAAATATAATCTATATTCTTTTCAGATATAAACAATGTTATTCTTCATACAAACTGATTTTTATCATCCTTAAGACTGATTACATTTAATAAAAACAAAAACAAAATAATATAAAGGAACTTACAGCGAAAGGGGCGAATTTTCAGATGGAATTGGAGGGAAGGGGGGAGTTGTTGCGAATGGAGATGGAGGGCGTAGGGTTCGTCGGGGTCAGGCGATGATCGTGGGGAGGGGCGGCGCTAGCAGGGCGGCTAGGGTTTTCGCGCTAGATTTTTGGGGGTTGGGGTGCTGGCAGCTCCGCCTGGAGGGGTGGAGAGTGCCGGAGCGTCGGCTGCGCCTCATTAACGGCGAGGGGAGGGGGGGTCCACGCCAGGGGAGGCGGGGCTAGAGCAAGGGCGGCGCGTTCTTTTTTTTTTCTCTGTCGATTTTGACACTAACGGGGGGAGAGAAAGGTTGGGGGGAATATATGTGTTTATTTATTATTATTATTATTATAATTTTCTATAAAAAGTTGACTTTTCTTTTGAACCCCAAATGAGGCCTAACGACTGTCGTCCCTAGCGTATTACCCCCATTCCGAACACAATAGAATATGTTTCGGAACCCAATTCGCTTGTTACGATCAGTTTTCATTTAAATCAAAATTTAAATCTATATATTCTATTTTAAACGTACATTTCAATTTATCGGGGCCACATACGGATTCTAAAAATTCTAGAAAAATTATTTCTAGCTTCGTATTGACGATATGGTCCTAACAAAACTAATTTCGTCAAATTTGAAGATTGTTTAAAAAATGGCCATTTTCTGGTGGATCCAAATTGACGGAAACTGTTAAAACATGTTTAACTTCGCCACGCTCACTTTTTGATTCAGAAAATTATGAATTTTGAAACCTAGCAATAATTTGACACCTTGGATCCAACAAAAGTGGTTTCGTCAAAAACCGAGGTCATTTGCAAAATTGCCATTTTTAAGGGCCTTTATATATATTAAAAAATATATAAATTCCACAGCGACCTTTTTGAATTCTAAACTGGACATATCTTCTCATCTCTAAAGTGAAATCTCAGTTTCTTAACTTCATTAGAAAGATATCATTAAACAGATTCAAATATTTCTTGTTTCGTTCAATTCCAACTTATATTGAATTTTGTATATTCAATTGAAATTCGAAATCGAAATTTCGAACTACCGCGCCATTTCAGGCTCGTTATATAATTAAAATAAATTTATTCGTTTTAACTTTGTCGAAAATAAATTTTCCGTCATTATTAATTAAAATAATCCATTTTAAATAACCAAAATTCATTAAATTCGCCAAAATAAAAATTTTAAATTGACTCAGAATTTCCGGGTTGTTACAATAATGCAGGGTGCTTGGCCGCATTGGGATAGTGTCCCACACATATTAAGAATGTCATTCTAGCCGATTTATTGGTAAGTATTTTTTATACTAATATTAAAAATGTATATATTGGGAATAATTAAAAATAAATGTAATATGCAGGCTGTTATACGTGTTGAGCAGGAGGACATGCCAACTTTTTTGAGTTATTGAAATATGAAGATGCGCAGCAATTATCGAAAGACAATTTCAAGAGCCAAGAAAATTAGAAAAAAACCTCAATTTATGAGTGATGATGTTTGGGTAGACTTTGAAAAGTACCGGGAGACGGAAGATGCTAAAGTAAGATATAATGATAATATTCACATTTATAATATTGATTGCATTATTTTACATCATCGTGTATCAAATTTAATAGAAAGTAGCAGCAAGAAATAAAGCAAATAGAGAAAAGAATCTTGCTCTACACCGCAGTGGCTCAAAATCGTTCCAACATCATACAAGAGATTTGGTATAAATTTTAAATATTTGTAACATATGTTCAGGTAAAAATTTAGTGTATATATTCTGGTCTTATCTTTAATCATTTTATTACTGCATATTTACTCATTTTATAGAGCACGGAAGAGAGACTTCGTTGGCAGACGTATTCAGATACACACATGCGGTGGAGCACACCAATGAAGAAGGAAATGTAATGTATGAGTGGGCGGATCCGAAGAGTGCGCATATAATAGTAAATATGCTTATCCGTATAAATTAAAATGTTTCATATTCGTTCATATCACAGTATACAAGTACATTTTATTGCATTTGTCTTAAAATTATATTGCTATTGTAGGGGAAGTATGATGCAGCGGCAGCTAAAGTGATAGAGGCTAGTGGACAGGAGCTTACAGTTGCAGAGTTTGATAGCGTTGGCATTCTATCACTGATTCGCCTATTCGAAGAAGGCGATATGGTTTCGGCAATCAGGAGGTAAGATTTTTTTTAGACATAAATTACAGTAATCACGATGGTTTATAAATATCTTAATAAAAGATGTGCGATATATACGTGTGTATTGATATTATATTTGACAATTCTACTTAAGAAAAACAAATGTTATTGCTAACTATATACATGTTTAACACAAACTAATCAAAATATGTTTAAATAACTTTAATGTCAGGTTAATTATTTCGCAGACCGTTCAGTGTGGTTATAAGAGGTCGATGGTGGAGGCGACTCTTGCTCGGATGCAGGAGCAGATGAATGAGATGATGGACTGACGAAAAACCTAGATGCAACAGGAAATAGACGAGCGCATTGCAGCTTACTTTCAGGAGCACGGGTTTATGCCTGAGGAGGGAGGAGAGGGAGAAGATTCTGCTATATATCGAGAGGAAGAAGAAGAAGGCACGAGGACGATGAAGAAGACGAGGATGAGTAGTGTAGGTGCTCATTATTTTGACTTATGCTCTGGTATATACATATACTTGGTTTTTTATATGTTAGATGCATGTAGATGGTATATGATGTGTTTGGGCATGTATGATGGTTTGTGAACGATGGTATGATGTGTTTTGACATGTATGACGTTATTTGAACGATGATATATTATGATGGGGTTTTTAATTTTGTTTTTTTGATATATTTGATGATGGTATTTTATGATGGATTAATTGTTGATGAGTATTGGTGAATTGATGGGATGATAGTGGTGTGGTATTGGTTATTGGATTGAATTGTTGTCGTATGGCTTGATGTAAAGAAATTGTTGTGTGCTGTAAAAATTTTGCTTTAGATTTGTGACGGCTAGCGACGACAATTTGGTTATCACATAGTGACGACTAGCAATGTCATTTTTGTAACGATTTGCGACGGTTTACAACGGCTTTCCGATCAAATAAACCACTTATCACGTAAGATGACACGTGGCTATTAGCCGTTGTTAAACAAACGACGGAGCCGTCGCTCAACCCGTTGCTATTCCTGTTGGCGATGACCTATATAGCGACGGCTTACGTTGGCCGTCGACAATTGTATGTCGTCGCTAATCACTGTGTGTCTTGTAGTGATAATCAGAATCTAGACGAGAGAAGATGTTTGAGTGAGATTTGGAAGAGAGAATTTGAGAGGACACCATTACCATATTTTTCCAGAGAGTTCGCTCTTTTTTCCAAAAAAAAAAAAAAAGAAAGAAAGAAAAAAAAAGAAAAAAATGAAAAGAAAAGAAATACAGTTATAGGAACGAGTCTTTTTACAAATAAGGCTTACATGGCAATCAGATGGAGCTGTACATGCTAACACATCTATACAAACTGTCATGATCCAGATCACTTCTGCCCGTGAACATGTCATACGCAACGGAAAAAGGGAAAACAAACGCATGCCACCTGTTACAGCGTTTAGAGCTGGTTGAGTAGAAGTCACCAAAGGAGTCATACGTGTCAGTTCCAGAAGACTGAAAACACGTGTAAGACAGAATCATGCATGTGCAGGTTGTGTCAGGCTACTCCCGCCACGGGTTGCGTGTACTTGCAGAGTCCCTGTGCCACGCTAGCCACATATGCGAACCCTATTGCTCCTCGTTGCCCTTTAGAAACCTGCACATACAATTTGTTCATTGCCCTCGAGAAATCCTAATCTTATAAAATCTAAATATTCTTCGGTGATATTTCCTTTAGTCTCCTGCTGACCTATAAATAACAGCTAACTCATCCTCTTTACTTACTCAGTACATAGACCAAAAGTCATATATAGAAGTATACTTCATTAAGTATCATAGTATTTATAAATATAGTTGAAATGGTACTTACAGTCCCACTGCTAATCCTGAGTAAGAAGAGGAAGTATGCTGTGGTGAACACCATAGTTCACGCTGCTTTTTATGTTGATGGTGGAATGAACGAAGGCGATGGCGATGATGACGACGATGATGATGGATCCCAAGTTGCACCGGCTGCCTGAGTACTTTTGTTTCCTGCATCATTGAGATGAATACATGCACTAAATACGATGAATCAAGATAATAACCTTGCTGGCTAGCTTAAGTGACGGTTTGATGCTATATATGCATATATGTTTACTAGCTAGATAACTGTACCAGATATCGTGTCTTTGACTGCCTCTGATACGCTTACTCTGTGCATATTAGACTTCATGTACTGCACAAGATGTATGTAACCTGCTGATTATAATTATTACAATGTGATTTTATCTAGTTCTGTAACTGTGAGTCTGGGAACATTGTCATGAAACATTTGATAACTCAGTGTTACTATTCTGAAACTGAATTTCGTACGTATTTAATTAATCCAAAAGCGTTGGAGCTAGGTATAGACGAACATCAATATTTGCAGTCTTGACTGAATTGTTTACTTTCAGGAATGTAGGATTGACAATTTAATTTGGTCTGATTAAACGAAATATTTGTCCTCCAGAACTTTCAACACAAATCGGATTCACATGTGTTTATGGTTGAATACTAAAACCTGGTCATTGACTTATTGCCAAAATTTATTTGAACCCGTGAAATTGCTGATTTACCATAAAAATAAAATGAGAAACACATTGTTTTGCTTAGTTACCCTCTATGTTAGGACAGACAAAAAAAAAAAAAAAAAAAAAAAAAAAAAAGATTACATAAAGCTATAGTCACAAACTTTTGAGCGAATCTACCTAAAGGTTATATTAGAACATAAACAACTTTTCATTTTAAGAAGATGATACCAAATATAAAGAAAATTATTTGGATGATTGATGCTCCTAAACTAGATGCATCAACTTATGATAGGACTTGAATGTATAAGTTATGTGAATTGTCAGACAAAAATTTCGTTATGTGGCCGGGTTTCATTTTAGATATTTGTAGAATTTAAATATGAACTATCTTTTCTTTTGTTATTTTCAGTTAATGCTATTATATAATCGATAGATTATGTATTGAATTTAGAAACTTAATTATATATTGAACTTGTCATTAGCTAACTGATGCATTATTTTGTTGTTATTGCTATGAATGTTCTTTTTAAAATTGATTAAGTTATCATTTGCTAAATTGAGATAATATTGTTCTTGAACTACTATTAAATCTAGTCTACATTATAATCATGCATGTTATATTGGCTTTTGTAGTAGTTTTTGATGTTAGAATATATGTTACTAGTTTGTTATTGCTTATTACAGAAAATAGCTTTCAATGCATGCTCATACCCATTGAGAAAAAAATAGCTTCCATCATTGATATCCACTGAAAATAACAGCTCCCAACGCTTATAATCGTTAAGAAGAAATATATTCCAACATTTATAAGGGTTGAAAAAGGATATCTTCTAATGCATAAATCAGTTTCCACACCCCCACCATGCTATAGATTGCCTACTGCAATGAAAATCCAAGGTGTTGCCAACTAAAATGTTACCACAGCTATGCTAATTTTTGTGTATTGCAACGCACTCTTCAATGTGTTACCATAGATATCAAATTGTGTTGCAGTAGCTACAGTTATAAACTTATAAGTTTAATTTGCCACGTCATCAATCTGCATCTATAAAAAGATGCATATCTATCCGTCAATTTACCTTTTAAAAACAACATCTGAAGTTGACACCTCACCAATCTGTTAAAATACTTCACCACCAATAGGAAATCAACTTACATTACTCATTGAATTCCACTTTCTCAATTTCTCAGATCTGTTCGTTCTCACCACCAAATTTCCAATTCCAATCCCTAATTTTCATTCACCTTCTTCCATTCCAACCCTCTTTGTGTCCTCCACTTCTTCCATCGAGTCCTCTGACTCCAAACGCACCCACTTCTCCCCTTCCCCGTCATCAAGCGGCAGTCAATCCAAGAAGAAAGGTGCTAACTTTTTATCCTGTGTTTCTCATGTACGTTTCTGTTGGTTTTTTGATCATCGCTATTCAGTAGTCTACTGAGAAACGAAAATTATTATCACCATAAGTATAATTTTGTTTGGTTTGTGGTGTTTTTTTGTGGTTCTATTGTATGTTGATTCACTGAAATGTTCTTTGAGCCGCTATTTGGTTGTTAATCAATTTAATAACACATAACTTTAGTTCCTAGTGAAGTATGGTTGTGAACAATTAGACCATCGACCTCATATGAGCTGCATGTTCTAAACAACTGCTCAGGTTTCCTAGGTTGTTGTTGCCTGTGATGATTGAGACAGATACACTGGTTTATGAAAATGAGTATGCTTACATATAACTGATAGTTATCATTTCTTAAGTATTATCATAATCTGTATCCATAAGACCGTCTAATAAGTATACGTATAATTTCTTAAATGTGTGTGTGTAAGACTGGCTAATAAGTATACGCATGTTTTGTTTTGGTTATGCACACAAATACTGAATACATGAAATACATGCCTGAAAGCCTACTGAATGATTTGCAGTTTGTGATATCACTTCAATTCTTCCTTCAATTCGAGTTCAATAACTGCTCAATCAATTTCTACTTCAAATTCGTCAACAGCGGCTGTGAGAACGAACTGCCACCACAAAATCCTAGAGAAGATGAGGACTATGAAGGCAGGGTCGAATGTGGGGAAGAAGTTTTTTGGTTGCTCCATATGGCCGGTAAGTGTAAATTAGTTTTTTTTTTTTTTGTTGCTCCATGTCGTTTATCATATCTTTCATTAATGTTTTAGTCAAGAATTTAACATATGTGTAGAATGGCGATTGTGGTTATTTTATGTGCCATGACGAAGTGTATGAAATCAATAGCATTGCTGAATTGGATGATACTACTGTTAAATTGATGGAAAAAGAAAAGACTATATCGCAATTGCTCGCGGAAAAGAAAACAATTGAAGAAAAGTTGCTAAAGCAAAAGCAAAAGAGGGCAAAAGCCGATGAATTTGTGGCAGATATGAAGAAAGAGTTGACCCTAATGCGCATTGAATGTGGAAAACATGAGACAGGAGAATTTTTTATGCAAAAGCTTTAGTTATGTCTTGAATCATGTTTGGAGTTCTTTTGTGTGTTGTTATTGTAATGTAGAGCAGTGAAGTAACATGAAATAGCATGCATAGGTAGTTTTTCAGGTATAATTTTAAGTTTTGTTACATTGTATATTAGTGATAATTTTTGCCATATTACAGACTAGTGATAATTTTTGCCACATTGCCCATTAAACCTAAATTACTGATTACTGGTAAATTTATCCACATTGTAACTGTCTAATTGTTTACTTAGTATACACTTGTATACACGTTGTGCCTCTGTGTTATACTATGTATACACATTGTTTAGATCAGCATACACTTGTATCCACATTTTGCCTCTGTTATGTAACTCAATTATGTAAATGAAATACAAATGCAAATGAAACTCAGTTATGTTTAGATCAGTATACACTTGTATACACATTGCTTAGATCAGTTATGTCTAGATCAGTATACACTTGTATCCACATTGTGCCTCTGTTATGTAATTCAGTTATGTAAATGAAACGCAAATGTAAATGAAACTCGGTTATGTTTAGATCAGTATACACTTGTATACACATTGTTTAGATCAGTTATGTAACTCACACATTGTTTAGATCAGTACACTTGTATACACATCGTTTAGATCAGTATACTATATTATACTGCAATGCAAATGGAATTCAGTTATGAAACTCAGTTTGTGCTGAAAGGAAACTCAGTTATACTATGACCATAGTTTGTGCTGAAATGCAATTGAGGCATGCATACCTCTTATTTTGTGCTGAAATGCAACTGATGTATGCAGGTGAAGGAGGCAGTGATGAGGATTTTCAAGAACTTGTTACTGAAGGCACTAGAGGTACGATCGATGCAGTAGAGGCATTGAACGCATTGGAGGCTTGCGCTATATTTTGAAACTGTTTTAATTTTATGTAAACTTGAATTTATGACTAGCTGTGTTTGTAGCTGAAATGTCTGTAAAATTGAATTTAGTGGCTATGTTTTGTTATTTTGTAATTGACTATGTACTACTTGTGTTTGCTGGTTAATTAATTTGAAATAAAAAGTTCTTTGTTAATTTCAGTTTGATGTTATGTTATGTAATGTTTCCATATATATGATATAATGTTATAGTATGTGATGTTAAATGTTGTCGTAGCTATGATATAGTGTTGTCATCGGGTGGTAAAATTGTTGCCATAGATTTATGCATGTGGGGCCCACAACTGGATTCTGTGAACCCGAGCTACAGATTTTAGTGGCGATTCTGTATACCCGGGTTACAGATTTTAGTAGGCCCCACATTTTTGTAAATTTAGTACATGCGGCAACACCTGTGTTGATGTTGCCTTAGGGTCGCAAATGTGTTGCATTTGACTCTAAGGCAACGCAGCAAAAGGCAAACCCAAGAAAGTGTTGCCACAGATTATTTTTTGCATATAGCAACATTTTTTTGCACCTACTGCGTCACTTCTCTGGGGTTGTCGTAGGTCATCTATGGCGTAGTGCCCCTATAGTAACATTTATAATTGTTACCCAAATTGTTTACAACGGTTATATTCGTTTGGATGTTTTGGTATTGTGGATACTATCAAGAAAAAAACAGTTAGATAATGTGTAAACTACAATAAGCTGTATATGGTATTAGATCACCAAGAGTATGGTATGAAAAAATAAAAACAACCTTAACAATACTTAATTACTACACCAGAAAACACTTTTGGTAGTGTTGAAAAAACGCTACCATAACTTGTAGTAGTGTTTTAGAGAACGCTGCTATACGACATGCAACTAAAAGTCTGAAACTTTTTGTTGCACTGTGGCAAAGGCTGCCAAAGTTGCCTTACTGTAGCGTTTTTTTAATGCAACTACATAATTTTTATACTAGTTTACATTTCTTCTGTAACGATTTCCAAACGCTACTAAAAGTTATTGATTTTTTAGCAGCATCTTTTTAATGCTGTTATTCATAGTTGATGGCTTGTACCATTTCCAGCAATTGCTTATATAATATCTATATTAAAACAAATGATCAATCGCATATTTTTCATATTCAAACCAACAATAAATCATCTAATTAACATACAAAAACAAACAAACAATCAAATGATCATCATATTCAAATAATTGAACAAACACGCTAATCACATAATCAAATATAATATCCATAATCAATTTAATAGTAGTTTTTTGATAAAATAAGTCACATACCACAAACATAGGCCAACAAATTTACACAAACAGTGCTAACAAAATATAACAACATATAATAATTAAAGTCATGTTCATTACTTGGTTACCAATAATTCTTAATTGTTGATAGTCTTCACTTTGGAAATAGCTGATTACCTGCAGAAAAGTTTAACAATCAACAATAAGAATTACAAATCAAAACCGAATGCTAAGTTACCGATTCAAAGACTAAAGAAACTTATAAAACAAAGAAATTCGTAGGCATACAAATTTGTCCATTTTTCATAAATTAATTGTTGGGCCTACCCAGTGTGGTGTGTAAAAATATCATTTCTAAGTGTGGGAAAAATTCATAATATCATTTATGCTTTTTGTCTTTTTCAGTTTTGCCTTATTTTTCCTATGTTTACAAAATATCATAATATATTTTTTAATACAATTTACTGGATAAAAATTGTATTGTTAAATATCGTATGGGTAGAAGAATGAAACCTTTGCTAAGTTGATAAGAAATAGTAGCAGTAGAAACAACTGAAGCTGCTTGGTATAAGTGTGATCTTTGAGCTTTAGTCTACCCTTTTGTGGAATAGATTTTAAGGCTTTATTCTTTTTTTGAAAACCTCTCTCAAATTTAAGTTTTCTAAATTGAAAAGATGTAACTATATTCAATTTTCTCTCTTTCGCTTTGTTAGTGTATGGAGAAATATGCCATATATATATATATATATATATATATATATATATATATACACACACACACACACACAAATGAAGAAGACTTTTGACAATATGGGACTATTCCACAAGATCGACTTCTATTCTATTCAGATCAGTATAAGAACACTAGGTTTATTCTACGTTGAGAAGTTTAATATGCAGCCCGAGCAACCGTGTAATTAAAAGAAAGTTGAATGGACCACAAAATGATATTTTTAAATGAATTAAAAAACCAAATGCTGTGCTAATTCTCTATTTCACTAGAACTATCGGTGGACATATTCTAACGAAACCATATGTAGTGCAAATTATCCTAAAACAGTCAAGTTTTACAATGAACTCCAAAGCTGATTGCCAAAACTAAAATAAAATAGCTTACTCGTGAGATTATAGAAGTGAGAGGTTCCCATGAATGTACCAACAAAAAAACTTTGTATTTAGAAAAATCACCTTTTTGATTTGCCGATTTACTAGTTACTTCTGGAGCAACTTATATTGTCAACTGCAAGTGAAAAATATAGCTATGAAGAAATGAACATCAAACAACATGTTTTGAATCTGTTGTTTTTGTCCTTATTGTGAGAAACTTGCACCATGGTGTATACACTTTTAATTTTGAAATAACAGTAAAAAAAATTAAAGCAGATATTAATTTGCAGGAAACATGACTTGCCCCTCAAGTGTGGAGGCCCACGTAATTGAATGCGAAGCGAAGTAAAGTATAGTTGGACAGGCTTAAGCTAGAACACCTGAAAATAGATAACAATGTCAGATTTTGTCAATGGTGAAAAAATAGTCAATAACTGAAAACGGTCAGATTTATTCCTTGAACTGCATCAAAAAGGATTCACTCCTTTTCCAAAGAAAACCAATGGAGTAGCAGTAATAGCAGGAGCTCTTGTGGAAGGAGATGAGGATGCCGAGGATAGTCCTGAAATGATCAAAGGTGGAGTGGAAGCTAGCGATTATGACTATTTGCTATCCATGTCAATAGGAACATTAACTCTTGAAAAAGTTTGAAAACTACGCGGAGAAAAAGCAAAAATAGAAAACAAACTAGTGGAGTAGAGAAACTGCACCAAAGAAAACTGCACCAAAATATGTTCAATTTGCATAGGCAAACTTTCTCTTTCCTTGGAAAATTTTAGCATTTCTCACATACCATATGACTAATAATATTGCTGCATTTTTATCAAGATACTCTGTTATCATATCTTCAACGTCTTTTTAGAAGTGCTTCCAGCTCCTTAATGAATTCGTACATCCATGCTGCTTTTGTAGCATCATACATGGCACTATATTCAGCCTTCATGGTGGAATAAGAAATGAACTATATTTTGGTACTCATCCAAAAATGACTCATCTATTGAGGCTAGACAAAAGCTCCAGATTTAACTACTATCTTCAATATCACTTCGAAATCTTAGGTTTGAATACATCATAATGTGCTTGCTGTTTCCACAAATTAGCTGAAATTCATTTTATTTTCTAAATACCTAAGCATGACCATAAGTACTTTGGGCTGATAAATCAAACTCAATCAACGATGGAAATGCCAACATATCTATAGGTCCTGCAACCTTCATCCTAAATTCAATGATGGCCAAAATATTAAAAATTAATCCTGAATGATTCATGTAGCAATAATGAAAATCATTCAAAACTTGTTGAATTATCTTGAAAAAAGAGGTTGAAGCACATGTTACTTAGTACATACCGCTTTGCTCTAGATGTCCCTTTGGGTACAGCGATGTCGCTTGCTCAGGGTGGCTAGTAAGGCTACAACGGTTACAACAACAACAACAACAACAGCGGGCCAGCAAGGCGGAGTCCACGATAGGTTATGACCATGATACTGAGGATGGTTGGTTATGGCAGCTGCGGCTACGAGACTGGCTTCCTACAGCAAAATACAGTTGTGGGAGTCAAAGGAGCTGCTCATAGAGGTTGTCGGGAATGAAGGTGAAGAATCATACTTGGTTTTCTAACAAAGAGTTGTAATCATGTACATAGCAAAACAGAAAGCATGATGTTCCTCATACTTACTTTTCTAACAAAGAGTACAATTTCTTCAGTGCAGCTTTATAAGCAAGTCATCGATAGAAGAAGTCACTTGCTTCTCCATATTCTTATTTTCTAGTACGCGAGTGCCCCTCCCTTAAAGCATCAAGCCTATCAAAGTTCTTTAGTGCTTCTCTTTAATCAACCTAGACATATCAGCACAAATATTTTATGTTTCAGTGAGTACACTTTGTTAACAGTTACATTTCAGAAAATACTGTTCTATACCTAGGTATCTAACAGATGAAACAAAATAAAGATGCAGCCCCAACTTCCACTGCTAAGGAGATCATGAAGTATCCTTGTGTCCTACATTAGTTCTAACATTCTAAAAAAAAGGTTCATTCATATATTTGAATCAAAGAGTAAAAGAAAAAGGTGATTTTTTTTTTGAAAACAATGTGTGCCTAGCTAACATGAACATGGATTTACTGACGATTTCCTCTATCACATCATTATTAGCATGTGATATAGCATTTGATGCTACCAACGCAAAGGAGGTTATTGAAGACCCATTCAACTTCTAATGCATCCATAAGAATGGCTTATACTTGGCATTTAATGTTTAACACTCAACCTAACTAATCAAAAGGGGCTAGAAACAGTTTCAAGTAATTTATTTCATCTTGTTAAAAGTAATCAGATATTAGTTGAAGCGCCAACTTTTATTTCCATACCAGGCTTTATTCAACCCATAAATCTTTTCTCCTAGTCTAGGTCTATGTTGCAACTCCATATCTAATCCAGAAATTATCCTCCTATACTTTAGTTCCAGTGCAGGATTTACATGAAGCAACATGAAACTAACATGCCGCTTTCATCATATCCAGTCCTCCCCACTCCTCCAATCCGTTTGAGAATCAAAGCTATCCAGACTAAGACATCGTCTCAAGCTGCACGATATTGACTTTTAAAGACAAGAATTCTTCAATTGACATTACCACATTTAAATGACTTTTGGATTTCTAACATGATTTTAGAAACTTTTAATTTGTATAATCACCTCTACACCAAGAATCAAATATTCATTATATTAAAGGCATTGATTATATTGGTATATACCATTTAACCTGTCACCATTAGTGACATTTTGTATGCATAGTCGCAAGCAAGAGTAATACTCTCAAATGCATACCTATGAGAAATCTTGGAGTCATAAAACAAGTTTAGATATATAATTTAAATTAAATGTTGCTAATGGGGAAAATTAGTCTTACTCGTCACAACACAAGTTTAGATATATAATTTAAATTAAATGTTGCTAATGGGAAAATTAGTCTTACTCGTCAGTGCATTCTTTAGAACCTCCACTGCATGCCCACTGATCAACTTCATTTGATTACAATGATATGACATGTATTAATTAACTTCAAGTGATAAGAAAATGCACAGAAGGCTAAAGTATGATAACTGACTGGTATATTAGCTGCAGGAACTCATAGTCATGTTCTTTCAGATGGCATCTATCTTTGGGCCAAGTTCTTTATCGTAGAAGTCTTTCACTGCAGTTTTGATGATCAACACATCCTACACCAAACATTTTCATCACACGGTGAAGAATCTTTCATGTTAGTAATAAATAACAAGATCATAATGATAAGAAGAAATGGTCGACATATTTTAATGAAGATCTGTAAAAAGAAATGATGGCCCCCAGAGAGAGAGAGAGAAAGTATCGTTTACATGATGAAGGTTGTTTTTCCTTCGATGCCATCTAGCAGCAATAGTGTTACGACCTTCATCAGCTATGAAGCTAACATGCGACGGTTGGTGTATGTCCCCCAAAAGTGAGATAGAAACATAAGAGAGACTCTGCCAAGTTATATGTGGATCATATTAAAGCAATGTAGATTCAAATATCAGCATGCATCATATGGTTCTCAATTTCAATTGGTAATATGACAAAATTTACATGCTGCTTCTGGTTTCTGGAAAGTTAGGAGCTGGGCAGTGCAATCATTGATAGCTCCGGCAACACACATATTTTGCACTTCCTTGCTATTATGACAATCTCTTGTTTATGTACTAAATTAGAAGGAAAAAAGATACAGATGTACTCAAGTAATTTCAAAAACGTAAATATAATTTAACTGAGTAATCATAATTGTAAACTCCAGGCGAGTTGATGTAATGCAAAGGGCTAGCGCAGTGATATCTGAATCGAACCCGATCAGCCCATGAACACACATATGACAACTCTCCTTCTACAACTGCTAGTAACAGTTTTTGCACTGATTCTGAAGCTTATTTCGAAAAATATTTCTAACATCAAGTAGGTGTAAATACTATGGTTTAGCCTACAAAGTACAAACACAATTGTGTATTCGCAGCACGTTAAAGAAAAACATACCTCAGCTATTTTGCACACCATGAAATGCCCTTTTTTTGCTCATCCTTTTGACAGTTGGACTCTTGCAGTCATAGAGAGGAGAAATATACAGGGTAACAGAGAAATATCCAGTGGTGGTGTTGTTCCTGGAGAAGTTGAGTTATGCTAACTATATAGTTGTTTCATCTCTTATTTTATGCCAACTTGATCAAGCATCTTTTACATGTTTTACTAGTATTTCCAACCACAACTTGATTAAGGATGCAACATATTTAATATAGTATATGAATAAGGCTTTTAGTATCATATCTACCCACATTTGTGATATTTTAAGAATTATATAGGTATGGTGGAGACTCAAGTAGTCTCATGCTTCACTTCATGGTTTGCTTATGCTTGAAAATTATGATGTAAGCTTGAATTTTAATATTAAATGTCAAAACCATTAAGGCGCTTGATATATTAATAATAACTCTATTGGTTTCTTATATCTGTGAGCAATAGGAAAAGTTTGAGTGTGGATTGCAAACATCTCTTAAAGTTAAAAGGATCTTCTTCTCAACAAAGTCGTATACCCTGTTCTTCAAAACGTTTACAAGTGATTTTTCACTCAACTCCATAACAAGCATTCCTTTATCCTTCCTGCATCCAAAATACTGTGAGCTAAAAGCACAAACACATTTGGGAAATTTATTTGCAATTAAATCCACAATAAAATTACACCATATGATACAAATTAATACTTCTGCTTCTAGCAGAACAAATTTCAGTTGCTTCACCAAAACTGGTTCAAACAATTAAATTGTTTTGTAAAATCCAAATGAAGAATCAGTGTTATAAGATTCAGACACTGAAATACTATTATAAGATCCAAAATTAGTTCGATATTAAATGTCGATTTCTAATTTTTTGACTTTTTGACAAAAATCAATCTACTCCAAAGATTATTCTCTATTAAAAAAATAAAACGATCTCGTACATAAGATAGAATCCAATTTCACGTACCTTGAATCAATTGTTCAAAGTAAACCCTTGGATCGGCCATAAGAACTGAAACAAGATGAGAGTTGTGGTGAGGGAGAACAAGCATACAAGAATTGGTAAATAGAAATGTACATGGAGGAAGCTGAAGCAATATGGGAGCTAAAGCGAGAGGTTGGAAAAATTGTAAGAAGAGGCAATTTTTTGTGAAAGTGGAAAAAGCAATTAGAGCGGAGGGAGTGGAGGGAAAGCTGTGGAAAACATTGTACCGAGTGCACCAAAAATTTGGATTCGGGGAAATAAAGTGTAAATATCTATACAAAAAGTAAAATTAGTTTCATTCACACTACGATCGCTGCCATTAAACGTAACTATATACATGTTTTCTTGTAGTGTAAGCAACAAGATTAAATAATTCATTGTACATCAAGGTTGAATAAGAGATTACAACTTATATTAGTGCATGTTGATGACTTTAACTATAGTCACAGACAGTAATGAAGATTAAATCAACAGTGTAATTCCGCATTTGAACAAAGTATTCTGAATTAAGGTGCAAGTTGCTTTCTAGGAATTGAAGATAACAGAAGAGTGAACACTGAAGAAACCTTATGTCAAAAGAAGTATATTTTAAAAATACATGTAAGAGCAATAATGAATTAAGCTAAAACTGTACCGACACTGATGACCAACAAATTACATTTATCTAAAAATATAGGTGAAGCTAGCACCACTGAAAAACAATTTAGAAACATAATAAGCGTCCAATAATATGTTGCCATAACAAGATTAGGCATATCATTCAGTTTTAAGAAAATATGTCAATTGTAACACCGTACACTTTTCGGAGCCCAAATTTTGAAAAAATTGAAACTCGAACACATCCAAGCATGAAGCGTGTAAATCTGGTACTTGAAAATAATTGAGCATAAGCATAATCAGAGTACGATAAAGTAACTCACAGCAAAAACAAAATAGGACAAACTAGTATTAACTCAAGTAACTACTTTATAAAAGTGAGTCACCATGTCAATACCGAGCATGAGAGAAAACAAGAAACGAGCATGAGAGAGAACGAGAACCGAAAGCCAAACTTACATACTTGTGAGAATGCGACCTTCTCTAGAAAACCTAGGAGGTTGTAATGAGGAGGGAGATCAGAACAACAAGTTCTGGTGAACAAGAAAAGTACAATACGGTTTACAATACACAGATGTATCTCGTTTGGTTCAACCAAAGATATATGCCTTATGCCTACCAAGGCTAGTAATTCTAATTAACCTTATAAACATTTACGCACGACTCTAACTACCATACCCAAGGTAGTATTCACAATAATATCGTTACCGAGATAAAACGTTTACGCGTATTTTTGTGAAGCCTTTATATCATCATTTTATAATTTATTAAGCCGAGAAGTGAACTCCAAACTATGGAGTTTAGTTACTTATGTGTATATGCTTAGCCGCTTAACGTCTCACTATCAAATGATAAATAAAGTGGATTATCTCGATCACTTAAGGCCCTAGGCGGACCTATTGGTCACTTAATACCTCTCGACGATTTACTCAACGTTATTATAAACTAGCGGACAATAAATACATGCCCTACTAGTTAAGGCTTCTGTCATTCATGCGTATAAATCTATGGCCCGCATAAGACGAGAGATAGTAAGCAGCCACTTAAGACCACTTAGTGGAGGGTTGTTCCTCTCTAGTTGGCCTTATTCGATAATCTCTTAGACGCTTAATACTTCCTGTAAGATGGATAGACTTATGGAATGACCATAACGGACACTGTACCATCCTCCCTCCTCCCAAGCACCACCGCCACTATACCATCCTCAACAGCCGCCTTCACCGACCACCTGCACCACCCAGGTCTGGCTCCACCTCCCCACATGGCCCCACTCTTCTCCCTCCTCCTCTAAAGCATTCGGCACCCCTTTAAAACCCCACATACAACTCCACCACCTTTTCTCTCTCCTTTGCGTCACGTCACCAGCCAACTGACCCACCATAGACCACAAGCCTGTCTCCCCTCCATCTCAGTCCGGTCATGGACCCCATTTGCCTCAGCCCCCCTTTTCCTTTGAAAAAAAATAAGTTTACGTGTTGAAGTGTGTATATATATTTGTGTATATATATATATACACACATCTTGTTTGCAAGGAAGAAGTTCACGCGTAGCTGTAGTGTCATCCATCGACTAGTTTGCAGTTAATACGGGATTCTGACATTGAAGATTTTGGAAGCAATGGCAGTGAGATCTTCTAATTTAATTATTTTTAAATTAATATAAAATGTTTAATTATAATTAGTTGAAACTAATTATGGTTAGTTGAAGATAATTGGTTGAGTACGGATGTTGATTATTGTATGCAATATTGAACGGATGTTTATGTAGTTAGAAACACAATGGACAGTGTTAAACGTTAATTACCATAAAGTTTATGCACAATTGGAATGATTGTTTAATTATTGTAATGGATGAACTCATGCATGCTCATGTTTTGAAATATAGTTGATTTTGATTGTATGAAATCATACACACTGTAGTTGTGGTATTATATGGGTAATAGATTCGAATCTCTCTTCCATATAACTAATGGTTATATTATTTTATTATTCAATATTAGTTGAAAATACGTTTTGAATTTGAATTTCGAAACCGTTTGGAAATTTAACTTAAGTAAGTACGAATAACATTCGTAAAAGAAGGAAATGGTTTGATAACGTTTTTGTTAATCCCGTTAAAAACGCAATTCAAAGAATAATGCTTTAATTTGTAAATATGATGGATTGGTTTCATTTCGATCGAAGCCTTTGTTTTAGTGATGGACCAGTTCTGATTACAATCATGGATCAGGTCAATCTCAAGCATGATGGGTCGGCCAGCATCAATATGATGGATCGACCTATATGATCATACATGGATCGGGTAACACCTGCTTATGTATGGAACATGGATCGTTGCGCAATACTCAAGTATGTATCGGTTCAGCGGTTTTTGATAGATTGGGGTATGCGACCCATAACTGGGTCGGTGACACATTATCCGTAGGATGGATCTGCAACTTCTACACAGAGAAAATCGCTCGATCGGGTCAATGTATAGGGGTCATTCACGATCCAAGCGATGGATCGCTCAAAGCCTAGAGGGCATGTATTTGATGGGTCGTAGGGGGAGATGGATCGTATATGACCCATAATGAATCCAATAATGGAAAAAGTGCAAAGTACCGATGAAATTTTCAACTATTCTGATGTCGTTGCGACGCCAAAAAAAGGCAGGGGTCGAAATATCATCAGAAATTGCTGGAAATTTCCGTCACTACTCTACACCTTTTCTATTAGCGATCGACTGATGATCCATCGGCCTACGTACACACTATTTTTGAGCCTCCACCTCACTCCACAACTTCGCCTATGAATACTCCACCCTCTCCCATATTAAAAGGGATAGATTTTTCTCTCAAAGGGCTTCCTTTTTTTTTATCTTCAACAACACTCAAGCTTCTACAACTCCATCAAAGCTTCTTCAAGCATCATCCATGGATCTTCATCATCATCTCCATCGAAAAATCATCAAAGATCATCACCGAGCTCAATTACCGGAGATCTACTCTGATAATCACCGGTACTAGTGAGATTTGAAGATATTCAAGAGAGAGAGAGATAAAGAATCTTCGAGAGATTGTATAAGAGAAAGAAAAATCATTGTAAAAGAGAGAAAATGTATAAGATGAGACCATATATTTACCTCGTAATGGAGAAGATAATGTAGTAATCATTCAAAATGGATGTAGGCTAAAACTGAGGCCAAACTACTATAAACCGCTCTCTACTTTACTATTTTTCTGCATTTACTTGCTCTTAACCTTGTTTACAGTTTTACAGTGTTCATACACCACTTGGGGTTGTTAGTGCCATTTTTGGTATTAACGATTTTGGTTCCCACCGTGGTGCTCGAACCCACGACCACAAGGTTAAGAGCCTTGCTAGCGAAAAAGTTGTTAAAGCTTGATCTTTCATTATAGATCCACGAGATCTAAAAGGCAGGCCCGTAGAAAGATTTTCCTTGAAGACTAGAAAGCTATCAAATATTATGGCACCATCAAAGAATACTAGCAAGTCTACAAGAGTTTCTGGGAATACTATTAATGATCTACAACCACTCCTCAAACCAACCATCCAAGTACTTCTCAAACTCCACGAGTTGGTGTGACTCGGGATGAGTTGGATGTGGTAGTCGCCAACTTGAATCAACAGATGGAAACCTCGAACAAAGCTCTAATGGATAAGTTGGACGCTCTTTTGGCTGCTCAAGCCAATATGACAAATGAGAAAGTTGAGATTGGCCTTGAAGAGAATGCTAGTTCTTCTGCTTCAGATCGCAACCTTAAGTACATTGTAGAGGAGGTTGATGATTCAAATGATGCATACATCGAGGATTCGAAGGCACACGCTAAGAGTCATTCCAGAAAATATACTCACAAAGTTGCTAGTCCCACCAAAGGGGCACCTCCCCAAGGGGGAGGCACAAGGCCCTAGATCCCTAACCGTGATCGCTAGCATAGACAAGCATCCTGTAAAGGAGATGGCATCCACCCCGTAGAATAACACAACAATGAGGAGTATATTTCCGAAATGATTAAGAAAATTATGAAGGAAAGTATGGAGAGGAATGATGATGAGGGACAATGAGATTTTTCTCCAAGTAAAATACTGTTCACCGATAGAATTCAGAAAGCTGAGTAAGAGACGGTCTAATGCTATATATCGCCATACATATATGTTTACTAGCTTTGATAACTGTACCAGATATCGTGTCTTTGATTGTCTCTGATACGCTTACTCTATGCATTAGACTTCAAGTGCTATACAAGATGCATGTAACCAACTAATTAATTATATCAACGTGATTCTGTCTAGTTATGTAACTGTGAGTCTGGGAACATTGTCATGAAATATTTGATAACTTAATATTACTATTTTGAAACTGAATTTCCAATGTATTTAATTAATCCAAAAGCGTTGGAGCTAGGTATAGACAAACATCAATATTTGCAGACTTGATTGAATTGTTTACTTTCAGGAATGCAGGATTGACACTTTAATTTGGTCGGATTAGACGAAATCTTTGTCCTCTAGAACTTTCTACACAAATCGGATTCACATGTATTTATGGTTGAAAACTAAAACCTAGTCATTGACTTACTGCCCAAATTTATTTGAACACGTGAAATTGCTGATTGACACTTTAATTTGGTTTGATGTTCGTAAACTTGATATACCAACTTATGGGAACCCTATAAGTTATGTGAACTGGCAGACGAAAACTTCGTTATGTGGCCAGAGTTTCATATTAGGTGTTTGTAGAATTTAAATGTGAACTATCTTTGTCTTTTGTTATTTTCAGTTAATATTATTATAGAATTGATAGAATATGTATTGAATTTATAAACTTAATTATACATTGAACTTATCATTTGTTAACTGATGCATTATTTTGTTGTTATTATTATTATTAATATTTTCTTAATATTGCTTAAATTATAATTTGCTAAATTGAGGTAATATCATTTACGAACACCTATTGAATATACTCTACATTATAATCATGCATATCATATTTGCCTTTGTAATAATTATTAATGTTAGAATCATTATGAGAAACAATTAATTCACGATGCAGATTAGCGATGCCATAGTGATACAGTGTTGGCTCGATATTGCTAAACTTAATTTCGTCACCAAAACATCATTAAGATATCATAAGAAAATCTTTAATTAGTTATGCCTTAATTCACGGCATTGTGAATATTACAATATTTTTTATCTGCTATCTCAAATGCGTCAGAAACTACCTATGCAGTTACGATGCCAAAGAAATTTAGAGATGTCATTGTGAGGTCATATACATAATTTTTCGAAGAAAAATATTGTGTTGCAAAGATAGCTACGTGTTAGTGACACGATTGGACTTTAGCAATCCGCACCTTGGATTTACTTTTCATATGAACTGTTCAATATAAAATTTCCAACGCTTAGAATTAGTAATCCGAATCTGGTTTATTTTTTCCGCTTTAAATTTTTATATATAATTTTGCTCCTTATTCCTCCCTCTTCGTGACTTTCTCCTCCTGACTTAAACTAAAAAAGACCTAATCGATTTGGAAACCTAATCCTCTTTTTGTTTATTTGCAAATTGAAATATCACTATATATGATGCAAACTTCACACACTACGCCATAAAACTTCTGCAACACAAAAAATGTTGGTCAAGACCAAAAAATGTTGTCATAGGTTATTACCAACACTTTTCCTGTGTTGCAAGTTTTGTCGTTACCTTAGATCTCAAAGGCAGCATTTTGACTATCTAAGGGAACATAAGAAATATTGTTTCAATAATACCTTATTTGGGTATATAGCAACATTCATAAGTGTCTGTAGCAACATTCCAAAAATGTTGCTATAGATGTTAACTTTCTGAATTTGTTTGGGTCTACATCTTGTATACTATACTAGTTTGCATCTCATATAATAATATATTGATATTGAATAATAATATTATTGCAAAGAATTTAATGATTCAAACAATATATAACAACCCGCCCGGAATAGGCCTAAATTTCGACCTAGAAAAGGCCCATCGAAACTTAAAGCCATTCTAAACAGGTCGTTGGTTCCTATAAGGATTACATTTGCATAGATAACAATAACATATACTTCGAATGGAAATCTCACACAGCGGAAAGAGAAAATATAATATTCAAATAAGATGTACCATTATTCAAAAGTCTCAAAAATACATAATCGTAGTTACATTTATTCAAGAGGTACATCAAATTGTTCAATCTCGTAAGATTCCTAAAGAAGCATAGCAATAACAGCTAATAATATCGTAATAACTTCGTCTTCTTCCTCGACTTCCGTCACGACTTCATCCATGGCTTTACCCCATCTACTGACCTGTTGGATGTTAACGAGAGGGGGTCAGAACATAAAGTTCTGTGTGACTACAATATAGTGTTACTTAATGTCCATATCCTATATTGCAGGTTACATATTTCAAGGTATGTCTACGCAGCATACAAGAATTCACAAAAATATAAATATCTAACCAACGAGGTGGATATCCAAGTCAATCTCCCATTAGTGTTTTTAGTGTAAAGACCCAACGAGGTGGCATTCTCGGTCACTTATGGCGCTATTAAAAGTGGATTCCTACAGTCTCTTATAACCCTAAGGCGGACCCCTAGCCCTTTAAAAACCCTGACCTAGTACGTTAACATTCTTAAGCCTATTCTCTCATTTGTAATATGAGAAGTAGATTGCAAACGTTACTACTTAACTGATATTACCCGATAGGAGACCTATGTCGCTTAAGACTTCCCTTAGACAGTTGGTGAGCAAGCAATGACCACATATCCTTTAATTGCCAGTCTGTCCCTAGTTGAGCCCTTACAAGTTCCTAGAGGAAGTGGACATCCCTGTGAACTACCCTGCTCCGTTAACCGTTTTATGCCTAATAACTTTTAAAGAAGGAGGGCCCAAAGATTTACCTTAATACTAATAAGGGTGGGTCTCATGACTTGGGTTCCTTTCCAAGGATTAAACCTTCAGAGGGATCCTAGTCCTAACCACTTAAGACCCAAATTAGATAAAAATGTGAGTCATCCACTTAAGACCTTTTTAAGGCGTAGTAAGCCTACTTGTTTTCACACATCACTTATATATATAGTTATATATTTATATATAAACACATACACACTAGACCTCTCGCATTAAACCATATACTTGTAGATGCTGGATATACCGGTGGATTCCGGGCAGACAAGAAAACATATATATATATATATATATATATGTGTATGTATGTATGTATATTTGTTAAGGGGACATTTAAAAATTCAAACTCTAACATAATCGCATTTATTACACCAATACAACATTAATTACGTTTAAATAAATGATATAATAATAGCGCCTAATTAACGTAACATTCGTACAAATGGGGAAACGTTCTAATCAGAATGGCAATTGTCATTTATCCAAATAAAGGCATACTAGTTTAGGTTTTTCCATATTTTATCATAACATGATGGCATAATGAATGTATAGTAAATAGCAGTAATGGAAAACATACACATACAAACTTGTGTCCTAGGCATGTAAAAAAGGTTTCAATATTAAATTAAAATCCGAGTATTTCATACATTCACACATTTATTTTTGCAGTCTATATTTCACCCAATTCACCCATTTGTGGTTTTATACACCCAAAAATGTTCACATTTGACTTATTCCAATTTATGAATGCGTTTACACCCAAATTAGGATCCAAACACAATTCAACAATTAAACAATTCAAATCCCAACCTTTTTAGGCTTAGATCAAATGAAATGACATTGAATTGCATAAAATATACAACACTCATGTTTTCCTTTAATTCAATACAAAAACCACAATTCCACAAAACCAATACAATATGACAATCTCCTACGTGATTACAAAGTAGAAGATTTGGGGATTTTTCAAGTTATATTATCGCATAACCAAATCTTTATAGGCATAACAATTCATATAGAAATTTGATAATAATATGAATATGCCTTTAAGCAAAACTAGATTCCACTCACTAATCAAGTGGAGATGTGGTAGAAATTTAAGATCTGCGATGGTTCTCCACGTTCAAGCGTGCTCTGATTGATCTCCTAACAATATACATATAAGAAACATATAATTATATTCTTATATATATATTATTTGTGCTAAATTCAAAATTCCTAAATTTATATAAATTGAAATAGAGAGATATAGGATGGAGGTAGAGAGATAAAAAAAATCTTCACCCTTTTTCTCTTTATTTTTCTATGGAATTCAGCAGCATGGAGGCAGAGGTTTATAATAATTAGGTTTTCTAGTGTAGAGTTTGAGGGGTTATTTATAGTTGCTTGTGTGAGCATGAGCCGTTGGTTTAATAAAATTTAATCCGAGCCTTTCATATAAACACAACCTCTTAGGAAACCCTAATCACATAGCCTCATTGGGTTGTTCCAGCCTCGGGGGGGGGGGGGTTCAACCCCTAGCAGTCGACCGCCGGTCGACACCTCTTAGGGGTGGTTGACCCCTTCGGGATGGAACACCCGATTTGGCTTGTTTGCCGAGCTGTTAATTTTATTTATTACGTTCTTAATTTACTTCATACTTTTCCATATATTCAATATACGTTGTCCCCAAAACCTTATCTCCAAATTTAAATTTTGAATTTCCCTCTTTTATTTTAAATTATTATTTGGACAATATATATAATATTTACACAAATATATATATATATGTACATACATACATACAAACACATATATATATATATATATATATTCGGCGTACACTGGCCAAATTCATTTGTTCATAACTTCTTCATACATTGACCGTTTTTCAACATATTATATATGAAAACGATTAAGAATTTCACCACGAATCCAAATAAAAGAGTTTCGTAGCCAAATTCCTAAAGCTGCAAAATCTCATTTTTCAGCCATATTATTTAATTGCTTGTTTTTAATTATTTAATTAATTATTAATACTTATGAATTTTACGGGGTGTTACACAATATTTTATTCAATATAATATTTTAACATTTAAATAGTACAATATTTTGCATCTCTCTATAATACAAGTCACACTCACATCTCACTACATACACTCAAACACTCAAAACACTGTTTGTCTTCGTATTTGCTCCATACTTCTGGTCCAGCTCCTGCTTTCACTCTATCTCTTGTTAACCTGTACGATAAACAACTAGAGCAGTAATCTGAAAATCAAACAAGTTAAAATTTTAAAAAATATAAATTTGTTTGTGCGTTTATTTGCCTCATGTATTCGGGTTGTTTATCATCATATTTTTATTGTGCAATATCTGTTTCTTTATCACTATTCACAAGGGCAAACGAATCTTAGGAGCATGCACCATACACATGTACACTACCACTGTAACGAAATGACATTTTTTCAATCCTGATCATTGGCACAAATACCATGTCAACTAACCAAGCACTAGCAATTTACCAGATCATTAATAAAAAGAAGTTAGAGGGTGAGAAATAGACAGAAAGAAAGTTACAATAGAAGAAAAAGAGACACATAAACACAACAACATCAGAGTAAAGACGAATCTCACAGTGGAACGAATAAAATATATTATATAACTTAACTTTGAAATGCAAATCTTCTTGTATATACATAACATTATCAGAGTATAACACTTACAATACAGCGGAAATAAACAATAGCTATATAGTGTTGAAGCCACCTGCTCCAAGCTCTCCAAGTATATCTGAAAAACAAGACTGCTTGACTGTCCGTAAAAATTTGGGCATCCAAGAGTTTATGGTAAAACAAAACAAAATAAACTCTGGGTCAGTCATGGGACTGGTGTGAGTAAACTACAACCATTTTGTCTAACTTTTAAAAATCCTTTTTATTTAAAGAAAGGATAATCGTAAGACCGATCCACACAAAAAAACGGATGGTTTTTACCTTACGATAGCCTAAAACATTCTTTGGAATCAATACTATTCTGATATTATAATAGTGTCTAAATCAAATAAATAGCAATCTAGCAGAACGCTTGCATCTCACGCTCCACGTACATAATATACAATCAAAACTGTAGGCTCTTATTGGACAATGGATTCCAAATAGCAAGGTATGGGACCACCTTCCGGCAGTGTAACTCTAGAGAGGAATACACCGAGTTCAACAAGAACATCTTGCAACCCAGGATAAACATGACCGACCACTCACTTCGCTTGAGTGTACCAGATGTATTATCACCAATGGTTTGAATTGGCAACCGTTACCCGAAAGGGACAACATCGAAAAATGAAAGAAGCAAATGGATTTTCTCTAGATCAGGTGACAATACACCCTAATTGGAAGCTACCCACTTAGTTATGCGACCTACCCGATTTTATACCATTTCCCGGTTGTGAGGCTTAAGGCGACACTTATCTTTTTGGCATGCCACGTCTCCATTCATTTTGAATGCCAAATGTTCAAACCTGCCAAAATCATTTATTGATTTTCCCAAAAATATCATGGGCATAATTTAAGAGAAACGAATTCCTCCGCCACCAACGTAATACGTTTGAAAATATCAATGTATATGATTTATTAAACTTACTTTGTTAGACATTCGTCCGTACAAGTTGTCTTAGGACTGCACAAACCGAAGGCACCATTTCGTCAATCCATCTTAGGCAATTTCTACCTAGGATTGCAAGGACAACCCTTGCATAAACTCCGTCTTCAATTGTCTTTGGAATTTTTTGATTTGCAATGTTTATGCCAATACAGAATGGTTTCAGATAATAAGGTCTGATCCCGATTTCTCCGTATTAACAACGGAAAAATAGTCAAAAACATTGATAGCCAGTTATTTAACTATCAAAGGTAAACATCCATACAAACAACGATTCTATTTCCAAACGGAAATTTTATCGTCAATCATCAATCAACATTGAGCCCTTTAAATTAAATTATCATTAAATTATTCATTTCCCGTTTTCTCTTCCATATCTTTACCCAAATATTTCTCCAACTCGTTTAGCCTCTCACGATCCTTGGAAAACGTTTCCATCGATTACAAACTATTTAATTTCTATATTCCAGAAAATATTTCTTTTTAATCATCAGAAAACATTCGCATATATATTCACAACTTCTATATTTAGAAACTATACGTTACTAACATCGAAAAACATTTCCATATTTATACCCATTTCTTATTTTCTACATTAGAAAACATTTCTGATTTTATTTGAAAAACGTTTCCAAAAATCCTTTATTGGGTTAAAACAAATGTTAAATAAAACATTGCTATGCTAACTCCAAACCATTAACACTCGTTAATTTACTTCCCTTAACCAAACCTCGCTATTAGACCTTAACCATTCCTTAGTTAACAATGAAGCCGATCAAGTTGGGGTATAATTACCTCTTAGACCTTAACTGAACAAGATTATTAACTTTGAAATAGACAAAGTTCACAACTTCGAATTTTAACAAACATTGCTTACGTAAATCTCAGATTCAATTTACGAATCCACTTCTTTTACAGAAATCATTGATTTTAACAATAATTTTATAATCCATGCTTCCGAAATATAATAAATTTAAATATTATTTTTCATTTATTAATTTGAATAGATAATCATTATATAATATAAACCAGTAAATAATTTTAATCTTTGTTAAAAATGAAAAGTAAATAATACTTTCTCGAATCTGGCGTAGTCGAATTCCAATGTAAATTCTCTTTCGAAAAGTCTTTATTCGATTCATACTTCGAACTTAGGACTAACCATATTTGATTTGTATTCCAAACTTCAGAATAATCTCACATTCGTATAATATTCCGAACTTTGGAATAATCTTCTATTCCTAACTTCGGAAAAATCTCAACATTTAGGTCAGTTCCATTTATTTATCCTCATTTCCGTTTGAACCATTGTTGCTTTTGAAAACGTTATTCACTTTAAAAGTGAATATTATTCCTTTTATAGAAATCTGGACTTGTTATATCAAATCAATTTGGATTTCATTTAAAAATAGCATTATAGGTTCAAATCTTACTTATCGAGTTCCTTTATCAATCTTCATTCATATTTCACCTCATTTAAAACTCTCATTTACAATTCACTTCTTGCTAATTAATTAACAAATTATAACTTACTATTGAATTTATATTCGATTATAGATTTTTGGTTCAAAACCAAATGTGAATTTTCTCACCAAGTTCTAAATAATTTGAATAAATTATTTATAAAATTTGACATAGTCGAATTCCAATTATAAATCCTTTGGATTTATCTCAATTTAGTTATATTCCAAATATCGGAATAAACTCCATCGTTCTGCTTTCGAACAATTTTAAATTTTCCTTTTCCATTCAAATTCCCATTTGAATTCTTATTTCCAAACCTCACATTTCCTTTAAACTGATTTCTTTTGCAAAATATTTGCTCTAAACCCTTACTCACTTCGATCGTGAATAATATTTCTTTTATACAATCAAATCATTTTGATTTCGCATTTAAAATAATGACTCAAATCCAAATTCTTTTTGTACTTCTATTTATAAAATTATTCATACAAAATCTCATTTTTACTTCTAACACTTAAAATCTCATTTATAATTCCCTTTATAAATGCTAAGTTCAAATCCATTAAAAATATCGGTGTTAAAACCAATTTCTACTTCTTTATAAAATTCAGACTTATATTTTAATTTATCCGATGATAAATATTTTACTTAATTTATAAACATCGTTTATAAATTAATCGTCTCAATTTATCTGTTAAAATAAATTTCTGTTTTATATCTATTTTAAATTTATCTTCTTATAATTCTTTTATAACTCACAATTTCATTTTTAAAATTCTATTAATTTCCCAAAAATCATATTTATTCCATATAATCATTTATTTACTTCTTATTACTTTCATTCGGTATTTTCACAAAACGACCTTTCAAAATTTCCATATAACTATTAATAATTGTATATAGAAGTTTCTTTTTTAACTTCCAAATATTTCTTTTTATGAAATCCATTGATTTTATAAAATTCTTAAGTTCAGTATTCAGTGCAAAAAATTATTTTTATATTACTTATGGTATTTAAAATACCAAATAAAATAGGTCGGTGTCATCTAAACACACGTAATCAATCACAAATAATATATCACATCATATATCACAATATATGAATAACAGTAATATAAAAGTTGAGTAATCCAGTTGGATCCCTCTAACCTGTTTCCCTGCATCCACAGACGTTAAACAACAAAAATAACATCAATTTCATATAAATATGAAATTTTATAGCAAATAGAATCAATATTCGATCAACGATTTATATATAACTATATCAATAAATTCAACCAATTTAATAGCAATTCATCCAAACAACCTTCACACAACATTTAATCATCATTTATCAATATTAAATAACGTTTAAAATATTATAAAACTGGACACAGTTAGTAAGTTTACTCACGTTGTTCGTTAATCATTAAATAACGATTTAACGGTTGTTGATTCAGATCAAATGTTTTATTTCACCATAAATTCAAACCAGTTCCAAATGGCTCAAAACTAGTTCCATTGCGTAGCCTACGTTAATATGAGTACAATGTGACAAATGTTTTGTAAATTTGGATATGTATGCACGAGATATTATATCTACAAGTTGGTATACATATTTGAATAGTTTTAATTTAAATAAATGTCGTTATTGGGCCTCACCCATTTATCCATTTATCCATCGGCCCACTACTCTTTGATCCACACGCACCCTATAATATTCATCTTCCTCCCACCTTAAATAATATGCATGCCCTTAAAACACACCATTGACGGCATTTTCAGCCTCCGCTGCTCCTCCATTCTTCAACAAAAACACAAACAAAAATCACCAACACTTCTCTCTTCGATTCCTATTTCCACCCATACTACTATCTCTAAACACGCAACATCCATCTAAAATGAGTCGAACTGATATCATGCTAGCTTCCATTATCTGTTCGACATTTTTATCAACCAAACTTCACCAAATTTTCGCCAATGATACTCCTCAATGTCATAAACTCAATTACACACGCCAATACATTCCAAATGCCTTCGACTTCGAGCTGGATCAAACCCTAGGGCTGCTGTAAATTTCCACCTTTCTGGAATTATGCATCGCACTGCATAATTTTTACACAGAATCGAAGCTCCTTTGTTGCTGAATCCATATATGCATATCATATGATTTATAGGATTTTATACGAATTATTTTGGATTTTATTTTGATTTGGAAGTTCACGTTTCAGTGAAAAATGGTGGCATGAGTTTTCTGTTGACCGTGGGATAAATTAGTTTAGGGTTAGGTAATGTTAAGGGGTATATATAGGGTAGGTTAGCTTCCCAGGTAAGCTTCCTATAATATTATATATTTTTTTATTATAACGCCATTTATATTTATCATTTAAAATTCATATGATCACATATGACATCCAATTTCGATGAAATTGGACATACAACTGTGGTTCGACGTTACTGACCCAACGAAACTTGTTTCGACGAATTCTATGTCTATTTGCTCACACAACGTTATTTTAAAGTCAAATTATTGAACGATTCACATTTAAATTATGCAGGGTTACAAAACAACTTCGATTGGCACGAAATTTGAAATCTAGCAATAATTAATTATTACGAAATTATTAAAATTTGTTACATCAAAAACGGAGGTCATTAAAAAAAGGGCTATTTTTAAGGCTTACATATAACAAATAAAATATTATTAAATTAAAAAAAATCAATTTAATAATACTAAATTAATATTATTGTGTATATATATATATCAAAATAGAATATCCTATAGCTCCAAAATAAATATACTTGGATTCATAACTCGATACTTAAAGATCCAAGTTAAATCGATATCCAATTTATATTAAAAGTCCTTTTATAATATAAATAAATCGTTATAAATATATAAGGATTCCATAACGACTTCGTGAAAAATTGATTTTGACATAACTCACTATCTACAATACGAAATCTCGATTTTTCACTTCTATTAGAAAAATATACTTCAATAGATTCGAACGTTTCTTGTTTCAAAGAAATACGACTTATAATGAATTCTGTACAATCGTTAAATATAACGAACTACCACGACGTTACGAGCTCGATTTAAATTATATTAAAATAAATACGTTCAAATTGCGTTAAATAAATAAATTTGTTATTATAATTCAAATCTTAACTGATTAAATATCTTAAATTAACCAATTCACATAATATTGTAAATTCAGCTTATTTCCTACTATTTCAAAAGTTAAATTTATTATCCCATTAATTATATTAATTAAATAATCAAAACTATTTAATTCAAATCATTTAAACTTGCCAAATCATTTTTCAAATCTTTTCAACTGAAAAAAATGCTAATAACTCTATTAACTAAATCATTACTCAAATCGTTTCTCTTCCATATTTTTACCCATATATTTCTCCAGCTCGTTTAGCCTCTCACGATTCTTGGAATATGTTTCCATCTGTTATAAACAATTTGTTTTCTATATTCCAGAAAATATTTCTTTTTAATCATCGGAAAACATTCGCATATATATTCACAACTTCTATATTTAGAAACTATACTTTATTAACATCGGAAAACATTTCCATATTTATTCCCATTTCTTATTTTATACATTAGAAAACATTTTTGATTTTATTTGGAAAACGTTTCCAAAATTCCTTTATTGGGTTAAAACAGATGTTAAATAAAACATCGCTATGGCAACTCCAAACCATTAACACTCATTAATTTACTTCACTTAACCAAACCTCGCTATCAGACCTTAACCATTCCTTATTTAACAATGAAGCCAATAGAGTTGGGTAATTATACCTCTCAAACCTTAACTAAACAACATTATTAACTTCGAAATAAACAAAGTTCACAACTTTAACATTTAACAAGCATTACTTACGTAACTCTCGGATTCAGTTTACGAATCCACTTCTTTTACAGAAATCATTGATTATAACAATGATGTTATAATCCATGCGTCTGAAATATAATAAACTTAAATATAATTTTTGATTTATTAATATGAATAGATAATCATTATATAATATAAACCAGTAAATAATTTTAATCTTTATTAAAAACGAAAAGTAAATAATACTTTCTCGAATCTGGCGTAGTCGAATTTCAATGTAAATTCTCTTTCAAAAAAAGTTTATTTGATTCATATTCTGAACTTCAGACCAACCTTATTTGATTTATATTCCGAACTTCGGAATAATCTTCTATTCCGAACTTCGGAAAAATCTAACCTTTCAGGTCAGCACCATTTCATTATCCTCATTTCCATTTGCAACGTTATTACTTTCCAAAGCTTTATTCACTTTAAAAGTGAATATTGTTCCTTTTATATAAGTCTAGACTTGTTATATCAAATCCATTTTGATTTCATTTAAAAATAGCATTATAGGTTTAAATCTTACTTATCGAGTTCCTTTATCAATCTTCATTCATATTTCACTTCATTTAAAACTCTCGTTTACAATTCACTTCTTGTTAATTAATTAACAAATTATAACTTACTATCGACTTCATATTCGATTATACATTTTTGGTTAGAAACCAAATATAAATTTTCTTGCCAAGTTCTAAACAATTTGAATTTTTTTTTTAAAAAAAAATTGACATAGTCGAATTCTAATTATAAATCCTTTAGATTTTTCTCAATTTAGTTATTTCTAAATATCGGAACAAACTCCATCTTTCTGCTTTCGAACTGTTTTTAATTTCCCTTTTCCATTCAAATTTCCATTTGAATTCTTATTTCCAAACCTCATATTTCATTTAAACTATTTTCATTTGCAAAATATTTGCTTTAAACCCTTATTCGCTTCGATCGTGAATAATATTTCTTATACAATCAAATCAGTTTGATTTCGCGTTTAAAATAATGACTCAAATCCAAATTATTTTTATACTTCTATTTATATAATCATTCATACAAAATCTCATTTTTACTTCTAACACTTAAATCTCATTTATAATTCCCTTTATGAATGCTAAGTTCAAATTCCACTAAATATCAGTGTTAAAACCGATTTCTACTTCTTTATGTAAATTCAAACTTATATTTTAATTTACCTAATGATAAATATTTTACTTTCGTTTGTAAATTAATCTTCTCAATTTATCTGTTAAAACAGATTTCTGTTTAATATCTACTTTATTAATCTTCTCATAATTGTTTTTTAACTCGCAATTTCCTTTATAAAATTCTATTAACTTCTCAAAAATCATAATTATTCCATATAATCATTTATTTACTTCTTATTACTTTCATTCAGTATTTTTACAAAATGTCCTTTTAAAATTTCCATATATTTGTTAATAATTTTATACGGAAGTTTCTTATTTAACTTCCAAATACTTCTTTTTATAAAATCCATTGATTTTATAAAATTCTTAAATTCAATATTCGCTCCAAAAAATTCTTTTTATATTCCAGTATTAATTATGGTATTTAAAATACCAAATAAAAAGGGCCAGTGTCATGCAAACACACATAATCAATCACAGATAATATATCACATCATGTATCACAATATATGGAAAACAACAATATAAAAGTTGAGGAATTCGGTTGGATCCCTCCAACCTATTTCCGTGCATCCACAAATGTTAAACAACATAAATTACATCAATTTCATATCAATATGAAATTTTATAGGAAATAGAATCAATATTCAATCAACGATTTATATATATAACTATATCTATAAATTTGACCAATTTAATAGCAATTCATCTAAACAACCATCTCACAACATTCAATCATCATTTATCAATATTAAATAAATTTTAAAATATTATAAAACTAGACAGAATTAGTGAGTTTACTCACATTGGTCATTAATCATTAAATACCGATTTAATAGTCGTTGATTCAGATCAGACGTTATATTTCACCATAAATTCAAATAAGCTCCAAATGGCTCCAAACCAGATCCATTGCGAAGCTTGCATTCGTATGAGTCCAACGTGACAAACGGTTTGTAAATTAGAATATGTATGCACGAGATAATATATCTACAATTTGGTATACATATTTGAATTGTTTTAGTTTAAATAAATATTGTTATTAGGCCTTGCGCCTTTATCCATTTATTCATCGGCTCACTACTCTTTGATCCGCATGCACCCTACAGCAATTCATCTTCCTTCCACCTAAAATAATATGCCTTCTCTTAAAACACACCATTGCAAACATTTTTAGCCTCCACTGCTCCTCCATTCTTCAACAAAAATCACCAACACTTCTCTCTTCGATTCCTCTTTCCACCCATACTACTATCCCTGAGCATGCGACATCCATCTAAAATGAGTCGAACTGATATCACGTGAGCTTTCGGTATGTGTTCGACATTTTTATCAACCAAACCTCCCCAAATTTTCGCCAATGATACTCCTCAATGTCATAAACTTAACTACACACACCAACACATACCAAACACCTTCGACTTCGAGCTAGATCAAACCCTAGAGTTGTTGTCCATTTCCATCCTTCAGGAATTATGCATCGCACTGTATAATTTTTACACAGAGTTGAAGCTCCTTTATTGTTGAATCCATATATGCATATCATATGATTTATAGGATTTTATATGAATTATTTTGGATTTTATTTTGATTTGGAAGTTCACATTTTCATGAAAACATGGCGACGTGAGTTTTTTGTTAACCTTGGAATGAATTAGGTTAGGGTTGGGTAATGTTAAGGGGTATATATAGGGTAAGTTAGCTTCCAAGGTAAGCTTCCTATATTATTTTATATTTTTTAATTATAACACTGTTTATATTTGTCATTCAAAACTCGTATGATCACATATGACATCCAATTTCGATGAAACTAGATATACAACTATGGTTCAACGTAACAGACCCAATGAAACTTGTTTCGTTGAATTCCAAATCTGCTTGCTCACATAACTTTATTTTATAGTCAAATTATTGATCGATTCACATTTAAATTGCACACAGTCACAAAACAACTTCGATTGGCGTGAAATTTGAAATCTAGCAATAATTAATCATTACGGATTTATTAAAATTCGTTTCATCAAAAATGGAGATAGTTAAAAAAATGGCTATTTTAAGGCTTACATATAACAAATAAAATATTATTAAATTTAAAATAATTCAATTTAATAATATTAAATTAATATTATCGTATATATATATATAATATCAAAATAAAATATCATATAGCTCCAAAAATAAACATACTTGGATTCATAACTCGATATTTAAAAATCCAAGTTAAATCAATATCCAATTTATAATAAAAATCCTTTTATAATATAAATAAATTGTTATAAATATATAACGATTCCATAACGACTTTCTGAAAATTTGATTTGGACATAACTTGTAATCTACAATACGAAATCTCGATTTTTCACTTTCATTAGAAAATTATAGTTCAATAGATTCGAAAGTTTCTTGTTTCAAAGAAATCCACTTATAACGAATCATGTACAGTCGTTTAAGGTTCAAAACGTAATATTACGAACTATTGCAATGATACGAGCTTGATTTAAATTATATTAAAATAAATATGTTCAAACTTCGTTAAATAAATAAATTCGTTATTATAATTCAAATCTTAACTAATTAAATATCTTAAATTAACCAATTTACACAATATTGTAAATTCATCTTATTTCTGACCATTTCGGAAATTAAATTTATTATTCCACTAATTATATTAATTAAATAAGCAAAATTATTTAATTCAAATCATTTAAACTTTCCAAATCATTATTCAAATAATTAAATTAATTAATTATTAAATTGCTAAACATCTGGGATGTTACAGCCACAACATCCCATAATCATTCTCATGGCAGTGTGAACAACTGAGGAGCAGCCATGTGGACCAACTCAACCCATTATCTTCCTGCTCATGCAAAACAAGAACAAGTTCAGGTTCATGAAACTTCAAGAATGAGATTCGATATTTCTTAAGTTCAATTCAAGTATGCAAAGCTATATATACCAAAACAAATTCAAGTGGGATCATAACCAATATCTGCCAAATACTTCAGATAAGTTCTCACCACTTCACGTCCCATATACTACCTTGCTCCTTAATATTTGCACAGTAGCCCAACGTTTAAACAAAAGCAGTTGAAGGAGTAAGTGCCATCGAAAACAGTTTACGTAGTACCAACTGCATCATAACCATAATATAGTGATTGCCAAAAGATTATCTCATATAGAATAGCTGATCACATGTGCATAGACTTTCCTCCAGTTGATCCTTAACAACTTTATTTTAGACATTGCCAGATTTAAGAATGGAAGCAAGCATGCAGTGAACCCAGTAATTGTTATTCGCGTACATCATTAGGATTTACACCATTATCATCTATTAACTATACTGTTACTACGATACACTCGCACTAAAGCTTCGTTTGTTTAAAATGCTGAATTCTGAATTCTGATTGCAAACTCTGAAGTCTGAATGTTGATTGCTTAATGCTGAATTCTGAATGATTACTAATTTGTTTGTTTACATTCAGCATTCAGAACAAAAAAAACAATATTTAGCATTTAGAACAAAAATTAATCATTAAAAATGTTCTGAATTATTTTGTCTGAATTGATGGTTTCATTCAGAACTGCAACAAAAAACAAACAACTTCAAAAGTTCTGATTTATAATTCAGAACAAGCATTCAGAACATTTAACAAAAAACAAACGCAGCCTAAACCAAGAAACCAATTGTTGAAACAGTGACCTAATTTTAACAATAATATCGGAAATCGGAAGCGATCCAAGCATCCAATAAACACGATTTCAAACTGCAGCTCAAAAGCATAAAAATATGGTACACATGCTTCTAATTTGCAGTTGTACGAGCATAGTGAGATACTGATTTCGATTTAACTTTAACACAGATCTGTCAACAAGTCGAATCATAATCGGCAGATACATTGAGAAGCATAGCAATAGTGCTGATTACATTCAAAGATGTCCAAAAAATCATTACTTCATCCGTTGTGGTTTAAAAAAATATCATTCTTCCCAATCTTACCAGTTGCAAGAACCAGAGGAGACTCGCGATGATTTGAAGAATTGATTTTGAAAACGGATCGGCTGTGAGATAGCGGTAATTTACAGCTTGAGTGAAAATTGACAGCGAAAATCCCTAATCCCTGTTGTCTTGATCCAAAATCGATCAAATAATATCATCGCATTTTGAAATCCGAAGGAATGGGACTTGAGAAACCCGTCGTCTAATTCTTGCAATGGAAAGGAATCTTAGTAGGATCTGAAAATGAAAATGAGACCTGAGAAAATTAAAATGAAACGTGAAAATGAAAATGAGATCTGATCGAGATCTGAAAAAGAGAAAATTAAGTATTGATTGAAGCAAAACAGCGGGTGAATGGAAATTAGGGATCAGAATGAATTTGGAAATCTGAGGCTATTTCCACCCCACTATTTATTCTTCACCTCCCACTAAAAATTTTAAAATTATAATTCCAATTTTACCCTTTAAATTTTAATTAGATATATAAATGCATATTGTTTCTTGATGTCATTACAATTCAAATAACCTAGTAATCAAAGCATGACGTCAGAGATTTTATGTAAACAAAACCTAAGTTCCTTAAAATAGTTCAAACATCTCACAATCAACGATAGAAAAATAAAAACAATGACAGAATTAAGCGTAGAAATTTGTAAATTCAAGTCTTTTCCGAAACTATACTTTGCATAAAGCTAGTATAACGAAAATACATCGGTATTTACATAACAACGCTTTCAGCCGACAATGTTACGTAACAACGTATCAGTTTTTTTTTTTTCTGATTTTTTTTTTTAGGATGGGCAGTAAAAATGAAATGCAGATTGAAAAAAGAAAAAAAAGTTTGATTAAGTGGAAGGACACATTTGGAAATAAATGAGTTGGGAAGAGAAAAATGTGGGGTGTGCAGTTTTTTTTCAAGTAGGTGGGGTGTGAAGAGTATTTGTAGGGGTGGCAATAGCCGGACCCAAACAGAAATAGCTAAGGTATGGTTTGATGGTTTAGATTTTGTTTTAAATGATGGTGTGGATCGCTGAGGTGTAATTTTAATTTGAATGTATTTATAGCTACTACAACATCTTGCTGATATCTATGCTAGTATCCCGAAGCAAATGTTGTAATAGACAAAAATCAACATAACTATCCTTACATTGTATCTAGGAACATCTTGTAATTTCGTTGCAATAAACCATCTATAGCGTAGTCACATCTCAGGTCAGATCTCACTTTTAGATCTTATCGCTAGCAACTCCAACACACTGGAAGCATGATGCAAGCATTTAAATCTCCCTCCAAACAAAGTAGCACACCGTCTCTAAGAGAACTCGTCCTACAAGTCAACTACGGTCTCCGACATCATCTTATCTTAGATTTAGCAACTCAGTTTCACAAGTTGTGAACGAGTTCTCTCTAAAGGACGAAGAACAAGGACGTCGGAAGTAGTCGGAACTAGGGAACTTGAATGCCTTAGCGAAATCTACATGAATCCATATATTTGAGGACTACTTCTGGCGAAGGCACGATATGGTGGAAAAAAAACTGAACCAGTTGCCTATTGCTTAAAAACCCTAAAGGTACAAGACTTGATAATCTGTTTACATATGTAAGGCCCTTTTTTTAGTTCGTTGTTTTTATAAATTGTTTCAAACATTGTATTGATTTTGATGAGGTAGACAAGCATAATGATGCTTTATTCATCAGGTATAAGTGAAGTTAAATTAATTATCAAATATAAGTTAACAGAACATTCAAGTAAGGTAAGTAATTTTTGAAAATATACCAGGCACCATTTTGTTTTAGGCCATTGTAAAATATTTTATACACTAAGAGCAAACTTTGAAGTAACCTAATGTCAAAAGAAGTATATTTAATAAATACATGTAAGAGCAATAATGGATTAAGCATAAACTCTACCAATACTAATGATCAATAAGTTATGGTTATAGGAAAATATTTACAAGGACAAAACTATTGGGCTTTTTAACGTGTAGGACAGCCAATTGAAAATTTTCTGAAAAGGTCGATATTTAAACTTCCTTCGTTATCGCGCGTTTGCCTTCTTCCGTCGAGCAGAAATCATCATCGTGCCTTGATATTTTGCAGAAATTTAAATCGTACGTTGATCAATCGATTTTTCTTCCTTTCCTTTTACGTTCGTTCTTTATCTTATTCGATTTGAGCTTGCTCGGAATCGATTTAATCTTAATATTCTCAGGTTCGATTTTTTTTTTCTTCTTTAACTTTTTGTGCTGTGTTTTGAAATCCGTTTTAATTTTATGTGGTTAATTGCATTCAAGTTTTTATCTTTGTATTCATACTAGATGTTTAATGGATTCGTTGGATAGTAGCAGCAGGTTATACATTTTATTCTTTTTATAAGCAATTGTTATCTTACTTTTTGATTATTATTTTTACAAATGTTATTGGCATGTAATTCATACTGTTTGATCCCTTATGCTAAAACATCGTAATGTGTAATTCTATATGGTATCATTTTCTTAATGTTATTCTGCTTATTTTAATGATCCAGTAATGTATTTAAATATGTTTTTGATTGTGGTATCATTTTTTACTGTATTGTAGTATCTGATTTACTGGAGTAATACTGCTTTTTATTCAATCCAGGAATGTCGTACCAGTTTTATAGTTTTTTTGGTATCAGTTTTATGTTATTAAAAGTCGGAACAAATATGTGGTATCAGTTTTATATGTTTTCCAGTATCAGTTTTAATTAATTACTATAATAAATTCTTCTGGGTATCTGTTTTGTATTTTTTAAGATATCGGAATTAGATTTTCGTGTATGAGTTATGTAATGCAGGAATTTATTTTAATTAATTAGTTTCTGATTGCATTTTGTTACATGATCTTTTTTACAGTGGTGATTATAGTCTTTTGGTTTTGTTTTTGTTCAACAATACCACCTTCAGTACTCGGTTGGCCATAGATTGTTCATTACATGATTTGAAGAATGAATTATGCCACCATTGGTCTCAACTTAATCCCCTTTTAATTGAGATTAGTTATTTGCTTGAGAAAATAATAATATATGTTGATACTGATTCCGATCTTCAAAGTATAGTCTGCTTTCAACTACATAAAAAGAGTGCTTTCTTTTCTTTCACTATTAAGCAGCAGGATTTTCAGCTGCAAAATATTGATGACCGTTCTCTTTTAACTCCAACTGATGTTTAATCTACTGCATCTTTGTGTTCTAGTATTGTTGTACATGGAAAAGTTACTTAAAAGACATGACGAAGAGAGCATCTAACCTTTCCATTCTTATTTTAATGGGTTCTGTTTTGGGGGTATTGAGTTTAGGGAATTGATGGCATATCAAATTCAGACAGGATATGAATTAATTTTTTTAAAGAATAGTTCTTCTAGAATAATAGTTGTTTTGTCTTCTTCCTCTTCTACTGGATGTCAGTTTAAAGTTCATGCTACTTGTGATTCTGAACAGCTTAACAGGTTTTTCATACAGAATTTACTTAGTGAGCATTCTTGTGGTGGTGGACTTAGAAATTTGAGCAATCCGCATGTTTCTAGCTCGTTTGTTAAATCATTGATTATATATGAAATTCGTGATCATCCAAGCAAGAAGCCTAAGGAGATCATAGCAGATTATCGTAGAAAATATAATATTGAATTGAATTATCTGTTTGCTTATTCTACAAAACAACTTTCTTGAATACATTACTCATAATTCTTGAAATATTTCTAAATTCTTAATCTCTAATAATTTTAAACTGCACAGTCTTCAGTAATAATTCCTGCATTTGCATATATATATATATATATATATATATATTCTAGAAAAAAGTGTTAGTATATATTTTATAATCAATTAATATTGAAATAAGGTTGTTGTCATCAAAACTCCGTTATTCAACAATCTCCCCCTTTTTGATAATGACAACCTTAGTTTGTAAAATTATCATACCTGTACATATCTGTTGATGGTGATCTTTCTAATACTTCCCCTGTCTATATGAATCCTATAAACTAATTCTATATTTTATAATTTCTCCCCCTTTGGCATTATCAAAAAGAAATTCTAAAAATACTCCCCTTAAATCCTATATCTATATATACATATTCTATTATAATATTCTATACTAAAGTACTAATATATATATATAACTATCACTGATTCTATGATATCCTTATATCTCCCTATAAAGCTATACTTCTAAGCCTAAAAGATTATAACTTACCCTAAAATTACGACTATACTAGTCTAAAAATAAGCAACCCAATCAACATTTACAATCAATCCGAACAAGCAATTCAAGCAAGCAATTCAAGCAATCAATTCAAGCACTCAATTTAAGCAATCAACCAAATTAAATAATATATGTTAATAAAAACTTCTTGAACCTTCAACTAATCCTAGGAACTATAAAACTCCCCCTTAATCTAATACAAGACTAAACCTAGCCTATACTCTAATTCCATTAAAATTATAATAAGAAATAATTCTATGATATAAGTTAAGTAAAGCAATTTAATCCAAACAATCAACCAACTTAAGTTTTGTTGTCACAAAATATTAATTTAAATAAATTCTGGCATAAAACCAACCATTTCTTGTAAATTCTACTTATCCTAAAAACCTATAAAACTCCAATTGACCACAAATGCATAAGTACATTTCTAACACAATACTAATGAGATTCAACCATGTCAAATAAGTCAATCAATTTATTTATGTCAAACAAATCAGACAAGTCAATTAAGTCAAATAATTCAACCTAATCAAACAAATCAAAATATTTTTAATTAGTAATCCTATATATTTTTAAGACAATAATTCCCCATATAGTATACTTGTTATGAGGAGTTAAAAGTTAATATGTAATGCAGTGTGTGCAGTATGTTGTAGTATGAAGTGTATGTCATATGTAAAATAATATGAAATGATCTATTGAATGAAATGCAATTTGTGATGTAAATGATTTTAATTTGAGATGCATTGTAATGATGCATGATATGAAATAAGATGTGTAATGATATTATGGTAATAATATATAGAATGATTTGACGATGATATGTATTTCTATAAAAGATACTTAAAGTAATATTTAACTATTATACATATAATAAATTATTTGAACCAAACAAGGACAATGTTAATTTCTAGACTTAGGTTAATTATACCAATGAAAGTGATAATAATAAAGATAAGAGTTTAATTAAAAAAATATTCATGATAAGTAGTAATATATTCAAAATAATTATGGAGTTAAATAATATTAGTAGGGTGAATATAGTAAGAATTGAAGATCTTTTTAGAGAGAATATAAAATTATATAAAGTAGACTATAAACATATATTCATAATAGTATATAAAAACTTTTCTTAAATTTAAACTTTAGGAATCCAAACATATTTATTTGCTAGAGAATGATTTATATGTTAAAATTTTAAAAGAAATCTATAGTTGTAACAAAATTATTTTAATGAAAGCTGATAATATGAAGTAATATATAAAGCTATAATTTCTTATATTTAAACTATATTTTTAAGACATGAAAATCATATATGTATTATAATTTTTATACCAAAATATTAGGTTAAATGTTCAAGCTTTTTATAAATCTTAATAAGAAATCATAATAAGTATTAAATTACAAATAGTATTTGTGAAATCATATGAACAATATATATATTTAAACTATATATGAAAGATAAGTAAAATTATATTTTATAATTTTTTTAACTCTTAAATCATATTAACATGTCTATATAATTTTATTAATTTATATACTTATAATATATATATATATATATATTGAAACAAGATATAAGAAAATAAGTAGACAGATAAAGTTAATAACTAGAATTTGAACTGGCATTTTCTAATTGAAAAGATGGAGAAAAGTTTGAAAGTTAAAACTCTTGAAATTCAAATTTTAAATTTCATTATGTCGACATGACCATTTTTGTATGTCGACATGCATGTAGAAAATCAAAACATATATTGTTTTTATTTCTTGGTTTTATATTATCGATTTCTATTTCAGGTTTAACTATTTCCTTAAATAATATTAATACTAACAAACATCCAAAATTTATTTTATTATTTTACTGATATTTTGAATTTCAAAATTCAAAATTTGAATTTGAATTTCAAATTTTAGTTTTAAAGTTTTAAATTTCAAATTCAAAGCAAAGCAAACAAGCAAGACAATCAAAACATTCAGTCAACCAAAAAATTTAAAAATTAATTAAAGCGTACCTATTTTTGCAATCCATCTTCTTGTTGTTCTTCCATTGTCATGAATCACACATTCACATCTTCTAGAATTTGATGACGAATTCAGCTTTATTGCGACAAGCTTGTTTTTTTGATCAGGATAGTATATTCATATGTCGAATTTGAACACCGTATGAGATAGAGACTGAAAATTTAGTAGTTCAACCAACTTGTCGCCAAATTTTGAATTTGAATTTTGAATGAATGGACACTTCTACTACTATATAAAGGCCCAAAAGTCATGTCTCTTCATAACTACTTTTCTTCTTCTTCTTCTTCTCGTTTTTCATTTTCAATCAAACTTTCAAGAGGCATAACTTCTTCGTTTCTTGACGGAATTGGACGAAATCAGCGGCAAAACGAGGAGGAATTCAAGGACTACGATCTAGTGATAGTTTGGGGATGAATTTGGATGGTATTGGAGTGCAGTAAGTCGAAACAGTAAGAGATGTGCATGAAAACCCGTAACAGTTTTACAGTTTTGCCTAGCCAACTTCAAATAGTCGTATCTTACTCAATTTTGATTGAAATTTGATTATCTACCCATAAAAATGACTGCAAGAACGAGAACTACAATCTGAAAAGGATTTAGGACAAAATAGTCTAACATGTGGATGTAATTTGAAGATAATCATGGACAGTTTTGGTTTCCTTCTTTCTTTTAAACTTCATTTGAACATTATTTGGTCAATTCTTGACGGATTCTCAACCGCAATGTAACACACCATTTTGGAATATGAATTTTACATAACCACTATTTCTGAATTTTAACTTCCAATGGTCGCTTCACCCATATTTTTGGATTTTGAATATCCAATAACCATATAATAAATCTTTTCCTGTAAAACAGCACAACTTTTCGAATAATAAAATGACTTTTCAAACTACCTAATCTACAATCTTAAACAAGAATATCATGATGGTTTTGTAACATATCCACATATCAAAAATTTCAGAATTTCAAAAAATTCAAATTTCAAAAGTCAATTCATATTAACTTGATTTTTTTAATAGAATTAAATGCAAACACATCTAATATTGAGGCAATACATTAATTAAAACTAGTGTTAAATATTTCAAAATTTGCCATTTTAAACTTTTTTAAAAATCAGATACGAACTATTTGATAGACCTTGCTTTGATACCAATTGTTAGGGAACATGGAATGAATCGTTAAGGCAAAACAAACACTAAAGGGGGGTAAATAGTGTTTTTGAGAATTTACACAAAATCTAAAACTTATGTGAACTACTATATGAATCAAACACCACAGAGACAATCACAGACACAGAATCAAACACAAACACAAATATAAACAAAAATAAACTACAGAAAAGGAAAAAACACACCGGATTTTATACTGGTTCAGAATTGCTCCTACGTCCAGTCCCACACAATGCTGGATTGTGCAGAGTTTTATTACTATATCAATATCCAATTACAAACCTCCTTGGTTTCACGGCTACAAGGGATATCACCGATTCCACACAGACTTGATCAAGTATACCTTCCTTGATTTCACGGCTACAAGGGATACCATCGATTACCCGTCCTTGATTTCACGGTTATAAGGGATAACCCCGATTCCTTTACTTAATCCAAACAATTACAAACAGCCCTATAGCTCTTCAGTAGAACTTGATTCGGAGAGTAATGAGTAGAGAGTGTAGAGAGAAGAAGATTAGTGAAAAAAGAATTGAATTCGACAGAGTATAGGTGTAGAAATCATAAAAATAACGGTGTAATGAAAGAGAGTGAAATTAAAGAAGAAGAAGTGATTAAAAATCCGAAATCAGCCCCTTTTTATAATGTGTAAAAGGTTGCAACGTCTCAGAACTGTCACAAATAGTGAAAAGACACTTCCTTTCAAATTTGAAAAAATGGCAGTTATATGTCGACATGTATATATATATGTATGTCGACGTATATATGTATAAATTTGAAATTTGAACATTTTTCAAGTGTTTTGATATATATATAATTCTTGAATTAAAATATAGTGTTATAAATCGATATTATAAAGTAGAAAATCATATGAAAACATAAATACAAACTATATAAACATATTTATAAAATTATAGAGTTTAAAACTATATAAATATAAAGTATATAAAATATAAATATATAAAACTTATAATGTATAAACCTATAAAACTTAAGTTTAAAGTCAAATAAAAATAGAGAGTAAAATAGAGAGGAAAAGAGATTGAAAATAGAAATAGAATTTGAAAATCAGAACTTAAAATAAATTTGAATTTGAACCTAGAGTGCTATTCGGAGTCTTACAAAATCTAAACTCTGTAACTGTATTGATCTTGAACTCTTGAAATCTTGAATACTCATGAGTCTTGAAATATCTCTGAATTCTAATATCTTTAAACTGTGCAGTCTTCAGTAATAATTCATGTATATAAATCTTGCATTTGTGTATGTTTGTGTGTGTATATATATATATTCTAGAAAAAATTGTTAGTATATATACTTTACAATCAATTAATATTGAAATAAGGTTGTTGTCATCAAAACTCCATTATTCAGCATTTATTGCCCTTTCTACTTGTATACGTGGGTTTGAATAGTGCCAACCCATGATTTATTTAGACGCTACTCACTTAAAGGGACGACTGGGTGTATTGATTAGAGCTACTGCAAAGAATGGTAATCAAGGTTTTTTTTTTCTGTATTCAAGTTTTTTTTTAATTCTTACATATTGGTGTTAGGTGACTTGTAATACCAGCTTATGTTATGCCTTATTATTTATTGTTTTTATATACCAGTTTTAGGAGCCTGATAGTATCATATTTTTGATTTCTAGTTAATAATTATTTTTCTTGTTTCTTGGAATCAGTTTTCAAAGCATAGTACTATCAGTTTTTATGATTTCTTATTAAAAAATATTTTTCCAGTTTTCAGGCATTAGATTTATGTACGTGGTAGCATCAGTTTTTCTAATTTTAGATTTTCATTACTTATTTCCCTTTTTCTGATATCAGTTTTAGGTACTTGCTGGTATCAGTTATTGTTTACATGTATTGATGTTTTATTTTGATTGTCTATTTAACTTTTATTTAATTTGCTGGCTTTTTCCTATTAGTTATGGGTGTAGTCTCCATTGAAAATGTGGATAATTGGAGATGGCTTTTATGCCACTTGAAGAAAATGTTTGAACAAACACGTGATTTGGTTTTTATATTGGATCGTCGTCAATGATTAGTTTTGGGTATTCGTGAAGTTTTCCCTAATGAATTTCATAGTTTTTGTTTTCTTCATATGGAACAAAACTTGCTTTCAGCTGTTAAGTTGAAGTATACAAACATTTCGGTTGTTGATTATTTAAGTTGTGTTCTAGAGCTTCAAATTTAAACAAATTTGAAGTTGCACATTCAAAATTTTTGGAAATTGGAGGTACAACCATGAACTTTTTGAAGGATAAATCGTTTGATAAATAGGCTGATTTGTTTTTTAAGGGTAAATGATATGGAGAGTATAGTTTAAATGCAGTTGAAAGTTTTAATATTGGATTATTGAGGAAAGAGCATTGCCAATTACATCATGCTTAGTTGGACTTAGGATTAAAATTGTGGAACAAATGGCCAAAAGGAGATATGAGTGTCATTTGTGGACTACCATTCTTTGTCCATCTATGGAGCATAGGTTAAAAGGGTTGATTGATGAAGGGTTGGTTGGGTTGTTTACAAATCTTCAAAATTCATATTTGAAGTCAAGTCTCCGTCTTCTCATCATGTTGATCTTCAAAATCGAAGTTGTACTTGCAATCAATGGAAAGTTATCGGATTTCCTTGTGCTCATGCTCTCAAGTGCATTACTAGATCTAAACTTTGGGTATACAATTTTGCTGAACATTATTTCACCGTAAACACTTATAGATCTTCTTATGCTAATCCAGTGAATCCAATTCCGAACTATGATAAGCCCATTGTTGATCCTTGCATTGAAGATGTCATTAAGCCTCCTAAAGACAAATGTGGCGCAGGTAGACCTTCTACCAAACGTAAAGGAAGATTTGCATTTTTCCAGAATAAACAAAATCGATGTGGTGTGTGAGCAGTATGGCCACAACAAGCGCAACTGTCAAGCTTTGAAGAATTGATATTTTCTTACATTTGTATTACAGATTTTACAGTTTTTCTTCACTTTATGCATTCAGATTTGGAAATGTAATAAATTTGAGAATAGTAGTGAGTATTCATTGAATTTTTTTGTTTAGTATCATGTTTTATTTGATGCTTTTTATATATATATGTATTTACTGTGTGTCTTTTATGTTTCTTGTTTTGTAGATATCAATTATTGATTGTATTGTTATCATTTATACAGTTTCTGGTATCGGTTTTGGAAGCATACTAGTATCAGTTTTGGTACTATGATTATGTTTAAAAAAATGCGGTATCAGTTTTCCAAGCTAACTGATATTAGTTTTGATATTGAAATTCTTTTCATGTAAATATGGTATCATTTTGCAAATTAACTAGTATCATTTAAAAAAACCTTTATGGTATTAGTATTTAAAAGCATTGTGGTATCATTTGTTTATTGAGACTCTATTTACATGAATAAGGTGTCATTTTGGTACACAAATGGTAGGTATCAAAGTTTGAAAGCCATAAGTACATGATTAGGCTTTTCATTCTGATGTCTTTTACATGTGATAAGTACCTGCTTGGTTTAACAATCTCTACTAGGTACAGTTTGTTTCCCAGTCATGGGCTATTATATGTTGTAATAACAAAGTCAAGGTATCAATCTTTAAAGCACACCAGTATATTATGATTTTATAAATAACATATCATTCTTGCAAATGTAATGGTATTAGTTTTCTTTCTTAAATTATGTTTACATTAATATTATATTAGTTTTACTAACTTTCTAGTATCGCTTTCTTATTAAGATTATGTTTATATAAAAAAGCTCATAACCCAGCCCATTAGGCCTTGCGTTTGTATATGTTTTATGGGTCATAGTTACCTGATTAGGACTTACGTCCGAATGTCTTTTACGTGTCACAGGTACCGGATTAGGCCTTGCATTCGGATGTCTTTTACATGTCATAGGTACCCGTTTGGTTAAACAATCGCTACAAGGTGTAGAATCATTACTGGAGTACCCGATTAGTCCTTGCTTCCGGATGTCTTTTATGTGTCACAAGTACCCGCTCGGTTAACTAATTCTTGCTGGGTGCAGAATTATTGCTGGAGTACCTGATTAGTCCTTACGTTCGGATATCTACGTGTCATAGGTACCCGACTAGGCCTTGCATCCGGAATCTTTTACATATCATAGGTACCTGCTTAGGCCTTGCGTTTGGATGTCTTTTACATGTCACGGGTACCCACTTGGTTAAATAATCCCTATTGGGTGCAGAATCGTTGCTGGAGTACCCGATTAGGCCTTACGTCTGGATGTCTTTTACGTGTCATAGGTACCTGATTAGGCATTTCGTCCGGATGACTTTTGCGTGTCATAGGTACCATATTAGGCCATGTGTCTGGATGTCTTTTACGTGTCACAAGTACCATCTCGATTAACTAACTCCTAATTGGTGCAGAATCATTGTTGAAATACTCTATTAAGTCTTGCGTCTGAATGTCGTTTACGTCTCATAGGTAACCATTAGGTCTTGTGTCCGGAAGTCTTATACTTTACATAGGTACCCAATTAGGCCTTGCTTCCGGATGTCTTCAACGTGTCATAGATACCCGCTTGGTTAATTATTCTCTACCGGGTGCAGAATCATTGATGGAGTATTCGATTAGACCTTGCGTCTGGATGCCTTTTACGTGTCATAGGTACCAGACTAGGCCTTGAGTCCTGATGTCTTTTACGTGTCACAGGCACCCGATTAGGACTTGCGTCCGGATGTCTTTTACGTGTCATATGTACCCTCTCGGTTAGTTAATCCCTACTAGGTGCAGAATTGTTGCTGGAGTACCAATTAGTCATTGCGTCCGGATGTCTTTAACATGTCATCGATAGACGATTAGGCCTTGAGTCCGGAAGTCTTTTACTTGTCATAGGTACCCGATTAGGCCTTATATTCAAATGTCTTTTACGTGTCATGGGTGCACACTTGGTTAACTAATCCCTACTGAGTGCAGAATCGTTGTTGGAGTACCCGTTAGGCCTTGCGATTGGATGTCTTTTACGTGTCATAAGTACCGATTAGGCCTTTCGTCCGGAAGTGTTTTACATGTCACAGGTACCTATTTAGGCCTTACGTCCAGATTTCTTTTATGTGTCATAGTACCTGGTTGGTTAACTAATCCCTACTGGATGCAGAATCGTTGCTGGAGTACCCGATTAGGCCTTGCATCCAGATATCTTTTGCGTGTCACAGGTACCTGATTAGGCCTTGCGTTCGAGTTACTTTTACATGTCACGGATACCCGATTAGGCCTTGCATTTGGATGTCTTTTACGTGTTACAGGTACACGATCAGCTAACTAATTCCTACTTGGTGCAGAATCATTGTTGGAGTACCCGATTAGGCCTTACGTCCGGAAGACTTTTACGTGTCAAAGGTACCCGATTAGGCCTTGCGTCCGGATGTCTTTTATGTGTCATAGGTACCCGCTTGGTTCACTAATCCCTACTGGGTGCAGAATCGTTGTTTGAGTACCCGATTAGGCCTTGTGTCTGGATGTCTTTTACGTGTCATGGATTCCCGGTTAGGCCTTGCGTCCGGAAGTATTTCACGTGTCATAGATATCTGATTATTCCTTGCATCCAGATGCCTTTTACGTGTCACAGGTGCCCTCTTGGTTAACTAATCCCTACTGGGTGCAGAATCATTACTGGAGTACTCAATTATGCCTTGCGTTCGGATGTCTTTTACGTGTCATAGGTACCCAATTAGGCATTGCGTCTTTTATGTGTCATAGGTACCCGATTAGGTCTTGCCTCCGGATGTCTTTTACATGTCATAGGTACCCGCTCGGTTCACTAATCCCTACTGGGTGCAGAATCATTGCTGGAATACCCAATTAGGCCTTGCCTCCGTGTAACACCCTGCATTTTATGAGAATTAAATATTTAAATAGTGCATATGTGTATATATATATGCATAGACATAAATATATAAAAGAAGAATAAAATAATGATAATATATGATTGCATGTAATAAATATATGCACTGAAAAAGAAGAAAAGATTAATGTAAATAATAATGCAATGCATTTGTTAAAAGTAAGAAGAAATCGGTTGCATGCAGTGTAATTATGTTGCATGCAATGATCTACAATATTATGCATTAATAAGAAAAGAAAAATGAAAGAGAAAGATGCATGGAAATTGATATGGTTACATGCAATGGTTTAATTGAAAAATTGTAACAAACATGAAAAAGACGAATAAGAAAAGAACAATGGCCACCATTGTTCTAAGCCTTGTTAATAAAAGCCTAAGTAGTCCAGTTGGTTAGAGCATGTGGCTTTCATGCCAGAGGTATAAGGCTCGATCCCTATAGGCGCCATATTTTTATTTTAAAAGGAACGGCTAAAATAACACATGTTCTAAAGAGAAAATATGTATAAATGCATATATAAGGAAAAGTATACATATAAATGTATAGAAAAATATGTGTATATATGTAGATGAAAATATATGCGTATATATGTGCAAAAATATATATACAAAGGAGAAATTCGAAATAAGGCTGCAATCAAAGAAATATTGCAAGAATTGAATAACGGCATAACATCGTTTGAATTTTGAAAACGAAATAAAACTTGTGTGTATATATATACGTGTAAATTGGGCGTTTGAAGTTTTGTATACGTGTAAGAAGATTATATGTAAATATAATATTTAAAATAAATCAAAGAAAGTATAACGGGATACTAATCAAACGTTTAAAATCAAAAACGTCAAAATGGTAAACATCTGCCCAAAAACGCCTACGGGATCCAACGGGTCGGCCCTGGGGTCGACACGCACATAGGGGAGTCGACCCATACACAGGGGAGCCGACCCCGGCATCGACCTATCCTAGTTCTGGCAAGATTCATCAATGAATTTGGACTATTTTCTTAACCATGTTCATTGTTGACGCAACGCTGCGTGTACGATAAGATCCTAAACACTTATAAATAGGCTAGTAGAGCCTAGCCTAAATCTCACATTTTCTGAGAAGCCGCCTAAGCTTTGTCGTTATTCTTTCTCTTCAAATCTCTTCAAAAAAATAGAATAATTAGTTTATGAAAATTCTAATTCAAGATCTGGAGGAAAAGAATGTATATTAATAAAGAAGGAGTTCATAATTCTTTTTGAAGTAAGGTAAATTCTTGGATCTAGTCAATTTAATTTTCTCCTCTTTCTTCCCTTTTTCTTTTAGTAAGAATTGTGGATCCAGGGTTGTTTAGGTTCTAAATTCAGTTAGGAGAACCATGGAATGTTAGATCTGGACCAAATTCAAGAATTGGAAAGCAATCAGGTGAGTGGATTTAAAATATACCTTTTTGATAATGGTATATTTATCGTTTGGCATTCCCCGTTAATATGAAATGTAAATCTGCTAGAACGATTAATCTATTGAAATGTAAACTTGTTAAAAATTTGGAAACGATTATTGTTGTATACATGCATGTTCTAATTACATGTTAATTTGTGACATATTATGTACTTGAGCGCTTAATTGTAATAATTGTAATAATTGTAATAATTGGGATAATTACCTGTTAATTTGTTAGATTGAAATAATTACATGATAGATGATTACATGCTGTTCTACTAAAATGATGTTAATGACATGTTAGGAAGAACATGCGATATGATAATAGACTTAATATGTTATTAAGTGTGACATGTAAAAATAGATTATAGAAAATTTTGGAAAGAATGGATATGCCTAAATTTACAGTAAATAGAAAATTGTAACCGCACTTAGACACGAGGTTAAATTCAACTGTAATAGAAGTCTACCTGGAACCACCCGGCAAATCTAGCATCCACAAGTTGCTAATTTAATGTAATGGGTCTAGTGCGTAAATATACATGTAATGGTGCTGAGACACGAGGTTAAGTCCAATTTGTGATTGAAATCTACATGGAACTGCCTGACAAATCCAACATCCACAAGTGGTCGGCTTAATGTGAGAGGTCTAATGCATAAACATATATATAAATATATGTATATAAAAGGATAGAAACAAATGGCACTAATTGCGATTAATGGAAATGAATAGGAAATGAAGGAAAGTTACAACAGTAAAAGAATTGAAATGAACGGGAAATGATAATAACCTATTATAATGAATTACATTAATGAGAATGTTATATAATAGGTAGGCTTGTCCTAAGGACAAGTGGAAATTGTAACTTAGGTCATAATAAACGATAAAGAAAATGGTATAACTTATGTAATGAAATAAGTTGTACTTAGTTGTAAATTAAGTTATCTGAAAAATCGAGAAACTGAAATCCGTCGACAAGAATAACATAAGTTATAATAATGGAAAGGAAACTTATTAGTAAACCTTAGTTAAGAGAACTAAGTTAGTAAGTATACAACGACAAGTTGTAGTGATAGTGTAAGATGAAATTATGATTAAATAAGAAAGAACTAGGAGAATATATGAGATGAAATAAGTTATATTTAATCATAAATAGTAATTGACATGTTAAACAGAAAACATGTGAATTGAGATATACTTAATTACATATTAAGTAGAACATTTTATTGTAACTATGGAATCGAACAATGAATAATATAAAAGGGATTGTAGATTACAGACCTTGGATTACAATCTAGGGAATAGCATGTTATGGGCTTATCAATGAACATAAAAGGGCAAAGTTTTGTAACCAAAATTAATAAGCAAGAGGGGTCCATTCCCTAGAGATATAAGGGGCCCGGAAAGAACTTGGCAACTTTAATAAGAAGTTAATATGATTTGAAATAACCAAGTTAAATGGAAACCTGACGAAGTAGAGCAAGCACATAATTGAATGTTTAGACATAGGGTGTAATAACACATTAAACTGAGGCAGTTGGACCAGCCCATACGTTTGAGGGTGAATAACCCAAAGGGGTTGATCAACATGGTGTCATAAGGCACGAGGGGAGCACACGTCCATCTGATTACTCTGTTATTCTGTTGATATTTTGCTGGCTCTGAAGGACTGGGAGGGGAAGCACGCGGCTTCTTGGGACGTGGAAGGTGCTCCTGACAGTCCTCTGTGTGGTGGCAGTGTTTAGGCTGTGCTCGCAGAGGTTGGGTCTACGCGTTACTACCCGGTGAGTATGCCTTGACTGCAAAATTAGCTTTGTAGTTAGAAAGCTATGACGAGATGACACTAGGGTGATTCGGCGATCGCCTCGATGAGAGGATGGGTCAGGACCTACACAGGATAGTAGATCGTCGGGTACCCGTTATCGGCAGCCAGTGGGATGCGAAAAGGCTAGAGCTAACCCAAGATGCCATCAACCTTTCACTATCGAGGCACGGTGGTTGAGGGAGACACCAAATGGATGTTTAGATTGTTTGATTAGGGGCGAGTCGCTTAGCTCTTGTAGTCTTTACTAGTTGAGGGAGGGGTCGGGGTAGGGCCATAGCCACCATGAAAAACAAACCCCACGGAATATCTATATTTTGAGGTCAATAAAGGCGGGCCTGTACAGATATGGAAAAGCTTCCGACCGAGTTCTGTGTTTCTTGTATAGCCCTGCCACGGAACTTGGTGCACAGTAGAGGATATGTGCGGTTAAGACATCTAGTACGATTGACGATACGTACTTGGGAAAGTCTAGATACATGCATGTATGCTTTGGGTGGTGTATCGTAGACTCCTGGGCATTACTCTGATATCTGATTCGATCAAAGGTGGTAGTCCATACGCTTACGTAGCATGGCGATGGCCGTTCTATGCGGAACATAACATTGTTATATAGAGATCCATGCGTCACTCCGGCGTAGGATGAGGGACTGCGAATACTTCTGTGGCGTACCGGCGGAAACCGTGCGAGTGGGGTACCATGGGGTGTACCTTAATTTAGGGGTAGTTACATATATACTGTATTAGATTAATCTACAAAAGAGTAGATGGGAACGACGTGTGTGTAAGCCTTGAGTGCTGTTAACCTAAGTAACCTAATAAATAAGAAAATGTAATTGAAAATTATATGTAGGGTTATCCAAAATGTGTAGTTTAAATACAGTCACTAGAACTTGTGTTCTGACCCTCTCCTCATAACATACTCGCAGGTTAGATTTGTGGTAGATATATGATAGCTTGGGATACTGGTTAGGCAGTATCATTATTTGGGTAAGGCTATACTTTGATTATATTATATTTTATCCATTCCGCTGTGAGATATTTCCTGAGCTCTAATATATTTTATATCTCCTTCTTTTCTGCAGGATACCATACAAACCAACACGAGTTTCGATGGATTAGTATTTAAAAAAAACTAGTTTGTCGGAATTCGGGTTGTTACATCTGGTATCAGAGCCCAAATTTAGGATTCCTATATAGATAGTGAGTGAACGTATTTGTATTTTTAAAAATATAAATATTATATATATACCCCTAAATCCATAGAGGAACCCACTAAATAGGAAAAGCAAAATATGGTGAGAATTTGGATATATGTTTTGTACACTAAAGGAATGAATATGGAAATCTGAGACCCTTAGGAAATTTGGGTGGAAAGTGTACAATATACTGTGTATGGAAGATAGGTGAATCCCATGTGTTAGTATTTCAGGTTAGTGGGTTTGGTAGTAAAACCTTATAAATTGGAAAAGGTTAAAAAGAGAAAAATGGATTAGGAATATACATAGTTGAGAGAATTGACTTTGTGGGAGTGGCTAAGAAAGCCTAGTTAAGATTGGAAACCCACTTTGAGTCTAACCCCATTGTTAACATTTAAGAACTTGAAATTATAAAATCTTTTGGAATATGGTTTATGGTGTTTTCAAGTTTTAAATCTTAAAAGTTATAGTTTTAAAATATGTAAAGAACATATTAGAAAAGTACATATTGAGTTTTGAAGTAAAATGGGGTATATTTTGGAAATAATGATTTCTTGTGAAAATTTTGTCTAAAATATAATTCTCTTGGTAAAAGTTGCATACCATAGAGCATGTATTGCTCGCTAGTTTTTAAGTTATATGGTATGAGAAACTATTGCATTTTGCTGAAAACTAGAACTTTTAGTAAAGAAGGGATTGAAATCTCTATTCTTTTGACAATCATTTTTTTTGACAAATTGTTTTAACAAGAAAATTTTGTTGGATGGACAAAATAAGTTAAAGAAATTAAGAATACAGTGGATGCTTGCACCTTGTAGTAAGAAACTGAACTGACCTTATAGGCTAGAACAAGTCGTAATCATAATTGAGAAATTGTTGTCCTTGTCTACTCTAGTTTTTTTATTTGAAAAAAATAATGATTTACATTTTTTTTATAAAATGACATATTTTATAAGTAAGTTTTGGCGAGGAAAATAAAGTTTTGATACTTTTAACTTTTGGAAGAAAAGTGATATGAAAAGGCCAAATCATGTTCCAAAAAGTATGGAGCAGATAAGGATTAGTGCCTAGGGAAAACGGGAAAAGTTTTTGAGGCTATGGAGTAAATAGAAAGAATTATCTTGAAATTATAGTAAGTTCCCGTAGAATGCGTAAGCATTGAAAAGCCTAGGGTGTTGCTTAAAAATTTCTGTTAGTACACAGCAAGGACTAGTGATGACCACTAGACAGTAGAGGGCAAGTAATTGTTTACATCCTGTTTTGGAATTTTTCGGTTTGAGGAGGACATAGTCCTTAGATTCTTGGCCCTTAGTAGTTGCTGTGTAGAGTGTTTGTTTTCCTGTTTTAATTGAGGACTGGAAGGCTTATTTGGAACTAAACTTCGATCAGAGGATTAAGTTAAATAAGCTAAGAAAAGAGTAATGTCATAACTAAAAAGGAAGACAACATATTCAGTTAAGCAACAAACATGACAGTTGAAGAAAGATGAAGAATTCTAAGAAAAGATGAATAAGAATAAATTTTTCCAAGATTAGTTGAACAAGAAAATCTGTAATAAAGAAAGTTTTCTTATGTAGGCTATGCTTGGATAGGAAAATAGGGAATCTTTATATAATAGTTACATGAAATTTAAGTACAGATGGAAAAGGTAAATAAAAGAAAAAAGGAAGATGTGAAGTTTTCCATTTTTCCACCTTTTTGTAACATAAGAAATCGAATTTAGAAAATTAGATTTCTCTGAAATTCGAAAAATAAAGTTGGTTGGTCGGATTTTGGATGCAACAATTGGATGAATTGCGCTCTTGGTCAGTAAGAGTGTGGGAAAATTTGGTGAAAATGTACTTTGATCTTCAAAATATTGCATTCTTGTAGAACCACCAGTATATTTAGGATGTGAGCATCATATTTTAAAAGAATTTTTGAAAAATTTGCATACACATAGGGGGTGCCTCTTAGGCATACATGTATTACTATGTTGTATTACACTTTGCACAAGTGCATAATGTTTGCAAAATTGGATGCACACATAGTGGATGGATATTATGCGAGCGGTTATTTGATTTTTACCCTTATCAAATTTCGGGGACGAAATTTCCTAAAGGTGGGAGACTGTAGCACCCCGCATTTTATGACAATTAAATATTTAAATAATGCATATGTGTATATATATGCATAGACATAAATATATGAAAGAAGAACAAAGTAATGATATATATATAGATATGCAATTTCGAAGTTATGCAATTTAATGCTATATAGCGCACACACAAAATCTTCAATAAATGTCCAGATATCTCATATATATATATATATATATATATGTGTGTGTGTGTGTGTGTGTGTGTGTCCAGATATCTTCAATAAATGGAGATTGCAGAGCATAGGTTTTTTCCTGTACATAAGAATGATCCAATCATGACACATCTTTTGTATGCAGACGATCTTATGGTTTTTAGGAGAAATTATTCTATTTGTGCTAATTCTTTGAAGTATGTATTTAATAAGTTGCAGCATTACAGTGGTTTAACAGTGAGTGAATTGAAAACTTAAATATACTTTAGTTTATATGCGAAGAATATTGGAGAAACAATGGAGATTCTTGGTTTTCAGAGAGATCAACTGCCTGTTAAGTACCTTGGTGTTCCAATCTCATCTAATTATATTCATTATAATGAATGTCAAAGTCTACTTCATCGTGTGCAGAGTAAACTACAGTCATGGGATGTTAAATTTCTTAGCTATGCGGGGAGAGCCGAGCTCATCTTATCAATTATCATTCCGATCATACTATATTGGTTGTTTGTGTATCAATTGCCAGAACATGTGCTTGATAAACTCAATATTATGTGTGCAGATTTCTTTTGGGGAGGTTCAGGACATAAAATTAGTTGGAGAAAGTTGTGTGTTCCTAAAGAGGAAGGAGGCATTGGGTTGAAACTATTTTTTGATTTGAAAAAAATCTGCATGTATTAAACTTTTGTGGAGATTTTTAACTTCTTCTTCGCTATGGAGTGAATGGATCCGTTCAAAGTATTGCTTTGGGAAGAATTTTTGGAGTATGGGGTTGATAATAATGCATCAAGTACCATGAAGGCAATGTTGAGATTGAGGAATTCTAATGAGCATTTGTTTAATAAAGTTTTGCATTCAGGTTCTACGACCTCACTTTGGTTCGATCCTTGGATTAACTCCAAGTGTTTGGTAGATCTGATCAGTTATTCTAGAATTGATGCTTTGGGTAATTCTGATGAGTTGGCGTCATGCATTGTGGAAGGTGATAGGATTAGTGGTGCAAAACATCCTACAACCAGAGAATTTCAACAGCTTTTACATGATGTGAGGATCAATGTGTCAGCTAAGGAAAATTATTATGAGTGGGTAGATGTGGGTTCATTCACATTCAAGAAGGCATGGGAGAAGATAAGGAGTAGAGATCCAGTTTGTTCATTGAGCAAAGTAATTTGGCACTCGAAAAATGCAAGAAGAATGTCCTTTGTTACATATTTAGCATACAAGAACAGGTTGTACACGAGGGCCAGAATGGTGAGATTTGGTTTGATAGATGAAAATGTATGTTGTTTATGTGGTGATAGTGAGGAGTCTTTTCATCATTTATTCTTTGAATGCTGTTATTCAGGTTTTATTTGGAGAAACATTGCATTATTGAAGCTTTATTTGGAGGTGGATGGTTTGAATGGGGTGTTAGAGAATGAAGCTGTTAAAATAATGAATGGATTTAAAGTGAGAGATCAAACATTCGATGTAGCTTGCGCTGCTTTCACAGTTGCCGTTTACCAAATTTGGATGGAAAGAAATGCTCGGATTTTTAGAAGTAAAAGTATTACAAAAGAGATTAGATTGCAAATGATAGTTAAAGAAGTGGGATGGTTGGTGAATAAGAATGGCAGTAAAACGAAAAGAGAAATGCGAAAAGTTGAGTTTTGAAGAGATGGGGTGTGGAGTTGTTGGACACAGGTCGGTGTCGTGTGTTTTGAGTTGTGGTGTATTGTTTGTATAATGTTTCTGTTTTTTTTCGTGGATAGTTATGATGTATGTAGTGGTATATGCAATCAAGTTTACCAATTTTCAATATATATATATATAGGGAAACTCTATTTAGACACAAAATGAGGACACAAAACTGCACACAATAAATCTTAACAACTGGATCCTTCCATGAATTTCACTCTCCACATAAAGACAAACAAATACAATGGTGGGGGCTTTATGTCTCTTTCTTTGTGTTTAATTTTGTGTCCAAATAGCCGGCACCATATACAAGGGCAGACCCAGGAATTACCACTAAGGTGGGCTAAATTTAAAGCAACCATTTTTTAAAATTATAATGCAATTTCAATTACTTCTACAAAACAACGATCACAAGAAAAGATTCAAAATAATAAGAAGTAGATTCATATTCACTTTTAATACATAACATTTAGCTTAATTGGGCACGATGGGTCTTCGCATAGTCAAATTCCTTAACTACAGAATCCAAATCAATCTTCCAAGCAAAGTCACGCTCCAAATAAAGAGACAAGCAATCAGCAAGAAATTCATCCCCCATAGCATTGCTGATCGCCGTTTTCACATGTTTCATACCTGAAAATGCTCTTTCAGTAGTTGCGGTAGTGGCAGGAAGTGTTAGCACAAGACGGATCAACTTATCAATCATATAATAGTTTTCAAACTTTCTCGTCACAAATAATGATTGACATAAACCAGCAAGTGTAGTTAGATTTTCAAATCGAGGATCACTTTTAACATCTAGCTCACAATGCATCAATTGACATTGCAAAGCATGAATGTCTTGTCCACTAAAATCCATAAAGTAAAAATTTTCGGAAAGCTTGCATATATTTTCTGCATTAAAAGACTTAAGTGCATCACTAGGGTCTAGAGCTGAATTAAGAGTAAGAAGTTCAACCACCGCACCATTGAATATATTTTCTAACTCCATTAGTTGGAAATCGATCGTAGAGTTAAAAATGTCATAATGATAATGATGTTCAACCGTGATGGAATCCCGTTGTTGACAACTACGACTTGTACCCTCTTTATATGGAGAACTCATATTAGGAACTACAATGTCATGACGATGACAAAAAGTTAACAAAGTCTTTAAAAATGTATCCCATTGCTCCAATCTTAACTTTTGAAGAAGAATTTTTGTTTTTGAAACTAATTTCATCGCATTCAAAATATCTTGAGATTTGCGTTGTAATGCTTGGCAAAGTCCATCAGTGATGCCCATTATTTTATCCATCAAGTGCAAAACAAATAGAAAATCAAAGCTTCTTAACGTTTTGAATATACCGAAAGCTTGACCTCTCATTGTTTGATATCCACTCTTTTTAATACATTCAACAACCAAGCAAGCAGCATCATACATATTTATTAACTCTCTCACGTAATCATAATGTGAGCTCCAATGAGTATCTCCAGGACGGCATAAAGTACCAGTTTGATTAGCCCCTGTATTTGTTTGTCGTTCTGCACTAAGCAACATTTTCTCAATCTCATTTTTCTGAGCAGTCTTTAACTCACAAAGACATTTTGGAGATGCAACAACAAGATTAACAACGCATGTTAAATGAGAATAAAATTGCCAAACATTAGATTCGTCTTTTGTTGCTGCAACTAATGCTAGTTGTAATTGGTGAGCAAAGTAATGCACATAATAAGCGGACGAACAATCTTTAAGAATCAATGCTTGTAAAACTTTCCATTCTCCACGCATATTACTAGCACTGTCATAACCTTGCCCCCTCAAATTTTGAATTGTTAGATTAAGTCTTCCAAGCATGTTAGATATCTCAGTCTTAAGACATATAGCTAATGTACTCTTAACGCCAATATTATCTAGAAAACGTTCTGCCCATCATATGTGACATATCTCAATACAAGAGCCATCTGTTCCCTTTTAGCTTCATCCTGAGATTCATCAGCAAGAATACAAAACTTATTATCCCCAATTTCATCACGGATCATGTTTCTTACTCGATTGGCCAAGATATGTAGGATCTCCTTTTGAATTCTAGGAGAAGTGTATTTAGCATTTTGAGGCGCATTATCCAATATATTTCTTGCAAGGCTATCATTTCCTTCTGCTTTAAACTTTAATAATTCAATGAAATTTCCACGATTTAATGAACTTGGGCTTTCATCATGTCCCCTAAAACCAATAGCCTGAAGAGCAAGATAGCGAACTGTAACACCCCGAATTTCACTTAATATTAATGTTTAGTAATTAAAGAATAATTAATCTCAGACGTGAGAATTAAGGGAAACGGGTTGCGCCATTGTGTTTGTCTCGGAATTCTGGTTGAGATAGAGTCCGAGTTTGCGTGATTTGGACTTCGTATGAATAAGTTATGGCCATCCGAAGTTTCAGAAAAATTCAAAACAGATTTAAAATATTCAAATTTCAAATTTCAGAAGAGGCGGGAAAATTCCCGCCAGACAGAGGGTGTCGACACTAGGGTCGACATGGGTGTCGACCCCCTCAAGGGGTCGACCCATGTGTTGACCCAGGGGTCGACCCATGTGTCGACCCAGGGGTCGACCCCCCCTGTCGGTCAGTTTGGCCTAGGTGCACTGTTTTGGGGTTTGGGCTGTGTTTTGGGGCTGTGACGAAATCTGACGGCTCTAACCTAAATTAGGGTTAATCTAAGGGCCTAAAACACTTAACTAGTCTATAAATACACCCTAAGACTACCCTAATTCATACTAAAATTGGATACAACGTCATCATGCCGTCAAAATGCAACTTGAAGGAGCCTCCATCAAATTAAAGAGGAAGATAGCTTCTCAAATCAACTTCTAATCAACTCTAGCAACTTAATCTTCTTCATAGGAGTGCTAATCAACAAGTTGTGAGTTTCTATGCCTTTAGCAAGCAATTGCTAAACTAATTATGATAGGATATAATGAGGTTATGGTTATGTATGTGGATCAATGCAAGTTATATGCTATGTGTTCATGATGTTATGCAAGTTATGCAAGTCATATGCTATGTGTTCATGATGTTATGCAAGTTATGCAAGTCATATGCTATGTGTTCATGATGTTATGCAAGTTATGCAAGTCATATGCTATGAGTTCATGATGCTAGTTGTGCAAGTTTTATGCTATATGTTCATGATGCTAGTTATGCAAGTTTTATGCTATGTGCTCATGATGCTAGTTATGCAAATCACTATGATAAACATTGATCCATTATGACACCATGTTATGCAAGTTTGGTGTTTGATTATATGCAAGTTCATATATGACATGTTATGCAAGTTTGGTGTTTGATTATATGCAAGTAACATGTGCAAGTTTACACCTTTGTATGATATGCATACATATGCAAAGACCCCTTTATATGTCATACATACATTTGCAAGTTTACCCCTTTGTATGACACAAGTAACTTATGCAAGTTACCCTCTTTATGACATATGTGAGTCATGCAAGTTTGGGTTGATTATTTATGCTAGTTGGGTTTGATGCCATGGTCATATATGCATGTTGACACCTTTAAAACCCATGTTGATGCTAATGTTATGCAAGTTGAACCCATTGTGTTTGTGATGAATCTTCCCTTTTAAGTATGTCATGTCAACGTATTACGTGGGGAACGATGGGGTTAATATTCATGTTAATGACATGGTGTGAAGTTGGTATGATTATGCATACCATAAAGTGGATGGACATAATTGAGTCAATTATGTACATCGTTAAATTTGTAATTAATTAGGGATAATTAATACAAATTATGGGGGTGATTAATTAGGTGTAATTAATCGACTAAGACACGAGGTTGGACCCTTTTGTAGCATAAGACTGCCCGGAACCGACCGGCAAATCCAGCGGCTACAAATGATTGACCCAATGTGAGAGGTCTTAGGCATAAACTAAATACGTGACAAGTGTAAAGACACGAGGTTAGACTCGGTTATGGCGAAAGGCTGCCCGGACCCGACCGGCAAATCCAGCTGCCATAAAAGATAGTCTAATGTGAGAGGTCTTTGCAAAGGTTACGGTCTTAATCAATTAAGAAACACTTAACCAGATAAGCATGTAGTGGGGCATGAGGGGTTAAGTGGGTGCCTTGGGTGGCATGTGGAAATCAAGTAAGTGCCTTGGGTGGCATGTGGAAATCTAGTGGGTTGCCTTGGGGTGGCAATAGAAAATACGATTAGAATACTTAACCAAGTGGAAACATGTACTTAAACATGATTAAAGGGTTAAGTGGGATGCACTAGAAAAAGGGACAAGCTTAGGTGGGTAGCTTGTGGGGGCCCATTTCAACCAGTAACCCATATGTATCTTATTGGGCTCGACCCATGTCGAGGACGGGACACGCGTACTGGGCTTGACTATAAGAGGCCAAAACGGGTTAGCGGTGGCAACGCAAGTCCAAAGGGTTTCATATGCGTGTGTGGACCCGGGCTGGTAGGTAAGACGTTGTTGCATCGTGTAGGTATAAGCCGTGCACCGTTGATTGTATCGGGTTGCTACTTTGGGAGTGATACACCCCACTGTGGGGCCAGCACGGGTATCTACGGTAGGGAGCCGATCGCTTGGGGAGTAGTGGGTACACCTAGTGGGGATAGGGGCAGACGACACCTATGTAGTCAGCTAGGGGTTCACGAAACTACTAGTTAATTTTTCTAAGTCCTTGGGTGGGATCAACCTTTAAGTAGGAATGACTGGTGTGGTGCAGTGTAGTAATTACCCTTGGGTGGGTAGATGCGTCTTTACCGTTATCTTAGTTTATCCTATGTCTAGTTGGCTGCTTAGTGTAGTCATTTATCCCCAGTCATCACCGTACCAAGTTTATATCATACCCTAATTACTTTAATGATTGTATTGTTAAAATTATAGGGCTCACTCAGACTTATGTCTGACCCCGTTGTTTTTATCTTTTTCCCAACCCTCAGGTTATCAGAGTGGGCCTAGCACTAGTGGGCTTTGATCAGATTGCTTTTTCTATCTTTTGGAGCTTGGACTCTTGAAGTAAAGCTCGGTTATCTTTTCTATTATGGCTATTAGTTATGTAGTGGAATTATGTACTTATGTTTTAATGAGATGGATATTTTGTACTTGACTCTTGTTGGTTTTTGATATGTAACCAAACATGTTTACCTTCTGCTGCAATGAAATGATGTTTTAAATTTCAAGTATTACTTATATCTGTCTTGTTGTAATTTTTCTGTTCTATATTCACTTAAAATACTCCAGCGAAGTTAAGGCATTCCCTTAGTGAGTGACCTTAGCGGGTGTGGGGTGTTACACGTGGTATCAGAGCTGAAGGTTACCAGAACAGATAAAACTTTTAGAAAAACTATTTTTCTAAGAATATTTTTGAAGGAGTATTTTCAAAAACATGTCTTTTAAGAGAATTTTTTTTGAAAAAAATATACATAATCCCCAATAGCCATATCTTTATCTTTCGAATTCTCCGTTTTGAATCTTTCCTCTTTCGTTTCAGCATGGCTGAAGATCTTAACTTTTCGGAGGGTGTAGCGATACCAGTATGGTATAGGAGGTTGATGGAGGCTAGGGCCGCCACTGCGGGTCCAGCAAATGTTCCTCCACCAATAGTAGCACCCGATCTTCCTCCTCCTCCTCCTCCTCGCACGGATACTTTTGCTAAGACTTGCAAGGAATTTAAGGCTATGGGAGGGAAACCTTTTCAAGGATCAGAAACTTTTGTGGAAGCTAGGGATTGGCTTAAGGAGGTGGAAGAGTTGATAGACATCTTTGAGATGGAAGAAGGAAAGAAAGTCAAGTTAGCTGCTTGGTTAATGAAGGGAGAGGCCTCGTTCTGGTGGGAGGTCACTAATGGAGAACGCCTAGTTGACTCTTGGGCGGATTTCAGACAAAGGTTTGTGGCAAAGTTTCTCTCAAGGGCGGAAGAGAATCTGTATATGGAAAGGTTCTTGACTCTAAAGCAAGGAAACCTATCAGTGAAGGAATATGTCAACAAGTTTAATCAGCTAGCAAGATTTGGCATAGACATGGTGAATACACCGGAGAAGAAGGCGTTGAGGTTCGTTAAAGGCCTGAATGAACCGATGCATGGATTGGCTATGACTTACATCCCTATGGGGCCACCTTTGAGAAGCTAGTAGACATGGCACTCATGCATGAGGAAGAGAAGGGTCCCAATGCTAATAAGGCATCTGAGAAGAAAGGAGATCAGAAGAGACCTCAACAGCAACAGCAAAACAAGGGTGGGAAAGGCAACGGTGGCAAGGGAAAGAAGAAGTGCTTCAATTGTGGGACACCAGGCCACCTAAGCAAAGACTGTCGGAAGAAGAAGAAGACTGGCTGCTTCCACTGTGGCGAAGCAGGGCATCTAGTGAAGGATTTCCCTAAGAAGGGGCAAAGGACGGGATCTACCTCAGGAGGACAGGTGCAAGCTCTTATGGCACCAGGTCAGGCAAGGGGGAAAGTTCAGGCTCTCGCGGTTCCACCGATTCATGAAAGAGGTAGAACTATTTCCATTGAAAGTCTGATTTTTCTGTTTGATCATCCTGTCCGTACTTTGTTTGACTCTGGCGCATCGCATTCGTTTATCTCATCATCATTAGTTGAGTCACTGCACTTAGACACCAGTCTAGTAGATGATCCCTTGGTTGTTTCAAACCCAATTGGGGGCTCCACTTATTTGTCCATGATATGTTTGGGTTTGAAGATTTCTATACTTAGCGTTGAGTTTAGATGTGATGCTTTTGTTTTGGGCTTCACGGGCTATGGGTTGATTTTGGGCATGGACTGGTTATCCAGTAATGGTGCCGTTCTTGATTGCGAAAGGAGAGTTGTTAGGCTCATGACCCGCTTGGGTAACACTCTCGAGATCTCTTGTAATCCCATGGATTCTGTTATGCTAAGTTATCTTGAATCGCTTGACGCTTCGGTCGAGAGTTTGCGATCTGTTAGAGTGGTCCGGGAATACTCGGATGTGTTTGAGGAGGTGAAGGGCTTACCTCCGAAGCGGGAGATTGACTTCCGAATATATCTGGTGGACAATGCTAAGCCAGTATCTGTACCAGTGCGCCACATGGCTCCTCGTGAGAGGAGGGAACTCCATAAGCAAGTAGGGGAGTTGCTTGAGAAGGGGTTCATAAGACGAAGTATATCGGAGTGGGGTGCTCCAGTAGTTTTTGCCACGAAGGCGGATGGGTCCCTCAGACTTTGTGTAGACTATAGAGAACTCAACAAGCTCACAAAGAAGAATAGACACCCATTGCCGAGGATTGATGATCTCTTTGATCAGTTGGTTGGCGCCTCAGTGTTTTCGCAGTTGGACTTGGCCACGGGGTTTCATCAGTTGAGAGTGGCTGAGGATAGCATAGACAAGACTGCCTTTAGGACTCCGGATGGTTTCTATGAGTGGCTTGTGATGCCATTTGGGTTGACAAACGCCCCTGCATACTTTGTTGATTTGATGAGTAGAGTGTTCAGGGAGTACCTTAATAAGTTCGTGGTGGTCTTTGTGGATGACATCTTAGTCTTTTCTAAGAGTGAAGAAGAGCATGCCCTACATCTTAGGGAAGTGTTAGAGACTCTTCGAGCGCATAGCCTTAAGGCTAAATTCTCTAAATGTCACTTCTGGAGGAAGGAAGTGCGGTTCTTAGAGCACGTAGTCTCTAAGGAAGGGATAGCTGTGGATCCCGCGAAGGTAGTATCCATCCAAGATTGGAAGGTTCCGAAGAATGCTACCGAGGTGAGGAGTTTCTTGGGGTTGGCTGGCTACTATAGGAAGTTTATCAAGGACTTCGCGAAGATATCAGCCCCATTAACTCGCTTGACGAAGAAGAATCTAGTCTTCACATGGGACGTAGATTGTGATGATGCGTTCCAACGGTTAAAGAGAGCTTTAACCACAGCTCCAGTCTTAGTATTGCCAGATGGGACTAAGCCATTTGTTGTTTATACCGATGCTTGTGGGACAGGACTGGGCGCAGTCTTAATGCAAGAGGGAAGGGTAATAGCCTACGGTGGAAGGCAGTTGAGAGCGCATGAGAAAAATTACCCTACCCATGATTTAGAGTTGGCCACTATTGTTTTTGCGCTTAAGACTTGGCGCCATTATCTTCTTGGAGAGAGGTTCGAATTGTTCACTGACCACAAATCATTGAAGTACTTGTTTTCTCAGAAGGATTTGAACTTAAGACAACAAAGGTGGATGGAGTTCTTAGCATCCTATGATTTCGAGATAGCGTATACCCGTGGCAAGGGTAACGTGGTGGTGGACGCCTTGAGCAGAAAAAGGTTGTCCTTGAGTCCATTGTTCGTGGAACGACGAAGCTTGGAATTTATCTCGATGTTTGACTTCAGACCTTCCGTTGACTTTGTACCCGGTTTGCTAGCATCCTTAGAGGTCAGACCTACTCTTTTGGGACGGATTGGCGAGGCACAGCGGGACGACCCACAGTTGGTTGAGTTGGTAGAAAGGCTCATAAGGGGGGAGTCGTCCAGCCATTTGAGTAGGTACACCCTAGACGATAGGGGGTGCTTGCGTAGAGACGGTAGACTTTGTGTGCCGCAAGACGAGGGTTTGAGGAAGGCTATTCTTGATGATGCGCACCGTTCAAAGATGACCATTCATCCCGGTGGGGACAAGATGTACCAAGACATGAAGCGAGTTTTCTTTTGGGCCGGTATGAAGAAAGATGTGGCCGAGTATGTCGCTAGATGCTTGGTGTGCCAACAAGTGAAAGTGGAGCAAAAGAAACCTGGTGGGTTGCTTCACCCATTGGAAGTTCCGCAATGGAAGTGGGATAGCGTCTCGATTGATTTTATTGATGGGTTACCAAGATCGAGGAAGGGTAATACGGGAATTTGGGTTGTGGTAGACAGACTTACTAAGAGTGCCCATTTCATACCCGTGAAGAGCAAGAGGACTGCTCCATGGCTAGCTTCAGTTTACCTTCGAGAAATAGTTCGATTGCATGGGGTACCTTCTAGTATAGTGAGTGATCGAGATCCTATCTTCACTAGCGAGTTTTGGAAGAGTTTGCAAGAGGCAGTAGGGACTCAGTTGTGTTTGAGCACCGCATATCATCCTCAGATGGACGGCCAGACCGAGAGGGTGAATCGCGTTCTAGAAGACCTTTTGAGGCTATGTATCTTAGATTTTGGAGGTACATGGGAAGAGCATCTTCCATTGGTGGAGTTCGCATATAATAACAGCTTTCAGTCTAGTATTGGTATGGCTCCTTTTGAAGCTCTTTATGGAAGGCCTTGTCGATCACCTACATGTTGGTGGGAATCTACGGATAAGATCTTGCTTGGGCCTGATATGGTTAGAGAGACTTCGGAAAAGATTGATTTGATTCGAAGAAGGATGAAAGCAGCGCAAGATAGGCAGAAATCTTACGCGGATAAGAGGAGGACGGATCTTGAGTTTGATGTTGGGGACATGGTCTTTGTCAAAGTATCTCCATTACGGAATGTTGTTCGCTTTGGGTCCGTTGGGAAGTTAGCACCAAGGTTTGTAGGACCGTTTCCTATTAAGGAAAGGATTGGACAGATGGCATATAGAGTGGATTTACCCGAGAGACTTAGTAGGGTACATGACGTATTCCATGTGTCACATTTGAGGAAGTGCCTACATGAGACTGCAGAGGTGGTAGAGCCGAGCTTGCTTAGAGAAGTGGAGGTAGAGCGTGATGCGACTATTCGACGAGCTCCTACTCGCATCCTTGGATCAGAGATTAGGAAGTTGAGAAACAGAGAGGTTCAACTAGTCAAAGTGCAATGGGGAGATGATGAAAGCAACGCTACTTGGGAGACAGAAGCGAAGATGCATTCACTGTACCCATTCCTTTTTGAGGGTATGTCTTTTAATTTCTCCTTTATCGTTTGTCTAGTTCTTATCTTATCTTTAGTATGTCCTCTCGTTAGTACCTTTGACCTTTAGATAGGGTAAACCTATGGTTGAAACATGTGTTTGAGACATGTTATGATTGATGGATGCATGTGGATGCAAGTGTTTGCTAGTGGTTGCTCGTGGATGCATATACACACACTTTAGACACTAGATCGGCTCAGTCACTTCATATTGCATATTGCATATAATTGTGTGTAGGTAGCTATATTAATGGATGTATAATGGTTGCGTTATCATATGGATGATGCATTTTGGTGTATGGTTGTGCACACATGTAGAAATAGTATGTGTCGATAGGGTTCTTTCGCATACATATTGGATGCATGGCACTATCATGGTTTGCATTAAGGAGGTCAACTGAATCAGTAAGACCGCCTGATTTTGCATTAGATAGGGAACATATACACACACACTTTTTGCATATGTTCATACAACATTAGAAACTTTAAGGACAATGGATGCCAGTGTTTGATGGTTTGAGTAGATGGTTGTTTGGTTGGTAGGATACGTTCTTCTTGACTTGGAGATTTCGGGGACGAAATCCTTTAAGTAGGGGAGAATGTAACACCCCGAATTTCACTTAATATTAATGTTTAGTAATTAAAGAATAATTAATCTCAGACGTGAGAATTAAGGGAAACGGGTTGCACCATTGTGTTCGTCTCGGAATTCTGGTTGAGATAGAGTCCGAGTTTGCGTGATTTGGACTTCGTATGAAGAAGTTATGGCCATCCGAAGTTTCAGAAAAATTCAAAACAGATTTAAAATATTCAAATTTCAAATTTCAGAAGAGGCGGGAAAATTCCCGCCAGACAGAGGGTGTCGACACTAGGGTCGACATGGGTGTCCACCCCCCCAAGGGGTCGACCCATGTGTCGACCCAGGGGTCGACCCCCCCTGTCGGTCAGTTTGGCCTAGGTGCACTGTTTTGGGGTTTGGGCTGTGTTTTGGGGCTGTGACGAAATCTGACGGCTCTAACCTAAATTAGGGTTAATCTAAGGGCCTAAAACACTTAACTAGTCTATAAATACACCCTTAGACTACCCTAATTCATACTAAAATTGGATACAACGTCATCATGCCATCAAAATGCAACTTGAAGGAGCCTCCATCAAATTAAAGAGGAAGATAGCTTCTCAAATCAACTTCTAATCAACTCTAGCAACTTAATCTTCTTCATAGGAGTGCTAATCAACAAGTTGTGAGTTTCTATGCCTTTAGCAAGCAATTGCTAAACTAATTATGATAGGATATAATGAGGTTATGGTTATGTATGTGGATCAATGCAAGTTATATGCTATGTGTTCATGATGTTATGCAAGTTATGCAAGTCATATGCTATGTGTTCATGATGTTATGCAAGTTATGCAAGTCATATGCTATGTGTTCATGATGTTATGCAAGTTATGCAAGTCATATGCTATGTGTTCATGACGTTATGCAAGTTATGCAAGTCATATGATATGTGTTCATGATGTTATGCAAGTTATGCAAGTCATATGCTATGAGTTCATGATGCTAGTTGTGCAAGTTTTATGCTATATGTTCATGATGCTAGTTATGCAAGTTTTATGCTATGTGCTCATGATGCTAGTTATGCAAATCACTATGATAAACATTGATATATTATGACACCATGTTATGCAAGTTTGGTGTTTGATTATATGCAAGTTCATATATGACATGTTATGCAAGTTTGGTGTTTGATTATATGCAAGTAACATGTGCAAGTTTACACCTTTGTATGATATGCATACATATGCAAGTTAACCCCTTTATATGTCATACATACATTTGCAAGTTTACCTCTTTGTATGACATAAGTAACTTATGCAAGTTACCCTCTTTATTACATATGTGATTCATGCAAGTTTGGGTTGATTATTTATGCTAGTTGGGTTTGATGCCATGGTCATATATGCATGTTGACACCTTTAAAACCCATGTTGATGCTAATGTTATGCAAGTTGAACCCATTGTGTTTGTGATGAATCTTCCCTTTTAAGTATGTCATGTCAACGTATTACGTGGGGAACGATGGGGTTAATATTCATGTTAATGAAATGGTGTGAAGTTGGTATGATTATGCATACCATAAAGTGGATGGACATAATTGAGTCAATTATGTACATCATTAAATTTGTAATTAATTAGGGATAATTAATACAAATTATGGGGGTGATTAATTAGGTGTAATTAATCGACTAAGACACGAGGTTGGACCCTTTTGTAGCATAAGACTGCCCGGAACCGACCGGCAAATCCAGCGGCTACAAATGATTGACCCAATGTGAGAGGTCTTAGGCATAAACTAAATACGTGACAAGTGTAAAGACACGAGGTTAGACTCGGTTATGGCGTAAGGCTGCCCGGACCCGACCGGCAAATCCAGCTGCCATAAAAGATAGTCTAATGTGAGAGGTCTTTGCAAAGGTTACGGTCTTAATCAATTAAGAAACACTTAACCAGATAAGCATGTAGTGGGGCATGAGGGGTTAAGTGGGTGCCTTGGGTGGCATGTGGAAATCAAGTAAGTGCCTTGGGTGGCATGTGGAAATCTAGTGGGTTGCCTTGGGGTGGCAATAGAAAATATGATTAGAATACTTAACCAAGTGGAAACATGTAATTAAACATGATTAAAGGGTTAAGTGGGATGCACTAGAAAAAGGGACAAGCTTAGGTGGGTAGCTTGTGGGGGCCCATTTCAACCAGTAACCCATATGTATCTTATTGGGCTCGACCCATGTCGAGGACGGGACACGCGTACTGGGCTTGACTATAAGAGGCCAAAACGGGTTAGCGGTGGCAACGCAAGTCCAAAGGGTTTCATATGCGTGTGTGGACCCGGGCTGGTAGGTAAGACGTTGTTGCATCGTGTAGGTATAAGCCGTGCACTGTTGATTGTATCGGGTTGCTACTTTGGGGAGTGATACACCCCACTGTGGGGCCAGCACGGGTATCTACGGTAGGGAGCCGATCGCTTGGGGAGTAGTGGGTACACCTAGTGGAGATAGGGGCAGACGGCACCTATGTAGTCAGCTAGGGGTACACGAAACTACTAGTTAATTTTTCTAAGTCCTTGGGTGGGATCAACCTTTAAGTAGGAATGACTGGTGTGGTGCAGTGTAGTAATTACCCTTGGGTGGGTAGATGCGTCTTTACCGTTATCTTAGTTTATCCTATGTCTAGTTGGCTGCTTAGTGTAGTCATTTATCCCCAGTCATCACCGTACCAAGTTTATATCATACCCTAATTACTTTAATGATTGTATTGTTAAAGTTATAGGGCTCACTCAGACTTATGTCTGACCCCGTTGTTTTTATCTTTTTCCCAACCCTCAGGTTATCAGAGTGGGCCTAGCACTAGTGGGCTTTGATCAGATTGCTTTATCTATCTTTTGGAGCTTGGACTCTTGAAGTAAAGCTCGGTTATCTTTTCTATTATGGCTATTAGTTATGTAGTGGGATTATGTACTTATGTTTTAACGAGATGGATATTTTGTACTTGACTCTTGTTGGTTTTTGATATGTAACCAAACATGTTTACCTTCTGCTGCAATGAAATGATGTTTTAAATTTCAAGTATTACTTATATCTGTCTTGTTGTAATTTTTCTGTTCTATATTTACTTAAAATACTCCACCGAAGTTAAGGCATTCCCTTAGTGAGTGACCTTAGCGGGTGTGGGGTGTTACACGAACAGCTTGAATGCTTGTTTTAAGCTGCATTTGGTTCTTTAAAATTCCCTCCCTTGATTGAGAATTAATAACTCTATTGATATGTTGGGGAGTGTTTTTTAAATTTCTTACGCACTCCTCACATTTGCTATGTGACAAAGTGGTAAGACCAACATGTTGTAGAAATGCACATTTTGCTCCATCATTAACCCTCTTCCATGAGTTAAATCCATATAAAGTTAGGGTGGATTGTACCCCAGATGATCTACTTTTCTCTCCAAAAAGATAGCAAGGAAAACAATATGCTCTATCATTAGTAGAAGAATACTCCAACCAAGGAAATTGTTGGAACCACATAGGTTGAAATCGACGATGTTGCTTTCCAACAAGCGTTTTAGGGTATTCAGCCAATTTAGGCTGATATGGTCCTAAATTAATATAAGCTCGTCAAACCTCATCTCTTTTAGTAAGAGATTCAATTTCACAAATCGGCGATCGTAATGCTGGATCCCGTTCAAGTGTTGTTGAATTGGATTGAGGGATGGTGACTGAAAGAGGTTGAACATAAGATAGAGAGTTGAATTGAGGTGTATCAGCTTTCAATATTAAATGCTCATTTGATGGTCCATCATCATTGCTCTTTTTAAAAAAAAAAGAAGAGTTTTGGGTTTCTTGCTTGGTTGTTTGTTTGACATTTTAATACAACACAATGACCTATTAAACGTTATATGAAGTAATTACCAAAGTTTGACATTATCAGATCTAAATAGAATAACAAACAAACAAACTAATATAATATTTTTATTTAAAGACAATTAGACAAATGAACTCAACAAGGTAATTGATTTTCCTCTTTGAATAGTATCAATCATTTCATTTTTTTTTCTAAACTACTTTAGACAAATCAAACTTTAGTGTTTTTTTTTAAACAAATCAAAGTACATTTGAACAACCATGAATGACGAACTTAAATTGATTTAAACAAACCAAAGTTTGATTTGTTTAATCAATTTGAACAACCGTGAATGACAAATGAAACATAATTATGGACTGTTGAATTTAAACAGATCAAACTTAAACTGATTAATCAAACTTTAGTCCCATAAAAATCAAACTTAAATCAAGGTACATTAACAAACGAAACATAATTATGGACTATCAATTCGTTCACAGTTTTTTTTAAATTACTTTGGACAAATACTACCTGAATTGATTAATCTATCGAGCTCACTGCTGAGATGCAATTAGGAGAACAATTCAGTAATCCCTAAAATCACAAACGGGGAAAAATTTAGGTTTTTTCTTTCGACTAATCAATTTCTAATTTAATAATTTGAAAGAGAATGAAAATCACCTGAATTGATAATCTATTGGCACACTGAATTGAAGATTTAAGAATTGTGGAAGGCGAGTCTTGTTTTTTCCTGTCTTTCGTGCGCAGGAGAGAACAAGAGCTAGAAGCCTGGAGGAAGAAATAACACGGCTACGAACGATTTTGTCCTTTGCGTTTCTCCCTTCCGCCTTTCTATTTTGGGCTGGGTTGATTTATTAAGGAGCATTTTTTTTATTCAGGGTTGCATTTTCAGACTAGGCTACAGCCCAGCTGAGCCTAGTGCTCAGTCCGCCCTTGTCCATATATATATATATATATATATATATATACACACACACACACACACATATTTCATATCTTAACTAAATACCTAGATGCATATATTAAAATATAGACACCACTTATATCTCTTTTATGTTAATCACATAGCATATACAAACACATATTTATATGTCCCACATTATGTTTTAATGGTGCACTTAAGTGTCATACATGTCTTAAACATAGTATGCTCTTTACCAAATATGTGTTTTGCATATGTTTATCTTGGTATGCAGCACATACATAAATCATGCTAAATTTGCAATAAAATATATAGAGACTATTATTTCATATGTGTCCACCAACTTACAGTGATAAATATATATAACTCAGTATATGCACTAATACACCCTATACTGTAAGTAAAAGTAATTGCCAAACATTCAGTAATGTATATTTTTAATTTGCAAATCATATTTGCTCCAAACAACTCATGATCAGCATGACTATTGGATAAGAGTATAGGGTTCTTGTTTAAGTCCAGAATTAAGTTATATACTTAGAGCACATAAATATATATTAGATAAACAAGGGATGCAAATCATATTTGCGTCTTTCATAGTATGAATTGGACAAGAAAACATTAACGTGTATAAATTTTAACTTAAAAAATTTAAATAAAATTTAGTAATCAATATTCACTTCTTAAGTAAATAAATCCAAAAAAACCTTTATGTATGTATGTGCTTCCAATACCTTTATATACAGACACATTTGTATTTCATTGGCCCATAATAATGATTGCTATCCCTTTACTTGCACAAATGCACAGTGGTTTGAGCATAGCTACCTAACAACTTAATTTTTTAATATGTAACTGCACATATTAAAAGTTTACTATATGATGTCAAATATATATATATATATATATATATATATATATATATATACACACACATACATATATATATATATACCATGATTGTAAGTGAACAGTAGTGTCCCAACTGACAATACAATATATTAGAATATGTAAACCAGTAGTATAAAAGCAAACCACAATTGTATTAACAAGGTAGCATATAAGAGTATGCAGCATGTTTGCAGTAATATAAATGTCAACACATTCATTACTACAAATATTAACATGCATCTGATGCTTATATCTACTATAATATAGTCCAACTGTAATATATGTTAAAGGAAATATAGTGTGAAAGCTTTTGTAAACTGGTATACGTAACATGTTAAAGATAATGTAGATGAGCTGAAATGTTGCTGCAGTTCTAAACTGGTGTGGGTATTAAAATCTCAACTCATGCAAGTTAAATGTCACCACTTTCTCCCAGCATATATGTGACAACATGCTTTTTTGGCCAATTCAAATCAATCGTTATACCGACTTAAGCTGATCGCTTGGGGTAATGACTAATAAGAACTGAAAACAACAACTTTTTTCATTGATATCGTTACAATATTACATCAGAGTACAAGATTATCAAAGTACACAAATTAAAACAATACACAACGGAAATATAATTACATTCAGTGGATGACTATTAAATGCTTTGTACACAGCTCTAGCTTCAATCTAGAATCCTGCTTAATAAAGTATCTGCAAAACTAAAACTACTAGCTACATGTGTGGAAAATATAGGCACGCATAGTTTAGGTAAGAAAATAAACTCCAGGTCAGTCATAGGATTGGTGTGAGAACCAAAAATAGATATTCACTTTATTTTAAAGTTGGGTAAATCACGGGACCACGCCGTATAACACGGAACGGGTTTTCTCTACATGAATACCAATATAGAAACTCACAATGCCTTTTTGGAAAATGAATCTATTATAAGACCCAAGTCCCATCACACAATGCAAGTGCAAACCAGAGGAAAGAGTTTTACCTTATAATAGCCTAACAGGCTTGATACATGAAATTTCTTTTAATTATTACTAGTGCAGAATGTGAAAATCAATTTAGAAAATAAATGTATCAATCTTAGATGACATGATACCCCATCCCATTATGTGGCCATATAGGATTACAACTGAAAACACAAGGCTCGTATTGGAAGTTAGATTCCATCATGATGGCTCCTTACTTGAAAGATATATCGCGGAAGTGTGTATCTCCACAGTTAAGTCCAAGCATTAGAAAGCATCGTAATACACATCCACACTACATGGTGGGAGTCAAGTATCACGCCCCGCGGCTTTAGTCCAAGCTCGAAAAACCGATATACTCTATCCCTCCAGGCATGGAGCTAGCACAACCTAGATCACCTAAGTCAACCGAATCCATCTCAACCCGTAGGTTGTTCATTCTTAACTTGAAAGTTATACTGATCTAACCATCAGGTCACCATCATACCGGGTTGTAAGGCTTGTTGAAGTCTCATTACACAAATCTACACTTCAATAAGACATGCTTTGATCATTATCTACAAAACTTTGCTTTCCAGCAAGAAGATTTGATCTATCTACCAACAGCACTCAACATGCCACATTGCCAATCCACAAAAAATAATCAGTGTCTATTAATATATAACCCTCTAAGTGCATAAGTCTCAGAGGAGGGTATTAAGCTAAGAGAATAAATTCTCCGCTACTAACTGATATAACATCAATAGAGATCAATTTATCATGCCGTAACTTACAATATCATACACATATCCATTTACAAGTCCATTCCGGGTCTGAACGAAACCAAAGGCACCTTATTCCTCGTCCAATAAAGGAGAGAGGCCCTTGCATATTTAGTTGACCTCCAAGTACGTCTGGATGACCACCACTTATAACCTCGTCTTGGATTGTACACCCCAATCAAGACATCAGATAATCCAAATGATGCGAATATCTCTAGTCTTCAACCACCGTCTTCAAGTGCCTTCAATACTCATCGTATTCTTATTCAGAATGGGTTGGAACCCAGTTTTTTGAAATAATTGTCGCATCTTTAAAATCAAGTGATATATAAACATATCATAAGTCTAATTCCATTTTGGAATATTTGTTTCTCCTAAATCATCTGAATTACTCCCATAAATTTTATCAAAGATTTATATTCTTTAAACTTCTTGTTTAAATCTTTCATTGGAAATCATTTCAAAAGATTGTATAATCTCCTTTCACAAACTTAACTCAAATTAAGAGTTATAAGCCTTATTAGGATTATCGAGACTTACAAAAAAAAGTAATCTCTCATATCGTTATGCCATTCTCATCCTATTCATCCCATAGAGCAAAACTGGTGGTACTCCACATCAAACATCCTTCGTGTTTTTGTAAGTTTAGCTACCTTCTACCATTTCAAATATTTGTTGAATGGTTTATTAAAACTCCAACATAGTTTTAATCCCTATTTCATTCAGTTAAATCTTTGTTGGAATATATTCAAAGTCTAACATAGTTTTAATACTCCAAAAATCAATATTCGATGATTACTTAATCTTTGAAATAATCTTGTCTTTCCAAATAACTATTAAATGATTGCTTAACTTTGGAATCCAATCCTGTCACTAACTAGGTTAAGAATAGATGTTATTTATAACATCATTCGCGACAAACCTAAATCCAATTTGATATCAAATATAAGTCTTTTGTAACATCCCAGATTTTTAGTCAATTTATTTTAAACATTTAAATTAATTTAAATGTCAGATTAGAAATATAAATGGATTTTTAATATAAAGTTATTGATTTAATATCAAAGATATTGAGTTATGTAATACAAAACAATAATAGTTGAATTGGTAGTTAAAACTGAATCAAAATAATTTAGTCGATAGGTATAAATTATGTATTGAATTAGAATGATAATAATTATTTATTATCGATGAATTTAATTGTTTTGAAATCGATGTATAATTTATATCAATTTCATATATTACATGAAAATAGTGATTTATCAAACAATCTCAGAATTCAACGAAACCAGTTTTACAAGATTCGTAATAGTTAATTATGCCTAGATTTCAAGTTTCGTGTTAATTGGAGTTTATATGCGATCGTGCGCAATTTAAACGCATATCAATTCACGTTGAGAAATAACAAAGGAAGTTTAACAGACAATCTCGAATCCAACGAAACCAGTTCCATCGTGTTAGAAATATTAAGTTATTCTATGATTACAATTTTTGTTGCTATTGGAGCTCGTATGTGATCATTTAAAAATTAAAATATACACAAAGCAATTGCTACTCTACTCCAGACTGATCGGGTTATATATCAAAATTCAATTTTAAAGAATATGAAAATATTTTGATTCAAATATTTTAAATTGAAATAAATAGTACTTATTTCTTTCATATTAAATACTTATAGATATCTAATAACATTTAAAATTTCTATGTCGGAGTGAACCATAAAATCTGATATCATATAATACATCCAGTCCAACACAATGCTAGGTTGACGTAGACTTTTATTCAATAATATTCAATTACAATCCTTGAAGGCTACAAGGGCACACACCCCAACTGATTCTAAGAATAGTGAGACTTGGTTGATTTTCGGACCATAACTTTACACCTATTCGATTTTCGAGACACAATCATATCTAATCACTTTATACGGGACATGACCACACCCTTCACTTATCAGTTTTTTTAGTATTGACTAATAGGACTTGACCTTGAGATCTTTGAATATAAACAACCTATAACTCATGAGTAGCACTTGAATTTCAGAGAGAGTTTGATTTAGATTTGAAAGAGAAGAAGAATAATATGATTTCTATTGAAATCGGCATAGTACAAGTGCAGAAAGTTAAGAAATTAAGAATAATAGCGGTGGTATGATTAGAGAAGAAGAAGATGTCACATAAGAAAAGAAGAAGGAGTCAATTGACAAGCCTATAGCGCTCCTCTGTGCCGATGCACCCAAGGACTTCGAAATAAAGTGAATGATACCTACGTTATTAGTCATGTTATAATTTATTTTAAAGATATAATATTTTATAATATACACACTAAATATAAAGATTAATATGATTGGTCTTTATTACTGCTAATTTGAATATTTCAACATGTATACATAGATTTCGACATCCATATATTAAATTATTTAAAAGTGTTGGTAGGAGGGTGCCTTCGGTTCATCCTGTCCCTGGATGACTTGTATGGACGAATGTCTTACAGAGAATTTCCAGTGTTCAGACAATGGATTTTGCATGTATTGACTAAGTTTATTATCACTATAACATATATCTGGGCATGTGATAGTTGCATATTTTAAGGCTCCAATTATTCTCCTATACTATTTTGGGTTTTCGATTGTTTCCCCTTTAAGTTTGTAAATTTGTAGGTTACTGATCAATATATTTTGTAATTGTTTTGCTTGATGCACGTTTGCTCTGTGTAGTATTTCTGAAATGCAGCTTTGTTGAGATAGAAATAGTTCATTGTCACCTCTCCTGCTAATTTTTATTTTTAGAAAATAACTTAATTCACCCAAGTCTTTGATGGTAAGACTTTGGTCGAGAATTTGTGTGACTCTTTTAATTTCATGATTGTTGTTACCAGTTATTAGCATATCATTCACATATACTAGTATAAAAGTTGTTCGCTCACTGCTCTTCTTCATGTATAATGATTTATCAGACTTTGCTTGAGCGAATCCAATGTTGGATAAGTTTAGCTTAAGTTTCTCATACCAAGCCGTTGATGCATGCTTCAATCCATATATTGCTTTATGTAGTTTGCATACTTGTTTTTCACTGTCATTGGATTCATAGCCCTCTGGCTGGTACATGTACAATTCTTCAGTTAATTCTCCATTGAGAAATACATTATTAACATCGTGTTTCTTTATGTTCCATCCTTTGCATAAAGCAATGGTTAAGATAATTCTAATCATTGCGGGTTTAATTACTGGTGAGAAGGTTTCATTGAAGTCAGAAAATCTATGCTTTTCATAGCATTCTGTTTAATTCTATAAAACACTATTCACCTCCCTAGTGTTTAATTTGCCTTAAGATCCTTAATCTACATCCCCAACAATTGCTATCAGAGAATTGGTTTTTAGAGTTTTCATAATCTGAATTTTAAAAAGTTTAAATGGTAATTTTTGATTATACATGACTGGTGGGAGTAATTAAAGACACATAGTGGTATACATGACAGGTGGGAGTAATAAAATTATGTAAATAAAGACACCTTTTAGGGTAAACATAACTAGTGGAAATGATAGGGTTATGTAATTAAAGACACATAGTGGTATACATAGCCAATGAAAACCTAGTGGGGGACACAAGATAAAGAGGAGAGCTTGTATCATATTGTGTGGGACCCATTTCATCTAGTAACCCGGAGTAGGTATCAAACATGTACTCCGTACTAGCTCAGAGAAGGGGCACGTTTACTGGACTGATTGTAAGAGATCCAAATGTGGAGGACGGTGTGGGCAAACCGACCGGGCCATCTGCGTGCATGAGCCGGGCAGAGGGGGATAAGACGACTGTGACACCTTTAGATATGGGGTTGTGCAATCAGCGAGGGGTTCCCACTTTAGGACGTGATACATCTTGCGGTGGGGCTGGCACAGAGTATCTACATGGATTATGGGGCCAATCGATTAGGGTAGTAGTTAGGGTACACATGGACGTATGCCTAAGTCTACCACCTTATAGTGGAAGGGATCATCTCTTTTTGGATATATTAGTAATAGTGCATAGTAATCATTAGAAGCATATACACCTTATCCTATCTAACTTGTCACACGTGTCTATTATGTAGTAATCTCTCCTATCCACTTTATATGTCTATCATGTTACTTTTATGTATTTTCTTGCTAAAAGTAACTAGACTCGCTAGGCTTTATGTCTGAACCTTTTTGTTTCTCCTTCTTTCTTCCATTCCCTCCCCCTCCCCAGGTTCTCAAGGAGGAAACACTCAGGTTTGACCGTGATTCTGCTTACTTTTGCTAGAGCTACTGATATGTAAGGCTCAAGCTCCTATCCTTGTTGTTATGGCTATATTCTGTTTTTGAGGAATTTTATTTCTTATATGTACTCTGATATTTTTGAAGTACAAGATATTGGCTTTTATGTTGTAATGGGCTTTTATCTTTCAGACATGTAATATTTTTTGGACCACGGTATCTTATGATAAATAAAGTTTTTATTCCGCTATTATTATATATGTCTGTCTTGTAATATTTTCGTTCTGTTTACTATAACGCTTCACGAAACTTAATGCATTCCTTTGTGGGTGACATTAATGGACGTAGGCGTCACACTTGGTATCAGAGCTGAAGGTTACCAGATTAGATAAAAGTTTTTGAAAGCTATTTTCAAAAAAGGTTTTAAAAGAAAGCGTTTTCAAAAAGAAAAGCCTGTTTTGAAAAACATTCCCCAAAAAGCCATAAGTAATTTCTTTTGATCCCTTGTCTGAATTTCTTTCGTTTTCTTTTCAGCATGTCTGGGGAACCCAACATTCCCGAGGGCGTTACAATACCCGGATGGTTCCGTAGGTGTCTGGAGGCCATGGCGCCTTCCGAAGGCCAAGGAAACGTTCCTCCCCTAGTCGCACACCTTGTTCCTCCTCCTCCGCATGCAGACAACTTCTCGAAGATCTGCAAATATTTCCGTGCTATGGGAGGTAAGCCGTTCCATGGAACCAAGATGTTTGTGGAAGCTAGGAACTGACTCAAGGAGACCGAGTACTTGTTTGTAATCTTTGAAATAGAGGATCGAAGAAAGATTCAGTTAGCTGCTTGGCTATCGAAGGACGAAGCTTCATTTTGGTGGGAGGTAACCCAAGGAGGCCGTCCGGTGGAAACTTGGGGTGACTTTAGACAGAGGTTTGAGATGAAATTCCTTTCCCAAGCTGAGAAGAGCATGCAGATGGAGAGGTTCTTAGCACTTAAACTAGGGAACTTGACGGTTAAAGAGTATGTGAACAAGTTTAACCAACTGGCAAGATTTGGACTGGAACCGGTAGATACGCCGCATAAGAAGGCTTTGCGATTTGCTAAAGGGTTGAGTGAACCCCTTCATGGGTTAGCCATATCCCACATCCCAACGGGAGCCAACTTTGAAAGACTTGTTGATATGGCCTTGATGTATGAGGAAGAGAAAGGGGAAAAGAAGGGGTTAAAGCTGAGGAAACAACGCAAAACAGAAGACATGGCCCAAGAAGGGACAACAACAACAGCAACAGAAGAAAGGAGGAAAGAATGACAAGGGTAAGGAGAAAAGGAAGTGTCATAATTGTGGGTAAGAGGGTCACTTGATCAAAGACTGTAAAAGAAGGAAGAACACTTGCTTTAATTGTGGAGAAGTTAGACACTTTGCTAGAGAGTGCCCGAAGAAAGAGGGATCACAGGGGCAAGGTCAAAGGGTAGGAACTTCTAGAGGGCAAGTGGATGCTCTCGCGATAAGTGCTCCTGATTGAGGTAGAAAAATTTCTGTGAAAGGTTTAATTTCTCTTTCAAACCATCCTATTAGAACACTTTTTGATTCTGGCGCTTCACATTCATTTATATCTAGTTCTATGGTTGAATCTCTGCACTTAATTACTAGTATGGTAGTGCATCCCGTAGTTATTTCAAACCCCATTGGTGGTTCGGCTCATTTATCTATGATTTGTCGGGTTTGAAAATATCTATGTTAGGCGTCCAGTTTGAATGCGACGCGTATGTGCTTGGGTTTATGGGCTATAGGTTGATTCTAGGAATGGATTGGCTTATCATGTATGGTGTCATTCTGTATTGCGAGAGGAGGGTCGTTAGGCTTCTGACTTGTCATGGAAGGACCCTTGAGATTTTTTGTGACCCTCAAGGGTCTGTTATGCTTAGCTTCCTAGAGTCTCTTGATGCATCTATAGATGATTTACAATCTGTTCCAGTAGTTCGAGATTATTCCTATGTTTTTGAGGAGGTTCGGGGTTACCTACGAGGCACGAGATCGACTTTCGTATATGTCTGGTGGACAATGCGAAGCCAGTTGCATTGCTAGTGCGCCATATGACTCCAAGGGAAAGGACGGAGCTGAGTAAGCAAGTAGGGGAGCTACTTGAGAAATGTTTATCAGACGAAGCATATCTGAAAGGAGTGCTCCAGTTGTATTCGCAACTAAGGCAGATGGTTCGCTTCATTTGCGTGTGGACTATAGAGAATTGAACAAACTCACAAAGAAGAATAGGTACCCACTTCCGAGGATAGATGACTTGTTTGACCAGCTTGTCGGGGCCTCGGTATTTTCTCAGTTAGACTTGGCCATGGGGTTTCATCAGTTGAGGGTGGCTGAGGACAGTATAGACAAGACTGCTTTTAGGACTCCGGATGGTTTCTTTGAATGGCTAGTTATGACTTTTGGGCTGACGAATGCGCCCGCCTATTTTGTCGATCTGATGAGTAGGGTGTTTCGGGAGTTCCTAAATAAATTTTTTGCAGTCTCTGTTGATGATATTTTGATCTTCTCCAAGAGCAAAGAAGAGCATGCCCAGCATTTGAGAGAAGTTTTGAAAACCCTCCGTGACCATCAGCTTAAGGCAAAGTTCTCCAAATGCCATTTTTAGAGAAAGGAGGTGATATTCTTAGGGCATGTAGTCTGCAAAGAAGGGATAGCTGTGGATCCCACGAAAGTAGTTGCAGTGCAAGATTGGCAGATTCCTAAAAATGCAACAGAGGTGAGAAGCTTTCTTGGGTTGGCAGGTTATTATAGGAAGTTCATTAAGGACTTCGCAAAGATATCATCCCCACTCACCAGGCTGACAAAGTGGAACTTAGCATTTTCATGGGATATGGATTGTGATGTTGCTTTCCAACATTTGAAGAGGGCTCTTACAACAGTCCTAGTATTGACTTTGCCCGATGGGAACAAAGTGTTTACAGTTTACACTGATGCATGTGGTATAGTGCTTGGTGCGGTTCTGATGCAAGAAGGAAAGAAGGTGTGTTATGGGGGTAGATATTGAGAGTTCATGAGAAGAACTACCCCACCCATGATCTAGAGCTAGCTGCTATAGTATTCGCGCTAAAGACGTGGTGTCATTATTTACTTGGAGAGAAATTCGAGTTATACACTGATCATAATTCTCTCAAGTATATGTTCTCTCAGAAGGATCTTAATTTAAGGCAACAATGGTGGACGGAGCTCTTAGGTTTTTATGATTTTGAGATCGCTTATACCCCTAGCAAGGGTAATGTGGTGGCTGACGTACTAAGTAGGCAGAGGATAGCCTTAAGTCCTCTGTTTGTGGGGAGGAAGAGCTTGGAGTTCATCTCAACTTTTGATTTTTAACCCTCCATCGAGATTTTGCCTGAATTGTTTGCATCATTAGAAATACGACCAACTCTTATGGATCAGATGGGAGCTTCGCAACAAGGTGATCCACAGATTTTAGATATCATGGATAAGATCTGAAAAGGGGAGACTTCTAGTCACCTTAGTTGATATACCATAAATGAAAAGGGGTGGTTGCGACGAGATGGAAGGCTTTGTGTTCCTCAAACTGGAAGCTTGATAAAGGCAGTCCTAGAAGAAGACCACCATTCTAAGATGACTATTCATCCAAGCGGTGATAAGATGTACAGAGACATGAAATGGGTTTTCTTTTGGGCTGGGATGAAGAAAGATGTGACGAAATTTGTTTCTAAATGTTTAGTTTGCCAGCGAGTCAAAGCTGAGCAAAAGAAGCCCGATGGTTTACTTCATCCTTTGGATGTTCCACAGTGGAAATGGGAGAGCGTCTCTATGGATTTCGTAGATGGTTTGCTTAGATCGAAGAAAGGCAACACGTGTATCTGGGTTGTGGTAGATAGACTCACTAAGAGTGCTCACTTTATTCCAGTTAAGAGTAAGAGGATGGCACCATGGTTGGCAGCAATTTATGTCCGAGAGATAATTCGTCTTCATGGAGTACCTTCCAGCATCCTGAGCGATCGTGAACCCATGTTCACCAGTGAATTTTGGAGGAGCTTGCAAGAAGCATTAGGTACACAGTTGTGTTTGATCACCGCTTATCATCCTCAGACCGATAGACAGACAGAGAGGGTGAACAGAATTCTTGAAGATCTTTTAAGGCTGTGTATCTTAGACTTCGGAGGGACTTGGGAAGAGCATCTTCCTTTAGTAGAGTTCTCCTATAACAATAGTTATCAAGCTAGCATTGGCATGGCACCCTTCGAAGCATTGTACAGACAACCCTGTAGATCACCAACTTGGTAGGAATCTATAGAAAGATTATTACTTGGACCAGATATGGTTAGGGAAACGTCTGAGAAGATTGACCTTATTCGACGGCGGATGAAGACAGCTCAAGATAGGCAGAAATCCTATGCAGACAAGAGAAGGACTTACATCGAATTTGAAGTGGGAGACTTAGTTTTTATTAAAGTATCACCTCTGAGGAATGTGGTTCGCTTCGGATTGGTAGGGAAGTTGGCACCTAGGTTTGTGGGACCATTTCCCATAACCGAGAGAATTGGCCAAATGGCCTATAGAGTAAAGCTCCCAGAAAATCTATCCGGTATTCATGATGTTTTCCACGTTTCTCATATGCGCAAATGTTTACAAGACACCGCGGAAGTTGTTGAGCCAAGTATATTGGAAGAGGTAGAAGTGGAACGAGAGGCGACTGTCAGGCGTGTCCCTACCCGTATTCTTGGATCAGAAGTTAAGAAACTACGCAATAAAGAGATCAAGTTGATAAAGGTTCAATGGGGATATAACCCAGAGGATACAACTTGGGATACCGAAGACAAGATTCGTGCTTCATACCCTTTCCTTTCCGAGGGTATGTTCCTAACTCCTTTTTCCAAAGTTTTATTTGTGCTTGTTTTTATCACTTGAGTATGTCTTATCAATAGTATTTTCGACCTTCAGATAGGAATCCTATGGATGTAAACATGTGTTTGAGACTTGTTATGTTTGATGGATGCAAGCGTATGCAAGTGTTTGCTAGTAGTTGCCTGTGGATGCATATACACACACGTTAGGCACTAGATCGGCTCAATCACTCTCATACTGCATATGGATGTGTGTGCATTTTCTTTTCTTTCATGGATGGAAATGGATGTATTAGCATATGGATGTTGCATTTGGACGAATGATTGTGCACACATATAGAACTTACATGTTATAATAGGATTATTTGCATACATATTGGATACATGGCACTAACATACATTGCATTAAGGAGGTTAACTGAATCAGTAGACCGCCTTATTTTCGCATTAGTATTGGGACATATCCTATGATTGGTGGATGAGTAGATGGATGATTGATGGTAGGATACATTCTTCTTAACTTGGAGATTTTGGGGACGAAATCCTTTGAGTAGGGGAGAATGTAAGACCTCGTATTTTTAACTACACTAAAGAGGATAAATTAAAGAATAATTAATATAATATAAAGAATTAAGGTAAACGGACTATGTCATTTTATCCGTCTCGAAATTCTGGTCAAGATAGACCCATGGTTTGCGTAAAATGGATAACGTATGAAGAAGTTATGAACAGTAGAAGTTTGACGATCAAAACAGGGAAAACTGGCGCACTTGACAAGTGCGCCAAGGAAATTTTACACTAGCACACCTGCCAAGTGCGCCCATAGTGGTTTTTGGGTATCCAGGCCTTTTTCAAGTGGGTGGCGACCCATGACCTGATTCACCCTAGGGCTGAGGTGGCATTCGAATTCTGGAGGCTGGAAGCTATAAATATACCTCAATTCTCTTGTTTTCTCATACTAAAAACAATGGAGGCCAAATGTCGTTAGTGCTTGAACTGAATCTAACATTTTCTTCTTCTACGAATCAAGCGCCTCAAGTATAGATCTGAGATTCAAATTTCAATTTTCTCCTTCTATTCTCATAGATCTGATCCTTGTGAGTATAGTTACTTTTAGGTTTAAAAGAATAAAAGTAAACATGTTATGATTATGATTTGGATATACACCTGTGATTAAATCATCTTGGATTTATCATATCTTGTGAATCTAAAATATTCTATGGCTTGGATCTCAATATTTATCATATTAGATCTATTGTAAATTTTGAATCTATGACATTCTTGGATCTTAACGTGTACTATGCTAGATCTACTTATATAGACCAAATTGACTTTTGATGTCATATTTGGTATCTTAACTTGTACTGTGCTAGATCTACTTCTATAGATCTAATTCACTTATGACATCATATTTGGGATCTTAACTTGTACTATGTTAGATCTATTTTCTTTAGATCTGACCCTTTTGTGGTTAATTCATCATGTCACATATGCGGATCTGACCTTTTCTCTAAATTTATGGTTAATTTGGGATTATCATTTTCTGGGTAGTTAAACATTTGTTTAGATCTAGATCATCATATTGTGATTAATTGAGATCTATTATTATTGTACATATGAATTCTTATTTGGATTTGTTCATCCTAAGCATATTGGATCTAGTTTTATCATTACCCTTTTTACTAGATCTGTTTTTATGTCCACCTTATTATGCCTATTACTTGTCTATGCCAATATATATGCTTATGTCACTTTCAGAATGATCACGATTGTCATTTTTCCCATCATCTTTCCCTTTTATTCTTCATCACTAGGCTATTTTCTAGCCAAGATGCCGCCAAATATATACGAATACGTTAGTTAGGGAACGGGGGAAAAATGTTAGAGTTAGCATAATTTAAATAATGTTTATATGAATTGGACATATAATTCAAAAGTGGGAAGTGGGGACATAATCACCTATAAAGACATAGGTAAGAATTGGATAAAAATGGAATGTTTAATAATTACAATTAGAAATTGTAATTGCACTTATGACATGAGGTTAGGTTGCATTAGTGGTGGAAGTCTGCCCGGACCCGACCGACATATCCAGCAGCCACTAATGTTGAATCTAATGTGAGAGGTCTAAGTGCGCAAATACGAATAGGGCTAAGACACGAGGTTCGGCCCAACTTGGAATAAGACTGCCCGGACCCGACCGACATATCCAGCATCCACAAGTTGTAAGCCTAATGTGGGAGGTCTAGCCCATTATAATCCATAAATGGACATGGTAATAAATTGGATAACTTAACCTAATATAATCCATAAGGGATTGTATGAATATGAACTAAAGTTAGGGTTAAGAAAAATTGATTGGATAGTGGATGGGTTAAGAAAATCTGGAGGGGGTGGGTAATATTTACGTATAGTCCCACAAACTTAACCCGATAAGGTTATGTAATTAAAGATACCTAGTGTTATACAAGACCGGTGGGAGTAATAAAGTTATGTAATTAAAGACACCTTTTAAGGTAAACATAACTAGTGCAAATGATAGGGTTATGTAATTAAAAACACCTAGTGGTATACATAGCCAATGAAAATCTAGTCAGGGATACAAGGCAAAGGGGAGAGCTTGTATCATATTGTATGGGACCAATTTCATCCAGTAACCCAGAGTATGTATCAAACATGTACTCCGTACTAGGCCGGAGAAGGGGAACGCTTACTAGACTGATTGTAAGAGATCCAAACGTGGAGGACGGTGTAGGCGGCGCAAACCGACCAGGCCATGTGCGTGCATGAGCCGGGAAGAGGGGGATAAGACGACCATGACACTTGTAGATATGGGGTTGTCCATATCAGCGAGGGGTTGCCACTTTAGGACATGATACATCCTGCGATGTGGCCAGCACATAGTATCTACGCGGATTAGGGAGCCGATTGATTAGGGTAGTAGTTAGGGTACACATGGACGTATGCCTAAGTCTACCACCTTATAGTGGAAGAGATCATCTCTTTCTGGATATACTAGTAATAGTGCAGAGTAATCATTAGAAGCATATACACCTTATCTTGTCTACCTTGTCACACCTGTCTATTATGTAGTAATCTCTCTTATCCACTTTATATGCCTGCCATGCTACTTTTATTTGTTTACTTGCTAAAAATAACTAGACTCGCCAGGCTTTATGTCTGACCCTTTTTTTCTACTTCTTTCTTCCGTTTCCCCCCCAGTTCTCAGGGAGGAAACACTCAGGCTTGACCGTGATTCTTCTTACTTTTGCTAGTGCTGCTGATATGTATGGCTCAAGCTCCTATCCTTGTTGCTATGGCTATATTCTATTTTTGGGGAATTTTATTCCTTATATGTACTCTGATATTTTTGAAGTACAAGACAGTGGCTTTTATGTTGTAATGGGTTTTTATGTTTCAGACATGTAATGTTTTTTGGACCACGGTATCTTATGATAAGTAAAGTTTTTATTCCGCTGTTATTATATATGTATGTCTTGTAATATTTCCGTTCTGTTTACTACAACATTTCACGAAACTTAATGCATTCCCTTTGTGAGTGACATTAACGAACGTGGTGTGTCACAATATTACACGTGCAAATAGTTCCACCACGAGCTTAGCCAAGTAACAATTTAATGTGTTAGGCCTTACTATGCCACTTTCGCCACATATAATAACAACAATCAACAAATGCCAAACAACTTTGTACATATATTGCTATATGTACGGGACAATAGCCCTTAGAAATAGCCTAACAACAAACAATAGTATGTTTCACCAACTTACGATTAGTTATTCCAGTAATGGTAACAGTGCGTCCTATACCACATGTTCTCACTACTGGTTCACAATTCGTTTGTCAACTCCGCAATGCACATCATCAAAAACCTTGAATCATCAAAAACCTTGGATCGTCAAAAACGTTGAATCATTTGCTTTAATTAGATGGTTCTATAATTAACTAATAAAATATACCTTCATGTCTCACATATGAGGTTTACAATACCATTTAATCGCAAACACACCTTCTCGAAAGGTGCATAAAAGTGTTAGTTTATATGAAAATATATTCAGTTTTATGAAATTAATTTCAAAATACATTAATTTATTTCTTCGAAAATACTAGTTAATTTAAGGATATACTTGTAATATTGCCTCGAGATTGTTAGTGTTGAAAAACCAAAAAAAGGGAATCATTTGGCCCCGACGCTATAAAGAAAACAATATTCATATTTTAGGAAAGCTAGTTCAAAATCGTTCGTGTATGAATCACCATTGCAAAACATCATAAAACTCAAAGAATAACTCATCCAAATTCATCGAATCTAGGGATGGATTAAGTCTAATATAGGCATACATATTACTTGTCAAATCATACTTAAGCATAATGAAATAATTAAGTGAAATCAGTAGGAAACGGTGACAACATGGAAGAAGAAAAAATGCAGAATAGTATATAGGAAGCACAAATGCTTCCTGCACAAAAAAATACTACATATGTCAAGCAAGAAACGAACTAGGCTTTTGTGGGTGTCGACCCAGGGGTTGACCCCTCTCAAGACTGGGTCGACCCTTAGTCGACCATGTACATGCAAACTACACCAAGTTGTTGGTCTGCTTTATTCCTAACTTTGACACTAATTTCAAGCACCCTACCCTTTTCAGATTTCAACCAAACTTTGCATATGTATAATAGATTTATAGGACAAATAATGGAATAGAGATGACATGAAATCATCAAGGAAGGAAAGAGATCTAAGCCCTTAAAGATGGACAAACACCAGCTTCACAACCAAAGAATTCACATAAGTTAACGCATATTATAGTAATAGCTAACAATGAATTATTTCTACAGATATGAACACAAACATTTGGATTATCAATAATTCCGTTGTGTACCTTTTTGTTTGTTTAAACTACTATGTATAATTAAGATCCTGTGTGATGTTGCAAACTCTGATATAACTTATGATGTAAATTTATGTACATTGTTATGTGGTGTAATGCAATGTTTTGCCTTCTACAGTTATGTTATTGTGTTATATTCCAATGACTATCCATTCTTCCAGGGATTGAGAGAATGGGTCGTCTAGCATGGCATCAGAGCCGTGGGCAACCTTAGTTTTTGAGTACAACATATTAAATGACTCATTGGAGATAAAATCAGTAATATTCTAGGATGAGTAGAGATAGGATTAGCAATACCGTAGAATGAGTGCAGCAGAATGACACACACTTGGTAGACACATTTCTATTCATATATGTCTCTACTCTTCTACAAATTCCTTAATATATCTTTTCTGCTTGCCTAACTCTTTTCATGCTATTTACAGATATAGTAGAAAATGTGTGGCAGAGGCGGAATAAGTAGAGGAAGATGAAGGGGTAATGCTACAGTTCAACAACCAAACTCCATAGGAGTATAAAATGAGGCAGTTGTGCCACCACAGCAAGAAACAGACTTGGAAGTTCTAGCAAAGAAATATAAGGACCTGGGAAGAGTAACGTTCTTAGGAAAAGAACCAGCGGCGGAAGAATAAGCATGGCTACGATCTTGCGAAAAGATTTTCACTGGTTTAAGATTGAATGGAGATCAGAAAAGGTACTTATTCTCTTGGTTACTTAAAGATGAAGCTTTAATCTGGTGGGAGACAATTACCACGACAAATCCTAAAGGAAATTTTACTTGAGATCGTTTCAAAGAGGAATTTAAAGAGAGATTCATGCCTTCCAATGCAATAGCCCGCTTATATTATGAATTCTCCAATCTAAAACAAGGAGACAGGACAATCCAAGAGTATCTGAACAAGTTCAACGAGCTTTCCCACTTTGGTCCCGAGCTAATCCAAGTTCTGATAAAGAAGAATGTGGTGTTCATTGATGGTCCTTAAAGAAGGTATAGAAGCAGAGTAACTGCTCATGTAAGGCGTCCATTTGCTGAAATGGTGGAAATGGCATGCTGGTTTGAATATAAGGATAAACAAAATGCTTTGGAGGATAAAGAGAAAGGAAATTCTTGCAAAAAGAGGAAGTTTACAAATAAGACACCCAAAGCAAGTACAGAAGGGGAAAGTCTAAGGAAGAATGGTTAAGGACTGTCACATGCTTCAACTGCAGCAAGCAAAGACATTTGTCAAAGAACTATAAATCTACGAAGAAGAAGAAGAAATCTAATGACAACATGGAATGTTATAATTGCCACAAAATGGGCTATATAAAACCAAATTGCCCACTATTGAAGAAATCCGAAATGGCTCATGTTTATAATATGACAGATGCTCCAACAACCTCAGTTGGTACAGGAAGGCTAGATGTTTTGGAAGGTACGCATACTGTTAAAAATATTCCAGTTAAAGTATTATTTGATACGGGTGCATCACGTCATTTTGTTTTAAGTAATTTGATGGCTAAGAAACTAAGTCTAGACCTCAAATACCTTGAACAAACTACTAGTTTTAGAAATCCGATAGGAGGCTCAACCAACCTCTATTTATACTATAGAGTGCCTATCTCTTAATCCCGTTACCTATTCCCCTTTAAATTGATTGTCATGGATTTCACTGAATTTGATATTATACTTGGGTTAGATTGGCTGAGACAGTACAAAGCTGACGTAAGGTGTGCATAAAGAATTGTTAGTATGAAAACCCAAGTTGGAAATTTTATGGAGAAACCATGTGAAGGCCCAAGTTTAAATAGGAATGAATTTTGGTTTACTCTAGATTTTTCCCCATACCCTTAGAAACCATCCCAGTTGTTTAGGATTATGCGGATGTGTTTGAAAAAGTAAAGAGTCTTTCTTCTTAAAGGAGATTGACTTCAGGATTGATTTTGTTTTGAATGCAAGCCTAGTTGTACATGCAATTCGGAGGATGTCGATAAAGGAGAAGGACGAACTCAGCAGCTTTTGTGAAAGGGTCTGACCAGGCCTAGTTTCTCAAGATGGGGTGCAGTAACGGTATTTATTTTGAAGTCCGATGGTACCCTCACACTATGTGTGGACTATCGAGACCTTAACAAAAAAACCATCAAGAATAAATACACTCTTCCTCGTATTGATGATTTGATGGATAACTTGAATGGAGCTCGAGTGTTCTCAAAGATGGACCTAGCTACAGGGTTTCATCAGCTAAGGATTGCATCCCTCTAATAGTTTTTAGGGAACAAGACGTATTTTATGAATGGTTAGTAATGCCCTTCGGATTGTGTAATGCCTCTACTTACTTTGTGGACTTGATGAACCGGGTGATCCGAGAGGTATTAAACAAGTTTGTTTTAGTCTTTATTGATGATATCCTTATCTTCTCTAAGGCAGAGGAAGAGCCCGCGAAGCACTTGGAAAAGGTACTAGACATTCTAAGAAAGAATGTATTGAAGGCCAAGTTTTCCAAACACCGATTCTGGAAAGAAAAAGTAAAGTTTCTTGGACATATGGTGTCAAAAGAAGGAATCTCGGTAGATCCGAGTAAGATTGCTCCCATCCAAAATTGGAAGCAACACCAAGGACCCACACTAAAGTCAGAAGTTTTCTTGGATGGGATAGTCACTATCGAAAGTTCATAAAGGATTTTTCAAATTTGTCTAGACCTTTGATTAAGCTGACCAAGAAGCATGCTAAATTTATTTGGACTGTTGAATGTGAAGAAGCTTTCCTATTATAGATGGAAACCAAGATCTAATTATTTGTACGGATGCTTCTGGATAAGGAGTTGGCGCGATATTGATGCAAAGAGGTAAAGTCATTGCTTATGCAAGTAGGAAGCTAAAACATCATGAGAAGAAGTATGCTACTCATGATTTGGAGTTGCTTGTTGTGGTATTTGCCTTGGAGATTTGGAGGTATTACTTGCTAGGTGAGAAGTTTGAACTCTACGCTGATCATAAATCTTTGAAGTATCTGTTTACCTAGAAGGACTTAAATATGAGGCAACAACGTTGGTTGGAGTTTCTGGCGACATACGATCTAGATATTCTTTACACTCCAGGAAAAGCCAATGTTGTAGCAGATGCGCTCAGTAGAAAGAACACTATTATTTCTAATCTGGTTGTTACATCCTCATTGATTGAGAAGATTTGTTCTCAATATAAAGATGTTGAGTTTGTTCATAAGATTTGAAAGGAAATTAAGGAGGGTGAATTCTTCAATTTTCAGATTGACAATAAAGGAGTTTTGTGATTGAAAGGTCAGATTTCCGTTCCAGATATCCCGGAGCTCAAAAGAGAAGTACTAGATAAGTACCATAAGTCTAAACTAGTATCCATCCAGGAGTTCATAAGATGTATCGAGATGTGAAGCACACGCTTTGGTGGAAATCAATGAAAAGAGATATATCGATATACGTTAGCAGGTGCCCAACTTGCCAACAAGTCAAAAGTGATCAATAGAAGGTTGCTAGGTTACTTCATCCATTGAAGATTCCGGAATGGAAGTGGGACCAAATATCAATGGATTTCATTGAAGATTTACTTAGAATCAAGAAGGGTAGTATTTGGGTTATAGTGGATCTTCTGATCAAGGTCACCCATTTTCTTACCATAATGTCAAATAGAACAGCTGATAATCTTGCACAGTTGTATGTGAAGGAAGTTGGTCGACTGCATGGAATACCAACAACATTGTTAGTGATCGAGATCCGATCTTCACAGTAAGTTATGGAAAGCATTTCAGTCGGTATTAGTAACAACATTGAACATTAGCACTGCTTATCATCCCCAAACAGATGGACAGACTAAAAGAGTGAATCGAGTCCTTGAAGATCTGTTGTGAGCCTGTATCCTTGATTTTGGAGGATCATGGGAAGATCACTTGCATCTTGTGGAGTTCTCTTATAACAACAACTTCCAAGCAAGTCTTAAAATGTCACTATTCGAAGCGTTGTATGGTCGACCTTGCAGATCTCCTGCATGTAGGATAGAATCTGGAAATCGACTTATGTTAGGCCCTGGCATGATCCGTGAAGCAGCAGATAAATTGTACTTCATTAAGAGGAAGTTGTAGACTTCGCAAATCCAATAGAAAAGTTATGCAGATTCTAGAAGAAGAGATTCGAAATTTGCAGTTGGTGATCAGGTATTCTTGAAAGTTTCTCACCTGAGAGGAGTTATTCAATTCTGGAAAACGAGAAATTATCACTGAAGTACATTGGTTCATTCCCAATATTTGGAAGAATTGGAACCCAAGCTTACAAGATTTATTTACCGGAATGGTTATCTAGAGTGCATAATGTGTTTCCCATTTCTCATCTTCGGAAATATGCACATGATCCTGATTTAATTGTTAAGGAAGTAGCACAAGACGACTTGGAAATCACCCCAAGTTAACAGTTCGAAGAGAACTTTTAAAGATAATTAGCAAAGAGATAAAAGAATTGGAAAACAAAAAGGTGAAGTTAGTCGAAGTGCAGTGGAGTGGGGATCTAAGAGACTGTACATGGGAAATAAAGGACGACATTAAAAAGTTCTTATCCCAAGTGCATAGTGGATATCTCTGATTAGCTCTTCTGAGAGGTAAGCTTATTTCTTATTTATCATTTCAATTTCAGTTTTACTTTCGTCCAATTTCGAGGAAGAAATTCTTTTAAGTGGGGGTGATTGTAACGACCTAAAATTTTGAAACCAATTTAATATTTGTTGATTAATTTTATAACAATATATTGTCAATTTTAAAAATTCGATGATTTAATATTATTCAGTAGCTTAAAAAGATATATTTTTCAAACGATCTTAGAATTCAACAAAACCAATTTTATCAGATCCAGAACGTTGAAAAATGGGATGGTTTCAAATTACATAATTTTCAGAGTTATAGGTGAGCGTATTAAAAATAAACGCGTACCAGGTTAACCGATCAAAATTAAGTAAAAACGTAATAAAATAATAAGACGAGTGGTCAAACAAACTCCAGTTTCGACAAGACCTATTTCATTGGATCCATAATTACAAAATATGTTAGGGTACAAAATTTCGTATCGATCGGACTTACGTTTTGATCATATGAGCGATAAACACGGGATAGAACTAAAATAAGCTCTTACCTTTCCACAAGCCTTAAGGCAAGTGTTTTTCAATTTGAGATGTATATCATCCAAGCCCCTTAGTTGTGTTTTCTCCCTCTCTCCCATCTCATGAAACTTCACCAATCTCTTACCCTTCCCTTTCTATAAAACCAAGGTGTTTTCACCATTTTTTATTTTCCACTTCTTTAAAGCTTTCTCCTCCTCCCTTCCTCCAAGCCATGGCTTCCACCCTCTATCCACCTCTAGCCGACTTCCTCCCACTCCTCCCCTTACTCCCTACCTGCGCAACACCCCCAAGCAGCCTACCCCCTTGCCATGGCCCTACTTCCACCTCAAACTCCTAAAATCCCTTCCAAAATCCCTAATTTGCACTTACACCCTAAATTAGCCCAAAAATCCAATTCCCCTACACCTCTACATCCCACAGCTTGACCCCACCACCTGCGCAAGCCCAACATCATCACCCCTACAGCTCACTGTCCCCAAGGTCGAACCCCCTAAGCAAATGTGTACTGCCCCATTTGCTCCGAAAACCCAAATCAGTGTCCATTTGTTCCTCTGGAAGTTTAGAAACTCCTACGCATCAAAATTCTACCCAATTCAAATCTAGAAATCTTTACAGATGCTGGGAGGCTATGGAAGTCATACGATAACGTTCAGATTCCATTTGCTTGAAAGTTTGACGGATTGGAACCCACGGTGAGAAACCGAAACTCGTAAAGGGCTTGTTTAATATTAACTCACTACTACAAAAGTGGGCATATTCGACACTAATTTGTGTGCGTTGCATGAAAAGTATGGTGAAAGCTATGCTTTCGTTGATCTTCTACAACAATATTCATTTGTCGTTGCATTATATGTGAATGCACTGTTACAGCGGGAATTCTAGTGTTTTGACGTACAACACCAGTTAAAAGCGTAGCATTATGTATATACAATCCAGCTCAGCGATCTGCGTTATCAACATATAAAAACCCCAACCATAGATGTAAGATTAATCCAACGGTTCAAACCATCTATTGTTTTGATGATTCTAAACTTTAGCCATCATCTAATCAATGACAGCCACGCCATTGACAGCCATGCCATTGCATTCTTTTGGCGAAATTTTGGCGCGATCTTCTCCCTTCACGAAATAATGTAAAAACAATCTGGTCACAAATCGTTCTTCTTCTCTATCATCTAATCGTTCTTTCCCCCTTTTCACTATTGACAAAAATTTAAACCTAAATTCATGTCAGTATCGCTCCTCTCCTCGACAACAAATTTTATTCCGAAAAGGTTGAAGCTTTGAAACATTTTCTATCTTTGATTGCTCAGGGCGTTGACATCGCCAGATTTTTCCCTTAGGTTCAGTTTGTATAGCACTGTGAATTAGTTGCGCTTATTATAGATTGGATTATGAGTAATTAGTTCATTTGTTACATTTTGGAAAACCCATTCGCTTATGGGTAATTAGTTGCTTGGACATCCCAAACTTAGGAAAACCCATTCGCTTATAAGTGATTAGTCGGTGAAAGATTAGATTATGAGTAATTTGTTGCGCATTGACCATTGATTTGGGATTATGCTGAGGTTTATTCGAAAATTATACCCAGCAATAAACCAAAAAAATGAGATGGTGCTGGTGGGTTTGCCACCAGGATTTAGGTTTCACCCAACTGAGTGGTACCTTTTTGGGCCATGAGAACCGGGCTATTGGCATGAAAAAGACATTGGTTTATTATAAAGGTCGTGCTTGTTAAGGAATGAGGACTTTACCGTCAAAATTGATTTGCACTTTGCGTTTATTTACATTAACATATAATTGTATGCTTGAGGTTTTGTGATACAGATACATGTATAGCACTACGGTTTGTTTGCATAGTGGTGTGTTAGTGTAGAGGCTTTGGAAACTACCAATTTCCCGATCCGGACGAGTCATTCACCCGTATCTAATCTGCTACACGCACAGGTATTTTCCATTTTATTTTGGAAACTACCAATTTTAGTGTTTCGATTTTGGAAACGTATGCTCATTTTTGCATCCATATTATGCCTTACTACGTATCATAGAGCAGTCATACAAAAAAGTATCATAAAGCAGCATCAGTTCATACCATATACATCCAAAAAATGACATACAATTGTATGCTTGAGGTTTTGTGATACAGATACATATGTAGCACTGCGGTGTGTTTGTGTAAAGCTTTAGAAACTACCAATTTACCGATTCGGACGAGTCGTTCACCCATATCTAATCTGCTACACGCACAGGTATTTTCCATTTGATTTTGGAAAGTACCAATTTCAATGTTTCGATTTTGGAAACGTATGCTTAGTTTTGCATCCATATTATGCCTTACTAGGTTTCATAAAGCAGTCATACAAAAAAGTATCATAAGGCAGCAAAAGTAACATAAGTCAACATCAGTTCATACCATACACATCCAAAAAATGACATACACATACACATCCAAAAGTATCATAAAGTTAACTTAATAAATACACATCCAAAAAATGACATTATAGTAGCATCATTTCATACCAGATCAGGGCTTTGCGGGGCTGTGGAACTTCCAACAAATTCATTAGAGCTTTGCGGCTATGGGAGAGCCAGTCCGAAGTGAACAACCGCATGTGATGGATCCGCAACATGTGATGGACCCGCAGCATCAGGACAAGGGTGGGGTATTTTGGCAAATCATATTCTTGATCAACTTCCAAATCTATCCACTGATCATTCCCATGGTTCATTGGGGCTTGGTTATCAACATGTATGTCATGGGTTGCTTCAGGAGATAAGCTTGGCAAGGGGGGGGTATCACATCAGCTTCTTATATCATTGCATCAAATCTTTCATCTGAATCCATTTCCCGTTCTTAATCGTAATGATGCAAACATGGAACCACCTGTTCCTCCCTATTGCTCACAAAAATAAGCTCGGACCTTGTTCCAGGATGAGCATGGGTACAGCGCTGAACCTTAATGAGGTAAACCTTGTTATTGAATTGAACAGCAAAAGTATTGATATTGCCAGTGCCTTCATTAAACTGCATTTTCAGGTAGAAAGATGTACGGTCATACTGAGAGACCAGTTACATTCGTCAATTGCAAGCACACGTCCCATTGGCTTCAATATTTCTTCAACAGCAGGAACATTACACTTTAGGAGCTCAGTAAAGCCATCAACTTTAGCCCATGATTCCACTTCTAACGCTGGTTCAGGCTCAAATTCTTCATCATACCATGCTTGTAGGTAAATAGCACCAACAGGTTTTGTAAAAACTTTTAACATTATCGCATGATCACGCTTACTGTAAGATGGGCATGATACTAGAAAAGAGTTATTGGGTATTACCCGTATAGGCCACGAATTATGATTGAGAGTCACCTTAAGAACGTTACACACAGCTTCAAAATTCCAATGTCCCATAAGAACAGTGGCAGTGATGTATAGAGAGGAGTCCTCCATTGATTATTATTTTTGAACTTTCGAAGATTGGGGTTTAGGGGATACGTAGATGTGATGATGTTCTGAAGCTTGAAAGGATGTGCGAGGGACCCAATGGATAGTGTCAGGTAAATATGTCAACTGGAAATGCTTGTACAGAAGACGAAGCATACTCAATTCTGAGGTGGCATGAGTGACCAATGGTGAATGGTCAACTGTTATAATTGAATGCGTAAGATTTATAAGCTAATTAGATGGCCAAATGCACAGATGCACACAACACATATGCACTTATCAAAGAACTTGTAAATTCAAATTGCAGGATATGAAATGATAAGGAGAGATACAACCGGCAAGTGGAGGACCTGAAATGACATGGAGAGATACAGTTTCTGGTTCATGGCATTGCTACTTCGTAGAATGCACACTGATCGTATTTGTTGGCACTTGTATTGAATGCGGTATGTGTTGACATTTGTGCTACTTTTAAATTATGTATTTTACCGTATGTGTTATATTTGAAGAATTGGTATCGTATGTGATGATGAATGTTTTGAAAGGTTTGAATGTGGTGATGAATGTAACGGATGTGTTTCTTCTATGTACAAAACTGATATTGCAAAATTTATAATTAAAGCGTTGCATTTGCCTTCTTTTACTATTGCATTTGCTTTTTTCCTAATGTTGTATTTCAAGATAATGGTGTTGCATTCCATAATACAGTGGTGTTGCATTACATAAAATAGTAGTAATTCCACATGGCATGTAGACGCCATAGCTAACGAGGCATGTGACACGTGTGCAGCTGAAGCGGAGAGCTGACGTGTCATGTGAAACGTAGGTAGCTGACATGGAAAGATGACGTGGCCTCGCTATCGTGACCTGGTAGCCAGAATCTAACTAATTTTCAAGCAACGCTGAATATTGTTGCATTACGTGCAAATAGTGTTGCATTACGTCTATAACGCAACACTTTATTTCCGTGGCAGTAGATGTGCTAAAGCGTTGCCTTGGAGGGCTAAGGCAATGGCCGCGGATGCCACGCCCTTCCGGTGTTGCCTATTTGAAAAATGGGGAAAATGCAACACTTTTTCAATCTAAGGACACATAAAACTTGTATCGAATATGCCCACTTTTGTAGTAGTGACTATTGTTGGTTAATTAATCTGAGTTATATAACGATTGTTGGTTGATAATACAAGTTCATTGTGATGTTTAATGATGGTTAGCAAGATAAAAATATCCTTTTTAAGTGATATATGTGTAATTGCTTTAGTATGTGACAATTAAGAACCAATAATTTTGACTTGAAAATTGTTTGAACCTTGAATGGTCATTAGAATGTAATTCACTAATTACTAGTTAATGGATGTTGATATGAACCCTACATAGGTAATGGAATAATATTTGATTGATATATACGCTATAAATTGATATTGCGGTTAATTTGTTGATTGACAAACCCATATAAGCGTTAACGGCTAAGGCTTATATGGTGTATTCCACTATATTCGTGGAATGGATGTTGTTTGATGACTGATATAGTGTTATATGATATAATGATTAAATATGACCAATATATTTGATTATTGGTCCATTGGTTAAGTCTCCATCCAATAAAATGGTTTAATGAATATTTTATTAATATAATAATAGGTTACAAATAAAAGTTTGAATTTGATGTCCGATTTTGGATGGGCACAAAGTTTAAAAAATTACTATGAATATTTGTAACTGAAATGAATTGATTTGAATTATTTTCATATAGTTATGTCTTGTTCAAGTTTTATTTGTAAAATGAATAGTAACGGATAGAAATGAAGTTTGGTTAGGATAGAAAGGATAAGTTTTAAAGGATTTAATTTACAAAACTTTCTTATTTATTTTATAATGAACATCAGGAGAATCTGGAATCAAAGTAGCGAAGTTTAAAAAATAATATTATTTTAATGATTTAAATAATATTATAATACTTAAGTATTATACTAATTGATGTTGAAGTCGAAAATTGAAAATGTGTTTCGGAAAATTATTATATATATTTTATATAAAAATTGGACTATTTTTGAAGCTATTCAATGTATTTTATACATTGAATTATGGTTAAAATAGAATTCATCATGTAACGGCAGTTCGCGAACTTCGACCTGTAACTTCAAACTAATGTGCCAGGAGATCCGACCATCGGATTTTCCTGAAACTGGAACCATTGGGTTCATAATGAAAAGAGATTTCAAATGATTAGAAGAGTTTTAAAATCTAAGGTTAGATTTTGAGAAATTCTCAAATCAAATTTGAATAAAAACAGCATCATGACCAATAATGACTTGTAATCAGGATTTAGAGAAATGAACTATTTTTATATAAGTAAAAATAGGGAAAATTATAATAAATTATTATAAATGATTGGAAAATGGTTTGAACCAATTATATATGGTTTTGAATGTTAAAACTTGTTAAGTGAAATTTGGCTATTTTGGGTAATGCCTTTTATAAACAAGTTTTAGGTAATGTTTTGAAGTAAGGATTTTTAATTTGTAAATAAAATCTAATCCTTAAGTAAACTTTTTTACAAGATTAGAAGATGATTTTTGGAAGTCAAATATCTTAACCAAGTTTGAGAATAAGATTTCATTCTTATAAGATGATTACTAATTAAAGGAGACTTAATTTGTGGTTTGACAATCCAATAAGGATTTTTGTTTAACGCCGATTATTTGAAAAAACCGGGTACAACCCATTTTGAATAATTATACAATTAATTGAAGTCGAAGATACTGAAGACGGTGGAAGACCGGGAATCTTCACATCAAGTGGACTGCTTGCTGATGCCCTGGATATGGGTAGCTCCTGTGAAGGGGTTAAAGTGGCAGTGGTCTGGACGTACTTGTTGGTTGTCCGGATATGCAAAGGCCTCTCTCCTTACTTGGATGAGGAATAAGGTGCCTTCGGTTTCATTCAGACCTAGAACGAACTTGTAAATGGATGTGCGTCTGACGTTGTATTTCATAACACAACCGATTAGTTGTTATTGACGATATATCTGTGGCGGCGAAGAATTTATTCTCTTAGCTTAACACCTTTCTTTGAGATGTATGAGCTCAAAGGTTATATTATTAATAGAAACTGATCATTTCTATGAATTGACAACGTGGCATGCTGAGTGCTGCTAGCAGATAGATCAAAGCTTTTGTTGAAAATAAGAGCTTTGTGGGACGATAACTCTATAGCCTCACACCCGGGGATAAGACAAAAAACAGGATAATGGACCGCAGAGTAAGGACATATGTTTCCTTCTAGCTAAAATTTATGCTATGGTATAGAGCGCATGCAGATTATCTTATGTGGATGTTAGAATCGAGGCGCCTCGGATGATGGTCAATCAACGACCAGGATGACGGTCGGATGCGACCGGGGAACGTTATGTTCAGAAGTGACCTGAACTCACCAGGAATTAGTGGGCCGACTCTGCCGATCAAGGGACACGTGTTGTGTGATTCCTGGATATCTTGCTAGAGATGATCCAGATCAGATAAGAAATATCATTTACCTTGGTTCATGATGGAATCCAGTTTCCAATACGAGCTTTGCTATTTTCGATTGTAAACCTATATGATGACATAATAGGATGGGGTATTATGCTATCTAAGATTGATACATTTATTTTTGAAATTCTTTCAATACTTAGACACTAATAATAATATCAAATGATTTTCTCGTATCAAGCATGTTTAGCCATTATAAGGTAAAACTCTATCCTCTAGTTTGCGTTGCATTATATAATAGGACTTGAATCTTATAATGGCTCCATTTTTCAAAAAGCATTACATGGTTTTGTTCACTGGAATTCATGTGAAGGAAACCTTTTCCGTGTTATACGGGGTGATCCCGTGATATGCCTCACTTTAAAATAAGTTAAGAATAACTGTAGGGTTTCTTATACCAGTCCCATGACTGACTCATAGTTTGTTTTTCCCTTGAAAACTCGGACGCCCATATTTTCACATGGGCGGCTTAGTATTCAGGTCGTTAGCTTAGTTCTTCTTGGAGATGGGAAACTGCTATGGAAGCTGGTTTTAGACATAGAGCTGGAGCATGACTTGGATGTTTCTTCTGGACTCTCCAAGACTCTATTATGTTGATTATCGTTAATTCCACTGTGTAAATATTTCTTTGTTTAAACTACTTGTATAATTAAGATCCTGTGTGATGTTGTAAACTCTAATATAACTTCCGATGTAAATTGGTGTACATTATTATGTGGTGTAATGCAATGTTTTACCTTCTGTTGTTATGTTAATGTGTTATATTCCAATTACCATCCATTCTTCCATGGACCAGGAGAATGGGTCGTCACATACAGCCATTGGTCTAGCCATAAAACGACATATGTCTCCCAATAATTTAATATGTTAGAATCATTATGAAGTAAAAAAATTATGTCAGCTTTTGGGTTACTGTATAAAAAAATAGATATATGCTTAAATGGTTGTATTTTGTTTTGGAAAGAAGATATCAATCTAAGTAATTATAGAATATGCAACTAAGGAAGATCCAAACCAAGAAAGAAGAAGGGCAAGAAAGTCCTGTACAAACGTATGCGTTACCAAATACTCCTAAGCTTCAAAGGTTAATATGCATCTTCTACAACTGTGCATCATATGAGATAGCATAGTGTGAGGACACATGAAGAAGAAGGTTACTTTAACACACCTAGCTGGTGGGGAAGCATGGAAGTGTTTTGATAAAAAATATCTTATTTTTTTAGCGGAGAACTGAAATGTTAGACTAGTTTTATGTACAGATAGATTTTCACCATTTTCTCAGTTTGTCTCTAAATCTTCATCTTGGCTATAATCGTTAAACATTATAATTTATCTTCATGGATGTGTTTGAAAACTCCATATATGTTTCTCACAATTATTGTCCCTATTCCAGTGTTCCAACGTAAGGAATTGATATCTACTTACAGCATTTGATTGAAGAATTGCAAATATTATGGTATGAAGGAATATAAACATATGACATTTCCAAACAGAAGAACTTTCATATGTTTGCTTCTTTATTGTGGGCAATTAGCAATTTTCCTACGTATGCAATGCTTTAAGGCTAAGTACCACCTGTCGTGTAGCTTGTCCTTGTTGCATGGAAGAAACACAAGTATTTTTGTAACAACACTCGTTTTGCGATTACCTGAAATAACAATAATAAATTACAATTAGAATTATAATTTATTATTAGAGAGACTGAATATTGTTTGAACGAAGATAATTTAAATAATTATCTATGTTGAATCTAATATTAGTTTTGCGTTAACATGGGAAATTTGGATAAAATGGTTCTTTAACCATTAAAATGATTAAATAAGGAGTTTTGGGAAATAAATTGAATTTTTTGTTGAATTGAAGCAAATAAACTAAAATATAATGAAAAAGTTTGGAAAACTTTACAAGTTGTAATTTTTGATAAGATATGATTTTATAAGATATTTTGTTATATTGCAACAAATTGCGATATATATGTATATGCATAGATGTAATGGTTTTAGTGTGAAGTTATGCTTTTTTAAATATAATTGAGATGTAACAATGATTCACAGTCTGAATAGTGTGAATAATTAAAAGATAGGGGATCCCTATGCATCTGATAGGAAAGATTCCAATTTCAAAACCTAATTTTTTCGAATATGTTGTATGTTAGTTATTGTAGAACTAAAATACAGTTTGGTTTTGAAAGATTTGACTTATATTCCAATATGTGGACTCATTTTGCAGAAAATATTTTGCAAGGCATATGGACTTGTCAAACACCATGAGATTATCCACGTAAAGCAAATGGATAATTTGCAAGTTGTAAAAATGAGCTGGATTAGATAGCTTTAGAGTAGTGGCTTCATCCATACAAAGCATGAAATATTACATTACCGATGAAAACAAGTAGAGGAGAGATGATCACCTTGCCAGATCCCTTTATTGGTTGTGATAAAACCCTTGGGCACTCCTTGTAACAATATAGAGAAGGAGACTATGGAGATACACTCATAAACAACATTTATGAAATGGGTAGGTAACCCCACTTTAGATATTACAAAGCAGGTAAATTCCATGTCTACCATATCATAGGCTTTTTATAGATCAATTTAAACACATAATTTATGCACAACTGAAGTCAGGTAATAATTCATGTGGAAGCAATATGTTGTCACCTATGTATCTCCTACTAATAAATGCACACTGACTTTGTTATACAAGTAGAGCTAAGAAGTGCTTAATTCTATTACAAGGTATTTCACGAAATACCTTATAAAACATGTTATAGCAGAAAATACATTGATACTTCATGATATCACTTGGCTTGATCATTTTTGGGGATGAAAGTAATAAATTATGACTTATTCCTTTAGGAAACTTTGATGATTAGAAAATATCTTGCATAGCTGCTAATAGGTCTTGATGAATTTCAGCACGATGAAGTTTCATGCATTTTGCATTGTATGTATTAACGCAAGCAGATATTATCCATTCTATCATATATTATTCATTCAATTTATAAGCCCAATACAATGGGCCTTAGGCCTCAGCTTTATTTATTTTAAGCAAGTTTGTATTAGCCGTTACTTATGTTAGATTATAAATACATCAAATATTAGTTATCCCTCTCTGTATCAATTACAATAATTTTGCAATACAATTCTTCTTTATCAAGAAAGCATTCTTTCCAATTTTCAATTTGGTATCAGAGCTCTATTGTCAAAAGGCTTATACTCCGTTCAGTTTCCGATGATCAGAAAGTTGATTTTTTTGGTTTTGTATTTCTCCTCAGATTATCAAGTCATCATCGGATATTTTTTTTGCGAAAGCGACATTCAACTTTTTGATCGACTTGGATCATAGTTAGAAACCTAGCACGCCTAGTTAAGATTCGCCCATTGGCTGCATGATTTCTAATATCAACCTATTTTTGATCTGAGGTGAATTTTAGTAGCTTCAACACTGATTTTGTCTTGCCAAGCACATCGGCGACTATGAAACCAGATATTGCCGTGCCAGCATCTATCTTCAGAAAAAAAATCATCAGCGCTAGCTTTAAGAACAGGCTGCAATTCTTTATAACTGCCCCGCCGTATTCTTGCTTTTTGATCATCAGTTGCCAATGATAACAAAGCCACTTTATCATTATCTGGCAGCATGAATAATGGTGCATCGCCCAACTGTCTCAACCTAATCAAGCCAAAAAGTCAAATTATTACCACATCATTGGATGAAGAAAATTACATATTATGGAAATATCAAATCGAAATTGCTTTGAGAGGCTATGGACTACAGGAATACATAAATGGAACTGTAACTACTTCTCCAGTAATGGTTGTTGATCAGGATGGAAATACAACACCAAATCCTAGTCACATCATATTTCAAAAGCAAGATAGCCTTCTGTCATCATGGCTTCTATCCTCAATTAGCTCAAACTTATTATCACAAATAGTTGGATGCAACACATCTCATGAGATATGATCAACAGTGGAGCAAATTTTCAGTTCTCAATCTATAGCAAGACTCATGCAATGCAGAAGAAAGCTACAAAATTCCAGAAAAGAAGAAACAAGTATGAAGGAATATCTAGGCAAGATTAAAAGTCTTTGTGACAAATTAAACGCTGTTGGACACAAAATCAATGATAATGAGAAAATATTATTCATTACTAATGGACTAGATGAGGAATATGAGTCTTTAGTCACTGTTATTGCCACACAAGAAGCATTACCTGATTTACAGTTTGTTCGATCTGCACTCCTCGTTCATGAAGGTAGAATTGACCAAAGAAAAGCAACACAAGGTGATTTTTCTACAAACAATGCTGCTGCTAAAAAAATGCAACCTCAAAAGAACAACAACAATAGCAGCACAAATAGACAGGAAAATCAATACCAGAAAGGATACCAACCTCAGAGAGATTATCAGTCTCAAAGAGGTCGTGGGAGAGGCATATGGAACAACAACAATAGAGTGAAGTGTGAAATATGTGAAAATTTTGGTCACATGGCAAATAAGTGCTACTTCAGATATAATTCACAAGTTAATGGTCCATAGAGTAATCAAAGCAGTTTTTCACAAAGAGGGGCACAAGAAAAAATTTCTACTGTTGGGATCTTAAACAGAAACAACAGTGACATTAACCGAAACCAAAACATCACCAGTGATGATGCAAGCAAAATTAAAGACCCCAGTTTCGAAGAATGGTACCCAGACTAAGGTGTAACTCATCATATCACTAACAATCTTCCGAACTCAAACTTTAGAAGTAAGAGCTACTCAGGTATGAAAACTTTACACATGGGTAATGGTGAAACTACAAATATTAATCACATTGGTAAGGGTAGTATATCCAGGAAGAGGCAACTTAAATTAAACAATTTACTTAGAGTACCTACTATCAATAAAAATGTATTAAGTGTCTTGAAATTTGTCAATGATAACAATGTGTACTTTGAGTTTCACCCTAAATTCAATGTAATTAAAGACTTACTAAGTCAAGAAATACAACTACACAGTAATCTGGATGATGGCTTTTAAAAATTCGGCAACTTGAAGACTGAAAATTCAATTGAAGAATTCTGGTGCAATAATGTAGATGCTAGTAGTAACAATAATGGTAATAGTAATATCAATAAGAATGGTATCGAATTATGGCATATCAAATTGGGTCATCCTAATTTAGAGACTGTAAGAACTGTTTTAAGTAGTAATAGTATTTATTTAAATGAAAATGTACCTGTTAAGCACATATGCACACACTGCCAACTTGGCAAAAGCCAAAAACTTACCTTCAGCAATTCTGAAACTAGATACAACAAGCCATTGGAGCTTGTAGCTGCTGATATTTGGAGAGCAGCACCACTGAATTCATATCGATAAACAAAAGTACAATCTTTCTTTTGTAGATGCATATTCAAGATATACTTAGTTATACATGTTAAAAGCTAAATTTGAAGCATGAACATAGTTATACATTTCATAACACATGTTGACCAGCAAACCAATTGCAGTGTTAAAATCATACAGACAGATAGTGAGGACAAGTTTAAGCCACTTACCAACTATTTTATTAAAAGTAGCATCAAACATAGGTTAATGCGCCCTCACACATCTGAGCAAAATGGACTGGTCGAAAGAAAACACAGATACATAGTAGATACTGGTCTAACACTATTATCACAGGTTTATTGCCTATGAAATACTGGAGTGAGGCCTTCTATACCTCAGTATTTATCATTAACAAGTTACCCACTAGAGTGCTAAACAATAAAACCCCACATGAGATGATATATAACGAAAGACAAGACTACAAATTTTGAAAGTATATGAGTGTTTATGTTTTCCATGCTTAAAGGACTACAATAAACATATTTTAAGCATGAGATCAAGCCCATGTACATTCATTGGATACGGTCTGAATAAAAAAGGCTATAAATGCTTGGATAAAAATGGAAGAATCTACATTTCAAGACATGTGATATTTGATGAAAATGGTTTTTTCCTTTTAAAGGAAGGCAAGAAATAAAAGAAAACAATGGAGAAAATTCAATCAAAAACATAAAGGTTAAGCCACTCTTTATAGAGCCATTTGCAGATGGAAGCAGCAGAGAACAACAAAATACAATCAATGCAAACATTCAGGTTGAAGCTATGGAAGAAAACAACTGCACACACAGATGATCCAGGCAGAAGTCCAGAAAACACACACATAAGTCAATCTGATTAGGACATGCATGATAGCAGCAACACAGGAAGTAACAACAGTGCAGACACAACAAGCAACAGTGCCACAATAAAACAACATACATAACAACATCACACTGGACATCATATGACTACAAGGTCAAAACGTGGCATGTTTAAGAACAAGCTACATAATGTCTCAATAAGTGAAACTGAACCAATCAATTTCACTCAGGCAATCAAATCAGACAAATGGAAAAAGGCTATGGATACAAAGTATGAAGCACTTGTGAAAAATAAAACGTGGATCCTTGTGACACCAACTACACACAAGAATGTCATTGGTTGTAGATGAACTTATAAGATGAAAAGAAAAGAAGATGGATCTACTGACAAATACAAGGATAGATTAGTTGCCAAAGCTCATGCACAACAGTCCGGGTTTGACTTCAATGAAACTTTTCCCCTTGGTATAAAACCCACAACCATCAGAATTGTTCTTACCATTGCATTAAGTAAAGGATGGAAAACAACTTGATGTGAACAATGCATTTTGAATGGAGAGTTGACTGAAGTAGTATATATGTATTGCTTAAAGGATATAACAGTGGTGACAAGCAAGTATGTAAGCTACACAAGGCCGTATATGGGTTAAAACAAGCTTCAAGACCATGGTACGAAAAACTTAAACTAACCCTATCCAATCTAAGGTTCACACATACAAAGTCTGACAACTCTTTATACATGAAGCACCCAAGGAACAACATTTATCTTAGTGTACGTGGATGATATGTTAATAACTGGAGACAAGAATCAAGAAATCTACAGGGTTATACAAATCTAGGATCAAAACTTTGCTATTAAAGATTTGGGAGAATTGAGTTGTTTTCTTGGAATACAGATTAATAAGAAAAGTGATACTGAACTATTTCTATCCCAATAAAATTATATCTCTGAAATCCTACACAGGGCAAACCATGCATCAGGAAAAACAATTACCAACACCAATGATAAGTAACTTGGAATTGTCCAAACGCAAAGGAGAATCTATTGACAATGCCAAACAATACAGGGGTATAATAGGAGCATTGCAATATGCAACTATTACACGTCCAGACGTATGCTACAGCGTCAATAAACTTAGCTAGTACATGCAAAAACCCTTATCCGAACATTGGATCGCAGTAAAAAAGTGTATTAAGATACTTACAGGGAACAAAGCATCACGGTATAACTCTAAAATCTGATAAAGAATTTAACTTATAGGGCTTCAACAATGGAGATTGGGACAATGATGTTGATGACAGAAGATCGATGTCTGGTAATGTGTCTATCTTGGCACCAACGCTATCTCGTGGTGCACGAAAAAGGAACAAACTACATCAAGATCAAATACAGAGCCCTTTCAAGTGCTATGGTAGAAATTTCATGGATCGAATCCCTAATAGAAGAATTAGGGTTCCTTTCAAGATGAAAACCAGTGATTTGGTGTTACAGTAGAAGCACTGTTTCACTATCTCTCAACCCCATTCAACAATCTTGAACGAAACAATTAGAGATCCATTTTCATTTTGCTAGAGAGAGAGCACAAGTAGTAAAGCTATCGGTTTGTCACATTCCCGCATATTACTAGAGAGATGACATCCTCACGAGAGCCCTCTCAACCAAAAAAATTATTAGGCTAAGGGAGGAGCTCAGAATTAGTAATGGCGGTGGGAATGGGAATGGGAAATGAAGAAACCCTCGATCGAATTGAGGGAGGCTATTAACGCAAGCATATATTATCCATTCGATTAGGTATTATTCATTCAATCCATAGACCGAATACAATGGGCCTTGGGCCTCAACTTTATTTATTTTAAGCAAGTTTGTACAAGCCGTTACTTATATTAGATTATAAATACACCATGTATTAGTTATCCTTCTCTATAGCAATTACAATAATTTTGCAATACAATTCTTCTTCATTAGCGAAGTATTCTTTCCTATTTTCAATTTGTTAATCAGGCTTCGGGCTTGAATCATCGTGGTCTCAAAACATTGCATGTTTAACTTCATTTAACCTTATTGGCTGCACTAAGTAGTGTTCTCCTTTCTGGTTCACAGTAGCAATAGTTCGAAAATTAGGAAACGTAGTGATAGTTGTACCACAGTGCAAAATATTAGTTAATAACTTCTATTTCAACCTCTTCAAGCTTATAGGGAAAATCACCACTATTTGTAATTAAAGCTTTTATAATATTGTCAGGTCCTCGAGTTGACATTTTATGGTAGAAAAACTTAGAATCCATATCACCTTGCTGTAACTAGGAAACTTTAGACTTTTGCTTGAGGTTCTAACATTTAACTTGTTGTTGAACTTGCATATGGTATTTTATGGTAGAAAAACTTAGAATCCATATCACCTTGCTGTAACTAGGAAACTTTAGACTTTTGCTTGAGGTTCTAACATTTAACTTGTTGTTGAACTTGCATATGGTGTTTTGCTTGTAACATCTCCTCGTAAAGTTCATGATTTTCAAGATAGGATACCCTTTTAGATATAGTAATGAATTGAAGTTCAAGAAAGGGTACTTGGACCGCATTCAGATGGATCTACATGCTAACGCATATGGATTTTCTTCTTATATATTTCAAGCAAAGCTTCAGGAATGTAAGCAAAAGTTAAAAAATTGGAACAAAATTGCCATGAAAGAGGATTCTATCTTGTTAGAGGCTAAACAAAAATTTGAAGAAATGGAGTAAGCTTCAAATAGAGTATATTAACAAAAAATAATACAGGTATGTGACACGGAATTTTCCTATGTCATTACTATGCCGAGATGATATGGATTATGTGCTTCACACGGCTTATGCGCATGCGGTTTGCTTTGTAGCATTCTTGGTTGTGCGGTATGGTTCATTATGAATTTACTTTTTTACAATATCAGATTCTTGCCTACCTTCACACAGCTTATGCTCATGCAGTTTGCTTTGTAGCATTCTTGAGTTGTGTGGAATGGTTCATTGTCGATTTGGATGGGATGGAGAAATGTCACAAGGGATCTATTCCCATATCATTCTTTGCTTGTTTGATTATAGGGTCTGTACATACCATTTTGGAATACTTTCATAGGTTATTCAAGACAAAAGACATGCAAACAAAGGTTAGTTTAAAGAATTTTTTCATATGATTCTACACACACTGTTGCTCAAATACTTTTTTTTTTTCAAGATAAAATTGATTCTGCTTACGGTAACATCATTGATTGTGATGCTATTTGGAAATTTGGTTAATCTTGATGAAGCTGACAAGAAATATCAAGATTATTTTGTGTGCAGCTTCCCATGGTGATGGGGATGTTGTCCTTATTCCACGTTTCTGGTAAACAACCCGAAGAAGTGGTAGAAGATGGTCGTGATCATGAGAAAGATGCCACGATTGCCAGATTGACTAAAATGGTTGAGGAACGGGCAAAACACATAAAAGATCTTGATGACCACATCATGGAGTTGGCGATTGAGATCGTGTGGCTTAACAATATTTCTGATCAAAGGCAAGACAATGTTGTTTCTACTGTTGAAAGTAGATAACCTAATGAAGAATTGGATTAATAATCAACAGGTTAAATTTCTACAATTTTTGGGTGATTGCAATGCTATTGTCATTTTGACTACGTAAACATATGTCCTTTTCTTGATCATCATAAGATGTTAAAAAAATGAAAAAGGAAATTGAAATTAAATTATGTGAGAAATCTTCAAAACTGATTTGCCATGTTGTACACAGTATGCCCCGCGGCATCCGTAGAAAGAATCATACCAGATATCAAACATAATCTGCATCTATCAGCACCTAGCCTTGTTATGTGACTAAAAATAGTTAACTTTTGTTTGCTATGGTATGAGTTTTTAGACCGTGGCAACGCACATGCTATTTCACTGCTATAGTTAACTTTTGTTCATTATGGTTAATAATGTCATATCTTAGGCATGCCTCGCTGAAGCAAGAAAATAAGTAGTCAAAAAATAGGTTAGTAAAAGTGGGAAAATTAGTTAGAGAATATTCTAATATTATTATTTTTCTAGAGTAAAAGGTGAACCCAATCATTTACGGTTTTATATAGATCAATGACTACCTACCTAAGATATTTTTCAATATTCACTGCCTATTCAACGCGATGTTGGTTGCTAAGTTGACAACCAATTGTTTGCAGATACCAATTCTTTCACCTTATAAACTTCTATAACCATTTACGTTCTCCTTATTGATAAAGTGGCGATTACGCAACCATAACCATCCCATGTATTTAGACCCTCGCTTTCTAATAAATTATTTAACTTGTGCCCACTGAAAAAGTGAAATGGTTTTACTACAATCGCAAATTAAACTTGAAAGTTGAATGGTAGTTTCAAACTCATCTATTGATTCATATTCATTTTTTGTATCATATTAAAACCAAATGGTGAATTTAATTTTATGTTGTTCTTATATGTGCTAACAACAGTTGCATAGATTTATTAACTTCATACATTTATGTAGTTTCCATCAATGTTCAACCATGTTTGATTTCACATACTTGTAAAATTGTGAATTACTGATTATCAATACATCAGTTCACATGCTAAATTCTACTTAAGGTTATAATAGATTATACAGTTTTCTGTCTTAACAATAAGTAAATTTGGAACTAATTTATTAACCTTCTTTACCATTAATTTATTGTGGTTCACATACTTTAGGTTTGAACCACCTATATATTTTATTTCATATAGAAATTATCTGACCTTCTACTTTAATATGATGTCCTTGACAGGTAAATAATGTTCTATTAGTTTTAGTTCTACAAATATGTAAGTTTCATAACTACCTTTCCTAACTCAGTTGGTTATTTTCTATTTTATAATCTTTCTACACTTTCAGATTGGTTGTTCGGAGATGGGTGTTGTTTATACATAATGGGATATAGAGTTTCTTTTTCATAATATTACAATTTATCGCAAACTTTTGCTTAATTTAGTGAAGTGGAAAAGGTGAGTTTCATTATCTCAGTTAGGAAACGATCTCGTTTCATTTTCTTAGCCGCCTAAAACATTTCTCTAACCCTAGCAATGGCCTCCATCCTATTAATCACTCCCAAATCACCTTCTAATCACTAATTAAGAAGATCTACATCAAATCAAGGCAAATCAACACCAAATCAGAGTTGGAGCTGCTGTATTGCATAGGAATTCGACCCAAAACAGTAGAGAAGTTCAGATCTATAATTCATTTGTGGCTAAGGTGAGTGATTTGCATTGTTTTTCACTAATTACGGCTAATTAGGGGTGATTAGTAATAATTAGCGAAATTCTGGCTTAGAAAAATCTAGAAAAATTTGTAAAATTTTTAAATATTATTTTAGGGCGCTGATAAAAATTTGGGTTAATTTGTATATGTTTTGCTAATCCTATCATTAGTTATGGTTAAACCTGATTAAGGGGGAAAACATTGTTTTTGGGGTATGTTTGATCCATATTGACATGTTAAATTGTTGTTTTGGTGTTATGGTCAATTATACATGTTTCTATGACTGTATGGAATGTTTTGTGATTGCTTAGCAAAGTTGGATTGGTTGAAAACACCATCGTATAGCGTAAAATAGTCATTGGAAAAGTTGTAGGAAAATTGTGCAGGAACCGGATCGGATCGTCCCCTCCGAACCGACCCGATCGTGAGTCCAACCTCACCAGTCCCAACCGTGTACATGTATCACGAGCCGCTTGCTCGAATTAGGGAGCTCGAACCGAACCGTGGTGACCCACATATCACGAACCGACCCACTTGTGAAGCACCGCGATCCGCTCGCATCTGAAGCTCTCTGACCCGAACCGAATGTTGATCATGAACCGGAGTGCTACTCTGAGCCGAACCACCAAAAGAAGGAGCGCACGGATCGATCTAGGCGGAAAAGCCCAACCCAAACCGATGGGGTCATTACGAACCGACCCATATGGAGTAGTCCGACCCAAACTGGAGCGGTGACCGCGAACCGAACCAAGGAGCTTAGACATGAGAAGTAGACCACGAACCAAATGGAGACCGATCCAGAGAAGACTAGAACCCGAGATGCAAAGGTAATCCAAATAGGAAGTAGAACTCAGGATCCAGATGGGAACCAACGAGTTAACTTCATTTGTTGGACTTAGCTGCGGGACGTGTGCAAAGGGATTATCGATGTCTATAGCTTTGACTCACCACTGCAGAACGGATTATTGGCTATGTATCAGTGCAGTGAAGTTGTCATGACTTCACGGGGGAGAGTGATCGTAGCAAGGCATTGAGCCAGTGCAGTGGGGTTGTCATGACTCCATGGGGGAAGAATGGATATAGAAAAGGATTAGTGGCTATGGATCAGTGTAGTGGGGTCATCGTGACTCCATGCGGCAGAGTGATCGTAGCAAAGGATTGGGTGATCAAAGTAGTAGATATTATATGCTTTACGCACTGAGTGAGAGATGTGAGGATGATTGCTATGTTTGATGTTTACTGTCACTATGCCATGCACACCCCCTCCCCATTATTTTCACACCATGTGTTAGTGTCACCTTAGAGTATTATACATCCTGTTGTGCTAACTCTTTGGTTACAGGTCCAGGTTCATGTATGGTTATGTATACCTGTTATTGTTCTATTTTTGCTACTTATCGCTCATACCAGACTTTTTGTCTGACCCAGAGTTTTATGTCTCTTCTTATTACTCTAGGTGCTCCTAAACGAGCAGACTAGAGACAGGTTAGAGACATACTAGCTGGTTATGCACGAGTAGCTGTCCGGAGACGAGCAGGAGGCTTACACGTATTATTCCCGTATATTCTCCCTGTATTGTTGTTGGTTACTACTTTGGGCATGTACCTTCCTATTTTGATTTAGAGACAGTTTAAAAGTTGTAACAATGATGGTTTAGATCATAGCTATATTTTGAATTTTCCGCTGCTGTGATGGTTTAGTTTCCAGCTTATGCACTGTCTCGCTTGTTTTATATCAAGTTATGTTATTATTATGTTTTGTTTCATGCGCTGTGAGATATACTACAGGTTCTTTGATGATTCATAGTTTCAAATCCCTTCCTTTTTCCTTTCTTTTGGTGACTGTCCCGTGCTGGTTGGACATTGGCACAGCGCACTTTCATTAGAAATGTCGGCTGGTGCGGGGACGGCCGTCACAAAACTTTTGTCTGATCTGTGATGTGATTTATTGTTTATTACTTAGATTAGTGATATTTCGACTACAACTGCATTTGATTGAAATGAATGACAAGCATGCAAATATTTGACATTGCAGGGAAACTACTTTATTTACACATGTAGAATTAAACAAAGGAACTAATTAAAAGCTGCAAGGGCCGCACTCGCTACAACAACAGAGGGCCAGTGGAAAACAAAACAAAAGACTAAACTGCATTTCATTAGGGCTTCAGAGTAGACTTAGATTTCTTGACACTTTAAGTTTCTCCTTCTCCTCTTTCTCAGCGTCAGCGAGGATCTGTTTTTTCCTTTTCTTCTCTGAGGGAGGAATACTTGGATCGACAGAGGATTTCTGAGCTAGCTCTTCAGTGATCGACTGAGAAGAAAGCTTGACTATTAGCCCAGACCCAGGAGCAATTGCGGCGATGGGGTCAACGTTGAGGGGTTCTTGCTCAACGTTGGCTTTTAGAAGCTCATCATCCTTTGCCTTTCTTTCCGCCAAGGTCATGTTATCTGTATTGACCAAACCCCCAGTAACAAGACATCTTTGCCTCCCTCATTTTCATTGTCGTCAATGTCATTCAGAGCATCTATCACGTCTAAGTCCTTAGGAACTTCAGCACTTAACGACACAATAGCTTTTTTAGCTATTTCTCCTGTTTCTTTCCGGTCTCATCAGTGGGATTGGCACCTAGAGAAAGGGAAGCAACAGTTTTTAGCTTAGGAGAAAACATGGGTTCTTCAATCGTTTGCCTTACAATGCGACAGAAAATTGTGATGGCTTTAACAAATTGAGGCCAAAAGGTAGATATACCTTCGGATGACTTGTTTGCAGGAGTGCAGAAATTTCAGGAGCCGATTCAGCAAATGGAGAAAGAAGATGTAATGACCGCCCATAACTCCTGCACTTAACAAGAGGAATAATGCACCGAAATGCATGCCAGACAGCTATGGACGATAATCGAGATAAGACGTGAGGAACCTGTCGTATAACTCACAGTGCAAGGATAAAGTATAATAGAACATATACAACAGGTAGAAATAGTGAAGCATCATATATCAAACTTTTAAAGTTTCATAACATCTTGAAAGATTATCCACACATCAACTGAATATAACATCAAAGTCTGTAAGCCTCACTATAATCACTCAGAGCAACAACAAACAGCGGAAACAAAAATACTAGATAGTAATAAAACTGTATGTAAGCCTCTAGCTCACCATCGATCAGCATCCTCGTCCTCACTAAGGTATCACATGCCATCTGCTACTCAGTCTACCCATCCACACCAGGATGAACAACCCAAGGTAACAAGAGGGAAACATAAAAAATTGAGTTAGACAACAATACTGGTGAGCGGTAAAACAACTATCTAACATCATCAACAAAGTATATGAGAACAGGTAGACTAACAAACCAATCTACCAAACACTAGAGAAGAACCCAGACCTGCCTTTGTCATATCTGACAGTGATAGCCTTTACAATCCAGCAATCAAGAAACAACAGTTCAACCATGACAACCAGAAGTAACCAACTAACAACATAACAACTAACATCCAACAACAATGATAGAAACTAGTTAAACCTTATGTAAACCATCCTAATCGAGATCAACTTCCCTCAAGCACAAGTCCTAGAGGCCTAAACCAGTATTAGACAAGCACCCAAGAAAAATCTCCTTTGACGTCAGACAACTTACGTAAGATAGTACAAGCAAAACAACTAAACATCCAAGACCTAGCTATCACTTCCTTTCCTGCTTTGAAACCATCATTGATCGTATGACGACCACCTGCCATATGTCAAGAGTTAATTGTAAACCCCAATTCTAGATAAAACTCCATACGCCTTCACAACTCTTATGTTTGTCTTTCCAATTTTGACAACTATGCACTTCACGACTGCCTAAGGAACTAAACCATACACCTGGTCTTTTATTGTACCCTTGCTTTGAGTCCGCGAGAACTTACGACAACGATAATCTCTCAGCCTTTATATATCTAGTAATCATCATCGGCGACTATCCACAACCTCAAGTCCCCCTCGAGCAACCATTATCCATATCTCAACACCTTTGATTTGTCCTCACATTTGTTGCTTTACATCGATCAACGAACACATCACAACACTTCGAACATTCCTATTTTAATTCACTTCGAAGTCACTTTCTTTTACGAACCAAAATAATCATCACTCTTGATCGGCATTCAATTCACAGTGTTTCACCTTATGCCATGAATAACATACGACAACGTTTCATTCCTCTATCCACAACATTTACAACCCGCAACAGTTCATCACTATTACATGCCGATCCACTATGGATTGGACATGTCGATTCACCATGGATCGGTCATCCGATCCATGCCTAATCATTACGATTAACCCATCGCGCATACTCCCTTTTGATCCATCACAAAGGAGTGTTGTCGTTCCATGCCATTGCTTAGTCTGATCAATGGCTTCCGATCTATAGCGTTTGAATGCTACCGATCCATAGCTCTAACTTCACAACCGACCTATGCCATGTGCTCCATGACCGACCCATCAATTGAGTGATCAGATCCATCCATCGACCGATCCATCCACTGACCACGTAATGACCGACCCATAACATGGAAATGCTACCGATCCATACCACTACTTATTCCCCGATCCATCACACATTCGTGACCGATTCATATATCCTCACGCCCGTTCTAACTCCAGTCTGATCCAAAACTCGTACAAAACATACGGTTACACCTGCAATCAAAATCAACCATCAACAACATCAAAACGACAAATTTCCATCAATAATCATATGATTCACCAAAATCATTATAAATGAATAAATGGTCAAAACAAAGGATCTAACTTGCATAAACATATGAAATTATATGGAAGTTACCGGTTTTAAGTTGATAGATTAGATACTATGGTGATTCACATGAAAATAGACTTACCATGATGTAGATCTAAGTGAAAATGACTCAAAATGATGAAATTATGATCATACAACCCATGTACTTGATTGAATACGCATGAGACATGCATATCACTCACTAATTCTCCAAAATAACTCAAAAACGATGAATCTCAATTCTGGACAGCGAAGAATGTTCTACAAATCTTCCAATTTGATGAAATCAATCTTCAGTCAACGTAGATCTAGCTTCAAATGATGTAGATATTCAATTCTCTTATGCAGATATAGAATTTTAATGGTGGAAGGGTGTATTTGATTGAGCAAGGAGGATCACAATCTCAACCAAATGGGAGAATGAAGAATGTAACCCTCTCTCTATACCTCTAACCCCCTATATATAGCCTCCCACCAGCCCACTAATGGGCCTTTCCAAATCAGCCCACTAATGGTACAAAAACATGAACAACAAACCGTGAAACACAAAAACAACGATTCCTCCCAAACCTCTGAACCAAATCTTTAACGTGACCACTCTAGGAATTGGCAACACCATTTCCTTTCCAATGAAACTGACCTCAGCACCTAATTCGATCCCTGTCAAAAGTTATCCTCTATACAGGATCGATAGGGGAAAAATGATAACAATTAAAATTGGTAAAAATTATGGACATGTATCACATCCCCATAACTAACATATCAAAACTTGAGAATGATCCAACCCACAGGGAACAAAATAAAAATATTTTATGATCTTCCGATATGTAAAGTGCGGGCTGTTACATTCTCTCCTCTTTAGGGATTTCTCCCCTGAAATCCCATGCAAACACAAGCAACCAAAACAATTTCGCATGCCTATCATCCATGATCAGCCAATTCTATCGCTCAAACTTGTAGCCATCAAGCCATGCATCTTATCCAAGCACGCGGTATTCTAAAAACATCCACAACAACAATAGCACAAGTTACAATGATGTAATAATGACACGATACCAATGGGTCATACCAACGAAGAGTTTAGGATGGGTCGCCCTCATGCTCTCTTCCGTCTCCCAAGTACAATCGTCGCCATCCTAACCCCATTGTATCTTGGCTAGCTTAACCGTCTTCCTCCTAAGTTGTTTCATAACATTCGCCACAACACGAAGCGTCTTACGAGGTCTCATAACTACGATCTCTACTTCTAGGTCTTCGTATGGTTCTGGAGATACCACCACGTTCGAATCACGTACAAACTTCTATAGAAATGACACATGGAAAACATTATGCACACTCGACATCTTCTCGGGTAACTCTAATCTATATGTGAGCTTTGCTATTCACTCGACTATCGGAAACGGTCCAACGAACCTAAGGGATAACTTTCCTTTGCTTTTGAACCGAACAACATGCTTTAACGGCGAGATCTTCACAAAAAAAATATTACCAACGTCAAATTCCAAATCCTTACGACGCTTATTAGCATAACTTTTCTGATGATCTTGGGCTACCTTCATTTGTTACCGAACGATCTCGATACAATCTGTGGTTTCTCTTATCATCTCTGGCCCAAGTACCAACTTATCTCTAATCTCAAACCAACACGCTGGAGAATTGCACAGTCTACCATACAATGCCTCATATGGTGCCATCCCAATGCTCGACTGGTAGCTATTATTATATTCAAACTCAACTAGATGTAGATGATCTTCTCATGTTCCCCAAAATCCAACACATAAGCTCTTAGGAGATCTTCCAAAACTCGGTTAACTCTCTCAGTTTGACCATTAGTCGGAGGATGGTAAGCCGTACTCAAACACAACTCGGTTCCTAAAGATTTTTGCAAACTTTCCCAAAATCGGCTCATGAAAAAAGGATCACGGTCACTTAATATGCTCTTTTGGATACTATGGAATCGAAATATCCATTTAACATAAAGATCAGCCAAATTCAATGTTGTCCTAGTCGATCTAACAGGAATAAATCATACATTATTGGTCAAACGACCCACAATGACCAAAATTCCTTCATTTCATGTTCTTGTCCTAGGCAGTCCATCAATAAAATCCATCGATATCTGTTCCCATTTCCATGTAGGAACTTCCAACGGCAGAAAAAAAATCCACTTGGCTTCTTCTCTTCATCTTTCACCAACTGACAGTTCATCCACTTGGAAATGAACTTTCCAACATCCCACTTTATCCCTTCCCAGTAATAAGATCGCTTCATGTCCTGATACATCTTATTACCACCGGGATGAATCGTCAACTTCGAGTATTGACATTCCCTCAGAACAACATCTCTTAATCCATCAATATCAGGAACAACCTGTCATCCTTACTTTTGAAGCCATCCCTCTCGATCGACCCCGAACTCTTTATTCTCTGGTTCCAGCTTCTGGATAAGCTCGAAAAGATTTGCATCTCGCTTATGGCTTTCGCCAATCCTTTCGATAAGAGTAGGTCCTATCGATAAGCTTGCCAACATTTCAGGTTCCATCTTACAACGTGGTCTGAACTCAAATCCAGCGAAGAACTCAAGGCTTTTCCATTCCAAAAACATCGCTCCCAAACTGGCATGTCTTCAACTCAACGCGTCTGCAATTGCATTACCTTTTCCTAAAGTATAGGCTATACCAAAATCATACGATGCCAGAAAATCTAACCACATTTGCTGCCGAGGATTCAAATCCTTTTAGGAGAAAAGATACTTCAATGACTTATGATCCATAAAAAACTCGAATCGAACCGCCAACACGTAATGATTCTACATCTTCAGAGCAAACACGATCGCTGCCAACTCCAAATCATGAGTTAGATAGTTTCTTTCGTGTGGCTTCAGTTGTCGACTTGCGTAGGCCACAACCTTATCCTTCTGCATTAGCACTGCTCCAAGCCCAGTAACACATGCACCAGTGTATACCACCATTTCCTCATTCCTACTTGAAATCATCAAAACAGGAGCACTCATCATTCTCTCTTTCATGATTTTGAAAGCTTGCTCACACTTTACATCCCACGTGAACACTTGGTTCTTCTTCGTCAATCCTGTTAAGGGAGCAAGTATCTTGGAGAAATCCTTGATAAACCGTCGATAATAACTAGCCAACCTAAGGAAACTTCTCATGTCTGTTGCATTCATAGGTTTATCCTAGTCCTGGATTGCTGCTACCTTAGCGGGATCAACCACTGTTCCATTTCCAAAAATTACATGGCCTAAGAACCTCACTTCTCTATTCCAGAAGTGGCATACTTCAAAAACTTAGCTCTCAGCTGATGCTTTCGCAAGATTTCCAAAACAACTCGCAAGTGCATCTTATGTTTTTCCTCGTTCTGGGAGTAAACCAAAATATCATCCATGAACAAGCACTAACTTGTTCAACTGATCTCTAAAATCCTTATTTATAACGTCCAAGAAGTACGGTGGCACGTTAGTCAACCCGAATGGCATCACCAACCATTCGAAGAAACCAGATGGTGTCTGTGACACCCCACGTCCATTAATGTCACTCTTTAACAGAATGCATTAAGTTTCATGAAGTTTTATAGGTAAATAAAAACAGAAACATCACAAGACAGATTTAAAATAATAGTAGAATTTGAAACTTTATTTTCCAAATAGAAAACATCATGGTCTAAAATCCAGTTATGACATAAGTATGAAGTACAGAAAACCCATTACATCAAATCAAAATATCTACCTTGCACTAAAATCATCAGAGTATAGTAATATAAAAGCATAGTCCCAAAAATGAATAGCCTAGCAAGGTAGACAAGAAATCAAGAAGTACATCTAAGCAGCTCCAAGAAGAACGAAAGAGAGTATCCTAATCAAGACGGAGTATTACCTCCCTAAGAACCTTGGGGGAAAAGAAGCGAGAGAAAAGGAAACAAAACTAGTCAGACATAAAGTATGGCAAGTTCAGTTACTTTTAGCATATTAATAAGTAAAAGCATTGTGACAGGCATATAAACTGGATGAGAGAGATAAAAGCATAATAAGACAGGTATAACAAACTTAGCAGGATAAATAGAACAGAATATGTTGCGCTTCACAAGTACTTTTCCCTCTGCACCAATACTAGTATAACAAAAACAGAATGATCCCAAGGGAAATAGATAGTAGACTTAGGTGTACTTCTAGTGATGGGTTTTACCCCCAACGATAATAACAGGCAGCCCAACAGAAATGACAGGTGTTACCCCCAACGATAATAACGGGCTCCTAAACAAGTAGGACTGGATGTACCCTAATTACTACCCCAATCGATCGGCTCCCTATCCTATAGATACCCTGTGCTGGCCCCACAGTAGGATGTATCACTTCCTTAAGTGGCAACCCTTTTTTTTCGAGAGGCACAACCATATCTACTAATGTCACAGCGTCTTATTATCCCAAGCAAGCGGATTCATGCATGCACATGACTCCATCGGAATACGCCATCAACACCCCCACTCAGATGAACCTCTTATAATCAGCTTAGTAAGTGTGCCCTGACCCTTACCTAGTTCGGGGTCCCCCTTTTGATACCAAGATGGGTTACTGACTGATACGGATACCACACAACAAATGATACAAGCCACCCCTTAGGCTTTCATCCCCACTACTAGGATTTTGACAGGTTATGCCTAACAGATTAAAGTGCCCGCATAACCCCACCATGTAAAATAGGTTAAGTTTGTTAGATTTATAAAACCCCCTACATATTTAACAGATTTACTTAACACCCCATTTATTTAAGCAAGTTTACGTAACCCTTACACAATTTTGGAAGGTTCATAAAACCCCCACAGATTTGAACAGTTTAAGTATTATAGGTTAACAGGTTATTATCATTTCCCTTTCATGCATGTTAATGCACCAGACCTCTCACATTAAGTCGACCACTTGTGGATGTTGGATATGCCGAGCGGTTCGGGGTAGACTTCTACCACAAGTCAACTTAACCTCGTGTCTTAACACCGTTACGTGTACATTTACATACCAGACTCCTCATATTAGATTAACCACTTGTGGATGCTGGTTTTATCGGGCGGTTCCGGGCAGACTTCTACCACAAGTGTAATCTAACCTCGTGTCTAAGTGCGGTTAAGTTTCTATTTACTATAAATTTAGGCATGTTCATTCTTAAACATTTTTTCATGTTCATCAAAGGTCAGGCCCCAAGTCCCAATCTGATTCACAATACAAGTTATGCCCCAAATTAAAGTTATAGATCAAGGTATAGATTATGCCCCCAAATCCCATTCGTGTTTTACAATACAAGTTATGCCCCCAATTTATCATTCCCAACCGTTCCCAATTTCGTTGGTTCACATGTTTCAGCGATAGGCCTTAGTCGAAGGTAGCCTGGCTATAAGAATAAAAAGGGAAGGAGGGAGAGAAGAGAACAGAAATAGGCATAATAACAAAACAGGTATATGATGACAGAAATAGGCATACTAACAGAATAGGCATATGGTGACAGAAATAGGCATAGTAGCAGAAAGGGCATACGACGACATAATTAGGCATATCAGGAATAGGCATATGAGAACTAAATAGTAGATTAGGTATATAAGTGGTGGATAATCTGTTTAGTTATGATTCAGGTTATTAACAGGCACAGGTTTAGATCCAACTTATAAAAATATCAGGATTATTTATTAAACGTTTATATCTAAAAGCAACATAAACTCACAGGGATTGGATCTAAAGAAAAGAGAAATGATTGTTGATTTTGTAGCAAAGATTCTTGTATACGTATAACTTGCTGTTGCAGAAGAATAGGCTAATTCAATCTGAGTTGGGGCAACACCTCGTTGTCTCCATTGTCTTTTATGAATAAAACAATAGAAATGAGGTCCTATTTATACCCCGCTGTCAACAAATTTGGTCAAGAAACAAGTCCTGATTCAAAGACTGGATCTACCCCAGATCTGGGTGGGGTCGACCCTGGGGTTGACCCTAGGGTCGACACCCCCGTGACCCATGGGTCCACATCCATGGGGCACGGGGTCGACCCCCAACGGGACGATTTCCCTCCTTTTCCCTCTCTTCGATTTTGATATTCTGGACTTGATTTGTTTATATATATTTTGCTTATACGTATACAAACTTCAAACCTTAATATCTTCTTCATACGATGTCCGTTTTTACACAGACTTAGAGTCTGTCTTAGGCAGAATTCCAAGACGAAAGCAATGGCGCGGTTCATTTTACTTAATTCCTAATATTTAATTAAGTATTCTTTTGTTTATTGTTATAGTGTTCTCCAAAATTACGGGGTGTTACATTCTCCCCTACTTGAAGGATTTTGTCCTCGAAATCTCCATGTTAAGAAGAATGTATATCATAACATCCATCATCCATCAATTCATCTACCAATCACATGAATCCATTTTCCTTAAAAAGACTTATAATGCTTATATGAACATGTGCAATAGTGTGTGTATATGTCCCTCTTCTAATGTGAAAGATCAGGCGGCCTATTGATTCAGTCGACCTCGTTAATGCAGTGTATGTCAGTGCCATGAATCCAACATGTATGCAAATAATCTAAATATATCATGTAAATGCTATATGCGTGCACAATCATCCACCCAAATGCAACATCCATATGATGATACACCCATTTCCATCCATAAAGAAGAAAAATGCACATGCATCCATATGCAGTATGAGAGTGATTGAGCCGATCTAATGCCTAGTGTGTGTATGAATCCATGAGAAACCACTAGCAAACACTTACATCCATTAAACATAACATATCTCAAAAACATATTTACACCCATTGGTTCCCTACTTAAAGGTCGAAGATTCAATCGATAGGATATAATGACAGAAGAAAGTACGAATAAAAGCTTTGGAAAAGAAGTTAAAAACATACCCTTGAAAAGAAAAAGGGTACGAAGTGTGAATCTTGTCTTCAGTCTCCGAAGTTAAATCCTCGTGGTCATCTCCCAACTGAACATTCATCAACTTGACCTCTCGGTTACGTAGCTTCTTAACCTCTGATCCAAGAATACGAGTAGGAACTCATCTACATGTTGCCTCCCGTTCCACCTATACTTCCTCAGGCATACTCGACTCAACTAATTCTGCGGTATCATGCAGGCAGTTCTGTAAATGAGAAACGTGGAAAACATCATGAACTTCCGTCAATCTCTCTGGTGGCTTTACTCTACAGGCTATTTGGCCAATCCTTTCTGTTATGGGAAATGGCCCTACAAACCTTGGCGTCAAGTTCCCTACAAATCCAAAGCGAACCACATTCCTCAAAGGTGATACCTTGATGAAAACCATGTCTCCCACCTCAAACTCAATATCAGTTCTTATCTTATCTACGTAGGACTTCTGCCTATCCTAAGTTGTATTCATGCGTCTGCGAATAAAATCAATCTTCTCTGAAGTTTCTCTAATCATCTCAAATCCAAGTAGAAGCCTTTCTGTAGATTCCCACCAACAAGTTGGTGATTTACAAGGTCGTATGTACAATGCCTTGAAGGGTTCCGTGCCAATACTAGCCTAATAACTTTTTTGTAGAAGAACTCTACCAAAGGAAGATGTTCCTCCTCCCATGTCCCTCTGAAGTCTAAGATACACAATATTAAAAGAACCTCAAGAACTCTATTCACCCTTCCCATCTGTCCATCGGTCTGACGGTGATAAGCGGTGCTTAAACACAACTGTGTACCTAATGCCTCTTGCAAGCTCCTCCAAAACTCACTGGTGAGTGTGGGTTCACAATCACTCACCATGCTGGAAGGTACTTCATGTAGATGGACTATCTCACGAAGATAAACTGCTGCCAACCATGTTACCGTCCTCTTACTCTTAATAGGAATGAAATGAGCACTCTTAGTAAGCCAGTCAACTGTAAACAAGATCCTGGTGTTCCTTTCCTCGATCTCGGAAAACCATCAATGAAATCCATAGAGATGCTCTCCCACTTCCATTGTGGGACCTCCAAAGGATGAAGTAAACCACCGGTTTCCTTTGCTCAACTTTGACTTGCTGGCAAATGAAACATCGAGAAACAAACTCCCCTACATCTTTCTTCATCCCAGCCTAAAAGAAAACCCTCTTCATATCTCTATACATCTTATCATCACCTGGATGGATAGTCATCCTAGAATGATGGGCTTCCTCAAGGACTGCCTTCAACAAATTCCCAATTTAGGGAGCACAAAGCCTTCCAACTCATCGCAACCACCCTCTATCATTCGTGGAATATCTACTGAGGTGACTAGAAGTCTCCCCTCTACTGAGCCTATTCAAAATATCTGCCATTTGTGGGTCCTCTCGATGTGAAGTCCCTATCTGATCCATAAGAGTAGGTCGCACCTCTAAGGATGCCAACAAATCAGATATAAGATCCATAGATGGCCTAAAATCAAAGGTCGATATATGCTCCAAGCTCTGCCTTTCTACGAATAGTGGACTCAAAGTCATCCTCTGCCTACTCAGTGTGTCTGCCACCATATTACCCGAGACAGGGGTATAAGAAATCTCAAAGTCATAGGACGCTAGGAACTCCATCAATCTTTGTTGCCCCAAATTGAGATTCTTCTGCGAGAACAAATACTTGAGAGATTTATGATTGGTATACTACTCGAACTTCTCCCCAAGTAGATAATGAAGCCAAGTCTTAAGCGCAATTACAATGGCAGCTAACTCTAAGTCATGGGTAGGGTAGTTCGTCTCATGAACTCTCAACTATCTACCTCCATAACATACTACCCTACCCTCTTGCATCAAAACAGCACCAAGCTATGTACCACATGCATCAGTGTATACTGTGAACACTTTGTTCACATCAGGCAAAGTCAAGATTGGGGCTGTTGTCAAATCCCTCCTCAATCGCTGAAAAGCATCCTCACAATCTATATCCTATGAAAATGTCAGATTCTTCTTCGTTAGCCTGGTGAGTGGGGTTGATTTCTTTGCGAAGTCCTTAATGCACTACCTATAATAGCCCACTAAACCAAGAAAACTCCTTACCTCCGTTGCATTCTTTAAAATCTGCCAATCTTGAACTGCAACTTCTTCCGTGGGGTCCACTGCTATCCCATATTTAGAGACCACATGCCCTAAAAATATCACTTCCTTTCTCCAAAAATGACATTTGGAGAATTTTGCCTTAAGCTGGTGCGCTTGGAGAGTTTCGAAACATCCCTTAAATGTAGGGCAAGCTCTTCCTTTCTCTTTGAGAAAACCAAGATGTCATCAACAAAGACCACAACGAACTTATTTAGAAACTCCCAAAACACCTACTCATCAGTTCTACAAAATAGGCGGGTGCATTCATAAACCCAAATGGCATGACGAGCCACTCGAAAAAACCATCTGGAGTTCTAAAAGCATTCTTGTCTATACTATCCTCGGCCACCCACAATTGATGAAACCCCATGGCCAAGTCTAACTGGAAGAAAACAGATGCACCAACAAGTTGGTCAAACAGATCATCTATCCTAGGAAGTGGGTGCCTATTTTTCTTAGTGAGCTTATTCAACTCCCTGTAATCTACGCATAAGCGAAGTGAACCATCTGCCTTAGTGGAAAATACTACTAGAGCACCCCATTCAGATATGCTTCGCATAATAAACCCTTTCTCAAGTAGCTCCACTACTTTCTTGCTGAGCTCCCTCCTTTCTCTCGGAGCCATATGGCGCACAAGCAATGCAACTGGCTTTGCATTGTCCACCAAGTAGATCCGAAAATCAATCTCGCGCCTTGGAGGTAAGCCCCAAACCTCATCAAAATCATTAGGATACTCACAGGCTACTGGTACATATCGTATATCATCTATAGATGCATCAAGCAACTTTAGGAAACTAAGCATGACAGACCCCTTTGTGTCACAAGAAATCTCGAGAGTCCTCCCATGACAATTCAAAAGTCTAATGACTCTCCTCTCACAATCCAGAATGGCACTATACATGGTTAGCCAATCCATCCCTAGAATCAAACCATAGCCCATGAAACCAGTTGACATGCTTTTTTGTCAAAGCTGTCACACTTTAAGTATTTGGTGAGCAACGCGCTCAAACGTCAAAAAACACAAAGCAGTAGGGTCGAAGTCACGTCGCAAACACAAAGAGACCCAAAACCTCTATCAGCTGGCCTCTTACGGGCCAAACAAACTCTTAAGCAAACCGTCATCTGAGCCGAAAGCGAGCCGTCAAGCGGATCTGGGCGCAGCGACGGTGGGGGTCCGGGGCCCCACAGTCCCGGCGGCCCAGATTCCTTTGCTTCGGACCAGCAAAACCTCGGATTCCTTACTTCGCATTCAGGAACTTCAACTCCCTCGGCAGCATGATTTCCGCGTCATCTCTATCAATTTCGAACCGCCCTAGGGTGTTCGAAATTTCGCATCCACCGGTGGGGTCAAAATTCGCACCCTACCCGAGTGTTCGAAATTTCGTACCCCCTTGGTGGGGTCGAAATTTCGAACCCCCCTGGTGAGGTCGGAATTCCGCACCCCCTGGTCGGGTCGAAATTCCGGAACCCACTGGTGGTTTCGAAATTTCGAACCCCCGGTGGGATCGAAATTTCGAACCCTTCGAACCCCTCTGGCGGGGTCGAAATTTCAAAACCTACCGATGAGTTCGAAATTTCGAACCCCCTGGTGTGGTCGAAATTTCGAACCCCCTGGTTTGGTCGAAATTTCGAACCCCCTGGTGTGGTCGAAATTTCGAACCCCACCAGTGGGTTCGAAATTTTGAACCCCTGGGAAGGGGTATGAAATTTTGACCCCTGCACCAGGGGTTGCGAATTTTCTACATATGGATTGTTTTGGGGTGCGAAATTTGCTCTTGTGAGTCCCATTGCTTACCTACTCCCACCTAACCTTGCTCCTATAAATACCCCAAGCCTTGGCCTTCATTAGGGGGCTTCTCCCTTGGAATTTTTGGACCTTGAGAGCTCCAAACTCTCATTAATGGCTTCCAACTCCTCCACTTTGACCATGGGAGATGACATGATGATTAAAACATGGCACGCATGTTTTCCTTCAACACTTGAACATTAACAAGGATTATGGTGCAACTTTTGAACTTCATTGACATGAACACCAAACTTGGATATTGTTGACCAAGTCAACGCTTTTCAACGAAGAAGAAGAAGGGCAATTTAGTCAAAGTGTATGCCAATCATATATTTTGCTGTTCCATTGTAACACTTTGAACTTAGATATTGTCCGAACTTGTACAACTTTGTAATCAACCAAAGACATGGTGAATGATGATTATAAAGTGGATGTGGGTGTTAGTGCCAAACCACTATAAAAGCCATGTCTCCCCGCATTTACATACTTTACTGCTTATTTGGATAATTGTTCACACACACACATTTGGGTGTTGGCGTGCGACAATTTTGCCCGTCAACAAAACCAAACACATATGCGTCGCACTTAAACTCGACGCCCAACACAGATATTATCAAACCCCGACAAATCATAGATAGATGAGCCGTACCCCCAATAGGGTTTGAGACAACAATGGGATCCAAAACCATACTAGTACTAAGGTGCGGAGGCTCAACCACAGAATCAGATAAAAAGGAATGTGAAGCGCCGGAATCAAAAAGAGTTCTACCAGGATGATTGGAAAGAGAAATCAAACCTTCAATAGAAACTTTCCTACATCTATCCGGTACACCAGCCACGAGAGCATGCACCTACACTCCAAAAGATCATGCACTTTGGCCCTGTCCTGGCTTCTTCGGACAATCCTTAATAGGGCGCCCGACCTCTCTACATTGGAAACAAGCATTCTTCCTTTTTCTGCAATCTTTGCTCAAATGACCCACGCGCCCACAACTGTAACATTTCCTCTTTTCTCGGGCTTTGTCGTTCTTTCCGCCCTTCTTTTGTTGTTGTTGTTCTTTCTTATGCCATGTTTTCTTGTTTTGTGTTTCATTAATCTTAGCCTCTTTCTTTTCAACTTTATCTTCTTTGTGCATCAATGCCATATCAACGAGTTTCTCAAAAGTTTACCCCATCGAAATATAAGACATAACCAATCCATGGAGGGGTTCATTCAACCCTCTTGCAAACCTCAAAGCCTTCTTGTGTGGGGTATTCACTAGCTCCAAACCAAACCTTGCCAATTGATTCAACTTATTAACACAATCTTTAACAGACATTGTGTAACACCCCACCTCCGTTAAGGTCACTCGCAAAGGGAATGCCTTAACTTCAGTGGAGCGTTTTTAGTAGACAGAACAGAAATTTACAAGACAGATAAAGTAATATTAGAAAATTTTATAATGTTATTACAATAGAAACAGAAGTGAGTTTAGTTACATCTTTCAAAACCACAATACCGGAATTCAAGTACAAAAAAATCGGTCTTGTACAAAAGCCTTCAGAATGCATAGTTTTTAAAGCCATAAACCCCAACATAAACTGCCATGGAAAGATAGAGTCAAAGCCAAGCAATACTTCGAACACTTCAAGCAGAGAGAATCTGAATCAAGCACCTATGTTTCCACCCTGAGAGCCTGGGGGGAGGGGGAGGGAAACAGAAAGAAAAGAGGCGAAACAAACTAGGTCAAACATAAGTCTGGTGAGTCCAGTGACTTTCAGCATATAAACAGATAATATTATCATGACATGTAAATAAAACTAGATGAGAGATAACCGTAACAGGAATAGCACGTTAACAGAAGAAATGGAATGATATAGGCTAAGCTAAGCTTTACACTTCTCTGCACTAATACTAGTATAACACAATTACCTGTTGTCCTAATATCTAAACAGAAAACAGAACGATCTCTTCAGAAACACGATGCTAGTAATGGGCCTTTACCACCCTAACAGAGACAGATGTACAGAAACAGAATGCTAGTAATGGGCCTTTACTACCCGAACAGAGACAAACGGTTACAGAAACAGAAGCAGAAACGGAATCAGAGACGGAAACAGAATATTCCCTATGAAAACAGAATATTAGAATTAGGTGTACACTAGTAATGGGCCTTTACCACCCCAACAGACGGTACCACACAGAAACAGATAGGTGTTACCACCCCAACAGAAACAGATGGTACCCCAACCGAAACAGACAGAACTAAGTGTACCCTAAATTCTACCCCAAGCGATCGGCTCCCTAATACATAAATACCCTTTGCCGGCCCCATAGAAGGGTGTATCACTCCCTAAAGTGGCAACCTATAGACACAGACCTATTTACAAATGTCATGGTGTCTTACATCCTCAGAGCAGACCGGATCCATGCACGCACATGACCCGGTTGGAATGCGCCATCAACACCCCTCGCCATTATCAGAGTGAACCTCTTACAATTAGTTTAGTAAGCGTGCCCTGGACCCTACCTAGTGTTGCGTCATAGTTTTTGACACCAGAAAGGGTTACTGACTAATATGAGTCCCAAACAACAGATGACACAAGTAATTACCCCTCCTAACCTTGTGTCCCCAAACTAACAGATTTCAGATTAACTTGCTTACAGATTTCAGATGTACAAGGTTCAGATTAACTAGTTCTTAGATCATACATACAGGTTAACAAGTTTTCAGACTAACAGATCAGATATATAGATTAATAAGTTTTCAAACTAACGGATCAGTTATACAGATTAACAAGTTTTCAGACTAATGGATCAGATATACAGATTAACAAGTTTTCAGACTAACGGATCAGTTATACAGATTAACAAGTTTTTAGATTAACAGATCAGATGTACGGATTTAATAGACTTACAGATTGTCTAACTATCTATTGGGCCTACAGATTCACGAAACGGGTTTATTAGATACATCAGTCCAATTGGTTTAACTCTATCCACCCAACAAGTTCTTAGACACCACATTTCTCTTAAATTTGCATTAATAAAATATTAATGCATAGACCTCTCACATTAGGTCGGTAGTTTGTGGCCGCTGGATGTGTCGGGCGGTTCCGGGCAGACTTTTGCCATAAGCCACACCTAACCTCGTGTCTAAGCATGTTTTAGTTATGCCTACGACCTCTCACATTGGACTGACAGTTTGTGGTTGCTGGTTAAGCCAGTTGGTTCCGGGCAGGCTTCTACCGCAAACAGAGTCTAACCTCGTGTCATAGCCAATTTATTCCAATACAGATTATATAGATATCAGACTAATTATGTCCATTTAACATATTAAACTTCTTTACAGGTTACAGCAGATTAATCAAATTTCCATGTTTTACTCAATCTTAGTTCGAGCCTAAGGATTTTCATACCCAAATTACAATTATTTAGCTTTCAACAGATTAGGCAATTCAACAGAGAACAGATCTAGCAGATTAGGTGATTCAACAGATTTAGCAAATAACAGATTTAGCAGATTAGGCAATTCAATAGATTTAGCAGATAACAGATTTAGCAGATAACAGTTTTAGCAGATTAGGCAATTCTACAGATTTAGCAGATTATATATATATTTCTAAAACTCTATTTACATACCTTGCCTAATCATAAATTTAGCCTAAACTTACATGCCCAAATCATGGTCATAATTCATAATACAACATATGCCCAAATGTTTAGTTAAACTTTGCACAATACAGAATATTCTCTAAAAACCCAAATCATGATATACCATATGAATTTTTCCAAATTATAGCCTTTAATGCCAATATCCAAAAATCCATATTTAGGCGCATTCACATTAATAGTTATCCTATTTTAATATAGTTCATTACGCCTAAGTCACAAATTCCTTTTTTCAAGTCATGAATCGTTATAAAAATATGCCCAAAAATCTATATCTTTTAATTATAACATCTCAACATCAGATCTTAATTTTAATATGTATTATGTCCCCAAGTTTCAAGTCATATGTTATCATTCAATGATTCCTCTTCTTCCAAATTACAGAGTATGCACAAATCTAGATCTAATTTACAACATATTTCCATTTCTCAAATCAGTCAACGATCAGTCGTGTCCAATTATGCATTATTCATTATTTGTCCCAAAATTTAGTTTTCATGTGTTAATCTCTTATGAGATTCGGCGTAGGCTTGTAGTAGCCTGGCTATAGAACTGAAAGAAGAAAGAGATACAGATTAGTCACAGAAAAACAGATCTGACAGATAAGAATATGCATAACCTTAGATTCAGATTTATAACCATGTCAAGATCATAATAAAAGTTTATATCTGAAAATAACTGTACTCACAATCAAAAAAGGAAAATCTTAAGTTCTGGGATCTATATTCTAAAACTGAATGGCACTCCCTTGATGTAGTCTAGTTGTTCTTCTAATTTAGATCTGATTCTCTTTTAATTCTATTCACATTGGAAGAAGATGCACTAGTTCTAGTTTTGATTCTAGCAGAGTAGCGACGCCATTTTATTTTTAATTAGAATAGAGGCAGAGTATAGGTAGAATGAAATTGTGTGGAGAGAAAGCTAGGTTTGTGGGTGTTTAAATAGGTTAGAGCTCACGAATCCGGTCAGAAAGGCGTCCAGGTGCAGAAAAATGGATCTGTCTCCAGATCTGGAAAGAGGGGGGAGGTCGACCCTAGTGTCGACCTGTTTACCCAGGTCGACTCTAGTGTCGACCTGGGTCTTGGGCGGGAATTTTCCCGCCCGGCCCGGGTGTCTGTTTTGAATTTCGAAATCTGAATTTTGAATTTCGGGCTGGTTTTTATTGAAACTTCTGAAGGCCATATCTTCTTCATACGGAGTCCGATTTACGCAAACTTGGACTCTATTCCAAGCAGAATTTCGAGACGAACGCAATGGCATAACCCATTTCCCTTAATTATTTTGTTACAATTTAATTATTCTCTGATTTTTTACTCTTATGTTCATAGAAAATACAGGGTGTTACATTCTCCCCTCCTTAAAGGATTTCATCCCCGAAATCTTCAAGTTAGGAAGAATGTGTCCTATCATCCAATCACCCATCTACTTAACCATCATCCACAAGCATCCATTGTCTTTAGAAAGCTTTTAATGTTGTATGAACATATGCAAAAGTGTGTGTATATGTTCCTTATCTAATGCAAAGATCAGTTGGTCCACTGATTCAGTTGACCTCCTTTATGCGAATTAAGTCAGTGCCATGAGTCCAACATGTATGCAATTTTCCTTTTTGATACATATCATTTCTATATGAGTGCACAACCGTTCATTCATATGCAACATCCATGTGTTGAGTCAACCATTTTGCATCCATAATTTTTTTTAAAATGCACACACATCCATATGCAGTATGAGAGAGTTTTTGAGCCGATCTAGTGCCTAGTGTGTGTATGCGTCCACGAGCAACCACTTGCATCCACTTGCAACCATCAAACATAACATGTCTCAAACACATGTTTACACCCATTAGTTTCTACCTAAAGGTCGAAGATTCGATCGATATGATACAACTGAGTGACAGAAGCAAGTACGATTAAAAACAAAAGTTATGTTCCCTTTAGACACCGGTTTAAGAGAATAACCCCTAAGTATCAACCTTGAAGACCGAAATCAACATCAGATTGACACTCAGAAAATTACTTCCATTAAACAAATGTCCAACTGGAAATCTACTTGACGCTTTGAGTAAAAACCCCTATCCTTTTCAGAAATATTCAGATACTTACAGATTACTGGTACAGATCAGATTACCAAATGATTCTTAGGAAACTAAGCATGATAAAAACCAAGAATGTATGCGTCATAGTCAACTTAACGCCCAACACAGATACCCTCAAACCCCAACTTATCACAAACAGATGAGTCGTAACCCTCATGGGGTTTGAGACTATAGCGGAATCAGAAACAAGACTAGTATTAAAGTGCAGAGTTTCAATTACAGAATCAAAATGCCAGAATCAAAGAGAGTTTTAACTCAATAATCAGATAAGGAAATTAATCCTTCTACAGAAATTTTCCTATCTCTACCCTATCTACCAGTCACGTGAGCGTTTGCCTGTGCTCCAGAAGTAGGTTCTGCCCTTGTCCACATTTCTTCGGGCAGTCCCTAGTGAAGTGTCCCATCTCACCACAGTTGAAGCAAATGCCCTTCCTCTTTCTGCAATCCTTGTTCAGATGAGTCGAGCTTCCATAAGTAAAGCACTTTTTCTCCTTCTTATCTTCAGACTTTTCATCCTTCTTTTGTGTTTCATTTTTGGGCCTCGCCTTCGTGTTCTGTGGTCCTTCAAGCTTTTCTTCTTTCTTCTCACTTTTGGTTTCCTCTTCATGCATCAACGCCATGTCCATCAATTTCTCGAAGGTTGCCCCCATAGGAATGTGGGACATTGCCAATCCGTGTAGCGGCTCATTCAAACCTTTAGCAAACTTCAGTGCCTTTTTATGCGGTGTATTTACCAAATCTAAGCCGAATCTCGCCAACTGATTAAACTTGTTGACGTACTCTCTCATTGATAAATTCCCCTGCTTCAACGCTAAGAACCTCTCTACATATAGACTCTCTTCCGCTTGTGAGAGAAATTTCATCTTGAACCTATGCCTGAAATCCATCCATGTCTCTACCGAACGCTCTCCATTTGTGACCTCCCACCAAAAAGAAGCTTTGTCCTTAAGCAACCATACCGCCAACTGTATCTTCTGCCTATCGTCCACCTCGAAGATAACGAACAAATCCTCAATTTCTTTGAGCCAGTTCCTTGCCTCCACAAAGGATTCAGTTCCATTAAAGAGCTTCCCACCCATGGCTCGAAAGTCTCTACATATCTTCGGGAAAGTATTCACGCGCGGAGGAGGAGGAGGAGGAGGAACCGCTGCAGTTGGGGGAGGAGGGACGTCTGCTGGGCCCGCATCATTAGCCCTAGCTTCTAGGTACCTCCTGAACCAACCAGGTATCGGTACGCCCTCCGGAAGGTTAAGATCCCCAGACATGCTGAAACGAAAGAAAAGGGATTCAAAACGGAGAAAAGATAGATATCTGACTTTTGGGGATTATGTTTTTCCAAAATAAACTTTATTTTTGAAAATACTTCCTTTTTAAAACCTTTTTGAAAATAGTTTTCAAAAACTTTTTATCAAATCTGGTAACCTTCAGCTCTGATGCCAAGTGTAACACCCTACCTCCGTTAAGGTTACTCGCAAAAGGAATGCCTTAACTTCGGTGGAGCGTTTTTAGTAGATAGAACAGAAATTTACATGACAGATAAAGTAGTACTTGAAAAATTTATAACTTTATTACAACAGAAACAGAAGTGAGTTTAGTTACATCTTTCAAAACCACAATATCGGAATTCAAGTACAAAAATATCGGTCTTGTATAAAAGCCTTCAGAATGCATAGTTTTTAGAGCCATAACCCCCAACATAAACTGCCATGGAAAGATAGAGTCAAAGCCAAGCAATACTTCGAACATTTCAAGCAGAGAGAATCTGAATCAAGCTCCTATGTTTCCACCCTGAGAACCTGGGGGGAACAGAAAGAAAAAGAGGCGAAACAAACTAGGTCAGACATAAGTCTGGTGAGTCCAGTGACTTTCAGCATATAAACAGATAATAGTATCATAACATGTAAATAAAACTGGATGAGAGATAACCGTAACAGGAATAGCACGTTAACAGAAGAAACAGAATAATATAGGCTAAGCTAAACTTTTCACTTCTCTGCACTAATACTAGTATAACAGAATTAGGTGTTATCCTAATATCTAAACAAAAAACAGAACGATCTCTTCAGAAACACGATGCTAGTAATGGGCCTTTACCACCCTAACAGACACAGATGTACAGAAACAGAATGCTAGTAATGGGCCATTACTACCCGAACAGAGACAGACGGTTACAGAAACAGAAGCAGAAACAGAATCAGAGACGGAAACAGAATATTCCCTACGAAAACAGAATATTCCCAACGAAAATAGAATATTAGAATTAGGTGTCCACTAGTAACGGGCCTTTACAACCCCAACAGACGGTACCACACAGAAACAGACAGGTTTTACCACCCCAACAGAAACAGAGGTACCCCAACAGAAACAGACAGAACTAAGTGTACCCTAAATTCTACCCCAAGCGATCGACCCCCTAAAACATAAATACCCTGCGATGGCCCCATAAAAGGGTGTATCTCTCCCTAAAGTGGCAACCTATAGACACAGACCTATTTACAGATGTCACGGTGTCTTACATCCTCAGAGCAGACCGGATCCATGCACGCACATGACCCGGTTGGAATGTGCCATCAACACCCCTCGCCATTATCAGAGTGAACCTCTTACAATCAGTTCAGTAAGTGTGCCTTGGACCCTACCTAGTGTTGGGTCATAGTATTTGATACCAGAAAGGGTTACTGACTAATATGGGTCCCAAACAACAGATGACACAAGTAGTTACCTCTCATAACCTTGTGTCCCCAGACTAACAGATTTCAGATTAAATTGCTTACAAATTTCAGACGTACAAGGTTCAGATTAACTAGTTCTTAGATCAGACATACAGGTTAACAAGTTTTCAGACTAACGGATCAGATATACAGATTAACAAGTTTTCAGACTAAGGGATCAGTTATACAGATTAACAAGTTTTCAGACTAACGAATCAGATATACAGATTAACAAGTTTTCAGACTAACGGATCAGTTATACAGATTAACAAGTTTTCATATTAACAGATCAGATGTAAGGATTTAACAGACTTACAGATTGTCAAACTTTGTGTTGGGCCTACAGATTCACGAAACTAGTTTATTACATTCATCAGCCCAGTTGGTTTAACTCTATCCACCCAACATGTTTTTAGACACCACATTTCTCTTAAATTTGCATTAATTAAATATAAATGCATAAACCTCTCATATTAGGTCCGTAGGTTGCGGCCGCTGGATGTGCCAGGCGGTTCCGGGCAGACTTCTGCCACAAGCCAGACCTAGCCTCGTTCTAAGCATATTTTAGTTATGCCTACGACCTCTCACATTAGACTGACAGTTTGCGGTTGCTGGTTAAGCCGGTTGGTTCCGGGCAGGCTACTACCGCAAACAGAGTCTAACCTCGTGTCATAGCCAATTTATTTCAATACAGATTATACAGATATCAGACTAATTATGTCCATTTAACAGATTAAACTTCTTTACAGGTTACAACAGATTAATCAAATTTCCATATTTTACTCAATCTTAGATCGATCCTATGGATTTTCATACCTAAATTACAATTATTTAGCTTTCAACAGATAAGGCAATTCAAAAGATAACAGATCTAGCAGATTAGGTGATTCAACAGATTTAGCAGATTAAGCAATTCAACAGATTTAGCAGATAACAAATTTAGCAGATAACAGTTTTAGCAGATTAGGCAATTCAACAGATTTAGCAGATAACAGATTTAGCAGATTATATATATTTCTAAAACTCTATTTACATACCTTGCCTAATCATAAATTTAGCCTAAACTTACATGCCCAAATCATGGTCATAATTCATAGTACAACATATGCCCAAATCTTTAGTTAAACTTTGCACAGTATAGAATATTCTCTAAAACCCAAATCAGGATATACCATATGAATTTTGCCAAATTATAGCCTTTAATGCCAATATCCAAAAATCCATATTTAGGCGCATTCACATTAATAGTTATCCTATTTTATTATAGCTCTTTACGCCTAAGTTACATATTCCTTTTTTCAAGTCATGAATGTTATAAAAATATGCCCAAAAATCTAGATCTTTAAATTATAACATCTCAACATCAGATCTTAATTTTAATATGCATTATGTCCCCAAGTTTCAAGTCATATGTTATCATTCAATGATTCCTCTTCTTCCAAATTACATAGTATGCACAGATCTAGATCTAATTTACAACATATGTCCATTTCTCAAATCAGTCAAAGATCAGTCATGTCCAATTATGCATTATTCATTATTTGTCCCAAAATTTAGCGTTCGTGTGTTAATCTCTTATGAGATTCGTCGCAGGCTTATAGTAGCCTGGCTATAGAACAGAAGGAAGAAAGAGATACAGAATAGCCACAGAAAAACAGATCTGACAGATAAGAATATGCATAACCTCAGATTCAGATTTATAACCATGTCAAGATCATAATAAAAGTTTATATCTGAAAATAACTGTACTCACAATCAAAAAAGGAAAATCTTGAGTTCCGGGATCTGTATTCTGAAACTGAATAGCGCTCCCTTGATGTAGACTAGTTGTTCTTCTAATTTAGATTTGATTCTCTTTTAATTCTATTCAGATTGGAAGAAGATGCACTAGTTCTAGTTTTGATTCTAGCAGAGTAGTGACGCCATTTTTATTTTTAATTAGAATAGAGGCAGAGTATAGGTAGAATGAAATTGTGTGGAGAGAAAGCTAGGTTTGGGGGTGTTTAAATAGGTTAGAGCTCACGAATCCGGTCGGAAAGGCGTCCAGGTGAAGAAAAATGGATCTGTCTCCAGATCTGGAAAGGGGGGAGGAGGTCGACCCTAGTGTCGACCTGTTTACCCAGGTCGACCCCTAGATCGACTCTAGTTTCGACCTGGGTCTTGGGCGGGAATATTTCCGCCCTGCCCGGGTGTCTGTTTTGAATTTCGAAATCTGAATTTTGAATTTCGGGCTGGTTTTTATTGAAACTTCTGAAGGCCATATCTTCTTCACACGGAGTCCGATTTACGCAAACTTGGACTCTATTCCAAGCAGAATTTCGAGACGAATGCAACGGAATAACCCGTTTCCCTTAATTATTTTTTTACAATTTAATTATTCTCTAATTTGTTACTCTTATGTTCATAGAAAATACGGGGTGTTACACGTTCCTCTTTGCTTAAGTGTTAAAAACCATTCCAATTGCATACTTTGCTTGACTTGAGAAAGCAACTTCATCTTGAATCCCTATCGGAAATCATCCCAAGTCTCAACTGGACGCCCTGCTTGCGTCACTACCCTCCAGAATGAAGCCTCATCTTTCAGCTGCCAAACGGCCAACTAAATCTTCCTACGGTCGTCAACCTCGAAAATCCCAAACAAATCCTCCGTCTTCTTAAGCCAATTCTTCGCTTCTACAAAAGTCTGTAACAACCCAAAAAAAGTCGAACTTGGTTATCCGATATACAACACATATCGAACATCCAAGGATCGAAAATAATGGTAGTTAGTAGAAAGAAGTTAGCGGGTGAGAATAGATAAGGTAGAAACTTAGAATAGAAGAAGAAGAAGAAGAAGATACAACATCAGAGTAACACGAATCTTACAGCGGAACGAACAACATATAATAGATAACATATCCTTGAAATAAAATCAGTATATGTATACAGTAGCATTATCAGAGTACAACACTTACAATACAACAAAAATAACTATAACCATATAATCCAGAAGCCTCCTGCTGCAAGCTCTTCAAGTATATCTGAAAAATCTTGACTACTTGACTTCCCGTACAAAATTGGGCACCCAAGAGTTTAGGGAAAACAAAACAAAATAAATTCCAGGTCAGTCATGGGACTGGTATGAATAGTTTAAAATAGTTTGAGCCATTAAACGATATCTCATAAGACCATGCCGTATAACGGAACGGGTTTTTCCCTCATGAGAATCCTAAATTACCTTTATATCAAAACTCATTGATATTATAATAGTGTCTATCAACCACAATATAATAATCATCTAGCAGAAACGCTTTCATCTCACGTTCTACATATATAGTATACAATCAAAACCGCAAGCACGTATTGGGTAATGGATTTCCAACTATGACAAGGTATGGAACCACCTTTCGCTAGTGTACCTCTAGAGAGGAATACACTGGGTTCAACAAGAGCATCTTGCAACCCGGCCACACATGACTGACCACTCATTTCGCTTGAGTGTATCGAATGTATATCACCAATGGTTGGGATCAGCAACCGTTTCCCGAATGGGACAACATCGACAATAGATTTTTATAAGTAAATGAAACTCTAGATTAGGTGATTATACACCCTAATAGGTGCGACCTACATAGCCATGTTGCCTGCCCGATTTTTGTCATTTACCTGATGTGAGGCTAGAAGCAACGCTTATCTCTGACAGATCACACCCTTATTCACTTTGAATGTCACATCGTTATACATGCCAAATCACAAATTGATTTCCCCAAAAATACCACGGGTATATAGCTAAGAGAAGCGAATTCCTCCACCACCAAACGTAAATATGTTTGAAGAGATCAACTTACGCGATCTATTAAATATACTCTGTCAGACATTCTTCAATACAGGTCGTCTTGGGACTGGACAAACCGAAGGCACTATTCAGTACAACCATCTTAGGCAATATTTACCTAAGATTTATACAGCAGCCCTTGCACTTTACTCCGTCTTCAATTATCTTTGGCATATATGATTCGTACGCTTATGCCAATACGAAGTGGTTCTTCGGATAATAATCCAACCGGTCTCTCCATATTAACAACATTAAAATGGTCAAAAACTTCGATAGTCGGTGAGTTAACTATCAAAGAAAACATGTCTGTGTACACACAACGATCTTATTTCCAAATGGAATTATCGACGCAATCATCAAACAATTATATATATATATATATATTCATATTTCCTTATTTTCTATAATTAGAAAATATATGTTATTAACACTGGAAAACATTCCATGGATTAATTACGTATCACTATTTTTCCACATCTATCAGACTCTAACTATAAACTAACAAGAGAACAACTTCCTAAGTATAAACCCCGAAGGCCGAAACCAACATCAGATTGATACTTAGGAAACCATTCAACTTATTAATCTCTAGTCAGTTTCTAATTTTTTGTTAAACTCCGTTTGATTAACTATTATTTGAATAACTATTATTCGATTAACTTTAATTGAATAACTAATATTCAATTAACTTTACTTGATTAATTCTGGTTCGAATAACTATATTCGATTTAACTTCATTCTAAATAACTATGTCTGTCTTGACAATGTTTCGAATAACTATATTTGATTCACTCTTTTTGAAATTTATTTCTCAAATATCCTTTTTATAAAATCCTATTTATTTTCCCAAATATGTCTTTCTATAATACCTTATTTGTTTTACAAATATTTACTCCTTTTCTAATTCTATTTATTTTCTAAATAAATATCCCTTTATAATTCTATTTATTTTCTAAATAAATATTTCTTTTCACTTCTATTTACCTTTTAAGTAAATATCCTTTTTATAAAACCTTATTTGTTTTATAAATATTTCCCTTTTATAATATCCTGTTTATTTTCCCAATAAATATTCCTTTATGATATTCTATTTATTTTCTAAATAAATGTTCCCCTTTATAAAATCCTATGATTTTATAAATACTTTATTTTCAAAATATTTACTTTTATAAAATCGGATGATTTTATAAAATTCCTTTATTTCAATATACATTGAAATATTTCTTTTTACATCCCAGGGTTTCTTATAATATTAAAAATATCGAATAACAATGATCAACATCATTCTAACACACAAAATCCATAACAGATTATGTATCACATCATATATCAAAATATATGAAAAACAGTAAAATAAATGTTGAGGAATCCAGTCGGATTCCTCCAACCTGTTTCCCTGCATCCATAGATGTTAAACAATATAGATAACATCACTTTCATTTCAAGAAGAAATATTCTGATTGACATAATTAATATTTAATAATGATATATATATAACCATAACTGTGTTTTCAATCAATTATTTAACAGCCCATCTAAACAGTCCCTACACAACAACCAATCAATATTTATGAAAAATAAAGTACAGTTTATAAAAATATAAACTGAACAAAGTTAGTGAGATTTACTCACATTGGGCGATTATCGTTAATAACGATAACCATCGTTTGATTCAGACGGACAATTTATTTTGCTATTAATTGTAATGGACTCCAATCCACTCCTAGTCAGTTCCATTGGGTAGTGTCCGTCCATACGATCCTAACGGGTCTTGTTTCGCTGAATTCCGTTAATATATGAGAAAGACATAGCTTTTACAATTTAATACACTATTTTAAATTGAATATAACTAAACTTATTTCAATTGGGCTTAACCCTTTCTTGGCACATCTTCATTGAATTAGAACCCGTATGAACCACTCCTTCTTCCCTATTTTTACATCGGGTCCTCTGTACAAGACTCTAGCCAAAACCGCTGCAAAACTTTACTCCAATCCTCTCCTTCACTTCCTTAAACCTTAAATTGATTTCACCATCCTTCATAGCTTCGAATGAGACTTCCCAACATCCCCTCGATCCCCATCTCGCATGTCATCTACTCCCCGCGACTTCAGGCTAAACTCACGCCTAAAATAGCAAGCGCGACAACAGGCAAAACCGGAATCTACCAAAGTTGGCGAGACGGTGCGCCATTCCATCCGCATTGCAACTCTATCCTCGAACTGCTCTCTGGTTTCTCCTAAGTCTACCGCCGTCCAGCCCTAGCAGCTACCCCAAAAATTCCTACGCCAGTAACATAGTTCGATCAAGATAAAAATCATACTGAGGTGTTGAGAATCAAGAGTAGAACTCATATATGTATGTATGAGGATTTATAGGATTTTCTTCGCATTGTTTGATTTTTTTTGGAGAAGGAAGTTTTCGTGTTTTAGCTTTTCTGTGTGGCGGCTTGGAGAATGACTTATACGGTGACGAGATCTTTGTGTGGCTGAGAAGGAGGATGGGTGGCCTTGTTTTATATCACAAATTAATTAGGTTATTTTTATTTTTATTTAATTTATATTATCATATGAGTCTTTAAAAATTTCTGTGATCACTTGTGATACCCAAAAATCACCAAACTGGACATACTGCTAGAGTTTGACATTATAGACCCAGCAAAACTGGTTTCGTCGAATTCCGACTCCGTTTGCTCACACAGCATATTTTTAACCATCAAAATATCGATTGTGTTTCACATTAAAATCCCGTATGGCCACATACTAACTTCAAAAATCACGAAACTTGACTTCTAACAATAATTTAACATTGCGAATCCAACAAAATTAGTTTCATCGAATTCTGAGGTCGTTTGCAAAACTGGTTATTTTTAAAGCTCTAAATAACCCTTTTAAATATATAAATATATTTAAAAACATTTAAATAAAATATTTAAAAATAAATATTATCGTATATATTCACTGTGGAATACCATACATCTCCACTAGGATTTATAACTCGATATTTCAAAATTTCCAGTTATAACGATATTCAATTTATATTAAAAATCCTTTTATAATATAAATATATGTTTAAAAATTTATAAAGGAATTCCACAGCGACTTTTCTAAAATTTGATTTGGATGTAAATCAAAATCTATATGATGAAATCCAGTTTTTTCTCTTCCATTAGAAAAACATACTCCTCCAGTCCACACATTTCTTGTTTCACAGAAATCCGACTTAAAACGGATCCTGTATTTCCAATTGAAGTTCAAATCATGAAATCGCGAACTGCCGCGCCATTTCGAGCTCGATTTTAATTATAATATATATTATACGTTTAGACTTCGTTTAAATAATGTATTCATCAATATAATTCAATGTAAACTGAATTATATATTTTATATCGTCCCATTCACACAATATCATGAATTCTGTTATTTCCGATTATTCCAGAAATATTTTTTTCTATTATTTATATTAATTAAATATAAATATTATTTAATTCTGGTTATCGATATCGCCACTCGATATTTAATAATTAAATTAATTAATTATTCGACAGCTAAAAAATGCGGGTCATTACAAAGTCTCAGTTCCTCGGAATGGCTTTCTTCCCATAGCATAGAAATCCTTGCATATCTGGGAGAAATTATCCGCACGCGGAGGAGGAGGAGGAGGAATAGCGGCTGCAACTGAGGGAGGGGCTTCTGCTTGGCCTCTGGCAGGCGCCGTAGCCTCAAGATACCTACGGAACCAAGCCGGTATCGTAACGCCCTCGGGAAGAATCGGTTCCCCAGACATGCTGAAAAGAAAAGGAAAAGGGATTAAACAGAGAATCGAAAGATATTTCATATGTCTTTGGGGAATATGTTTCTCAAAAATAGACTTTTCTTTCGAAAATGCTCTCTTAAAAAACCTTTTGAAAACAATTTTCAAAACCTTTTATCCAATCTGGTAACCTTCAGCTCTAATACCAAATGTGACACCACACGTCTGTTAATGTCACTCTTTAACAAAATGTATTAAGTTTCATGAAGCGTTATAGGTAAACAGAAACATCACAAGAAAGATATAAAATAACAGCGGAATTTAAAACATTACTTTCCAAATTGAAAACATCGTGGTCCCAAATCCAATTACAACATAAGTCTGAAGTACAGAAAACCCATTACATCAAATTAAAATATAAGTCTTGTACTAAAATCATTAGAGTACAGTAATATAAAAGCATAATCCCCAAGAAGAATAGCCATAGCAAGGTAGATAGGAAATCAAGCGGTGCATCTAAGCAGCTCCAAGCAGAACGAAAGAGAGAATCCTAATCAAGCCTGAGTATTCCCACCCCGAGAACCCGGGGGGAAAGGAAGAGAGAGAAAAGGAAACAAAATGGGGCAGACATAAAGTCTGGCGAGTCCAGTTACTTTTAGCATATAAATAAGTAAAAGCATCGTGACAGGCATATAAACTGGATGATAGAGATAAAAGTATCATAAGACATGTATAACAGACTGAGAAAGATAAACAGAATAAACAGAACAAAATATGTTGTGCTTCTCAAGTACATTTCTCTCTGCACCAATACTAGTATTACAGAAATAGAATGATCCCAGCAGAAACAGATGGTAAACTTAGGTGTACTTCTAGTGACGGATTTCACCCCTAACGATAATAACAGGCTCCCCAACAGAAATGATAGGTGTTACCCCTAACGATAATAACGGGCTCCTAAACAAGAAGGACTAGATATACCCTAATTACTACCCCGATCGATTGGCTTCCTATCCTGTAGATACCCTGTGCTAGCCCTACAGTACGATGTATCACTTCCTAAAGTGGCAACCCCTTTTTTGAGAGGCACAGCCATATCTACTAATGTCAAAGCGTCTTATTATCCCAAGCAAGTGGATTCATGCACGAACATGACTCCGTCAGAATGCATCGTCAATACCCCCACTCAAATGAACCTCTTATAATCAGCTCAGTAAACGTGCCCTGACCCCTACCTAGTTTGGGGTCCCATTTTGATACCAAGATGGGTTAGTGACTGATATGGATCCTACACAACTGATGATACAAGAATCCCTAGGCTTGCATCCCCACTACTAGGATTTTGACAGGTTATGCCTAACAGATTAACAAGCCCGCATAACCCAAAATTTAAAACAAGTTAAGCTTGTCGGGTTTATATAAACCACCACAGATTTAACAGATTTACGTAACCACCCATTGATTAAAGCAAGTTTACTTAACCCTTAAACAATTTTGACAGTTTCATATAACCCCCACAGATTTAAACAGGTTAAGTATTACAGGTTAACAGGTTATTATCATTTCCCGTTCATGCATGTTAATGAGCCGGACCTCTCACGTTAAGTCGACCACTTGTGGATGTTGGATATGTCGGGTGGTTCCGGGCAGACTTCTACCATAAGTCGGACTTAACCTCGTGTCTTAGCACTGTTACGTGTACATTTATGCACTAGACTCCTCATATTAGATTAACCACTTATGGATGTTGTATTTTCCTGGTGGTTCCGGGCAGACTTCTACCACAAGTTTAATCTAATCTCATGTCAAGTAAGGTTAAGTTTCTATTTACTGTAAATTTAGGAATGTTCATTCTTAAACAATTTTTCATGTTCATCAAAGGTTATGCCTTAAATCCCAGTCTGATTCAGGATACAAGTTAAGCCCCAAATTAAAGTTTTAGATCAAGGTATAGATTATGCCGCTAAATCCCAGTCATGGTTTACAACACAAGTTATGCCATAATTTATCATTCCCAACCGTTCTCAATTTCGTTCGTTCGCATGTTTCAGCGATAGGCCTAGGCTCGAAGGTAGCCTGGCTATAAAAATAAAAAGGGAATAAGGGAGAGAAGAGAAGAGAAATAGTCATAATAACAAAACAGGCATATGATGATAGAAATAGGCACACTAACAGAATAGGAATATGGTGACAGAAATAGGCATAGTAGCAGAATGGGCATACGATGAGATAATTAGGCATATGAGAACTAAACTATAGATTAGGTGTACGAGTAGGGGCAGATATTTTTAGTTATGATTCAGGTTATTACCAGGCACAGGTTTAGATCCAAACTTATAAACATGTCTGGATTACTTATCAAAAGTTTATATCTAAAACCAACATAAACTCATAGGGACTGGATCTAAAGATCAGAGAAATGACAGTTAATTTTGTAGTAGAGATTCTTGTATACGTATAACTTGTTGTTGCAGAAGAATGGGCTAATTTAGTCCGAGTTAGGGCAGCACCTTGTTGTCCCCATTGTTTTTTATGAATAAAAAAATAGAAATGAGGTCCTATTTATAGCCTACTATCAACGAATCTGGTCAAGAAACAAGTCCCGGTTCAAAGAATGGATTTTCCCCAGATCTGGGTAGGGTCGACACCCTTGTGTAAGGGTCGACCCCCAACGGGACGGTTTCCCTCCCTTTCACGCTCTTCGATTTTGATTTTCTGGACTTGATTTGTTCATATATATTTTGCTTATATGTATACAAACTTCCAACCTTAATATCTTCTTCATACTATGTTTGTTTTACGCAAACTTAGAGCCTATCTTAAGCAGAATTCCGAGAGGAACGCAGTGGCATAGTCCGTTTTACATAATTCCTAATTTTTAATTAAGTAATATTTGGTTTATCATTATAGTGTGATTTAAAATTACGGGGTGTTACAGTTTCCTATAACTAGTCTTTGGCACACTATCCTTCGCCGCCCTTAATTGGTGGAATCCTATTGCAAAATCCATATGAGAAAACACTTTGGCTTTGTGAAGCTGATCAACCAAGTCATCTATCCTTGGAAATGGATACTTGTTCTTCTTTGTCACCTTGTTCAGCTCACGATAGTCCACACACAATCTCAACGAGCCATCAGCCTTGGTTGTAAACACAAATGGTGCACCCCATTCGGAAACACTTCTCCGAATGAATCCTTTTCCCAAAAGATCACGAACTTGCACCTCAAACTCTCACTGTTCCTTAGGCGCCATCTTCCTAAGAGGCTTAACGATTGGTCTAGCACCCTCAACCAAATCGATTCTGAACTCGATCTCACGATGCGGCGGCAATCCTTTGACCTCATCAAAGACATCCTCAAACTCATTTGCGATCAACACAGATAACAAGTCTTCCTACGGAATCCCAAGCGAATATAAATAGCTCACAAAGACCCCGTTTTCGGGCTTACATCGAATCAAAACCTTTCTCCCTTCTACATCCCCAACTCTCACCTCGAGCTTCTCAGAGTTCACTCTTGCCGCATATCTCTTGATCCAATCCATGCCAAAGATGATCCGAAATCCAGTGAAGTTCAGCACAAAGCAATCACACACAAAGGAGCAACTTTGACTTAACAACATAAGACCACGACAAAGCATACAAAGGCTAGATGAACCCCTAACTGGATTAGTCACAACCAAAGATCTATCACATATCTCGGGTTCCAAACCCAAGCGGCACACAAGCTCATTACAGATGAAAGAATGTGATGCTCCAGTATCAAATAACACATGAACTGAAACACCATTAACTGAAAGAGTAGCTTGAATGACGATACCCTTTCCCTTTTCCTCTATAGTAGGAGCTCTTGAATAAGACGACACAACTTCCAAAGCATAAGTCTTAGCTATCTGCTTTCCCTTAGCCGGTTCCAGACAGTCCTTCTTGAGATGCCCAGTCTTGCCACAGTGGTGACACTTCCTCTCAACCTTTGGGTTCTTGCACTCATTAGCAAAATGACCCTTCTGTTGGTAGTTAAAGCAAACCAACTCACTCTTTGGCTTCTTTTTGCCATCCTTTCCTTTCTATTGTTGTTGCTTCCTCTTCTTATTGTCATTACCACTCGGCTATGGTTTTTGTGCTTCCTTGGTTTCAGCAACAACGGTTTCTTCCTTTGGAAACAAGTTTTCATGTCTCACAACTTCTACAATCTTCTCATATGAATCGTCGAGATGATCCACCAATGGTCTCCCAATGTTGGTATCCAAACCCATCACAAACTTTTCGTTCTTCTGATAAGCAGAATCAATGTATGAATGAGCATACTTCGACAGAGCCTCGATGTTAGTAACATAATCAAGCACTGGTCGATCATTCTATTTTAGCTCCGTAAATTTCTTGAACAGAACAGACTTTTGAGCAGTAGAGACAAATTTCGTCTTGAATTTGACTTGGAATTGTTCCCATGTTATCTCCTCTTCTAGAGTCTCAAGCGTAACAGAATTCAGCCATTCCATGGCTCTGCCCTGCAGCTGCTTTGACGCAAGCTTTCTCTTAGTTGCATCATCAATACCCAAGTCTCTAAAAATACGAATACAAGTATCTAACCACCTATGAACCTCTTCAGTTGGCTCAGTCCTTTAAAATTTCTTTCCTCCTAGAGATGTGAAGTCTTTACAAAGCTTTGCGAAATCCACAACCCTAGGTACCTGCACACCTACATCTACCATGGCTACCACTGGAGCGGGTACCCTTTTCTGAATGCCTTTATCATGGCTTCAAACATGGCTATGTAATATGGTGTACCGCCATTTCCCCCTCCAGGCACAACCTCCTCCCTAGCAGTATGTCTCAATGTTCGCCGACTCATTCTAAATATGTAATATCTAATGATTTGCCACTTACAAGAAAACTACTAACGAAGTTCAAACGCTACTATACATCCATCAAAATCTACAAATACGTCTCTTATACGTAATTACATCTTCGAACTTTGGCTAAAATCAATTAACCATGGCTCTGATACCAAATGTGATGACCGCCCATAACTCCTACACTTATTAAGATGAATAATATGTTGAACGACATGCCAAGCAGCTACGGATGATCATCAAGATAAGAAACACATGCGGAACCTGTCGTATAACTCACAGCGCATGGATAAAGTATAATACAATATATACAACAGGCAGAAATAGTGAAGCATCATATATCAAACTTTATAACTTTCATAACATCCTGAAAGATTATCCATACATCAACTGGATATAACATCAAAGTTTGTACATGAAGCCTCACTACAATCACTCAGAGTAACAACAAACAGCAGAAACAGAAATACTAGATAGCAATAAAACTGGTACGTAAGCCTCCAGCTCGCTATCGATCAACATCCTCGTCCTCATTAAGGTATCACCTGCCACCTGCTACTCAGTCTGCCCATCTACATCAGGATGAATAGCCCAAGGTAATAAGAGGGAAATATAAATCCTTGAGTCAGACAACAGTCTAAGTGAGCGATAAAACAACTATCTAACATCGTCAATAAAGCATATGAGAATAAGTAGACCAATAAACCAATCTGTCAAACACCAGAGAAGAACCCAGACCCGCCTTCCCCATATCTGATAGTGATAGCGTTTACAATCCAGTTATCAAGAAACATCAGCACAACCTTGACTACCAGAAGTAACCAGACAATAGCATAACAACTAACATCCAACAGAAATCATGGCAACTAGTTATATCTTACGTAAACCATCCTAATTGAGATCAACATCCCTCAAGCACAAGCCCAAAGGCCTAAACCAATATCAGACAAGCACTAAAGAGACATTTCCTTCAACGTCAGACAAGTTACGTAAGGCAGTACAAACAAAACAGCCAAACATCCATGACCAGGCTATCACTGCCTTTCCTGCTTCGAAACCATCGTTGATGGTATGATGGCCACCTGCCATATGTCAAGGGCTAATGGTAAATCCCAGTTCTAGCTAAAACTCCATACGCCTTCACGACTCATATGTTTGTCTTTCCAATTTCGACAACTAGGCCATTCACGACTGCCTAAGGTACTCAACCATACACCTGGTCTTTTATTGTACCCCTGCTTTGAATCCCGTAGAAGTTACGACAACGATAATCTCTCAGCCTTCATATATCTAGTCGTCATCACCAGCGACTATCCACAAGCTCAACTCCCCCTTGAGCAACCATTATCCACAACTCAACACCTTTGAGTTGTCTTCACATTCGTTGCTTTACACCGGTCAACAAACACATCACAACACTTTGAACATTCCTGTTTGAATTCACTTCGAAGTCACTTTCTTTTCCGAACCAAAATAATCATCACTCTTGATCGGCATTCAATTCACAGCATTTCACCGTTTTCTATGAATAACATTTGACAACATGTCAATCCTCTATCACATCATTTACAACCCGCTGCAATCCATCACTATTACATGTCGATCCACTACAGATCGGACATGTCGATCCATCATGGATCGGTCACCCGATCTATCCCTAATCACTACGACCGATCCATCATGTATACTCCCTTCCGATCCATCACAATGGAGTGCTGCCAATCCATGCCATTGCTTAGCTTGATCCATGGCTTCTGATCCATAAAGTTTGAATGCTACTATTCCATAGCTCTAACTTCATGACCGACTCATGCCATGTACTCCATGACCAACCCATCAATTGAGTGATCCGATCCATCCATCGACTGAACCATTCACCGGCCGACACATCCACCGACCGACCCTTTTTGTCTTGCTCTCCAAGCCATGCAGCGACCGACCCATAACATGGAAATGCTACCGATCCATACCACTATGTATTGCCCGATCCATCACACATTCGTGACCAATCCATATGACTTCATGTCCGATCCAACTCCAATCCCATCCAAACTTGTACAAAACATTCGGTTACACCTGCAATCAAAGTCAACCATCAACAACATCAAAACGACGAATTTCCATCAATAATCAAATGAAATTCACCAAAATCATGATAAATGAATAAATGGTCAAAACAAAGGATCTAACTTGCTTAAACATATGAAATGATATGGAAATTATCGGTTTTAAGTTATTATATTAGTTCCTATGGTGATTCACATGAAAATAGATTTACCACGATGTAGATCTAAGTGAAAATAACTCAAAATGATGAAATTATGATCATACAACCCATATACTTGATTGAATCCGTGTGAGAGATGCATATCACTCACCAATTCTCCAAAAAAACTCAAAACGATGATTCTCGATCCTGGACAATGAAGAATGTTCTTCAAATCTTCCAACTTGATGAAATCAATCTTCACTGGACGTAGATCTAGCTTCATACGATGTAGATCTTCGATTATCTTATGTAGATATAGAATTTTAATGGTGGAAGAGTGCATTTGATTGAGCAAGGAGGATCACAAGCTCATCCAAATGAGAGAATGAAGAATGTAACCTTCTCTCCATACATCTAACCCCCTATATATAGCCTCCTACCAGCCCATTAATGGGCATCTCTAAATCAGCTCAATAATGGTTCAAAAACCTAAACAACAAACTATGAAACACAAAAACTGCGATTCCTCCCAAATTGTTGAGCCAAATCTTTCATGTGACTACCCTACGGTATTGGCAACACTATTTCCTTTCCAATGAGACCCAACTCGGTACCTGATTCGATCCCAGTCAAAAGTTATGCCCTATATAAGATTGATATGGGAAAAATGGTCATAATTAAAATTGGTAAAAATTATGGACATGTCTCACATCCCCATAACCAACATATCAAAACCTGAGAATGATCCAACCCACAGGGATCAAAATAAAAATATTTTACGATCCTCCAATACTTAATATGCGGGCTGTATAAAAGAGTTGCTTGTGGGATCCCTGGACAATCGGGATCATACCCCTCTGTGGTAGCTGCCCAGAAGCGGCAAATGGAGAACTAGAGCCGCCTTTAAGGGTATCTTTTACTTTGGCTTGGCTCTTCTCCTTCTCCATGATTGCATGAATCATTCTTCTTCCTTTAGCCAAGCGCTCCAGCTCCTCACCTCTTAAATATTTTCTCATGAGTTCTTCCTCATCCATAGCATCTACCTTGAGCTGTTGATTTTCCCAATCAACAACCTGGTCCCACACATCGACCAGAGTCGTCGGATAGTCCTTGATCGAGGAAATGTCTTGATATCAGATCACTTGGGCAAAGAATTATATCATGAGCTCACTATACTCATTCAACTCCTTTTGGGCTTTGCTAAGTTGCACATTAGAATTGGCAGCGGACTTAAGGGCGATATTAGCATTCCCCGCGGCTAGAACTTCCCTTGCCTCGGCCTTAAACCAGCCTAGCCCCAGATCAGCATTCTTTTTCACTAATTCTGCTTTCTCTTACTTTAGGTGGAAACTTTACCTCGGTACTCTTTGATTTAACATCCTCGACTTTCTTTTTCAAAGTTATGCGCTCCTGACTATGGGATTCGAGCTCGGTGTAGTAGCGCTTTTGCAATTCTTCATATTGTTTCTTGTAGTACTCGGTGTCGCATTGTGCGAGGGTAAGCTTGGCTTGTGCATCCTCAAGTTCTTTCTCTGTGTTCTCTATAGCCTTCGCATCATATTCGGTTATCTCCTTCATGTTCTTTACGTCAGCTAGCAAGTCATGGATGATTTTGGAAAGAGTCTGTGATACCTGCGCATTTCTTTATACTGTGTATCCACGAAGTCTATCTTAGCATTGACGTTATCCACTCATTTTGGAGACACTGTCTCAAGGGCTTGGACAAAGTGCACGTTCCCGAAATGGTACTCGGTGAATTATTTCTTCAAAACCTCCATTTTTGCCTTGTTTTCGTCATCAAATATGACCGGCCATGTCGTAGTGATATCAATGTTCCGGCGCCTGGATGGCACGAGACCTGCTTTACTCTTCTCTACTTCTTTACCCATTTCCTTTGATTCGTCTTTCGGCTTAGAATATTTCTTCGATGGTTTTTCCTGAGGGTGTAGCTCTTTAGACGAAGTTAGAGCTTTAAGAGTATACTCATCTCCCTCACGATTGATAGAACAGCTTTCATACATCTTTAAGTCCGAGCGAAGCAGAGACCGAGAATGGGAGGATCGATGATACGGGGATTAATGATGTCTCATGTCATCTCTTCCACAGCTTTCGTGTTGGTCATGTTCAGTGTCAGAATCGAATCCGGGCATGCTTCCATGAACATAATTGAGAGAATAACGATGATAAGGCATTTTCTTTGTAAGGCAAAACAAATAAGTGTTATAATTCAGGACGAACATAGTACATAAGTGTCGTGATGTGCAGTACAAGTGTGGTGTGTGTCCTAAGTGATCCCCCCAACAGAGCAGATCCCAGAGTTAGACTTGTCTACGTAGTCTGCCTAGCTTTTATAGGAGTGGTTTCCTCCCCAGAAGAAAGAAAAAAGGATCCCGTGCCGATATCCTTGGAAGTATAGATCTCATCAAGCAGAGGAAATTTCGATAAACCCCCAAATACGGGATCTTCTGAAAGCGAACCACCAACAGGAGATTTAGTGGGAGATGGTTTCTTGGAGAGGGTTGACTTTCTGAAATGGAAGTCCCCTTCGGGTCAATGTCTGTAAGTACTCCCCTAGTGGGCCTATTCAAAATTTTATCATCTTGGACCGGCATTGGAGAAGGCTTTTGGGAAGTGCGGTTGGATTCTCCTCTTATGTTGATCTTTTGTCTCCAAATTGCAATTCTTGGCTAGAGCGTACAAATTCTTGCCCTTCGAACTATCCCGCTTCTCAATTGATGGTATAACTTCTCCCTTGGTTGGGGGAACATGTACATAAGCACCACCCCGTGGCTTATACTTCGAGTCATGGCAAGAAGACAGTGACACTGAAGGTAATCGTTCACTAAGCACTTTTTGATGTTTAAAAGCTTTGGGTCGCCATTTAGTAGACGACAGGCGGTTCCAATATATTTGGTGCTCTTCCTTCTTCTGGTTTGCAACTACAGAAGAATAGGATAAGTTAGCATATTCGTTACGACGATTAAAGTGAGAACATCAAAGTTTGAAGCTTACTCGATTTGAGCCATCGTCTCGCACACTTCATCTGATGTTTTATGTAAAACCATTTGGACTTCACATCTCCCACCTTGTTATATCCTTCGTTGCTGATTTTCTTTTTTGGAACGGACTCGAAATATATGAATGACAGGGTTTCCATTGTTCGGTGCTTGAAGTGATAGAGCAAGTTTACATCTTCGAAAGCGAGCTCCATTCCTAAGATTTCCATGTATGCGATGTATAACATATATATATATATATATATATATATATATATATATATATATATATATATATATATATAAGCATAGGCGTTAGGTTGGAGTTGCATAGGAGCAATACACATTCGTCTTAGAAAGTCGATGACGAATGACGGAAATGGAGGAATGGCCCCTACAATACACATTGTTCGGCTCATTGCCATGTATCCCTCTGGTGGACTATGGAGTCAGTCTGCTTCAGTGGCCACTTTGATTTCTCCGCAAGAGATTCTGTGTTTCAAGCATTTGCGCCTAAGCTTGGGTTCATCGATTATTGAGCGAACAGGACCACTAGGTGCCTCTAGGATGATTGCATTTCCAAATTCGTCGGGAGCGCGATTATCTCCTACTCCTCTTTCCTCTTTCTCATCCATCGATACATCATCACCAGATGACTCTGTACTCTCATGAATTTCTATTTCAAATTCTGAAACTGCATTGTCCTACTCCGGATCAGATGTTGACGAGACAGTCTCGAGATTGAGAGTATCAGATGATCCTGGAGTTGTAGTCTTCTCTGACAATCTTGTTGAGCATCATCAAGACATGATTGTTGTACTATCCAAGAGAAAGCAAAGATTATATTGTGGTTTCCCGTGCCCCCTGTGTGTGTGTGCACACTAGTGTATGCCAGTATGTGCGATACTAAAATTGGAAAATATAAAATAAACTGGAAAACAAGTAGTTCATCAGTATTTGCCGAATGGCTGAATGATCATATAACTATTAAGTCCAAAAAACCCAGTTCTGGAGGCTCTATCCTAAATGTTCGAAAATCTGTAATTTGTATTTGATCGGATTATGTGCAAGATTGCATGTCACAAGTCCACTTCATCAAAGCTTTAGTTTCAACCAAGCCTGATAATGTTAAGTTGTATATATGTTCTATATTGAAGGCATCAGGTCGGGTCGGAGTTAAAAAGGAAATATCAGCGGGTCGGCTCAAACATGTAAAAGGATCAACATCGGTTCTGGTCGGGGTTTGTAAAGGAGATTGCGTTCGGCCGGTTCAGAGTCCTGTGAGAGGTCATATCTGGTCGGATCGGATCGAAACCCTCGATGCCGATTAGTGAAACCCAATCCGAACCGGCCTAACTCGCTGCAAACCAATTACTTCACCGAAGAATTTCTAAATTTGCTTTAGAATCATCTATTCTGAACCGACCAACCCCTACTCTTTCCAATCCAACATCTACTCTCCTCTTCCACGCCACCCAAAACCAAAACTCTATCTTTCTCCTTTTTATCAAAATTATACACACCCATAAACTAGTATTCTCGGCGCTGGGCTTAAGTCACCAACACCGCAACTTCGAGGCGACGATGACATCACCAATGACAGCGGCGACAGACCAAAGGACCCCGACATCAGTGTCAACGTCGACGTGAGTAAAATGACACAAACCAACATGAGATTCGAACATTGTTTAATCAAAAATTGAAAGAAATTAAATTTTGCAACTACCTACGGATTTTAATTCAAAGATTGAAAAAGTTTTAAAGGAATTGAAAATTAGGGTTTTGGGTGAAGATTTGGGAGAATGGCGGTAGAAAAGTAAGAAGAAGAAAGAAGGGGAGAATGGTTTATATACTGCATCAGAAAGGCTTTTCGTGTTCCCTGATGAGGACTCGACCGACCCATTTATTGAACAGCTGAAATTGAAAGAGGGGAACAGGTTATTTGTATAAGCGATCTGAGCATACTTGAACCAATCCATGGTGCTAAAGTCCGACCTGGCGATATGACGACGAGGTCGGGAAAAATTCAAAATAAGAAGAATACAAAGAAGTTAAATGAGATTATGCAAACTTATGAAGACAGATGGACATGTCAATTTCATCAAATTGAGTATTTACAACTTTTGAGACAAGACAAGTCAGAGAATTTACCTGGGAACTCGTTGATATCCTGGTTAAAAGCTCCAGTTTGCTGAAAGCAATTTAAATGACCATGAATTGGATCCCATATTTATACGTAATACAAGAATCAGGAAAAACGGTTTTACCAAGTGTCATGACCCTACACACAGACACAACCATTGATTGTCATATGTTCGAGAACAGATGGATTGACTATTTTTCGAAGCATGTTTCATCTCAAATAAAATGTACTTGAGGGGGCAAAATGTTGACCTGCCTTATGGCCAGGCCGTACGAAATTTAAGAATCGAACGTTGGATGCACTCAAAGGGAAAAAAACATAACAAATCGAGGAGAGTAATCCACCAGATCGGGTATGAGATGGTGTGGTCGAAGAAATAACTATATCCATTTTCACTAAAAACCAGAATGACAGATCGGTTTGTAGCATATAGTTAGGTTTCGACCAACTCACGTACAAAGGCTTCGAAGCCAGTTGATAAGCATTGGGTCCGTTCGGAGACCCCTTTAACCAATCTGATCCTAAAGCTGTTATCCTGAAGCAGTTACACATCACATTGCTACAAATATGGAGCGGTTTCTATCTACTACTCACGAAGTTAATGCGCTAGAGCCACCACAATACATCTGAATCTGAGATTTACAGGATGGGACCCATGTGGCACCCCACCCGCCTATACTCTACCCCTATAAATACACCAAAACATAACATTTTAGGGGATCTTTTTGGCACTTTAACTACTCTGACTCCACCACAATCATATCCTCTCTTGTTTATTTAGATTGCACTCCAAGTTTCTGAGTATAATTCCATAAATTATTAATCAATACTTCATTATATTTGAGAGGTTTAGTGATTATATATATTGTACTTGTGATCAAATCATCAATCAGAAAGTTATAAAGTAAATGTAGGCCCGTTAACGCCGAACCACTATAAGTTTTATCTATTGGTTGATTTCTAATTGTTTTTAGATTATAATTCTCTATAGTTTCTAGTCAATTGGGTATTAGAACCACTTTCTGGTCTAACAAAGTGCTTAGTTCTAGAATGAAGTATTGGGTTGACCGTTAATGCTATTGCACTTAGATTATCACACCACACTGTTGCTTTATTGGTTGTGTTAATCTTCAATTCACTTAGAAGAGAATGAATCCACATTATATCATCTATTGTGCTAGCAATACTATGATACTCTGCTTCTGTATTTGATCTGGAAATCATTTTTGTTTTTCGCACACCAAGATATAGGATTTTTTCCCAAAAATATACAGTAGCCACTTATAGATTTCTTGTCATCATAATCATTAGCCCAATCTGCACCTGAGTATGCACTAATGTTTAGATTGTTGCATGGCCTCATGATCAACCCTTGATTAATTGATCCCTTGAGATATCTTAATATTCTCTTGACTGCCTTTTAGTGTTCACTTAATGGCTTTTGCATCACATTGTAAGATATATCTGGCCTGGTTATGGCGACATACTGAAGTGCTCCAATGATTCTTCTATACTGCTTCTCATTGCATATTGGTTCCTCCTTTTGTTTTCTTAAGTGCAGATTAGTTATCATTGGAGTAAGTAGTGTGTTTTCCTTATACATCTTTGATCTATAAGATTTCTATAATATATTTTCTATGCCTTCACTATAGTTTATTGTGTTTTGATCAGTGAACTTCAATCCAAAGAAAGTATGATATTTTCCCTAAGTCTTTGACAGAGAACTCATTGTTTTGTTGACTGGTAATGCACTTGATTTCACTCTCACTGTTACCTGTAATATTAAAATCATGAACATAAATTAGTACATAGATGACAGTGTTTGTAGTGATTTTTGTAAATAACGAGTTGTCAGATTTTGTGGGATTTTAGTCAAGCTTTGATAATGTTGCTTTTAGTTTGTCAAACAACACTCTTCGTGCTTTCTTGAGCCCGTATATGACTTTATGTAGCTTGCCTACCTGTCCCTTGTTTCCTGTATCCTTAATCCCTGGGGCAGTTCCATGTAAACTTCTTCCTGTAAATCACCATTTAAGAAGACATTATTTACATCAAGTTGTTTGATGGTCTAGTTCTTATGCAAGTCTATGGTTAGTATAATTCTAATAGAAGTTGGTTTCACAACAGGTGAGAATGTCTCATTGAAGTCAATTCGCACTATTGTGAGTACCCATTGGCTACTAACCTAGCCTTGTATTTAGATATGTTACCATCAGCATGTCTTTTGATTCTATATGTTCACTTGCACCCTATAATGTTTTTATTTTAGGGTAATGGAACTAATCACCAGGATTTCTTTTTATTTAAGACATCTGGTTCTTCCTTCATAACTAACCTCCACTTATCATTGAGTACTGCTTGATGATAAGTGGATAGTTCAACATCATTGAATTCAGTGCAGTAAGTTTTTGGATTGAATATACAACTTTTTGCTCTAATTATCATATGATGTTGATTCTGCATTTGATTGTTGTTGCTGCTTTCTACTATATGCGTGCTTTCTGGATTGTTGCCTTCATTGTTGTATGCACTTTGGTGTTGTGAACCTGTATCGCTGCTAGTGGAAGTGACCCCACACTCTTGACCTGATCGATTGCTGGATACTATGTCTTGAGGTGTGCTGATAGTTTGTGTTACTTGTGTGTGTGTGTCATAATATCACTGGGATGTAGCACATACACAATATCATTAACTTGTTTAGCAATGAATGGCATAAAATATCTTGGATTATAAATTTTCTTTGTGGTCTTGTATGAGGAATTGTTGAATGGAAATACTTTTTCATTGAATACCACATGTCTAGATATGTATATTTTTTCGCTGTTGTCAAGACACTTATAACCTTTATGATTTGTAGTGTACCCAAAAAAAGTACATGGTGTAAATCTGTAATCAAATTTGTGTTTGTTTCATGGTCTAATGTGAGGAAACCAAAGACAACCAAATACTTTTTAACTACTTAATTCTGGTTTATTCTGAGTTAAAACTTCTATAGGGCATTTGAAATCTAGTAACTTACTTTGTAGTCTATTTATAAGATGCACTGTTGTGGCAAAGGCCTCAAGCCAAAATTTCAGTCGTAATGATGCTTGTGCAAGCAATGTTAACCTAATCTCTATAATATGTCTTTGTTTTCTCTTAATGAAACCATTTTGTTCAGATATGTGTGGGCAAGTTAGTCTATGTGTGATACCCTTTTTACATAAATAAATTTTTAGTGGTAAAAACTCTTTACCCCCATCATTTTGTAATATCTTTACTTGATGATTCAGTTGATTTTCTGCACATGCTATGAACTGCACAACCACGTTGCAAGTATCATATTTACGTTTCACGAAATACATTCACACGTGTCTAGAGTAAGCATCAATGAATGAAATGTTATACTTAAACCCATAGTCAGTATCAATTTGTGTTGGACCCCATATGTCAATAGCAACCAGTTCTAGTGGTTTTGAATATTTAGTTTCAGAATTTGAGAATGGAAATTTATGGATTTTTCCTGTTTGACAGTACAAACATATATAATTTTTTGGAATACCAATCATAATATCATTACTGTCTAAACCTTCCTTTACAATTATAGTACTTAGATGTCCAAGTTTACAGTGCCACATATCAAAAGTCACACAATCTTTATCTACTTTTAATTTCTGTCACATTATAGAAATTTTCCATCAGTACCCTTTTTTGGAATTTCCAGTGTTAGACTTGTATAGTCCATTAAGTTCTCTGCCCTACAATAAAATTTCCTTAGTCAGCATGTCCCTAACTAGGAAGTGCTTTGGATTAAATTCAAAAGGCACATGTTTGTCTTTTGCATACTGTGAAACACTTGTTAAGAATTTTCTTATGTGTGGTGCACATAATAGATTATTCAGATAAAGTTATTTGGCATCCTTAATATTAGCATGCCCAGTGTGAGAGATAAAAATTGAGCTACCATTATCAATAAGTAGAGTTTGCTTATCTTTATATTCTCTATTCTCGAGAATGAGATTATTTAGATTGTTGGCAAAATGTTGGGAAGATCGAGAATCTGGGTACCATGGTTCATCTTGAATATCTTCAAGTGTGGCAGAATTTGAAGTAGCTTATTGATTGCTTACCATATTTGCATTGGGATTGTTATTTATGTTGTTATTGTTAGCTTGCTGATTCATATTAAAGTTGTTGTTGAATTTGAAGTAACATATATTAGCTGTATTATCAATCTTTTCACATATTTGGCATTTTGGCCTGCTGTTGGGGTTCCATCTCCCTACTTTTCCTCTTCCTCTATTGGATTAGCCACCTCTCTGGTAAGTGTTATGATTTCTTGTGTTGTTTGTCTAATTTTTTGGCTTATTACTTGTTGTGTAGTTGACTGAGTAATATGTGCGTTGTTCTTTCTTTTGTAATAATCTTCCTTCATGCCCAACAAGCATAGAGTACACACTTTGAATAGATGGTGTGGGTTCAATAAATGTGATGAAAGCTATTGCAACTTCATATTCATCTTCAAGTCCCCTAATAATGTATAGTACTTGTTCATTTTCTTCAATATTGTGTCATGCACATGCTAGTTGATCACACATATTTTTGATCTTCATAAGATACTTATTCATGCTTGAGTTGTCTTTCTTTATAGTCGGTAGTTGCTTCTTGTAATGTAAAACTCTGGCAGCAGATTGACACGTGAATGATCTTTCAAGTTCTTCTCATATCCAATGTGATGTTACCAATTAATTGTGGCATGAGAGATATACCCAGTGATGACATTATCCATGCACTGACTGTAACAGCCCGCATTTTACGTATCGGAAGATCGTAAAATATTTTTATTTTATTCCCTGAGGGTTGGATCATTCTCATCTTTTAATATGTTGCTTATGAGGATGTGAGACATGTCCATAATTTTTACCGATTTTGTTTGTGACCATTTTACCCCTATCAGTCTTGTACAGGGGATAACTTTTGACTCAGGTCGAATCAGAGTATGAGTCCTGTGTCATTGGAAAGGAATTGATGATTGCCTTAGAGTGGTTACATTAAAGTTTTGGCTCAGCGGTTTAGGAGGAATCACTGTTTTAAGGTTTTTCAGCTGGTTGTTCAGGTTTGGATAGGCACAATGGGCTGATTTGGGAAGGCCCATTGGAAGGGTATAAATAGGGGATAAAGGATATGGGAAATGGTTTTAGTTTTCCATTCTCTCGTTAGGCGGCCTTGAGCTCCTCCTTCCTCTAACCCCTTTCCACCATTAAAAATCAAAATCCAAGGAGGGAAATCATATATCTACCCCATTGAAGGCTAGATCTACATTAATTGAGGCAAGAGTTCATCGGATCAAGGTGTTTGGTGCGAGTTGCTTACCGTCTGGATTCTTACTTCATCAATTTTAGCTTATTTTGGCAAATCGGTGAGTGATTTAAATCTCTCACATGAATGCAATGAAGTATATGAGTGTTTGTGCATGTTTCTCATCAAATTAAATGTTTTTCAATAAATATATGCCATACTAAGTTCATTTTCATAGATATCACGCTATAATATGATCTAGCAAGTTTAGATAGGTAATTTTTATAACATTTCATATGAATGTGCAAGTTAGATCTATGGTTTTGCTCATATGTACATTTATGGTGATTTTGGTGAATTTTACATGTTTGTTGATGAAATTGTCATATTGGTGTTATTGTTGATTTCGTATCATGCTTGTGATCATATTGGATGAGCTGGTTTCGTCGAACGAATCGTTTTGGTGAAGTTTTGGTCGAAATTGGAGTTGCGTTGGAGAATGTAAGTTTTGGGTCGAATATGGAGGGTCGGACATGGTGCATCAAACATGGAGGGATGATCGAAACATGGGAGGTATTCTTGGAGGAAAAGAAATGGTTGGGTCGGTTGAGCAGGTTGGGTCGAGCAAGTTGGGTCGAGCAACATACGGGTTATGCAGTGGTTCTGGTCGCACAATAATTTGGTCGGGTCGGTCATGTGTTGGTGAGGTGTTTGGATCGGTCGCGAAGGAGAGATCGAGCAGAGTGGTTTGTTCGGTCATGTTGGGTCAAGCAGAGTGGTATGGTCGGTCATGTTGGGTCGAGTAGAGCCTGGGTCAGTTGGACAGGGTCATTTTCTGAAAAAGTATGTTTTTCGGGTACGACCCGGGTTGGAAGAAAAGAGCCTGAAAAAATATATTCAGGGGCAACCTTCCCGAACCCTACTCAAGCTGCAGCGCAGTGGTGTGACTTGGTTCAGTGATGATGTGACTTCGAAGTAAATTCAAGTTAGAAGGTTCAAAGTGTTGAAAGGTGTTCGTTGATCGGTGTAGAACAACAAATGAGCTGACAACTCAATGGTCGTGAGTTGGTGGATAATGGTTACTCGAGAAGGTTGCTTGGGCTATGAAGAGTCATCGGGTTAGATGACTAGAGATGTGAAGGCCGAGGGATTATCGCTGTCGTAAGTTCTAGTAGCCTCAAAGAAGGGGTACGATGGAGGCACCCAAAAGACCGATTGTAGGTCGAGTACCCTGGGTATCGTTGAAATGCCTAGTTGTCAAGGTTGGACATACATACATATCATTGAAAGGCGTATGGAGTTTATGCTAGAACTGGGGTTACCATTAGCCCTTGATATATGGCAAGGTTGGCGGTCATACGATTAACGATGGTTTCAAAGCAGGATTAACGGTGATAGCCAGAGTCAGTCATGGATGATTGGTTGTTCTGTTTGTACTGTCTCACGTAGATTGTCCAACGTTGAAGGAGATGTTCCTTGGGTGCTTGTCTGATACTGGTTTAGGCCTCTGAGGCTTGTGCTTGAGGGATGTCGAATCCGATTAGGACGGTCTACATGAGATATATATATATATATATATAATCTGGATGTTATGAGTGCTTACCATGATTGAATGGGTGTTTTGGTTTCCATGGATGAACGGTTGACTTGTTTGTTGTAAAGGTTATCACTGTCCGATGTGGGAAAGATAAGGTTGAGCTCTTCTCTGGTATTGTGGGTAGATTAGTATATTTATCTATCCATGCTCATATACTTTATTGTTGAAGTTTGTTAGTTGTTTTATCGCTCACTAAGACGGTTGTCTGACTCAAGGTTTTATGTCTCCTCTTATTACCTTGGGCTGTTCATCTGGTTGTGGATGGGCAGACTAAGTAGCATGGTATATGTGATTAGTGAGGAAGATGCTGCTATGTGGAGGCGAGCAGGAGGATAATGTACCAGTTTTATTACTATCTAGTATTTTTATTTCCGCTGTTTGAGTGCTCTATGAGGGTTGTAGTGAGGCCTTATGTACAAACTTTGGTATCAGTTGGATAACCTTTCAGGATGTTGTGAAAGTTTCAAAAGTTTGTTGTATGATGCTTCATTACTATTACCTGTTGTATATGTTCTATTATATTTTATCCTTGCACTATGAGTTCTACGACGGCTTCCGATGTTGTTTACCTACTCTGATGATCGTCCATAGCTGCCTAGCACACTTTTCAATGCATTATTTCTCCTGTTTAGTGCAGGGGTTATGGGCGGTCGTCACATTTGGTATCAGAGCTCTAGTCAACGATTTTGGCCAAAGTTCGAAGACATAATTACGTATGAGAGATGTACTTGTAGATTTCAGTTGGATGCTTACTATATATAGCAGTAGCGGTTGTATCTCTTTAGCAGTTTTTCTTGGAAGTGGCTAATTATTCTAAATTGCAGATTTAGAATGAGTAGACGAGAATCAAGACACGCTGCCAGGGGAGCTAATACTAGAGGGGGAAATGGCGGTGAACCAAATTACCCGGCCATGTTTGAAGCCATGGCAGAGGCAATTATGCGAAGGGTACCCGCTCTAGTGGCAGCAACGGTATATGCAGGTATGCGAGTTCCTAGAGTGATAGATTTTGCAAAGCTGTGCAAGGACTTTACATCTCCAAGGGGAAAAACATTCAAAGAAACAGAGGCAGCTGAAGAGGTTCAGAGGTGGATGGATTCTTGTGTTCGTATCTTTGGAGACTTGAGTTCGGATGGTGCAACCAAGAGAAAGCTTGCATCAAGGCATGTATATATTCAAAGATAGCTAAATAATTATGAATTTTTTTGCTCTTATAAAAGAGTAAACGGTATCTAGAATGATTATCCTAACTTCACGAATACAGATGCTTGTTTAACAATATGGAAAAAAAATATTGAAAACAAATATGGAAAACTTCAGCTTGAATGGATACGAAATTTAATTTTTAAGTTGAGCAACTATATATAAATTTCCGTTGTTTCCAGTATACACACACATATTGTGTGTGCATGCGCGCGCGTGCATCATTGGCTTTATAGCATATAATATAAATTACACTATCTATATCTTGAAAAAAAAAGGAAGCACCCACTGATAAAACGTTCCCAAGAAAATGATTAAAAAAATTCTAGTATATTAAACTATTACCAAAAGTTGCTTTGAGTAAATAGATGAAACAAACAGGTGGTAGAAAAGCTATGTTTTAACAGAATGATGAACGAAGATATGAGTTTTGTATCCATGTTGGGCGCATCAAACATCATGAACAATCAATTCATTAATAGTAACATTGGAAATGAACTATTAAACGAATGCATAAAGAAAAAAAATTAAGACAATACATTTGAACTTTTTAGCAGAGGACCAATGTACTTACCTAGTGAATTCAATAAGGAATAAAAGTAAGTGATGTTTAATTACACCTTGACTCCAGAATGCCTATGAAATTTAATTCCATCTCAATTCGTTTTTAAAATAAACAAACATATATTAAAACAACATACCTACTAAAGTTGATTTTTTAGGTTAAAATCATCAAATGAACTAAAGCACCACATATTTATGATGTAAAAAAATCAGAAGGACAAAAAACAGATAGATTGAACAAATGATCAAGCAATACCATGAACACATAACCAATCATAAGAAAAAAACACACTGTAAAACACACTTAAAATGAATTGAAATCAAAGTTATTTGGCAAAGACTCTAAAAATCAATCATGCTAATAAGAAACGAAAAGAGGTCACAACATCAGTTGTAACAAAAATCATTTCAGCGACAATTCAGTTGGCTGGAGAAAGATTAAAGGTATCACATTCAAAAATTAAGGTGTATCAGACGCATTAATTATTAAAACTAAAAATAATAATATTACCAGCTCTAAGAAAGTAAACACCTGGATAGTCATTAATAAAAAAATATGTTGACCCTTTATTTTCTGTTCATAGAAGAGGCAAACTATAAATCGACAGTAAAAAGTAACATCACTTCTAGGTAGGGGGTATGAATTACGCCAAGTTCAAAAAACATAAAGTGAGAAAAGAGAACCACTTGTATATAAACCTCCAAGATTCCACCTATGTTTTTAAGGGAAGTAAGAGACTACAACATGACTTTAACTCATCATGATTAAAAACCAGTATACACTTTTCATATCTAAGCATGTTATTCACTAAGCCAGTAGACTTAATAAGGCAAGTATGATTAAAATTAAATGGAGAATAAGCATAAGTTAGATCCAAAAGGAAACACACACACACAAATAGTAATCTCCCATGAAACAAACTACATATGAATATTAAATCATAAAAATCAATATAAGTAGCATAAGGAAATAACTTTGATAAACATATATATTTGTAACAACCCGTATTTTTATAACATATTAAAACAAGAAATCAAGGCATAATTAAAATTTAAAATCAGAATCAAGGGAAACGGGTTGTGCCATTGCGTTCGTCTCGAAATTCTACTTGGAAACGAGTCCGAGTTTGCGAGAATGGGAGTCCGTGTGAGGGAGATATGACCCTCCAAAGTTTCAGGAATTTTCAGAATCAAAAACAGCTCGAAATTCGAATTCGAAATTCGAATTCAAACCCCGGAACAGGCTGGGCGAGAAAATTCCCGCCCAGGGACCAGGTCGACCTGGGGGTCGACCATAGTGTCGACCTCCCAGGGACTAGGTCGACCATAGTGTCGACCTGGGGGTCGACCTGCCTCCCGAACCCACTTCTTGAACCAGATGCATCCTGACGTATTTAGACTCGTTTTCTGACCAGATTCGTCTGCCTAACACTATATAAACATCCCCCTAGCCTCATTCTCACCACACCATTTCTTTCTGTCCTTATGCTGCTTCTAAGATAATCAAAATAATAAGATAAAAAGGAAGAAAAAGGACGGCTCCTTCTCCATCAAGACTACGCTTAGGGATTTGCAAATTGGGGGATTTCAATTAGAACACGATCGATCAAATAGAGATTCAACAATCAAATTCTGCTTTCTAATTCTCGATCCACGCACTGTAAGTTCAAGTTACTTTTAGATAAAAGCTGTAAACTTAATATCCATGTTGTAAATTGGAATTGGATCTATGTATGGTAATTGATTCGTATCTATTCTTGTTCGTCTTGGATCTTGACTTTCGTGAATATTGCTTTGGACCTATTCATGTTGTAAATCAAACTCTCTCGTGTCTATAACCTTAACATGCCTATGACGTTGAAACTATTGTTAATGGACAAGGACTATGACTGAGAACATAAGACTGCCTATGATTAATATGACTATGCCTATGACTATGACGGTAAACATAAGACTGCCTATGACTAATAAGACCATGCATATGCCTATGACGGTGAACGTAAGACTGTTGCCTATGACTATGGCAAGGACAATTGTGGCTAATCAACTATGACTCTTGACTATGAGAATTATTATCTATGATTATGAACATAAGGCCATTATCTATGACCACGACTTTGAAACTATTACTGTTAATTGCCTATGACTATTGCCTAGAATTATTTTGGATAATTAACCATGACTATTGTGATTAATCGCTTAGGATTCTTAGTTATGATATTTCTACCTATGACCATGACTATGACTATCAGGGTTAATTACCTGGGACTATTATAGTTTATTGAAACCCATGTTGTATACCGAATTTGCAGTTTGTTGGATCTCATACCGAGGGTGTGACTTGTTTAGTTTATTCGCTATTATGTACACCGAAACCATTGGATCCATTATCCTTGTATTTGGCTTGCTTTTTCATGCCTATTCTTTAATGTTAGCGTTTACCATGACTATCGCCTTATCTTGCTAGATTTGAAATCCCTTATGCCAGTGATGACGCAACCAATTATCCCAAGTTATATCATACTAGTCTTGTAACCCCTTTTATCGCTTTATGCTAGTCCCTTTTGCCTATCATAGTTTAGATGCTATTCCCTCTATTTCGAGATTTGGATTTATTTGTAGTATAGATCGATTCACGTTCGCGTGCAATGGGAGTACGATTTGGGTAGATTAGGCAAAACATGAATTGGTTATGAACATGAATTATGAACTTGATAATAGGCAAAACTTGAAACATGAACATTGTTATAACTTGAATCTGGATGTGGGCATGAAACTTATCCTTGAAACTTGACACGAACTCGACATGAAACTTGAACATGGGCATGACATTAGAATAAACATGAAAATGGCCAACTCGAGGTTGGGTTGAGTTTGCAGTGTAAATCTGCCCGGAACCGCCCGACAAATCCAGTTACTGCAAACAATAGGATCCAATGTGGGTAGTTGGTCATATCGCGCTTGAAAACCCGAGGTCAGACTGAGTTTTGTAATTCTGCCCGGAACCGCCCGACATATCCAGTGACCACAACAACAGGTCTGATGTGAGAGGTTGAGGTGCATTAATGAATTAATGCAACATGATAGGGTTAAGTCATGAACATGAAAGACAACACTTAACCAATTTAACACGATGATTTGGTAGGGTTAAGTCATGAACCGCTTGAATATACTTAACCAATTTAACACGATGATTTGGTAGGGTTAAGTCATGAACCGCTTGAATATACTTAACCAATTTGACATGATGACTTGATAGGGTTAAGTCATGAACCGCTTGAATATACTTAACCAATTTGACACGATGACTTGATAGGGTTAAGTCATGAACCGCTTGAATATACTTAACCAATTTGACACGATGACTTGATAGGGTTAAGTCATGAACCACTTGAATATACTTAACCAACTTGACAGATGATTTGTAGGGCTAAGTCATGAACTTGAACGACAACACATAGCCAATTTGACATGACACGTAGGCGGGTTAAGTCACGAACTTGAATGACAACACTTGACCAACTTGACATGCTAGACTGATGGGGTTAAGTCTCGAATTTAAATGACAACACTTAACCCACTGAACGGAAACCCTAGTTACGCGGTCCTTTTCAGCAGTAACCCACTAGATGTATCACAGTACCCTGGAACTAGGCAGGGTGGGGCACGATTACTGGGCTGACTGTAAGCGACCAGAACGACGGCTAAGTTGGTGCGCCATTGTAGGTTCAGGCGTCCTATGGTCGTGCACGTAGTCCGGAGTTGAAAAAGCAGGCATTGGGCACCAGTAGGTTTACACTGTGCGTGCTTGATTCGTGTCGGTGGTTGGCACCCTAGGGCTTGATACACCCTATGGTGGACCTAGCACAGGTGACTGCATTTCGTGATTGGGTCGTATGACACAGACACATGAACGAGCTAGGACTTGTAGGGAGCCGATCGATTAATAGATCACTACATGGAATTCGTTGGGTAGCATAATTCCTAGTGGTCCAAGGTGGCATAAACCCTAATCGAATCCAGAAAATGTTCAATAGGTAGCATAATCCATAGTGGCCCTAGGTGGCATAAATCCTAGTTGAACACGCGATAGCTCATGATAAGGAAACCTAGCCAGAACAAGGGTGGCGGTCCCAACGATTTCAAGAATGGTGGCACTACGTTGATGTAGTATAGAAATACGTGATGAAACCCGTACAATATACGGCAAGGGACTGTACATATACGTGGAAAGGATGATACAGGTTGGGATACTAGTACAGTTGGTGTAGAGAATTTAGGATATCAGAGCAAATATATATCATTTTAATGGTGAAGCAGAGAAATCTTGCGATGCTTGATAGAAATCTTGCGAAACTATACTTAGTTCATCCTGAATGGGAACCTTGCAATGTTATACATGACAGAAATCCTATGATGTTATTCTTAGTTATCGTGCCTGTAGCTTATCTTGTCATCATGCTTATGTTTACTTTCAGTTTATTCATGCCATGTTATCTTTACCTGTTTTTATGCTGAAAGTCACTAGGACTTACTCAGTCTTTATGATTGACCCAGTTTGTTTCGCCTCTTTTTCTTCCGTTCCCCCCTCCCCCCCAGGTTCACAGGGTGGGAACACAGCTTAGTTCGAATCTTACCAAGCCCCAAGGCTATTTCATGAAGGCTTGGATTGCTCTTGGCTATGGCTTGCTTTGCTGCTTTATTGGGGAATGATTTATGACTATGGTTTTATGCTTCTTTACTATTGCAAGACAGATTTTGATGTAATGGATTTAATCGAATTTTGATGAAAAATGCTTTAGACCTTTCTAGATTTTAAAGCAATGAAATTTGGTTCTTCTTCCGCTGTTTAATATGTTCTGTCTTGTAATATTTCTGTGTATGTTTACCTAGATAATGCTCCACCAAAGCTAGTGCATTCCCTTTGTGAGTGACCCTAGCGGTGGTGGGGTGTTACATTTGGTATCAGAGCAGAAGGTTACCAGACTGGGAAAAAATTTCTTAAAACCTTCTGAAATTATTTTCAAAACCGTTCACAAAGAAGTATTTTTTAAGAAAAATCTTGTTTTATTTAAAGGCTATTCCCCAAAGCCATATGCACTATCTTTTGATTCTCTCCTTAATTCTCTTCTCTCTTTCTTTTTCACCATAGTTTGTAGGCATGCGACACATGTCGGAGGGCAAAGTAGTGTCCAACCTCCATCTGTAGCCGTAGTAGTTTTACTTGCGACTAATCTTATCTCAAGCTTTGTAGGGTTGCCGTGCGATGGAAGTAGCTTTTGAGAAACTTGTCAACAAGCTATACAAGGATAGTAAGAACGAGGATAAAGAACACAAGCCTAAGGATGAGAAACTTGTTGATAAGGCGTAATCCACGAAGGGGGAAAAGGTGAAAGGGAAGAGGTCAAAGTAAAAGGATAATAAGACCCATGACAAGAAAGGACATCGTTGGTATGGTAAAAAGGGACATGTAGTTAAGTATCATAGGACAAGGACAAGGGCAAAGAACAAGATCGTCGAGAGGGCAAATTGTATGCTCTCACTACTAGCATACCTAAGAGAGGTGGTAACGTTTCTGTTAAAAGTTTAGCTTCTCTTTTCTATCATCCCGTTAGAACTTTGTTTTTGTACATCGCATCCTTTTAATTCTGCCTCGATAGTTGAGTCTCTGCACCTTAGTACTAGCGTAGTAGAGGATCCCATTTTTGTCTCAAATCCTGTTGGAGAATCGGCTCATTTATTCATGACATGTTTGGATTTGAGAATGTCTATGCTAAGTGTTGAGTTTAGAAGTAAAGCTTATGTTTTTGGGCTATGGGTTGATTCTAGGGATGGAGTGGTTGTCCAGAAATGGTACCATTCTCGAGTATGAAAAGAGGGTAGTTAGACGCTTGACTTGCCTTGGTAATGCCCTCGAAGTCTAGTGTAACCCTTAGGGTTCTGCCATGTTTAGTTACCTAGAATCTCTTGATACATTTATCGATCCGCTCGAGTAGTGTTCGCCACTAAGTCGGATGGTTCATTTCGCTTATGCATGAGTTATAGAAAATTACCTTAGTAAGTACACTTGGCAACATGGTTGGCGTTTGTTTATTTTCAAGAGATAATTCATTTATGTGGAATACTTTCTAGTAAGTGAATGAGATCCAAGATTCACTATTGAATTTTGGAGAGCTTGCACGAAACCATGAGTACGCAGTTATGTTTGAGTCAGGTATACTAGAAAGAGAATAAGCGAAAGTGGAACGAGAGGCGACAGTGGAATGAGTTCCAACTCATATTCTAGGAAAAAGAATTAAGGAACTACGAAATTGTGAAGTTAAAGACGGTCAAAGCACAATGGAGTTAAGCTCAAGGAAATACGACTTAGAAGATTGAAGACTAGATACGCGCATCATATCTCTTTTTAAGAGTATATCCTTGATCCCTCTTTTCCTGTATAGCTTAGTTGCATGCTATCCTTTATGTTTATCCTCTCGGTCCTATTCTCAATCTTATTTCTGTTGCAAACCCCATAAGGAGTATGACTCATCTGGTTGTAATACATGTTGGGGCTTAAGGGTGTCTGTTGAGTTGACTAAACTTTTTGGGTTTTGGGCTAGTGCTTAGGGAATTCTTCTCCTATTCAGTACATATGTGACGTAGATTTCCAGCATTGACATTGCCTAATGGGCACAAAGTTTTTACTTGCTTCTATCATTCATCTATATCTTTAGGTAGGAACAATTGGGTGAAACATACGTTTGAGGCATGTTATGATTGATGGTTGCAAGTGGTTGCAAGTGGTTGCTCGTGGTTGCATAACACACATTAGGCACTAGATCGGCTCAGACACATTTTCATATTGCATATGCATGAGTGTTTATACTTGTTTATGGATGAAATTGAATGTGTTATCATGTGAATGTTGCATATGGATGGATGTTTGAGCACACATATAGTGTTTATGTGATTAGGGCCATTTGCATACATGATGGACTCATGGCACTAAACATATTTTGCATTAAAAAAGATCAATCAGGCCTGATCATTTGCATTAGATAAGGAACATATACACACACTTTCTACATATGTTCATACAGCATTAGAAATCTCTTAAGGACAATGGATGCCTGTGATTGATGATTGAGTAGATGGATGATTAGATGGAAGGACACATTCTTCTTAACTTGAAGATTTCGGGGACGAAATCCTTTAAGGAGGGGAGAATGTAACAACCTGTATTTTATAACATATTAAAACAAGAAATCATGGCAGAATTAAATTTTAAAATTAGAACCAAGGGAAACGGGTTGTGCCATTGCGTTCGTCTCGAAATTCTGCTTGGAAATGAGTCCGAGTTTGCAAGAATCGGAGTCCGTATAAGAGAGATATGACCCTCTGAAGTTTCAAGAATTTTCAGAATCAAAAACAGCTCGAAATTCAAATTCGAAATTCGAATTCAAACCCCGGAACAGGCTGGGCGGGAAAATTCCTGCCCAGGGACCAGGTCAGCCTGGGGGTCGACCATAGTGTCGACCTCCCAGGGACCAGGTCGACCATAGTGTCGACCTGGGGGTCGACCTGCCTCCCGAACCTACTTCTTGAACCAGATGCATCCTGACGTATTTAGACTCGTTTTCTGACCAGATTCGTCTGCTTAACCCTATATAAACAGCTCCCTAGCCTCATTCTCTCCACACCATTTCTTTCTGTCCTTATGTTGTTTCTAAGATAATCAAAGTAATAAGATAAAAAGGAAGAAAAAGGACGGCTCCTTCTCCATCAAGACTACGCTTAGGGATTTGCAAATTGGGGGATTTCAATTAGAACACGATCGATCAAATAGAGATTCAACAATCAAATTCTGCTTTCTAATTCTCGATCCACGCACTGTAAGTTCAAGTTACTTTTAGATAAAAGTTGTAAACTTAATATCCATGTTGTAAATTGGAATTGGATTTATGTATGGTAATTGATTCGTATCTATTCTTGTTCGTCTTGGATCTTGACTTTCGTGAATATTGCTTTGGACCTATTCATGTTGTAAATCAAACTCTCTCGTGTATATAACCTTAACATGCCTATGACGTTGAAACTATTGTTAATGGACAAGGACTATGACTGAGAACATAAGACTTCCTATAACTAATATGACTATGCCTATGACTATGACGGTGAACATAAGACTGCCTATGACTAATAAGACTATGTCTATGCCTATGACGGTGAACGTAAGACTGTTGCCTATGACTATGACAAGGACAATTGTGGCTAATCAACTATGACTCTTGACTATGAGAATTATTATCTATGATTATGAACATAAGGCCATTATCTATGACCACGACTTTGAAACTATTACTGTTAATTGCCTATGACTATTGCCTAGAACTATTTTGGATAATTAACCATGACTATTGTGATTAATAGCTTAGGATTCTTAATTATGAGATTTCTACCTATGACCATGACTATGACTATCGGGGTTAATTACCTGGGACTATTATAGTTTATTGAAACCCATGTTGTATACCGAATTTGCAGTTTGTTGGATCTCATACCGAGGGTGTGACTTGTTTAGTTTATTCGCTATTATGTACACCGAAACCATTGGATCCATTATCCTTGTATTTGGCTTGCTTTGGCATGTCTATTCTTTTATGTCAGCGTTTACCATGACTATCGCCTTATCTTGCTAGTTTTGAAATCCCTTATGCAGTGATGTTGTAACCAATTATCCCAAGTTATATCATACTAGTCTTGTAACCCCTTTTATCGCTTTATGCTAGTCCCTTTTGCCTATCATAGTTTAGATGCTATTCCCTCTATTTCGAGATTTGGATTTATTTGTAGTATAGATCGATTCACGTTCGTGTGCAATAGGAATACGATTTGGGTAGATTAGGCAAAACATGAATTGGTTATAAACATGAATTATGAACTTGATAATAGACAAAACTTGAAACATGAACATTGTTATAACTTTAATCTGGATGTGGGCATGAAACTTATCCTTGAAACTTGACACGAACTCGACATGAAACTTGAACATGGGCATGACATTAGAATAAACATGAAAATGGCCAACTCGAGGTTGGGTTGAGTTTGCAGTGTAAATCTGCCCGGAACCGCCCGACAAATCCAGTTACTGCAAACAATAGGATCCAATGTGGGTAGTTGGTCATATCGCGCTTGAAAACCCGAGGTCAGACTGAGTTTTGTAATTCTGCCCGGAACCGCCCGACATATCCAGTGACCACAACAACAGGTCTGATGTGAGAGGTTGAGGTGCATTAATGAATTAATGCAACATGATAGGGTTAAGTCATGAACATGAAAGACAACACTTAACCAATTTAACACGATGATTTGGTAGGGTTAAGTCATGAACCGCTTGAATATACTTAACCAATTTAACACGATTATTTGGTAGGGTTAAGTCATGAACCACTTGAATATACTTAACCAATTTGACATGACGACTTGATAGGGTTAAGTCATGAACCGCTTGAATATACTTAACCAATTTGACACGATGACTTGATAGGGTTAAGTCATGAACCGCTTGAATATACTTAACCAATTTGACATGATGACTTGATAGGGTTAAGTCATGAACTGATTGAATATACTTAACCAACTTGACAGATGATTCGTAGGGCTAAGTCATGAACTTGAACGACAACACTTAGCCAATTTGACATGACACGTAGGCGGGTTAAGTCACGAACTTGAATGACAACACTTAACCAACTTGACATGCTAGACTGATGGGGTTAAGTCTCGAATTTAAATGACAACACTTAACCCACTGAACGGAAACCCTAGTTACGCGGTCCTTTTCAGCAGTAACCCACTAGATGTATTACAGTACCCTGGAACTAGGCAGGGTGGGGCACGATTACTGGGCTGACTGTAAGCGACCAGAACGACGGCTGAGTTGGTGCGCCATTGTAGGTTCAAGCGGACTATGGTCGTGCACGTAGTCCGAAGTTGAAAAAGCGGGCATTGGGCACCAGTAGGTTTACACTGTGCGTTCTTGATTCGTGTCGGTGGTTGGCACCCTTGGCCTTGATACACCCTATGGTGGACCTAGCATAGGTGACTACATTTCGTAATTGGGCCGTATGACACAAAAACATGAACGAGTTAGGACTTGTAGGGAGCCGATCGATTAATAGATCGCTGCGTGGAATTCGTTAGGTAGCATAATCTCTAATGGTCCTAGGTGGCATAAACCCTAATCGAATCCAGAAAACGTTCAATAGGTAGCATAATCCCTAGTGGCCCTAGGTGGCATAAATCCTAGTTGAACATGCGATAGCTCATGATAAGGAAACCTAGCCAGAACAAGGGTGGCGATCCCAACGATTTCAAGAATGGTGGCATTACGTTGAAGTAGTATAGAAATACGTGATGAAACCCGTACGATATACGGCAAGGGACTATACATATACATGGAAAGGATGATATGGGTTGGGATACTAGTACAGTTGGTGCAGAGAATTTAGGAAATCAGAGCAAATAGATATCATTTTAATGGCGAAGCAGAGAAATCTTGCGATGCTTGATAGAAATCTTGCGAAACTATACTTAGTTCATCCTGAATGGGAACCTTGCAATGTTATACATGACAGAAATCCTATGATGTTATTCTTAGTTATCGTGCCTGTAGCTTATCTTGTCATCATGCTTATGTTTACTTTCAATTTATTTATGCCATGTTATCTTTACCTGTTTTTATGCTAAAAGTCACTAGGACTTACTCAGTCTTTATGACTGACCCAGTTTGTTTCGCCTCTTTTTCTTCCGTTCCACCCCCCCTCCCCCCAGGTTCACAGGGTGGGAACACAGCTTAGTTCGGATCTTACCAAGCCCCAAGGCTATTTCATGAAGGCTTGGATTGCTCTTGGGTGTGGCTTGCTTTGCTGCTTTATTGGGGAATGATTTATGACTATGGTTTTATGCTTCTTTACTATTGCAAGACAGATTTTGATGTAATGGATTTAATAGCATTTTGATGAAAAAGGCTTTAGACCTTTCTAGATTTTAAAGCAATGAAATTTGGTTCTTCTTCCGCTGTTTAATATGTTCTGTCTTGTAATACCTCTGTGTATGTTTACCTAGATAATGCTCCACCAAAGCTAGTGCATTCCCTTTGTGAGTGACCTTAGCGGTGGTGGGGTGTTACAATATTTATTTCGTATAAAATACATGAAAGTCATTTCTAACATATGCCAAAGAAAAACATATATTTAAATCAGACCAGCACTAAAATCATTTTTGCAATGCCAAATTCACCTTTCTGCACATGTTTGTAAGTCTGACTCCCAGCCACTTCCGCATATAAATTATAGCACAAATAAGTTTACCTATAAGGCTGTAAAAACGAAAACACACTTCAAATGAACCCGTATCGGTATAAATAAAAGTATAAGTATTTATACTCCGATTCTAAATGATTCTACCAAATTGGTTTTAGCTTGTACTATTTTGAAAATGCCATTCTTTCTTACATGGGAAACCATATAAAGGGAGACATACCTAGTTTGATCAAATTACATCCGACTAAAATAACAAATTGTATATCACAATTGTTCCAAATAGTATGGCGTACAGAATTTGATTGTTAAAATTTAATAGGGTAACATATCATAATATTTATTCCAAATAATATGGCATATATAATTTGATTGTTAAAATTTAGAAAATGATTTCTTGAGGAACTTCAAATAAGGCTGGAGAAAATGAGAAGGTTTTAATCATATATCAATAACGCACCCCAATAGAGACAACTCCAAATCACTTTCATGTATTACCAACAGAATATAATACAATAGAACATTAGAACGAGCTTTATTAGTTGGAGCAATTAGTGTAAAGTGTCTGGACTTATCTTTACAAACCGAACTTATGTTTTCTCCACTTGGGCTCTTACATATGGACCTGTATTTCTTTCCAGCCCATTTTCGTTTTTGTACATTATATATCTTGTATCATCTTTGTAAATAAAACATAATACAGAAATTTCTTCATTCATTTTCGAATAACAAAAATCAATCTTTGTAAAAGTTTCACATGGTATCAGAGCTCCCTTGCCAAACGGCAGATCATCGCATTACCTTTTCTCGCTGAACAAGTCATGAGAAGTGCTTTTTGAGTCTCCTCAGTCTAAAATTCATCATCGGAGAGCAACCTCTCTGATCTTGTAGCAGCTGTTCTTATCAGATCGTGCGTGCCAAGCCGGAATTTACATTCGCAGCGGCTACAACGATCTTTTCTGGTCATCTGAGATCTTGAATCTCATCATTTGACTTGTTCTTGGTCAAGAGTACCAATTCTTGCATCTTAAAAGACGCAAGAATTGCCTCTGTTTTTTCCCCCTGACCTCCTCCAGCATTGGCTGCCACCCTCAAGGTCAGGTGACCTAGCCATACGCTATTTTCTTGCTAGTTGATCCACCATAGCTGGACCAAGTGATGAAAACTCGTCTGCCACATCAAGAACAGGCACTGTTGATCCCCCTGGTAACACTCAAGCGCTTGTAAAGCCCAAGACTCAAGTGATAACCACTCCTCTCGATGAAGAAAATTTCCTCTTATGGAAGTTCTAAGTTGAGACAGGCTTGAAAGGATATGACCTTCAAGATTATGTCAAAGGAACCAGATCCATTCCCCCAGCCATGATTCTGGATAAAGATGAACAAATGATTAGCAATCCAGCATATGTGCATCATCAAAAACAAGATAATCTACTATCTTCATGGTTACTCTCATCTATCAGCACAAACTTATTATCACAAGTCATAGGATGCAACTCGTCTCATGAAATATGGTCCACCATACAACAAATTTTTAACTCACAGTCATCTGCTCGTAGTATGCATTACAGAAGGGAATTTCAGAATGCAAGAAAGGGAGAGATGACTATGAGAGAGTATATTGCAAAGGTTAAAACACTTTGTGACAAACTAAAGGCAGTGGGACACTACATTTTAGATAGTGACCAGGTGCTTATGCTGACTAATGGATTAGATGAAGAGTATGAATCATTGGTTACCTTTATTGCCACACAACCAGTTTTACCTGACATTCAAACTGTCTATTCTGCATTACTGGCACATGAGGGTAGAGTTGAGCAAAAGAAGGCATCTCAAATTGATTACAGTGTGAATCTTGCATCAAATTCAAGAAGTATGAGTAACAATCAAACAAGAAACTTACCTGGCTTTGGAAGGGGTAACAACCAAGGTCAAAGAGGAAACTCAAACCAGAGAGGAAGAGGTAGAGGAAGATCCAACAATGCAAGTCGTGTCCAATGTCAGATCTGTGACAAACCTGGGCATACAGCAAACAGATGTTATTTCAGATTCAATATAAATGTTAATAACTCACAACCAAGTCAACCAGGCACAAGGGGACCCAATGCCAACATGGCACAAGCCAATCAACAAAGCAAATCTAGTGGGGAAACCTCTACAACTATCAGTGATGACTCCGGCAAGATTGAGGACACAAACAGTGAGGATTGGTTTCCAGATTCAGGAGCAACCAACCACATCACCAATAATCTGCAAAACCTCAACCTTGGAAACATGAATTACTCAGGTACACAAGTTATTCAAACTTGCAATGGTGAAACTATGAATATATCTCATATTGGGACAGGTGTTGTTAAAGGTAAGAGAAATCTCATCCTTAACAATCTACTTAGAGTTCCAGATGTTAAAAAGAATCTTATTAGTGTATCACAATTTGCTAGAGATAACAAGGTATATTTTGAGTTTCACCTCAATCACTGTCTAATTAGAGATATACTAAGTAAAGATGTGTTATTATAGGGTAATTTGGACAGTGGTTTATACAAGTTCAGCAACACTCAATCAAGATTGAGAAATGATAAAACTTGGTGTTGTAATGCTAGCATACAATTTAATGATGTCCCTAGTAAGGATGAGCATGATAGTGATGACTGTAATGAAATCAAAAATGATTTGAACTTTTGGCATTGTAAACTAGGGCACCCTAGTTATGACATTGTTGTAAAAAATTCAAAAGATAATGACATTCCTTATAATCACTCACATGTTTCTAGCACATGTACACATTGTTATGCTGGCAAAAGCCACAAATTACCTTTTAGCAGGTCTGAAACTGTTTACACAAGGCCTTTGTAATTAGTGACAACAGACCTATGGGGTCCTGCGCCTTTATGTTCAAGACAAGGCCACATGTATTATCTGTCCATTGTTGATGCTTACACAAGATATACCTGGATTTTCTTTCTCAAGGCCAAATCTGATACTAATAATGTTATGACACAGTTTGTTAACTTCACTGAAAGGCAATATAACTGTAATATTAAGGCTATACAAACTGATGGGGCAGTGAGTTTTTCCCTTTAAAAGGATTTTTTGCTAGTAAAGGCATTATACATAGAACCACTTTCCCCTACACTTCAGAACAGAATGACATTGTAGAAAGAAAACATCGACATATTGTTGAAACATGATTAACATTATTATCTAAGGCATCTCTACCTATGAAGTATTGGTATGAGGCATTTAACACTGCAGTGCATTTGATAAATAAAATGCCAACAAAAGTGTTGCAATACAAAAGTCCTCATGAGATGTTATATGGAAATAAACCAGACTACAACACTCTGAAGACTTTTGGATGCATGTGTTATTCATGCCTCAGACCATACAACAATCATAAACTATCTTTTAGATCTAGCCCATGTACCTTCTTACGGTTTGCAAACAATCAAAAGGGGTACATATGCATGGATAAGAAGGGAAAAATCATAATTTCTAGGCATGTTGCTTTTGATGAACTTGTATTTCCTTTTGCAGAGAAAGGAAACACAAGCAATCAAGAAACTGAGCATAAAAAGACAACAACAACAACAATGGGTCCTATTCCTAAGCTTTCAGAATGGAATACAGACATTGATGAACATGAGCAGACATATGTTACATCAGCCACACCAACTATATCCAGCAGTAGATCTGGATATAGTTCCAGTGAGCAAATGATTGAGGATGATCAACACCAGACTAATGACATGGGTGACAATGATAATCAAAATGACGGCAGTGGTGATGACACATCAGAAAGTAGCAATCATGAAACACCAATACATGGCCTACAGACAGGACATCACATGAGAACTAGAGGAAAAAGTGGCATTTTCAAGCCTAAAATCTATACTGCACTTCAGAATGATCTTGAACCTACCAGTGAACCAGACACATATGATCAAGCAGCTAAGTATAAACAGTGGTGGAAAGCTATGGATGAAGAGTATGAAGCATTGATGAAAAACCAGACATGGAGTTTGGTACCTAATCCTAAGAAAAAAAATGTGGTGACTTGCAAGTGGACTTATAAATTAAAGAAGGATGCTAGTGGCAACATCATTAAGCACAAAGCAAGGTTGGTTGCAAGAGGTTTTACACAGCAGTATGGTTTTGACTTCAATGAGACATTCTCTCCAGTGGTAAAGCCTACTACTATTAGGATCATGTTGTCCATGGCACTACATAAAAACTGGCGCATAAGGCAATTAGATGTGTGTAATGCTTTTCTAAATGGGGACTTAAGTGAGGAAGTATACATGCAACAGCCAAAAGGTTATGTGTGCAAAGGCAAAGAGGATTATGTTTGCAAACTTCACAAGGCAATATATGGTTTAAAACAAGCTTCCAGGGCTTGGTATATCAAGTTAAAGCACACATTAGATCGTTTTGGATACAAAGCAACAAAGTCAGACAATTCTTTATATGTGAAAAACAACAATCAGAGTGTTGTGTATATACTTGTGTATGTAGATGATATTTTGATGACTAGAAATGACAGCAATGAAGTCAACAAAGTCATTGCAGAGCTAGATAAAGTTTTTGGTATAAAGGACATGGGGGAAGTAGACTACTTCCTTGGGGTACAAATTCAAAGAAGGTCAAAATCCGAGATTTTCCTGTCTCAAAAGAAGTATATATCTGAAATTTTAGTTAGAGCAAACATGGATAAAGCCAAGCCTTTACCTACTCCTATGACTAGCAACCTACGCTTGTCCAAATAAGATGGTGAAAATATAGAGAATGTGAAGCAATACAGAAGTATAGTGGGGCAGTACTTAACCATAACTAGACCGAAAATTTGTTTCAGTGTGAACAAGGTTTGTCAATTTATGGCAAATCCAACATCAGAACATTGGCATGTAGTGAAACGTATTTTACGCTACTTACAGGGCACAAAGGAACATGGTTTAATCATAAAAGCTAGTGAAGACATCAACTTAAATACTTACAGTGATGCAGATTGGGCGAATGATTCAGATGATCGAAGATCCACATCTGGATATTGTGTGTTCATGGGTCCAAATCCAATATCCTGGTGTACGAAGAAGCAGTCTACAGTTTCTCGCTCAAGCACAGAAGCCGAGTACAGATCCATAGCATTAGCTACAGCTGAAGTGATTTGGCCGGAAACCCTAATAAGAGAATTAGGGCTTCAGTTCTCAAAGACATCAACTCTCTGGTGTGACAATCGGAGTGTTGTATCTCTCTCCGTCAACCCAATTCAACACTCGAGAACCAAACACATAGAAATAGATCTCCACTTCGTTAGAGAAAGAACCAGCACAGGGAAACTGGTGATAAATCACTTGCCAGCTTTCTATCAGAAAGCTGATATCTTAGCCAAAGCTCTCTCCAGAAACAATTTTGAAAGATTAAGAGAAGAGCTCAGAGTTGTTGATGGTGACGTCGAATAATGGATAGAGAGAAACCCTAGTTCGATTTGAGGCTGGGTGTAAAGTGTCTGGACTTATCTTTACAAACCGAACTTATGTTTTCTTCACTTGGGCTCTTACATATGGGCCTGTATTTCTTTCCAACCCATTTTCGTTTTTGTACATTATATATCTTGTATCATCTTTGTAAATAAAACATAATACAGAAATTTCTTCATTCATTTTCGAATAACAAAAATCAATCTTTGTAAAAGTTTCACAATTAGAGATACATGTCATGGATATAGAAAGCATCTAATACTGAACTAAGTCAAACTATTATTTGAAAATGAACTTGTTGTGGCATTTAATCAAACAATCGAAGTGGAAGACAAAAGAACAAAATTATGTTCCATATTGCCAAATTTAGTCAAATCAAAAACTTTGATATGATTATTTTAACAAAAATCCCACATAAAGTAAAAATTTAGACAATAATAATAATAGTGTTTTTTATACCAACCATCCATGCAAGGTAAAAAGAAATTGATTTATAAACATTCTAGAAAAAGAAAAAGCAGATACCAAAGTACTACAATAATATATAAGGCCATAAACTGATATATAATTACATTAAACCCACATGGATCTTTGTATTCTAGCATGGCGAACATATTGCACTGAATATCTATATAACATTGAAACTCACGTGGATCTTTGTATTATTGCAAATCTAACATATTGCATCCAACACGCATATAACCATGGACCGATGGTGAGACGACCTGATTTCCCGTTCTCACGGAAACAAGGTTATCTTTGGAATATAACACAGAAACATATAATAGCAGAACAAAATTAAATAAATACACCAAAATGAACAACAAAATATACTGGATAAAAGTAATCATCAGAGTTACACAGTATACAGGATCTTACTTAGTACAAATACAGTTCAGCTATACATAAATGTCTACAGCGGAAATAAACAAAATATGTACAATAGGAGCTGAACAGCATAAAAAGAAATAAATGATAGAATCCATCTTCAGCTCCAGCTATCCAGAAAGAACCAGCTAAACCTGAATACAAGACTGCCCGTGAAAAAAGGGGCACCCGAGTTTGAGAGTGAAACAAACTACGAGTCAGTCATGGGACTGGTATGAGAAATCCACTCAACACATATATAATATGGCTAATCACAGGACCACGCCACTTTCGTGGAACGGGTTTACTCCATTGGATTGCCAGTGCTTTAAAACAAATCTTTCTTTTAAACATCGCTATGCTTCTTATAAAAATGAAACCGTTATAAGACTCAGTTCCCATCACACAATGCAACGCAAACCGGAGGATAGAGTTTTTACCTTATAACGGCCAAATATGCTTGATACGAATAAAACAAAGGCATTTGATATTATTGCTAGTGTTTATATGTTTTGAAAACTATTTCAAATCATAACTATCAATCATAGACGGCATTAATGCCCCATACCACTATGTCGCCATATATAGGTATACAATTAAAATCGCATCGTCACGTATTTGGAAATTGGATTTCCGTCATGAACCAAGGCAAAAGATAGTCCTTACCGAATTCGAGACGCTCTAGCCCATGTCCCAGGCAAGTACTCAGTCAAGCCTTTGGATCGTCAGGGCCGGTCCACCGATGTGGATTAAAATTCCTGAACACTGCGTTTCCCCGCCCTTTGGGGCGTCAACGAGCCAACGAATGACTCCATCGGACCCGGATCGTCCGATCAAACCGAGGCGCCTCGCAACAGCAACAACCACATAGGTGAAAAGTATATAAATGTCAGGGCTGGTAGGTCACTGACACCACCCTAGCTAGAAAGAAACGCAGGCCCTCCCTGATGTCCTTCCTCCCGTTTTAGGTTCATACCGGGGTGTGAGGCTCGCGAATTCACGTTATACACAAAGCTACGCCACACAGGCGGTGCTTTGATCATCACCACAAGACTTTGCTTTTCAACAGAAGCCCTGATCACTGCATTTTAGCATTCCACACAGGCAATTCACACCGTGCAACTGATGGCTATCAATCACACAGAACAAATTCCAATGTCGGACACACAGTCCATTTACAAGTCCGTTCTGGGTCTGAACGAAACCGTAGGAACTAAATACCTCGCAAACCCTTCGATCAACACGTACGTCTGAACGATCACCACTCATTATCCATATTTCGGGATGCCTCCCAATCAGGACCTCGGTTACCATCCAAACGAGGTGAAGATCTCCGGTCTTCGACCATCGTCTTCATCTTCGACTTTCAATCGTCGATCAATTATTTGAAATGAGAATTAACTCGGCCTTCTCAAATAATTCACGTATATTTAGAATTTCAATTCAATTTATTTCAATGGTTAAATTATTCTACAACACCAATTTTGTCCTTTAATGTAATTTTCACACCAAACACATTCAACCATCAAACATCACATAAATCAAGCAAATTCAGTTTATTTCCATTCCATATCGCTCATGATATTTTATAACTATTTATCGCTATTTTTATTTATTTTAAAATAACCATTTTATTCAAAACGACGCTTCGGGCCATAAGGCGGCCGTGGCGCTGTTTTTCTTCAGATTTGATTTACACATATCTGAAAATCTAACCGTTGGATCTTCACAAAATTTACATCATTAGAAAGGTCTTTTCAAAACGAATCCAACGGTTCCAGTTTCGGGAAAATCCGACGGTCGGATCTCCCGGTACAATCGTTTGAAGTTTCGATTCCAAAATACGAACTGCAGCGTCGTTATTCGATTAAATATATAATTATATTTATATATATAAATATAATCGCTTCTGGCGCTGTTTTTCTTCAGATTTGAATTAAACATTACAGACAATCCAACCGTTGGATTTTTACAAGGTTGGTGCCGTTGGAAAGATTATTCCAAGGCGTACCCGACGGTTGAGGTTTCGGGAAAATCCAATGGTCGGATTTCCCGTACTAGTCGTTTGAAATCACGGTTTCAAAATACGAACTGCACGGCCTCGTTTCGTTTTAATTTTATTTATATTTATATAGTTATATAAATATAGTTCATTCAATGATTTCTATATCGTTTTCACTTCAAAAAATTTTCTAACATCTTAAATTTTGGAAAAATTTCGCCATAACCTCCCCTGCACCGGGAGCGTCGGGAAATCGCAAATAGCGTCCCGGTCCTTCTAATCTCAAAAAGAAAAAGCCAAGCGGCTAGCCAACAGGCTCAAAATCATCACCCAAACAAATCAGTAAATGTGTACCTATTTGTCGGGCACAAAATTTTATTCCTCTTCTCTAGCCCCTTTGCTATAACCTGTTCAATGAATATGCATGTACATATATATACAATCCATATCATTTTTCATTTTCTATTCAACTTCATATTTGATTTCTGTTTGGTTTAAAAACTCCATTCATTCTAATGTTACATAAATAGGTGCAAATCATTTCATTAGCTAATTAATGAATATTTCAACTCATCTATGTTTATTTTGAACAAGTGGCTATTTTTAACTCTTCACATTTTAACGATTTATGCATACAATAAAAATGTGATTTTTATTGTAAAACGATTCATTTCAAAACACTATTTTTCTATATAGTTCATATAGTCGATAAAAGGTGATTTTTATTATCAAACAGTTTATTTCAAAATATGAATACCATTCAACACATGAATTTCTAAACAACGAATGAATATCAATTCAACACATGAATGTTTTCAATAGTTTTTATATATAGATAAAAATGTGATTTTTATTATCAAACAATTTATTTCAAAATATGAATACCATTCAACACATGAATTTCTAAACAACGAATGAATATCAATTCAACACATGAATGTTTTCAATAGTTTTTATATATAGATAAAAATGTGATTTTTATTATCAAACAATTTTATTTCAAAATATGAATACCATTCAACACATGAATTTCTAAACAACGAATGAATATCAATTCAACACATGAATGTTTTCAATAGTTTTTATATATAGATAAAAATGTGATTTTTATTATCAAACAATTTATTTCAAAATATGAATACCATTCAACACATGAATTTCTAAACAACGAATGAATATCAATTCAACACATGAATGTTTTCTATAGTTTTAGCATATGAAAATAATTCAAACACACAAATATTATTCAAAATTTCGGCAGCATAACGGCAGGATAGTTACACCGGCACCATCCCTAGTACGGCTCCTCGCTCTACCTTAAAACCTCGCGGTTTTTGACAATGGTAATCATGCATCTAGTTCGCACGCAGGCGGCATGTATATATTTATTTCATTTCCACAAACTAATCCTAAGTGGTTTCAACCAAATATTTCACAACCACAAATGGGTATTTTTCAACCACAATCAACCAATATCAATCACAAACAATCCCAAACAATCATTCGCTATCAATCAAATTTCCACAACAATTTCAACCAATAAATATCGTCCATGGTTTGTGGACGAGGGGCGTATATATATATATATATTATATATAGCAATTCACTTTTACTTCACACATATATATATAAATTTTAAATCAGAAATCTCACCAATAGCTATCCAACTTCAAGACTCTTCTTAATAGAAATCTTCGCCTATTTGTCGCTTTCACCCGTATTCTCTGCATAAGTAAAAATAGAATTTTTACTATGCTATTCAATATATAAAAATCGAATTTTGACTTCGCTATTCAATATATAAAAATATGATTTTTACTTTTGCTTTCAAATCTTTTTCTTTTGCTTTCAACATATAAAAATATGATTTTTACTTTTGCTTTCAACATATAAAAATATGATTTTTACTTTTGCTTTCAACATATAAAAATATGATTTTTACTTTTGCTTTCAACATATAAAAATATGATTTTTACTTTTGCTTTCAACATATAAAAATATGATTTTTACTTTTGCTTTCAAATCTTTTTCTACTAAAAGATTAAACCTTTTTCCTATTTTAAAGTTCAAAATAAAATCAGTTTTTCTCTTTTATAAAAATGCAGTTTTTATCTTTATAAAAAAAATGCAGTTTTTATTTTTATAAAATGCAGTTTTTGAATCTTTTAAAATTCAGTTTTTATTTTTCTAAAAATCCAGTTTTTAACTTTAAAAATCAGGTTTTAAAATTCTTTTAAAAAATCTCAGTTTTACTTTATAAATAAATTTCAGTTTTAACTAAAAAAAAATCTCAGTTTTTACTTTATAAATAAATTTCAGTTTTAACTAAAAAAAATCTCAGTTTTTACTTTTTAAATAAATCAGTTTTATTCTTTAAAAAATCTCAGTTTTTACTTTTTAAATAAATCAGTTTTATTCTTTTTTATAAAAAACCAGTTTTTATATAAAATAAAAATAAAATAAATAAAAATAAAATACAATTTAAAACTTACAGAGGAGCGGGGGGGGGGGGGGGGGGTTTCTGCAGATCGTCGGAGGCTTTTCGAGGGCGGCGGCTTCGATTCGAACGGTGGTGGCGCTTCAAGGCTCGAACGGAGGAGGCGCTTTAAGGGGGAGGTGGCGATGCTTCGATCGATGTCCAGACGAGGGGGGGGGGGGGGCGTCGCGATTGATTGCTAGGGTTTTTTTTTTTTTCTTTCTATTTTTTTTTCCTGGTTGTAATCGAATGAACGGGGGGGCCAAGCGGGAGATAAGGAGGGAAAGTATATATTTTTTTTTATTATTTAATTACTAAATTTCGCAAAAGGTTGACTTTTACATATGACCTCGAAACGAGGCCCACCGCCTGTCGTCCATAGCGTTTTACCCCCATTCCGAACACAATGGGATATGTATCGCAAGCTGATTTGATCGTTACTATCAGTTTCCTTTTGAATTTTCATTTAAATCACTATATTGAATTTTAAACGCACATTTCAAATTACCGGGGTCACATATTAACTAGCAAAATTCCAGAATAATATTTTCTAGCTTCGTATTGACGATACGGTCCTAACAAAACTAGTTTCGTCGAATTCTGAGACCGTTTGCAAAATGGCCAATTTCCAGTCGATTAAAATCAACTGAAACTGGTCAAACGCGTTTTCCTTTGCCACGCTCACATATTGATTCGAAAAATTATGAAATTTGAAACCTAGCAATAACTTGACACTGCGGATCTAACAAAAGTGGTTTCGTCGAAATCCGAGGTCATTTGCAAAATGTCCATTTTTAAGGGCCTGAATTCTATAGCGACTATTCAGAATTTTCCACTGGACATATCTTTTGATTCCCGCTATCAAATTTCGATTGGTCGGATTCGTTAGAAAGATATTATCAATTAGATACTAAGGTTTTTGGTCTCACTAAAATCCAGATTGTTTTGCACCCGGTATATTCAATTGAAGTTTGAAATCGAGTTATCGAACTACCGCGCCATTTTCAATTCTATATATAATTATAATTAATTATATTCGGTTTCAATTGTCGATTCAAACTCAGTTTTCATCGCCATTGTTTAAAATATTTATTTTAAATATTTAAAATCCATTATTTTAGACAATTTAAATTTTTTAAATTGGTTCAGATTTTCTGGGTTGTTACAATCTCCCCCACTTTAAACTTTTCGTCCCCGCAAAGGAACAAAGTCGAAAGTGGTTTGATAAATCTACAATCCCACAATACAACAACCAATCCAATTGTTTTTAACCTTTCAAAGGCATGCAAATTAATTCCTATTTTTCTTCTAAAATAATTCAAACAATAATAATAGAATAGAGAATTAAATGGTGAGGTAAAGTATGGCAAATGTACCTTGCACCGGAGTCAATCAGAGATATCTACTCGGCATCTAGGATAAGCTTTCTGAATGCTCTCCTCAGTTTCCCAAGTACAATCTCGCGGATCTCCACTCCATTGCACTTTGATTAAGTGAACCTTCTTGTTTCTCAGCTCTTTGGTTTCTTTGCCGATAATCTTTAGCGGCTCTCGCCTCACGGCTAATTCTGGAGTAATTTCAATATCCTGCGGAGCTGCTTCTTCCACGATCAAGTCTGGATCATGAACGTGCTTTCGGAGTTGAGATATGTGAAATACATCATGCACTCCCGGCAACCAGTCAGGCAGTTTGACCCTATATGCGAGAGTTCCAATCCGTTCCAGAATAGGAAACGGACCAATGAATTTGGGTGCCAACTTTCCAGTTTTACCGAACCGGATAACTCCTCTCATCGGCGATACTTTCAAATATACATAGTCGCCAACTTCAAAGGATATATCTCTTCTTCTTTTATCGGCGTAGCTCTTTTGTCGGCTTTGAGCGGCGAGTAATCGCTTCTTAATAAAATCGACTTTGTCGGCAGCTTCTCGAATCATATCGGGACCCAACACAAGTCTATTTCCAGGCTCGACCCAACAAGCAGGAGATCGGCACGGTCTACCATACAATGCTTCGAATGGCGACATTGTCAGACTCGCCTGGTAGCTGTTGTTATAAGAGAACTCAGCCAAATGTAGATGGTCTTCCCATGATCCACCGAAATCTATAACACAAGCCCGCAATAGATCTTCTAAAATGCGATTCACCCTCTCAGTCTGACCGTCTGTCTGAGGATGATAAGCGGTGCTCAAGTTCAACTTCGTTCCTAGCTCGACTTGAAATGCTTCCCAGAATTTGCTAGTGAATATTGTATCTCTATCACTGACTATGCTGAGCGGCACTCCATGTAGTCTAACTATTTCCCTGAAGTATAACTGCGCCAGACTCTGAGCGGTTCTATTTGATTTGACAGGTATAAAATGGGCGGTCTTCGTGAAACGATCTACGATCACCCAAATACTGTCATTACCTTTTCTGGTCCTGGGCAGACCATCAATGAAATCCATAGAAATATGTTCCCACTTCCAGCCAGGAACTTCTAGTGGTTGCAATAGTCCAGCCAATTTCTGTTGGTCGCTTTTAACTAGCTGGCAAGTAGGGCATCGGCTAACGTATATAGAAACGTCTCTCTTCATAGCCTTCCACCAGAATGTTCTTTTGAGATCGTTATACATTTTGGCCACACCAGGATGGATACTCAGCTTGGACTTGTGACACTCGTCTAACACTTCCCTTTTGAGTTCGGGGATGTCAGGAACACAAATCCTTCCTTTCAATCTCAGGGTCTCGTCGTCATCTATTTGAAAACACGAGGGTTCACCTTTCCGAATCCTTTTAATCATATCCTTAATAAAGTTATCCTCCTTCTGAAGAATAGATATTTTGTCAATCAAGGAAGTCGTGATAATAAAGCTGGCAATCATCACATTCTTTCGGCTCAGAGCATCGGCCACGACATTGGCTTTTCCTGGAGTATATATAATTTCAAAGTCATATGCTGCAAGAAACTCCAGCCAACGCTGCTGCCTCAAATTTAAGTCCTTCTGAGTGAACAGATACTTTAACGACTGGTGATCTGTAAACAGTTCGAATCTCTCGCCCAGAAGGTAGTGTCTCCAGATTTTCAAAGAGAATATGATAGCCAATAACTCAAGATCATGAGTTACGTAGTTTTTCTCGTTTGGCTTCAGTTGACGGCTAGCATAGGCAATTACTTGGCCTCTTTGCATTAACACTGCGCCAAGGCCTTCTCTAGAAGCATCAGTCCATACTTTTAAATCCTGGTTGCCATCAATGATGGTTAACACTGGAGCTGTGGTTAATCTCAACTTTAGCTCTTCGAAAGCCTCCTCACTCTCTTGAGTCCATTTGAATTTAGAATGCTTCTTTGTAAGCTTTGTTAAGTGACCAGATATCTTCGAAAAGTCTTTAACGAACTTCCGGTAATAGCTAGCCAATCCGAGAAAACTGCGGACTTCAGTGGGAGTACTGGGCTGTTTCCAATTCTGAATAGCTGTGATTTTGCTTGGATCCACAGCGATTCCATCTTTCGATACGACATGGCCCAGAAATTTCACTTCATCTTGCCAGAATATACATTTGGAAAACTTGGCTTTTAATACATTCCGTCTGAGAATTTCTAACACTTGTTCCAGATGTTTTTCATGCTCGGCCTTTGATTTAGAGAAGATCAGGATATCATCAATAAAAACCAGAACAAATTTATTCAAAACCCCTCTGAACACTCTATTCATCAGATCGACGAAATAAGCTGGAGCGTTACATAAGCCGAACGGCATTACTAACCACTCGTAGAATAAGTCGGGGCCTCTGAACGCTGTCATTGGAACACACTCTTCGGCAATTCGAAGTTGATGGAAGCCTGTAGCTAGGTCCATTCGTGAGAATACTTGTGCTCCATTTAATCGATCCAATAGATCATCAATCCGCGGCAATGGATATTTGTTCTTTATGGTCTGCTTGTTCAAATCACGATAATCCACGCATAGTCGTAGAGTACCGTCAGATTTTGGGACAAATACTACTGCTGCACCCCAATCAGAGAAACTAGGTCTGATTAGACCCTTCCATACTAGCTGTCGTGTTTGATTGTCTAATTCTTCCTTCTCTTTCAGGGACATTCTTCGAATAGCGTGAACTACCGGCCTTGCATTCGGAATTAAAGCAATCTTGAAATCTATTTCTCTCTGCGGAGGTAAGCGAACAACTTCCTCGAACACATCCGCATAGTTCTTGACGACAGGGATATTTTTGATGAGGTCGGGAATATTCTCTGTGACTTCAGGAACATTTTCAATTTGGGCTGGAGAAACATTCAAAGCTGCCCAGAAGTCCTTTCTACTAGAATTCTGACCTTCACAGGGAATGGTTATATAACTCCCGGATTTAATCTTAGCTCTAACAACTCTCTCGGCGCATCTAACCTCTGCTTCATATTTGGTTAACCAATCCAATCCCAAAATAAGATCGAATTCATCAAAGTTCATGACGACAGAGATAATAGGGAATTTATAGCAAGAAAAAGAGACGGGTACTGCACAAACCCAACTGAGATTGATGGAACCTCCCACTGGATTTCGTACCGTCATTGGCTCTTTGAGTTTCTTCAAATTCAAATCCAACTTCTTGACTGCACTCTTTGCAATAAAGCTTCGTGACGCGCCAGTATCAAACAGTACTTTAACTGGGATGTTCTTGACATTGAGCGTGCCTTCTAAAACATCAGCTTTTTCTTGACTAGCTGAGGGCTCGGAAATCGCTGCCAATTCATTTATGTGCACTGTTTCAGATTTTTCTAAGAGTTGGCACTCCCGTGCAATATGACCTGCTTGGTGACACTTATGGCATTTCCTTTTCCCATGGGGGTTCTTTTGTTTCTTAGTGGCCTTAGATCCAGCTTTGATTCTTTTATTTAAGGGCCCACAATTTATCGACAAATGTCCTTTCTTATTGCAGTTAGAGCAAATAGCAGTTGTTACTGGTTCTTTCCCAGATTCAGCCCTTTTTCTCTTGGCACTGGGCTTCTTACTGGCTTCAAGAATGTCAGTTTCCGACTCTTCTTTGTCACTACCACAGACTTCTTCTTCGTCGCGCAACATTCCTTTCTTATGGAGATCTTCATACTGATAGGCCATATATATCATTTCAGAAAAAGGAAGCTTCACATGCCCTAATACTTTATTCTGGTATTTCCTTTGAAGCCCGTGAATAAATCTCATATTCTTCCTCTTCGGATTTTGAATTAGATGAGGAGCAAAGTGAGAAAGTTCATTGAATTTCTTATGATATTCGGGAATGGTCATATCTCCTTGTATCAGATAAGAAAATTCATCGCATAGCCGTTCGGTCGCTTCGGGTGGAGTAAATCTTTCTAAGAAAATCACTTTGAATCTGTCCCAGGTGATATCACCTTCTGGATTATCTTTAATGATTGAATCCCACCAAAACAAAGCTTCTTCTTTGAGTGTCCAAGACGCCAGTAATCTTTTCTGATCATCTCTCAGCTTTAAACCCTCAAAGATTTTCTCTGTAGAACGAATCCAAGCTTGTGTTTCCATAATGGGCTCCTTGCCTAAGAATGGCGATCCACCAAGATTTCGAAATCTCTTGTATAGAACTTCTATATTGGATTCTGGCTGCGGGAGCACAACTGGCTCATTAGCTGGTCGAGCCATACGATTACTTCTTCTGTTCCTGTCACTAATTTTCTAGTACTTCTGCAAATGGCAGATCAAGTGTCAGGTCACAGAAAAGGTATTTTAAAATATAGAAACATATACTTCAAATGTAAATGTGTCTATCGAGGTGTAATTTCATTCCGCTTTACTCATACTAGGATATTACTGATCCTATCTGTATAGAGTTACCCGTCCTAGAACACTACTGGTTCTATTTCTGACGAGTTCGTTCAAATGTTATATTCCAAAACTAAGCTTAACCAAAGCTCTGATACCACGATGAGACGACCCGATTTCCCGTTCTCACGGAAACAAGGTTATCTTTGGAATATAACACAGAAACATATAATAGCAGAACAGAATTAAATAAATACACCAAAATGAACAACAAAATATACTGGATAAAAGTAATCATCAGAGTTACACAGTATACAGGATCTTACTTAGTACAAATACAGTTCAGCTATACATAAATGTCTACAGCGGAAATAAACAAAATATGTACAATAGGAGCTGAACAGCATAAAAAGAAATAAATGATAGAATCCATCTTCAGCTCCAGCTATCCAGAAAGAACCAGCTAAACCTGAATACAAGACTGCCCGTGAAAAAAGGGGCACCCGAGTTTGAGAGTGAAACAAACTACGAGTCAGTCATGGGACTGGTATGAGAAATCCACTCAACACATATATAATATGGCTAATCACAGGACCACGCCACTTTCGTGGAACGGGTTTACTCCATTGGATTGCCAGTGCTTTAAAACAAATCTTTCTTTTAAACATCGCTATGCTTCTTATAAAAATGAAACCGTTATAAGACTCAGTTCCCATCACACAATGCAACGCAAACCGGAGGATAGAGTTTTTACCTTATAACGGCCAAATATGCTTGATACGAATAAAACAAAGGCATTTGATATTATTGCTAGTGTTTATATGTTTTGAAAACTATTTCAAATCATAACTATCAATCATAGACGGCATTAATGCCCCATACTACTATGTCGCCATATATAGGTATACAATTAAAATCGCATCGTCACGTATTTGGAAATTCGATTTCCGTCATGAACCAAGGCAAAAGATAGTCCTTACCGAATTCGAGACGCTCTAGCCCGTGTCCCAGGCAAGTACTCAGTCAAGCCTTTGGATCGTCAGGGCCGGTCCACCGATGTGGATTAAAATTCCTGAACACTGCGTTTCCCCGCCCTTTGGGGCGTCAACGAGCCAACGAATGACTCCATCGGACCCGGATCGTCCGATCAAACCGAGGCGCCTCGCAACAGCAACAACCACATAGGTGAAAAGTATATAAATGTCAGGGCTGGTAGGTCACTGACACCACCCTAGCTAGAAAGAAACGCAGGCCCTCCCTGATGTCCTTCCTCCCGTTTTAGGTTCATACCGGGGTGTGAGGCTCGCGAATTCACGTTATACACAAAGCTACGCCACACAGGCGGTGCTTTGATCATCACCACAAGACTTTGCTTTTCAACAGAAGCCCTGATCACTGCATTTTAGCATGCCACACAGGCAATTCACACCGTGCAACTGATGGCTATCAATCACACAGAACAAATTCCAATGTCGGACACACAGTCCATTTACAAGTCCGTTCTGGGTCTGAACGAAACCGGAGGCACTAAATACCTCGCAAACCCTTCGATCAACACGTACGTCTGAACGATCACCACTCATTATCCATATTTCGGGATGCCTCCCAATCAGGTGAAGATCTCCGGTCTTCGACCATCGTCTTCATCTTCGACTTTCAATCGTCGATCAATTATTTGAAATGAGAATTAACTCGGCCTTCTCAAATAATTCACGTATATTTAGAATTTCAATTCAATTTATTTCAATGGTTAAATTATTCTACAACACCAATTTTGTCCTTTAATGTAATTTTCACACCAAACACATTCAACCATCAAACATCACATAAATCAAGCAAATTCAGTTTATTTCCATTCCATATCGCTCATGATATTTTATAACTATTTATCGCTATTTTTATTTATTTTAAAATAACCATTTTATTCAAAACGACGCTTCGGGCCATAAGGCGGCCGTGGCGCTGTTTTTCTTCAGATTTGATTTACACATATCTGAAAATCTAACCGTTGGATCTTCACAAAATTTACATCATTAGAAAGGTCTTTTCAAAACGAATCCAACGGTTCCAGTTTCGGGAAAATCCGACGGTCGGATCTCCCGGTACAATCGTTTGAAGTTTCGATTCCAAAATACGAACTGCAGCGTCGTTATTCGATTAAATATATAATTATATTTATATATATAAATATAATCGCTTCTGGCGCTGTTTTTCTTCAGATTTGAATTAAACATTACAGACAATCCAACCGTTGGATTTTTACAAGGTTGGTGCCGTTGGAAAGATTATTCCAAGGCGTACCCGACGGTTGAGGTTTCGGGAAAATCCAATGGTCGGATTTCCCGTACTAGTCGTTTGAAATCACGGTTTCAAAATACGAACTGCACGGCCTCGTTTCGTTTTAATTTTATTTATATTTATATAGTTATATAAATATAGTTCATTCAATGATTTCTATATCGTTTTCACTTCAAAAAAATTTCTAACACCTTAAATTTTGGAAAAATTTCGCCATAACCTCCCCTGCACCGGGAGCGTCGGGAAATCGCAAATAGCGTCCCGGTCCTTCTAATCTCAAAAAGAAAAAGAAAAAGCCAAGCGGCTAGCCAACAGGCTCAAAATCATCACCCAAACAAATCAGTAAATGTGTACCTATTTGTCGGGCACAAAATTTTATTCCTCTTCTCTAGCCCCTTTGCTATAACCTGTTCAATGAATATGCATGTACATATATATACAGTCCATATCATTTTCTATTCAACTTCATATTTGATTTCTGTTTGGTTTAAAAACTCCATTCATTCTAATGTTACATAAATAGGTGCAAATCATTTCATTAGCTAATTAATGAATATTTCAACTCATCTATGTTTATTTTGAACAAGTGGCTATTTTTAACTCTTCACATTTTAACGATTTATGCATACAATAAAAATGTGATTTTTATTGTAAAACGATTCATTTCAAAACACTATTTTTCTATATAGTTCATATAGTCGATAAAAGGTGATTTTTATTATCAAACAGTTTATTTCAAAATATGAATACCATTCAACACATGAATTTCTAAACAACGAATGAATATCAATTCAACACATGAATGTTTTCAATAGTTTTTATATATAGATAAAAATGTGATTTTTATTATCAAACAATTTATTTCAAAATATGAATACCATTCAACACATGAATTTCTAAACAACGAATGAATGTCAATTCAACACATGAATGTTTTCAATAGTTTTTATATATAGATAAAAATGTGATTTTTATTATCAAACAAATTTATTTCAAAATATGAATACCATTCAACACATGAATTTCTAAACAACGAATGAATATCAATTCAACACATGAATGTTTTCAATAGTTTTTATATATAGATAAAAATGTGATTTTTATTATCAAACAATTTATTTCAAAATATGAATACCATTCAACACATGAATTTCTAAACAACGAATGAATATCAATTCAACACATGAATGTTTTTTATAGTTTTAGCATATGAAAATAATTCAAACACACAAATATTATTCAAAATTTCGGCAGCATAACGGCAGGATAGTTACACCGGCACCATCCCTAGTACGGCTCCTCGCTCTACCTTAAAACCTCGCGGTTTTTGACAATGGTAATCATGCATCTAGTTCGCACGCAGGCGGCATGTATATATTTATTTCATTTCCACAAACTAATCCTAAGTGGTTTCAACCAAATATTTCACAACCACAAATGGGTATTTTTCAACCACAATCAACCAATATCAATCACAAACAATCCCAAACAATCATTCGCTATCAATCAAATTTCCACAACAATTTCATCCAATAAATATCGTCCATGGTTTGTGGACGAGGGGCGTATATATATATATATATATATATATATATTATATATAGCAATTCACTTTTACTTCACACACATATATATAAATTTTAAATCAGAAATCTCACCAATAGCTATCCAACTTCAAGACTCTTCTTAATAGAAATCTTCGCCTATTTGTCGCTTTCACCCGTATTCTCTGCATAAGTAAAAATAGAATTTTTACTATGCTATTCAATATATAAAAATCGAATTTTGACTTCGCTATTCAATATATAAAAATATGATTTTTACTTTTGCTTTCAAATCTTTTTCTTTTGCTTTCAACATATAAAAATATGATTTTTACTTTTGCTTTCAACATATAAAAATATGATTTTTACTTTTGCTTTCAACATATAAAAATATGATTTTTACTTTTGCTTTCAACATATAAAAATATGATTTTTACTTTTGCTTTCAACATATAAAAATATGATTTTTACTTTTGCTTTCAAATCTTTTTCTACTAAAAGATTAAACCTTTTTCCTATTTTAAAGTTCAAAATAAAATCAGTTTTTCTCTTTTATAAAAATGCAGTTTTTATCTTTATAAAAAAAATGCAGTTTTTATTTTTATAAAATGCAGTTTTTGAATCTTTTAAAATTCAGTTTTTATTTTTCTAAAAATCCAGTTTTTAACTTTAAAAATCAGGTTTTAAAATTCTTTTAAAAAATCTCAGTTTTACTTTATAAATAAATTTCAGTTTTAACTAAAAAAAAATCTCAGTTTTTACTTTATAAATAAATTTCAGTTTTAACTAAAAAAAATCTCAGTTTTTACTTTTTAAATAAATCAGTTTTATTCTTTAAAAAATCTCAGTTTTTACTTTTTAAATAAATCAGTTTTATTCTTTTTTATAAAAAACCAGTTTTTATATAAAATAAAAATAAAATAAATAAAAATAAAATACAATTTAAAACTTACAGAGGAGCGGGGGGGGGGGTTTCTGCAGATCGTCGGAGGCTTTTCGAGGGCGGCGGCTTCGATTCGAACGGTGGTGGCGCTTCAAGGCTCGAACGGAGGAGGCGCTTTAAGGGGGAGGTGGCGATGCTTCGATCGATGTCCAGACGAGGGGGGGGGGGGCGTCGCGATTGATTGCTAGGGTTTTGTTTTTTTTTTTCTTTCTATTTTTTTTCCTGGTTGTAATCGAATGAACGGGGGGGCCAAGCGGGAGATAAGGAGGGAAAGTATTTTTTTTTTTATTATTTAATTATTAAATTTCGGAAAAGGTTGACTTTTACATATGACCTCGAAACGAGGCCCACCGCCTGTCGTCCATAGCGTTTTACCCCCATTCCGAACACAATGGGATATGTATCACAAGCTGATTTGATCGTTACAATCAGTTTCCTTTTGAATTTTCATTTAAATCACTATATTGAATTTTAAACGCACATTTCAAATTACCGGGGTCACATATTAACTAGCAAAATTCCAGAATAATATTTTCTAGCTTCGTATTGACGATACGGTCCTAACAAAACTAGTTTCGTCGAATTCTGAGACCGTTTGCAAAATGGCCAATTTCCAGTCGATTAAAATCAACTGAAACTGGTCAAACGCGTTTTCCTTTGCCACGCTCACATATTGATTCGAAAAATTATGAAATTTGAAACCTAGCAATAACTTGACACTGCGGATCTAACAAAAGTGGTTTCGTCGAAATCCGAGGTCATTTGCAAAATGTCCATTTTTAAGGGCCTGAATTCTATAGCGACTATTCAGAATTTTCCACTGGACATATCTTTTGATTCCCGCTATCAAATTTCGATTGGTCGGATTCGTTAGAAAGATATTATCAATTAGATACTAAGGTTTTTGGTCTCACTAAAATCCAGATTGTTTTGCACCCGGTATATTCAATTGAAGTTTGAAATCGAGTTATCGAACTACCGCGCCATTTTCAATTCTATATATAATTATAATTAATTATATTCGGTTTCAATTGTCGATTCAAACTCAGTTTTCATCGCCATTATTTAAAATATTTATTTTAAATATTTAAAATCCATTATTTTAGCCAATTTAAAATTTTTAAATTGGTTCAGATTTTCTGGGTCGTTACAGATGGTAATGTAAGATGGCCATGGAAATACCATTCATTCCACTTCAATGCAAGGTATATTAATCTAGTCATTATTCGTTTCATTTAATGAAATGCAATTATTATTTTTCCTTTGAAACTTCAACATATAAAAACTTGCATCTTTCTATTTTATTTGAAATGGTCCTACTTCAAAATCACACATTACACCTCAATACTGTTAGGTTGAACTACAAAGGGATAAGACTCGATATTTAAAGAAAAACAAACACTTAACCAAAGCAACATTTGTATGTTAGAAAATAGTTAATCACTTTTAAGTAAGGAAACCATAACATATTATAAGAAGGTGGTATCGTACATAATTTCCACAAAATAATACAAACACATTGTGGCTTAATCTACGGAATTAAAACAATTCCTTAGCTGTGGACAGCAGTACCACAACATTATATGCAAAAGCAGAAGAAATACCCAAAAACCTATTCTTAAAAAAACTTCATATTTTTAAGTTTCAGAAAATGTGCAGAAACTACATAAATATTTGCAGCCTGCAAGGATTGGAAGAGAAATATGTAAAGGTTATAAGAAAACATCTGCAAATAATTCTGTTAATATTTGCATATTTCTCCCCAAATACTGTTGTTTTAAAAAACAAATAAAAAAGAAGCAAAATTCTTTTTTCTTATCACAGAAACATGCAACTATTATTCGTATATAATTTCGAATAGAAAACAATTATTTTTATTGTAATTAACAATAAAATTTTATTTTAAAATATGTTGTTATGAATGGTTTTCGTTAGTCAATTTCAAAAACAAAGGGTTGAACCAAATTTCCCTTAATACTAACACTGCAGTTATCATAATAATACAAAATTGTAAATAAATCTTTCCACAGATTCAGAATGGCTGCAGGATACAGGAACGTTGAGAAGGGTGGCATTAGACGTAAACAGACCACATGTCACTCAAACAAAGGAGGAAAAAGTGGTTTAAGGGGAGGTAGAAAGTCCATATTCTCTGACGTGGAAGGATAGGTGTGAAAACACAGCATTTTGTTCAGCCTTGGTTTGTTTTAATGGCTGGAAACCTTATGGATACAACTTTGATATTGCACGTGGAATACAATTTTATTTTGAAGCAATGTATACCCATATAGTTAAAACATAGCGAACAACCATGTGAGAAACAGCTAAGCACAATTTCATCTATTTATTTGTGCACAACTTCGACATGGCTTTTAGTTTAGATATATATCCTAACATTGATAATTAAATGTAGGAGTTAGAACCGCATGTATATATTAAACTGTGTGCTTATCTGACATGAAATGTTTTCATACATGAACTTATTCCCCAAAGTATAATATCGAAATGGGCTGGAAAAAGAAAATCAAATTATCGGTAACTTATATTTTGAACGAAGGGAAAAAAAACTGTCTATAAAAATGAAATAGTCAGCCAAGGGTATAACTAAAGTACCTTCTGGACCCGTTAAAAAGTACTAAAAGGGAATTTTTAAAATATGGAAGAAATCCGGACTTCTAAGGTATAATCCATATGAGTATGAGCAGGATGAAGTTTATCGCAATCGGTGTAAAGTATAGACCAAGTTAAAAAAATGACATATGAAGAAGACAAATTAGACATCTTGCAGTCGTGCACCTTTTCTACAAATCAAGAAAAAAATTTCAAAATATAGTAGGATAAATTAGAATACCTTACTCTTACCACTTATCTAAAGTAGAACCATCATATATATATATATATATATATACACACACACATATACATACATACATACATATATATATATATATATATATATGTGTGTGTGTGTGAGAGAGAGAGAGAGAAAAAAAAATGTGTGCACACACACCAATTAGGGACTAATTAAACCATAATATTGAAAAAAATTGAGATGGAGGAAAAAAGTAATTAACATACCATAATAAAATATGAAATATGAGCATTTAGGCAGTTTGGAAACAAAAGAACAATAGCTAGTCATAGAATAATCAAGATATGTTTTTTGACCTTCAACGATTCAAGCAATAAAGCTAAAACCACAAAGAAGTTTATGGATTTTATACTATTACCATTTTCATAGAATATATCGCCAGACCTTGATTTATGTTACATGGATTAGAGTATGAACTTCATTTTATATGATCACCTATAGCATAATTTATTACAGATATATATATCCTGCTAACCTTTCCTAAAGACACTTAAACAGAATATTTTTCAAAAAGACACTTTAATATGATCACCTATAGCATAATTTATATATATATATATCCTGCTAACATTTCGTATAGCATAATTTATTATAGGTATATATCACGCTAACCTTTCCTGAAGACACTTGAACAGAATAATTTGGTATCCGTCGATTAATTTGAAGACAATAGCTGATTCAAAGTCATGACTTAGTAGTCTATTATATTGCTTATTACCATGTGCGCACAGAATATGTACTATCAAAAAAGGAAATAGACATCATCACTCATTTCAATACTTTGTGTATCCACCTCATACTGAACCTCTATTTACAAGTGAATTGAACTCATATTGTAAGAAGAATAACCATATTAAGCATTTTACACTGTATATAGGAAATCCATATCAAATCGATACCATTATGTACATGCCAAATTTAGACATGTTGTAAGGTACTTGGTAAGCATTATTAAACGATTTACAGGATTGAGTTAATTATCGAATATAAAAGATCATTTAAAATAGGTTAATAGAATAAAAAAATCCTAGGATGTTGTGAGCTAAACTCGTATTCGAAAATCAACCAATCCAAGAAGGCACATAAAAATATTAGCATGCCTTACTACATCACATAAAAACACAACTAAAATAGGTAAATATGGTGTTGGGGGACAAATTAAACGTCAGCTTGGAGTTCAAAAAGCAAACATAACGAGCTTATATATGAAATATAATATTTCTGAGAAGAACACTCAGATGGTTATTATTTATTAGAAACGTATTATTTCTGAAAAGAACCCTCAGATGTTAGTATATCACGCTAATAGATTTATACCATTTAGCGAGCTTATACTGTCAACATAAACTCTATATAGTTTTTTTTTTAAATTCCATATGATTTCCAACACCATAGCATGTGGGTCCCAAAAGAGTACTATAAAGTTTAAAGTTCAAATATTTCAATCAAGAATTAAGTCCCAGTAATATAATTGTTAAACGGGCTCTTATATTTGATCATAAGTTGACAAAAGACATGATAGTTTATAAATCAGGTTAGTTAAATGCGTACAATGCATCTTCAAATGTAAAAAAACACAAAGTCTAATCTTTCGCACGAATAATAAACACAAATAATACACATTTCAATTCCTTACAAAGAAAGCAAATTTCATTAAGAAATATGGAATACATTGAATAATATTGGAAATGATTAACATATTAAATATCCAGGCATTCACTGATTGTGTTGTGGGGAAATCATTTGATATGGTATTCATTTATTTATTCGATTCATCATAAATAACAAAAGTAAATAATGTATACATGTATAACTTTCAGATTCATGTCGTTTTCAAATGAAAAGCGAACCACAAAAACCAATCCAATTTGGCTTCTTCTAATTTGATTGCAAACAACATATTTATTTATTTTGCTCTTCGTACAATAGTAGAAATAAGGCTAATTTATAGCTGTCGGCACAACAGACCGAGGGCACAAGTTGTTGGAATGAAGTCCGTATATTAAAATTGCTATGAATATTGGTACACTGGCTAATTCGAGAAGACAAAGTCAGCACCCCTATGTTCACTATTTGTTAGTGTCTAAAATTACAGAATGAAGTAGTGGACGTATCAACAAAGCCCATAATACTAATAAATCCTAGGCTAAATCTATTCGCACCCCGCTTTTTACCTTTCTCACCCCATCGTCCAAATAAAAAACAACACACCCCACTTTTTGCTTTTCCCACCCCAAAAAATACCAGAACTACCCTTTATTTTATTTTTTTCAAAAACAAATACCTTTACATTAACAATGGAAACAAATAACAGATGAGATCAAAAAACGATAAAGCTATAATCTACATTTTTTGTACTTTTTGCAATCTACGAAAATTGTTATATTTTAGCTAAATTTAAAAATAAATAAACGATGTATATACTAAAAATCTTGAAATCAAATAACTTTAGGCCGAAAAAACATGAAAAATGTAAAGGGCAAATTTGAAATTAACACCATTTTCTTTATAAAATTTTTATTTTTGTCCGGAATCATTTGTCTTTTCAAAATATATTGATATCGTTGTAATTTTTAACTAATAAAATGTATAACATAATAGAAAAGTGAATAAGTTAACTTGAATAAAAAATAAGGGTAAATTTGTCATTTTATTTTTTAGATATTTCAATGGGGTGAGAAAGGCAATAATCGGGGTGGCAATAGAATTAGTCTAAATCCTATATTTGTAAAAAAAATGCAGTAAAGATAAAGATTACCTTATCAAAACACAGGCTCGGTGAGTAATGTGAGGAAAAAAATGCGGGAGGGATGAATGTAAAAAAATAAGGAGTTTAAATTCATTAAACAAATAACAGATCATTGTAAATTTCAGCTGCAATAGAATACATGACAGGCTGGACTAAAATTTTTAGATTCGACATATAATGCGTGTACGCTACAAAATCACCTAATTTAAAGGTAGGCTTTGTTTAGGTGGGGGTAGGAAGGAAACCGTAAACTATCGTAAAATCAGAAATTCATATCGATATTCCCCAGTTGAAACAAAGCAAGCAGGAGAAAAAAGCGAACAAAAGAGTTAATAAAGTTACAGAAGACGTTACCTGATCGTATAATCGCCGATCAACCGGTTAAAGACGGAACCAAATAGCCCTAATTTAATTTAATTTAGGGTGTACGAAGGAAAACCTGTGGGGATCGACAGAGTGGGTGGAGAGCGTATGGGGAAGGGAGATGCATGGCAGAGACGGGGAAAAACGACGCCGGGAGGAAGCAGGGGACAGGAAAGATGAAGGTGCATGGCGCAGGTGGGGAAAAGAATTTGTGGAATGAGAGCGTATTGGGGAAAAAAGAGAAAGAAATTGGTAACTGGGGAAAAGGCAGAGACGGTTGAGTAGACATTACACGTTGCATGCTCACATTCTGTCCTAATAGAAATTGAAGGGGGCTTGAAAGCCATCAAAAAGTAACTCAGCTTTAAGGCTCCATCTATTTGCACCTCGATAATTGCTTTTCACACCCTGTTAAAAGTTTTAAAAATTCAATACCAATTATATCCATCATCTTCCATTAGAAATTAAATACATTCACCATCGTCTTATATATATTACCCAGTTGTTACCCCATTTTCTGAAAATAAATCCATCCACCCAAATAATTTGCTAGATGCGCTTATACATATTACCCAGTTGTCAGTTGTGTAACAATGCTTGCCTTTTCCTCTTTTTTTTGCCGTAGATGATCTATACAACAAAAAGAAAAGGAATTTTGATCCTCTTCTTTTCTTTCTCTTTTTGGTTGCTTCTTCTCATTGTCTGAGTTTTTGCCTTTCACGTTATTTTTTCCTTCTAAAATTTAGGGTTTTGGAAAGTATCGAGTAGGAGCAGACATGATGAGTAAATTTTTAGTTGATGAAGAAGGCAGCGGTAATTTGGGTATTAATGGGGTGGAAAAAGTAAAAAATGGGGGGTTATTTCTCTTTTTGTATCACTGAGGTGGGAAGAGCAAATACAGGGTGTGAATAGACGGAGCCCAGCTTTAATAGTATAGTATACATTATATGAAGGCCCAACCTTCCGGCAAAGTCTGTTCAGTTCCAATGTCACCTTAAAAAACATGGCTACGCCACTTGTTCGCTCCCAAAATCGAACATCTTTGATTTTCCCATCGATGCCTTTCTCTTTCTACTTCACATTTTCGCCCAAAATCAAACCCCTCCCCATCTTACCATTAAGGAAAAATTGCCCTTCCTTCCGTCTTTGGGTTTCATTCATCTCTTTCCCCCTCTGAATCCACTACACCAATGTTGGTGCACTACAACAAAACAGGTCTATTACAACGTCCATTTTACAACGGGCATTTTCAGCCTGTTGTAATAGACTACTATTACATCGGTCATTTTCTAGACCGTTGTAATAGATGCCTGTACAACACCCCTTTTACATCGGACATTTAATGTCCGTTGTAATAAATTCTATTACAACGGTCATTTTTAGGCCCGTTGTAATATATATCTATTTTACAACGGTCATAAAATGTCCGTTGTAATAGACGTTTATTTTACAACAGTCACAAAATGCCCGTTGTAATAGACGCTAATTTTTGACAGTCAATAATTAATAATTACAATGCTTCCATAAAATTAATTTTGATTATTTAATAATTAATCATTAATCATATATTACTTATTATTAAGTATCGTATTATATTACTAATTACTAATCATTCATAATATTATATTATTTATTAATATTTAATAATCAATCATTAATAATATTATATTAGTCATTTATAAATTATAATAATCAATGATTATTAATAAATAATCTCTAATTACTAATTATTATACATAATCAGTATTCCAACAACTTAATTTTTAAATAATTAATAATTAATAATTTATTATAATTGATAATGTGTAATTAAGAACCAATAATAGTTACTCAAAAGTATATCGTAAATTATAAATAATAGTTATAAATATCAACTTTTAATTTAATAAATAACAATTTTGATTTAATATTTAGTAGTTTTAGTAAAGAACGATTTTGAATTAGAAATTTTAAAAAACCATTACAATTGATAATTGGTAATTTATAATTAATAAAAGATAACTAATATCTAATTAATTAATTATAAATGTGGATTTATAATAAATATTTATCAATAAAAATTTATATAAATCATTATTTATAGCTTTTCATAACTAATGATTGCTTTATATTTTCTTTCTCTCTTTGAAAATGGCATTAGCTTCCGTTATTGTTGCACTAACAAAATACATACTTACAAACTAGCCTATGATGGACTAAAACCCAATGCTTAAATCAGATGTCCATGACACAACGTGAGAGAAAATAACGGTTTGAAAAAAACCCGACTCTGTTTGCCACCCTATTTTCTCCTAATTTTCATTTCCCGCTTACCCATTTTCAGTTAATCTGGATTACCGCCTCCTCTTTCGTCTTCTCAGATCTACTTTGCTTCTTTTACAACGAACAATAAATTAAAAAATATTAAAGAAAAAATAAAATTGAGTGATATGGTCATCACGTTGTATATCATTAATTTCTTATGTATTTGAATGTTTATTTTATAACTAGTTTCTTTGACATGTATAAATAAGATTTCTTTTGGCTCTTATAGAAAATTTTAACTTTGCTTGAAAACTGTTTTGGCTCCACGTACTCAAAATTTTGGCTCCGTAACATGAAATTATTATTTAATACTAAAAATATAATAATTGATTTGGATTAATATTAATTTTATCCAAACCACTCTTATTTTGGAAAATACAATTTTTTTTTTGTTTCAAACGCGACATTGTGGCTTCATACGCAAATTTTGGCTCCAACCCCAAAATTTGGCTCCGTGCTTCTCCCGAATTAGATATGTGTTACTCCAATAAACAATCATCTAGAACTCCCAAATCACCGTCTCCCAACTAAAGGAAAAAAACCTAATTTTTCGATTTCTCTATGGCACGTACAAATCCAATAGCACGCAAGTCGATAGGTGGTAAAGCCCCAAGGAAGCAACAGGCAATGAAAGCCGCTCGCTAATCTGCTCCGGCGACAGATCGATTAGAGATGAATAGTGCTGCTTCGTGTAGTTATTTCAAAGAAGGTAATCCTACCGACTGCGTAGATTTTCTGGCCATTGAATCCCATCGACTTTATAAATCTTCTGGCTATTAAAGTTTATCAGTTTCATAGATTTTATAAATCTTTAATTTGACAGCAGTTAACATTGAAAGAGAGTCTGTGAGAGAGGCCTTGGGGATAACTGGCTTTTTTCCTGTGTATATTTGGATTGTTATATGGCGGGTTTTGGAGAATTCAGATGAGGAAGAGATTCAACGTTAAAGGGAATACTTTATGTTGTGGTAATGCTTCAGTTACTGACTGTTTAGGATGGTTGTTTTGTTGTTCTTGCTCTCTTGCTATTTATGTGATTGCTTTCATCTTTTTCTTGGTCTAAGAACTTCTCAGTAATGACAGTAGCAAATGCAGCAGATTAGACGAGTATATGTACAGAGGTTTAAAGCATATTAAATTTATGAAAAAATGACAAGTATATAAATTACTTAAATTCTGAGTATACAAGAAAGGCAGTAGCATATTCTTAAATGTATGGATTGGGATGCTTGTACATGTATTTTGATTTTATATCTTCATTTTGAAAGAAAGCCATGGGTTGTGATATGTTACATACTATCCAAATTTGTGTGTGTTTGTGTGTATGCTACCTTGCAATTTGCTTTGCTTTTATATCTTAAATGTATTTTATATGGTTTTGCTTTGTATTTGCAATTTGAATTTTCTTTTGTAACTGCAGGGATTGCCTGAAGGAAACTGGTTTTGCAGCGGTGACTGTAGTACAATTCATCCAGTCAAATCCTTACTAAAAAGGAATTTTTAAAATATGGAAGAAATCCAGACTTCTAAGGTATAATCCATATGAGTATGAGCAGGATGAAGTTTATCGCAATCGGTGTAAAGTATAGACCAAGTTAAAAAAATGACATATGAAGAAGACAAATTAGACAGCTTGCAGTCGTGCACCTTTTCTACAAAGTCAAGAAAAAAATTTCAAAATATAGTAGGATAAATTAGAATACCTTACTCTTACCACTTATCTAAAGTAGAACCATCATATATATATATATATATATACACATATACATACATACATACATATATATATATGTGTGTGTGAGAGAGAGAGAGAGAGAAAAAAAATGTGTGCACACACACCAATTAGGGACTAATTAAACCATAATATTGAAAAAAATTGAGATGGAGGAAAAAAGTAATTAACATACCATAATAAAATATGAAATATGAGCATTTATGCAGTTTGGAAACAAAAGAACAATAGCTAGTCATAGAATAATCAAGATATGTTTTTTGACCTTCAACGATTCAAGCAATAAAGCTAAAACCACAAAGAAGTTTATGGATTTTATACTATTACCATTTTCATAGAATATATCGCCAGACCTTGATTTATGTTACATGGATTAGAGTATGAACTTCATTTTATATGATCACCTATAGCATAATTTATTACAGATATATATATCCTGCTAACCTTTCCTAAAGACACTTAAACAGAATATTATTCAAAAAGACACTTTAATATGATCACCTATAGCATAATTTATTTTATATATATATATATATCCTGCTAACATTTCGTATAGCATAATTTATTATAGGTACATATCATGCTAACCTTTCCTGAAGACACTTGAACAGAATAATTTGGTATCCGTCGATTAATTTGAAGACAATAGCTGATTCAAAGTCATGACTTAGTAGTCTATTATATTGCTTATTACCATGTGCGCACAGAATATGTACTATCAAAAAAGGAAATAGACATCATCACTCATTTCAATACTTTGTGTATCCACCTCATACTGAACCTCTATTTACAAGTGAATTGAACTCATATTGTAAGAAGAATAACCATATTAAGCATTTTACACTGTATATAGGAAATCCATATCAAATCGATACCATTATGTACATGCCAAATTTAGACATGTTGTAAGGTACTTGGTAAGCATTATTAAACGATTTACAGGATTGAGTTAATTATCGAATATAAAAGATCATTTAAAATAGGTTAATAGAATAAAAAAATCCTAGGATGTTGTGAGCTAAACTCGTATTCGAAAATCAACCAATCCAAGAAGGCACATAAAAATATTAGCATGCCTTACTACATCACATAAAAACACAACTAAAATAGGTAAATATGGTGTTGGGGGACAAATTAAACGTCAGCTTGGAGTTCAAAAAGCAAACATAACGAGCTTATATATGAAATATAATATTTCTGAGAAGAACACTCAGATGGTTATTATTTATTAGAAACGTATTATTTCTGAAAAGAACCCTCAGATGTTAGTATATCATGCTAATAGATTTATACCATTTAGCGAGCTTATACTGTCAACATAAACTCTATATAGTTTTTTTTTTAAATTCCATATGATTTCCAACACCATAGCATATGGGTCCCAAAAGAGTACTATAAAGTTTAAAGTTCAAATATTTCAATCAAGAATTAAGTCCCAGTAATATAATTGTTAAACGGGCTCTTGTATTTGATCATAAGTTGACAAAAGACATGATAGTTTATAAATCAGGTTAGTTAAATGCGTACAATGCATCTTCAAATGTAAAAAAACACAAAGTCTAATCTTTCGCACGAATAATAAACACAAATAATACACATTTCAATTCCTTACAAAGAAAGCAAATTTCATTAAGAAATAAGGAATACATTGAATAATATTGGAAATGATTAACATATTAAATATCCAGGCATTCACTGATTGTGTTGTGGGGAAATCATTTGATATGGTATTCATTTATTTATTCGATTCATCATAAATAACAAAAGTAAATAATGTATACATGTATAACTTTCAGATTCATGTCGTTTTCAAATGAAAAGCGAACCACAAAAACCAATCCAATTTGGCTTCTTCTAATTTGATTGCAAACAACATATTTATTTATTTTGCTCTTCGTACAATAGTAGAAATAAGGCTAATTTATAGGTGTGGGTACAACAGACCAAAACAGACCAAGAGCACAACTTGTTGGAATGAAGCCTATATATTAAAATTGCTATGATTATGGGTACACTGGCAAAGCCGGGAAGACAAAGCAGTTTATTTTCCTCTTCGTACAATAGTAGAAATAAGGCTAATTTATAGCTGTCGGCACAACAGACCGAGGGCACAAGTTGTTGGAATGAAGTCCGTATATTAAAATTGCTATGAATATTGGTACACTGGCTAATCCGAGAAGACAAAGTCAGCACCCCTATGTTCACTATTTGTTAGTGTCTAAAATTACAGAATGAAGTAGTGGACGTATCAACAAAGCCCATAATACTAATAAATCCTAGGCTAAATCTATTCGCACCCCGCTTTTTACCTTTCTCACCCCATCGTCCAAATAAAAAACAACACACCCCACTTTTTGCTTTTCCCACCCCAAAAAATACCAGAACTACCCTTTATTTTATTTTTTTCAAAAACAAATACCTTTACATTAACAATGGAAACAAATAACAGATGAGATCAAAAAACGATAAAGCTATAATCTACATTTTTTTGTACTTTTTGCAATCTACGAAAATTGTTATATTTTAGCTAAATTTAAAAATAAATAAACGATGTATATACTAAAAATCTTGAAATCAAATAACTTTAGGCCGAAAAAACATGAAAAATGTAAAGGGCAAATTTGAAATTAACACCATTTTCTTTATAAATTTTTTATTTTTGTCCGGAATCATTTGTCTTTTCAAAATATATTGATATCGTTGTAATTTTTAACTAATAAAATGTATAACATAATAGAAAAGTGAATAAGTTAACTTGAATAAAAAATAAGGGTAAATTTGTCATTTTATTTTTTAGATATTTCAATGGGGTGAGAAAGGCAATAATCGGGGTGGCAATAGAATTAGTCTAAATCCTATATTTGTAAAAAAAATGCAGTAAAGATAAAGATTACCTTATCAAAACACAGGCTCGGTGAGTAATGTGAGGAAAAAAATGCGGGAGGGATGAATGTAAAAAAATAAGGAGTTTAAATTCATTAAACAAATAACAGATCATTGTAAATTTCAGCTGCAATAGAATACATGACAGGCTGGACTAAAATTTTTAGATTCGACATATAATGCGTGTACGCTACAAAATCACCTAATTTAAAGGTAGGCTTTGTTTAGGTGGGGGTAGGAAGGAAACCGTAAACTATCGTAAAATCAGAAATTCATATCGATATTCCCCAGTTGAAACAAAGCAAGCAGGAGAAAAAAGCGAACAAAAGAGTTAATAAAGTTACAGAAGACGTTACCTGATCGTATAATCGCCGATCAACCGGTTAAAGACGGAACCAAATAGCCCTAATTTAATTTAATTTAGGGTGTACGAAGGAAAACCTGTGGGGATCGACAGAGTGGGTGGAGAGCGTATGGGGAAGGGAGATGCATGGCAGAGACGGGGAAAAACGACGCCGGGAGGAAGCAGGGGACAGGAAAGATGAAGGTGCATGGCGCAGGTGGGGAAAAGAATTTGTGGAATGAGAGCGTATTGGGGAAAAAAGAGAAAGAAATTGGTAACTGGGGAAAAGGCAGAGACGGTTGAGTAGACATTACACGTTGCATGCTCACATTCTGTCCTAATAGAAATTGAAGGGGGCTTGAAAGCCATCAAAAAGTAACTCAGCTTTAAGGCTCCATCTATTTGCACCTCGATAATTGCTTTTCACACCCTGTTAAAAGTTTTAAAAATTCAATACCAATTATATCCATCATCTTCCATTAGAAATTAAATACATTCACCATCGTCTTATATATATTACCCAGTTGTTACCCCATTTTCTGAAAATAAATCCATCCACCCAAATAATTTGCTAGATGCGCTTATACATATTACCCAGTTGTCAGTTGTGTAACAATGCTTGCCTTTTCCTCTTTTTTTTGCCGTAGATGATCTATACAACAAAAAGAAAAGGAATTTTGATCCTCTTCTTTTCTTTCTCTTTTTGGTTGCTTCTTCTCATTGTCTGAGTTTTTGCCTTTCACGTTATTTTTTCCTTCTAAAATTTAGGGTTTTGGAAAGTATCGAGTAGGAGCAGACATGATGAGTAAATTTTTAGTTGATGAAGAAGGCAGCGGTAATTTGGGTATTAATGGGGTGGAAAAAGTAAAAAATGGGGGGTTATTTCTCTTTTTGTATCACTGAGGTGGGAAGAGCAAATACAGGGTGTGAATAGACGGAGCCCAGCTTTAATAGTATAGTATACATTATATGAAGGCCCAACCTTCCGGCAAAGTCTGTTCAGTTCCAATGTCACCTTAAAAAACATGGCTACGCCACTTGTTCGCTCCCAAAATCGAACATCTTTGATTTTCCCATCGATGCCTTTCTCTTTCTACTTCACATTTTCGCCCAAAATCAAACCCCTCCCCATCTTACCATTAAGGAAAAATTGCCCTTCCTTCCGTCTTTGGGTTTCATTCATCTCTTTCCCCCTCTGAATCCACTACACCAATGTTGGTGCACTACAACAAAACAGGTCTATTACAACGTCCATTTTACAACGGGCATTTTCAGCCTGTTGTAATAGACTACTATTACATCGGTCATTTTCTAGACCGTTGTAATAGATGCCTGTACAACACCCCTTTTACATCGGACATTTAATGTCCGTTGTAATAAATTCTATTACAACGGTCATTTTTAGGCCCGTTGTAATATATATCTATTTTACAACGGTCATAAAATGTCCGTTGTAATAGACGTTTATTTTACAACAGTCACAAAATGCCCGTTGTAATAGACGCTAATTTTTGACAGTCAATAATTAATAATTACAATGCTTCCATAAAATTAATTTTGATTATTTAATAATTAATCATTAATCATATATTACTTATTATTAAGTATCGTATTATATTACTAATTACTAATCATTCATAATATTATATTATTTATTAATATTTAATAATCAATCATTAATAATATTATATTAGTCATTTATAAATTATAATAATCAATGATTATTAATAAATAATCTCTAATTACTAATTATTATACATAATCAGTATTCCAACAACTTAATTTTTAAATAATTAATAATTAATAATTTATTATAATTGATAATGTGTAATTAAGAACCAATAATAGTTACTCAAAAGTATATCGTAAATTATAAATAATAGTTATAAATATCAACTTTTAATTTAATAAATAACAATTTTGATTTAATATTTAGTAGTTTTAGTAAAGAACGATTTTGAATTAGAAATTTTAAAAAACCATTACAATTGATAATTGGTAATTTATAATTAATAAAAGATAACTAATATCTAATTAATTAATTATAAATGTGGATTTATAATAAATATTTATCAATAAAAATTTATATAAATCATTATTTATAGCTTTTCATAACTAATGATTGCTTTATATTTTCTTTCTCTCTTTGAAAATGGCATTAGCTTCCGTTATTGTTGCACTAACAAAATACATACTTACAAACTAGCCTATGATGGACTAAAACCCAATGCTTAAATCAGATGTCCATGACACAACGTGAGAGAAAATAACGGTTTGAAAAAAACCCGACTCTGTTTGCCACCCTATTTTCTCCTAATTTTCATTTCCCGCTTACCCATTTTCAGTTAATCTGGATTACCGCCTCCTCTTTCGTCTTCTCAGATCTACTTTGCTTCTTTTACAACGAACAATAAATTAAAAAATATTAAAGAAAAAATAAAATTGAGTGATATGGTCATCACGTTGTATATCATTAATTTCTTATGTATTTGAATGTTTATTTTATAACTAGTTTCTTTGACATGTATAAATAAGATTTCTTTTGGCTCTTATAGAAAATTTTAACTTTGCTTGAAAACTGTTTTGGCTCCACGTACTCAAAATTTTGGCTCCGTAACATGAAATTATTATTTAATACTAAAAATATAATAATTGATTTGGATTAATATTAATTTTATCCAAACCACTCTTATTTTGGAAAATACAATTTTTTTTTTGTTTCAAACGCGACATTGTGGCTTCATACGCAAATTTTGGCTCCAACCCCAAAATTTGGCTCCGTGCTTCTCCCGAATTAGATATGTGTTACTCCAATAAACAATCATCTAGAACTCCCAAATCACCGTCTCCCAACTAAAGGAAAAAAACCTAATTTTTCGATTTCTCTATGGCACGTACAAATCCAATAGCACGCAAGTCGATAGGTGGTAAAGCCCCAAGGAAGCAACAGGCAATGAAAGCCGCTCGCTAATCTGCTCCGGCGACAGATCGATTAGAGATGAATAGTGCTGCTTCGTGTAGTTATTTCAAAGAAGGTAATCCTACCGACTGCGTAGATTTTCTGGCCATTGAATCCCATCGACTTTATAAATCTTCTGGCTATTAAAGTTTATCAGTTTCATAGATTTTATAAATCTTTAATTTGACAGCAGTTAACATTGAAAGAGAGTCTGTGAGAGAGGCCTTGGGGATAACTGGCTTTTTTCCTGTGTATATTTGGATTGTTATATGGCGGGTTTTGGAGAATTCAGATGAGGAAGAGATTCAACGTTAAAGGGAATACTTTATGTTGTGGTAATGCTTCAGTTACTGACTGTTTAGGATGGTTGTTTTGTTGTTCTTGCTCTCTTGCTATTTATGTGATTGCTTTCATCTTTTTCTTGGTCTAAGAACTTCTCAGTAATGACAGTAGCAAATGCAGCAGATTAGACGAGTATATGTACAGAGGTTTAAAGCATATTAAATTTATGAAAAAATGACAAGTATATAAATTACTTAAATTCTGAGTATACAAGAAAGGCAGTAGCATATTCTTAAATGTATGGATTGGGATGCTTGTACATGTATTTTGATTTTATATCTTCATTTTGAAAGAAAGCCATGGGTTGTGATATGTTACATACTATCCAAATTTGTGTGTGTTTGTGTGTATGCTACCTTGCAATTTGCTTTGCTTTTATATCTTAAATGTATTTTATATGGTTTTGCTTTGTATTTGCAATTTGAATTTTCTTTTGTAACTGCAGGGATTGCCTGAAGGAAACTGGTTTTGCAGCGGTGACTGTAGTACAATTCATCCAGTCAAATCCTTACTAAAAAGGAATTTTTAAAATATGGAAGAAATCCAGACTTCTAAGGTATAATCCATATGAGTATGAGCAGGATGAAGTTTATCGCAATCGGTGTAAAGTATAGACCAAGTTAAAAAAATGACATATGAAGAAGACAAATTAGACAGCTTGCAGTCGTGCACCTTTTCTACAAAGTCAAGAAAAAAATTTCAAAATATAGTAGGATAAATTAGAATACCTTACTCTTACCACTTATCTAAAGTAGAACCATCATATATATATATATATATACACATATACATACATACATACATATATATATATGTGTGTGTGAGAGAGAGAGAGAGAGAAAAAAAATGTGTGCACACACACCAATTAGGGACTAATTAAACCATAATATTGAAAAAAATTGAGATGGAGGAAAAAAGTAATTAACATACCATAATAAAATATGAAATATGAGCATTTATGCAGTTTGGAAACAAAAGAACAATAGCTAGTCATAGAATAATCAAGATATGTTTTTTGACCTTCAACGATTCAAGCAATAAAGCTAAAACCACAAAGAAGTTTATGGATTTTATACTATTACCATTTTCATAGAATATATCGCCAGACCTTGATTTATGTTACATGGATTAGAGTATGAACTTCATTTTATATGATCACCTATAGCATAATTTATTACAGATATATATATCCTGCTAACCTTTCCTAAAGACACTTAAACAGAATATTATTCAAAAAGACACTTTAATATGATCACCTATAGCATAATTTATTTTATATATATATATATATCCTGCTAACATTTCGTATAGCATAATTTATTATAGGTACATATCATGCTAACCTTTCCTGAAGACACTTGAACAGAATAATTTGGTATCCGTCGATTAATTTGAAGACAATAGCTGATTCAAAGTCATGACTTAGTAGTCTATTATATTGCTTATTACCATGTGCGCACAGAATATGTACTATCAAAAAAGGAAATAGACATCATCACTCATTTCAATACTTTGTGTATCCACCTCATACTGAACCTCTATTTACAAGTGAATTGAACTCATATTGTAAGAAGAATAACCATATTAAGCATTTTACACTGTATATAGGAAATCCATATCAAATCGATACCATTATGTACATGCCAAATTTAGACATGTTGTAAGGTACTTGGTAAGCATTATTAAACGATTTACAGGATTGAGTTAATTATCGAATATAAAAGATCATTTAAAATAGGTTAATAGAATAAAAAAATCCTAGGATGTTGTGAGCTAAACTCGTATTCGAAAATCAACCAATCCAAGAAGGCACATAAAAATATTAGCATGCCTTACTACATCACATAAAAACACAACTAAAATAGGTAAATATGGTGTTGGGGGACAAATTAAACGTCAGCTTGGAGTTCAAAAAGCAAACATAACGAGCTTATATATGAAATATAATATTTCTGAGAAGAACACTCAGATGGTTATTATTTATTAGAAACGTATTATTTCTGAAAAGAACCCTCAGATGTTAGTATATCATGCTAATAGATTTATACCATTTAGCGAGCTTATACTGTCAACATAAACTCTATATAGTTTTTTTTTTAAATTCCATATGATTTCCAACACCATAGCATATGGGTCCCAAAAGAGTACTATAAAGTTTAAAGTTCAAATATTTCAATCAAGAATTAAGTCCCAGTAATATAATTGTTAAACGGGCTCTTGTATTTGATCATAAGTTGACAAAAGACATGATAGTTTATAAATCAGGTTAGTTAAATGCGTACAATGCATCTTCAAATGTAAAAAAACACAAAGTCTAATCTTTCGCACGAATAATAAACACAAATAATACACATTTCAATTCCTTACAAAGAAAGCAAATTTCATTAAGAAATAAGGAATACATTGAATAATATTGGAAATGATTAACATATTAAATATCCAGGCATTCACTGATTGTGTTGTGGGGAAATCATTTGATATGGTATTCATTTATTTATTCGATTCATCATAAATAACAAAAGTAAATAATGTATACATGTATAACTTTCAGATTCATGTCGTTTTCAAATGAAAAGCGAACCACAAAAACCAATCCAATTTGGCTTCTTCTAATTTGATTGCAAACAACATATTTATTTATTTTGCTCTTCGTACAATAGTAGAAATAAGGCTAATTTATAGGTGTGGGTACAACAGACCAAAACAGACCAAGAGCACAACTTGTTGGAATGAAGCCTATATATTAAAATTGCTATGATTATGGGTACACTGGCAAAGCCGGGAAGACAAAGCAGTTTATTTTCCTCTTCGTACAATAGTAGAAATAAGGCTAATTTATAGCTGTCGGCACAACAGACCGAGGGCACAAGTTGTTGGAATGAAGTCCGTATATTAAAATTGCTATGAATATTGGTACACTGGCTAATCCGAGAAGACAAAGTCAGCACCCCTATGTTCACTATTTGTTAGTGTCTAAAATTACAGAATGAAGTAGTGGACGTATCAACAAAGCCCATAATACTAATAAATCCTAGGCTAAATCTATTCGCACCCCGCTTTTTACCTTTCTCACCCCATCGTCCAAATAAAAAACAACACACCCCACTTTTTGCTTTTCCCACCCCAAAAAATACCAGAACTACCCTTTATTTTATTTTTTTCAAAAACAAATACCTTTACATTAACAATGGAAACAAATAACAGATGAGATCAAAAAACGATAAAGCTATAATCTACATTTTTTTGTACTTTTTGCAATCTACGAAAATTGTTATATTTTAGCTAAATTTAAAAATAAATAAACGATGTATATACTAAAAATCTTGAAATCAAATAACTTTAGGCCGAAAAAACATGAAAAATGTAAAGGGCAAATTTGAAATTAACACCATTTTCTTTATAAATTTTTTATTTTTGTCCGGAATCATTTGTCTTTTCAAAATATATTGATATCGTTGTAATTTTTAACTAATAAAATGTATAACATAATAGAAAAGTGAATAAGTTAACTTGAATAAAAAATAAGGGTAAATTTGTCATTTTATTTTTTAGATATTTCAATGGGGTGAGAAAGGCAATAATCGGGGTGGCAATAGAATTAGTCTAAATCCTATATTTGTAAAAAAAATGCAGTAAAGATAAAGATTACCTTATCAAAACACAGGCTCGGTGAGTAATGTGAGGAAAAAAATGCGGGAGGGATGAATGTAAAAAAATAAGGAGTTTAAATTCATTAAACAAATAACAGATCATTGTAAATTTCAGCTGCAATAGAATACATGACAGGCTGGACTAAAATTTTTAGATTCGACATATAATGCGTGTACGCTACAAAATCACCTAATTTAAAGGTAGGCTTTGTTTAGGTGGGGGTAGGAAGGAAACCGTAAACTATCGTAAAATCAGAAATTCATATCGATATTCCCCAGTTGAAACAAAGCAAGCAGGAGAAAAAAGCGAACAAAAGAGTTAATAAAGTTACAGAAGACGTTACCTGATCGTATAATCGCCGATCAACCGGTTAAAGACGGAACCAAATAGCCCTAATTTAATTTAATTTAGGGTGTACGAAGGAAAACCTATGGGGATCGACAGAGTGGGTGGAGAGCGTATGGGGAAGGGAGATGCATGGCAGAGACGGGGAAAAACGACGCCGGGAGGAAGCAGGGGACAGGAAAGATGAAGGTGCATGGCGCAGGTGGGGAAAAGAATTTGTGGAATGAGAGCGTATTGGGGAAAAAAGAGAAAGAAATTGGTAACTGGGGAAAAGGCAAAGACGGTTGAGTAGACATTACACGTTGCATGCTCACATTCTGTCCTAATAGAAATTGAAGGGGGCTTGAAAGCCATCAAAAAGTAACTCAGCTTTAAGGCTCCATCTATTTGCACCTCGATAATTGCTTTTCACACCCTGTTAAAAGTTTTAAAAATTCAATACCAATTATATCCATCATCTTCCATTAGAAATTAAATACATTCACCATCGTCTTATATATATTACCCAGTTGTTACCCCATTTTCTGAAAATAAATCCATCCACCCAAATAATTTGCTAGATGCGCTTATACATATTACCCAGTTGTCAGTTGTGTAACAATGCTTGCCTTTTCCTCTTTTTTTTGCCGTAGATCTATACAACAAAAAGAAAAGGAATTTTGATCCTCTTCTTTTCTTTCTCTTTTTGGTTGCTTCTTCTCATTGTCTGAGTTTTTGCCTTTCGCGTTATTTTTTCCTTCTAAAATTTAGGGTTTTGGAAAGTATCGAGTAGGAGCAGACATGATGAGTAAATTTTTAGTTGATTGAGAAGGCAGCGGTAATTTGGGTATTAATGGGGTGGAAAAAGTAAAAAATGGGGGGGGGGGGGGGTATTTCTCTTTTTATATCACTGAGGTGGGAAGAGCAAATACAGGGTGTGAATAGACGAAGCCCAGCTTTAATAGTATAGTATACATTATATGAAGGCCCAACCTTCCGGCAAAGTCTGTTCAGTTCCAATGTCACCTTAAAAAACATGGCTACGCCACTTGTTCGCTCCCAAAATCGAACATCTTTGATTTTCCCATCGATGCCTTTCTCTTTCTACTTCACATTTTCGCCCAAAATCAAACCCCTCCCCATCTTACCATTAAGGAAAAATTGCCCTTCCTTCCGTCTTTGGGTTTCATTCATCTCTTTCCCCCTCTGAATCCACTACACCAATGTTGGTGCACTACAACAAAACAGGTCTATTACAACGTCCATTTTACAACGGGCATTTTCAGCCTGTTGTAATAGACTACTATTACATCGGTCATTTTCTAGACCGTTGTAATAGATGCCTGTACAACACCCCTTTTACATCGGACATTTAATGTCCGTTGTAATAAATTCTATTACAACGGTCATTTTTAGGCCCGTTGTAATATATATCTATTTTACAACGGTCATAAAATGTCCGTTGTAATAGACGTTTATTTTACAACAGTCACAAAATGCCCGTTGTAATAGACGCTAATTTTTGACAGTCAATAATTAATAATTACAATGCTTCCATAAAATTAATTTTGATTATTTAATAATTAATCATTAATCATATATTACTTATTATTAAGTATCGTATTATATTACTAATTACTAATCATTCATAATATTATATTATTTATTAATATTTAATAATCAATCATTAATAATATTATATTAGTCATTTATAAATTATAATAATCAATGATTATTAATAAATAATCTCTAATTACTAATTATTATACATAATCAGTATTCCAACAACTTAATTTTTAAATAATTAATAATTTATAATTTATTATAATTGATAATGTGTAATTAAGAACCAATAATAGTTACTCAAAAGTATATCGTAAATTATAAATAATAGTTATAAATATCAACTTTTAATTTAATAAATAACAATTTTGATTTAATATTTAGTAGTTTTAGTAAAGAACGATTTTGAATTAGAAATTTTAAAAAACCATTACAATTGATAATTGGTAATTTATAATTAATAAAAGATAACTAATATCTAATTAATTAATTATAAATGTGGATTTATAATAAATATTTATCAATAAAAATTTATATAAATCATTATTTATAGCTTTTCATAACTAATGATTGCTTTATATTTTCTTTCTCTCTTTGAAAATGGCATTAGCTTCCGTTATTGTTGCACTAACAAAATACATACTTACAAACTAGCCTATGATGGACTAAAACCCAATGCTTAAATCAGATGTCCATGACACAACGTGAGAGAAAATAACGGTTTGAAAAAAACCCGACTCTGTTTGCCACCCTATTTTCTCCTAATTTTCATTTCCCGCTTACCCATTTTCAGTTAATCTGGATTACCGCCTCCTCTTTCGTCTTCTCAGATCTACTTTGCTTCTTTTACAACGAACAATAAATTAAAAAATATTAAAGAAAAAATAAAATTGAGTGATATGGTCATCACGTTGTATATCATTAATTTCTTATGTATTTGAATGTTTATTTTATAACTAGTTTCTTTGATATGTATAAATAAGATTTCTTTTGGCTCTTATAGAAAATTTTAACTTTGCTTGAAAACTGTTTTGGCTCCACGTACTCAAAATTTTGGCTCCGTAACATGAAATTATTATTTAATACTAAAAATATAATAATTGATTTGGATTAATATTAATTTTATCCAAACCACTCTTATTTTGGAAAATACAAATTTTTTTTTGTTTCAAACGCGACATTGTGGCTTCATACGCAAATTTTGGCTCCAACCCCAAAATTTGGCTCCGTGCTTCTCCCGAATTAGATATGTGTTACTCCAATAAACAATCATCTAGAACTCCCAAATCACCGTCTCCCAACTACAGGAAAAAAACTTAATTTTTCGATTTCTCTATGGCACGTACAAATCCAATAGCACGCAAGTCGATAGGTGGTAAAGCCCCAAGGAAGCAACAGGCAATGAAAGCCGCTCGCTAATCTGCTCCGGCGACAGATCGATTAGAGATGAATAGTGCTGCTTCGTGTAGTTATTTCAAAGAAGGTAATCCTACCGACTGCGTAGATTTTCTGGCCATTGAATCCCATCGACTTTATAAATCTTTTGGCTATTAAAGTTTATCAGTTTCATAGATTTTATAAATCTTTAATTTGACAGCAGTTAACATTGAAAGAGAGTCTGTGAGAGAGGCCTTGGGGATAACTGGCTTTTTTCCTGTGTATATTTGGATTGTTATATGGCGGGTTTTGGAGAATTCAGATGAGGAAGAGATTCAACGTTAAAGGGAATACTTTATGTTGGGGTAATGCTTCAGTTACTTACTGTTTAGGATGGTTGTTTTGTTGTTCTTGCTCTCTTGCTATTTTTGTGATTGCTTTCATCTTTTTCTTGGTCTAAGAACTTCTCAGTAATGACAGTAGCAAATGCAGCAGATTAGACGAGTATATGTACAGAGGTTTAAAGCATATTAAATTTATGAAAAAATGACAAGTATATAAATTACTTAAATTCTGAGTATACAAGAAAGGCAGTAGTATATTCTTAAATGTATGGATTGGGATGCTTGTACATGTATTTTGATTTTATATCTTCATTTTGAAAGAAAGCCATAGGTTGTGATATGTTACATACTATCCAAATTTGTGTGTGTTTGTGTGTATGCTACCTTGCAATTTGCTTTGCTTTTATATCTTAAATGTATTTTATATGGTTTTGCTTTGTATTTGCAATTTGAATTTTCTTTTGTAACTGCAGGGATTGCCTGAAGGAAACTGGTTTTGCAGCGGTGACTGTAGTACAATTCATCCAGTCAAATCCTTACTAAAAAGGAATTTTTAAAATATGGAAGAAATCCAGACTTCTAAGGTATAATCCATATGAGTATGAGCAGGATGAAGTTTATCGCAATCGGTGTAAAGTATAGACCAAGTTAAAAAAATGACAAATGAAGAAGACAAATTAGACATATTGCAGTCGTGCACCTTTTCTACAAAGGAAAGAAAAAAAATTCAAAATATAGTAGGAAAAATTAGAATACCTTACTCTTACCACTTATCTAAAGTAGAACCATCATATATATATATATATATACACACACACATATACATACATACATACATACATACATACATATATATATATATATATATATATATATATATATATGTGTGTGTGTGTGTGTGTGTGAGAGAGAGAGAGAGAGAGAAAATGTGTGCACACACAACTATTAGGGACTAATTAAACCATAAAATTGAAAAAAATTGAGATGGAGGAAAAAAATAATTAACATACCATAATAAAATATGAAATATGAGCATTTATGCAGTTTGGAAACAAAAGAACAATAGCTAGTCATATAATAATCAAGATATGTTTTTTGACCTTCAACGATTCAAGTAATAAAGCTAAAACCACAAAGAAGTTTATGGATTTTATACTATTACCATTTTCATAGAATATATCGCCAGACCTTGATTTATGTTACATGGATTAGAGTATGAACTTCATTTTATATGATCACCTATAGCATAATTTATTACAGATATATATATCCTGCTAACCTTTCCTAAAGACACTTAAACAGAATATTTTTCAAAAAGACACTTTAATATGATCACCTATAGCATAATTTATTTTATATATATATATATATATCCTGCTAACATTTCGTATAGCATAATTTATTATAGGTACATATCATGCTAACCTTTCCTGAAGACACTTGAACAGAATAATTTGGTATCCGTCGATTAATTTGAAGACAATAGCTGATTCAAAGTCATGACTTAGTAGTCTATTATATTGCTTATTACCATGTGCGCACAGAATATGTACTATCAAAAAAGGAAATAGACATCATCACTCATTTCAATACTTTGTGTATCCACCTGATACTGAACCTCTATTTACAAGTGAATTGAACTCATATTGTAAGAAGAATAACCATATTAAGCATTTTACACTGTATATAGGAAATCCATATCAAATCGATACCATTATGTACATGCCAAATTTAGACATGTTGTAAGGTACTTGGTAAGCATTATTAAACGATTTACAGGATTGAGTTAATTATCGAATATAAAAGATCATTTAAAATAGGTTAATAGAATAAAAAAATCATAGGATGTTGTGAGCTAAACTCGTATTCGAAAATCAACCAATCCAAGAAGGCACATAAAAATATTAGCATGCCTTACTACATCACATAAAAACACAACTAAAATAGGTAAATATGGTGTTGGGGGACAAATTAAACGTCAGCTTGGAGTTCAAAAAGCAAACATAACGAGCTTATATATGAAATATAATATTTCTGAGAAGAACACTCAGATGGTTATTATTTATTAGAAACGTATTATTTCTGAAAAGAACCCTCAGATGTTAGTATATCATGCTAATAGATTTATACCATTTAGCGAGCTTATACTGTCAACATAAACTCTATATAGTTTTTTTTTTAAATTCCATATGATTTCCAACACCATAGCATGTGGGTCCCAAAAGAGTACTATAAAGTTTAAAGTTCAAATATTTCAATCAAGAATTAAGTCCCAGTAATATAATTGTTAAACGGGCTCTTATATTTGATCATAAGTTGACAAAAGACATGATAGTTTATAAATCAGGTTAGTTAAATGCGTACAATGCATCTTCAAATGTAAAAAAACACAAAGTCTAATCTTTCGCACGAATAATAAACACAAATAATACACATTTCAATTCCTTACAAAGAAAGCAAATTTCATTAAGAAATAAGGAATACATTGAATAATATTGGAAATGATTAACATATTAAATATCCAGGCATTCACTGATTGTGTTGTGGGGAAATCATTTGATATGGTATTCATTTATTTATTCGATTCATCATAAATAACAAAAGTAAATAATGTATACATGTATAACTTTCAGATTCATGTCGTTTTCAAATGAAAAGCGAACCACAAAAACCAATCCAATTTGGCTTCTTCTAATTTGATTGCAAACAACATATTTATTTATTTTGCTCTTCATACAATAGTAGAAATAAGGCTAATTTATTGGTGTGGGTACAACAGACCAAAACAGACCAAGAGCACAACTTGTTGGAATGAAGCCTATATATTAAAATTGCTATGATTATGGGTACACTGGCAAAGCCGGGAAGACAAAGCAGTTTATTTTCCTCTTCGTACAATAGTAGAAATAAGGCTAATTTATAGCTGTCGGCACAACAGACCGAGGGCACAAGTTGTTGGAATGAAGTCTGTATATTAAAATTGCTATGAATATTGGTACACTGGCTAATCCGAGAAGACAAAGTCAGCACCCCTATGTTCACTATTTGTTAGTGTCTAAAATTACAGAATGAAGTAGTGGACGTATCAACAAAGCCCATAATACTAATAAATCCTAGGCTAAATCTATTCGCACCCCGCTTTTTACCTTTCTCACCCCATCGTCCAAATAAAAAACAACACACCCCACTTTTTGCTTTTCCCACCCCAAAAAATACCAGAACTACCCTTTATTTTATTTTTTTCAAAAACAAATACCTTTACATTAACAATGGAAACAAATAACAGATGAGATCAAAAAACGATAAAGCTATAATCTACATTTTTTTGTACTTTTTGCAATCTACGAAAATTGTTATATTTTAGCTAAATTTAAAAATAAATAAACGATGTATATACTAAAAATCTTGAAATCAAATAACTTTAGGCCGAAAAAACATGAAAAATGTAAAGGGCAAATTTGAAATTAACACCATTTTCTTTATAAATTTTTTATTTTTGTCCGGAATCATTTGTCTTTTCAAAATATATTGATATCGTTGTAATTTTTAACTAATAAAATGTATAACATAATAGAAAAGTGAATAAGTTAACTTGAATAAAAAATAAGGGTAAATTTGTCATTTTATTTTTTAGATATTTCAATGGGGTGAGAAAGGCAATAATCGGGGTGGCAATAGAATTAGTCTAAATCCTATATTTGTAAAAAAAAATGCAGTAAAGATAAAGATTACCTTATCAAAACACAGGCTCGGTGAGTAATGTGAGGGAAAAAATGCGGGAGGGATGAATGTAAAAAAATAAGGAGTTTAAATTCATTAAACAAATAACAGATCATTGTAAATTTCAGCTGCAATAGAATACATGACAGGCTGGACTAAATTTTTTAGATTCGACATATAATGCGTGTACGCTACAAAATCACCTAATTTAAAGGTAGGCTTTGTTTAGGTGGGGGTAGGAAGGAAACCGTAAACTATCGTAAAATCAGAAATTCATATCGATATTCCCCAGTTGAAACAAAGCAAGCAGGAGAAAAAAGCGAACAAAAGAGTTAATAAAGTTACAGAAGACGTTACCTGATCGTATAATCGCCGATCAACCGGTTAAAGACGGAACCAAATAGCCCTAATTTAATTTAATTTAGGGTGTACGAAGGAAAACCTGTGGGGATCGACAGAGTGGGTGGAGAGCGTATGGGGAAGGGAGATGCATGGCAGAGACGGGGAAAAACGACGCCGGGAGGAAGCAGGGGACAGGAAAGATGAAGGTGCATGGCGCAGGTGGGGAAAAGAATTTGTGGAATGAGAGCGTATTGGGGAAAAAAGAGAAAGAAATTGGTAACTGGGGAAAAGGCAGAGACGGTTGAGTAGACATTACACGTTGCATGCTCACATTCTGTCCTAATAGAAATTGAAGGGGGCTTGAAAGCCATCAAAAAGTAACTCAGCTTTAAGGCTCCATCTATTTGCACCTCGATAATTGCTTTTCACACCCTGTTAAAAGTTTTAAAAATTCAATACCAATTATATCCATCATCTTCCATTAGAAATTAAATACATTCACCATCGTCTTATATATATTACCCAGTTGTTACCCCATTTTCTGAAAATAAATCCATCCACCCAAATAATTTGCTAGATGCGCTTATACATATTACCCAGTTGTCAGTTGTGTAACAATGCTTGCCTTTTCCTCTTTTTTTTGCCGTAGATGATCTATACAACAAAAAGAAAAGGAATTTTGATCCTCTTCTTTTCTTTCTCTTTTTGGTTGCTTCTTCTCATTGTCTGAGTTTTTGCCTTTCGCGTTATTTTTTCCTTCTAAAATTTAGGGTTTTGGAAAGTATCGAGTAGGAGCAGACATGATGAGTAAATTTTTAGTTGATGAAGAAGGCAGCGGTAATTTGGGTATTAATGGGGTGGAAAAAGTAAAAAATGGGGGGTTATTTCTCTTTTTATATCACTGAGGTGGGAAGAGCAAATACAGGGTGTGAATAGATGGAGCCCAGCTTTAATAGTATAGTATACATTATATGAAGGCCCAACCTTCCGGCAAAGTCTGTTCAGTTCCAATGTCACCTTAAAAAACATGGCTACGCCACTTGTTCGCTCCCAAAATCGAACATCTTTGATTTTCCAATCGATGCCTTTCTCTTTCTACTTCACATTTTCGCCCAAAATCAAACCCCTCCCCATCTTACCATTAAGGAAAAATATCCCTTCCTTCCGTCTTTGGGTTTCATTCATCTCTTTCCCCCTCTGAATCCACTACACCAATGTTGGTGCACTACAACAAAACAGGTCTATTACAACGTCCATTTTACAACGGGCATTTTCAGCCTGTTGTAATAGACTACTATTACATCGGTCATTTTCTAGACCGTTGTAATAGATGCCTGTACAACACCCCTTTTACATCGGACATTTAATGTCCGTTGTAATAAATTCTATTACAACGGTCATTTTTAGGCCCGTTGTAATATATATCTATTTTACAACGGTCATAAAATGTCCGTTGTAATAGACGTTTATTTTACAACAGTCACAAAATGCCCGTTGTAATAGACGCTAATTTTTGACAGTCAATAATTAATAATTACAATGCTTCCATAAAATTAATTTTGATTATTTAATAATTAATCATTAATCATATATTACTTATTATTAAGTATCGTATTATATTACTAATTACTAATCATTCATAATATTATATTATTTATTAATATTTAATAATCAATCATTAATAATATTATATTAGTCATTTATAAATTATAATAATCAATGATTATTAATAAATAATCTCTAATTACTAATTATTATACATAATCAGTATTCCAACAACTTAATTTTTAAATAATTAATAATTTATAATTTATTATAATTGATAATGTGTAATTAAGAACCAATAATAGTTACTCAAAAGTATATCGTAAATTATAAATAATAGTTATAAATATCAACTTTTAATTTAATAAATAACAATTTTGATTTAATATTTAGTAGTTTTAGTAAAGAACGATTTTGAATTAGAAATTTTAAAAAACCATTACAATTGATAATTGGTAATTTATAATTAATAAAAGATAACTAATATCTAATTAATTAATTATAAATGTGGATTTATAATAAATATTTATCAATAAAAATTTATATAAATCATTATTTATAGCTTTTCATAACTAATGATTGCTTTATATTTTCTTTCTCTCTTTGAAAATGGCATTAGCTTCCGTTATTGTTGCACTAACAAAATACATACTTACAAACTAGCCTATGATGGACTAAAACCCAATGCTTAAATCAGATGTCCATGACACAACGTGAGAGAAAATAACGGTTTGAAAAAAACCCGACTCTGTTTGCCACCCTATTTTCTCCTAATTTTCATTTCCCGCTTACCCATTTTCAGTTAATCTGGATTACCGCCTCCTCTTTCGTCTTCTCAGATCTACTTTGCTTCTTTTACAACGAACAATAAATTAAAAAATATTAAAGAAAAAATAAAATTGAGTGATATGGTCATCACGTTGTATATCATTAATTTCTTATGTATTTGAATGTTTATTTTATAACTAGTTTCTTTGACATGTATAAATAAGATTTCTTTTGGCTCTTATAGAAAATTTTAACTTTGCTTGAAAACTGTTTTGGCTCCACGTACTCAAAATTTTGGCTCCGTAACATGAAATTATTATTTAATACTAAAAATATAATAATTGATTTGGATTAATATTAATTTTATCCAAACCACTCTTATTTTGGAAAATACAATTTTTTTTTTTGTTTCAAACGCGACATTGTGGCTTCATACGCAAATTTTGGCTCCAACCCCAAAATTTGGCTCCGTGCTTCTCCCTAATTAGATATGTGTTACTCCAATAAACAATCATCTAGAACTCCCAAATCACCGTCTCCCAACTAAAGGAAAAAAACCTAATTTTTCGATTTCTCTATGGCACGTACAAATCCAATAGCACGCAAGTCGATAGGTGGTAAAGCCCCAAGGAAGCAACAGGCAATGAAAGCCGCTCGCTAATCTGCTCCGGCGACAGATCGATTAGAGATGAATAGTGCTGCTTCGTGTAGTTATTTCAAAGAAGGTAATCCTACCGACTGCGTAGATTTTCTGGCCATTGAATCCCATCGACTTTATAAATCTTCTGGCTATTAAAGTTTATCAGTTTCATAGATTTTATAAATCTTTAATTTGACAGCAGTTAACATTGAAAGAGAGTCTGTGAGAGAGGCCTTGGGGATAACTGGCTTTTTTCCTGTGTATATTTGGATTGTTATATGGCGGGTTTTGGAGAATTCAGATGAGGAAGAGATTCAACGTTAAAGGGAATACTTTATGTTGTGGTAATGCTTCAGTTACTGACTGTTTAGGATGGTTGTTTTGTTGTTCTTGCTCTCTTGCTATTTATGTGATTGCTTTCATCTTTTTCTTGGTCTAAGAACTTCTCAGTAATGACAGTAGCAAATGCAGCAGATTAGACGAGTATATGTACAGAGGTTTAAAGCATATTAAATTTATGAAAAAATGACAAGTATATAAATTACTTAAATTCTGAGTATACAAGAAAGGCAGTAGCATATTCTTAAATGTATGGATTGGGATGCTTGTACATGTATTTTGATTTTATATCTTCATTTAGAAAGAAAGCCATGGGTTGTGATATGTTACATACTATCCAAATTTGTGTGTGTTTGTGTGTATGCTACCTTGCAATTTGCTTTGCTTTTATATCTTAAATGTATTTTATATGGTTTTGCTTTGTATTTGCAATTTGAATTTTCTTTTGTAACTGCAGGGATTGCCTGAAGGAAACTGGTTTTGCAGCGGTGACTGTAGTACAATTCATCCAGTCAAATCCTAGCATGAATCTTGCCCTTCTCCTTCTTCTCATTTTTTCGCATTTTCCCTATTGCTTGCAGTATACTTGAGCGAGGTACGAAACTGCTCTTTTATCCTTTCATTTGATGGTATTTGTATTACATTTTCAATCTTTTCATGTGCCAACTTTGGACTGTTTTGTCACTTCTGTGTCTAATATCATTTATGTTGAATTGTTGTCATTCATGTTGAAGTATATGCGAAATAAATTAAAATAGTTGAATAGTCGAATTTGCTGAATTTGCTGCTGTCATTCATGTTGGTGTCATTCATGTTGCGACTGCAAATTATGTGGCTACTGCAAATTAAACTGCTATGAAATTGTCATTCATGTTTTTATCCTAAATAGTTGAATTTGTTACTATCCCATTTAATTTTTATTTGTTGTTGTTTTGAGTTGTTAAATTTGTTGTTGGTTATGCCATACTTTATCATTTATGTTCATTTTCATTTAAAAATTTCAATTTCATACTTTATAATTGTTTGCTTATTTGATGTTAAAACAATATAAACAAATAGGGCAGTAAAATGTATACTTGCTGCTTAGTTCATTTAAAACTATAAACATGCTGCTGTTCAATTCAAGAAAACATGACATGCTGCTCAATTTGAGAAAATTTAGTCTATTTAGCTGGAACTTGTATTCATGAATAATGCACACACATTTTTGCTTCAGAGAAAATAAAATGCCGAGTGGGACCATTAGGAAAGTTACACAATTAGAAAGCATAAGCTGCCATCTGGAGAAGTGCTGTTCACTTGTTCATATGAAAACCATTATGTCAGGCAGTATTTTTCTTCATATCAGTTCATCTGGCTAAGTCTTTGGTAAGTCTAGTTTCTTGAAATTGAACATCTCGGTGTAATAGTTCATGCACTGATGCTGCATTTGCATATCTCATCTGTAACTGATCAGTACCATTTTTCATACATCACATTACACCAGTGCCAGTCATGTTAGTTTAAGAAAATGGTACAATGGGAGGTTAGTTATAATTTTGAAGATGTGTTTAAAAAAAAGTTAATTACAGTATGGAAATTTCTAAAGATTGAATGGTGCAATAATTATAATTTTTTTGTTGGGCAAGAATTAGATATTTGATTTTTTCCTATGGGAACAAAGCAAAATAACTAAACTATCATTTCTATAATCATGTTTTCTTCACATGCATTTGGCCTTTGAAATCAATTTGATTTCTCTTCATCTTTAAACTTAAACCCTGATTTTGTGAAAACATGGTTAAAACATAAGATAATGTAGGAGAACATACATAAATTATTATTTCCTCAGTCATCTTCTAAATCTGCAGTAGCATATGATGATATAAATATTATTCTCTTTCTTCCACACAAATTTCTAATCATGGTTTCGGGAAGGTTAGTAAGATTTTATATTTTGATGGAGTTTCAAAATAAGAAATATAATTATCAAGCTGGGAAGAAAGAAATAAGCAGTGTATTTTTGAAGATGAGTTAACTATTTTATGGATTAATGATTAACAATAATAATTCCTTCTTTGATAATTTTTTAACTCATTTTAAAAAAATTCCCCAATCACAGCAAATACTCAATTCGTCTTTTGAATCACATCCTATAACCAAGACATTCTACAATTCAGTCTGTAGGTAACCATGGCTCCGAGGGTGAAGATAGCAGCTTCCAAATTAAAGAAGGCAAAGTCATCTCAGGCGACAACAGATATAGGTATGAATTAAACGTGCTTTAAATTGAGTTTCGTTTGATTATGTATTCAGTCGATCTTCTGAGTAGGCAATGGATTAAGCTTTTCTTGTCAGAGTGTAGCTTTCATCTAACGCTTAAGTTATTTAGCATAGTGGTGGTTTCTGGTTCTATATAGCAGAGTTATTAGTTTGTGTAGAAAATTTGAATTTTGATTTATCTTCCTTTGGTCATTGCTGATTTAAATAAAATCATCTTTTCCCACTTGACGGTATGTTTTTCAAATCAATATAGTATCAAGTTAGAAAAACAAAAATGATATTTAATTTTATCAAATTCGATTGATAGTATGCTGCTAGCTAACAGTGTACCACCTGTCGAACTGAGTATAATGAAGCACCAAAATTTTTAACTAGTACATTCTAGTGGAAGCTCTGGTGCATTTAGCACTATCTTATATTTACCATGAAAAATAAGGCGAAAAGTGTACAGAAAATATTTTATGAAAGTTATACATATTTTTTTAGATACTTTAGATGCATTTTCGTATTTGCTTATTCACATTAGCCATAATCATATTACTTTACTAACCACATTCCAATTAGTCGTGCACAAATATCTCAAACTTGTTTTATAAAATGATGGCTGTGCAATTTGTACAGCAATTAGATCGACTCCGATGAACCCAGATGGTCAATTAGTACTTCACTTAACATTAGTTTAATTTTTAATTTTTGATGGATGATGTAAATCCGTTTCTCTCGTTACATATATTATCTAATTTCTTCGTTACATTTGTTGCTTATAGGGAAGCAGAAAACAAGTGTGTTAGTTATTGAAGTATCGGTCAATTTACTCAAACTGCGGTCTGCTGTTGGCATTGCACTTCAAGCATTGGGTATGTGATGTTTTGTGTCTTTCTTCATTTACTTAAGTATTTTTTTGGCCAGGTCTTTAACATTATCTTTATGGTTTTGTAAATGATTATAATTATATGAATTTTTTCTTTAATGTTTGTTTAGCTGTTGAAAATAATTGGCCTGGCATTTTTTCTTTTGTACATATATTACTTTAGGCAACGCATTCAATTGGAGGATTGGAGTATTTGAGAGATTTTTTTGGTTGATGTGTATGCAGTATGCTGATGTGAAAATGCAAGATGTTCTTGATGAAGAGACTACGGCCATTGATAAGTTGGTGGGGCCTGATGATCACGTCATTTGTGCACTACCAGGAGTAGATTCTGCTGTTGCAGCTACGCTTGTTCATAAGGCAATTGGAGGACAACTTCACTGTGTTTTTGTTGACAGTGGCTCACTAAGGTAACCCACCTGACTGAATTTTTGCTCACTCATGATGACATATAGCCTTAGAACTGTGTTTCTTTTATAAAACTGCCAACTCGGCATGCATCAAAATGTTTATATTGATTATGCTTACATTAACTATGCACTACATTCATTTCTAGCTACTTGTTTTTTGGTTTGAGTACAAATTTGAAGAGCTTCATAGGCTTAGCAAATTGGTTTTGGGTCAATCACTAAAGATGAAGACATTGAGAGTGAGAGTGAGTGTAACGGAGTGTATGTAGTGCGATAATACTTGTACAAATGAACATTTTGTATAGTTAGTGTAACAAAGATAAACAGAACTTTGTACTATTTAAAAGTATAATAAAATATTTATTTGATTTGAATAGTTATTGTGTATGGTCGATGGCCTGTTGTAAAGCAGGTTTACAAAGTAGTATAGTAGTATATTACAACGGTCACCGACCGTTGTAATACACTGTATTACAACGGGCAAAAGCCGCTTGTAATTTAATAGCTATTACAACGGGTTTATAACCATTGTCATAGATTCATTGCACGTGACAGAGCAAGTTATTACAACGATCCTTTACAACAGTCAATGCCCGTTGTCAAATAGTTAGGAGCTATTACAACAACGCATATTCAGACGGGCAGGCGCCCGTTGTGAAATGCATATTACAACGGTTTTTGCCCGTTGTAAAAGGACTGCTTTGTTGTAGTGGTGGTTCACAGTCTTCCACAGTTGATCTTTTCTTTCAACTACTGTGCTTTTGCTCAGACTGATACCTTCTACATAGACTAAGCCGTTCATTCGACACTGCTCGACCTTTATTAACCTGCTTATCTATCCTGTTAGAGGTAAATATTCTTATTTTTTTGTGTTTACATGATATTATTTGTGCTGGATTTTTGAACTTGGTACTTGCAACGTTTTCTGCATTGGTTTCATATGTACATAGTTGTTCATCCACGTTGGTTATGCAATTGGGTTCATTTCCACCCAATACTTTATTACTGTGCTTTACAATAGATCAGAAAACTTTTTGTGAAATAAATATACTTGATATGTCTTTCTAAAATAAATGTACTTGATTTTTTTTTCTTCCACTATTTTCCTGCACTGTGTGCTTATAAACATACCGCTGAAATATAATACTTATTTGGGAATAAGGATTTCTGATTTTTAATCATTGGCTTTTGTTGTTAATTCATTTTTTTGCTTAACCTTTGATGTAAATGTACTCTATTGAAATCTTATCACCTAAGTGCTTTTATCTTACACAATGATTTGAGTACAATTTCTAAAGACAATCGGTCTACCCACTTTTATTTCTTGTCTAGCCGTATTCTCCACAAACTTTTAAAATTTGAATTTCCACTGAGTCGAATATGTTAACTTGAGTCTCATATACATTGCTTCACCTTCTGCTATTACAATTGTTTTAAGACCAAATTTTGTGCTTAAATTTTAAGGAAATAGACTTATCATCCATTGGAGTATATTGGTAACATACCAAGCTTTAAAGTAAATTTTGGCTTCATGAAAATCATGGACGTTGTACATTGGAATTTTGACGTTCGAACAATCCATGTACATTTTTCCACTGTGTTGAACATGTTAATTTGTGTGTCTTGTGCGTTCTTTACCTTTTGCTATTGCAGTTGTTTTTTGGACCAAACTTTGCGCTTAAGTTTTAAAGAAATAGACTAATCATTCATTGGAATATATTAGTAAAACATCAAGTTTTAAAGTAACTTTTGGCTTCATGAAAATCATAGATGCGGTACTTTGGAATTTTGACGTTCGAACAATCCATGTACATTTTTCCACTGTGTTGAACATGTTAATTTGTGTGTCTTGTGCGTTCTTTACCTTTTGCTATTGCAGTTGTTTTTTGGACCAAACTTTGCGCTTAAGTTTTAATTTACCATGGAGTTGACTGGTTACAATTTACCATGGAGTTGACTGGTTACAATTTACCATCTTCTACAGTTTCTTCCCCCACGTCCTCGATTTTCATTATCGATTGCATGACTCGATCATAGAATCAAACAAGCTGCATGGTCAACGAATCCTTATTTTGGAACTTAGGTAATATGTTCTTCTCTTAAAAATATTACAACCAATTTTTTTTTTTTTTTTTTTTGGCTAAATTTAACTGCTTTGATTTTTGCTGATACTCTCAACCATGCTTTCTATAGGTAAGGATGTAAAAAATATTGCTACCTAGTCAAAAATTAGTCCTTTTAACCACTTCGATGACAAGTCATTATTTTACACAAAACCTTTTTATTAGGTGATTTTTCTTTATAACATTATCAAACCTTTCTGTTAGATGTTTACGTCATGTTGTTTGAGAAATAAAATTTCACCAGTATTAAACTAAAGTGATTGATATCAAAGAGTCACTTTTTCTGCTACTAACGTAAACAATGTATGTTCGAATCGTTACACCCATATCGATGAAGATCAGTTTTCTCTAAGGCATTGTTGATATTTACAGGCCACTGCGAATTAAACTTTGTTCCTATACACCTACAACTAAACTTCATAGCAAGGAGATTTAATTGTACAATGATAAGTAATTTTTTTTATTGCTTATTTTTGTTATTTAAAAAGGAAAACTTCATAGTTAATCTTTAATTAATGTATAATTATTTATCAAACACAAAAATTTAAAACTAGGGAAATCTATTACTTAATTAAAATAAATCTATTGTATTCCTGTGAACTAATGGCACTCTTAATGAACAATGAAGTATACAAGTATCACTTTTATGGATGTGCAATTTAGTGCTCTTCTCAAGTTGTTTTACTCAGGTGATTCATCTGAAATTAGAATCCTCTAGGACATTATCAGAAGAAGTAAGAAAAATAATTTGAATTTAGCACTTTCGAAAGAACAACTTTTTGTTGCTTGTGTGTTCCCTTCTCTTCATCGCACTTTCTCTCTCAAAATTATGGTGTGCGATAAATCCAATAATTTCAGAGTGTAGTATTGCTATAAAATTTATATTGAAGACAAAAAGTTTATACTACTTTTATTATAGCTTTTTACGATGTTCTTCAAGGATATATCGTTTCTTTTTTAAGTAGTTGTAATTTAACAAAAAATAAACCTCTTTAACATTTCTTCTAGGATGTTGGATTTTGCAATAAAACTCTAAAACATCGTTATAAGTGATAAATATACACATACTTATGACATAAGGGCGATCTCTTCTAGAATACTAAAATGAACTACTTCAGCTAAATAGCTAGTCATATGTACATACAAGTAACTTTAAAAACATCGGTTTTTATAGCATATTAAGATTATTAAAACCCAGATCTACGAATTATTTATATTATCACCAAACTTCAAGTTGGAGTTATATTAGATTTATCAGTGAGAAACAACAGAGAGAATAATTAAATTGAAACTATGCACATTGAAGTGAAATTGGCCTTTTCATTGCAATAACCTATAAATTAACCATGTATACTTTTCCATAATTCGAACTAAAAGATGGAAAAAATATATTAGACTAGCAAAAACATATAAACTAAAATGGAATATGAGAAATATAAATTGAAACATTATTTGTTTTTGTGTTTTTTGAATAATGAACCGCCCTTTCTAAGGTGCGATTCTCAAGTGAAGGGATGTTTGAAATGTCACATTATGCAATATCTTTGAGATATTTGGTCAATATAATATGTAGATGTAAAGATGTAAGTAAAACATAATTCATTTGGACAATTTTGATAATTCATTTGGATAATTTTGAAATATCTTGAATGCACTTACGCACCATTATCATCTTATTTGATGATTTACTTGTCCAAAGAAGTACAATCTTATCATTTCACACAATTTCAATAAAGTTTGGGTTTTCATCTTATATATATATATATATATATATATATATATATATATATGTGTGTGTGTGTGTGTGTGTGTGTGTGTGTGTGTGCGCGCGCGCGCGCGCGCGCGCATGTGTGTGTGTGTGTGTGTGTGTGTGGGAATAAGGCGCGCCTAGGTGCATGCCAAGGCGCATCGCGATATTTGCTCGCGGCGGTCATATGAAAAGGCGCGTCAGATAGAGCAAATGACGCACGGCGCGAAAGGCGCGCCTTTTCTTTATTTTATGGTTATTTTTTTTTTTTTGCGTTTCAAAATGCAATAACTACTACTACAAATACTCTTACCATCACTACTACTATTACTATTATTATCATAATAATGACATGAAACGTGAATAACTTTGTTAATATCTTTTTTATGTTATATGAAACATAATTACATTACTATTATTTCATATTTGATTATCATCAGCGAGTTAATAACCTTACGATTATGTAATTGGTTGACCTTAGCATGTCGGCATTTAGAACTGACATATATTTTATTATCCAATATATTTTAGATTCATATTAATATGATCAGAAGTATATAATGTATTGTATAAAAGATTATAAAATATTGCACAACATAGATGCAAAAGCAAATAAATGAGACTGACACTACAAAAAAACGACCACATTACAACGGTGGAACACTATTGTAATATACATTTTACAACGGTGGGCTAACCGTCATGTATTAAGAAGTTGTAATAGACCGAAATCTTTTACAACTTTTTTGCACCGTTGTAGTATGTATATTTTACAACTTTTTTCCACCGTTGTAATAAACTTTACTACAACATTTATGCACCGTTGTTATTGTAATTTTGCAACTATTTATAACTGTTGTAATATATTTTATTACGACTTTTATTTTACAATTGTAATATATCCATAAATTATATGTATAAGAATTTATATATTTCTTATATGTGCAACAACAAATAAATAACATAAGAAATAGATGTAAGTTTAAAAGCATCATAATCCCTTCATTGATAAAAATCACAACTTTATATCTAAAATACAAATTATGAATCATATACCACATAAAAATGTATAAAATTATAACTGTCTTCCTCATTTGCCTCTGAAATTCTTTAACCCAATTACAAAGCTCATTTGCCTATGAAATCTAAATAGCTCATTTGCCTCTAAAAATGTGATTGACCTCCACCTAATGCTATCCTCATATCTTCTATTCACATCAGGAATTGACTCTAAAATCTACAAACCTCATTGGCCTCTGAAACTTATGAAACCTACAAAGTTGAATTATACATACAAATAAACATTCCATGAAAAATATGTTACCATAAAAATCAAACAGAATGATTATTAATACAATTCTTATTTATCAAAAAGAAACCAAATAGGCAAATTTAACCAATTTCTTTTGCTTATGACACATATTAAATGTAACTTATCAAAAGGTTTGTTTAAGCAACTAAGCAAATGAACGTACCTGTTTGATATGTGTCAAATTACATCCAGCAGTACATACACAAGTATTCACATCAGTAATGCAATTGGCTTCCATCTAATGTTATCCTCATATCTTTTATTCACATCAGTAATTGCCTCTAAAATCTACAAAACTCATTTGCCTCTGAAACTTATGAAACCCACAAAACTGAATTATACATACAAATAAATATCTTGGTATTTTTATTGAAAAAGAATCAAAGCAAAAAAATTGTTTGAAAGAATATGTAGACAAATGTGGTCGTATTAGAGAAGATATGAATATTAGATCTTTCATTTTTTTTTAAAAAAAAATAGACACAAAAACAAGTCACCTGTAACATTACACGTAAGGACAAACTACTTGAACAAAAAAAAAATAACTCAAATCGACATACACAAAATCTAAGTTATTGGATCAAGTTATCTGTATGAAATGTTGAAATCAAAGGATAATCCAATGTTGAAAATTCATTGCGTCACCAATTGTGTTTATATATTATGTCTAAATACACTTATAATATATAACATGTTCCAAGATAAACATACCTTAGTTGTTTGAAATGCTTTCAGAACTTGGCTCTATGATGCTGCCGCCATCTATCATGATTCTGTTGACGTAGGAAGCTAGCATTCCTCCACTGCATACACATATGCGTAAGAATGCTTGAACAAACGAAAATAAATATTACATAATATAGGAAATTTGATTGTTGAGCCATATTTATCCGAAACAAATAATCAAATATATTTGTAACTGAATTTTTATCGACCCAAAGCAGATTGTCATAAATGATATAGTAGAGCTGGGGATTGACACCGTCGGGTCTTGCCTAACCGATCTTGATTCTAGACAACCTAGTCCAAACTATACATTTTAAAAACCTAGATCCAAACCAACCTATTGTTTGATTCACTGTTGAATAACAACAAGAGTACAATTTTTTTCTTTTTTTGGGCTAGGTGAAGCTTTCTAGAAAAAGTTACTGTTGATCCCTTTTCCCCCAACCACAAGCAACGTGAAGCTTTCTTTAAAAAAGCCAAAGGTGGTTTTGTTTACCAGTAATTTCGAAAAACCTACACTAGCTCAAAATCCTTCATTTTGCACAAATAGAAGATTCCGATTAGGTTGTAGGAGATATTTTCAATAATTGATGAAATGTTAATATGATAATGGTTGGAAATTAACTAAAACAAAATAAATACACTGATTAAACTTATTATTGTCTATATCCCTAAACTGATATTTATTATGATATATCGAAAAGTTGAAACATTGAGACATACATCTATATAGTCTCAACTTCATGAAACATTAGCAATCATTTTCCAGATAATACTTTCTTAACAGCTTTAAGCAGCAAATGATCAGCACAAACTGATAAGGTATACCAAGCAATCAAGGAACCGAATGCTACGTATATAGTTGATATATAAATTATGATAACTCACTTATAATTTGATATTTTTAATTTTCAATTATCACAAAAAATGCCCACTTAATTGAATATTAAGCAAAACACAATTTATTTTGAAAATCTAATCTAGGTACTTCAGCTTTAGTCAAAGTCCATGCCACAAACTTTTTTTTTTGAATCGGATAAAGAAAGTAAGAAGACAAGATATGTCAGCCGCCTGGAATGGAACCCTTTGATGATATTGATAGAAATTGTTACATACGGAAGGAGCGAATATGACTTAAATGAAGGACACAAAAACATATCGAGAAATACTACAATACCCGAAAAGTTTTTTGTCAAAACCTGCGATTAGTTCAATTTCCCTCTGCGTTTATAGGCGGAAATTAAGGAGATTCATGTAGATCACAGAGTGGCAAGCAATTCAAGGGTGAGGATTGCTCCCTCAATTTTTGACAAAATTGTTTTCGGGTAAAATAGCTTTGTCGAAACATATATAGGTAAAGTTTGTTTAACAATGTATTAAAGTGAATACACAAACAGAAAAAAAATTCAGTTCATTCACGCATTTCTTCGAACGGTTGTAGTTCACAAAAAGATCAATGGATACCCCTTCCAAATTAAAAAGATATGAAATGAAGATAGAGAAAACAAAGAATATGAGAAAAGGAGAGTAACCGTAATTGAGATGGCAGAGAATCCAAAAAGCAAGACCTCCGCCGACAATGAAGATTCCAGCGATATGACGCATTAGTCTTGTGTAGGGTTTGCAATCTGATCTCATCAATTCTCCGTATGAAAAACCTAACACTTTCCTCAGGGCCATAGTTTAGTGAAGAAACTTTGAGAAGCGGACTAATGAAGCAAACGAAACAAAGCTGTTGTAACTATTGTAGATTTTTTTTCCAAGCCACAAACTTGTTACCTAGTAATGCAATAAACGCTCATAATAACTGTTTCAAAAAAAAAAACTCTCAGAATAAACTGACTTAAAAGCCAACTGTTGGATCCAATAACCAAACCTATTGTCACCTAGAAATCATAATACATAGTACCAACGACTGCACAAAAGCCAAAAGACCTTTTCTTACCAGATTTGGGAAGCGCTGCAAATCAACGCACAAGCAAAACCAACCACGGTCACCTTATTTCTATCTATCCCGAACGACGTCGGATCCATAACTTCATTGGAGTTTCAGGCAAGTTGGATGCCATTATCTTAGCAACTGATGCAAACTTGGACTCAGCTGATCAACTAAACTTGGCTTTGGTTCAACAAAAAACACGCAGCTTCAAAGAACGAAGATGGAACCTGTTCACAATCTAGATCCAATTTTGGGACAAGTAATCCCAAATCTGAACACAGCCAAATTATTGTGGTAGGTTTGATGTAACTTTGTGGTTGAAGGGGTTGGCAATCCCAATTAGTATAACTAGGGTTGGGTGCCGCAATGATTTATTGAGGCACTGCAGCGTGGTGGGGGAGTTTGGGTCTGGTCGAAGAAGTAAGGCGATGACTTGATGTAGGCGGGGTAGCATCCAAGGATAAATGGGAAATTTGTAGTCTGGCTACCGATCTTTAGGAGAAGAAGGATGGTGATTAAAGTTCGTGTTTCATTGATTAGGAGGTTAGAAGGAATATAATACGTGTATTGTCTGATAGAAAAAGAAGAGGAAGCCAGGAAGAAACACAACACACAAATTTCAAAGCTATTTTTCGCGGATTCCCTCTAAAATTTCATCTTGCCCCCAACCCTTTTGCAAGGTGCCGTTTCGTTAATTGTGGTAGCTTTTAATCAAAAATTATAAAATTAAATTTTATGATTTAGAATTAATAAATAAATATTGAGGGGAATTGTTGTTTCAACCGGGATCAAAAGTGGTGAAAATGTGCGGTGTACGGATGGAAAGTGGACACTCAATAGAACATGTTGGTTAAGTCATCTAAATATTCATTTCGATTTTAAACTTCAATTATCATAAGAAAAAAAGAGAAAAACTAATTAGTTTTCAAAATTTTGGATATTTTATAAAAGTACTAGTTTATTGATTTTTTTCTTAAATTACTTCATGAAAAATTCAATATTTTATAAGTTTTGTCTAGAAAAATTTAAACTTTTTTTGAAATATTAAATAATAATAATAAGTATTACTTTTTAATTATTAAAGATTTCTTAATAATCGTTCGTTATTATAAATTAATTATTAAATATAATCTTAGTTATTAATCTCTTCTTCTTAATTATTAATCTCTACTTCTTAATTATTAATAGCAATCATTGATTATTCATGATTAGCATTAATTATTATATTTTAATTATTAACTATGTAATAGTAATTATGTAATATTAACTATATTTTTTAACTATTCTTCTTAATTGCTAAGTATTAAATATTACAGATTGATTATTAATTATTACTTCCTAAATGATTATTAATAGTAATTATTAGTTATTAATTATAAATAATCAATATAAATGTATTAAATATTAATTATTAGTTGTTAATTATATTAAAATATAGTCTTATATTACAAAAGTCAAAAAATAAAAGTTGTGATAGGCTTATATTACAAATGTCAAAATAACACAGTTGTTAAAAATAAGTTTATTACAACTTTTCTGGAAAAAAGTTGTAAAAAAACATTTATTACAACGGTGCTTTTACCACCGTTGTAAAATTAAAGTTGTAATATGGTGTTTTTGTTGTAGTGTGAGAACCGGGAACGCTTAATCAAGAGAAGCAGATTTAGAGGACGGGAAAGCATTCTCAGAAAATAAACATTCAAGCAGCTCTGAAACGTACCCTTAGATAGAATTTTTTTTGCAGGTGAATATGTTTAATATCTTTGTACGATTTCTCCGCAACATACAAATATTTCATGATTTGGTATTTGTTACATACAATCGAGCATTAAAAGAAGGTATAATATTCATGATACCGTTGATTCAATATCTTTGAATGATATTTATGATTGTAATGAATGAATAACTCGAAATATGGATGATGCATCCGATACTGAAGATGAACTTGTATTTGATGATAAGGATGACCTGACTTGGGGTGTTGCTGCTAGAGGAATAGAAGTGGAGGAAGCTAGATGTTCAAGTAGAAGAACATCAACATCGAGAGGTTTTCAATACCCGCTTCAGCTCTATTACATATTCACGAAGAAAAAAACAAATCTACATATGGATGAGGAAGATGCCAAAGCTTATGAATCTGATAATACAGACACTGATTTGGAAAATATAATTGCTGGATCAGATTCAAATTTCCAATTTATTAGTAATGTGTATTATTATTTTGAATTTGAAAACTATTGTGCTTGCAATTTTATGCTTTATTTTTTTTTGTAAATTGCATAAAAATCTCTATTACATATGTTTTAGCAAAAAATATTGATTTTTTTTATTTTTTTGTTAAAATATTAAATTTATTAAAAAGATCTAAACATGCGCAGTAAACTAAAAAGGCGTGCCCCATTTATTGCGTCGTGTGCCAAGGCTCCAGAGGGGGTTTGCGCCTTTTTGCGTTGTGCGCATTTCATAACACTGTGTATGTGTATATACACGTATGTATATTTATCAAGTTCATTAATGTATGATGAAATTTTGGTTCTTGAACTTTTTGCACACTTCTTTTTAGAAGCTTGTGTATTATGTACGATTAAGAAAAATACTGATAGGATTTCAAATTTTACATAATTCAAGGCTTCATCTCAAGACTTTGAGTTATGTAAGTTTTGGTTCAAAAAAGTTTCTATGTACAACTTCAGGTTGTTCAAATTTATTCCTTTAATCATATAAAACATTATTAGTCGAATTAAATACACCAAATAATAAATTATATGTCTATTCAAAACATAAACATGTAATATCACTAGTGTGAACCTGTGCTTCACATACGGGATTTGTTTAATATTTTATTAAATAATTATGTGTGTACATGAACATACTGCAAAATTTAGATGCAACTTATTTATAACATGAACATACTTACGAAGACAATAAACATTTTTCAATGTCTCATGAATACTTCACATACTATTGTAAAATTTTCAAAACAAATGATTTGGGTTTGGGTATTATTTGAAGAGAATGAAGAATAAAAGGAAGAAGGAATGGGAAAATATGTTTTGTCCCACATCATGAAAAATGCAAAGGGTTTTCTCTATATATATAAAGGCATGATGTATAATAACAAAACAAAGAAGAGAAGAGAGATGAGGAAATGCATGTACATAGCATGCATATTAATATTTAAAAGGTCAAAAGATGGGCCTTGGGCCTTAGAGCTCTTGGGGTCTCGTGATCCATTGGGCCAAGAAAAACAGCCCAGAAACCAACCAGTCGACAGGCCAAATTTAAATCAGTCGACTGTTTTGGCTTCTTTTAAAAACGGTCGACCACCAATGGATCACACAATTAAAAACAAATGTTTAAAAACAGATGAGGGGTTTCTCTGCTTCGCAACGCTTCATGGCGTTGCAAATCTGAAGGGGTGCATCTGTTTAAATTTGAACGGATCTGACCGTAACAATTAACAGTCGCAACGCTTGGCTAATGGATACATCTCTCGATGGCTATAAATACCGACGCCAGAAAACTATGAAAAACACAATTAAAAATACTCTTCTTCTTCCTCTTGAATCTGCAACGCCATTAAAGCGTGCCAAACGTTGTCTGATCTGTAACGCCTCTAAGATGTTGCAAATTCCAGAAATACGTTGCAGGTTCGTCTTATTCTTATTCTCTTTGTTCTCTGCTATATTTCCATCATCAGAAATATAAATTACGAGTGTTCTTGGTTGGATCAAAGTCGTACAAGCTTTGAATCGAATAACGTTATTTTAAGGCTTCATTGAATCCTGAAGTCAATAGTTCGATAACCCTTTTGTACCTAGTGGGTTGAACTATTGTCTGAAAGAATTTGCTACGCAAATCCTTGAAGTTAGAAGTACGGCAATCTTTCTCATCCCTTAGCATCTCGAACCACAAAACCCCCAACAAATTTTCAGACATTACTCTTCAACCATGGAAGGTTTGAGCGCATTGCAAGTGACGAATCAGCATTTGACGAAATTGGAGCGGTTTGATGGAGAGAACTTCACTCATTGGCAAGAGGCCATGAAATTCTTTCTGATCACGCTCAAGTTATTTTATACTCTCAAAGTTGGATTGGAGAAAACACCGGAGGAAACCGATAAGGACAGTGCGGATCTAAAAGCTAAAAGGGCAAAGCGCAAAGAGGGAGATTTTCTATGTAGAGGCCACATTCTGAATGCACTGTCTACTCCGATATACAATGCTCACAGAACCTTGGACACCGCGAAGGCACTCTGGACTACGCTAGAAAGAAAATATCACATCTCCGAGGCATGTAATAATAAAAAAAATTTATGCAATTTTATGGATTTCAAAATGGTCACCAACAAGTCCATAATTGGACAAGTAAGTGAAATTCTACTATTAGCAAATCAACTTAAGGATACCGGTATTGATCTCCCTGAATCGTTTGTTGTTGGAGTTATTATTTTGGGACTCCCGAGTTCTTGGAATGATTATAAGAAAAAATTAAAATATGGTGAAACAAATTACGATTTAGACGGTTTACAGCGTCATCTTCATATTGAAGAAGATTCTCGTAAACGCGAAATAGATGATAATCCGCAAACTGAGTCTCAATCTAAGGCTAATAATGTTGAAATTAACGATAAGTTGAAGCCTAAGAATGGGACACAGTTTAAAAAGAGAGGTAATAATTCCAAGAACAAGAAGAACGGTGACTGTTAATATTGTCACAAGCTCGGCCACTATGCCCAAGACTGTCGTCTTCGGAAGAAACAACCACTACAACAAAATATAATATTTATAATGCTTTTTTATAACATACTATTCTAAACTGTTATTGATTAGGCTTAATTATTTCTTTCAACCTGAATTTGTTTTGTAATTAGAGTGTAACGCTGGCTTCTTTTCACGTAGCTAGAGTGTAACGCTGGTTTATTTTCACGGCCGCCACTTTACAAATAATTTTTCAATCTTCCCCGATAATCCATTCTGCTTCCTCCAAAACTTACACCGTACCTCACAAATCATCAACCGATTGCGAAAACCTCTTCCATCTCCAATCTCGTCAATTCTTATACATGGTGTCCCTTCAAAACTTCTTCCATCTCCAATCTCTATCGAAGCTAAGGCGGCGCGTTTTGGATCTAATATTCGATTTGGATTTTGGTAAGCGATCCCGATTCTTTGTTTGTGTGTGCTGTAGATCTGTATTTACGATTATGCATTTACGATTATGGATTTACGATTATGAATTTACGATTGTGGATCTAATATTCGATTAGGGTTGCTGTTTTACGGTAAACAAAATGTTATTTTTAAATTTTAATCCACCATCTATAATCCACAAAATTCGCGACTATCATGATGTTTATAATGTAGTTTCGAACAAATATTTGGAATAACTGACAATTTTTGTATATTTGAGTTGAAGTTAATTTTGGTTTGAATGGTGACCACCCTTGAGCCAGCTGTGGTTAATCCGATACACAATGGCTGCTACTGTGCTAGGAACTTTTCATTTCTCAACTGAACATGCAAGGAAATTGGTGTGAAATACGTTGCTCCGATTTTAAAATATTACTGGGATATTAAATGTTCTGTGAAAATTTTGGGCTAAGAATATTAAACCCTGTAAAGAAATAAATTGGCGTTGATGTTGTCAGTTGAATATGTTAGTTTAACATTGTAAATTAAACTACTCCATTTGATACTGTATCTATTTTTTTACATAAGTTATTAAAACCCATGGACTCATGGAAATTGTAGTTTAACTTTTGTTCCATTGATCTTGACTGTTTTCTAATTACATAAGTTATTTAATGTTGATGCATTCTACATAAATACCATGAAAATAACTTATTTATAAGTGTTGACAATGATAATTTTTACGTAACCAATTGGCATAACACTTCAAGTAATTAAGTTATAATGGAATTCGTTTTAGAGGCGACTGAAGGCTGACTAGGCCATGGTCCATGTGTATAGACTCTATGTAGGGAGCTTAAAATTTCTTCCAGCTATCAGTATTCTACTGGTTATACATCATTAGTTATGATAACAAGTGATGTAATTTACAATATAATGCTGGCAAATGATTACCATAAAATGTATTGCGTAAAATAATTTTGATATGTATACCTTTTATGCGCAGCACACTGCAGGCCAGTAGATTAAGCAAACATAATTGTTGGCTAGCTTTTTGACCAAGCCACCCAGGTTCATTCACAAGAAGAAAGTATGAAACTACATTTCCTAAGTACATGTAGGAACGGATCGCACCATCGACTCGCCCCTTACCGGATCGCACCTCATCGGATCGCACCTCAACGGATCGCCCCCATTTCATCAGCGAAACGGCACCTCTATGCGATTCGATCCGTACATACATTACTGCCCAGTATAGACCGATCCGATCCCCTGATGCACGGCGAAGCCTCTGACCCGTTCAAGCACGAGCTAGTCTTCGGCGATCCGAGATGCACGGATCCAGCGACACGTGTCCCCAACCATCATTTTGACTGATTCTCCCCATTTGCTCGATCCGATTTTCAAGGGGATCGCGACACCTATCCACAACGGCTAATTTGACTATTTCTTCATCGGCTGCGATCCGATCCGATGTTCTCGGGATTCGTGCCACGTGTTACCACGATCCGCCTGACAAAATCAGCTATAAATAGCCCGAAGCTTGGCATTTTTGAGGATCCTTTTGGCAATATTGAGGACTGATTCCGCCATTATTGTCATACTACCATTTCTTATCAGTTTTATTACTAAATTACTGAGAGAAATCACAATTGTAAAAGTGAGCTAGAGAGAAATCATTGATTGTACCAGCATTCAAAGTATAATCAATAACATATAAAGTGGACGTATGCTTGTTAACGCCGAACCACTATAAATTCTGTGTCTTATTTTCTTTTCCTTCATTCTTCAGTTAAAACTCTATAAGAATCAGAACGATTTGGGTGTTAGGTCCAAATTTTGATTTAACATTTTGGTGCTTTCACTGAGAAAACAGTCCTAAAGCTTCACTATTCAGTTCTTTGAAGATTCCAACGACTCGGATATCATGGCTGGAAAGAGATCTAAGGAAGTACGAGCTTCACGAACCAATGAAACCGCGAATGAAGCAGTTGAAAAAAGTGTGCGCGAGCTAGGCAACGAGGGAACTTTGGATCGCGGAGCGCCAGGGGCGAACCGAACCGATGAAGGTACCACGCTCCGACACGACGAGGACGAGGCGATCCGAGCTGCTCAAGGGGTTGTTACTCGATCCCGTGATAACGCCTCGAATCCTCCGCGAACCGTGACCACGAATCGATCCCGGGGGGCGCAGCGAGCCACCATCCTCGATCCACAGCGATCCGAATTGACGATCAAACTACAACTAGACCTGGAAAGGAGCCTATGGCTCGCTCCAATCGCCCTGGCCCCTCCGCTCGACCTGGCTCAAGCTCCTTGCGCATAAGAGAAAGTGATGATGATCAATATGACCCTGCTGCTCCCGTTACTGAGGGGGATCTCTCTCGCTTTTCCGAAATGTGGGAGAGACTGTTTGATGAATTGGCTGCCCAAAGGCAGGAAAGCTCCGTTCTGCGACAAAATTTGACAGCTATGGATAGAAGGCTTAATGATCTCGTAAGGCAAAGGACGCCGCCCGTTCGTCCGCTCACTCCAGGATATTCTTCTTCGTCAGAGGAATCGCCGAGACCTCCGCGGCGACCATATGAGAGACCCGAAAACACAGAGCAGCTTCGGTTCGGGACCCTGCCGTCACGAGAAGAAGAGGCACTGGGTGCAGGGCCCTCAAACCATAATGTGAACGATCACGCCGCAACTCCCAGAACTCGAGGTGCGGATAGTCCTGTACAGAACAGACTACCTCAGCCCCGTCGCCGCGTAAATGCTCATGGTAACAGGGGGCAACGAAGCCCTATCCGAGCCCTGGATTTTGTGACTGCTCCCGGAAGAGAGATTAGAGAACCCCGCCGAGCAAGAAGCACTGACCCTGAACCTCCGCTGACCAGTGCAAATGTTGCAGCTATGATCCATCAAATTCTGGCAGATAGCCGTGGACAACGGAATGAAGATTGGGGAATCGACCGCAGTCACACCCCTTTCACCGATGATATTCTGGATGCGACTTTCCCGAGGCGTTTCAACATGCCACAGATGAACCGATACGCGGGTAGGTCTGATCCCGTCCAGCATCTGATGAGATATTCTTGGTCAATGACCACTGCCGCAGCTTCTGACGCTGTCAAGTGCAAAGCATTTCCCATATTCTTGGAAGATGTAGCATTGTTATGGTTTACTCGCTTACCAGCAAGATCGATTTCTAGCTTCAGGGAGTTGAGCGAAAAGTTCGTAGAACAATTCTGCATCTATGCACAAAAGACAAAGAGTGTGATTGATTTGTTCCTTGTCAAGCAGCGACCAGGCGAGAGTTTGAGGGTGTACCTAGACCGTTTCAACTTGGCCGCTACTGAAGTTAAAGATCCCCATGTGCCAACCGTTGTCGCAGCTCTGATTGATGGAGTAGATAAAGACACTGAATTTGGGAGATACCTGGCAGGCAAGCCACCCCATACTAGAGAGTTATTCTACGAAAAAGCTAATGTACATTTACGCCAGGAAGAAGTATATGCTAACCGAAAGGCAAAAACGGCCGATAAGGAGGAAATCCAGAGCAATGTCGCCATTAAGCAGACAGGAGACATCTCGGGGAAGGTCGAAGTTAATGTCGGAAATCGGAATCAGGGTGGTCGTCAGTCAGGGAACAATGATAATAATAGTAATGGCAACAACCGGAAGAGGAACCGAGGGAACGACTCCCAGAGAAGGACTCGTCCCAGGGCCTTTGAGAGTTATACGCCAATAAATGATACTCTGGAAAATATCTTCATGGATTTGTACAATGTCCTCCAGAATAAGAGGCCACCTCCCAGAGAGTCGACGGGGAAAGAACGTGAAACGGGGAAGTTTTGTCTCTTTCATCAGATTCATGGCCATTCGACAAATGAATGTCGTCACCTAAGAGATGTAGTCGAGAGGCTTCTTCGAGAAGGAAAATTAGATGAATACAGAGTAACGCCCAGAGATAGGGGTCAAGCCGTACAGGCCCCAAATCAGAACCAGAATCAACTTGCTGCCAAGCCAACTGCCCAGCAAAAGGGAAAAGACATCGTTATTAATACCGTAATCGGAGGACTTTATCTTGCCGGACATAGTTCCAAGGCATTGGATCAATATGTCAATGCAGCCAAGCAACACCTCGAGGTAGGGGAGTGTAGCAACCCTGAGGACAGTATCCCGGTAAAGCAACAAAAGATGATGACCGACGATGTCATTTTCCGCGAACGAGAAAGCATTGGAGTCCATGCTCCGACTGAAGACCCATTTGTAATCACAGTACCTATTGGACCAGCCACTGTTCATAAGGTTTTAGTGGACAACGGGAGTTCCGTCAACATTCTTTTCAAAAGGACATTCGACCAGATGAACCTCGAAATAAAAGACTTGAAGCCCTGTCAAGGGTGGATCCGTGGATTTAACGGAGCATCCACAGCTCCAATGGGTTATGTAGAGTTACCAGTTACGCTTGGGGAAGGAGAACGCCAGAGAGTGAGAATCCTTCCCTTCGTGGTTTTGGATGTTGAATCACCCTACAATGCCTTCTTGGGCCGACCGGCCCTCGCAAAATTTAGAGCCTGTATAGCCCCCTGGTGCTTATTATTGAAATTCCCCACAGAAGCTGGCATTGGTATTGTTAGAGGAGATCAGGTTGCCGCACGAGCATGTTATGTTGCCGAGCTGAAGTTACTTCGCAATGGAGGGGACATAGAAACCAAGGGTGCTTCTCCCCCTACAAGGGCGGAGACCTTATAGCAACTAAAGAGGATAATCGTAGGAGAGTCACCCAGAGAGTTGCCCGAGGATATAGATCCCAGAGAGGACCAAGAACCTAGGGGCAGAATGGTGACTCCCAACGAGACAACTGTGGATGTACCGATCGATGATAGTGACCCAGAGAAGGTCCTTAAGATTGGATCCCAGTTAAATCCGAATCTCGCTAAAGAACTGACGGATTTCTTAAAAAATAACTTGGATGTATTTGCTTGGACCCACGCAGACATGTGCGGGATATCCCCATCAATCATGAGCCATTCATTAAGCATTAACCCTAAACATCCTCCGGTAAAGCAAAAAAGGCGAATGTTGGGCCCAGAGAGGTCCGCTGCCTTGAAAGAAGAGGTTGGAAAGCTAAAAAGTAATGGATTTATCAGAGACTCGACCTACCCAGACTGGATTTCAAATCCGGTCCTGGTAAAGAAGGCCAACGGGAAGTGGCGAACGTGTATCGACTTCTCGGATTTGAACAAAGCCTGCCCAAAAGACAGTTTTCCGTTACCCCGGATCGACCAGTTGGTGGACTCGACGGCGGGTCATGAACTTCTCTCATTTATGGATGCTTACTCAGGATATAACCAGATTCCAATGCATGTTCCAGATCAAGAACACACTAGTTTTATCACGGATTTGGGATTATATTGCTATGTAGTGATGCCCTTTGGCTTTAAGAACGCAGGCGCTACATATCAACGTTTAGTCAACAGAATGTTCTATAACCAGATCGGGAAAACAATGGAAGTATACGTCGACGACATGTTGGTTAAATCCAAGCAATCCTCCCATCACACTACGGACTTGGCAGAGATGGTCGGCATTCTTCGAAAGTACGGAATGAAACTCAACCCAACAAAATGTTCATTCGGTGTCGCCTCCGGAAAATTCTTTGGGTTCATCGTCAGTTCCCGTGGGATTGAGATTAATCCAGACCAGATCGCGGCAATCAGAGACATTCAGGAACCTAGGAAAATTAAGGATGTGCAAAGCCTTGCAGGAAAAGTAGTCGCACTAAGCAGATTTATCTCCAGGGCTACGGACAAATGCATCCCATTCTTCGAATTAATAAAGCGAGGAAAACGCCACTTCAAATGGACGCCCGACTGCGTAGAAGCATTTCAGAACTTACTGAGGCACCTGGAGAAACCTCCGATATTATCTAAGCCGATGGATCACGAGGACTTATTCGTGTACTTGGCGGTGTCATCCCACGCGATCAGCTCAGCATTGGTAAGAGAAGAAGATAAGGTCCAAAGGCCTGTGTATTACGTGAGCAAAAAATTGACGGCAGCAGAGCGTAATTATCCAAGGATAGAAAAGTTGGCATATAGTTTACTGATCTCCTCTAGAAAGCTTCGACATTATTTTCAGGCGCATCCCATTACCGTATACACCGATCATCCACTCAAGCAAGTTCTACAGAGACAAGAGGCGTCTGGGAGATTACTCAAATGGAACATTGAGTTAAGTCAATTTGATCTGAACTTTCAGCCCAGACGGTCAATTCGGGGGCAAGTGATAGCCGACTTCATAGCAGAGTTTACCGTCCCGGAGGAGGATATAGCAAACGAAGAAGTTGATCCCTCAAAGTTACTTCTCGATCCCAATGCCTGGAGATTGTATACTGATGCGCTAGGAATGACGAAAGATCCGGCGCTGGAATAGTGCTTGAAACTCCCGAGAAACGATTGATATCCTATGCTATCCGAATGGAGTTTCACGCCACTAACAACGACTCGGAATATGAAGCCCTGATAGCCGGATTAAGGATCGCAAAGGAGTTAGAGGTCACAAAGCTGAACATCTTTTGCGACTCCAAGTTAGTTGTGAACCAGGTTACTGGAAAATTCCAAGCTAAAAGTGCAAGATTGATTTTATACTTGAAAAAAGTGAAAGAGTTGCTGAACGATTTTGATCACTACAGCATATCTCACATTCCGCGGTCAGAGAACCAGCAGGCGGATAAGTTGGCAAAGATGGCTAGTTCCGACGATCCTGAAGAGACCGGGTTAGCCCCCGTTGAAGTACTTCGGTCCCCTAGTATAGATCAAATGGAAATCGACCTAACACTAGAGACGGAACCCGAAAGGGAGTCGTGGATGATCCCTCTAAAGAATTTCTTGATGAATGGAGCGCTTCCGACCAAGAAAAGCGGGAGGCGTAAAGTAATTCGTAAAGCAGCCCGATACGTTCTGCAAGGCGGAGTTCTTTACAAACAAGGATTTTCGATGCCCCTCCTCCGGTGTATAGCCCACGATGACATCGAGCGTGTGCTGCAGGAGATACACGAAGGCGAATGCGGCGATCACACTGGAGGGCAAACATTGGCAAAAAAGGTGTTGCGGCATGGTTATTTCTGGCCTACCATAAACAAGGATGCGGCAAAATACACACGACGGTGTGATGCGTGCCAGAGATTTTCAAAAATACCTAGAGCACCTCCTAATCAGTTAAAAACAATGACGAGCCCATGGCCTTTCGCTATGTGGGGAATTGATATCATTGGAAGTCTCCCCATAGCTAGGGGCGGAGCAAAGTTCGCTATTGTGGCCGTGGATTATTTCACTAAGTGGGTCGAGGCTGAACCACTGACTACAATCACAACCAAACGAGTGATCAATTTTATCGTCAGAAACATCATCTGTCGATTTGGGATTCCAAAGATTGTGATAACAGATAACGGAAATCAGTTCGATAGCACTGAATTCAGGAATTTCTACCAAAAATACCACATTGAGAATCGGTACACCTCTGTGGCGCACCCGCAATCGAACGGACAAGTCGAAGCGATGAATAAAGTGATTAAGTCTATTCTGAAAAGAAGACTGAAGCGGGCCAGAGCCATGTGGGCTGATGAATTGCCCTTGGCACTATGGGCCTACAGGACAACATATAAATCGTCAACAGGACATACCCCCTTCTCCCTTGCTTTTGGAACGGAAGCGGTCATCCCGGTTGAGATAAAGGTACCTTCTCACCGAGTGACTTATTATGATCCGATGACAATAATGAATTGCTCCTTGAGTCCCTGGATATGATCGAAGAAAAGAGGGATGAAGCAGACCTGCGTGCCTTGAGATGCAAACAACAGGTCGCTCGATACTACAACAAAAAGGTTCGAGCCCGAACCTGGGAACCCGGAGACTTGGTTCTGAAACGTGTCTTTCCACCCCAACTCATATGGGAGCGAAGTAGGAAGGACCGTACTCCATTCTGAGCAAGCTTGATAATGGAACCTTCAAGCTGGCAACCGTAGATGGAAAGGAAATCCCCAGAGTGTGGAATGCCCAACATTTACAGCCATACTTAACATGAAAGTTTCAAATCTGTTCTTTTGCTTTGTTGAAAACCATGTACAAGGCACGACTTGCCTAGAATAGTCTGATTTCTTAAAGCAAAAAATTATAAAGTGGACGTAGGTCATGATTCGACCGAACCACTATAAAAATATTGTGTGTCATTTACCTTTATTGCACCTTTATTTATCTGCCTTTTTATTTTTATGGAAATTGCTGTGAATAATGCAACGATCCCAGAAGCATATAATCACAAATGCCTTCCATCAGAATGGAATGTAATCACAAGTCAAAAATCTGAGGATGCAATAAAGTAAATTATATCGTTGATAGCGCTCTAACTCTCCAGAGCTGAGAGAGAGAATAACGGGCATGAAGCCGATGTCCATAAGTCATGGCGGTGTACCATGATCGAAACCGCCTTAACGGAACTCTAACTCTCCAGAGAGAGAGAGAGAGAGTATAAAAGCGTCTCTGATTGAGCGCTGAGAAAGAGCTCCTTCCCCGCTGAAGGATCGGGGAGCGAATGAATTGCTGAACTCGAACTCTAACTCTCCAGAGAGAGAGAGAGTATAAAAGCGTCTCTGATTGAGCGCTGAGAAAGAGCTCCTTCCCCGCTGAAGGATCGGGGAGCGAATGAATTGTTGAGCTCGAACTCTAACTGTCCAGAGAGAGAGAGTATAAAAGCGTCTCTGATTGAGCACTGAGAAAGAGCTCCTTCCCCGCTGAAGGATCGGGGAGCGAATGAATTGCTGAGCTCGAACTCTAACTCTCCAGAGAGAGAGAGAGTATAAAAGCGTCTCTGATTGAGCACTGAGAAAGAGCTCCTTCCCCGCTGAAGGATCGGGGAGCGAATGAATTGCTGAGCTCGAACTTTAACTCTCCAGAGAGAGAGAGAGTATTAAAGTGTAATAACCTGTATAGCCCAGATATGGCCCGTCAAAGTTTTCAGAAAATTCAAGGTTTAAAAACAGATTCAAATTGAAATAATTGGGCCAGGCAGGGTAGGCGGGAAAGTTTCCCGCCACCAACCCAAGTCGACAGGCGTGTCGACTTGGGAGTCGACACACCCAGGGCGGTGTCGACTGCCCTGTCGACACGGGTGGTCGGCCCAACCTGCCTGGGTGCATCTGGTTGGATCCTTGGACATGGCTTAGGGCTAGTGACGGTTTTGAATGGCTCAGATCTGAATTAGGGTTAATCCTAGGGTCTAAACTATCCTAAACATCTATAAAAAGGACCCTAACCCTATCCTAAACACTCATAAATCAATCCTATAACTAAACTATGTCCAAATGCTCACTCATGGCCTCCACCCTCTTGTCATAATCTCTTCCTTCATGCATATGAGAGTTTCCATGTTTATTTGAGTGATTTAAGCTTGCATGAGAGTTTCTAAGCCTCATTCAAAGGCAAAGTTTCAACCTTTCCTCTTTAAAGCCAAGATTTTTCAAAAGGGTTTTCATAGGAGCTTATTTTGGGATTGTAGAGTACTAAGTGGCTTTGTCTCAATCTAATTTGATATTGATTAGTCTTCATAGCATAGTAAGCCTATTTCTACTCTTGTATTTTAACTATGAAGTTAATATGTTATGTTGCAAGTTGAGTTTGGGGTTGATCATGATATGTGCTTTGATCTTATGATTTTATGCATAAGCTTACTCTATGCATATTAGTAAAGTCATTACCTTGGCTTTATGCATAGAAAGATATGATCTTTGGTTGGAAATGTTGCATGATGCAACTTTGAAACTCTCATAAACCTTGTATTAACATGCATATAATGTTATATGCATGTTACTAGCCCTTATCTCATGCTATCTATGGCCATGTTCCATCTATTTGCCAAGTTTGATGTTATGCATGCATATGAACCTTATGCAAGTTGAAACCATGTTATGCATGCATATGAACCTTATGCAAGTTGAAACCATGTTATGCATGCATATGAACCTTATGCAAGTTGAAACCATGTTATGCATGCATATGAACACTATGCAAGTTAAAATGATGTAGGCATGCTTATGAATATTTTGCAAATTGATAACAAGATATGCAAGTTTATGATCACATCTTTGTCTCATATGCCACCATGTTTAACTTGTGGCTCCAACACCTTTATGTCATGATTATGCCAAGTTCCCTCTTTCTATCCTTTATGCGATATTGCGATATGTAAGCGATGGGATTGCGTTTGGGGTTGGGTAAACTTAAAAGACATAAAAACATAAGCTTGGGAATTTACCTATTAAGTTAGGTCTACCCATTGGGAATTTACCTATTAAGTTAGGTCTACCCAATTGCTTGAAAACTTGTAATGTGTTTTGGAAACATGATGGACATGACACTTAGAAAACATGAGAATGGCCAACTCGAGGTTGGGTTGAGCTTGTAGCATAAACCTACCCGGAACCGACCGGCTTAACTAGTGGCTACAAGCAATAGGACCCAATGTGAGTAGTTGGTCATGTTGCACGTGAAACCCGAGGTTAGACTAAGTTGTGGTATAAACCTACCCGGACCCGCCCGGCTTAACTAGTAACCACAACAAGGTCTAATGTGAGAGGTTGGGTGCATTAAATTAATTAATGCCACATGGTAGGGTTAAGTCATGGACCGCTTGAATGATTAACCAATTAAACACGATGGGTTGGTAGGGTTAAGTCATGAACCTTGGATACACTTAACCAACTTGGTACTTGGATGAGTTGGGTTAACCACATTTAACCCATCAAGGAAACCCTAGTTACGTGGTCCTTTGCACCAGTAACCCTCTTGGTTGTATCATGATACCCTAGGGACTAGGCTAGGGTGGGGCACGATTACTGGGATGACATGTAAGCGACCAAAACGACGGCTGAGTAGGTGCGCCGGTGTAGGTTCAGGCGGGCCATGGTCGTGCACATGGTCCGGAGTTGAAAAAGCAGGCACGGGCACCAGTAGGTTTAAACTGTGCATGCTTGGTTTGTGTCAGTGGTTGACACCCTAGGGCTTGATACACCCTAGGGTGGACCTAGCACAGTTTAGCTACACTTCGTAGTTGGGCCGTAAGACACCGACACTTGACGAGTTAGGCTTTTGGGAGCCGATCGACTAGACCGTGCTAGTTGGACCTTGATTTAGGTCATTCATGATGTTGGGCCAAACTTGGGCCTGAGGATCACTTCTTGTTTACACTTGACATGACTTGTGGAACTAGTACACTTGGTGCAAACCTCAACCTTGTATATGCGGTGCCACACTTGATCTATCTTGTTGACTTTTTACCATGCCAGTTATCATCCTAGGACTCATCCTTGTTTACATATACAGTTAACTTTATTAGTTGTTGTACAATAGTAGGTAGGACTTACCAGTCTTTTGACTGACCCATTTTCTTTCGCCTCTTTTCTTTCGTTTCCCCCCAGGTTTACAGGGCGGGAATACCGGCACTTAGCTTGGATCTTAGCTGCTTTTCTTGAATAGCTCATGTATGCTTCGGGCTTGAGCTTGCTATGGTTTTCTACTTTGGGGATAGCTACTTCATGTTTTCCTTTTCAGTTACCCGTTTTATGTTTCTAGACTTTGTTTATGGAAAATAATTAAGTACTGTGTTGTAACTTGACTTATGGTTTTGATATGCTAGTTTTTTTTTATCTGCTGCTATACTTACTCTGTTTTTACTTATATGTTCTGTCTTGTGATATCTGTATGCATGTTTACCTTGTTTAAACGCCCCTCCAAAGTCAGTGTCCTTGCAAGAGTGGCACTGGCGGAGGTGGGGTGTTACATAAAGCGTCTCTGATTGAGCACTGAGAAAGAGCTCCTTCCCCGCTGAAAGATCGGGGAGCGAATGAATTGCTGAACTCGAACTCTAACTCTCCAGAGAGAGAGAGAGTATAAAAGCGTCTCCGATTGAGCGCTGAGAAAGAGCTCCTTCCCCGCTGAAGGATCGGGGAGCGGTTGAATCTCTCCAGAGAGAGAGAGAGAGTATAAAAGCGTCTCAGAGTAAGCGCTGAGAAAGAACTTCTTCCCTGCTGAAGGAACAAGGACCGACTGGACTATTGAATTTGAACTCTAACCTCGGCGACCGCCAGGAGAGTATAAAGGAGTCTATGATTAAGCACTGAGAAAGGTGCCAGAAGTTCAGTACCACAAGAACAGTTATCTTATGAAATTTTCTAAGTCCCCCATATTCAGAAATAGGGGGCAACATGCGAATAATGCTAATCAATCTTTAATAAGCCCTAGTTAAGCGCCACATTAACGATTGATTGGGGGCCATATGCATATACACATGAACTTTAATGCGGCAATGCAGCACGAAATTTTTTAATTTTTCTTTCTGTTGTTTGACTGATTTGTAGTTATAATTAGATGGTCTATGACTAAACCTGGAAAGTTTATTTGAATACAGGTACACATTGATGCAAAAAGAGATAAACTTTCCTTTATATACGGCAAGCCTACAAAGTGAAAAACAACCTAGAAAACAAAAGTGAGGGCCAGTCTCATAATTACATTTCCTGACCGGTGGGAAACCTAAAGACAAAATATAAACCAGCGACAATATCCTATTTACGCTTTGACCTCTTCTCCTGCTTCTGTTTCTCCAGCTTCGCCTTGTCAGCGTCGGATTGATCCCCTTTCTTCCTCTTCCTTTTGTCTACGTGAGGAACATCCGACTCTTCGGAAGATTCCTCTTCCGCCTCCTTTCTCTTCCTTTTATCAGAAAGGGAAGTCGGGAAATCATCAGGATTCGCAAAATGAAGCTGTCTGCTGATGGATTTGGGCTGGATTTTCAAAATCATCCCGGTTTTGGGATCAAATTCTGCGATAGGGACTACGTCCAAAGGCTCTTGTCCCACCTTCTTCGAAGCCATCTCTTTTTCCTGCCTAGCTTTTCTCCTGGCCAAAGTTTCGTCGTCATCGTCTTTGGTCTCTTTGGCGCCAATGATATCTTCCTCATCCTCTACATGGCGCCCATCCATGTCTTCAAGGCCTCGATGGTTTCAGCATCCTTGGGGACATCAGCACTAAGTGCCAGGATGTTTTTTCTGCCGTTGTATCCTCAGTCTACATCGATATATCAACACCGGCACCTGGCGAGACAGCCTCCTTCTCCGCCTCTTTTCCTTTTTCAACACCCTTGTCGACGGGCTCACCACCTGTATTATGGGGAACACGCGTTACTAATTCAATTGGTTGTTCTACCAGACGACGACAATTCACAATTTCTTTGACGAATTGTGGGGAAAAAAGGGAGATACCTTCCGCAGATCCTCCTTCCTGGGTAGCTGCAGGAGCTCCAACAACCACAGGAGTTAGGCCCAAAGGGATTAGTGGATCATCAGGATGGTATTCCTCAACTCCGAAGGTCTTGGGCTCCACGGCTGAACTCGAACCTTCGTCAGCTTTGCCTTTACCCTTAGCCAGGGCCCTCTCCTTTTCCATCTCCGCTTGAATCAGACGACGACCCTCTGCCAGATCCTCGGGCTCGTTATCCCTCAAGATGCTCTTCATCAACTCATCCTCATCAATTTCTTCGACTCCCAATCTCTGCTTCTCACCCTCAACAATGGCATCCCATAAATTGGCTAAAGTAACGTGGTAATCCGGGATCCACGAGATGTTGCGGGTTTTGAGGACTTGGCCAAGGAAGTCAAAAATCATCTCTTCAAACCCCTCGATATCCTTCTCTCTCTCGAGGAGCTTGTTGTTAGAAGCAGTAGCCATTTCGATGGCACTTTCAACATTCTTTTCGGCGAGAGCTGCCCGTCTCTCCGCATCCGCGGCTTGATCATTCAAAATCACCTTTTCCGCTTTAGCCAAAGCTAAACTTTCTTTCAAACTTGCTTTTTCTGCCTCCCAAGCAGCTCTCTCAGCTTCAAAATGGCCTTGTGCTGTTTTCAACTCTATGTTGGCCATTTTGAGATCTTCTACTTCCTTCTTTAAAGCCATCTTCTCTTGGCTATTGGAGTCAAGTTCCGAATGAAAGCGCTTCTTAGCATTCTCCAATTCAATCTTATAATTTTCGACATCTCTCCGCGCTAAGGCGAGTTGGGATTGAGCATCTTCCAAGTCCTTCTCCATCTTTGTTCTGGCCCTTTCGTTATTATCAATTTTCACTTTAAATCTATGGGCTTCCATTTCGAGTGTTCGAATGACTTCGGAAAGATTAACCGCGTGTTTCTTCATCATCTCATACTGTTTGGCTACATGACGGATGTGCTCGACAACTTCATTATCCCAGTTCTTAGGGACCGGTTCCAAGGCTGGAACAAACGTCGTCCTTTCGAAGAAAATGTCTGGGAATTGTTCCCGCAGCTTTTCCAGCCTACCTTGAATCTCGGGACCATGGATGTAGTCCCGTGACCCGGGGGCAGCCAACTCTGGTTGGCTGGAAGGGATGATGTCACTCCTCTCCTTTTCAGACTCTTTGATTGGATCCTTGCCTTTATCCTTAGATTCGTGATGCCTTTTTGACGACCTGCTGTGAGAGGGTGCACTTTTCGGAGGAGTTAACTCTTTAGGAAGTTTCTTTCCCCCTGTAGGAACTACCGGATAACTGGGAAGCTTGGCAGATGTCGATTTCGGTGGAGACCGGGGTTGCAAGGAAGTCGGCCTATGAGAAGGGCCGCGAGAGCGCTCAGTACCCGGATGAAGATTGGGTGTGCCCTCACGAAGAGAACGATAAGAATAAGATCGCCTGCGGGACATCTTTCCTGCAAAAAAGAAAAGAGCATATTAAAACTTTGAATACTGACGATATAAGAGTGCGGGGTCAGATAGTGTGTGTGATTTGTGCATCCCATATAATTCCCCCTAACAGACCCGGGCCTGAAGACAGGCTCATCTGACTAGTTTCTTGTTCTCTAGTTGGAGCGATGGTCTCTTCAGTAGCAGGGAAGAATGGCTCCCCTTCAAAGTCCCTTTCTGTGTATACATCATCGGGCAGAGGAATTTTGTTCAGCTCGTTGAATAACTGTTCGTCTGTCAAATCATCGGGAGCAGCGGGTTCGATTGGAGTAGAAACTGGGATTTCCTTGGATTTGTCACCGCGGGCCTCATCCCCTCTGTATATGTTCAGGTCCTCATCGTCTTGGATGACTATCGGGGAAGGACTCTTGCGAAATTTAGTTGTTTCTACTGCTTACGATGTTCCCTCTCCCTCCATTGGGGGCACGTATCTATAGGGTTTGCCGCCAGCGCCGAGTCCAAATCTTATATCCAGAAGATGATGCTTATGAAGATTCTCATCAGTGATGCACTTTTTGATCCTTAGAAAGTCGGATCTGCTTTGTAGCAGAATAGACAATCGATTATTGTATAACGGACCCTCCGTTTTCGGGAAGACGTGATCTGTTTAAAACAAAGAAAAAGGGGGGAGAATGTTAATGCTTCGGCTTCTTGAACAAGATATCCAGTCAAAAGATTAAAGTTTACTTGATGTAAGCCATCTTCTTGAGCATCCGGCCTGTTTCTTTATATAGAACCAATCAGACTTAGGATCCCCTATATTGCTGTATCCGTCATACAGAACCTTCCTATTGGCCACCGATTCAAAGAAAGAGAAATTTGGGGTTGCCGAGGAGCGATGCTTGAAAAGAAAGAAGAATGTTAAATCTCTAAATGTGAGTTCGGTATGTAGGATCTCCGCGTATGCAATATATAGGGTGTATAGAGATGCGTAGGCGTTAGGATGAAGCTGCATCGGAGCGATACCCAGTCGTTTTAAAGTCTCGATGACGATTGAAGGAAACGGAGGAATTGCTCCTACCAAGCACATGGTTCGACTGACTGCCATATACCCTTCCGGAGCCAAGTGGGGTCTATCTTCGCTACCGGGTGTCATCACATCATCCCAAGGGATCCCATGTCTCAGGCAGATTCTTTTAAGCTTTATATCATCGAGTTTAGATGCTAAAGAATCAGAAAATTTCTCTATCCCGAGCGCGCCAGGAATCTCGTCGGGAGCTCGCCTGTCTATCTCAGACTCTTCACTAGATGAAGTACTTCCAGACGAGTCCAATTCCGTTGCCTCGTATTCAGATCCAGAATCTTCACCTCCTGGGTTAATTGGAGGGACCTTGGGGTTGTATTGCTCAGGAACCTCGGACTCCGTTTCTGTAACGGATCTTGAAGAAGATTGATTATCCGACATTACTGTTAGGCGAGAAAACATGAAAAATGAGATTAAAACTACCTGTCCCCCGTGTGTGCAAGTGCCGGTGTGTGTGCTTGTGCATGCATTAAAGAAAAGTACAAGGGTCAATAAAATCATCCAGACATTGGTCATCATTCGACTGATAGATTATGCATTTGTTCGATCTGGAATGTTCGTATCAAAGGCTCTAACCTAACTGTTCATCGATTTGTTAAAGTCGCATCATATTATTTAGTCAGCAATCGGATCGCAAGACAGGTTCGGATCGCGAAGTAAGGACGGATCGTGGTGAAGGACTCGATACGCGGAAGGGTGTTAGGTTAGACAAAAGCTTCGAACCGTGAGGCGCACCAACTCATCCTCAACGGATCGCAATGGCTTCTTGGCGATCCGCATCGCCCCCATCCTCCACGATCCGAAGCTCTGGTTTCTCCGCGATCCAACAGTCACGCGAATCGTAGCCTTGACATTTCCGCGATCTGATCCGCTACCCAAATCAGCTTTCCAGTTCAGTGTCCTCTCCCTCGTCTCGCCACCACTCTAAACACAAACCTCGCCCACGAACCGACCTGGTCATCCCTTCCTTCTCCTTCCTCAACTCTCCTCTTCGCACCAGGCACGCTCACGTTCATTCTCACCAAATCCTATAAAATCCCGCTGTCCATATTCTCTAAACTAGTGCGGACACGGTAGAAACTCAAGAGAAATCGTCTAGTTACCTTTTTAAAGTTCGAAATCGAGCGGAAATTTGGAGATCGAGACTAAGGTTTTTCCTCGGTGAGCTAGCGATACGATACGAAAGCGAGAAGAAGGAAGAAAGTGGAGAGGAGGGTCGACTTATATAGGCAAAAGGGCGACCGTTTGTCTCCCCTCTTTTGTCTTATTCGATCCGCGAAAATAGACGGGCCGCGAACCAAAAGCCCACCACGTCTCGAAGAGAAGCCCATCTCGTTCCGTTCCGTGAAGAGGCCCAAGTGCTCACCAAAGAACGAGGCGAATGGCTTGCTAACGGACCACGACTCGAGCACGCGATCCAAATCGATAAATGACCAACAGATCCAGTGATGAAGACTCTGAAAGATCCCAGAAAAGGAATTGTTCACTGATTTGCATCTCGTTGTGAAAAGACGATTTTATAGCTTCGAAGCATGTTCCATCATCGATAAAACATACTTCGAGGGGGCAAAATGTTGGCTAGCTTTTTGACCAAGCCACCCAGGTTCATTCACAAGAAGAAAGTATGAAACTACATTCCCTAAGTACATGAAGGAACGGATCGCACCATCGACTCGCCCCTTACCGGATCGCACCTCATCGGATCGCACCTCAACGGATCGCCCCCATTTCATCAGCGAAACGGCACCTCTATGCGTTTCGATCCGTACATACATTACTGTCCAGTATAGACCGATCTGATCCCCTGATGCACGGCGAAGCCTCTGACCCGTTCATGCACGAGCTAGTCTTCGACGATCCGAGATGCACGGATCCAGCGACACGTGTCCCCAACCGTCATTTTGACTGATTCTCCCCATTTGCTCGATCTGATTTTCAAGGGGATCGCGACACCTATCCACAACGGCTAATTTGACTATTTCTTCATCGGCTGCGATCTGATCTGATGTTCTCGGGATTCGTGCCACGTGTTACCACGATCCGCCTGACAAAATCAGCTATAAATAGCCCGGAGCTTGGCATTTTTGAGGATCCTTTTGGCAATATTGAGGACTGATTCCGCCATTATTGTCATACTACCATTTCTTATCAGTTTTATTACTAAATTACTGAGAGAAATCACAATTGTAAAAGTGAGCTAGAGAGAAATCATTGATTGTACCAGCATTCAAAGTATAATCAATAACATATAAACTGGACGTAGGCTTGTTAACGCCGAACCACTATAAATTCTGTGTCTTATTTTCTTTTCCTTCATTCTTCAGTTAAAACTCTATAAGAATCAGAACGATTTGGGTGTTAGGTCCAAATTTTGATCTAACAATAATAGAACATATGGTAGTTTCTGGTTAAAGTTTCTCTTACTTTTGTTGTTTAAGCATCAAACTATCTAACAATTTAATTTTATATGCACAGATATTCGTTTTTTTACATGTATAAATTGAAGTGTTAGGAATAATATAATACCCATTTATTGTTAACGGTTTAATGAAAATTTGAGTATGCCGATGAGAGGTTTATGCCTATATGTTTGCACATATGATATCCGGTATATGACAGTTATAATCTAAGTACCACTAAGCAGTTGGATAAATGGCAGTTTTCCAAAATTTTACCTCTCGGTATTAGGAGACCGGTATTCAGGCATACATTTTTTTAAGGGGTCATTTATATCCAACAACAAGGAACCTTTAAAAAAGTTGAAAATAACATAAAATACTGTTTTCTGTTTTGAGAACAGAAATTCTGCCTTATGTAATTAAGTCACAACTATTTCATAGTTGAGTTATGTATTCGTTTTGATTTAGATAACCATGTGATATAACCAAAGTGCATCGTCAAAAGAGTAACGCGATAATAAGAATGATACCCTTAAATTATGGTAAAACAAATGCATAAAATTAAAAATTGTCTGCAATTAGACACAGTGTAAGCACTTAGTAGTTTAATACTTCTTTGATCTTGAACACTTTTTTGCAGAGGTCTATTCAGATTAAAGCATTAGAAAACCAGTTGCAATAATTGTAAGCATATTAGCACAACTTGAACTTCTCATCATGCAACTATCGTTAGGCCATGTATGTTCAACCAGTTTGACGCACCTGCCTCTTTTGTGTAAATCGCATTAGAAGACTTTGGACGTAATTGATGGTCAGTGGTGTTTGATTTAACTCATTGCAGAACGAATCCTTTTTTAAACAGGAGGAGTTACAGTTGAGTTCCCATCACCATGCTGCCAGATGAAAATACGTTCTAAATGCAATATTTTTTAATTTTTTTTTTAACATGCTATGTGTTTAATTCAAATGGTAAGCCAGTGGGGTTCATAATAATAAATGTTCTAATATGTCTTATTTTTTAAAAACAAGTGTGACTTACTTTATTATTTTCATGAACACACTGAATTTGGGTATTGAACAGTATTATAAAAAACCGATTCATCTTATATCTTGCATCATATACTTGACAGATCATGGTTAATAGATTAGGATATTAATGATCTGTTTGTATATTTATGTTGATAAATATACATGATCCAAATTAGATTTAAAAGTTCAGCGAATATAACATGATATTTGCCTTTATACTACATGTATAAACAAATATATCAAAATTGAATTGGTTTTAGATTAATTCATAAACTTCTAATTTGGTTCATATATGAACATTAATGAATGATTTTCATGTTTATATATATGCATCTCCATTACCATATCTTTTAATACATATTTCATTAACATAGCAGTCATTATGACTTATTGATTGCCTTAGCATGCAATTATTCCTATACTTGTATATTTACAAGAATCAGTTTTGAACTGAAATTTTTTTGTCTGTAACCTCATAGTATATAGATAAATAAATTCTAATCAGCCATCATAATTAATGACATGCATATATATATATATATATATATATATATGGTTATGAATATTTTGTGAGTGGAAATATGCTATAATTTTGAAAGTATTGTGTATAATATGAACTTTTTAACATAATAAAACGATAAAAAGGATCTTTTATTGCAGTGAAGTACACATATTTTTAGGCTATAATTACTATAATTTTGAAAACGATGGACATACGATTTTTGGTTGTAGGTGTCTTTGTATATGTATTTACGTTTCCGGTATTATAAATGTATCCTTTTTTGAATATTGGTGCGGACAGGTCTCGGATTTTCAGGTATCATCCGCGGGTCCTAGATTTTGCATGCAGATGTCCCGCCCTTTCATATTATGTTGGATTACGTTATTAAATTGAAATTTTCATGGTGGACTTTAAAAATGTTTCTTGTTACTGTTCATCAATTTTTATCCCAAGTGTTGCTGCATCCTCTTATAAGCATATTTAAAATAAGAGTTTTATACATGATTTAAAATCGAATTGCTAAGAAAATTAGCCGAGTTTGACAAAAGTTTGATTTGTTCATGGGACAAAAATTATGATCTTGCCTTTGAAAAAAAGAGGGGAATATGGGAATATTCATGTTACATTATGAGGGGAATATGGGAATATTCATGTTACATTAGCTGTGATTGGATTTGATTCTTGTTTTGCATCAGGACATATGCATCTTCATATTTTATCCTTTACGTATAATAAATCAACTTATTTATTCGTTTTTTTTTTCTTGTACACATGTTCATGTCCTTTTTTTCTTTTCCTTTTCGCTATTTTATGTTGGCAACGTTGGAGAAGTTGAAAGACATAAGATGGGTTTTACTCATTTTATGAATGTAGGCATTGATTAAAAAATTCTTCCCTTGATTGGGCGGTATTAATATTATATGCTACTATCATCTACTTTCCTCTGTCATTGCACATATATAATTAGAAATATGCTGGCATTTTTTTAATTAATTTTTTACCTAATTCTTAATTTTATTTTGGTGGTAGGTCTACCCATTGTTTGCTGTTGTTGGCTCAGTTGTGGGTATCTGCGTGTATTCTCTATATAGTAACATTACCATCAATCCTGAAGTCAGGTAATTTTATGTTGTCATTATTTTTGCTTTATTTGTTAGATTAATGTTTTGGTTAGTTGGTTATGAATATTTTGTGAGTAGAACGATATTTTTTTTCCAACTAATGACCTGTAGAACCCTGTTTTTAGAACATTATACCACTTGTATTTTCACTTTTATATTTTAGTACAAATAATTTCTTTTTTGAAAAGAAATCCATACCTGTTTTCGCGGAATTATATATATTTTGGTGCAAACGCACTGTTAGCTCTAAAATCCTCCTTGACATAAATGTTTGTATGCTATGCATGTATGTATTATTATTGTTGCAGTGTGATATCTACTAAAATTGTCAATGTTGATGATCCATAAAGAAAGATGCCATTGGTTTGAACTTTGATACAAATTTTAAATAGGTTAACTAATTTCTATATATTTATAGTTTCAGGAGTCGCGTACTAAAGTCTCTTTTTTTTAAGACATTTTGCTGCCATATCGAAATCGTGCAAAGTGGTTAGTAGTGTTTCATAGTTTCTAGGATAAAATTGCCTTGTAGGCCAATATCAATGGTCTCTTGAACAAAGATTGGGGATGAAGAATATGGATGAAAACTTGTTTAGAAAACTGATAATAGTTACTGTGTCAATAGCTCGGTTTACATAGGGAAAAATCCGAGAGAGAAACATGATTGATACATGTTTAGCTAATTCAGGCGATGAGATGACTATTGTTGGCACTTGACCAAGTTGTAGAAGCATGATAGGTCCATATTTATTAGCTAAATTGCAAAGAGAGATGTGAGGTTGTGAGACTAGTTGATGCAAAGAGAGATGAGATGACTATTGTTAGCACTTGACCAAGTTGTAGAAGCATGATAGGTCCATTAACATATTTTATCAAACCATCCAAAAGCTTTTATTTCAAAGGTACTATTTAAGGCTATTTAAAAGTTACTCCTTAAAATAAGGAGTTTGAAATAAGCAAAAGCATTAGGTATTGATCAACTACTAATCTTCTTCGGATTAGATATTGATCAATTACTAATTTAGTCAGGATCAGGTATTGATCAACTCGACTTTGTTGTGCTCTAGGTATTGCTTGATTCCAACAAATCTCATCACATTTTGATAAATTCATAACATGCATTAGACTCTAATGACATCTTAGGTAAATAAAAAAAAGTTGTAACTAATGTTTTTTGTTCGCTCGATTAGTACCAGCAAGAAAAACTTGAATGACAATCATCATTGAATTAACATTTAAACATGGAAATTGTATTAAACAAAATAACTTCAATAGAAAAAGCATTTTCTACTGGCTAGGAATGAGATCTCACCACGGTTGAATAATGAGGTTTATTATCAACATATCATTCGCTTAAAGTTATGATAATATATATAGTAAAAAAATAAGCGTACACAAGAGAGTATGTAGGCTTTTCTACTGCCTAGGAATGAGATCTCACCACGGTTGTTACCATTTGGTCTGAGATTAATAATAATAATCGAAGAGTGCAGGAATAACAAATGAGCAGCTGAGGTTGATGACGTTGATATGAATTTAATGTACTTTATGCTGTAGCAATCTTTTTTCTATGTAGTTTTGGAGGTTGAGCACTCTTTAACTGCTATATTCATTACCGGACATGTTAAACTTATAATTAATTTCGCCATATTCCTGGAACCTGCTATGTGATGGAGAAAACATGCAATGATAGGACCTCTTTTGGTGCCAGTATTTGCAAGCAAACTATAACAACTTTTATTATTGTCGCAGGCAAGGTTTAAATTGGATTTAGGTTGGCACAAAACTCTAGTTTTTCAACAAATGGGTGGTATTTGGCGGGCATCAAAATGTAGATTAGTTCGGAAGGTGTTACAAGCCAAGTCCATGGAGGAAAGACTTCAGTTAAAACCATCTAACATTAGATGTATAAATGAATGGAAGAAATTTATCAAGTTGAAAACAAGTTCGGAATTCAAGGTACGAGAAATTTTCTTATATACTACTAATGTACAAAAAACTAAATTAAATAGAACTGCATTGGAATGTGTATGTGCATGTCAAATGTCAATAATGTATGGTGCTAGTAAAACATACATCCAGCCCGTTATGAATTTGCATGTATTCATCATTCAAAAGGGGGGGGGGGGTAGTCTTCAGTTTCTTCTTTGATTATCTGTAATTGAATAAAAATTGCAAATTTTAAGAACTGAAACTATATGACAGTAAATGCAATGCACTAATCATCTGAACATTTTATATCGTTATAAAAGTAGCTGGCTTTTGTTATGCAAGACTCATGAATGTACTTTAATTTTATTTATCTGTAATGACTAAGTTGAATACTACCATACCATTCTTATTTTAGGCTATGAGCGAGAAGAACAAAGCTATTAGACAGAGGCAGTTGCCACACACGTCCAGTTGTAAAGGAATGGCACGACTAGCTGAAGATTTGGTAACAAAATTGTAGTTATATATTTACTGCAATATTTACGAAACTTTTAATTTAATTGCTTTTGTTATTTGTTGATTTTGAATGTAGAAAAGCGAAAGTAGCGATCGCTCTGCCGTCTCTAGAAGTGTAGTCTGGATCAAATCTCGTACTAAGAAAAATGGTAAACCGGTGAATATGATTGCTACAGATGCTATAGTAAGTTCATACTTTTCAAATACGTATGATAGACATATAAATACTATGTTTTAATGATTCTGAAAAAATATAAGATGTCATATATGTGGCATTTAAATTTGCAAGCTTGTGAGTGTGTTTCCAATTTTAATTTAAATACCATGTTTTAGTACTGCATAATGATTTAGTGCTGTGAAGATTGGGAAGCAATAAATGCCCTTTTTTTGAAAATTTTCATTTAGCTGTACCTTCTGAGTTCCCTACAGTGAAAGTCGGTCAAACTGTTGAACAAATATCAACTTTTATCGATCGGCAGTGACTACAGCTCAATCTTTTGTCTATTCGTTTCTGTTTCAGAGTGTCACATTTATTTTAATCTTTTTTTTGGTATTTTTTTAATGGTTGATGATCACTATGAATTTTTAATGTCGGCTTCATATTTTTGATAGAACTGCAATTCAAATGCTGGATATTACGGTGATTGCTAGGGTCACCAAAGCTATTTTGACGGGCAATAATGAGCTCAAAATTAGGTCGCCAAAGCAATTTCCTACAGCACACTGACATTGCTTCATATCACTGTTTCAATCAATGTTTTTGCCTGTGCATTATTTGATATCTGTACCTATGATACACAGACCTGGTTTTCTTTGATACCTGTAATCGGATCTTTATATATCGATTGTACAGTTTCCAGTCTATTGAACTTTATTGCTTTTAATATCATGAGCATCTGAACGATAAATTAATTGCTGCACAATACACTATTGATTTGTACTACAAAAAGATACGTGAATTTCCTCAAAGTTCTAACAAGTACGATTTGCATTGTGGTATTTAAACTGCAATAATATGAAATTAATCATGTTTTGTAGGAAAAGATTAAACAAATTGAAAGTGTTTCACAATCGAGCTCGCCAATTAATTATAGAGAAGATGCACTTGCACAAGTGTTAGGGCAAGAAAGACCGGGTCGACTTAGAGCGATGGGAAGAGGAATGAGTCTTAGTAGAGCGGCTTTATCGCAAGTTAAGGATAAGCATACACTGCTACTTGAAAGCAAAGTGTCGGACTTAGAGAAGAGATTTCTACAACTAGAGAAAAATCAGGTGCAAATTATCACTACATATTGCATTGCTAAAATAATAAAGGCATCAGTTTCTCTGAAATGTTTCTTTCAGGCAAACTATCTCAAATAATTGAACGATCGGTTTTTCATCGTTATACGGTTATACCAGTAAATCCAGGTTACGGTTTCAAAGTTGATTCAGAGAACCGAGCAAATACTATGCTAAAACCACTATGTTTCGTTAAGCAGACCAAGTTACTATTATTTGCTGAGACCATTTGTACTACTGTTTTCCATGCTCAGCCATTAATTAAAGTCCATCAAAAAAAATCTTAAAATCATAGGTTGACAATAAAATTATATATTGCTGAGAGCACCACCATTTGATTATCAAAACTACTCAAACTACTCTCATATTTCTTTTAATTGCTCACTAAGTTTGGATTTTAATATTTAATTGTATTACTGATGTTCAACAATTCTGTTATCATGTCTTGAAGAGCGGTGGATGAGTGAATAATGGATTGGTATTCTTATTTCGAACTTTTCATTCGCTCTCAAATTCGTCGCTTTCCTCTGATCTATAATCTATTTCCTACTGTTTTAATTCGGTTGTACCAAATTATACACTAGCATCAGAAAAATCTGTATCCTCTTACGTATGTATTTTTTTTAACCCTTATGTTATTTCTTATCATGTAGAGCACCAGTAAAGAGTCAAAATCCACACTTAGGGGACGATGAAAAACAACAGCCAAAATATTTTTTTTATTTTCGGTCGAGACTATGAGCCTAACGGTCTTCACACGCATAACTGGTTACGGGTTACATTTGAATACCTTCGCAAAATAACATATTTTGTTTCACTGGGTTACATTGGAATATCTTCACAAAAGAAGATATTTTGTTTCACCACAACAATTTTTTTCCTGTTTTGGTACACTATACATATGAGTTAGAAAATAGCCCATTCCAGTTCATTGGCAATGCACTCTCAGTTCATATGAATTTTAAGACTTTGATCAAACGACAGTTGACACTGCCAACATATTGAACATACTCACCAAATGAATCATCCTATCTTTCTGATACATATGTTTCACGTATTCTATAATATGGTTTTTTTTTGGGTCGGGTGGGGGATACCATTATATAGAATCGTAGGCACACTTTCAAGAAGGATCTCCTTATATTTACCCTCTTTATGCTCATAAGACACAAATTTATGCTCATAAGACACAACATTTCATGTTCTATATTTATTTACAAATCTTACCAAAATGAAAGACCTCATTTTTTTTAACCAACTGCACTTCATTTTTAAGAGATATCGTCAAACTTGGTTAAAAACACATAGGACACAGCTTCATGCTTGCGTATTATTTAATCCACACTTTCCTATTAACCACAATTCGTTGTTCAGATTAAACTAAGTCACTTTTTCCTATAATTTCATTCATTGTCTCATATCTACGGTCAACGTACATATACATTTTTTATTAACTTGCTCCACAAACAGGGCGTTACAATCTAATCACAATTCATTGTTCAGATTAAACTTGAAGTATTATCTTCTTGTATATCTTAAATATTACATTTGTATATAATTATAACTAACTTTATATTTTCTAAGATTTTGCAGAGTAGACACAGTGGGACAGAAGTAAACAAACCTTAAGTAATTTTTTTTAATTGGTTTCGTATCGTTCATATTTTAACTTTTTATTCAATTAGTATCATTATTTTCCTATGTTAAAATGTAGTGTAACTTTGAAGAAAATATGAAGAAGTGTGATTTATTGGATTGGTGAGGGAATGAAGAGATCATTGCTGAAGGAAGATTCGTGTCAGATGATCCAAACCAGCTTGTCAATGATGTTCCTTTAGGGCCGGATGCGATGATTATTTTTATTGAAAATCCAATCAAGCTAGATGCTTTTGTATGGAGGCCTACATCTTCTTTCTCACTTATTGGGGAGGCAAAGGATAAAATTGTGGAATGGCCGAATAATAATGTTGTTCTACATTCAACCGATAATAATGGAGGAGGAGAAGATAAGGTAAATATTTTTATTCACAATGAACATGCAATTTTATTATATACATTTTTTACTAAATAAATTTACATCTAATAGAGTAGAAGTAGCAGCTTGGAATGCAAATGCAAGATTTTTGATTGGGGGGGGGAGGGGAGGGGGGCAAGCAACTAGTGGCTTTAGGACGATTACATTCGAGCATCTCGGAGGAAATTATTAACGATGTTCCTCTTGGACCAGGAGCTATGATTGTTTGGATAGATGAACCCCTAAATCCAGAAGCTTTTTTGTGGAGGCCATCCCCTGGTTTGTTCTGAATTGGAGATGCTGCTGGTAAGAAGGTTGCATGGCCTGAATCGCAAGTAGTTGTTGAGACAAGTGATACTACAATTACTACTACGACTAAGGATGTCATGAAAACATTTACGGTACTTGATTTTTATGTTGTCTTTTTATTTTTTCAAGGATTAGCAACTTCATTTTTTTATTTTATTTTTTCAAGTGATACATGTAGTCCCACTTTTTTTGCAGGTATTTGATCGATATGGATATTGATATCAAGGTTTACTATAGCGAGCTTCATTGATAGTAACTGTAATATAAACTCACATTTAGTTCACGGATTGATAATACCATAGCTACACGACTTCAAAAATATGCAGGTAGATGAATAAAATCTTTTTTAGGGTCACTGTATTCTCTTTTCAGCTCCAGCAAATTCTTTTTTTTTTTACTTGCCATCCTTCTCCATGGAGTTCTTTGTATTCTCAGTTGGAGTATAATTTGGTTTATCAGCTCCATATTTGAATAAATGAATCAGCCGTAGGAAAAGTAAAACAAGCTCTGCAAACATTTTTACAAGTGTGTAGACAAATGAATCACCTGGCCACCATCAAGGAATGGTTTAATTATGCTAAGATTAAAGGAAAATTAAGGACTACTTGATTCCAAACACAACGGCTAATTCTGATAGTTGCAACTTGTACGGTGTAGACAAGTGATACTACAATTACTACTACGACTAAGGATGTCGTGAAAACATTTGTGGTACTTTATTTTTATGTTGTCTTTTTATTTTTTCAAGGATTAGCAACTTCATTTTTTTTCTTTTTTCAACTTGCAGACTGCAAATTCAATAACAAACAATAAATGCAAGATAATGAGTTTATCGGGAAATGGGAAAGTAGTAGCTTTAGGACGGGTGGAGTCAACCGATCCAAATGCAAGTGTACATTTCAAACCTCTAGGAAACAATGTAGTTAAAGTTTGGATAGACACCGTAAAAGAGCCGGAAGTAGAGCTATGGAGGCAGACATCCGAATTTCAGTACATGGAAAATGCGCTCTCTTCTACTATAGCTTGGCCTGCTGAGCACGTCATAATGGAATGAATTTTAAGTAAGTCTTTACCGTTTAATTATGTGGTATCATGATTTTTGTTAGTAAGCGCATTTATACCTGATCATGCGTACATCTGAAAAATTTGAGTTTTCATGCATGTCAAAACCACTCATCGCTGTCCCTATTATATGTAAAAACATCTTGATCCTTATCCTTTTGGACTGTTTTATCATACTAATTAAAGTGTGCAAAGGCCGACCTGTATTCGCTGTAAATTTGCATGTTGTGATCATACTCGCTGTAATTGGCAGTTAGGTTGTAATTGGCAGTTAGGTTGTAATTGGCAGTTAGGTTGTAATTAAAGTGCACAAAGCGGAGAGGCAGAACTGCAGTCTGTTACTTAAATATACAATCATGAACTATACCTTACTGATGTGGCGAAGCTTTTTCCCTTCGTTCTAAAATGCAACATCCCAATTAATTCTCTCTTTTTTCAAAAATAAATCTCACAAAGAAACTTCCAATTTATCCCCATGAAATAATAACCAACCGTCCGAAACTGATTCCTTGTTATATGTATCATTATATATGGTAAATGTAATTTGAGTTGAAAGAGGCTTTCAGATATTCTGCGTGATACGATTATCTGCACACCTGAAATGCTACGACACCTTCAGATATTGTGCAGACAAAGTTCTTATATATGAATGAAAAATGTTTTTAGCTCTGAACAAAGTCAGTTGACTCAGTTCTATTATTCGATGTTTATGGATTGTCAATGTCGATCAGATATTGTTTAAATGCTCAAAGTTCTATTAACAATTGATTTTCTTATTAATTATGCGAACAATTTATTATTATAAACAAATTTACAAAATTAGTTTTACGTTATTATTTATTAAAATGAGTTAAACAAGACTATTAAATCAATTTAACTGACAAGTAATTCACAATTCAAATACTGAAATAATACCCACATTTGAATTCAAACTATTAAACTTTAAAGTATCCTTTTTGTATTTGTTTGGCACTCGTTTAAGATATGACTCAGGGAGATTCATCCGTAGAGGCTTAGAGCATTTAAACCTAAAATCGCATGATTTGTATCATCAGAACTTCTTATAGGATACAATATGAACACCGACTCGTAAGATTTCCTCGACAGTATCTTTCTATCCTTTCTGTTACATTTGGCATATGCACAGAGAAAACAGATGAACCGAGTTTGTTAGGATCGTTACGAATGGATAAGATAAGTTGTGGGTCTAAATGGATAAGGATTAACACCTGATGTAGACATATGTCAATTTCCCATCTCTTTCATAAGCGATATACATATGTATACATATACATGTATATGTATACATATACATGTATATGTATATGAATTTACACATGCTTGTCTACATAATTCAAGTTACAATGATCCTACCATATTCGTCACGAGGCAAACATTTGATAACAATTCTTCACTCTTCCAAAAGGTACAAACTTTCCTGAACAAAAAAAAAGACTGGTGTTGTTACCCAGTTACACTTGCTGCATTTGTCACTCTGTTTTTAAGGTTCTGCACTTCATTCTCGTCTTCCTTTGGAAGTATCAGGCCATATCCACCTTCCTTTCTCTTATACAAAATGTTTACCTCCCCTGAAAATTTAATGCATACATTCCATTGGATACAACAATACGTTTAGAAGCATACCATACATTATTATTTTTGTTAACTATAGAGACTCAGTCCAATAAACCTACATAAATATCCAATAACTTATCAACTTATTAGCAATTAACACGTGAATGTTCCTACACTTGATATCACTTTTCAATTTTTGCATGATAATTAGACACACTTATATGCCCTATTAATAGATAATAAGTACCAACCGAGTTATGAGATGAGACATAAAACTTATATTAAAACTGAAATTGAAGCACAACAGGAAACTGGTTTTTATTCTGCTGTTTCAGATAACCGTATTCATAAGAACAATACTTCACTACTAAACTCTATGTACCATCATGTTCATCCTGATTGCTAATAAATCTGTTTTACATATTGACGACAAGTAATATCCCATGAAAAACCCTATATACTCTTTGCTTATGCACAATTTCAGGTAGACAAGGATATACTCTATATTTCTTGTAGTATGATACAACTGAACCCATGTGTTATATGCCAAATGCACTTTTCTTATAAAAACAATCAATCATATTACCCAGTTTGGCTGAGTTATCTTAAGGAAAGAAATAATTTAGTTCCATAAGGCATTTACAGTAGTAGCTTTGTGTGCATATTTAATCACACCGAACAATGATAAAACCTGAAAGGTGTTACCAAATTGAGGTTAAATGGTGTTATAACTACCGTATATTTCAAAGTAGTGGTGCTTTGTTCAGCCTTTCTAGCTTACAATGTTTTCTTTATGAATGATTGTTTTAACTGGGTTCACTGAACATGTTTTCTTTACAATATTTCAAAGTAGTAGTGGTGCTTGAAAGTTCTGTCAAAGCACTGAACATGTCCTGCACTAATGTCAAAGCACTGAACATGTTCTTTACAATATATCGTGATATTATTCTTTATGAATGATTGTTTTAACATTTCTATATTTGCAGGTGAGGAAATAAGACATGACTTTGGTGATGGTGCTGCGATTACCAATGGAAGGGTGTCTTTTGTGCGTTAACTGAACAATTATAAACTATGTTTTGTATTTTGTGTACTCAAGTTGACATTAGTGGGAATTGAGAACATATGTATTGAATTGGGTGTTAACTCATGTATTGAATTTCTTTTGTTAGTTGATACTTTATTTGCCATTAGTATATTTTCTGTGTTCATCTTTTAACTTGTTATGAATATTCATTTTGATTATTATTATTAAAATGCATGAGCTATCAAAGATATATGTTATAATAGTAAACCTGCGCTATGAATAATCTCATATTTATTGAGATTTAGATGTATAATAGCGGCAAATCTGAGCTATTGTATTGATGTAGCATAGCGGCAAAAATGAGTTATTGTATTAATCAAGCATAGCGGCAATACTGAGCTGTCAAAGGGGTTAGTAAAACTATAACACGTTTATTAATAACGCTGAATATTAGTTATTGAACACTTATTTTATAGCGGCAACATTGTGTTACAAATATTTTCTCTTTGAATGAGATTTTGATGTATTATAGCGGTCAACAGGAGCTACTGTAATTAAATAACATAGCGGCAAAATACCGCTGTCAAAAGGGATCTTTAATAACGGCATAGAAAGCGTTATGAAAGGTTAGCAGTTTTTTATAACATGTTCATATATAGCAGTTATGAAACCGCTATCTTTCTTATTGATAGCGGCTATAGGCCGCTATAAAACAGCAGTTCTGTTGTAGTGAACAAAACGCGAATGTGGTCGAAGAAAAGCATGTGGTTGTTATACAAGAGGCGAACTCCGTTAGTGGAATTGATAATGATTGGTGGCTCGATACTGGAGCAACTATTCATATTTGCAAAGACCGTAATCTGTTCAAGATTTACGATGAGAATAATGGAGAACCCAGCGAAGTAACTGGCGCAAACAAAGTTGCAAGCAAAGTTTTGGGAAAAGGCACTATTGAATTGACATTCACCTCTGGGAAAGTTCTTACTTTAGTCAATGTATTTCATATACCTGATATGTGTAAGAATTTGATTTCTGGATACCTTCTTAACAAAGGAGGATTCAAGATGGTGTATGAGTCTGATAAGTTAGTGTTGTCCAAGAACAGCAAATTTATTGGACAGGGATATTCTTGTAACGACATGATTAAGTCGAATCTAATGAAGAAATCTTCTATTTATATTGTTGATTCTGTTAATTCATGGAATAGTAGATTAGGACATGTTAATTATAAGTCACTTAGAAATATGCATAAATTAGGATTAATTTCTGATTGTGATTTCAAATCTATTTCTAAATGTGAAATATGTGTTCAAGCAAAAATACATCGAATATACTTCAAATCTGTAGAAAGGAAAACTAGTTTGCTTGATTTAGTATATAGTGATGATGGTGACTTAAAGAGTCATATCACCTATGGTGGTAACCAATACTATATAACATTTATTGATGACTTTCTAGATATGCTTATGTATATCTAATGAAATCTAAAGTTGAAGCTTTTGATAAATTCAAAATTTACAAAGCAGAAGTCGAAACACAATTAGGAATCAAAATTAAAGTGTTACATTCAGATCGTGGTGGTGAATATTTTTCAAATGAGTTTACTTTGTTTTGCAAACAAAATGGTATTATTCACCAATGTACCGTCCCTTATACACCACAACAAAATGGTGTTGCTCAAAGGAAAATTAGAACTTTAGTTGAAATGGTTAACGCCATGATCATAAGTTCTAATTTACCTTATGGGGTGATGCTATGTTATCTGTGTGTTACATTTTAAATAGAGTACCACTTAGAAAGAATAATATTTCCCCGTATGAATTATAGTTTAATAGAAAACCTAATCTTACTAGACTTAAAGTTTGGGGTTGCTTAGCATATGTTAGAAAACCAGGCCCTTAACGACCAAAGTTAGGTAATAGAGCTTTTAAGTGTGTTTTTATAGGATGTTCTCTTAATAGTATAACTTATAGATTTATGATTCTTGATACCTTAGAAGTCATAGAATATGTAGATGTAGAATTTTTTGAAAATCAGACTATTGAGAATCCATTAAAATCATCTAGTCCAGAACCAACTAAGACTAATGATACAAATGACGATGAATATTCTCCTGCTCAAAACAGCAAGGAAGTGTCAGTATCAGATGATAGTACTGAACACAGGAGAAGTAAAAGAGCGAGAATAGAGAAGGACTATGGTCCTGATTTCATAATATATCTTGTAGAAGGCAATAAGGACGAAGTCCTTAATGTGACAAGATATGAAATGAACGTCGACGATGATCCCAAAACTTATTTTGAGGCTATGAATTCTAGAGATTCTAATTTCTGTAAAGGAGCTATCAATGATGAAATGAATTCCATAATGTTAAACCAAACTTGGGTATTAAGCGATTTACCTCCTGGTGCTAAACCTATAGGATGTAAATGGATATTTAAGAAAAAGTTGAATACAAATGGATCCACTGATAAATTCAAAGCCAGATTAGTTGCTCAAGGATATAAACAAAGACAAGGAGTAGATTATTTTGATACATATGCTCCGGTGGCTCGCATATCTTCGATACGCTTTTAATAGCACTTGCAACAATTCATAGCTTGGTCATACATCAAAAGGATGTAAAGACAGCTTTTCTAAATGGAGATTTAGAAGAAGAGATTTACAAGGAACAACCTGAAGGTTTCATAACCCCAGGCCAAGAAAAGAAAGTTTGTAAATTAGTTAAATCTCTTTATGCCCTGAAGCAAGCTCTCATGCAATGGCATGAGAAGTTTGATAAAGTTGCACTGTCATTTGGATTCATTGTTAATGATGCAGATAAATGTGTCTATATCAAATCGGATAACAACGGTTATGTTATAATATGTTTATACGTTGATGACATGCTGATATTTGGTTCCAATATATCATGTGTGAATGAAACTAAGAAGTTTCTATCTTCTAAATTTGATTTGAAAGATCTGGGAGAGGCTGGCGTAATTTTATTAATTAAATTCATTAGGGAAACGGGGGAGTTATTACTAACTCAATCTCATTACACTGAGAAGTTCCTAAAGAAGTATGATCACTATAATGACAAACCAACACCAACTCCTTTAGATCCAGGTATAAAATTAGAAAAGAACACTGGGCGTACCATTTCTCAATTAGAATATTCCAGTATTATGTATGCTATGCATTGCACTAGACCAGATATCGCACATGCTATAAGTGTATTATGTCAATTTACGAGTAATCTAGGTTTCGAACACTAGAAAGCCATTTCCAGAGTCTTAGCTTATTTGAAGTGAACCATAAGCTATGGTTTATCTTAAAAATGATATCCTGCTGTAATAGAAGGATATAGTGATGCAACGTGGAACAATGTAGAATCCAAATCCAAGTCTACGACTGGTTGGATATTTACATTAGGAAGCGTTGCTGTGTCTTGGGCTTCCAAGAAGCAGACACGTATATCTAATTCAACTATGTTATAAGAATTAATTGCATTAGCAGACGCATGTAAGGAAGCAGAATGGCTTAGAAATTTGTTAGTAGAAATCTCCTTATCGAAGAAGCCATCTCCAGCAGTCTTGATTAATTGTGATAATCAATCAACTATATATAATGTCTCTAATAAGACATATAATGGAAAATCTAGACACGTAAGTCTAAGACATCAAATGGTGTGACAGTTACTCAAAGGTGGAGTTATAACTATTAACTACATAGAAATGAAGAAAAACTTGGCTGACCCACTTACTAAGAGTCTTTCAAAGGCTATGGTTTCTATAAAGTCTAAAGAAATGGGACAAAGGTCTATGAATGAAGATTGATCATCCTTAACAAAAACCCAACTAGTGTCTTGAAAAGGATGTATAAAGTTCAATGGGTACCAACAAGTTAAGGAAATGATTATGCAACACTAAATCAATAATCCCATAATGTTTAGAGTTGGATTCTGCATGAACAAAGGATGTATAAATATCCTTAATAAGTCTAAAACCCTAAAAGGTGTCTCGCAGAAACACCTTAAGTGACTTACCTATATGAGTATGGAACACTACAACAAAATGACCATATTACAACGGTGGAACACCGTTGTAATATACTTTTTACAACGGTGGTGCAACCGTCGTGTATTAAGAAGTTGTAGTAGATAAATATCTTTTACAACTTTTTTGCACCGTTGCAACACTGTTGTAGTTTCGTATATTTTACAACTGTTATCCACTGTTGTAATAAACTTTATTACAACTTTTATGAACCGTTGTAGTAAAATCTACTACAACTTTTATGCACCGTTGTAGTAATACCTACTACAACTTTTATGCATAGTTGTGACTTCATTATTACTACAACTATTTCTGTTGATTTGTAATACACTTTATTATAACTTTAATTGAATAAATTTTGCAAATGCAACAAAAGCTTAATAAATAGAAAACAAATTGATATAAATTCAAAGCAACGAATCCATTCATACAAAAAACGTTACAACTTTATATTCAAAATACAAAACTAATGAATCATACATCATCACAGTAATATATCAATTCTTCATTACAAATAATGATTACAAATCAGTACCGTCCAAAAACTCTGCTTCAACTATCAGCCTGCTTCATCTTTGCACTCCCTCAGCGTCCCCACCATCACAAGACACAACACCTGCACAATCACAAAACATGCATATACATAAACATAACCTTTAGATTGTTGTAAACATAAAATGGTGGATATGTACTTTCTTCCAAGTTGGATGATGAGTTGAAACTTCCTAAGACGGGAGTCTCTGCTATTTCTGCAATGTCTAAACTATATAAACATAAATGTAAAAAAGAAAGGGGGGGACTCTAACCAAACAACAGTCATTTCAAATAGCATAGCTCATAGTTGCAGGACAAAAGCTAAGGAAGCGCTCTGATCATTCATCTCAGTACCTAGTATCTGAAATACAAAATGTATTAAATAATGGTTTGATGCATTTATGCATGTATTACTCATTTAATACCACTCCCTTCTTCAACTATGAGTATAAAACAAACAGCAGCTATATCCATATTAGTTGATTATATTATGCTGTCTTTACTAAATGTACGGCAAAATTCGTGGACCTGTTCAGAATAATGCGCTTCAACATAAAATATACGATGGTATATGAAAGGTTTAAAAAATTAGTACATGGGAAAATTGGTTAAAACAAATGGTATAATAAAATAAAATTCATATTATTATAGTGGCGTGAGAAAATTCAATGGCGAAACTCTGGCATACATCGAAGAGAATGGAAACAAGGGGCACGGATAAACCCACTTGAACCTGATAAAAACTGGACAAATTCTTATGACAATCTCCAAAACTCGTATAATTGCCCATAATTAAATATGCAGATGTTGATATCTGTGTGAGTATCAGTTCCACTAAATAGAGTAACAGATTGCCAGAAAGATGCCAAATGAATGGATCATGTTAACTATATAGTCGTACACTTAGGTCACTTACACAGAAGAAATAAACAATCAAAATAAAAGCTGGTTGTTCGGGTATATGATAGTTTGGCAATTCAACATTCTTCTAGTAGTGTCATAGCTCTTGATGTGCAGATCTGATAATATATAGCAGGTTGGCCTATTACCAAATATTCTAGAATTTGTTTACAATCTTAGATAAACTAAGATAATTATTACCAAATATTCCAGAGTTCCATTTTGTTAAACCATAGTCTTACAGATCTGCATTCCATCATATGTATTTATAAACTATATTTAACATTCATCTCCAAATCAGATAAGAACTTGCATAAACTGGGAGACGAACTGGTAGCCGAAATCAAATCGCCTAAAATCATGGTCAAAAATAAGTCGCCTGATTCGAATTACCTAAAGTAAAGGCTGATTCCTCACTAGAAGGAGAGGTTGATCGCTCGCATGAAGGTGGGAGGCTGAAAGTGCATCAGATGGAGGTTGATATCAAATCGTCCGACAGGGAAAAAAAATCGTAGCTGTGGCTGCAATCGAAGCTTCATCTCCAATCGACAGCGACTGCGGCCTTAGTTTCACCATCGGAGCAGATGAAACTTGAGATACGGCGACGGCGGCCTTAGTTTCACCATCAAAATTGATCTGTGAAATGAATAAGAAAACGCAGAATAAGAAAGGAGGCGGCGAAATGAAGATTGCGAAACCCTAGATGTAGAAGCACGTAATTATTGGGTAGACTGATCTGCGAAGCGGGTGGGTATTCTTTGCGAACCGTATAGTCTTTGATGCTTGCATCCAAGGCCCAAGGAACTGTCCTATCTCTGATTATTATATTCGGATAAAGGGATGTTGCCAGTATACCATCGCACCCACTATTAATTAATAACAATTAGAATTTAATTATTATGTATTACATCTTAATTGTTAAGTATTAGCTATTGATTATATATTAAAACTGAAACATTGATTGGTAAATATTTATTAATTATTAAATGTAATTAATAAATATTAATTGTAATTTGCTGATTATTAATAATTACATTAATAAATACTAATTGTTTAATAGTAATTAGTAAATGGTAATTATTAAATTTTAGATACTACTTCATAATTATTAAACCTACAAATTGTAAATAAAATGTTAAACATTAATTATTGAATATTTATTTTTAATTAATTAACATTAGTTATTAAATTATTTATTACTTATTGAATAAATTATTAAATATTAATTATAACTTTCTAGTTCTCGATTATTTATGAAAATATATATTATATATTTAATTATTCTTCTTAATTGCTAAGTATTAAATATACGGATTGATTATTAATTATTACCTCTTAATTGATTATAAATAGTAATTATTAGTTATTAATTATAAATAATCAATATAAATGTATTAAATATTAATTATTAGTTGTTAATTATATTAAAATATAGTCATAAATTACAACAGTCAAAAAATAAAAGTTGTAATAGGCTTTTATTACAACGTCAAAATAACATAGTTGTTAAAAATAATTTTATTACAACTTTTCTAAGAAAAAAGTTGTAAAAAACATTTATTACAACGGTGCTTTTACCACCTTTGTAAAATTAAAGTTGTAATATGGTGTTTTTGTTGTAGTGGAAATCAGGTCGTTTCCTAGGAAAGTAAGACCGCTTTCTAAGTAGACTCATGAACCAAGATTTAAGCACATGGCCATTAACGTGCTGAGCAATACAGAACACTCTAACTAAGGAATACAACATGTGTGATTGTTCCGGTTTTATCATTAAGGGATTCTTGGTTCAAGATTCGTTCACCATAGAATCTCGATAGAACTTTGACTGATTTACACTAAGTAAAAGTTCAAATCCAAAAGATACTTTTATTTATGTGTTGTTTCCACGATGATGCAAAACTTGATCTTAGAACTACATAGGCTTGATCCCACTTGGGTATGTAGGAAGTCACACTAGTGATTCAGCCATCCTTTATTTATTTATATCTTTATTTTGAAAATTGGGGGAGATGTTGTAAAATTTTCAAAACAAATGATTTGGGTTTGGGTATTATTTGAAGAGAATGAAGAATAAAAGGAAGAAGGAATGGGCAAATATGTTTTGTCCCACATCATGAAAAATGCAAAGGGTTTTCTCTATATATGTAAAGGCATGATGTATAATGACAAAACAAAGAAGAGAAGAGAGATGAGGCAATGCATGAACATAGCATGCATATTAATATTTAAAAGGTCAAAAGATGGGCCTTGGGGCTCTTGGGGTCTCGTGATCCATTGGGTCAAGAAAAACAACCCAGAAACCAACCAGTCGACAGGCCAAATTTCAACCAGTCGACTGTTTTGGCTTCTGTTTAAAAACAGTCAACCGGTGACAATTTGGCGGTCGATTGATGAGGAGTTTCTCTGCTTCGCAACGCTTCATGGCATTGCAAATCTGAAGGGGCACATCTGTTTAAATTTGAACGGATCTGACCGTAACAATTAACAGTCGCAACACTTGGCTAATGGATACATCTCTCGATGGCTATAAATACCGATGCCAGAAAACCATGAAAAACACAATTAAAAATACTCTTCTTCTTCCTCTTGAATCTGCAACTCCATTAAAGCATGCCAAACGATGTCTGATCTGTAACGCCTCTAAGATGTTGCAAATTCCAGAAATACGTTGCAGGTTCATCTTATTCTTATTCTCTTTGTTCTCTACTATATTTCCATCATCAGAGATATAAATTCAGAGTGTTCTTGGTCGGATCAAAGTCGTACAAACTTTGAATCCGATAACGCTGTTTCAAGGCTTCATTGAATCCTGAAGTCAATAGTTCGATAACCCTTTTGTACCTGGTGGGTTGAACTATTGTCTGAAAGAATTTTCTACGCAAATCCTTGAAGTCGGAAATACGGAAATCTTTCTCGTCCATTAGCGTCTCAAATCACAAAATCCCCAACACATACTACTACAAATTTATGCACAGTGAAAAAAACTCGTAGCATACACCTGGCATCAACTATGATTGCCTTCGAAATAGCAACTTAGCTTAGATAAAACAAAAATAACATGACTTTTACTTTCATAACTAACGACTAAACAAAACCTAAACTAAGCAGCCTTAGCAGACATAAACTTTAATTTGAGTTTCAATGCAAAAGCCAGAACTCAGCATAGAATCACAACTTTAAACACGTAGAGGTTGACTTACATTTTTACGCATGCATATTAAGTGATCATATGGAAGTCTATAGTAAACATACAATTAGAGTACCTAGAAAAGAGGGTAAATTGAAATATGCAATCACAGAAATTAGTTAGCCAGAAATTATGACCATTTAAGTAGCGCTATAAAATATAGACGTAAGAAACAAAATTGTGTGATTTGGTGAAATGAAGATAATGAAGTTGACATTATTATTTTTGATGATTCAATAGTTTCTCCAATTAAATGTAGACCTTCGTCATCCCAAATTTCAACAGCTGGTTACAGAACACCCATCTGCGTTTTGCATTAATAATATTTGTAACAATCTTATAATACACTGTAATGCATGAAACAATATCGTTTATAAGAGAAAACAACATGATAACATAGAGAGCTTCCCAACATAATTGCCTCGCAATCTCGTCATATCTATGTATTCTGAACTCTAGTTTGTTCAACATGTAAATCATATAATAAATTTTTAGAATTTTTTTTTAAATGATAGATTGTTACCATGCACGCTAAAAATAACATCAAACTGTCTTTAAGTACTATATAATCCATCTGACTATGTAGTTTTTCTACTATGATAAGCATGCCATCGGTTGCTCTTTATTAGGCTATTGCTTGATGGTTAGAGCACAATAATTCTCTGTTAGAGCACAATAATCAGTCATGCTTCCATTTTAAGCTTTAAGCTGGAAAAAAATAAAAATGAATTTATCCTTTCATTTAAATACTAAACTAATGAAGAACTGATAGCAACTCCCTTATGGATCTCCTTCTTGTTGTTATTATTGAGTATGTTTAAGCTGACATTGATTACGGAAAGCATACATATTATATCTCTACCAATATTATTGTATGATTTATATCTAGATAGGAACAAAAATATTGTTCCTAGATAATAAGTATCTGACATCTTTATTAATATATTGAAGCCTTAATTATTATCAATTTATTCATAATGGATAATACCAAGATCTTGAATCACATCTAATGTCATAGCTTTTATTCGATAGACCTAAAAATCTACTAATGACCTAGAAACATTCATTAATTACTTATAGTTAAACTTTAAATATAGTGCTTGTTACAATATATTAAGAATGGCACATGAACAAAAAAGTATGATGCCATTGTTCCAAGGGACCATTCATAATCGTTTGCAAATGGCGTTTGATATAATGTGTTCTATCAAAAAGAGTACTTTTATAAAAGTTATCATTTTATCCTTGTGATAGCATGTAAGGAACTGGAAGATAAGTTGGTAGCACATCTTTTTATATTAGCTCATCAAGTAATATTAGAACATAGATAGATGAATTTGCTTAATACAAATCTAATTTAAAGTAATCAACAAACGTATTGCCACAGAGTAAGTATCAAAAGTTACTTCATAAACTACTATATAAAAAGAATACAAAACCAAAAGAAAAGGAAAAGGATATATGATCCCTATGCATCCCATCTCCTTAATTACCACCTAGGCTAATTCAAAACATATCGATTACTTTGTCTATAAACAATATAGATAATTACGAAATCAAATAATATGTCAAAAAATGCACACAACTTTAAACAAATCGGTAGATAGTATAATGATGAATCGTTATTATGGTAGGTTGTTAAAAATTTGGTCAAAATTCATAATCTATACAACACATATCAAATCTTTGAAGCTTTTGTAGGTTTAGCAGTTTCAGTATTATCCATAAATTTCAACAATTATTTGGCTTTGATTGCGCCTTAATTTATAAATGTTTGAAACTTTACAACAAAACATTTAGTATGCTTTTACGAGCAATTAGGGGAATCACATTCAACGTTTATTAGCAATCAAAAAAGTAAATTACATTCAGTTACAGCTTTAGAAATTTCCAATGTAAGAGTAGATTTCTTCAATTTCTCTTTAATGTTTTCCCTTTAATTGATTAAAGATTCTTACTACCAAAATCGATTGCTCTACATTATAAAGTAATTAATGTGTTAAACACACAACACACTTTAAAGGAAATTTATTGCTATTGTACTGCAGGCATGCCTGAACAGACATTGAAAATTTTAAAGTAACTCTTGGTTTCTACATCTAGCAATGTAGAATGGCAGTTAGTCTACATCCTAAATCTTTTTTGGATATCGGATATCCAACAACTGCACCCTATGGATACAGATGGAAATCTAGTAATTATTTATTTGCGGATGATTGGTAAATCAAGAAACATAAATACTAAAAATTCAATTTAACATAATTTTCTTCAATTCCAGTGATTATAAAAGCATGCAAATAAAAAAAAATGATATTGACAAATAATTTTGAGTAGTCAATATGAACTAAATGCCAATAATACAGATTATTAACTTAATAAAATGGAAATAATATATTTCGTTTTGCTAAAACATGCATAATACAAACTATTGTTTTGAAATAATCTGAACGAATATTTTTTGAATGTAGATGCATTCACATCTCTATCCGTGTAATTTTTTTTCATATATCAGAAATTTATCTGCTTTTTTGATATAAATATACATGGATTTTTGATATTTTCAATATCCATTGATTGGCCTAATGCATATTTGGTAGTGAAATTCCAAATTTAACCTTTTTTGAATGCATGACTCCTTTGGTGTACAACACTTCAAAATACTTTTTGTACATGTTATAAAGCACCGAGTTTTGGGCTAAAATATTTGTAGTAAATAAGTTATCAAACATTTAAGAAAACATATGTCACACCTGGCATTGTTTAGCTCCTTACCATTCGCTGCTGCTAAGAAATAGTTCACTGGAAAGCTGAAGAAAAAAAACATTTATGTGTTAAGACATAGCATGGTAATTTATCTATCAAATAGAGACACATTAACCTTCATATGAAAAAAAAATCAAAATTTTAGCTTATAGCATGGACCTAAGAAGCATGGATTGTGTGGCTATTCAATTAAGGTATATTTGTTGCAAAAGTTATCATATAAAGCAGTAAGGCATGTTAAAATGACTGCTGTAGAATTGAATTTAGAAATATGAAGCAGTAAACCTTTCAATTTCTTCAAATGGAAAATAAAGAAATAGAAACTTCTCGATGGATAATCAATGCATTGATTTTTATCCAATAACGTTACATGCCATACATATTAACAAAATTTTCTGCCCAGTATACATCTCAAATGGGAAACATATTATCCTATTGGAAATAACGAAAATTTGTTAATAAAATTTATCATCACTTAAAAATTAAATACTAAAACCTTATAGAATGGAGTTCATTTTAAGTGGATATAAAGACTTTAAAAATAATAGATGCCTCAAAATAAAATAATAGAACAATATCCATGTATTACAATAAAAATTAGACAGTCATGAAGAACATAAAAAAACATTCAAGGGTATAGTAAGTATCAAGTCAGATGCCTCAAAATTTCCCATAGCACAAACCCTAATTGATTATCAATCATATCTTATAAAGACTGACAAAATATTTTTTCCAAAGAATGAAAAAATATGCCATGTTTACTTACAAACATTGCCATATAAGATATCTACCCTTAATAGATAATCAAAACAGTTGGCTAAATGCATAAAATCCTTACTATTATTATTAGGTGAAAAATCGTTAAATATATGCATTAAAAACATAGAATCGAATTAAATTTGAAATGCATTAGAATTGTAGCGACCCGAACTTCTCGGCCGGCCTAAACCGAACAAGAAGGCGGACTGCTTTAAGAAAAGACTAATCGAAGCACAAACAGAAGAACATTTCATTGCTGTTACAACAATTACATCAGAGTACAAGAATATAACAGAGTATAAATAAATAATATACATCAGAAAAATCTCAGAGATTAAAATACATTACATTAGCAGCAGAAAAATAATACATAACACAACTGAAAAAGATACACGGATATAAAGCTTTCCGAATATAGCTCCAGCTATAATCCAGGATCCTGGGAAAATAATATCCGCAAAACCAAAACTACTAGCTGCCCGTGTGGAAAATATGGGCACCCAGAGTTTAGGTTAAAACAATAAACTCAAGGTCAGTCATGGGAGTGGTGTGGGAACTAAAACAGTTATTTAAAACTCTACTTTAAAATAGAGTAAATCAAGGGACCACGTCGTATAACATGGAACATGTTTTCTTCCAAGAATACCAGTGCATAAAACAAACAGCGCAATGCCTTTTGAAAAAATGAAGCTATTATAAGACTCGGGTCCCATCACACAATGCAACGCAAGACGGAGGATAGAATTTTACCTTATAATAACCAAATAACGCTTGGTACGCGAAATTTCATCTTTTATTATTACTATAAGTGAAGAAATCAACTTCAAATATAAATGTATCAATCATAGACCACTACAACAAATATACCATATTACAACGGTGCAAAAACGTTGTAAAAAGTTTTTACAACAGTGGAGCCACCGTCGTGTATTAAGAAGCTGTAGTATACTTATATCTTTTACAACGTTTCTGCACCGTTGCAACACCGTTATGAAATAGGGTATTTAACAACTTTTACTCACCGTTGTGATAAATTTTATTACAACTTTTATTCCCCGTTGTTGTAGACATTCAAATATCGTAAGATTATAAGTATGACAACTGGTGATTACCGTTGTGACTTCCAGAATATTACAACTTTTTCACACTGTTGTAAAATGGTTTATTATAACTTTTTTTTGCTGTCGTAACTTATATACACCTTACTAATATAAAGAATTCATATGAATTGTTTATATACATAAATTATTCACATATTAATAATAATAGAATTCATTCATTTATTAATAATAATACAAATCATATATCAATACAACAAATACAATTAAATCGGATTCATCCATATACATTAATGATCATAGTATTCGATCAAAATACAATACATACCCAACAATACATACCCAACAAAACAATCATAGCCATTCACATCGCCAACTAAACCGTTACACAAAAACATAACTACTTGCATAGAAGCTCCTTCTCTTTGATCGCTTGCACAGGCCCAGTTCACCTTGATTGTCTGCCCATATATTATACTCCCATGTAAATTCGATATTGCAAGAGCAGCAAACCTTTGATCATGGTAATCAACAAATCCAAAGGATGATTGTTCTTTATGAATGAGCTAGCATCATTCAAGCAGACATATACTTTGGAAAATCTCTACAAGAATGTTGTATGTGACATTTGGATGCATGTTACCCACATACACACTGCGACAGGTAGATGGATCAAAGCCAGGGCGAAGGTTGCCACTTGGAATTGGTTCCATCTGAGACATGGCAGCAACAATGACTCCAGATTGATACAGCTGTTGCTGCAACAGTAGTACTTGTTGCATTAAAGCTTGTTGTTGTAGCTGCTGCTTTAGTCTCTGACTCATATCAGCCACATCAAAATGAAAAGTGTGGTATACCAAGAACCAATGTAGCTGCTGCATTAAAGCTTGTTGCTGTAGCTGTAGTAACTGTAATCCGGTTTATAAAACAAGTCAGCAAAAATCCAATACTCGGCAAATAGTGCTATTTTCATTAAAAATCTGCAGAAGACCAATTTCAATTCAAGCTGAATCGAATTATCCTTTAATAATTATGATCATAATAATTAAGCCCAGTTTTAACTAGTTTTATTTTAGGGACAACATCATTCATGGTTTCTAATTTCAAGGCTTTGACAAATAAACCGTTTACTAAACACCGTCTCCATTAAAGATGAATAATATTTGATAATTACAATTGTATGCTTAGCAACGGTACTGAATCAGTATCACACTTATATTTCAATTGTGATTTTACAAATTATGCATGGAGTTGGTGCAGACTAAAGTAAAGACAATATCAAAGCCCGTTGTATGATTTAGCAGAAAAGGTTCAACATTTCATATCTAGCATTAACTCTAAAAGCCGAAATCAATTGCAGTCTTATACAGATGTAATATGTAGCCAAAATCAAAATGGGTACAAGTCTTCACAGACTAAGTTTAGTTATCTTAGCAGCAACTCAGACCAAAAAAATAAACTGACCGCAGAAAACAGGATATTATGGTCTCATACGGGAATAGCAACATAAACTTCCTACTTAATTATTATATTATCGTTATTAACAAAACTAATTTCTCGCTAAACAACCCAAATAACAGATTTAACAAATTATGAAATATAATTTGCTGTAATTTGCACCAGATCTACTTAGACTGGTCTAAAATAAACAGATCTGACATTAAAACTACCAGCAAAAGTAGTATACCTTGCAAGCAATCACAGTTCTCTGGCTCTTTCCTAACAACATGAAAACCGAATCAATCAGTTCTGCTCCTTTTGTATAATCTCAGTTCGTACCCGCTTGAGCCAGCTTCGTCGTAGTAAACGTTGACTCTTCCAAGCTGCAGATCTGATTTGCCGTCATATTTCCAGTTGAATCAATTTCATGCTCGGCGCACACCACTTCCCAGAGCTTAGCTCCGATCTGGTTGCCAACTGCTCGTAGCACTAAGACGACACGAAAGGCGGCAGCTTAATAAGTGGAATCGAACGACAGGAACATGCAAACCAGATTTCGAATCGACTCCATCATTGTTAACATCGCAACAATCGAAAGTTCTACATTTCAGTAGTAGGCGGTTCAAGTTTTTTGAGAAGGAATTATTTTTTGAGAAGGAATTTAAAGGGAGAAAGAGGATCAATTTTATTTCAGTGAGGGAAAATGAATGGACGGCTGTGTGAGTGAGTAAATTATCTTACGTGAGTTGCTTTGGAGCTAAATTTTCACCATTCCCGCCTAAATTTCTTGCTTGTGCATTAACGTTTTATGCCATGTCGCCAATTTTTCATGGACCACATCTAGAACTTGAAAACATACATGTTATAAGTTAGAAATAATAAGTGAAAACTTATACCAAAAATGATATGAATTTCTAGAAAACTTTTTTTTTCAATAAAAAAATCTAATATTACTTCTTAATTTTTTTTAATATTTTCTTATTACTTCTTCTTAGTTATAACTAAATATTTACTATATAAAGTTAATTATAATTATTATGTATATATACTACAAATTACTGATTATTAAATATAAAACAGTAATTATTGGTAATCAAATATTATTTATTGATTATTGTTAATTTGTAAGGTTATTGTTAAATATAAATCATTAATTATTCTTAAATGTTAATATTACTAATGATCGATTATTAAATATCAATAGTAAAATATTACTTAATATTATTATTTAATAGGCCTCTAATACAACTTAAAAAAAGAGCCAATGAAAATAAGTTTAGACAACTTCGAATAAACAAATTATAATTGTTAATTATCAAAAGTAACTATTATTTATTAATCATCAATTAAGCAGTTTTTATCTAATCTAATAGTAATTAATAGTAATTGGTATTAATTTGTAAATTTATTATTGAATATGAATTATTCTTAAATGTTAACATTACTAATTATTAAATATAAGTTGTTATTAATATTTAATAGGTATCTAATACAAGAAATAGAAAAAAGAGTTACTAAAAAATAAGTTTAAACAACTTTCTAATTTAACTATTAATTATCATAAATTAATCAATATATATTAGTTATTACAATAGACAGAAAAGAAAAGTTGTGATATATATGTTTATTACAACAGTGATTTTTTCACAGTTGTAAAAATCATTTATTACAACAGTGCGTTTTGCATAGTTGTAAAAAAGCATTTATTACAACTGTGCGAAATACAACTGTGCTTTCCGCACAGTTGTAAAATTAAAGTTGTAATATGGTGTTTTTGTTGTAGTGGACGGCATAGTACCCCATCCTACTATGTCGCCATACTAGTTCTACAATTAACACTGAAATGTCACGTATTGGAAATTGTTTTCCATATACGAGTGGAGGCAAGGGATGACTCCTCACTGATTCAAGACACTCTAGCAAATGCCTCATGATCCCTCGCAGTGAACCCTTGGATGCTTCAAGGCCAGTCCTCCCTTATGTTTGAGGATTAGTTATTCCTGAACACACATTTCACGGTCCTATCAGACCTATCCAGCGGCCCCGTAGTGACCGATATATCTGAGGCGCCTCGCTATCCATCATCTACATAGGTAAAAATATAAATGTCTGGGCTCCATACCATGACACTACCCATAGCTAGAAAGAAACATCGTGCACTCCCTGTAGTCCGATCCTGTTTTTAACTCATACCGATGTGTGAGGCTCGCGAATTAACGCTATACACAAAGCTATGCTATTTAAAGCCGTGCTTTGATCATCAACCACAAGACTCTTCTTTTCAACAGAAGCCTTGATCATTTACATCTCAACATGCCACATAGGCAATTCACGCCATGCAACTGATGTCTATCAATATATAACATCTAAGCTCGTACGTTTCAGAGAAGGGTGTTAAGCAAGAGAATTAATTCTCCGCCACCAAATAGATATATATTTAATAGAAATTAATCAACACAGAATAAAATCCAATGTCAAAACACATCCATTTACTAGTCCGTTCTGGGTCTGAACGAAACCGGATGCACCTTATTCCTTGTCTCATATGTCCAATACAGGAGAGAGGTCCTCGCATATCCTGTCGATTTCCAAGTACGTCTGGACGATCACCACTTATTACCTTGTCTTGGGTGTACAGCCCAATCAAGACATCAGTAATCATCCAAACGATGTGAAGATCTCGGGTCTTCAACCACTGTCTTCATCTTCGACTTATCGTCGAATCAATTATTCAGAATGGGTATAAACCCAACTTTTCCGAATAATTCATGTATCTTATAATCAAGTGCTATAAAAACACAACATATGCCTCATTCCAATTCAAAATATTCTTTTATTCAAATATTCTTTTCACAATTTAAACCAAATTAAGGTTTTCCAAACTAGTCGGATTAGCGCACCTTACCGAAGTAATCATTTGTTTCATTTCCCAATCCCAACCTATTCATCCTATGGAGAAAAACTGGTAATACTCCATATCTAACACCATGGTGTTATCGGTAAAATTAATTACCATTTCACGTTTAAATCTAATTTAAAGATTTAACTATCGCTTGGAGTAAAACTGGTGGTACTCCATTCTCAATCATTTCCCAAATTTGATAATTTAAATTATCACATTCACATTTCAATCTAATTAAAGCTCCACTTAGTTTTAATTTTCAAACAATCATTATTTAATGATTATTTAACTTTGGAAATCCAAACATGCCACATCAACAATCTACACCGTACCATTGATTTCTGCCAATATATAACCTCTTAGCTCATATGTCTCAAAGAAGGGTGTTAAGTAAGAGAATAAATTCTCCGCTACCAAACAGGTATATATTTAGCAGAGATCCACAATACAATTCGAAATACAATGTTAGACATGTAATCCTGTCTTTAACTGGGTTAAAGTACCAATGTCATTTAAAACACAGTTCACGATAAACCCAAAATCACATTCCATTAATTATGGAATCTTCACGGAAAACAGATCAATATATAATCGATATCAATTTTCGTATCCGACTTATAATATAAATTGAATAACGACAAAGCCTTTTAAATTCCATATATATTTACAGTCTTCCTTCACAGAAGCTCACTTCGATTATTACCAAATCGAATTCCATTCCATTCCAATTTATTTTATTAAATTGGAAAACTTTACTTTGGAAAATTCCATTAATCTTAATTAAAAGATTTATAAGTTCCAAATCACATTTCACTTTTAATTTGAGTTAAAGAACGAATGTCATTTAAAACACAGTTCACGATAAACCCAAAATCAACTTTCATTTCAATTCTAATTAAATGTTAATTAATTGGTAAAATTCTATAAACCTTAATTAAAAGATTTATTCTTTTCTCAACTGGGTTTAAGAACAGTGTTAATGAAGACACCATTCACGACAAACCCAAATTCCAATTTAATATTAAATACAAGGCTTTGAATAGAAATTATATCTGCTTATATTCAATATCAAATTCTGAAACTAACGGATATTGTATTGAGAATAACGATATGTGTATTTTCCAAATCCCCATAACAATATCCGTATAGCAACAGAATCCAATATCGAAATATTCCAAAGATTATTTCCATTCTAACCCATTCCAATTTATTCATTGGAAAATTCTAATTAATTTAAAACCATTTCAAATCCATTTTTATTTCTTTAAAAATATTAGATTATTATACTAGTTAATAACTAGTTCATTTGGACAAAATATATTTTTATCTTTACAAATGTGGAATTTTTCATCCAAAATCTTTCCAAATCATTTATTATGATTTTACACAAATTATTAATAAATGATTTTTAATAATTTTATCAAGGCCCGTACAGTAGGTTCCAATAAAGACCACCAAACTGCATCCATAGCGACCTTTTCCAAATTTGATTTGGATATAATTCCAAATCCAAACGTTAGATTTCAAATACGAACCCAACTATTCTGGTTTTAGGAGAATCCGACTGTAGGATCTTCCATAAGGTCAATTTGAAGTCAATGGTCGAAATTCGCGAACGGTCGCGGCACGACGCGTTCTATTCAGGCCACTAAATAAATATGATATATATATTATATATATTTCATCGATTTCCATTTAAATCGTATTTTATAAATCGTTTTAAATTCGTTTTAAAAATGATTTCAACTTCATTTTCAAATTCAAATCAAAATCGAATACTCCATATCATTATAATATTTAAATGATAGTATTTTCAAAATATTAGATTTTGAAATCATTTTCTTTTCGATATTCATTATAAAAATAAAAAAAATTGATATAAATATCGTTCGCCTTAAAATGGCGCAACTCTAATCAACACGACTTCACATATTTCAATATTTTCGTGTCCATCCAAAATCAGGCATCAAATTCACATTTTAATCCTTTACTGAATATTATTTTAAAATATTTGTTATTTTAAAATATTCATTCTTTCTGAATTGGAATCAGACACAGTCAATTACCATATAATGTTATTTATATGGATTTCATACAACACATGTATGTAACAATAATGATACACAATCAACCATCAACCAGATTGCATTACACAACTGCATAAGCATTAAATATAAATAATTAACGCTTACAACAATCCGCCAACCAATCGATTGAGATACAACTAAACAATTATGATCAGTGTACGTCAAATATCATCCCAATACCCGTGTGGGGTTTCAACCAACAAATACTGAATATTATTTGTGCAATTGGGCGATGTGTAAAATTTATCGTCCCAGTCAATATCAGTTAAATGGGTGTACATAAATAAATCGTCCGATTTATAAATGAATATTTATTTTCATTTTAGGAGAATTTTATGTCGTTCATATGTACGTTAAAAATTATATTTTAATGATAAAATATTTATTTCAACACATGAATATTTTATATAGTTCATATACACATTAAAAATTATATTTTTAATAAACAATATTTATTTCAGAAAATTTCGGCATTGTAACGGCACGATATTAGAACCGGAGTAATGTCTAGCATTACCACTCTACTGATACTGGCTCGTGCCATACTCAATAATCACTACCAATTCAAACAATTCTGCAATCAATTCATGATCAATTTTACAACCACAATCCAAACAAACAACTATGGTTTGTACAATAAATAGTGTCGGGAGCTACTAAGCCCCGTCTGCAACCTAAGATATACTTAACTGTAAAATAAATTGAGTGAGAAGGTGTTCTCACATTGGGATCCACTCCGCCGTGGTTTTTTTACGTTCTGATTTGTTGTTCTGGTTTCAGAATTTGCAAACAAGCTCCAATCTTCACACGGACTTTTTTCCTAGCTTAAACGCGCCATTCCAGACTACTTTCGCCTATTGGGCTTTCTTCGGAAAATGCTCCATTTCGCCAGAATTTGCGAAAAGACATCTTTTGGACTGCTGACTTTGGACGCGTTTTCCGAGCGACTTCGCAATCCAAAATATAGCTTCTATATACCCAAATCGAAGAGAAAATCGTTCTTTTTGATTTTGGTATTGTGGAGTTTTGGCCATAGGGGCTCGGTTTGGAAGACATGGGCTAAAGAATGTCAAGGGCTTAAACGCAAAACTGAAAATTGTTAAAAATTGGATTTTTATTTAATGGGGGGTCCACGACTGACTGAGGTGGCAGGGGTTGGTAGCGTTAGGCTGTTGGGGGTCGGGGCATGGCGTGGCTGGCGGGCGGCGGGCTGTGGTTGCGGGCGGCACGCTGGTTTTTCAGTTTGGGGGTTTTGGGGGTTTTCGAACGGAGTAGGGCGATAGGGCCGGAGGTGAAGGGGCCGACGACTGGGGAAGGCGGCGCGGCGGCGTGGGGCCAGGGGCGATGGAGCGGCGGCGGTCGCGCAGGCGGGGGGATCGATCGTGTTTCTTTTTCTTCTTCTGTTAATTGATTTGAACGATGGGAGGAGAGAAGGAGAGAGGGGTTGACTTATATATTTTATTATTTTTAGTTTCAAAAAGTAACATTTTAATTCAAACTCCAAATTGAACGCACCGACTGTCGTCCTTAGCTAATTACCTCCATTCCGGACACAATGAGATATGTCCTGTAAGCCAATTCTACAATCTCGATCAGTTTTCATTAAAATTAAAATATAAATTAATATAACGTTCAAAATTGGTTTCAACGTACATTTTAATTTATCGGGGCCACATACTGACTCCAAAAATTCCAGAAAAATAAATCTAGCTACGTTTTGACGATACAGTCCTAACAAAACTAGTTTCGTCGAATTTAGAGGCCATTTGAAAATGGGCTTTTTTCTAGTCGATTAAATTCATACTGAAAGTACCGAACGCGTCTTAATTCACCACGCTCACATATTAATTCCAAAAATTAGGAAATTGGAATATAGCAATAATTTGACATTTCGGATCCAACAAAAGTGGTTTCATCGAAAACAAAGGTCGTTTTCAAAATGGCTATTTTTAAGGGCTATATATTATATAAAATATATATAAATTCCATAGCAACTATTTCAAATTTTAAACTGGACATAGCTTTCAATTTATTGTATGAAATCTGGATTTTTCACATTTGTTTGAAAGATATTATTAAACATATTCAAATCTGGTTTTATCCAATTCTGATTTATATTGAATTATGTATATTCATTTGAAAAATAAAATCGAATTTTCAAACTACCGCGCCATTTCAAACTCTATTTATAATTAAAATAAATTTACACGTTCTAACTTCGATTTAAATAAATTTTTAGTTGTTATTATTTAGAATAAATCATTTTAAATAATCAAGATCCATTAAAATAGCTAAAATAAAAATTTTAAATTGGTTCTGAAATTCTGGGTTGTTACAAGAATTAAACGTTGAGGCATTAGTGACAAACTGATACTGTAAGCAGGTGTTGTAAAGGGCCAACCAAAAAAAAATACAATTTTGGAATATGACTTCTCTTTAATTAACCATCGGTCTACTTTGTTACAACTCATGAATATTATCTCATTAACAAATTTTATGAAATTTATCTCTTTATGTAATATTAATTTTATGAAATTTGTATGGATTGGAAGTAACGAATTGAATTTCATTTAATTAACTAAAATGACATAAAATGGGAATGATAAGAAGAAATAATATATAATTTGAAAAAATGGATAAATTTCAGCCTGAAAAGAGTTTTAGAATTTTTTTTAGATAATACGGAACACAGATCAATTTTAGCACCCTGCAAAAATTACCTAGTAAATTTGACAAACTTGCATTTTTAGAACATGTTTTTATTTACATGATTCTGCATAATTATAGAAATTCTTTGGTTATGCATTTCATTGTCTAAATTTTAACACTGTGCTTAAAGGGAATCAAGGCAGCATTGCCTTTCATAAGGTTTGCCTTGCTTAAAAAAATTGAGACACAGAACACGGATCAAAGGATAATCTCATGTAAATTTTGCTATTAATACAGGAAAACCTCGTGTTAATATTTTTTATGTAGTCAATCATTAAAAGTCAATAAATACTCACAGGACGTTAAAGTAAAAGAAATGAAGACTTGAGATATATGTTAGATATCATAAAAGCAGAGAATGTAAATCAAGAAAATTACCCAAATAAACTAGTATGGAGAATTAGTTCGAGCGATTAAACTATTTGCCTGTGCAGATCATTCAGCTATAGAATAATCATGTGAGTTAACAATCATATCGCGCAAAATTTGATTGCTGCTGGGAAATTCCAATCTTATATTGATTTATCATGGTAGAGCAAGATATGTATATTGCACTAGATTTATCATAGGCTCACATCCAATTTGACAGTTTAAATGTAACATATACTACATAAAGGAACCAACTAAATCCAAGCACAACCAATGTATTAACATAGTAGCATCACGTTTGAAATGATTACCCCATGTGTGTGTGTGTGAAGTAAATTTGTCATATTTCTGTGTTCAATTGTAATCCCTTGTATTTACTCTTATGAGCCGATTAACCCCATATTATTTAAAAGTGAAAAGGGATCAATTCATATTAGGTGATGTACATTAATAAGTCTGTCTTGAAAATATCTTACTTTTTCCTGACTAAGGTGCAATAAATAGTCGAACATATATAAATTGGTGGATACTATAATTCCTTGGTTTACTTTCCTAATTTATTCAACATCCACAACTAAACTATTATATAGAATTAACCATGTAATGTGGCCCAGATATTAAATATTCTTGACAAAACACCACATTAAAAATATTTACGATGCTAATTAGGACAAATCAGAAAAGCATGAAAGTACCAAACGTAAAATACACTTGCTATTGTCAAAATACATTTTCCAAATCCACTCAAATCCTTGTTATTAAACCATAAGGAAAATAATTCAGAAGACATAATAGAACATAAAACTGCCCTAACCATGATGTTAATTTAATCATTATTATTTTTAAAGATGACTAAGTGCTATTAGAATATGCAATATATAACTCAAAATAAATTTCATCATTCTGGGAGAACCTAAATAGTAAAATTACCATAGCATGACCAATCCCCCAATTAGGGTGATTTCAAAACTTTCAATGAGTTGAGCACAACGTACCAGTGGAGAAAAAGTTGATATTAAGCTCCATCGTGTATCCAAGAGCTGTGAAATTGAGGCGACGAAGATGTGGAGGAAGGATCTGAAAGCAATTGAACCCGTTGAATTACTGGACGGACTATCGATTTAGGGTTCGAGATCTGGAGCAAGAAAGGGAACGCAGGTTGATGTTTAAAATAAGGGGTCGACATGTCCTAGGGATGGGAAAAGGCGGATTAGGGAAGAGGTAGAAAAAGAGGAAGATAATCTTTTATAGAAAGGTAAAAGGGGAGTAAACAATTGTGAAAGAATAAGGGGAGCGCCTTTTTAGTTTTAAGAAAGGATCTTATGCGCTCTTGAGGGAGGTGCAAGGCAAGAGGAAGGGGAACGACACTAGGGGGAGGGGGGAAGATGGATGAGATTGAAGAATGTGAATGAAAAAAAGTGTAATAGAATTGGCATACGGGAAAAGATTGAGACTCTTCACTAAACAATACATGTCTCATGCTCACATGCAACCCTGGCAGAAATTGAAGGGGGCTTAAGAGCCATCTAAAAGCAACTCAGCTTTAATAGTATAGTATAGAATTGATTTATCATGATCAATTCATTTAATGCATTAAGATAATGCTATTTAGTTTACCATCAATGACAACAATTAATGCATTTATGATAAAAACAAATGGAGGTAATTGTTATGTGGTCCAAAGCAAGAACTTCATGAAAAAATATATTTCTATGCAGATACATGAATCGGTTGAATAAACGATATCGTTGTAACAACACTTCATCTTAAATCTAGAAACAATATTCAATAATAAAATCAAAATAAATACTGTAAAAGAAAATTTATTTCTCAATAAACCAAATTCTATAAGTGATCATCTTTTATGTATGATGCTCGATCAATAAATTTGGGTAAAATAATGTAACAATTGAACCAAGTTTTTATGTTTACTTACATAAATGGTTCTAAATTATGTAGAACTGTTCATATCATTCATAAATGTAAAAAAATAACTATACATATCAGATTCTAATTATTTGTCTCAAAAGAAAATTAACTTCATAATTCTTTATCAAATATATCAAAACAATCTTGTAGATCTTCAAATCAATACAAGTTATTTCGAGAATTAAGGGGAATTAATATTGTTTCCTAAAAATAAAACCATCTTAAAAAAAAATCATTACACATTCCAAATGTATATTATTTAAATTTCCATTTTTACATCAAACTTACCTTTCAGCATTGTAGAAATTGTAGATTCTCGATCAACTTTTATTTATTCAAATGATAAATATTAAAGCTCATCATGTAAGCTTTTATTATTGTTATCATTCACTTCAGGTGTGCTAAAGTAAGATCAATATCGGATCTATACTTAGTGCGATCCTCTGGATACATATTTTCCTTATAAATGTTTCTCTAGGAAACACTAGATTCTTTTTTTTTTTTGAAACTATAAATATATCTCGAAATCATTTCCGAAATCATCATCTAAATCACAATAAAAAAACACAAAGTTTCCAAAATGAAAATATCTAAAAAGACAAAATCAATATAATAGGATCTTAATAGTAGATGTATTAACACTTGAATTCAAATATGAAAAGTTAGGAAATAAATCTAAAACTGTGAATAAAGAATAATCAAATCTAGATCTAAATTAATTGCAAAACCAAATCTAGAAGAGTAGATATAGAAGATTTCAAACTCAATTTAATTGATTGAATAAAAGGAAGAGATATGTCTATTTTATTTTATTTTTGAAAATTAAAGTAGATCTAAAACATCGTGCAAATAACCTATTACAAGCAATAAGAAAATGAGAAAATTTAGAGGAGGCGAGGAAGAAACTTTTATTTAATGTAAATAGTTGACACTATTTCCTTTATTTCAATTATCAGAGCTTGAGGTATAACTTATCACATGACATGGGACTAAAATAAAAATATAAAATCATAATCACTTCTATATATTATGACACTGCGAGAATTGTTAGATTATATATTAAATGTCAGTTATACATTTTTTAACCTATTACTGTTAGATCGAAATTTGGACCTAACACCCAAATTGTTATGAACTGTATAGAACTCTAAATGAGGAACAAGGAAAAAGGAAATAACACTCAGAATTTATAGTGGTTCGGCGTTAACGAGCCTACGTCCACTTTATATCTTATTGATTATACTTTAAAAGCTAGTACAACAGAGATTTCTCTCAATATTTCAGTGGTTGGTCAACAATGGCGGACTCAGTCTTCCCTATTGCCAAAAAGCCCTCGAAAAATGCCAAGCTCTGGGCTATTTATAGCTGATTTTGTCAGGCGGATCGCAGACACGTGGCACGAATCCCGAGATTTTCGGATCGCATCGCCACCATTGAAGAAACAGTCAAACTAGCCATTGTGAACAGGTGTCGTCAGATCCGTGCGATTCGGATCGCTGAAGACCAGCTCGTGGTTGAACGGGTCAGGGGGTTCGGTTCGTTACAAGGGATCGGATCGCCTGGAGGTGACGTTCGTCGACGAGATGGGAGCGATTCGTTCCTGGGCGAGTCGACAGAGCGCGATCCATTCCTGGGCGAGACGATGGCGTGCGATCCGTTCCTGGGCGAGACGATGGCGTGCGATCCGTTCCTGGGCGAGACGATGGCGTGTGATCCATTCTTCCACTTTCTTGGGGGACTTGGTTTCCTGATTTCCTTTCATGAATGATCCTGGATGGCTTGGTCAAAAAGCGAGCCAACATTTTGCCCCCTCGAAGTATGTTTTATTGATGGTGAAACATGCTTCGAAGATGCTTATTGACTCTCTCCTGAAGGGATGTAAGTTAACAGTCGCATTGGTTCAAATTGACACATGCATGAATCGGATCGCCATAGGACGACACGGTCCGATTTGGTCATCTGCTCGTCTCGTGCTGAGTTCCTAGGGTCTTGTGCGATACGGGGCGCATCTTCCTTCGAGTCGTATCGGACCCTGAGTTTTGTGGGCCATCATTTCAAAGCGGTCCGTGGGCTTCTTTGCGATTCCATTTCTGGATCGTGGCCTGTAGGGCGCTTCGTGGATCGAATAAGACAAAGGAGGGGAGACAAACGGTCACCTTCTTTGCCTATTTAAGCCGACGTTCCCCTCTTCATTCTCCTTCTTTTTCTTCTCTGCTGAATCGTCTCGCGCGAGCTATCGAAAAACGAATCCAACCCTTTAAAACTTTCGAAAATCCAAGAATTCTCTCAGTTTTTAGAAAGGTAACTTTATAGAAAGCACTCTCATACTACTTTCATGAATTTCTACGGCTAATTCCAGAGAGAAACAATATAAATCCGCTACTTTCCGAATAAATCACCAAGTCGCCATGGCCATTGAACGTGGAGCTCAGAACTTGAGGATGGGAAGGAGATGGGGAAGAAGAAGGATGCAGAAGGAGAAGGAAGGCCGACTCGGATCGTGGTCAATGATTGAGGACGGAAGCAAGTGGCGAGACGAAAGATTGGGACGGCAACTAAGGGTCGTATCACGGTAGTCGCAACGGTTCGTGAGGGAGCCTTCCCTTCGTCCGGCGATTCGATGAGGGGCGAACTCTCTGCTATGCGAGTCGAAGGGGGCGATCCCTCTGCTATGCGAGTCGAAGGGGGCGATCCCTCTGCTATGTGAGTCGAAGGGGGCGATCCCTCTGCTATGCGAGTCGAAGGGGGCGGTCCCTCTACTACGCGATCCGTCTCACGGCTGGTGATACGAAGAAATTTCAGTCTTTAATCAGCGCCTTGTCGCTACAAAACTCTGGACAGTTAGGATAGAGCCTTGACGTTGATCTCTCTGGACTAAATGACTTCATGATTTGACTGCATATGACGACTAACGACCTTTAATAACCTCGACTGCTTTCATGTTTTATTATCGTTTTTAATAATGCGCACACACAAACACACACAGCAGCACTTGCACACACGGGGGACGGGTAGTGTTGATCTTATCGTTCATATTTTCTCGTCCTAGCAGCAATGTCGAACGACCACTCTTCCTCAAGATCTGTAGCCGAAACGGAATCCGAGACTCCTGAACAGCACAATCCTCAAATTCCTCCAATCAATCCAGAAGGCGAAGATTCCGGGTCTGAATATGAAGCCACAGAATCAGATCCGACAGAAAGCACATCATCCAGCAACAACTCCGAGTCTGACGAACGAGCTCCGGACGAAATTCCAGGCGCAGTCGGGATAGATAAATTCTCTGACTCTTTAGCGTCCAAGCTCGACGAGATAAAACTCAAGAGAATCTGCTTAAGACACGGCATTCCTTGGGACGATGTCTTAACACCTGGAAGCGAAGACAGACCCCATCTAGCACCGGAAGGGTATATGTCGATCAGTCGGACAATGTGCCTAGTAGGAGCTATTCCTCCGTTCCCTCCAATTGTCATTGAAACTCTGAGACGATTAGGCATTGCCCCGATGCAGCTTCATCCAAACGCCTACGCGTCTCTATACTCTTTATATGTTGCTTATGCGGAAATCTTGCACGCCGAACTCAAATTCAGAGACCTGGTGTTCTTCTTTCTTTTCAAGCACCGTTCTTCTGCAACTCCCAACTTTTCCTTTTTTGAATCAGTGGCGAACAGGAAAGTTCTGTATGACGGATACATCAACATCGGGGATCCTAAGTCTGACTGGTTTTACATAAGAAGACAGGCTGGATGCTCACGGAGATGGCTCAAATCAAGTAAATTTTGATCGCCTAGTTGAATATCTTGCTTGGGGAGTTTGAATAATAACATTCGTCCGCTTTTTCCTTTGTCTTAAACAGATCATGTCTTCCCGAAAACAGAGGGTGCATTATACAACAACCGGTTATCCATTCTTTTGCAAAGCAGATCCGACTTTTTAAGGATTAAAAAATGCATTACGGATGACAACCTTCACAAGCATCGCCTCTTGGATAGGAAATTTGGACTTGGAACCGGCGGCAAACCTTATAAATATGTGCCCCCGACGGAAGAAGAGGGAACTTCACAAACGGTGGAGACAACCAAATTTCACAAAAGTCCTTCTCCGATAGTCATCCAAGACGACGAAGACTTGAATGTATACAGGGGGGATGAGTCCCGTGGTGATGCGTCGAAGGAAATCCTTACCTCTGCCCCAATGGAAACTGTCGGTGATGACGAATTGACAGAAGAACAGTTATTCGACGAGCTGAATAAAATCCCTTTGCCCGACATTGAATACACGGAAAAAGACTTCGGCGAGGAGCCTTTCTTTTCTGCTCCCGAAGAAGCGGTTGATTCAACAAGGGGACGTGAAACGGGCCAGACGAGCCTGTCTCCAGGCCCGGGTCTGTTAGGGGGAATTATATGGGACGCACACCTCACACACACTGCCTGACCATGCACTATTATGTCGTGGATATTCAATGTGATAATATGCTCTTCTTTTCTTTTTTGCAGGAGCGATGTCGCGCAGGAAATCTTATTCGTATCGTTCTCTTCGCGAAGGCACCCCCAGCCTTCGTTCGGGTACTGAGCGCCCTCGCGGTCCTTCTCACAAGCCGAGCTCTTCGCAACCTCGATCTCCACCCAAATCAACTTCTACCAGGCCTTCGAGTCATCCAACAATTCCGACCGGGGGGAAGACACTTCCAAAAGAGTTGACCCCTCCAAAGAGTGCGCCTTCCCACAGTCGGTCGTCAAAAAGGCGTCACGAATCCAAAGATGGGGACAAAGATTCATCCAAAGACACTGAGCAAGAGAGAAGTAACATTGTTCCCACTAGCCAACCAGAATTAGCTGCCTCCGGTTCAAGGGACTACGTTCACGGTCCTGAAATCCAAGGTAGGCTGGAAAAGCTACGGGAACAATTTCCAGGAATGTTCTTCGATAGGATGGTCTTTGTTCCTGCCTTGGAACCAGTTCCCAAAAACTGGGATAAAGAAGTTATCGGGCATATCCGTCACGTGGCCAAGCAGTACGAGGCGATGAAAAAGCATGCACTTAATCTTTCAGAGGTCATCCGAACACTCGAAATAGAAGCTCACAGGTCTAAAGCAAAACTCGAAAATAATGAAAGGGCTAGGACAAAATTAGAGAAGGATCTGGAAGACGCTCAAGCCCAGCTCGCTTTGGCACAGAGAGACGCCGCAAACTATAAAACTGAATTAGAAAATGCCAAGCAGCGCTTTCATTCAGAACTGGATTCCAATAGCCAGGAAAAAATGGCCTTAAAAAAGGAAGTTGAAGACCTCAGAATGGCCAACATCGAATTGGTAACGGCACAAGGCCATTTTTTGACGGAGAAGGCTGCTTGGGAGGCGGAAAATGCGAGTCTAAAAGAAAGGTTGGCTCTGGCAGAGGCGGAAAAAGTGATTTTGAATGATCAGGTGGCCGACGCGGAGAGACGGGCAGCTCTTGCCGAAAAGAACGTTGATAGCGCCATTGAAATGGCCACTGCTTCCAACAACAAACTCCTTGAAAGAGAGAAAGAAATCGAGGGGTTTGAGGAGATGATCTTTGATTTCCTCGGTCAGGTTCTCAAAACTCGCAATATCTCATGGATCCCGGATTATCATGTTACATTGGCCAACTTATGGGATGCCATCGTGGAAGGCGAAAAACATAGACTAGGGGTCGAAGAGATCGATGAAGACGAATTGATGAAAAGCATCCTAAGGGACAACGAGCCTGAGGATCTGGCAGAGGGCCGTCGCTTAATCCTGGCGGAAATGGAGAAGGAGAGAACCTTGGCTAAAGGCAAAAGCAAAATTGACGAAGGTTCCAGCTCCGCCGCCAAGTCTAAAACTTCCGGAGTCGAGGAATATCACCCTGACGATCCGCTAATCCCTTTAGGCTTAACTCCCGTGGTTGTTGGAGCATCCGGATCTACTCAAGAGGGAGTATCTGCAGAAGGTACCTTTCTCTTTTCCCAACAATTTGCTAAAGCGATTGCGAATTGCCGTCGTCTAACAGGACAACCCATTGAGTTAGTAATGTGTGTCTCTCATAATGCAGGTGGCGAGCCCGCCGATAAGGGTGTTGGAAAAGAGAGAGAAGTGGGGGAGGGGACCGTCCCGCCGGGTGCTGAAATCGATGTTTCAGAGCGAGTCAAGGCCGCAACAGCTGAAGGAAGCATCTCGGTGCATAGCGCCGACGTACCCAAAGATGCTGAGACTATCGAGGCTTTAAAAGACTTGGATGGCCGGCATGTGGATGACGAAGAGGATACCACCGGCACCAAGAAGGCCGACGATGATGATGATGATGATGAGGAACCCCTGGCCAGCCGAAAAGCCAGACAAGAGAAAGAGTTGGCTTTGAAGAAGGTGGGGGATGAGGCTTTGGATGTGGTCCCTCTTGCAGAGTTCGATCCCAAAACTGGGATGATTATGAAAATCCAGTCCAAGTCCATCAGCCGGCAACTTCACTTTGCAAACCCTGATGACTTCCCGGCTTCCCTCTCCGGCAGAAGCAAGGGAAAAGATGGGGGAGAGGAAACCTCAGAGGAGTCAGATGCTCCCCTCGTGGACAAGCGGAAAAGGAAGAAGGGGGATCCATCTGAGGCTGACAAGGAGAGGCTGGAGAGGCAGAAGCGAGAGAAGATATCAAAGCATAAATAGGATGTTTATTGATATTTTGTCTTTTAAGCTTCCCACTGGCCAGGAAGTGTAATTGTGAGACTGGCCCTCACTTTTGTTTCTAGCTTGTTTTCACTTTGCTGATTTGCAGTACATAAACAAGGATTTGTTTCTTCTTACATCATTGTGTACCTGTATTCATAGTAACTTTCCACGTTTAGTCGTTAGCCAACCATTAATAATTATAAGTCAGTCAATCAACAGGAAGAAGAATGTTCATGCTATGTTACACTTGTTATATCAAAGTTTAGTGTTCGCATAGGAGCGCGTGATGCCCCCATAATCAATTGTTAGAGCTTTATGCTTGGCGATTCGTTCGTTCCCCGATCCTTCAGCGGGGAAGGAGCTACTTCTCAGCGCTCAACCGAAGACGCCTTTATACTCTCTCTCTCTCTGGAGAGTTAGAGTTCGAGCTCAGCGATTCATTCGCTCCCCGATCCTTCAGCGGGAAAGGAGCTCTTTCTCAGCGCTCAATCGGAGACGCTTTTATACTCTCTCTCTCTCTGGAGAGTTAGAGTTCGAGCTCAGCGATTCATTCGCTCCCCGATCCTTCAGCGGGAAAGGAGCTCTTTCTCAGCGCTCAATCGGAGACGCTTTTATACTCTCTCTCTCTCTGGAGAGTTAGAGTTCGAGCTCAGCGATTCATTCGCTCCCCGATCCTTCAGCGGGAAAGGAGCTCTTTCTCAGCGCTCAATCGGAGACGCTTTTATACTCTCTCTCTCTCTGGAGAGTTAGAGTTCGGACTCAGCCGTCTGCGATCATGCATGCTCCTCAAACTCGTCTCAGGTTTACGTTTTAATCCAAGCTCCGAGGATTAAAACCAGTTGGACAAGCAGCTAGAGCATTTACCAAGGCTTTGGGTTCCTCTGATAAGTTTATGAGAGGAACTGTCGGCACCGGACTTCAGGTACCTGCATTATTCACACTGAGTTTCATAGGCAAATAAATAAAGATGCAGTAAAGGTAAATGACACACAATATTTTTATAGTGGTTCGGTTGAATCATGACCTACGTCCACTTTATAATCTCTTGCTTTAAAGAATCAGACTGTTCTAGGCGAGTCATGCCTTGTACATTGTTTTTTTTTTTTAACAAAGCAAAAGAATAAGTTTGAAGTCTCTCATGTTAAATATGGCCGTAGATGTTGGGCATTCCACACTCTGGGGATTTCCTTTCCATCTACGGTTGCCAGCTTGAAGGTTCCATTATCAAGCTTGCTGAGAATAGAGTACGGTCCTTCCCACTTCGCTCCCATATGAGTTGGGGGCGGAAAGACACGTTTCAGAACCAAGTCTCCGGGTTCCAAGGTTCGGGTTCGGACCTTTTTGTTGTAATATCGGGCGACCTGTTGTTTGCATCTCAGAGCACGCAGGTCGGCTTCATCCCTCTTTTCTTCGATCATATCCAGGGACTCAAGGAGCAATTCATTATTGGACATTGGATCATAATAGGTCACCCGATGAGAAGGTACCTTTATCTCAATCGGGATAACTGCTTCCGTTCCAAAAGCGAGGGAGAACGGGGTATGTCCTGTCGCTGATTTATATGTCGTCCTGTAGGCCCATAGTGCCAAGGGCAATTCGTCAGCCCACATGGCTCTAGCCCGCTTCATTCTTCTTTTCAGAATGGACTTAATTACTTTATTTACAGCTTCGACGTGCCCGTTCGATTGTGGATGTGCCACGGAGGTGTATCGATTCTCGATGTGGTATCTTTGACAGAAGTTTCTGAATTCAGCACTATCAAATTGAGTTCCGTTGTCTGTTATCACAATTTTTGGAATCCCGAATCGACAGATGATGTTTCTCACGATGAAGTTGATCACCCGTTTAGTTGTGATTGTAGTTAGTGGTTCTGCTTCAACCCACTTAGTGAAATAATCTACAGCCACAACGGCGAACTTTGCTCCGCCCCTCGCTATCGGGAGACTTCCTATGATATCAATTCCCCACATAGCAAAAGGCCATGGACTCATTATTGTTTTTAACTGGCTCGGAGGCGCCCTAGGTATCTTTGAAAACCTCTGGCACGCATCACATCGTCGTGCATATTTTACTGCATCCTTGTTCATGGTAGGCCAGAAGTAACCATGACGCAGTATCTTTTTCGCCAAAGTTTGCCCCCCAGTGTGGTCGCCACATTCGCCTTCGTGGACTTCTTGCAGCACACGTTTGATGTCATCGTGGGCTATGCACCGAAGGAGGGGCATTGAATACCCTTGTCTATAAAGGATTCCGCCTTGCAGCACGTATCGGGCGGCTTTACGAATCACTTTACGCCTCTCGCTTTTCCTGGTCGGAAGCGCTCCATTCATTAGGAAATTCCTTATAGGAGTCATCCACGACTCCTTTTCTGGTTCCGTCTCCATTACAAGGTTGATTTCCATCTGATCGATGCTGGGAGACCGAAGTACTTCAACGGGGGCTAGCCCTATCACCTCAGGATCATTAGAGCTAGCCATCTTTGCCAACCTGTCTGCCTGCTGATTTTCTGACCGCGGAATATGGGATATGCTGTAGTGATCAAACTCATTCAACAGCTCTTTCACTTTCTTTAAGTATAGAATCAATCTTGCACTTTTAGCTTGGTATCTCCCAGTAACTTGGTTCACAACTAACTTGGAATCGCAGAAGATGTTTAGTTTTGTGACTTCTAGCACCTTTGCAATCTTTAATCCGGCTATCAGAGCTTCATATTCAGAATCGTTGTTAGTGGCCTGAAACTCCATTCGGATGGCATAAGTTACCAATCGTTTCTCGGGGGTTTCAAGCACTATTCCAGCGCCGGACCTTTCGTTATTTCTAGCGCCATCAGTATATAATCTCCAGACATTAGGATCGAAAAGTAACTTTGAGGGTTCCACTTCTTCGTTTGCTATGTCTTCTTCAGGAACAGTGAATTCTGCTATGAAGTCAGCTATCACTTGCCCCCGAATTGACCGTCTGGGCTGAAAGTTCAAGTCAAATTGACTTAACTCAATATTCCATTTGAGTAATCTTCCAGACGCCTCTGGTCTCTGTAGAACTTGCTTGAGTGGGTGATCAGTATATATGATAATAGGATGCGCTTGAAAGTAGTGCCGAAGTTTTCTGGAGGCAATCAGTAAACTATACGCCAGTTTTTCTATCCGTGGATAATTACGCTCTGCCGCTGTTAATTTTTTGCTCACGTAATACACAGGTCTTTGGACCTTCGCCTCTTCCCTTACCAACGCTGAGCTGACTGCATGAGATGATACTGCCAAATACACGAATAAATCCTCGTGGTCTATTGGTTTAGATAGGATTGGAGGTTTCTCCAAGTGTCTGAGCAAGTTCTGGAACGCTTCCACGCAGTCAGGTGTCCATTTAAAGTGGCGTTTTCCCCGCTTTATTAATTCGAAGAATGGGATGCACTTATCCGTAGCCCTGGAGATAAATCTGCTTAGTGCGGCCACTTTTCCGGCAAGGCTTTGCACGTCCTTAATTTGCCTAGGTTCCTGGATGTTCCTGATCGCCGTGATCTGGTCCGGATTAATCTCGATACCGCGCGAACTGACAATGAATCCTAAGAATTTTCCAGAAGCAACACCGAATGAACATTTGGTGGGATTGAGTTTCATCCCATACTTTCGAAGAATGCCGAACATCTCTGCCAAGTCAGTAGTGTGTTGAAAGGATTGCTTGGATTTAACCAACATATCGTCGACGTATACTTCCATTGTTTTCCCGATTTGGTTATAAAACATTCTGTTGACCAAACGTTGGTACGTAGCGCCTGCATTCTTCAAACCAAAGGGCATTACTACGTAATAATATAATCCCAGATCAGTGATAAAGCTGGTATGTTCTTGGTCCGGAACATGCATCGGAATCTGATTGTATCCCGAATAAGCATCCATGAATGAGAGAAGCTCATGACCCGCCGTCGAATCTACCAACTGGTCAATTCGAGGTAATGGGAAACTATCTTTGGGACAAGCTTTGTTTAAATCCGAGAAGTCGATACACGTTCGCCACTTCCCGTTGGCCTTCTTTACCAGGACTTGGTTCGAAATCCAATCCGGGTAAGTTGAATCTCTGATAAATCCATTACTCTTTAGCTTCCCAACCTCTTCTTTCAAGGCAGCGGACCTCTCTGGGCCCAGCACTCGCCTTTTTTGCTTCACTGGAGGATGTTTGGGGTTAATGCTCAAAGAATGGCTCATGATTGATGGGGATATCCCGCACATGTCCGCATGGGTCCAAGCGAATACATCCAAGTTGTTCTTTAAGAAAGTCGTCAATTCTTCGGCAAGAGTCGGACTTAACTGGGATCCAATCTTAAGGACCTTCTCCGGATCACTGTCATTGATTGGCACATCCACAGTTACTTCGTTGGGAGTTGTCGTTCTGCCCCCGGGTTCTTGATCCTCTCTGGGATCTATATCCTCGGGCACCACTCTAGGCAACTCTCCAACCATTATCCTCTTTGATTTCTATAAAGTTTCCGCCCCCAAAGGGGGAGGAGTGCCTTTAGTTTCAATGTCCCCGCCGTTGCGAAGCAACTTTAATTCGGCAACATAACATGCTCGCGCAGCAACTTGATCCCCTCTGACGATACCAACGCCGGCTTCTGTGGGGAACTTCAATAGCAAGCACCAGAGGGCTATACAGGCTCTGAATTTTGCGAGGGCCGGCCGGCCCAGGAAGGCATTGTATGGCGATTCGACATCCAAAACCACAAAGGGAAGGATTCTCACTCTCTGGCGTTCTCCTTCCCCAAGTGTAACTGGCAATTCTACGTAACCCATAGGCGCGGTGGATGCTCCGTTGAATCCACGAATCCATCCTTGGCAGGGCTTCAAGTCTTTTATCTCAAGATTCATCTGGTCAAAGGTTTTTTTGAAAAGGATATTAACGGAACTCCCGTTGTCCACCAGTACTTTATGAACAGTGGCTGGCCCAATGGGTATTGTGATTACAAGTGGATCTTCAGTTGGAGCATGGACCCCAATGCTTTCTCGCTCTCGGAAAACAACATCATCAGTCATCATCTTTTGCTGCTTCACCGGAACACTGTCCTCGGGGTTGCTACATTCCCCCACTTCGAGGTGTTGTTTGGCTGCGTTGACATATTGATCTAAAGCTTTGGAACTGTGCCCAGCAAGGTAAAGTCCACCGATCACGGTGTTGATTACAATATTATTTCCCTTTTGCTGAGCAGTTGGCCTAGCAGCAAGTTGATTTTGATTCTGATTCGGGGCCTGCACTGCTTGCCCCCTGTCCCTAGGCGCTACTCTGTATTCGTCTAGCTTCCCTTCTCGAAGCAACCTTTCGACTACGTCCCTCAGGTGACGGCATTCATTCGTCGAATGGCCGTGAATTTGATGAAAGAGACAAAACTTCCCTGTCTCACGCTCTTTTTCTGTCGACTCTCTAGGAGGTGGCCTCTTATTCTGGAGGACTTCATACGCATCCATGAAGATATTCTCCAGGGTATCATTTATGGGTGTATAACTTTCAAAGGCCCTGGGACGAGTCCTTCTCTGGGAGTCGTTCCCTCGGCCCCTCTTCCGGCTGTTGCCATTAGCATTGTTATTGTTGTTATCCGGTCGGCGACCACCCTGGTTCTGATTTCCGACGTTAGCCTCAACTTTCCCCGAGTTGTCTCCAGTCTGTTTGATGGCGACATTGCTCTGAACTTCTTCCTTATCAGTTGTTTTAAGCTTTCGGTTCGCGTACACCTCTTCCCGGCGTAGATGTACATTGGCTTTCTCGTAGAATAATTCTCTGGTGTGGGGTGGTTTGCCTGCCAAGTACCTCCCGAATTCAGTGTCCTTATCCACTCCATCAATTAGTGCTGCGACAATGGTCGGCTCATGAGGATCTTTGACCTCAGTGGCGGCCAAATTGAAACGATCCAAGTACGTCTTTAGACTTTCGCCTGGTCGCTGTTTGACAAGAAATAGATCGATCACGCTTTTCGTCTTCTGTGCGTAGATACGGAATTGCTCTACGAACTTCTCGCTTAGTTCCCTGAAGCTGGAGATCGATCTTGCCGGCAGGCGAGTAAACCATAGAAAAGCCACGTCTTCCAGGAATATGGGAAACGCTTTACACTTGACCGCGTCAGAAGCGGCGGCGGCAGTCATCGACCAAGAGTATCTCATTAGGTGCTGAACAGGATCAGACCTCCCTGCATATCGGTTCATTTGTGGCATGTTGAAACGTCTTGGAAAAGTTGCATCCAAAATATCGTCAGTAAAAGGAGTATGACTACGGTCGATCCCCCAATCCTCGTTCCGCTGTCCACGGCTGTCGGCCAAAATCTGGTGAACCATGGCCGCAACGTTTGCACTAGTCAAAGGAGGTTCAGGATCAGTGCCCCTGGCCCGACGAGGCTCTCTGAACTCTCTTCGGGGAGTAGCCACAAAATCCGGGGCTTGGACGGGGCCTCGCTGCCCCCTGTTATCATGAGTATGTGTACCGCGATGGGGCTGAGGTGGCCTGTCATGCACAGGACTGTTCACGCCTCGAGTCCTGAGGGTCGTTGCTTGACCATCCATATTACAGTTTGCGGGTCTAGCCCCTAGTTCTTCTTCTTCTTGTGAGGGCAGGGTCCCGAACCGAAGTTGTTCTATGTTTTCGGCTCTTTCATACGGTCGCCGCGGAGGTCTCGGCGATTCTTCAGATGAAGAGGAATATGCTGGGGTGAGTGGACGTACTGGCGATGTTCTTTGTCTTGTTAGCTCATCAAGTCTTCTATCCATAGCCTTCAGGTTTTGCCGTAGGATAGAACTTTCCTGCCTTTGGGCGGCTAACTCATCAAATAACCTATCCCACATTTCGACAAAACGGGAAAGATCCCCCTCAGTAACAGGAGCAGCAGGATCATAATGGCCATCATCACCCTCTCTTATGGGCATAGTGCTCGGACCGGGTCGAGCGGAGGTTCCAGGATGATAGGAGTGGGTCATGGGTTCTTTTCCAGGTCGAGTTGTGTTCTGACCATCAGTTCGGGTAGCTGCGGTTCGTGGAGGGTGGTTCGCTGCGCCCCCCTGGGATCGACTCGTGGTCATGGTGCGCGGAGGCTGCGAGGTGTTGCCCCGGGATCGAGTAACAACTCCTTCAGTAGTGCGGATCGTCTCGTTCTCATCGACTCGGAACGAGGTGTTTTCATCGGATCGGATCGCCCCCTGCGCTCCGCGATCCAGAGTCTCTTCGTTGCCCAGTTCGTGCACATTCTGCTCGATCGTTTCGTTGGTCTGCGAAACTTTAGATCTTTTTCCAGCCATGATATCCGAATCGCTGGAATCTTCAAGAAAACGGAGGACGAAACTTTAAGGCTGAGTCTCTCAATGAAAGCACCAAAAATGTTAGATCGAAATTTGGACCTAACACCCAAATTGTTATGAACTGTATAGAACTCTAAATGAGGAACAAGGAAAAAGGAAATAACACTCAGAATTTATAGTGGTTCGGCGTTAACGAGCCTACGTCCACTTTATATCTTATTGATTATACTTTAAAAGCTAGTACAACAGAGATTTCTCTCAATATTTTAGTGGTTGGTCAACAATGGCGGACTCAGTCTTCCCTATTGCCAAAAAGCCCTCGAAAAATGCCAAGCTCTGGGCTATTTATAGCTGATTTTGTCAGGCGGATCGCAGACACGTGGCACGAATCCCGAGATTTTCGGATCGCATCGCCACCATTGAAGAAACAGTCAAACTAGCCGTTGTGAACAGGTGTCGTCAGATCCGTGCGATTCGGATCGCTGAAGACCAGCTCGTGGTTGAACGGGTCAGGGGGTTCGGTTCGTTACAAGGGATCGGATCGCCTGGAGGTGACGTTCGTCGACGAGATGGGAGCGATTCGTTCCTGGGCGAGTCGACAGAGCGCGATCCATTCCTGGGCGAGACGATGGCGTGCGATCCGTTCCTGGGCGAGAGGATGGCGTGCGATCCGTTCCTGGGCGAGACGATGGCGTGTGATCCATTCTTCCACTTTCTTGGGGGACTTGGTTTCCTGATTTCCTTTCATGAATGATCCTGGATGGCTTGGTCAAAAAGCGAGCCAACAATTACCCATTTACATTTTAAACTTTCATCATTTGTTATACATCATATTTTGATATCTGAAGCTTCATTCTTTTTAGTAAACGGTTTGTTAGCACCATGTTTGCTTTTAAATGGAAAAATAAGGGTTGTGCTATTCAACTTTTCTAATTTTTTTTGTTTACTAGCAATCAATAACAAGATGCAGAAGCTGTTAACGATATTTTTCATCAACACTGGAGATAGGTCAACATAGACAGACCTAAAGAGGAATTAGGTGGATGGGCTCACTTTCCCGGTCGATTCTAGTATGAAATTTAGATGTTGATGCTCAGAGGTGCTGGATCGCTGAGGATTATCAGGTCAGATCTATGTTGAGCGAGTGAGACTCGTTCCGCCATTCAAGGATATTGAGGGATTAAACCCATGCTTCCTGTTGAATGAATAAGAAACTGCAACTACTATGATTAGAGAAATAATGATACACACTTATAGAGCAGCTTTCACATAAGAAGATCCCCATTTCATTAAACTTTTATTGGAAGTACAAGAATGTCATAGGGTGGAATCCTCCATTGATCTTGTTTACAAAGTTATTTCTGAGAGTACAAAAATTAAGGAAGAGAAAAAAAGAAAGGCCCCCCACCTAATGTGACCTCGAGGGTCTTGTTTATAGTGGTTCAGGGCCGCTTCCATTGGAGGGCTATCGAAGCCGTAGGGGTCTTTGTCGGTTGTTTCATTCTTGGCTTTGGGTGGTTGACCTTCGGCCGCCTTTGGTGTATCCCGTTACGATACTTAAATTCTTGAAGGAAGCTCCTGAATGTAAGCTTGCGGACATGAACTTTCATATGTAGGCTCTCGGCTTTATCATGAATACTTAGAGGGGCTTGACCACGTGGTGTATGTTGATAGCCGCCGGGTTGAAACCGCTGCGGGTTTCGGTACTAGGTAGCCTAATACGGGTAGCTTGTATCCCTGCCCGGGTCTCGGCTAGCCTTCCAGTAGGGCCTCTGTGGTAGCCTATATTCTTGGAGGGTGGTTCTCAGTGTTACTATTATTTATTTGCGGTGTGGCCTTCCTATGTTCATGCAGTAGACACTCTGAAAGTTGGTTCTGGGTGGCCTTCGCGTTCCTCTGGTTTAGTGCCTTCAATGCTTTCGTCTGCAGGTGTATCGACATTTGGGCAGGCCATTATCGAAGATTCCTTTGGGTTTTTTCATCGGATCTATTGCTCCCGACTTACTTAGTTTCGGGCTAGGATGATTCTTTGTCATAGAATTGCTTTGCCGGGTCGATGCTGCTTGGAGAATTCTTATCGGATTGGCCCCTACGGATAAATCCCGCCAGCTACACCCTGTAGCTTTCGCGATCCTTTTTTACAGGGGGTTTCATTTGGTGCCACTTCTCCGGTTATTCCTTCTAGCTTTTAATCCTTCCTAATAATGGGTTCCGCGTTCTATCGTGCTTTTGGAGAGCCTTCAGCTGTCTGATACTCCTTCACCGCTAGCTCGCTTCATTGTTAATTTTGGTAGTAAAATTTGTCCCCCTAGTGAAGGGGTATTTCAACTTTACAAGACAAACTTTTGTCTTTTCTTCGGAGTGTTGCTTACGTGCCTCCTGCTTTCCTTCGATTGGAAGCATTGATTGATCTCCTTTTGAGTGATCTGGATTGTCTCTGGATTTTGAATACAAAGTCTATTTTCTTTCTCTTTACCTCCGTACAGTATTTCTACTTTCCTCGTATGAATCCCATCCATTGATTCAATCTTAGGTGGACAACTGAGTGGCAAGGTAGATCTTTTTCTCTTTCTCTCTCCTCCTTTTCCTGCATAGCATTTCACCAAAGCAAGATTATTGTTCATTGAAATTTGTTGTATTATTTTCCTAGGATTTCAGCTCTATCTGATAGTAAGTTTTTTTTTCGAATCCTAATTACCGATTTGGACCGTGTTTTGAGTCAGGGATTGATAATTCTAATGTAGATTGAACTCTCATCATACCCATCCCGTTCATTACCGGGGCTTTGGAAAGTAAAGCCTGTATAAACGAAAAATGTGCAGCAGTGGGTAACTCTACATACTGACATCAGTTTCCTTAGCTACGATTGTCGTTCTATAGGATAATGAAATTCCAAATCGTTAGTATGCCTATGTGGTGTTTGTGTATAATCATCAAAGAAAAATTAGACTGAACTACGTGTTTATGTTATGGTATCACCTGGCAGGACTATGTACAAGTTCACACAAATTGGCAATTTCATTTCGAACAAGTCCGGGCTTTATTTGACGGAGGAGGAGCTTGGAATGAAGGAACACCAAGTGAGCAATGTTTTAAGTGAAATCCCAGGTGTCTTGAATCAGCATTCCGAACTGTTATTCTCGAACTTTCCCCTCGGGTATGTCCCTTCTTTTTTGGGACAAGATCTTCTAGAACAATCTTCTCCCCCTTGTTCTGGGTTTCTTGGAGATGGTTTATTCCAACCCTTCATGGCTTCTTCTTCTCCTGAGTTTCTGTTTTTGAAGAGATCTGCTTCAGTTTTTGACAACGATTCCTTTCGAAATCATAAAAGGGTAAATTTTGTTTCCCGTTCTTCTGAAGGTGAAATTGTTGAGTCTCCTTGTCGTCGGCTACTGCGTACCCCTCTTGTATTTTCTCCTGGAAGTTTTCATAACGTCTGTCCCACCTCTGCAGCGACCGTTGGAAGTGATTTTGTTACTAGTTTCCTAAGATCCGATTTTCAGGGAGATCCGGATTTAAGAGAGCGTGAACCCTCCCTTTCTTGTTATTATCTGTGTGACCCCGCAGGTCTCTCTTTTCAGGCCTTAGACTTTGATACAATTATAGGATCTATTTTATTCTCTATCGATGTGTCCGACGTTCAGGAACTTGCTACTAAAGGATGGTTTAAGTTTTATTACAACTTCGTTAATGACAACTTTTGGTTCGTATCTTTATCCCCCTATGGCTCTTTACAAGCCTTATTGATTAAGGACTAACATCGTATCACTCTTGCCTCCCTCTCCCTCCTTTTTTAGATATCCAAGAATTGGTATGTTACGAGGTCTACAGTTGCCTCCCCATTTCGAGATAAGGAAGAACTCCAGAGAGAGAAAGCAGTGTTGGAGTCTAAGTTTCATGATCTAACCTTTGCAAAGAGTAGCAACGAAGTGGTTTGTAGTCAGATGAAGGAGTCCCTTAAGAGGAAAGGTCCGCCAACAGTTCCTTGACTACCGAAGTTTTAGCCCTCAGGCGTGAGCGGTCAGATATGGTGATAAAGCACGCAGGGAGACTGAAAACAAGGGAAGCGGCTCTTTCTGATGCCATGCGAATAATTCATGAAAATCGAGATCGGATTTCTTTGTTCCTGAAAGTGCATTTTCCAAATATGATGTCTGACTGTTATGAAAAGGTTCTCCTCTTAATTTACCATCATAACTGTGGCAAGTTTCCTGACATGGACTTTCCTTCCCTTCGGAAAAAAATCTTGAGAGGTGTTATTGCCTTAGATCAAGGTACTGGAGATTCCGAAGGAAAGAAAGCGAAGGTTGAGGATCTTTTGTTCATCGAAAAGATGTTCGACTGCCAATCATCCAAGGGTGATGAAAATATGATTTTGCAGAAAGAAGGTGGTAATGTTGGCAACCCGTATGGAGATGATGGATTTTTGGAGAGGGTAAATCTTCCGGAGCTTGGTGAGAGAGGGTAGGCGGTGCACGCAGATTCCCTATTCTCCAGGTATAAATTCCATCTTCTGAATTCTTTCTTTACTTGTACCAGTTGACTCTGATGACTTGTTCCCATGGTGATAGAAATGATGTCCTTGCTGCTCACCCCTCCTTTTTTAATTTTTAAGGATGATCTTCATTCTCTATCCAAGCTGAAGAGGGATTTCTCACAAAGCCCCCTTTTAAATGTTGTAGAGAACTCTTCTTGAAAGAACTCAAACATATTTACATGAAGTATCCTCAGTTATCTTTCAACTTCTTGGGGAACAACAAGGGGATAATATTAAAGAAACTTAGGACTCATTATGTAAACTTAATATGTAACATGAAGGAAAAGAATACTGGGGAAAGATGATCTGTTATATCTATATATTTTTTGACAACAATGCATGTGAATGTGAATTGTATTTTTTTTAACCTCCTTTTTGTCGCATGCTTTTCCTGGGTTCGAAATAATCTTGCAAGCCCCTTTGACATCTCTTCATATGGAAAGAATTCTCGACGTGAAAACACAAAGACAAAAGGCTGATCTTTGAATAGGAAAAAGAATGGATCTGCAGGGTCCCAAATGAATTGGCAGATAGCTTATCTGCTTATTTAAATAGGACGATTTACCTGAAGACACTTTCTCTTTTGTGGATAGAGGTGCATTATTTCCTTTGCGTTTGGGAGATTTTTCGGGAACTTCTCTTACCACCATAGGTGGCGGATGTGCCCTATCTGGGAAAAGATTGGTGCAACGTTTGGTAGAACAAATATGTGTGTTGGAGACTCAAATAAGGCAGAAAGATAAAGACATCCTCGAGGCAAAGAGAAGCATTAAAACGAATCCTACTGTCGATTTCTATAAAGAAAGGGATGAGTTGCATCGTCAAGTTAGGGACTTAGAGGCGAGATGCAAAGACGTACTAGTGAAATGCAAAGAATAGGAGACTGTATTTGGATGTTTGTTTGGGGTCTCTGCCTCCAATGAGTCACGGTTCTCAACGGAATGAATCTCTTTAGAATTTGAGATTAGGGATCCATCCCCGGGAAAGATCATTCCTTTGCTGTTAGGTGGCATAGACCGGTTAAGGCAAGCGTGAAAAGTCTTTATGACAGGAAGGAGATTGAGGGCATCTCTCGTCGTGCTGACTTTTGTACCTCCAATCTTAAGCAATTACAAAAGGATAAATAACTCTTGCGCGAAGATGCTTTTGACCTGAGGAAGGAAAACAAAAATCTCCGTGTGATGGGCAAGGCTTTCAACCAAGCTTTAAAGTGGCAACCTAAACCCTCAGATGACCCTAGCGTGGTGATGGAAAGGTGCAAAAGGTCGACGATCTTTAGCGTGCCGCGATTCATCGTTCTGTCACTTCCTCCTGGTTCCATGAAAAGAGCGCATCCTATCGGAAGTTGTTCTATTGCTCGTATGGGAGTTGTTGTGTTGGGGCGTGCTTTCTTCCCATTTCTCCCTCTCTTTCTTTTTTTCTCTTTAGGAGTGTTTCCGTTTTCTCAAATTTTTTCATAAGCAGCTATGTAATGCATAAAATACCCTGTATTTTAACAACGGAGTGAGGCATTATATATAAATAACACACATGGATAAGGGTAGGACCTATAATGATATGATTTGGCGTGCAATTGTGTATTTAAATCTTGGCGCTTTCCTTTTAGCCATCGCTATATCGTGACTAGGCACAAAATGCTATGTTGGGGTCCGTCTCGTGGTCATGAAAACAGTGTCATGTACCCTTTTTGGGATTAACAGTACCATAGTGCGTTCAATCATAAAGATCCAAAATACTCGCTCATGTTTTGTGTGTTAGTGCGAATATTTGGTGCATCCGTGTAAATCAGAGATACTTTTATGAGTACAAAGGAGAAATGAGAAAGGCTACCGTTATGTGATTTGCGTTGTGGTTCGATGTTGAGACGGAGTTGAACTGCTTCTCCCAACTCTTGTAAAGGATTTGATTGAATTTGATCCGAATATGTATAGAAGACGGGAATCTCCTCTGGTATTTGTGAAGCACTGAATTTTCCTAGATTTGGGTCTTAGCGTAGAAGACCGGAACCCCATCCGGTATTGGTGAAGCGCTGAATCGACCCAGATTCAGGTATCAGTATAGAAGACAGGACCCCCCCCAGTATTGGTAAAGTGGCAAAACGACCCAGATTCGGGTATTAGCATAAAAGACCGGAACCCCATCCGGTATTGGTAAAGCGCCGAATCGACCCAGATTCGGGTATTAGTATAGAAGACCGGAACCCCCTCCGGTATTGGTAAAGCGCTGAATCGACCCAGATTCGGGTATTAGTATAGAAGACCGGAACCCCCTCCGGTGTTAATAAAGTAAGTATCCCCTTCGGATTTGATTTGGAAAGCAAAGGTTGTACGTGCTTTTTGAGCCTCCCCTTGGGCTTTTGATGTCAAAACAGAGGATGTACGTGCTTTGTTGGCCACTCTATAGGCCTGTGCGTCTGGAGCGCTTGGCTAACTTATCCACAAGAAGGGCCTAAGGACTTACCGACCTCCCTCCAGAAGGTGCCTCATCCTGACCATCATAAGCGACGATAAGGGATTAGAAACTTAGACGGGGCCATTGTAGGCATAGAACTTAGGTTCACTCTTTTGACGCTCTATACGGGCCATCGTAGGCACTGATAGAGGCTTATACGCCACCCTCCTCCATGGGGTGCCCTATCCTGACCATCATAGGCGATGATAGGGGTTTGCATTCCCTTCTGCGGGTAACGCGGAATATAAGCATAGGTAGGACGTGCTCTTCTGCAAGTAGAGGCAGGACGTGCTCAGTTCTAGCAGAGGCAGAGCATACTCTTATGCAAGCAGAGGCAGGGCGTGCTAATTTTAGATGCACCTCCATGACCACTTCTGGTGTGAAACGAAGGCTTACGCTTTTGATGCTTTAACCCAGCCCCCTCTGGTTTGGGCATGGAGAAAGCCGAACATACCATCCCCCTCGGGGGATGCCTCACCTCGGCCAATTTGGCGATGACAAGGGATTTAATCCATTAGTGATTGGACCCCTTTTGGGTTTTCCTTTTTAAATTCCAAGGGATGGGCTTTCCGTACATTAGCACATGTGTATTAAACCTTTTCCTAAGGATTTTCTCAAACTCATCTCTATTTTTTGATAAACTCTCGTAATCGGCCTTAACTGGCGAATCTGACGATGACTTCCCCGAGAGTTCTATAGTGATTAGTCTCGTGTCCATTCACCAAGTGATAATGATTTTAAGGCCCTCCTTTCTTTCTTTCGTATTTAGTCCTCTTCTGCGTAGAGGTCCAATAGTCGAGTTCGTGTTTGGATAGGAAGTAAACATTCTCCCCCGAAGTAGTGAGGTAACATTCCTGGGGTATCTTTGGCGTACACTTCCCATTTTGCTGATGGGGTCTAATCCTCCTGCGAACCATCCCAGTTGTGGTTCCTATACTTTCGTCCTTTCTTACTGGAACATACCGGAATTGAGTTGTCATCTCTTTAGTCCATTTGTCAGTGAAGTGGTTGAAGTCGTCCATTATTTCGCGTTCGAGCGTCATTCCCTTAACTTGCCCGTAGAGAGCATTCTTTAAGTGGAGGAAAACGCTAATGTCCTCTGATGTAGATCCACTAGGTGGTAACGCCATGGTTTGTCCTACGTGGGAAGAGATGTTATTCCTCATCTCGTAAGAGTGTAGTTCCATTTTTCTCTTCCACTTTATTACTCGCAAAGTCTCCGGTCTTAACTCTTGCTCCTTCATTACCCTATGGATGGTGGTTCTTGACTTATCCACTCTAGATCCTGAAATCCTTTGTCTAGGTTTCTTGCTCATAACTTCGCTTCTTCAAAGCTAGTTCGATCCGGGATAGAACAACACTGGTAAATATGTGGTTGTTAACCACAAGGTCGGAGGTTCAAGCTCTCCTTCTAGCGCCAAAATGTTAATGATATTTTACGTCAACACTGGAGATGAGTCAATAGGGAAAGAACTAAATGGGAATTAGGAGGATGGGCTCACTTTCCTGGTCGATTCTAGTATGAACTTTAGATGCTAATGCTTAGAGGTGTTGGATCGTTGAGGAGTACCAGGTCAGATCTATGTTTAGCGAGTGAGACTCATTCCGCCATTCAAGGACATTGGGGGACCTAAACCCATGCTTCCCTGTAGAGTGAATAACAAATTGCAACTACTATGATTAGAGAAATAATGATACACACTTACAGAGCAGCTTTCACATAAGAAGATCCCGTTTTCATTAAACTTTTATTGGAAGTACAAGAGTGTCATAGGGAGGAATCCACCATTGATCTTGTTTACTAAGTTGTTTTTGAGAGTAAAAAAATTAAGGAAGAGAAAAAAAGAAAGGCCCCCCACCTAATGTGACCTCTAGGATCTTATTTATAGTGGTTCAGGGCCCCTTCCGTTGGAGGGCTATCGGAGCCGTAGGGGTCTTTATCAGTTGTTTCATTCTTGGCTTTGGGTGCTTGACCTTCGGCCGCCTTTGGTGTATCTCGTTACGATACTTAAATTCTTGAAGGCAGGTCCTGAATGTAGGCTTGCGGACATGAACTTTCGGATGTAGGCTCTCGGCATAATCGTGAATACTTAGAGGGGATTGACCTCGTGGTGTATGTTGATAGCTACCGGGTTGAAACCACTGCGGGTTTCGATACTAGGTAGCCTAGTATAGGTAGCTTGTATCCATTCCCGGGTCTTGGCTAGCCTTATGATACGGCCTCTGTGGTAGCATATATTCTTGGAGGGTGGTTTTCGGTGTTACTCTTATTTATTTGCGGTTGTGGCCTTTCGGTGTTCATGTAGTAGACACTCTGAAAGTTGGTTCTGGGTGGCCTTCGCATTCTTCTGGTTTAGTGCCTTTGATGTTTCGTCTTCAGGTGTATCGGTACTTGGGCAGGCCATTATCGAAGAATCCTTTGGGTTTTTTCCATCAGATCTATTGCTCCTGGCTTACTTGGTTTCGGGTTAGGATGATTCTTTGTCATAGAATTCCTTTGTCGGGCCGATGCTTCTTGGAGAATTCTCATCAGATTGGCCCCTACGGATAAATCCCGCCAGCTACACCCTGTAGCTTTTGCAATCCTTTTTTACGTGGGGTTTCATTTGGTGCCGCTTCTCGAGTTATTCCTTCCAGCTTTTAATCCTTCCTAATAATGGGTTCCACTTTCTGTTGAACTTTTGGTGAGCCTTCAACTGCCTGATAACCCTTCACAGCCATCTCGCTTCATTGTTAATTTTGGTAGTAACAGAAGCTAAATCGGGAGAAAAGGTACAAAACTTCTCATTTGCTGAATTAACATCCTAAAACAAAATAATTTTCAATAATACCCTTTTGTTTTCCATCTAATATTACCACACATTCACCAGATGTGGCAACTAAAGGTTACCATGCATAATCAAGGCTACCATGTCGGTGCCCTCTTGAACTCTAATGAATGACTCCAAATCGATCATATCAGTTTTAAGAAACCTACTGAATCTCAAACTCGGTGATGGCAAATTGATGGTAAAAGAAAATAAGATTCATATTCATACCTTATTATAAGGTAATGAAATAACTAATATGGTTTCCAAAATAAAATTATTTCATATATGCACTATACAGCATTAACAATGTCAGATATACATGTTTGCCTATAATGCTCTACATGTGAAAATTTCATCTTTTGTTGTGCCTCATACTTTAAAATATCGCGCTTCTCTTTCCTTTAGTAAAATGTTTATTAGGACCAATTTGTTTTTGGATGAAAATTATGGGTTGCATTATCCTCCTCCTCAACTTTTTTAAAAAAAGTTTTTCTTGTTAGTCAAAATTGTAATAACGAGACGAAGATAATTTGCGTGAGACAGAAAAAGACAAATGGGAAAGGATAGATTAGTAAACATTTTCATTATTTGTTAATGCAGAAAATCAATAATTTGATAAAACAATTATGTTTCTAAGTTTCATTTTTCTTGGTTTCTTTTTGAAAGCTCTCTTTCATCTGTCTCAAACGATTCAACTCGTTCACAATTTCAGTAGCCATATTGTTCGTTTTCTAACTATTTTAACAAAAAAAGAAAAGAGGAAAAAACATATTCTCCTTTTGCATTTGTTAGAGCATCTCCAATAGCGGATGCTTCTGCATTGAAGATTTTTGGCTGAAATCGTTCCCAACAGATGTTGGGGATCATAATATTCAGCCAAATGTTATGGGGCCAATTCTAAATTCTGAATTGTCCCCGTGCGCCGATTTTATCGGCTTTGTTTGAAGCACATTGATATTTTCAGTGCGCGTCGACAAAATCGGCGTGCTTTATAAAGTGCTGATAAAGTCGGCGTTGTTCCCCCTTAACATTTTAATGTTCTTTTTACCTATCGTAACTCATATTTTACTATAACGAAATAAAATCATTATTATTTTCTTATAAAACAATTATGTTTACATAGACCAAAATAAAATAATTTAGCTTTAGGTATTAATGATAGTTGGTTAATAACACGTACAAATACAATAAATCCCGAATGATAAAATAAATAACTATATCATCATTACTACATAATTTCGTACAATCATAATATAAAACATGAGTTCGAACAAACAAAACTTCATAACTAAATATTGCCATAGTGGTTCCATAAATGATTCGTAAGGTCTTTTTGCAGTCGGTTATCGAGTTATGCATCTCTAAACATAATCTAACGGTTCAAATGAATGTTGCATTCCTCTTATGTTATTTGAGTGTTTTGTCGGAATACTTCGGGTGCCTGCGAAGCACCTTCATATTCGTAGTAGTGTTGCCCTTCATCCATATCTCATTCGTCTTCTATGATCATGTTGTGTAGAACAATGCAGACAAACATGATTGCATACATCTTTTTCCTAGACCACAACCGACATGGATTATTTATCATTGCAAATCTAGGTTGTAAAACACCGAATGCTCGTTTTACATGTTTTCTCTGTCCCTCCTGCATCGCCGTGAATTTGGCTTGTTTAGGAGTCAATGGATTTGGACATGTTTTAAAAATGGTGCTCCATTTCGGGTAAATGCCATTACCAAGGTAAAAGCGATGGTTGTAAGTATTTTGGCCAATGGTAAATATTAAAGGAGGTACCTGGCCTAAAGCAAGATCATTGAACAGATGGGATCTTTCTATAACATTTAAGTCATTATTTGAACTAGGCATTCCGAAGAAAGCGTGTCATATCCACAAATCATACGATGCTACAACTTCCAAAATGATGGTTGGCCGCCTTTCATTGCCTTTGTACGCACCTTGTAATCTCTTAGGGAAGTTCTGCCATTCCCAATGCATATAGTCCAGACTTTCTAACATGCCCGGCCATCCCTTGTTTTCGTGCATCTCTCTGATTCGCACTATATCAGCTTCGTTCACATACCTTAGGTACTCCTCTCCATAGACGTCTACCACAACCTAACAAAAATTTTCAAGTGTTTCAGTTGTCGTGCTCTCAGCAATTCGGTATGCATCATCCAATGCATCAACAGGAGTGCCATAAGCTAACATTCTCGTAGCGGCCATCATTTTCTATTCACCAGATAACCTGTGTGTCTTTGATGCATTTTGTTTGTACTTAAAGTAATCATTGTTACCTTGAATACCCACCAATATCCCAAGAATCAGATTTCTCTGCATCTTGTATCTTCTACGAAACATATCAGGCCCATAAGTGTAGTTTTCATTGAAGTAATCTTGCATCAGAGGCTTATGGTATTTAGCTTGATTTCAGTGTATAAAGTTCCTTCCAAGAACCGATCCCCTTCGAGTTGTGGATGATGAACCTTAGGCTTCATTGTATAAGTCCCGTATTTCTTGTATTTCTTCTGCTTCCTCTAGAAGGATTTCTTCTTCCTCCGAATCGCTATCAAAATCCATCATGCATTTCATAAAATAAGAATCCATTTTTGTTTGTGAATATGTTTGGGTATGAGATATGGTTTGAAATGTTGTTGTTGTATATAAGGTATGAGGTTTTGGTTATTGTGTAGCTTTATTATTTTCTGTGTTCCTTTATTAAATTGTGTGCATCTTGGATTGTGTTGTTGTCTGTAACAGTGTATTTGCATCGTGTTGTGTGCTGCTTTATGGGTTATAGTGTCCCCTTGTCGATATGTGCGTAAATGCAGTGCTCCTTTATTGGAACGAGTTCTCCTTTATTGGCATGAGTTCTCTATTATTGGTACAAGTGCTCCTTTATTGGTACGAGTGCTCCTTTATTGATACGAGTTCTCCTTTGTTGGTACGATGCTCCGTTATTGGTACGAGTGCTCCATTATTGTTACGAGTGCTCCATTATTAATACGAGTGCTCCATTATTGGTACATGTGTTGGTCCAGTGTGTAGTTTGCAACTTAATAGGGTTGCCACGTTATATACCTAAAGAGTACAAATAACTGGGTCATCCCCTAATATAGCCAAGGAATTAAACAAGTAGGGTCGTCCCTTAATAAACAATCGTTGTAATATATTGTGTATTGTAAATAGCATATAGGATAGAGTGGTTGCAGTATCCAATCTCGAGTGTAAATATTTGACTCTATTCACCTTGCACAAATGTCAAAGCACTTGGAAGGTTTGACTCTAATCAGAGCACTAATGGCATGTCTTGTTATTTGGCTGGCAATTGCTTTGGAAATCGCAGCACGTAAAGCAAAGTGGAAACAGTGACGTTAAGGGTCGTCCCCTATTTTTAAATCAATAAAGGTCATCCATTATTGTTATTCGAAAAGGAGTCGAACATGAAGGGTCGTCCCCTATTTTTGATCGAAAAGGAGTCAAACGGTTAGGGTCGTCCAGTTTCTTTAAATCGATGTGTTTTTTTACTCGAAAGGAAAAATTGAAAAGAATAATTAAATTATTCAACATTTTAAATTTTAATTTGTAAATTATATATAAACGAGCTCGTAACGTTGCGGTAGTTCGTATTTATATACTTTTTGAATTTCATTCGTATATACAGGGTCCAAAATACATCGGAATTCTTCGAGACAAAAACCATCATGATCTAATTGATTATGGAATGCCAATGAAAAAGAAATATCGGATTTTTGTATTGTAGATTTCGAGTTATGGCAAAGTAGAATTCTCAAAAAGTCGCTATAAAATCATTTATAAATTTATAACTGAGTTGTGAAATAAATTTATAACTGAGTTATGAAATAAATGTATAACTGAGTTATGAAATACTCGATGATTAAGGATAATCGTCATAATTAAGTTAGATTTGGAAAATGGGTTTACAATATATTTTTAATATAGATGAATGAGACTGAAGTTTATTAATAAACGTAGTTCAAGCGTTTATTTTTAAATATAATTAAAACTAGCACAACGCAATACGGTAGTTCATAATTTGACGTTTCGAACTTGAATTAAGTATATATAACTCAATTTAAGTCGGAATTCTTTGAAACAAGAATCATCAAGACCATCTGAATAACAGTTTTCTAATGGAAAAGAAAATATGGATTTCATCTTAAATATTTTGAGTTATGTCAAAATCAAATTTACAAAAAAATAGCGCTATAATCGTTATTAAATAGAGTTAATTATTTAGGTGAATAATTATTTAATGGAGTTTTGGATTGAAATTGGACTTTGGATAAGTGAATTGGAGTTGTAAATTTATATTTGAAATCGAACATAAAGGGTCCATAACACAGAACATCATAAAATATAGTTGTCAACATGAATAAACATAACATGTAGATAATGAAATGTAGTACAATATGCATCAACGTGACATATGAACACGAGAAAACATGAAAAAATAACCAAAGTCCAGTACATCAATTCGTTTACATATACATATCATGATAACCAAAAAACCATATCACTAACATGATCCTAATGAAAGTCATCCTAAATCCGTGGCATCATCATCATCATCGTGCTCAGACTCCTCACCATCTTCCTCCATGTCATCATCGCTATAAAACGGAATAACGTCGTCCCCGTCACCACCCTCTCCCAGTCCTCCAGTAGACCTGATCTTCCAACAGTACATGATCCTCCAGCGGTACTTGATGCTCCTGTATCACCACCACCACCACCTGATGCAAGTCGGGCCTGTAAGACATTGATATGAGCCTGCAAACCTGACTATTGCCTAATGCTCCTGATATAACGATAGAGAATGTAGGAGGGCCATCTCCTGAATACATGCCATATGTCGTCTATGCTGGTCTGGCTGGGTGCAAACTGTCAATATAGAACATATAAAATCGGTTTGTATACCTTAGAACATATAAGCTAATAAATTTACAAGTACGAATATTACCTCATGTGCTAGATATAATCCAGTTGTAAGGATAGCGACAACCATGTGATCAGGTGGGTAGACAATATGCAGGGATAACTGCGTACCGCTAAGACCAAATGCCTGAAATGTGTCGGAGATAGTATAATCCATAGACTAGTCGGAGTACTGTGAAGGGGTCAGGTCAAAAGTAAACAGTGGAGGATGAACTCTACCCGTAGCCACTAGAGGACCAATGTGATCGGAGTTCACCTCCCGACTATAATCTGGCAACATGTACCGCTGAGGAGCTACTCGATGCCAATACGTATCAAAATCTCCTCCGGGTAATAAAAAAATCATGTGTATCAACCCATCCTACCTGTCTCAGACCCTATATGTATTGTCTCCCTATCGATCTACGCTGCCCGAACATATCATAATGAAGAAGTGGATCTCTGGGTATGCGCAACTCACCGGGCCACTGATAATAACGACAATCTCCCAAGTACCAAATAGGAAGGTGGGCTGGTGGAAGCAAGACGACACGACTCATAAAGAAACGACATGCAATGAGTAATGGGTGTGCATCAGGTAGCGGGCCACCCGCTTTCAGTAACATCCAATAAGAAGTCCATGGTGCTCGTAATATGTTGCCCTCGACCTCAAATCTATCTGAGAACGGGCCTCCATCAAGTCGTGTATCACACCAGTAGGAACATGCTGGACTACATGACTAGGCTTCCATCTATGCATGTGTGGGAAAAAGGACTCGGCAGTATGACAGGCGGTCGCCATTATGCGTGTATGCTTGTTGGTCGTATACTTGTAGTACCAACACAGCAACATGTATTCCAAACATATATTGAACCTTTCCAAAAGCGTAAGAGTCAAGAGCAGTGTATACATAACCCCGTTGAAGTCAAAAAATGACCACAACACAAAAGGTATCTCTAGGATACTTAACCAAATGCTATGACTTGAAATTACGGAGCCACAAACACAAAATAAAAAGCAGAAAGTAAGGAACAAAGGATTTTTAAAGTGGTTCAGCTTAGAAATATCCTACATCCACTATATAATCACTTCTCATTATCATACTTGAGTTTACAAGTACACACAATATGCTTTTACATCCATTTTGTCCTCTCTTTTATGATATTTCTCTCTACTACTTAAATTCTCCTTAATCCACCCGAATCTATCGATGGAATGATTAAATCCTTCTACGTATGGAGATTGCTTGATGAAAATCTTCAACACTTGATTGCTTAAATGATTTTGATCAATTCCATGGAGGATTTCATGATAGATCTTAGTCTGAAGAAGTGTAATGGAGGCTAGATTTGCTTGAGATGATGGAGAAAATAGTTGGGCAGCACTTCGTGACATATGGAATCGATCCACATTAATGTGGAAGTCATGGTTTATTTATAAGAGTGGGGAAATGGAGTGAAGAATATGAAATATAGCGTGCAGGAATCAGATTGGCCATAAACTTATTTTTGGAATTGCCATCGACCGATCCATCCAGCTGTATCTAGCTGTCACTTTCTACCGACCAATCAGAATATGTCGACCGACCAGGGTGTGAGAGGAAGAGGAAGTGCCGACCAACCCATAATGTGTACTGATGACCGAACCACTGAATGTGAGTCTGACCGATCTAACCGTTGGGGAAGTGACCGACTGACCTGAATGCATTGGATATGACCGACGGCTTGGTGAAAGAGACGGACAAACAACCTAAATGACTTCTGACCGACCGACCCATTCTAAAATAGCATCTTACCGACCCATAGTTTCTTTTTATACTCGACCCATTAGTGTATGTATGATTTTTAGTGGGTAAACATTTGCCCCTCGGAGTTTACAATTTTGTTTATGAAAAATGTGAGCTCCGAAATAGACGTTTTTATCGCACTAAGTTCTATCATATATTAATAGGTCATTCCCTTTTCATAGTTATTTTTTTATTTTTTATGTTGGTCGATACATGCATTTCATCAAAGCTTGGTCATGGATTTATCGGACCGAAGGCTGCAGCTCTTCATTACGGACCGAGTGTATCGGGCCTCTTGGGTCGGTCGGCCTGTTTAGCCGCTGCCCCTATATTTCACTTTTAGCCTTCATCCCCTTAACTTTATCCCTTCAAGTTGATAATCCTCTTTAATGGTGGTTGTTACCTTATGATAGAATCTCGCATCCAACCTGCTTCGTTCCAATAAATCTTCCTCAGTTTCGGTCAAATGCGTCTCAAGAACTCGAGTCCACCATCGAATTTTGTCAGCGCAGCAACAATCAAATCAAGGTACCTTTTTTATCAATTTCAAAGCAACGCAAAGCAATTTAGAGTAGTATCCATATTTGATTGCGGATAAAAACTTGGCCTAACGCTGAATTAAACTGGAATAGGCTTGTAATTAGGACGATTTTGGGGTTATGATGTAATTGGATCGGAATTTGATGTATAATTTGTCGTTTTAAGATAATTTTTGGGACTGTAGTATCTTGAATTTGGAAGTGAATTGGGTTTAAGGTTGTGTATGAGTGATTCGAATAGTATGGAACCCCCAAAACTTTGATTTCGATTTGACGCACATAAGGTGTTTGTCGAAATGTCTAAGACTAATAAACTTTGTATATTCTTCATTTCACAGCCCATACATGTATAACCATTTCAATACTGATGTTGTCATCGGAATTATAACCATATGCGAACGATTTGAATCGAGTTTTTTGCCTTTGAATGAATATGAGCTTTTGTTGACCATATTTTTGATAATATTGTTGTGAATCCATTTATTTAAAGTGAAATATGATTGTCCTCATTGTGTAATCATTATTTGCATTGGCACCCTGTAGTTTCAGTCACGACACAGAAAAGTCGAAGGAAAAAGTCTTGAGCATCGATGGAGTAGCTGCCTTGTCACTACGTATCGCTGGATTGGTTTGCACCGATCCCTCGTGATCGGCTCATACCGATATCTCATGATCAGCCTATTCGGTCCCTTGTGATCATTCTGTGCCGACCCCTCGTAGTCGGCCTGTCTGATCCTTCGTGGATCGGCCCACGCTGATCCTTTGCGGATCGGTCCATGCCGATCCCTCGTGGATCGGCCCATGCCGATCCCTCGCGGATCCGTCCATGCTGATCCCTTGTGGATTGGTCTGTTTGCTAGTCCATCTCACTCTTATATTATTCCTGTAACCACTCTGGTTATTGACCTTCCTTGTAATTGTGCTAAGTACAGAACAAGTAAACATCTTTTTATTGCTACATGTTCTATTGACAAAAACACTTGCATATTTTGGGTAATATACTCTATCATCTATTCCCCATATCGATAATAAGTTAGACTAATATTTATAGAACCATTTACAATGAACCATACGACTTGTACTTTGAATGATATACTTGTGCTTTATTGATTTATCAACCATTTATAGTCTAGTGGCACACTTCTTTTACAAGTATAACTATTCCATTACAAGTTCATAGTGAAGTTCAGAACCAATTTACCAATTCATGACACTCTTGGGTTCCAAACCTCGCTTTCACATATAACTATGCACACCACTTTATTTAAATTAGGAAATGTGTACATGTAGTTCATTTTCAAGTACGATTATTTGTGTAGAAATGGAAACACGACACCGATCATGCCATCAACATGAAAAGGCATCTGGGTCTACTCAAACTAAGACTCCCATCCAAGCTTCAGATACTGCAGTGACGAGTGCACCTGAATCGAATGTTAATCAAGATTTCCCTCAACCCCGACCTCTTTCTGGAGTACCTTCCGAGAGGAAGTCTACGAAACTCTCTGGTCGTTTATATAAACATTTGTGTGCTCAGTTTGGAATTCCGGACACTAACGCGAAATTTCTAGGGGAGAATGAATTTGTTGACCTTCCACCCTCTGGTTATGTTGTCGTAAACCGTCACATGTTAGTAAATGGGGCCATTCCTCCCTTTAATCCATTTTTAGAATTGATTCTCTGGCGCTTAGCGATCGCTCCTTTCCAGCTACATCTGAATGGTTACGCCATTCTAAATGGTCTATATGTGCTTTTTATGAGGACCAAGCAACGCACGCCTACTTTCGAAGAAATTTGTTCTTTATATATTTTCAAAAAGAGGAGGAAAGAGAAGTTGTCAATCACCTTTGTTGAAGGACATTCTAAGATTATAACGGAGTTGTCAGAAAGTGTTAAGGGATTCATAGATCAGTATTTGTTTGTCTGATGTCCCGACAGCTTTTATGGAATTGGATGGAAGGACGTGAATATTCTTTCTCATATTACTTTTCAGTTCATTTTCCATTTAAGTCTTGGGTTTTAAATTCTTTCTTTGCTTTCATAGATTCCTCCTTCAGACCCAGATGCGAATGTCGATGAAGATTTACTCGATATTCTAAAAGCTGTTACTGAAAACAAGAAAAGTAGAAAGTTCCTAATCGCAGAGCAATTCCTTCACCAATACCACTTACTTGGTCCCCCGCAGACCCTTTCATTAAACCCAGCTAAGAAAGAAGAAACTGTTGGTAAATTCCCCCACTAAAAAAGCTTCTCTAAAGAAATGTTCTAACCCTACAGGTAGTAGTAAAACACCTCTTAAGTCTAAGCTGGCTTCTATTGAAGAAGGGGAATTCCAACAGTGTAAGGGTAAGAGTTTTATGATCTCGTCTGGACAGATTGAAAAGAAAGGTACTACCCTGGATTCTACAAAGGAAACTGAGCGGGTTGAGGAGCATAAAACTACCTCAGAAATCATTTTGGACCTTATGAAGGGGATCGAGAAATCTGGTGATACTGAAGCAATTCCTAAGGATAATTTAGATACTATGATTATTCAGGTTATTCAAAAGGAGTGCTCCTCGGACACTTATAAGAATTTGAGCTATATTAGCTCAACTAGAGACCTCATCCAGAATTATATTGTTATCCAACCACTTAAACCCCAGGCCACAAATACAGGAACTAATATACCCGAAGCTCTCATCTCTCTACCAGGAAAAAATGCTTACGGATCAAGGGATTGAATTAGAACCGATTATAAAAATTGGTTCATTATTAGATACATACTAACAAATGTTTCACTTATGCTATGAGTTTATGATTCATTGGTTTTTAAACTTACCCTGGGTTTTTTCAATGTGAGTACTGAACTTCTGCTTTGCCTCTTTTTTCTAGGTCCAGAAATGAGTCACTCATTAATGAAAAGCTTCAATAAGAATCCAAGCTAGTATAATCCAGAGCGCCTTTTAAAACACTCAAAGCATTCTCAGCGATCTTTGCATTTTCGGAACCCGCAACTTTCCCATCAGTCTTAGAAAACTCCTAAACTCCTGGAAACTAATGAGCAAAGGAGAAGGAGGCATCACCAAGAGAAAGAATACGAGGAGGAAAGGAAACGACATGCTTGGTTCGGTGACGAGTATGATGATCTCCACGATGAAGTGAGTCACCAAAGGAAGCGGGGCAAGGATGATCAAGGCAAGGGTGATTCTTGGAAGCGTCATAAGTCAGACAAACTTCCAATGTCGGATATTCAAACTGCTTCTGATCAACTGCCCCTGGCCTCTCCATCCGTCACACCAACTTTGACTGACCTTTAAGCGATTATAAATAGGCCTCGTTATATTCCTGGACCAGCCGACTTCGGTCTTGCTGACTGGTTCGAGGGTTGGTGTCTGAGGGGAATGTACCACAATTTAGACATACCCTGACGACAAGCAAGACATTCTCGAAACGGTCGATACTGTGAAGAGTCGCATGCATACACAATTTGATGTTGCTAAGAACCAGTTAGATACACAATTAGATACGATTAGAAACCATGCCGAGAAACAATTGGGCTTGTGGTACACTTTTGCTTACGACCTCCAAAAGCTTAACGGGTAGAACATTGATCGAATCTCTACTTTAGAGAATGACAAGGTCGAGGTAATCAAGGCCCTTAAATCCTAGGATAATACTATTGCTTCTTTCTCTCAAAGAAATACAGAACTAGCGGGTTTTGAGGCTGAAAATAAGAGGCTCAAAGAAGAGCTTGCTGCCGCGAAACAGAAAGAGAACACGCTAGCATCACAAGTTCAAGAGGCTCAATCTGCTCTACAACTTTCTGAGTCTCAATTAGTTATAGAAAAGAATGCTTCCGCTTCTCATCAGCAAGAAAATACTATTCTTCAGGAAAAGATCACCTCTCAAAGTACGTCTCTCTTCGTAGTACAAGCCAATAGTAAAACTCTTGAGGAAGATAGATAAAAGATGTGACTGCCCTCGAAAAAGCTAAGGCGGATGTTGATGCTTCCTTGTTTAATTTTTACATCTATAGTGTTATGAGTCAGGGAAGTTTACATTATCTGGGAGATGTCTTTGCAATTACTCTGGCTGTTGTCAGGGAAAGGGTACTTGAGATTGATGATGGCGATCACAATGAAGATGATCTTATTGAAGATCTTCTAAGTGAAGAATCCTGCAAAGCCTTAGCTGAAGGGAAGATTCGATTGAAAAAAGTGCGAGGATTGCTAAGTGATGGGGCTAGACCTTATGGGGAGAAAGCTCAGGATATGACCAATATTAATGCCCCTACTGTTCCTGGTAATGTTGAGGCCTCCAGTTCTCAGACTTTGTTTGTTCCATTTATTGATCCCTCTGTTGCTCTCTAAGAGAAGGATACAGTTACCAAGGAACACAATATTGCGGGTGGCACTAGTGAGGAGCACAACGGAGATGATGAGGGGGATGATAATTATGCAAACAAATTTGAGGTTGAACACATATATATTCAAGCGAATCTCGAAGCCACATGTAAAACTGAAATTGTCCCAGCTATGTCATACTTAGACTCACTATGTACTTCACCTGGGATAATTGCATTCTACGCTTATTATTCATCTGTTTTAGGTTTAATCTCAGCACAATCTTCCCCAACTGTAGGCAAGACAACAACAACTGAGGCTATTGTTACCGATTCAACTTTAATGTCGATTGCTCCTGCCCTAATTACTACTCCCCCTCCGAGTGATGCATCTTTACTTGGTGCTAGGACCCCAGGATCACAAGACACCCAGATTAGTGCGCTTGCCAACTTGGGTGATGATGCTGACTAAATCCCCAGCGAAGAAGATTTTTACAACGTCGACGAGACCCCTGAAAAAGTTTTCGAGGATCCGGAGAAGCAGAAAATCAAGCTTCCGTCGAATTCAGGACGCAAAGGAAGAAAGTGCACCGTTAGGAAGAAAGGAGGAGTTATCAACTTATCCTCCCAAGAATGCCCTAGCAGCATGGCGGTCAAAGATGGAAACCAGCCAGTTGATACATCTACTCCTTCCAAGACTAACAAACCATCTATGAGGTCTGGTGATTCCAAGAATGGGAAGAAGTGGTGCTTGTGACCAGCTTTCTTTACTTTCTATTACTTCCTTTTATGCACCGCACTTGGACCGATTGTATATTCAAGTGTCGGTCCTCGCTTATCACTTTATATACATTTGTGTCTGGAACTTTTGTACTTGACTTTGTGTCTAACTTGTGTTGTTGTTGATGTGTTGAAACTGTGTTCTGTGTTCTGCTTGCTGTACTTAAGCTTCTTACTTTAGCTTTACTGTACTTTCTTGTTTTGCATCCCACGCCTGTTCCTTTACACATTTACAGTACAAATTATTTTTACAAGTTATTTTTGTTCAGTAAGTTGTGGCGATCTTGTGGTATGTTTTTAGAGCATTATTGATTTATTTTAATGCAGCGGCGATGCCCTCACACCAAAGTTTGTTACAAACTTTATAGACTGGATGTGATCAACTATGCTAGAGTTCTATGGTTATGGCTAAAATACTGGAAGTTCCTGCTTTAATGGCTAAGTCTGTTGCTTTCACCATTGTGCTTGGAACTTCCTGGTCTGCCTATTAATCAAGGATTTTTATCTTAGTTGACCGGATTCCTGCCTTTTTAGCGGAGGAAATTCCTTGTTTTTGTGCCCCTGCTTGAGAGGTCTTATATTTTTCGCCCATGGTTTATCTTTTCCAACTAGTTAATTCAGACGTAGGAGATGCTCACTAGGCTGTTGTATTCTAGCATCGTAATTTTTATTGGGTGCCTCCGGAGAGGAGGTCTTGGGTTAAAATCCAACATTCGTCGCGGTCTGAATGGGTTAGATGCTGATCAAATTAATTGGATGCCTTAGAAAAGGTCTTTTGAGTCTGCAGATTGACGATTCTGAAATAATCAGACTCTAATCTGGTCGGATGCCCCCATAAAGGTCTTTTGCCTTCAAAGAGGTCTTTGAAGTCCGATGTTTGTCGAAATCGGACCATGTAATTCCTAGTACCGATGATCAACTGGTGCCCCCAGAGAGGTCTTTAGCCCCCAAAGGGGTCTTTTAGGGCTTGTTAATCATTGAGTCTATGATCAACGGACACTAACGAACTAATCAGGTGCCTCCGAAGAGGTCTTTGTTGCCCGCTGATTGCCGATTCTGTGATCAGCAGACTCTAACAAACTGATCGGTCGCTTCGAAGAGGTCTTTAATTAGCTTCATTATGAGGGGCTTGGTTATTGCGTAGTTCCACGGGGCGGACGCCGGTTACATTATCAGATGCCTGTCGTAAACTATCCTAGTATGGGGGCTAGGGTCTTGAGTCTCCCTTTTCAAGAGTTGCCCCTTTGGTGAAACTTGCAATTCTCTTGTCTTTAAATTTGACTTTGCACCATTTAACTGTCTGAATCTCATGGCCTTCATTTTTCTTTATAAGGTGGTGCTTTACACCTTCGTATCTGTTGTGAATGTTGTTCATGGCCCTCGTTGCTTAGGTTTTCCCTACTGGGATTTGTTGTTAAAAGGTCACCAAGTCTTGTTTGAGTTGTTAATGGACAATCATTCAATGGCCTGTAGTCAAAAATCAATTTTTAGCAACTTTGAAAAATTAAGAAAAGTTTTGCAATCGTATGATTCATGTCTACTACTTTCATTCATATGTACACAAATTTTAAGTACAAAGTATGGAAAGTATCTACAACTTTTATAGGAATATGAAAGAAAAGTCAATTGTAATAGCGACGCAGATGATGACTATTCCACGCCCTTGGTGTTATTGATCCATATGTTGTCTTCAATTTGAAAGTACCATTGAGGAGTTTCTGACTTATAACAAAGGGTCCTTCCCAATTGGGTACAAAAACCCTAGTTCCAGGCATTCTCTTCTTCAACGCTAGATCTCCCACTCAAAAGGTTATCTGTTTGACCTTCAAATTGAAGTGTCTAGCAACCCTCCTTTGGTGGGCAGCAATTCTAAGTTCTGCCTCAGTTCTTCTTCCCTCTAATAGGTCAAGTTCTTATAGTTGCAGCTTCTCATTTTCTTCCTGGTTGAAGTGAATTATGCGGTGAGTAGGTACCTCTAGCTCTACCGGAATCATAGCTTTAAGGCAAGGGAGAATGGAGTATGCCCCCATCGCAGTTTTGTGAGTCGTGCGATACGCCTATAGTGCAAGTGGAAGCTCATCTACCCAGCTACCTTTGGCTTTTTCAAGACGCTTCTTGATAGTTGATTTTATGATTTTGTTCACTACTTCGACTTGCCCATTAGCCTGCGGATGGACAACTGCTGCAAAACTCTTCCAAATCTTGAAGCTGGTACAAAAGCATTTGAACTCGTTGCTTTCGAATTGTGTTCTATTGTCTGTGATCATCTTCGTGGCACACAGAATCTGCATATGATATTCTTCAAGGCGAAGTTGATCACCATTTTTGAAGTGATGGTAGCCAATGGCTCTGCTTCTGCCCATTTAGTGAAGTAATCGATAGCTACAATGGCATATTTGAAATTGGACTTTGCTGTTGGGAGTGCTCCAACTAAGTCGATGCCCCAGACAGCAAATGGCCATGAACTGACCATTTGGGTCAATTCTATAGACGGTGCTCTAGGGATCTTCGCGAACCTCTGACATTAATCACATTTCTTGGTGTAAGTTGCAGAGTCTAAGTTCATATCAGGCCAGAAATAGTCGTACACTACACCAAATTTTCCTTTTAATAGCATGTGAAAAATGCTATAATATCTTTACATAGCATTAGTGACGACGCTATATAACAACATGTTATAATAAACTTGGCATATACCATAGCACTGAACAAAGCGCTATTTATCGAACATTTTATTGCTCGTATACACTGCTACAAAAGCTTTTCATAGTGTTTTACTATTGCCAACTAGTAAAATTTTCAACTTCTTTTATAGCGTTAACAAAATTTTCAAAGCGTATATTCAATGCTATAAAACGTTTTCCATACCAGTTTATTATGTTATAGCTCTTTTTCCACACTATTACATTTTACATAGTGCTTCCCCCTCAATTTCCACGGCAGTATTTTTCCATCATTAATACATATATATAGCACTTAGTTTTTGCTATTATATTTTTTCTATAGTGCATTATAATTTACCTTCTCTTTTATCTGAATTATGCACACAGTAGACGTTTTAGTAGCAAATCTTTAGGGAAAAAAACTACATATCTAACAACAAAATTAATGTGAAAAATCTCAAAGCAACAAATTTAATAACAAAAGCATATTTGATTGCAAAAATACAAAACAAATGGACTTACATGTTTGATATTTTTACACATCTTAGTTAATAAGTTTAGATATGTTTTTTTTTTTAAAAAAGACATAAAAATCCATGCACTCTTTAGTCTTCTACCCATCAGCTCATGCGCATTGTATATTCTAAGATCCTGCAATTTACACAAGTTAAAGATGAAAAAGGTGAAATGCAAGCTGAAACATTTGTAAACATGGTTACATTTTGTCCATGGATATGCAAAGTACAAACTGAAAAAGGGAACAATTTGGATTATAAGCTAACCAGATTTATTGTATGCTAGTGGTAGTGGATTTTTGTGTACTGGCAATGCATAGATATAGTAACGACACAAAAAGAAATAACATAAAGTTTAGGTGCTTTGAGAATCGAACCACAAAGGTGTAAAAAAGTAACTGAAGGCTAAAAGAAGCATAGTCATACTACTGTTCCTTATACATTAACATAATTTTATTTTATTTATCAACTGTTCAGATCAATAAGAATAAAAAGGAAGATATTGTGTTCCTTATCCCTACATAAAGTAGAGAAAGAAAATGTGAAAGACAAAACAAATCCGCTGTAAACAAATAAGGCTATTCTCTTTGGCATACTCTTTGCTTGCCCAATTGATCAAAATATTGTGACAATGAAAACTATTATAACCTTGGACCATAGTAGAAAACAGAAGGAGATGATGATGTTGGACGATAGTGCTACTTGAAGATCAAACCACGAAAAACTACCTTACCTTATGTGATAACTTTTTTGTTCCCTTACACCTTCAGCCATGTTCACTTTGGCAATTTATCGTTTAGAAATTCAGTCAGCAAAACCATTTTCCATTTCAAACCTAACGATCAATAAAACATTTTTAGCATGTGTACCTACAAAGAAATATTTATTAGTTACCAAATAAATGAAACGTAACATTGAAAAGCTTTATTCCTAGTTTTATGAATGTCCAATACAAGGCCCATGTCATGAAACCATTATAAGACCAAGTTGCTTAAAATTTGGGCAAAACTGAATTAGTTCACATGTTACCCATACACTAATGGATCGATAACTTCTCCCATAGCTGTGCTAAAAATGAATAATGCACATACATGTTCAAGCATACATGATCATAATCCAATTCAAACAGTTAATCATTAAGCATTGAATGATACTATTTTCCAAAGTTAAGGCAGTACCTAATTCAAAATTTCCTAGAATGAGCTAATTATTATTTGTTAGCAACAGAACATGGAAAACTGCATAGACCTTTGCCAAAATACTACCGACAGTATACATCAATCAAGACAGGTCACTAGTTTACAACCAATATACCTCATAGTTATTAATTGTGCTGAGATACTTTGTTGGACTCTAATAAACATGTGTATTATCTCCGATATACGCATGATAACTTTCTAAACTTACAGAAAGGCACGATCCCTTTTGTTGAGATATAATAAAACTGATTAATTTTCTAAATTAAGAAACAACGTTGACAAAATATGATTATTATTATTATCTAAATTGAAAGAAAATGATGATAAACAAACCATTGTTGATGACAAAGAAGCGATATAAATGTTATGTGATGTAAGACCTTTAGAGACATATTGTATAGTTAGGAAAGGCTATAATCTAGTCGAACTTAGTCATAAGAATAATTGAGCTTTTGAAATTCGGAATATTATGAATGAAAATAAGTAACTGCACGTAAATCCCATTTGAATTAATATTCCAGTTAATAGACCTGTTACTTTTTTTAATAAATCTATGGGGATAGAATTCCACTAATAACTGCTTAATTGTTGTAACAAAGATTTGATTATACAAGGTAATGACACCAATGTATTCTGGCCCACATATCTGTTTTCCAAAAAATACCAAAAGGTAAACTGGCTTCTATTTTCAATATTGAGTAGAAAAATTCAACATACCCCACTGCGAGTTATTAAAACACTTCTTAACACTTGAGATTTACAATGTGGTTGCCTTTTGTAACTGCTAATCATCTTTTTGAAGATCATGCTTAGCTGAGAATCCTGCGAAAAGTGATACAATATTAGAACTCTTTAAGGTAGAATATCAACAGTTGTAGCTAGTTGGGTTTCAAACATGCCATACTTATGGAAAACCGTAACTGCATAGAATGATTTGACAATATGTCAATTGAAAAATATGAGAATTTGTTGGATAAGCCAGTAAACTTTACAAAGTAAAGTATCAGAGCAATTCAAACTTCCACATAATATCTTTAGCAAACAATTTTTCAGTCTAGAAATTGTGAACAAAAAGAAAAAAATAGCTATACTAAAATTTAGTGAACCATCTGAATTTCAGCAGTCTGTTTGAATTTTAGCCAACATGATATATTTTATAATATTACACCTTTATATACGTGTACTACACTGTGTACATATCTTACTAAAGAAAAGAGTTATTTGCATCTCAGCGCATGTTCATAAGATTTGATCGTGCTGGATTGTAGAATAGAATTTAAATTTATAGGTGACAGATATTGTTAAGTTTCAAATAGTTAAATGTATAATCTGAATACAAATATAAACAATTCAAGTAACCAAACTTACAAAATTTATAAAGATAGAGATAGTAAGTTTCAACGAGCATTTGCCTAAACTAGTTGACCCATACCCTATTTTTTGACTTACTTTTACATTACTTTTGTCTCATTTGTACAGTTAGTTGATCCATACCCTATTTTTCACCTTAATAGCTGTATAAGTCTACAGGCATAATTTTTCACTTTAAACTACATGGGTCTCATTTTTAGTGTTTGACACGGGATGTTGATGGTAAGTCGTTAAACCATTCATATACACATGTAATGGACAAAGAATAATAATTTAAGTGGTTCTTAGGAAAATTAGAAACCTGAAAGCTTAAAAACTCATGAAAGACGCATGTTTCAATTAAAATGGGTTATCACAAAACAATGATTAAGGAGAAGACACATAATTAAAATCATGTTTTCTCTGTTAGACAAGGAAAGAACCAATTTTATAAACTTCACGCTTAATTTGTTAACACAAAAAATAGAAAACTAAACATTTTATAAACTCTTCATTGTATTTCACTACAAAAACTTCAATGTATTTATTTTTATATTATTCATTTTGTTTCTATATATTTTCCTTTGTGTTTTTGGCTTAAACCTCTTTATCGAGAAAAACCTTATACCATCAAGATTTTGATTTGGTATTGGTACAAAAAATATATAGTGAAATTTCGATTAGATACTACGCTTTATCAAGGGAAACTCTTTATCGAGGGTACAAATCGACCACACCTCATTCCAACTATATCTATATTTCCCTAATTTTAACCACAAATTTCAATTACATAATATGCTTTCTATCTTCGACCACTACATTATATTATTTAGAATAGAATGTGTGGTTGAAATATGTGAGCATGTGTGACGTTGGGGGGATGGGAGGGGGGTGTGTTAGGGGAAGATGTGTAGTCGATCCTTGCACTATATATAAACATATACATGTGTATATGTATAGTTATACACACCCACTATCTCAAATTCTTTATATCTGCTTAATTGAATCATATAGGTTTATCATAATTTTATCACATGACAAAAGTTTAATGCCAAAGGAGAGAATATAACAAAAGCATAAAGTCAATATCTTACCTGTTCAAATGCAAAAAATGAAACCCATTCTAGGGAGTTGTCACCACATAGTTTTCTCAAATCTTCTCAGTTTAGCAAAGCCGAAAGTTTAATCAGTATACTAGAAAAGGAAAAGGATGCTTACAATCAAAATAAATTCTTATCCAACGCTGGTATTTTTTGAAGAAATATTCAATAATCATGAATCAAAAATTTGTGTACATAAGGAACCACATAAGGTGCCTAGTATATATCCTGCCATTAATCATTCTAATGTTTGGTTGCATGAATGCTTAATTACATTGGTCTGATCAGTCCCAGACTCCTGGTAGTGAAAAAAGGTTTGACAAGGTGATCTATTATACCTCAAATCTTGTTCAAGAAGTTCATATATTACGAGCTTTATCAACCTGCTTTCATAGATGTTTTCCTCTGAGAAAATTACTGAGATACTATTACCATTATTATTAATCTTAATCGATAAAATACTCAACAGCAGGAACTAAAGAAGAAGCATATCAAAAATTGAACAGGAAACAAGATTGCATGAAACTTTATACTCAAGATTGTAATGGGGGCTTACCAACTCAATAATCAAGATTGACTTACGGTGGTCCATTAATTGTAAGAACAACATACGTAAACGTCTAATTTCTCATAAACAAATCTGCTAAAACTACTTGCCTTCATGAAAATACCCATTCTTCAAGCTTGCAAAAAAAATGTAACCTTAATCAACAACTTGAAGGATTAAAGGTTAGATTAAAATAATATACATACCTCATCGAATGAATCCCCGATTTTGGACAACATTGGAGAGAATCAGAGATGGAATCGACTAACGGTGGAGTGAATTAGAGTAGGTCGATCTACTGGATGCTGGTGTGGATCGGAGATTGTCTAGTTTTAGGGATTTGTGAATTTTGTGGTATTTCAACGATTTAGGGAGATACGTGGTTGAACGAGAAAGAGGGAATTTTCATTTTAGCGGCCTATGTGTTTATTTTCCTGCTTGTCCCGCGTTTTTAACTCGTTGGGTTAATACAGCGGAACATGTGTATAGATAGCTAAATATAATAGCTATTTTTTTAACTTCATTTATATAGCACAAAATCCATGTCTATTTATTCTCTTTAACTATTTTGTTATAGCTCTTTAATATAATGTTATGAAATAATGCTATATGTACTCTTTTCATGTAGTGATATCGCAGGATTTTCTTAGCCAATGTATGTCCTCCACACTCTCCTTCATGAAGTTCTACTAAGATCGCCCTAGACTCTTCCTTAGTCACGCATTGAAGCAAAGGCATAAAGAAACCTCGTCTATATAGACAACCGTCCTGGATGAGGTACAAAGATGCTTTTCGGGTCACTTTCTTATGTTTCTTTGAATCATCTTGGAGCTCTCCCTTAAGGAGATAACTTCTGATCGGAGTCATCCATGAGTCTGGCTCTATGGCGGTTTCCATGATCCAATCTATGTCACTATCATCAGTGCTGGGATTTGAAAGAACATCCACGGGAACTAATCCCAGCATCTGAGCATCTCCTGTACTAGCGAGTTTGGCAAGTGAATATGCTTTTATATTCTCTTTTCTAGGAATATGAGATATCGTGTAGTACTCCAGGTCATCGAGAAGTTCATTAGACTTGGACAGATAAGCTAAAAGATTTCCTCCTTTGGTTTGGAACTCTCCTCGGACTTGAGACACCACCAGCTGCAAGTCGCTGAAGATTTGCAAGGCTTTCAAGCTCAATTCTTTCGCAATTTTTAGCCCAGTGATTAGTGCCTCATATTCTGCTTCGTTATTAATTGCAAGGAATTCCAGTCTTAGAGCACAACATATTGATCGGCCCTCAGGGGTTTCTAGAACTATTCCTGCTTCGGAACAATAATCATTTCTAGCCCCATCAACAAACAACATCCATCTGGTAGTTGCTTCAATAGGTTCTTCCATCCCTTTCGCTCTATCTGTGAATTCCGCGATGAAATCAGCTACAGCTTGCCCATTGATTGCTTTTCGAGGATGGTAAGTGATTTCGTATTGACTAAGTTCAATATTCCACTTTAACAATCTTCCCGAAGTTTCTGGACGGAATAATACTTGTTTTAGAGGTTGATCCATGAGGACTATGATAGAGTGGGCTTGGAAGTATGGCCAGAGTTTCTTCGAGGCGATGAGTAAATTGTACGCAAGCTTCTCCAATTTAGGATACCGAAAATTGATCCTTATAGTCTTCTCGGACTAGAGCTGCATTAAAGGCGTGTGATGAAACCGCCAGATATAGGAATAAGCTTTCTCCATCTTTGGGCTTTGATAGCATCAGTGGTGATTTCATGTGTTTGATTATTTCTTCGAAAGCTACTTGACATTCAGGAGTCCATTGGAAATCTTTCTTCCCCTTTTTTAATGCATCAGATAATGGAATGCACCTGTCTGTCGCCTTTGAAATGAATCGACCCAAAGATCCAACCTTGCCATTTAGGCTGTGAAGTTCTTTTTTTTTGGAGCGCGCAACTCTCGCAAAGCTGAGACCTGAGTGGGACTGGCCTCGATGCCCTAGGCATTGACCATAAATCCAAGAAATTTTCCAGATGCGACTCCGAATAGTATTTGAACGGGTTTTACTTCATCCCATACTTTCTGAAAATTTGGAACATTTCTGCAAGATTCACCAAATGATCTTCTGCCTTCTTTGACTTGACCGGCATGTCGTCAACATACACCTCCATGAATATGCAAATTTATGCTTTAAACATTGCATTGATGAGACGCTGGCAAGTTGCTCTTGCATTTTTAAATCCAAACGGCATGACCTTGTAGCAGTATAAACCCAAATCTGTTATGAAGCTTGTGTTTTCCTGGTCTGGCTTGTGCATCATTATTTGGTTATACCTCGATTAAGCATCCATGAAAGATAGAAGCTCATGCCCCGCGGTTGCATCAACAAGCTGGTCAATCCTCGGCAGTGGAAAACTATCCTTCGAGCATGCTTTATTAAGGTCGGAATAGTCGATACACACTCGCCATTTGTCATTGGATTTCTTCACAAGTACTGGGTTAGAGATCCAATTTGGATATGTAGATTCATGTATGAAGTAATTTTCCATTAACCTATCCACTTCTTCTTTGAGCGCTCTAGATCTTTTAGGTCCTTGGGTTCACCTTTTTTGTTTCTCCGGAGTCATACTCGGATCAATATTCAATTTGTGTACTGATACATCGGGAGAGATTCCACACATATCGGAGTGACTCCAAGCAAAAAACGTCCAAATTTACTCTAAAAAACATAGTCAACTCTTTTTGCAGCTTGAGGCCCAGCTGAGAGCCTATCTTCAATACCTTATCCGGATCATCATCGTGAACTGGGATTAAAACTGTGGCATCAGCTGGTGCTATGCGGTCTTCCCTTGTACTGGTTTTCCTTGGATCCATATCTTCTTGGGCTTCGCTATGTTCACCAGTACAAAGGCCCCGCCGTAGTTGCTATAAGGTGGCATCGCGAATGCGGAGGGGAGCCCCCGCATTATTTCACATATCCTTTTTGTTGGCTTCGATTAATATTGTCATATACCATTCCCAAGTCGTCTTTTGATCACCTTTGATCACACCAATCCCTTTTTCAGTTGGAAATTTCATGGTGAGGCCCCATGGAGCTAGCAAAATTTTAAAGGCGGCCAATGCTGGCCTTCCAAGGGATGCGTTGTAAGCTGAAAGTTCGTCCACCACTACGAAAGTCTGCATCATCACAACCTTTTTCTCTCCTTCGCCAAGCTCCACAAGGAGGTCTATCACGCCCACTGGTTGAGTAGGTTACCCGATGAATCCGTGTATCTTATTCGGGCAGGCTCGCACATCTGCCATAGAAATCTTCATTTGACTAAATGCATTGATGAAAAGTACATTGACGGATGCCTCACTGTCAACCAAAACTCTTCTCACTATAACTGGAACGATGCCAATGGTAACAACCATGTGATTGACTGTGGGCATTAGTAATCCATCGGAGTCCCTGTCCTTAAATACTACATCCTCTCTTGAAGTCTTTGGCATCTTTATTGGAAATGTGTTGATTAGGACCAAGCATTTTTCTTCCTTTTAAGGGTTTTTCAATTCACTGGCATACTTCTCCATATCCCCCCGACTTCCTCCAACCGGATGTAGTCCTCCTAAAATTGTATTAATGACTGGTCAAGGATTGACAGGCTGGCCCCTCTCTCCCGATCCAGATTGGTCCATAGGAGTACTTTGCCCCTGAGCAGTTTGAGCATTTTGTGGATTCTTTACGTATTGTTGAAGCCTATTTTTTCGGATCAGTTCCTCGACTAAGCTTTTCAAGTGCCTACACTCGATTGTGTTATGGCCGGGCTGGTTGTGGAAGCGACAAAATCTTCCTGAACTTACATTAGCATCACCGACCTTCAGCGGCTTCGACTGCAGATAGTCTTCGGTGTCTTTAGTAGCGAGAAACACATTTTTCAAAGCATCTGTAAGCGGGGTCAACTCAGAGTTCTTGAAAAAGCAGAGCTTCTTGCTGTTCTGGTTGTCTTTAGAGTCATTACCCCTCTTTTGACCTTCGGAATTATTTTGATCTCCCTGTGCATCGTTGTCTTTCTTTGACGGAGTCGTGCTACACTCAGCTATATCCATGGCAATGGAAGGGTCATCTTCCACATCGATATATTCCTTAGCCTTCGCATAGAATCTCTCCAAGGTTTTTGGCTTTTTCATTTTGATCCATCTCCCGAATTTTGACCTCTTAATAATAGCGCATTTCACGGCTATTAGAACTAATCGGGGTTCTGGATCTGTCACCTCCGCTGCTGCAGCATTGAATCGAGCGAGGAAAGCTTTAATCGATTCTACTGGCCTCTGCTCCATGTCATTCAGTGACGTCACATCATTGACTTTCATAGACTGCAGCGTTAACTGTTCCTTAAATTTTTTAGACAAAGAGAAGAAGTCATCCACATACCTCGGTGGGAGCTTAGTAAACCATAGCGAGGCTACTCCTTCCAAGTACACATGGAAATACAGACACTTGAGCTCATCTGTGGCCCTTTCCCCATCCATGTGCTGGTCGTATTTGTACAGGAACAAGTTAGGATTTCCTATTCCATTGTAATTTTGGATTGTTGGAGGATTGAACTTTCGTGGGAACTTGGTGAACTTGACTCTTTATATGAGTGGAGTTTTAGATGAAGCGAATTCCCACTCTTTTTCGTCATCTTCTCGACCAACACTTTCTTTCATGATCTGTCGGACCATATCGTGATGCTCCTTCTCATTGCATTGATCCGCGGGGCGGACGCCATCACCTTTACGAATATTCGCTTACGCGAACGTCTCGGCTACGGATCTGGGGCCCGGTGCCTCCCTCTTGGGGAAGTGCGCCTTTGGCAGAGCTTGTCGCTTTGTGAGAAGTTTCTTTCTCAATATGGTTCCGAGTGGGCGGCTTTGAATCTTCATGATCGGCCCCAACCGAATCATCAATCTCATGAACAAATTGATTTCCATTTGGGCTTGTGGCAGATGAATTAGCAACTTTGGCATAGGTGGCATTAGTAGTGACTTTTGTTGTGGCAGCTTGAACAGCGAATAGAGTTTCCGGTTTCTTCACCATAACATTTGTTGAAATTTCCATTTGACTTGTCAGTCCAATGACAGCTTTATCCAACTCTTCTCTAGTTACTCCAGCTCTGGCCCTAGAGGATTCGCCAACCTCAAAGTGGTTGGTACGTGGCGTAGCTTCGTTGGCAACATTGACAGTTTCTTTAACGGTTTTACTTGTAGTTTTCTTTGGCCTTGCCATTATCTTGGATAAAGATTTGAGTTTTGAAGAGTATTTTGTCAATTGGCCCGGACTTTAGATTTGAAAGATCTATAGTAGCAATGGGATTCAAACACTATCTCCACGAAGCACTTAAGAGTATGAGAGTGTGACCATGGCCCCACGGTGGGCGCCAAATGTTGAAGTCAAAAAATGACCACAACACCAAAGGTATCTCTAGGATACTTCACCAAATGGTATGATTTGAAATTACAGACCCGCAAACACAAAATAAAAAGCAGAAAGTAAGGAACAAAGGATTTTTAAAGTGGTTCGGCTTAGAAATAGCCTACATCCACTATAAAATCACTTCTCATTATCATTATTGAGTTTACAAGGTACACACAACATGCTTTTACATCCATTTTTCCTCTCTTTTATGGTATTTTCTCTCTCTACTCCCTTAAATTCTCCTTGATCCACCCGAATCTATCGATGGAATGATTAAATCCTTCTAAGTATGGAGATTGCTTGATGGAAATCTTCAACACTTGATTACTTGAATGATTTTGATCAATTCCATGGAGGATTTCATGATAGATCTTAGTCTGAAGAAGTGTAATAGAGGTTAGAATTGCTTGAGGTGATGGAGAAAATAGTTGGGCAGCACTTCGTGGCATGTGGAATTGATACCCATTAATGTGGAAATCATGGTCTATTTGTGGGAAAAAATGGAGTGAAGAAGCTGAAATATTGTGTGTAGGAGTCAGATCGGCCATAAACTTATTTACCGAATTGCCATCGACTGATCCATCTAGTTGTATCTAGCTGTCACTTGCTACCGACCGACCAGAATATGTCGACCGACCAGGGTGTGAGAGGAAGAGCCGACCAACCCATAATGTGTAGTGATGACTAAATCACTAAATGTAAGTCTGACCGATCCAACTGTTGGGGAAGTGACTGATCTGAATGTATTGGATATGACCGACCACTTGGTGAAAGAGATGGATGATCAACCTAAATGACTTCTAACCAACCGAACTGTTCTAAAATAACATCAGACCGACCCATAGTTTCTTCTTATATTCGGCCCATTAGTGTATGTATGATTTTTTAGTGGGTAAACAAACCAAATATGGCTGAGCCCAATCAATCACATGCAACTGTTCTAAATCTGCTAGTGCTGCTAGGTATGCCAATCGAATCGTACTCTTTTGGTTTTAAAATAATGTCGAACCAAAGAGATATAAAGCAAAAGCCCGAAATATTGTGTCTTGTGAATCCACTGCATCGATATGCGCTATAATGTACTCAAGTAAATATGAGATGGAAACGGCACCATTGGATATATGGTAGGCGGACAAATCTGGCAAATATTGTAAGTAAGATTCGGGTGACTCATAGGAGGAGTCAAATGGGCTTGAGACTCTATCAGGGAGGCCTATCTCAATTCCCATAAGCATATAAAAATCAGCTGGGGTGATACCTAACTCAAAATCGGGAAAGTGGAAAGTGTGTGTCATAGGCCACCATCTCTCTAATAAAACCTCTAGCAACAGTCGATCCAAGGACTGGGATGGATCTGTAAGAATAGATCAAACGGACTCGCCAGTAGCCTCTGTCGAATAACTAGTGGTAATACGTCAATGGCCTGTGAAATAAACTTCGCCCAACTTCCTCGAATACAAATGTATCGCGTCTATTCAAAATAATTTTTTGGTCGGTTACTAAGCTATAATTATAAAACAACAATTCATACTACCTATGTAATTTGGTAAATTATTTAAAAGTTCAATAAATATATATATATATATGTTAAATTTAGGATTTATACCTGAATGGTATCAATCGCGTTAAACGAACGGTACGTGAATCCACTACAGAATCTCACAGTATAACAACGGAGGGGGGCAACAGCCTTCAACGGCTATGACCAACAACTTCCAACGGAAGCTTAATTCAGGAAGTTTGTTTACGGAATAAAAATATAAAATGTTGGAAGCCGTTGGAGGCTGTTGTTTATAATTCCGTTGGAGGCCGTTGGTCACCGTTGCATAGTCGAGCAGAAAATTGCCAAAGCAGCTTTCTCCTTCCCCATTTCAGTATTTCACGAAAAATTTTAGTTCTCCCCCAAATCCTTCCTCCTAATTTCTGAAATCGACCTCTACCACTCCATCAGCCGCCTATACGCTCTCCAACTCATTCGAGGCACTCTCTCTTCCTCTCTAATCTTCGATTCTCCCCAATTTGAAGGTATGTACCCTAATTTTGTTTAATACCATAGGTTTACTAATTTAAGCGTAATTAGATTATATGTTTGTTTGTCTAGTGCTTTTAATACATTGTATATATAGATTGATTTGATTATGTTGCTAATCTAGGATTTAATTACTTTAAGTTGTATTTGTAAATATGCATATATATAGTGTTGTTTTATATATAGTTGGTAATTAATCTATGTATTTATTGATTTGGTTTAGCCCCAATTCATTGAAAACGATATTTAATTTGTTGAAAACATGTAGTGGAAATCGTAAATAACTAAGTTTATGTTTTATAACAATTTAGCGAAAATGTACGGTTATTTGGTTCGATTTAATGTTGAAAACATACGTATATGTGACAAAATTCATATACGTACAATTAAAGATTGAAGAGCACCAGTCATAATATATCATATTCATAAAGACTTAGAGAGTTTTTTTGGCGTCGTCTGATAAGTATTGTATATAATCGTTATGTGAATGTTTGTTTTATTAACGGAACGGCCATTTATATGCATCATATACAATATTTGTTGGATTTGTCCTTTGTATTGGACAAGTTATGAACACAATAACGAAATTAAATCTCGTAAGTCATTTCATTTTAAATGGTTCTCAAAATTTCTAAAGCACTTCCTTTATGTTCCCTCTGTACACGTAATTGTGTGTTGTTCAGGAAACTAAAGGGAATTGCTGCCGAAATTTTGTTGAATCGTTCACTACAACAAAACAAATCTATTAAAATGGGCAAAGCCCGTGTAATAGGGGTTTTACAGCGGTCAGTCCGCCCGCTGTATTAGGCCATGTTGTAATATGTCCTTTTTTACAACGGACAATGAACGTGGTAACAAGCGGTTGTAATAGACTTTTTACAATGGTCTTATGTTGTTGTTGTTGTATGTTCCTTCTATAGAATAACAACCCGTTGTAATATTTTTTGCAATATGTATTGACCATTGTAATATCTTCTATAACAACTATAAATGCCCGTTGTAAAATGCTGAAAGTTGCAATGGATTTGAATATTACACATAATATTAATAATATTCACAGGAATTGAATATTTAATTCAAAAATTATTTCTAAAGAAATATTTATTCAAATAAATATTTATTACACTGTTAAATAGTACACATATTGTTTCTCCTCTATTTACACAATCACTTGTACATACACTTCCTAACTACATTTCACTCGTATACATTGACGCCTCACTACACACTTATTCACTCATATACACGTACACAGTCACATGGTCTGTCAACGAGTATTTTGAAGTAGGTATTATCGAATGCAATGGGATTTCCAAAACCTTTGCTTCCCAATATGTGTTCTCCAGATATTGCAACCAGTTCTTGTGTGCTTGCATCTATGCAACGGGAAATCCAACTGCAAGCTTCGATGCAACAAGCATAGGAGTATGAATTAGACAAATCTAAATTGAAGAAGAGGGATATTGGAAAACAAATTCAAGCACACCGAGTTGAATAAACCGGACATATTACCTAGAGCATAGCAGAAGGTTTTTTTTATGCCTTGATACTCCAGCTCAAGCAATGCATCCTGCAAGTGTGTGAAGTTTGCGGACGTAATCTTAAAAAATCAAAGGGAAAAAAAATAAAAATAGAGAAATAACACTAAGGTACTTACATTAGAGTTCTATTATATGTTGGACTCAACCTAAATGACATGATCAAATTCTTTTGGAAATTGACCGACCGTAGCTTCAAGCTGAAGTTATCTCCCAAGTTTATGCTACCATTAAATTGATTATTACCACCCTGATCTCCACTGGAATGCAATAGGTGAAGTTCATAGACAAATTCAGATCATATGTTATTTCATTTAGGTGGAGTATAAGGATGAATAACTAATTAACAAATACCAACATGTTATTATATATTTGCTACAAATAAACATAATCATCCATTTCAGTTCATGTGTTTTAGCCATTTGAAACTTACACTTGCTATAATCTAGGAAGGCTGAACATTGTTTCAAGGATATCAACGTGAAGTTCTCCAGACTCCACAACAGTGGGCACCATATTTTCAGAACATTTTTTTTAGTTTAAACGAATTATACATGGCAAGTTACATTCAGAATGGCACTTAGTGAACTATTCTTTTTAGTGTACTTATTGAACTTACAGAACTAAAGATTGTACAGTCGAGAGCCAACTTAGAGCCTTTGAAGCATCGAAGGTGTTATTGCTCAAATCTCTATGGAAAAATACTAGAATTCAGTAGTCTTCATTAACTTTTATTACATGGGTTCATCAGTATATGAATGATTACTTACACATAGTTGAGGCTGTTAATTCCTGGTAGATCATTGGTCCAAACAGTTTTTGTTTGCTAAGCTCCTGGAAGCAACATGATAATCATATCTAAGCATAAAAGATACTTGAGTAATTTAATTGCGAGTTCATGAACAACTACTTACAATTCATTAAAGCTTGTTAGATTGCTAATGCTAGAAGGGACTATACCACTGAGAGAATTCCATCAACCTCCTATAGTCAAATAAATTTAATCAGCACAATTTGATAGTAAAAATGCAAATAACAACAGAGATTCAGCTTGTTGCTTAGAAAATACTTACAAAACCTCAAGCGATTTGACTAGTCCTATTGAGGCTGGAATTGTTCCAGTGAGCTCATTGACATCTAATAGTCTACAGTATATGGTCAGAAGTAAATTTAGTAAAAATTCATGTGTATGTGTATTGAAGTTTAGAAACATTTTGTATAAGTTTCATTTGAGAGCTAAAGAGTTTCCCTGGTATGATACCAGATAACTGAATTTTGTTGAAGTGACTTCTCATTCAGAGATAAAGAATTCAGGTTAACTAAAAGATGTCAAGAGTCAAAAGACTAGGAAAGAAAAAGTTTAATGTCGACTAACAAATGCTTAGCATTTAGAAGCATGTCCAATCCTGATGAGTTATTATTTGAAATTGGTATGGTTCCACTTATTTTGTTATCTGTTATATCAAACCAGTACAGGTTTGATAGCTTACCAAACAAAGAAGGAATTTCACCGTTAAGATTGTTTGAATTTAGAGCAAAGGAATTTCACAATTAAGATTGTTTGAATTTAGAGCCCTAAAATCAGTTTCGTGTGAAGAATTTCACTGTGAATTTCAGATAAGCAATCATGTTACCTATTTCCAATCAAACGTCGATAGTGTTGAGTTTGACAGCTCAATCATATTACCTATTTCCAATCGACATACAAAAACCAAGTAACAAATGAATAATCAGTTGATATAATTTCCTTCTTAAAGAAAAAAATACGGCAGAAAAATACGGCAACTGAGGGAAATTAATCGCCTTATACTAAATTTGATAGGATCAGAAAAACAACTAACTAAGAACTCAAAATAACTAAAAAGAAACGAAGATAAAATAGTAACCAGCGTATGGTATTAGAGGGAATCTCATGTAAGAGAGATAGGGAGGAGGGAGAGATTAAGAGGACCAGCGTAGGATTTTGGGAAGTTGGGAATTAGGGTTCTGAAGGAGGACCAGCGTATGAGTTTAGGGAATTCGCCTTTGGCTCTGTTATGTTAGAATAAATGGTTATTTAGTTTGACGCGGGCTCTGAAATGTTTCAGCGGTGAACGAGAAAAAAACAAAAGCGGGCTCTGATTCGAGAGAAGATGCAATAAGTTTCTAAACCAAACGTTGTCAATGGAAGATTATATATGGTAGAGTTACAAAAGTATTTTTTTAAATAAATATAGAAATAATATTCTGAAACTTGACGTTTATACTTTACAAATCCAAATTTCTTTCTAGCACTTCCACTTTTTTTTTTTGTTGAATATTATCTAAAGTTAAAACTTTGTTAAATTTTTTACTTTTAAAGACCTAATTTGTTTGTCGTTCGAAAACCATGTAAATGCAAGCCCGTAGTCTCAATCGTTTTGTATGTTTGTTGTTTGAACTCAAATTCGAACAATAAATGAGATATACCATTTATAAAGTGAATTAGTTTGTTGGTTGTTGTTTGTTTTAGAAATATATTATTTGATATAACGTTATATCCATTTATTTTTGTAGTTTAAATTTGTTTATTGTTTGTTGTTTGATATTTGAATTTATTTGAAATGAATTTTATAAATATTTTAAATTTAGGATTAATTGACATAAATAATCCAAAGTTTAACGTCTTCGCCCATATTAATCTCAAGTTTGTGTTATTTAAAAATAATCCCAAGTTTGGGGGGTGTCTTTCCAAATTGATCCCATTTACCTTTTTACCTGTTTAGCCGGTTCCAAATGCTGCTCCTTCCATAATTTTCTTTTCTTCTTCTTCTTTTTACGTTTTCTCTGTCTTTTTTTAGCAGCAAACAAAAATGGGACCAAACAATATTTCGTGAATTCCTGTTTTGAGACAAATACAGCGAATCATTTCCAATAGTTAGCAGCCCCATGAAGATGATTTATTTGTGGAGCAAAACAAGATAAATATGGAAGGCGATTTAATGAGCGATTCATGTTTACGGAGTAAAAATTGATTGATTGCGCGAGATCGATTGCGAGAGAAAAACTGCTATTGTAGCTAATTGTATTTCGAAGTTTATGCTAATTTCATTTAGAGAAACTGTTGTTTGGGGGTTTAAGGGGTTTCAGGAGTTGATTTGTGTTGTTAAGAGGGTGTAGGTTGCAGCGTTAGGTAGTGGATGGCGATTTGAGTTGATTGGCTATGTTCGGATGTATGGAGAGTTGTTTGTTTGCAGGTTTTATAAAACGGAGAAAACACTCAGAAATCTGCAGGAGGGTGAAAAAGTAGAAGATAAAAGCAAAAAACAAATCAAACATGCTTCTGAATTCTGGACGCTTCTATTCGTGTAGCAATGGAGGACGATGCCAACGTTGGAAAGAAAGAAGAGGAGGAATCCAACACAGGTCCTCTATCTGTTGTAATGATGAGTGTAAAAAATAATACTAAAGTGTTGATCAATTGCCGAAACAATAAAAAAGCTACTTGGTTGTGTAAGAGCTTTTGATCATCATTGCAACATAGTTCTGGAGAATGTAAGAGAAATGTGGACTAAGCTGCCTAAGATTGGAAAAGGTAAAAAGAAAGCACTGCTTGTTAACAAACCGCTTCATCAGTAAGATGTTTCTTAGGAGAGATTCAGTTATATTAGTTCTCCGCAACCCCAAATGAGAATCTGATCTCTGAACTTTCGAAGATGTTGGTAATGTGGAGGAATGAGATAATTATGAATATGTTAGTTTTTTCCTTTTTGAGTTTCTAACCATGTTTTTCTACCAAAGTTATGTGAAGCCTTTTGGGTTATGATCTACTTGTTTATTGAATTTGTTGTAGTAAATGTGATTTTGCTGATTAGTTGGAACGTTCTTTGGCTTTACTATGGCTACAAATTATATGAACATCTGTTACTTCAGAAATTAGCAACATGCTCATTCATTTGAATGGTTTGAAATGAGACTTGCTTTGAGGTTGGGTTAATTGGTCGATATAGTTTAAGAAACTTGATATTTTTTGTGAGGTATTTTATGGTGGAATTGGGCGATTCCTGAAAAGAAAAGAAAAAATATGGAGAGTTGTTTGGAATTGGAGGTGCAGTTCTCCTTTAATCTTGATTTGAACACTTGGATTAAAATTTGGAATTTTGATACGCCATTTAATTGTTTAAAGAATTGTGGAAGGAGACGGACTTTTTTTCAGTTTTGAAGTAGAAAAAACAAACAATTTCACGTGAGAGAGAAGGAGGGGGTGAAACTGGCTATAGCAGGTTTACAAGTTGATGGGATCAATTTGGGAAGACACCCCCCAAACTTGGGATTATTTTTAAATAACACAAACTTGAGATTAATATGGGCGGAGACGTTAAACTTTGGATTATTTATGTCAATTAATCCTTAAATTTATTATTAGATAATTTAAGATTATTAAATTTTGTTAAGAATTAAATGTAGTTATTAATTATAGTTATTGATTATTAAGTAGTAAATAATAAATTATCAAATGTTAATTAGTGAAAATGTCAATTAATTAAATATTAATATTAATTATTAATGATTAATATAATGATTAATTATTACAAGTTATAAATAATCATTAATTATTACGAGTTATAAATGATTAATATAATATTATTAATTATTAATATTAATAAATAATATAGTATTATTAATGAATAGTAATTATTAATCTAATGTTATTGTTAAAGGCAGTAATATAAGTTATATAATATCATTGAATGAAATCTAATATGTATACAATAATATGAAGAAAACATTATTTAAAACTTTTTTTACAGCTATTTGGGTAGATAATGTAGATAATTTTACTTTACAATGATGTTATAAATAATATAATATTATTGTTAATAATTATTATTTATGATTAATTATTAAATACAATATTATTAATGATTAGTAATATAATATTATAGTTAAAAATTAGCAATATATGATTAGTGATTAATTATTAAATAATAAAACATAATCAGTACTAATTTTACGGAAGTATTGTAATTATTAATTATTGACTATCGAAAATTGGCACCTATTACAATGGACATTTTGTGAACATTGTAAAATTGACATCTATTACAACAGGCCAGAAATGACCGTTGTAATAGTACTTTATTACAACGTGTAGTTTTACCCGTTGTAAAAAGAGTTTTGTAAAGGATATCTATTACAACTGTCCAGAAACGACCGTTGTAATAGCATTCTATTGCAACCGACAGCCACTGCCCGTTGTAAAAGGGTGTTGTACATGCATCTATTACAACGGTAAAGAAAGTGATCGTTGTAATAGCACTCTATTACAATGGGCGGGTCGTGCCCGTTGTAAAATGGACATTTTTATAGGTCACTATTGTTGTAGTGGTTTAAACTGAAAAGATTTATGAGATTTAATTACGTTTTTGTATTTATAATGGGAGTTTGGATGACCCACCAGTAAATGATCAATTAACATAACATGCATTCAGCAATAAAATTATTTTAATAAAATGTCAATGCAAATTTTATCATCATTAATACGTAAAAGAAATGTTTTCATTATAATACAAACTTAGCTTTCGAGCTTTCCGAATGAAAATAGATATTAATATTTATCATGATTAGGATACGAATTTGTAACCGCATATATCAATTATACGGGAATTTTGAGAATTTAACGATCGATCACAAAAATTGTGAATCTATTTCAACTATTAACAGTGATAAAAATATCTTTCCTCTGCTTAACTAAACTTTATACTATATTTTATCATACTTTTTAATTTTATATGTACTTAGGAAAAATGGACGATTATTTTAATGATCGAAGCTAGATGTACAAACGAAGAGAAACTGATGGCACAATAAACAAACAATTTATTAATGGTGTCTGTTTGCGAAACAAATTGAACAATTGTAAGCAACTGTTAAATTCGTTCGGCTTTCCTAAACAACAAGGGTTGTTTTAAAGGGTGTCGAACTCTAGGACCAAAATTATTTAAATTAATAAATCCAATCAAGTTATTCCGAAAGTTGATAGTTTGAAAATAATAGAAATTAAATAAAAAGAGAGTTTTATATAATAAATGAAAGCAATAAGGAGTAATGACATAAACTAGATTAATATTCATCAATAGCCAAACAAATTACAATAGACCTAATTCATGTTTCTGTCACAAATATGAATCAACGATAATTAGGTTGATAGAAATAAACATGTGAATGACAATAAGAATAGCCTATGCAGGAGCTAAGCTTTTAAAACCATAGACTATCAGGACATATTCACTACTTTATTTCTGAAACCCTAAAAATTAGATCTAAATCTTATAAGCATTAGATAGAACTCGAATATACCCTGTGTAGGAGCATAGCTCTTAAATGACACAGAATATGAAGGTTCAGATCTAACCCTTGGTTCAGATCTAGATCTATATACATGAAGTCCAAATCTCTTTGGCTATGTGATTCATATTGTTAACCCTGCTAAAGCACTGGATCGGCCTCAATCATATGGGTCGGGAAGTACCAACGAACCGAGTCGGTCAGCGCAGAAGTATCGATTCGGTCAGACTGCTCAGAGGCATCGGGTCGGTCCATTTCACCCAGAGTGGATCGGGTTGGTCATTAAAAAGGATCGGCTTGGTCAGTACCAAAGGATCGGGTCGGTCAGTACCAATGGATCGGGGCGGTCAGTTGCGACACATCGGGTTGGTCGCTCAGTAAAGAAGCACCGGGTCGGGTCGGTCAGTATTAACGGACCGGGTCGGCCATAATGAAAATGCACCGGGTCGGTCACCAATATTGATCGGCCTCAGCAAATATAGATTGGCCAAGTATCGAATCAGCCTAGTCTCATAGCATCGGGTCGGCCCGTTCAGAATGGACCGGGTCGGTATCAACCGCATCGGCCTTAAGTGAAATAATACAAGTGAATTGATCATTATAATGTCACACCAGCACAAGGAAATGTATGAAGAAAAATGCACACACGTGAATGCATGAAGCACCTTCATTGCATAGGGTTGGATTCAAAGAAAACAAATGGATCGGTTTGATTGCATAAAGTAGTGAATTGGTCTCGAAAGTTACACACGTGACGGACATAATATATATCAAAGCAGAAGTGTTTAACACATTTAAATTTGTGTTCATGAATGGCATGTTTCCATGAAAGTGAGAAAGACACGTCAACATTTCTGGGAGCATGTTTATTAATGCAACTCATAAAATGAAGCATACATAAGTTCGCATGTAAACAGTAATACATGAAATAATGCAAGAACAAGATAGTAATGGTGTGAAAAATAGCACCTGTACATATGAAGCTTCTCCAATGATGGTTCGGTCTGGTTGTACAAGGAAGATACGTGGATCGGTCTAATGTAAAAGGCGAAGGCATGATTGCCAAACTGGGTTGGTGCGTTGCATGAAACAGGATCAGTACACTTCAAATGAAAACAGATCGGGACAATAAAAAAACATATTTGGATCGGTCCTATGTTATGCTAGACTGGATCGGGGCATTTCAGTATGACGCAGTGCATTATCATATATCAGGTCGGTCCCATTTAAACAAAACGGATTGGTACGTTGTCTTAAAATGGATCTGCATTGTTTAATCAACTGGATCGGTGCATTTATTTTGGATCGGTCAAGTACAAAGAGCGGTGGCAGAACTGTAAATATGGGATGCGCCAGTTGTACACAGCTGTAAAGTGGACCAGTGGCATTTCTGTAAATAAGCTTTAGCCCAATCCAAGTTTACGCCCGATCAAACTCTGCACACCAATATTACGAGACTGTCGTTGCCCTCAAATTTCTTCTATAAATAGTCCCTTACTCCACAATTCAAGGGACGGATTCCACTACCCCGAAGGGCTGCCTAAATCATTTCTCAACCCTTCTAAAGCTTCTAAAAACATCATTAATAGCCTCCAAATTCCTCTCTTCCTTTCTCCGACATGGAAAGGATCTCATCTTCTCCGAGCACCATTAATGCACACTCCGATCTACTCTAAGTGTTCTCCAATCACCATTGCTCTTCTTTAGTGCACGGATCTAACCTCATTTCCATGATGGAACCAAGGGAAGGTATATAATTACGCAATCCAATCCGTTCCTTCCCGAATCTAAGCGAGATCTAAAGTGTAAAGAGTGCCAAAAGTGGAGAATTATCGCAAAAACAGTCAAGTGCAATTAATGCGATGTATGAGATGACAAAATTTGTATTTCTCTCCATAATGATGAAGAATGATTGAAAAGTGGATGTAGATTCACATTGAATCGAACCACTATAAAGATCTCGTGTCCTTTACTTGTTTTTCTCCATTTTTTCTGCGATTGTGGTCCTTTTAATTTCTAACCATAATTGGTAAAGTGCACATTTGCACCATTGGTGTTTGAGTCATCATTTTTGATTCTAACACATCTTGAATCTAATCTAAGCATCATCACCCCCTAATAGGGGATTAGCTAGACATAGTTAAATAAGAAATAGGGAAAAAGAAAATAAACAACATAAACATAAAATAAAATAACAGCTCAGAAAAGAAGGTGAAGAATTTTATTCCAAAAGAATAGTTACAGAATAAAACCCAATGTGTTTACAATTGAAGGAGATACAGTGTATTTATAGTTGATATGGTAGAGACTAAATGGCCAATTACACAGTGTGGGACAAAAGCCTCTTTCTCAAAATAACAAATAGACTAAATAGCTAAATGTGAATGTGTGTGAATGCAAATGTCATAGCTTGCAGGCATTAAATGACATCAAATTCAATTGTTTTGAGCATGAATAAGAACTTCATAACATCTGCGATAAGCGATCGTTATGAAAAGGCATTTAATCATTAAAATATGCGGTAGAAGGTGGTTGAACAACAACATTTCTTCTGGTCTTTAAGCTTTAATCCAGCTCTAAAAATCAGCACTCTTCTTGCACTAATTATTCAAGCCTATCAACAATCAAGTCCATCAATCCATTTATCTTAAATAATCTGAAAACACAACTATAAGTACACAATATTAATTATTTTAAATAGAAAACAAGATAAATAAGCGGATAAAATATACACATTTACGTGTATATCAAATAACCCCACACATATCTCTTTATTTGTCCTCGAATAAACTAAAAAAACTAAGATAAATCCATTTTTGTAGGGAGCACGATTGCATTGAGCATATGCAACAAGCCTTTAAACCTTTGGGTGTCCCTAGTAGGACGAGTGTTGTCTCGTGAGGGTTTTCAGTGGGTACTACCCACAAAATCCAAAGCGTCATATATACACGGATTAATCAAATGATATATTTAAGGTCTTTCACATTCCAAGGACTTTACCAAACTTCACTAACAACAGTTTAGTCCTAAATTGTCCATCCCATTACTGGTGCAAAAATGAATAAAAAAATTCAAGCTGAATCATAATTCGTTGATAACATTGTAATTGCCTTGAAGGTTAAGAGTATGGTGTCTACCAAAGTTCTGCACATCGACAATGTGCACCCAATCATTTATTTATTTATTTTCGAGTAATTTTGCACCAGTGTAACTGTACTGTATTGGATGTGAGTTATGCATAGATGAAGGAAAATTTTGTATGTTCTAAAAATATTATGGATAAGAAGGCAAATGTATTAGTTGAACTTCAAGCTACAGAAGATAAAATAATACTAAGGCACATATGAGCGTTCTGTTTCCTTTCATCTCCTCTACTACAATCCTTGCTTCTAAATATGGTATGATGGATGTGGATGGAATGGAAATGAATGCTTTATAGTCAAGAATGACTATTTTATTCTCAGAGATTTTCTCTTTATTGCATCTTTTTTTTTAATATGAATGATAAGTGGAGATGGAATGGAATGATATCGTACATTATTTCATTTGATTCCTCCTCTACTAAGCAAATCATAACCAACACTTCATGAAAGGAAACTTTTGTGCCCAAATTACTCTACTTCTATTACCCTAATTCAACACATAAGTCTAGATTGATGTTATATAAAAAGTTGAAAGGGAAGATAAGAAAAGTTTCGTAAGATAGATAACCCATATAAGATATGGTATATGGTTATCCTATCTTAAAACAAGTACGGAGTGGGTAGTGTAATATCGGTATAAAAACTGTCATTTTTGAACCTTTTGAAAATAATTCAGTAAAAAGGTTCTTGAGTATACCGATATAAGAAAAACTTGTCGAAACATGAATGTAAATCGACTAAAACTTGGGTTTGAATAATGTGGGGTATCGAAGAAGAACGCTACGATGAGTCATTTCTCCTTGAGTGGGCCAAGTGGAATGTAGAACTTACGAGTTTGAAAATTTGAGTGAGAAGAATATTATGCATGAAAAAGAACTCAGAAAATCCAACAAATGAAGTTGCTAAATCATTTTTTATTTGATGATTTTTATTATTATTTTTACTTGCACATTCTAACATGTATAACAAAGGCTGACACGCTTACTCTAGAACACGACTAACATCTGCAAATTTTCAAGCTAGCATCTTAAAAAGACACATTACAACTCAATGAATAAATAATGTTCATTCCCATCACCCAACAATTCAACTTATCAATAAAGAACCAAGGTGTTATTTATGAATTTTAAGTTTGTCCTAATTCAACGAATGACCTAGTTCATATGGGAATGAGCAATTGTTCCTACTATAGAGTAAGATCTGAAGCGATAATGACAGGAAGAGTTTCATTGTCTCCTAATTAAGCGTACTTAAGATGACTGGGAAGCACTTTAAGTCCAGATTTGGGAGACGACTCAACCGAAGAAATTGGTTGAGGGATAGACTCAGTTGTGAGTGGCTCGACATGAGTTGATTCAGAGACATTTTCGGGGACATCTTGAAACAAAATTTCGTAATTTCATTCAATTTCATTTTTCAGATGGCCGAGCTCAGGTTCATTGTCGTGGACCGCTTGTATTTTAGAAATTTGGTCCACTCAGAGGCAGGAGGGTTTTCTGTTCTAAAAATGTTTAGTTCGATGGTCATGTTACCAAAAGAAAGTTTCATAGACCCTTTTCTACAGTTGATAAGCGCATTAGAGGTTGCTAAGAAGGGTCTTCCTAAAATCAAAGGGATATGGTTCACAGGATTGCTTACCTGTTGAGTTTCTAGGACAATGAAATCAATTGGAAAGATGAATTCGCCTACTTTTATCAATACATCCTCAATTTCGCCCACAGGTCTCTTAATTGAATGGTCAGCAAGCTGAAGGGTAACCTTGGTAGGTTTCAGTTCTCCTAGTCCTAATTGGCGGTAGACGGAATATGGAAGCAAGTTAACGCTAGCACCTAAGTCTAGTAGGCATCTATCGATTTTCTTATCCCCAATAGTACATGATATTGTGGGGCAGCCAGGATCTTTATATTTCACTGGCATTGATTGAGACAAGACTTCGCTTAGAGTTTACACTAGAAACACTTTCTTAGGTACTTGTGTATGGCGTTTTTGAGTGCACAAATCTTTTAGAAACTTCGCGCATTGTGGAACTTGTTGTATAATATCTAAAAGAGTAATGTTCACTTTAACTTGCTTAAATACTTCTAGGATCTTTTCTAGCTGATCTGTCTTTTTCCTAGGACGGAGTCTATGAGGAAATGGAGCAGACAACTCATTAGGTTGGGCTACTTGAGTTTGAGGATGGTCCTGATCAGAAATTGGCTCAACATTTTTATCCGAGTTGGTCTAATTTTTGGTAGGGTTTGGAAGATTGTCCGGTAAATCATTTGGGTTGACCACATGGTTGTCAATCTTTTTGCCGGATCGAAGAGTTGTGACCGCATTCAAGTGACTAACGTTTGAATCTTGAGTGATGTGAATTTGGTTGGGGTTTGAATTTTTTTCCTCTATGGTTTTGGATGGGTTGACTTGGAAACGTACCCTTTTCCCTTTCATTTAAGCTAGCATTAAGTTGGGACATTTTTTTTTAAAGTTCACTCATTTGTTGATTCATGTTTTGCATATATGAGTGTAACGAGTTTTTATTTTCAATACTTTGCTCAGTCATTTGCTCTAATAGGTTACCCACCTTTGATAAACTCCCCTCAATTGTAGAAAGGCTATTTTCATTTTGGGGTGCGACCGTTTGATGGGATTTTTGGAAAGGCGTCTGGTTCGAATTGTACTGATTTTTCCTAAAGGGATTGTTCGAAGCATTGTTCAGAAATGCTTGATTCGAAGATCTATTCATCAGGGGATTATTTGGACCATAAGAAAGATTTGGGTGGTTATTGAATCTGTTGAAAGCATTCACTTGCTCAAGGGACTGGGGGCAGTCATCAGCCATATGATCGGAGTTAAGACATATGTGACACATAACTTGGAAAGTGTTATTAGACTGAGTGTGTGATCTAACAATGTTTACAAATCCATCTTCAAGAGCTTTAGAAGAAGAGTATTCGATAGAATTACTACTGGAATGTGAATAGATAGATTTTTCATTGGTTCGTTCCCATTGTTTCGATTTTTCTGCTAAATCATCCAAAAATTCTCAAGTTTCTATGTTAGTCTGTTTTAGGAAATTGCCCTGATACATGGACTCTAACATTTGCCTAGAACCATTACGAGTCCATCATATACAGTTTGACATAACGACCATGTTTCATAACCATGATAGGGACAACTTAACAGCAGTTCTTTAAATCTTTCGAAATATTGCCAAAAAGATTCACCCCATTTTTGGTGGAAATTAGTGATTTCGTTTCTGACTCTAGCTGTTTTTTCTAGAGGGTAGAACTTTTCAAGGAAAACTGCTGTAAATTCTTTCCATTTTCCTATCGAATTTGGAGGCAAACTGAGAAATCATTTGTCTGTGGAGTCAGTTAGTACAAATGGAATCAAATGAAGTTTAATACCATCCTCGCATAATTGTTGTAATTTAAAGGTTGCACAAGCGTATTCAATTTTGTTAAGAAACTATATGGGTCATCATTAGAAAAATTACCGAATTTGGGGAGGATACTTATCTAGCTCGATCGGATTTCGAAGTGGTTACCCATAGGATCAGGTAACTGAATGCAAGAAGGAACAGAAGCTCTATCGGGAACGAATCTGTCCATCAGGGTAAGAAGTGCGGGTTTGTTAGCCATTTCTAAGGGTTTTCAAGTAAACTGGGTTTTAAGGAAAGAGAAGGTAGTCTGATTCGAACTAAACGACGAGATTCTTGGTCACGGGTCCAAGTTTGCATGCACCAAAAAGAAGAAGAAAAGAGTTCACCAAAAAAATCAGATAATGGAGAAGTTAGGAAAGAGGTGAGAGAGAGAAAAAGTTTTGAAAATATGAGTTTTAGAAAACGAAAACCTACAAACTAAAGAGGGCTATAATGATTTTTTTTTAATTTTTTCAGTTTTTTGTTTTGTTTTGAGGAGTTTGAATTTTTTTTAATTCATAAAACAATCAGACACGTAGAAATTAGCTACAATGAAATTTTCTGTCCTTAATAACTCCTAACTGAAAATTTATAATCCTAATAATTTCAAACTACACAAGTAACAAGTCTCAGGCAGTTCGGGACAAGATTTATCAGTGCACCAAGAATCATCGTAGCAATGCAACTAAAGGTTTAAGAACCTGATTGAGTTCGAAACTCCACCCTTTCTTAGACACTGGGAGAGTTAGCTTGTATTGAAACACCCCACCTCCGTTAAGGTCACTCACAAAGGGAATGCCTTAAATTTGGTGGAGGTTTATAAGTAAAAGACACAGATAAAACACAAGACAGATATAAACGCATATAAATAAGCAGCGGAAAAACCAATAGACTTTTATTATCATAAATACGTGTTCATACAGAACATTTCCAACATTGTCACAAAACAAACTTCCAATTATTACAACCATAATACTGTCTTGATTTCAAAAGTTAAAGAAGCATGAAACATAAATAAAGCTGCATAATCCCCATAAATGATATCCAAAGCCATGGTCCAAATGAAAGAAATCCAAGAAATACATTCTCTCTCTTCAATCTGGATGAAAAACCGACTAAGTTGCGGTGTTTCCTCCCTGTGGACCTGGGGGGGGGGGGGGACGGAAGAAAAGAAGACGAAAGGAAAATGGGTCAGACATAAGTCTGGTAAGTCTAGTTATATTCCTAGAATGTTAATAATAAAAAGATCATGACTTGCATAAAGTGAGAACAGGACGATATCAGGATAATAGACTATCCTAGAACTAGATAAGGTATCCTAAAACGAACATCCCTTCGCACCCTATTTTAAATCTCTATCTCTGCACCTACTAATTCTTATACCAATAGGCACCCCGTGATTGGGGTGAAGTGATCCCTTTCTCTTTCTTTAAAAGATCGGCTCGTACTTGTATATTCACATGTGTCCTACGGCCCTATATGGTAGATACATATGCTGGTCCCACCATGGGGTGTATCAAGTCCCATGGTGGCGGCCCCGACACAATTCTAGCATGCATAGGGTATACTACTGATGCTCCAGTGCCCTGACTTGTCTGCTCCAGAGTGTGTGCACGCCCGCACTCTGTTAGAACCCACACTGTGCACCAACTGCCATCTCTTTTGACCGCTTACAATCAGCCCAGTAATCGTGCCCCACCCTGCCTAGTTCAGGGTACCATGATACCTAATTGGGTTACTGCTGAAACGGGTCCCCGTTACTAGGTTTTCTAGTCAAACATGTTAAGTGGTTAAGTGTCTGAATGAACCTAACCCCCACCCATCCAAATTATTTAACATGTTGAATTTGGTTAAGTATTTATTAAATTGACTTAACCCTATCAGTCCTAACTCAGCTCTAATTGTCTTATTAGAGCACCAACCTCTCAGATTAGATAGATATTGTTGTGGCTGCCTATATGCCGGTTGGGTCCGGGCAGTCTTACACCACAACTCAGTTTAACCTCAGGTCTTTATTGGGCCCCATGCCTTAACCTCTCACATTGGATAGCTATTGTTGTGACAACTGGACAGCCGGGCGGGTCCGGGCAGGTTTACATCACAACTCAATCCAACCTCGGGTTAAACGCGTTCGTATTTTCTAATTTACATTTTAATTATGTAAATTATTCAAATTCAAATTACTATCACATTCATTTCCAATTAATCTCATTAATTAAGGTAATTAATGCATTTTTATGCCATAAATCACTTATGTGATTAATGACCAATATGTAAATTAGAAAATATTCAAATTACTGTCACATTCATTTCCAATTAATCTCATTAATTAAGGTAATTAATGCCTTTTTATGCCATAAATCACTTATGTGATTAATGACCTATTTATGGAAAGTTTTCCTAAAATTATCATTTTAACCCAACGTTACCCCATCCAATATTAGGCTAACCATCTCAGCCTAATTTACGTTCGCATGATTTTTGGTGTAAAGTATTAGGCTAAAAACTTAGCCTAATTTAATATACGCAAATTGGCATAAATTAGCATAAACATGACAAGGGTATAACTTTGGTATTGATGGCATAATCAATATGAACATAATAGGGTGTACTTGCAAAATAACTAACATGAACATTTTAGGGGTGAACTTGCAAAATAACTAACATGAGCATTATAATGTCATAGGTACAAACTTGCAAAAAGACTAACATAAATATTATAATGTCATAGGTATGAACTTGCACTTATAGGCTAACTCAACATATATGTGTTTTTAACATAGGCCATATTAACAACATACATGAGAATTAGCAATATGAACTAATCCATATACATATGTTAATTTGCAACATAGGAAAATCAACATACGTATATGTGAGTTAGCAACATAGGCTAATCAACATACACATGTGTTAATTAGTAACATAGATTTAAACATACTTGCAAATTAATCCCAACATATGATAAGTGTGAACATGGCATAAGTTTTGCATAAACATGAACATATAGATTTGACAATTGGTCGCATAACTTCACTACATAAACTTGCATAATAAACTACACAATTCTCGTAAGATGTTACAATCCAAGTCCATGCTTATACAAATAATCTAATCTAATAATCCCAAATTTAACATGATAATAGAATCAAGTCACTGGCATAGATTAATGTTATAAAACATAATAAACATCATACTTAATAATTCTCAATTCAACATGATAATAGAATCAAATCACAAACGTATATTAATAACATAACGAGTATCGTACTATTATCATTTCATCGCAACACATGATATTCATATTAATTCGCATTCTAAAAATGTAGCTAAACTTACAATCATAGACGGTCTTGTTTTCTGAGTTCTGAAATTCTGAATTTGCAAAGCTTTCCTTTGGGAAGATGTTGCTTTGATTCTAATTTGTTGTTGCTTTTTAATCTTTTAGTTTGTATTCGCTATGTTGTTCGTCTCTTTCAAGTGGAGGCTCCCTCTAGTTCTCAGCAGACAGCATGGTGGCTCCAATTCTTTTTTTTTTTGTGATTTTTTAGTTTGAGACCTAGGGTCTTTTTATAGAGTTTCAAGTTAATTTGAGCCGTCGATGAAGCTAGGGTTAACCAGAGCCGTCCGTTGTAAAGAGAAGCCAATTATGTTCACCATTTCTTTCTTAATGTACATTTACTATTATTTGTCAATCCATATAAATACGTATGCATTAGATACATCTCCCCTTTACACATTTATTATTATTTTTGTATGCACATTAGATACATCTCCCCTTTACACATTTATTATTATTCTTGTATGCACATTATATACATCTCCCCTTTACACATTTATTATTATTCTTGTATGCACATTAGATACATCTCCCCTTTACACATTTATTTTGTATTAGCAACTTTAGTGTTAACAGAAATACGGGGTGTTACATTCTCCCCTCCTTAAAGGATTTCGTCCCCGAAATCTCCAAGTCTAGGAGAACATATATCCTACCATCCAAATGTCCATCTACTCAATCATCAAACACGAGCGTCCATTGTCCTTAAAAGACTTCTAATGTTTCATGATCACATGCATCGTGTGTGTACATGTCCTTATCTACTGCAAAAATCAGGCGGTCTACTGATTCAGTTGACCTCCTTAATGCAAATTATGTAAGTGTCATGAATCCATTATGTATGCAAAAATTTTCCTATTCATAATTCTACATGAGTGCGCAATCATTCAAACAAATGCGACATCCATATGACAACATATTAAGCTTCAACCATATACAAACATAAACACATATATGCATATGCAATATGAAGTGACTGAGCCGATCTAAAACCCTAGATTGTGTGTGTATATGCATCCACGAGAAACCACTAGCAAACATTTGCAACCACTTGCAACCATCATCCATAACATGTTTCAATTACATGTTTACATCCAAAGGGGTTTCCACCTAAGGATAAAAGGGTAAGGTCGGGTAGATATACCTAAAAAGATAGATACTAACATGACTTTAAGGAAAAAGAGAGATCAAAAATGTACCCTTAAAAAGAAAAGGGTAGGCTGCACGTATTCTATCCTCAGTTTCCCAAGTCGCGTCTTACTCGGCGTCGCTCCACTGAACTTTGACAAGTTTGACTTCGCGGTTGCGTAGCTTTTTCACTTCAGTTCCTAAGATGCGAGTTGGAACTTTCCTCACAGTTGCTTCGCATTCTACTTCAGCTTCTTCTAGAATGTTTGGCTCTACCACTTCCGCTGACTCATGTAGATACTTCCGGAGGTAAGAAACATGAAAGACGTTGTGAACTCCGGCCAGTCTCTCGGGTAACTCTAACCTGTAGGCCATCTTCCCAATTTTCTCGATGATAGGAAACGGCCCTACAAATCTTAGTGCTAGCTTCCCTGTGGATCCAAAGCGAACGACGTCCCTTAAAGGAGATACCTTAAGGAAAATCCTGTCCCCAACCTCAAATTCAAGGTCGGTCCTTCTCATGTCTGCGTAGGATTTTTGTCTGTCTTGGGCTATCTTCATTCTTCTCCGTATTAAGTCTACTTTCTCTGAAGTCTCTCGGATCATATCTAGTCCAAGTATGAGCTTGTCAGTAGACTCCCACCAACAAGTGGGCGATCGACACAGTCTTCCATATAAAGCTTCGAAGGGCGCCATTCCGATGGTGGCTTGGTAGCTGTTGTTGTAGGCAAATTCCACCAAAGGAAGATGGTCCTCCCAAGTGCCTCCAAAGTCAAGGACGCAAAGTCTCAAAAGGTCTTCCAAAATCCTGTTCACCCTTTCCGTCTAACCATCGGTTTGGGGGTGATAGGTCGTGCTCAAACATAACTGTGTGCCTGCAGCTTCTTGCAGACTCCGCCAAAACTCGCTTGTGAAGATAGGATCTCTGTCGCTAATAATGCTGGAAGGTATTCCATGGAGTCGAACTATCTCTTTAAGATAAAGAGATGCTAGAGACGAGGCATTCCTTCTACTCTTGACAGGTAAAAAGTGGGCGCTTTTAGTAAGCCTATCCACTATTACCCAAATGCTAGTGTTGCCTCTTCTAGACCTAGGCAACCCATCAATGAAGTCCATTGAAATGCTATCCCACTTCCACTGTGGGACCTCTAGAGGATGGAGCGGACCGCCAGGCTTCTTCTGCTCCGCCTTGACTTGTTGGCAAATCATGCACTTAGAAACAAAATCTGCCACGTCCTTCTTCATGCCACTCCAAAAGAAAACTCTCTTTAAGTCCTTGTACATTTTGTCCCCGCTTGGATGTATTGTCATCTTGGAATGATGTGCCTCCTCAAGAACTTTCTTCACCAACTCCTTTGCCTGTGGGACGCATAGTCTTCCATCCCGTCTTAACCACCCTTTGTCGTCGATGGTGTATCTATTGAGGTGACTAGAAGTCTCACCCCTAACGAGCTTATCAACTACTTCTACAAGTTGAGGGTCTTCTCGTTGTGCGGTCCCTATTGAGTCTAAGAGAGTGGGCCGCACTTCTAGCGATGCTAACAGACCGGGTACAAAATCAGAGGAGGGCCTAAAGTCAAAACTGGCTATAAACTCTAGGCTTCGCCTTTCAACAAATAGCGGGCTCAATGTTAGCTTCTTTCTACTCAAGGCATCTGCGACTACGTTGCCCTTGCCAGGAGTGTAGGAAATCTCGAAATCATACGAGGCAAGAAACTCCATCCACCTTTGTTGCCTTAAGTTAAGGTCCTTCTGCGAGAAGAGATACTTCAAAGATTTATGGTCAGTATACAGTTCAAATTTCTCACCTAGGAGATAGTGGCGCCAAGACTTAAGCGCAAAGACGATGGCGGCCAACTCAAGGTCGTGGGTTGGGTAGTTCCTTTCATGAACTTTCAACTGTTTTCCGCCATAAGCTACTACCCTTCCTTCTTGCATTAGGACAGCGCCTAGTCCTGTCCCGCATGCATCCGTGTATACTGTAAACATTTTGCTTCCATTAGGCAAAGTCAGAACTGGGGCTGTTGTAAGAGCCCTTTTTAAGCGTTGGAAAGCAAACTCGCAATCCAAATCCCAAGAGAAAACTAGATTCTTCTTTGTTAGCCTTGTAAGAGGAGCTGAGATTTTTGCAAAATTTCTGATGAACTTCCAATAAAAGCCTGCAAGCCCGAGGAAGCTTCGGACCTCGGTTGCATTCCTTGGTGCCTTCCAATCTTGCACCGCTACTACTTTTGCGGGGTCTACAGCTAACCCCTCTTTGGACACTACATGCCCAAGAAATCTCACTTCTTCTCTCCAAAAGTGGCACTTGGAGAATTTAGCTTTTAACTGATGTGTTCTAAGAGTCTCCATGATTTCCTTTAGGTGTTGAGCATGTTCTTCCTCATTTTTTGAGAAGATCAAAATATCGTCTATGAAGACCACCACGAATTTATTGAGGAAATATCTGAACACCCTACTCATTAGGTCCACGAAGTAAGCAGGTGCGTTTGTCAAGCCAAAAGGCATGACAAGCCACTCAAAGAATCCGTCTGGGGTTCTGAAAGCTGTCTTATCGATGCCATCATCAGCTACCCTTAGCTGATGAAATCCGGTCGCCAAATCAAGTTGGGAGAAAACCGACGCTCTTACAAGCTGGTCAAATAAATCGTCAATTCTGGGGAGAGGGTGCCTATTCTTTTTAGTCAGCTTGTTTAGCTCCCTATAGTCAACACATAGACGGAGTGAACCATCCGCCTTTGTAGCGAACACCACTGGAGCGCCCCATTCTGAAATGCTCCGCCTAATGAACCCCTTTTTTAAAAGCTCTTTAATCTGCTTACTGAGATCTTTCCTTTCCCTAGGAGCCATGTGCCTAACAGGCAAAGCAACGGGCTTCGCATTGTCAACAAGATAGATGCAGAAGTCTATTTCCCGTTTCGGAGGTAAGCCCTTCACCTCATCAAAGACATCCGAATATTCTCGGACCACCTTAACTGACTGCAAATTCTCAACAGAAGCGTCAAGCGATTCAAGATAACTAAGCATAACCACATTCGAGGGATTACAAGTAATTTCCAGAGTGTTACCGAGTTGGGTTAAGAGCCTAACCACTCTTTTCTCACAATCAAGGATGGCACCATTACTGGATAGCCAGTCCATGCCCAAAATCAATCCATACCCCGAGAAGCCCAAAAACAAAGGTACTACATCTAAATTCTACACTTAGAATAGAGATTTTCAAATTCATACATATCATTGACAAATAAGCTGGGCCTCCAATTGGATTGGAGACAACCAAGGGATCCTCTACCATACTAGTTTCTAGGTGTAGAGATTCTACTAAAGCAGATGAAATAAAGGAGTGTGATGCACCAGAATCAAATAAAGTGCGAACTGGGTGATCATAAAGATAAACTACACTTTCTACAGAAGTATTTCTACCTCGCTGTTGCAGAGGAGGTGCCTCCAGTGCATGAACTTGTCCACCCGAAGTGGATGCAGCCTTCTGCGCCTGCCCTCGTCTCTTAGGGCAATCCTTAGCTATGTGTCATGTTTCTCCACAATGAAAGCAACCACCATTCATCTTTGCCTTCTTCTTCCTGCAGTCTTTCACCACATGTCCAACCACACCACAGAAATTACACTTTCTTGTTTCGCGAGCTTTGTTGTTTTTCCCGCCCTTCTTAAAATCTGTTTTCTTAGGCTGTAAAGCTTCTTTCTTTCCCTGAGACCCTTCCGCCTTTGTCTCCTTCTTGCCTTTATCCTCCTCATGTAGTAACGCCATCTGTACCAGCCTTTCATATGTAGCTCCCATAGGTATATGGGTCATGGCCAGGCTATGAAGCGGCTCATTCAGTCCCTTGACAAAGCGGAGAGCCTTCTTGTGTTGGGTGTTGACTAGGTCCAGTCCGAACCTAGCCAGCTGATCAAACTGGTTGACGTACTCTTTGACGGTCATACTCCCTTGCTTAAGGGATAGGAACCTCTCCATTTGAAGACGTCTCTCAGCTTCTGAAAGGAACTTCAGCTCAAATCTAAATCTGAAATCCTCCTACGTTTCTACTGGTCTTTCTGCATTGGTGACTTCCCACCAGTAGGAAGCCTCTCCTTTGAGCAACCACACTGCCAGTCTTACCTTCTGCCTGTCTTCTACCTCGAAGATAACGAAAAGATCTTCGGTCTCTTTCAGCCAGTTCCTGGCTGCTACGAAGGACTCGGTTCCATGAAAGTCTTTCCCACCCATAGCTTTAAAATCTCTACAAGTCTTGGTAAAAGCATTTCCTCTCGTAGGAGGAGGAGGAGGGGGAATTTCAGCAACTGGGGGAGGAGGAGGAGGAAGATTCACTGGGCCCGCCTCATTGGCCCTAGCTTCCAAGTACCTTCTAAACCAACCAGGTACAGTCACACCTTCTGGAAGGTTAAATTCTCCCGACATGATGAAACGAAAAAGGAAAGATTCAAAATGAAGGATAGATAATTCACATGGCTTTGGGGGATTATGCCTTTCTAAAACTATAAAACAATTCTTTATCTTGAAAAATGCTTCTTTAAATTTTAATTTGAATATAGTTTCAAAAACATTTTATCTGGTCTGGTAAACCTATGCTCTAATACCAAGTGAAACACCCTACCTCCGTTAAGGTCACTCACAAAGGGAATGCCTTAATTTTGGTGGAGGTTTATAAGTAAAAGACACAGATAAAACACAAGACAGATATAAACGCATATAAATAAGCAGCGGAAAAATAAACAGACTTTTATTATCATAAATACGTGTTCATACAGAACATTTCCAACATTGTCTCAAAACAAACTTCCAATTATTACAACCATAATACTGTCTTGATTTTAAAAGTTAAAGAAGCATGAAACATAAATAAAGCTGCATAATCCCCATAAATGATATCCAAAGCCATGGTCCAAACGAAAGAAATCCAAGAAATACATTCTCTCTCTTCAAGCTGGATGAAAAACTGACTAAGCTGCGGTGTTTCCTCCATGTGGACCTGGGGGTGGGGGACGGAAGAAAAGAAGACGAAAGGAAAATGGGTCAGACATAAGTCTGGTAAGTCTAGTTATATTCCTAGAATGTTAATAATAAAAAGATCATGACTTGCATAAAGTGAGAACAGGACGATATCAAGATAATAGACTATCCTAGAACTAGATAAGGTGTCCTAAAATGAACATCCCTTCGCACCCTATTTTAAATCTCTATCTCTGCACCTACTAATTCTTATACCAACAGGCACCCTGTGATTGGGGTGAAGTGATCCCTTTCTCTTTCTTCAAAAGATCGGCTCCTACTCGTATATTCACATGTGTCCTATGGCCCTATATGGTAGATACATATGCTGGTCCCACCATGGGGTGTATCAAGTCCCATGGTGGCGGCCCCGACACAATTCTAGCATGCATAGGGTATACTACTGATGCTCCAGTGCCCTGACTTGTCTGCTCCAGAGTGTGTGCACGCCCGCACTCTGTTAGAACCCACACTGTGCACCAACCGCCGTCTCTTTTGACCGCTTACAATCAGCCCAGTAATCGTGCCCCACCCTGCCTAGTTCAGGATACCATAATACCTAATTGGGTTACTGCTGAAACGGGTCCCCGTTACTAGGTTTTCTAGTCAAACATGTTAAGTGGTTAAGTGTCTGAATGAACCTAACCCCCACCCATCCAAATTATTTAACATGTTGAATTTGGTTAAGTATTTATTAAATTGACTTAACCCTATCAGTCCTAACTCAGCTCTAATTGTCTTATTAGAGCACCAACCTCTCAGATTAGACAAATATTGTTGTGGCTGCCTGTATGCCGGTTGGGTCCGGGCAGTCTTACACCACAACTCAGTTTAACCTCAGGTCTTTATTGGGCCCCATGCCTTAACCTCTCACATTGGATAGCTATTGTTGTGACAACTAGACAGCTGGGCGGGTCCGGGCAGGTTTACGTCACAACTCAATCCAACCTCGGGTTAAGCACGTTCGTATTTTCTAATTTACATTTAAATTATGTAAATTATTCAAATTCAAATTACTGTCACATTCATTTCCAATTAATCTCATTAATTAAGGTAATTAATGCCTTTTTATGCCATAAATCACTTATGTGATTAATGACCAATATGTAAATTAGAAAATATTCAAATTACTGTCACATTCATTTCCAATTAATCTCATTAATTAAGGTAATTAATGCCTTTTTATGCCATAAATCACTTATGTGATTAATGACCTATTTATGGCAAGTTTTCCTAAAATTATCATTTTAACCCAACGTTACCCCATCCAATATTAGGCTAACCATCTCAGCCTAATTTACGTTCGCATGATTTTTGGTGTAAAGTATTAGGCTAAAAACTTAGCCTAATTTAATATACGCAAATTGGCATAAATTAGCATAAACATGACAAGGGTATAACTTTGGTATTGATGGCATAATCAATATGAACATAATAGGGTGTACTTGCAAAATAACTAACATGAACATTTTAGGGGTGAACTTGCAAAATAACTAACATGAGCTTTATAATGTCATAGGTACAAACTTGCAAAAAGACTAACATAAATATTATAATGTCATAGGTATGAACTTGCACTTATAGGCTAACTCAACATATATGTGTTTTTAACATAGGCCATATTAACAACATACATGAGAATTAGCAATATGAACTAATCCATATACATATGTTAATTTGCAACATAGGCAAATCAACATACGTATATGTGAGTTAGCAACATAGGCTAATCAACATACACATGTGTTAATTAGTAACATAGATTTAAACATACTTGCAGATTAATCCCAACATATGATAAGTGTGAACATGGCATAAGTTTTGCATAAACATGAACATATAGATTTGACAATTGGTCGCATAACTTCACTACATAAACTTGCATAATAAACTACACAATTCTCGTAAGATGTTACAATCCAAGTCCATGCTTATACAAATAATCTAATCCAATAATCCCAAATTTAACATGTAATCGAATCAAGTCACTGGCATAGATTAATGTTATAAAACATAATAAACATCATACTTAATAATTCTCAATTCAACATGATAATAGAATCAAATCACAAACGTATATTAATAACATAACGAGTATCGTACTATTATCATTTCATCGCAACACGTGATATTCATATTAATTCGCATTCTAAAAATGTAGCTAAACTTACAATCGTAGACGGTCTTGTTTTCTGAGTTCTGAAATTCTGAATTTGCCAAGCTTTCCTTTGGGAAGATGTTGCTTTGATTCTAATTTTTTGTTGCTTTTTAATCTTTTAGTTTGTATTCGCTATGTTGTTCGTCTCTTTCAAGTGGAGGCTCCCTCTAGTTCTCAGCAGATAGCATGGTAGCTCCAGTTCTTTTTCTTTTTCTATTTGTGAATTTTTAGTTTGAGACCTAGGGTCTTTTTATAGAGTTGCAAGTTAATTTGAGCCGTCGATGAAGCTAGGGTTAACCAGAGCCGTCCGTTGTAAAGAGAAGCCAATTATGTTCACCATTTCTTTCTTAATGTACATTTACTATTATTTGTCAATCCATATAAATACGTATGCATTGGATACTTCTCCCCTTTACACATTTATTATTATTCTTGTATGCACATTAGATACATCTCCCCTTTTCAGATTTATTATTATTCTTGTATGCACATTAGATACATCTCCCCTTTACACATTTATTATTATTCTTGTATGCACATTAGATACATCTCCCCTTTACACATTTATTTTTGTATTAGCAACTTTAGTGTTAACAGAAATACGGGGTGTTACATGTATAGTCCTAGTTGTTAAGAAATAAACTTTACCCTAATTGATCTCGTGATTCCCTTATGTCCAGAGTCTACAACTTTAATTTACTAATGCAGCTTTTTCCTAGTATGAATGCAATTTTCTGAGCAAAGGAATGGTAATGACTTCCCCACCTTATGTGAATTGGGTTGTTCCCTTAACAGAATGAATAAAGATGCAGAAATAATAATCACAGAAATTAAAAGAGTTTACAAGCAAGCCGCTACCCCTACAGAAAATGTTTATAAGCAATTTCTATTATTTTTTCAAGCAGCAGCAGAGCACTTGTAGAGTTTAGAAAATTCTCACCTATATCGGCAGTCCGTCAAGTGCAACTGAGTAGTGCTAGCGCGTTCACACCCCTACTTGGTGTGCAACCGCTCCAACAATTCAAATTTTGTGTGCAAATCGCTTGACTTCTGAATCTTTGGTTTTCTTGAATTTCGTTTGTTTTGGCCTTTGGTTTTATTTTTTTTAAAACAAACAAAAGAAAAAAAATTGGAAATAAAACAAAAACTAGACTAAAAGGATTTTTTTTTAAAACCAAACTAAACTTAAAAAAATCAGAAGAACTGCGATTTTCAGTGCACTGCAAAAGTAAATTAGAAAACAATTGGCTCAACTCTATTCTAAGCTAAAACAAAGCCATGAGTTCATCACGATATAAACCTCAAGAACCCAAGATTAACATTTCAAGTCAACAAGCTTCCTTATTATAAGGAAATAAATTCACGCCTTTCTCAGAAACAAAAAACGCTCTCTTTTCTTCTCAAATTTAACCGCAACTTTCACCCCTCAATTTGAAAAACTTGGTACTCGGTTTCTCTTTTTTTTCGAATTCGACTGAATTCGAATCGGGTGTTGTACGATTGAGGATAGTGTTTCGAGATTTGAGTTGCTCGAATCGGAGGATCTGGGGTTTGCGGCTATGGTTGATTGGTGGATAGCGGATTTGAAATCAAGTCAGTGCAATTTTTGGTCTGTTGGTGCAAAATTGATTGTGCACTTGCAGTTATGGTTGAGGTTTCAGATTCGGTGAAGGATGCCTGAGATTCAAACAATGGAGTGTGTTGGAAGATGATGTGGTTTCTGGTGAAAGGTGAGCTGTTGGGATGATTGGATTGACTATGGAGTGACGTGCTAAGACGTAAGTTGGAGTATGGGATTGGAGGAGGATTGAGTTTGGCAGAATGGTGAAGGTTTCAGTGGTCGAAAGTTGGAATGAAGTGAGACGTGCGTGGGGATGATTTTGCAAATCGAAGTGTTGCCTTTTGTTGCGAGAAGAAATCACGTTGGTTGTTGTTGGCGATGGAGATTTATGGATGAACCTGGTTTGCGTGGCCGATTGGTGTTGCGTGAAGCTATGGAAGAAGATGGTCGGGAAGATGAGGTGATTATTATTGGACTGTAAGAGATGGTGATCGGCTAAAATGGTTTTGCGGCAGCGGTAGAACAGGTGTTGAAGTGGCAAAGAAGAAGAAAATAGAAAAAAAGGAGATTTGTAAAAAAAAAAATTGCTTGTAATCAATTATAAAAGGAAAAAAAATGTGAAAAGAAAATTGGAAGGACAGGGAAAGAAGTGTATTGAAAAATTGAAAGGCAATAGAGAAGGAAATTGAAACAAAAGGCAAGATTTTTTTCTCTTAATTAGAAGATTACGGTATCAATGTATAATACCAAATCAAATCAATCAAGAATTTTCTGATATATATAAAAGACAACAAAAGGAACATAATAAAAAATAAAAATAAAACTAATACAAATTGGAAAATAAAATAATTTTGTGTTTTTTTATATGGAAAAAGAAGAAAATAAAAATATAACCCGAAGGATTTACTTAAAAAATTTATTTTGATCCTCGGCAACGGTGCCAAAATTTGTTTGCGAACACACTAAACAATTGTAAACAACTGTTAAATTCGTTCGGCTTTCCCAAACAACAAGGGTTGTTGTAAAGGGTGTCGAACTCTAGAACCAAAATTATTTAAATTAATAAATCCAATCAAGTTATTCTGAAAGTTGATTGTTCGAAAATAACAGAAATTAAATAAAAAGAGAGTTTTACATAATAAATGAAAGAAATTAGGGTGTAATGACATAAACTAGATTAATATTCATCAATAGCCAAACGAATTACAATAGATCTAATTCATGTTTCTGTTACAAATATAAATAAACATAATTAGGTTGATAGAAGCAAACATGTGAATGACAACAAGCATGGCCCATGCAGGAGCTAAACTCTTAAACAACCATAGACTATCAGGACAGATTCATTACTTTATTTCTAAAACCCTAAAAATAAGATCTAAATCTAACAAGCATTAGATCGAACTCGAATATACCCTGTGAAGGAGCATAGATCTTAAACGGTACAGAATATGAAAGTTCAGATCTAACCTTTGGTTCAAATCTGTATCTAATACATGAAGTCCTAATCTCTTTGGCTATGTGATTCATATTGAATCTAATCTAAGCATCATCACCCCTAAATTAAAGGGGATTAGCTAGACATAGCTAAATAAGAAATAGGGAAAAAGAAAATAAACAACATAAACATAAATAAAATAAAATAAAATAACAACTAAGAAGAGAAGGTGAAGAATTTTATTCCAAAAGAAGAGTTACAGAATAAACCCCAATGTGTTCACAAATGAAGGAGATACATTTATTTATAGCTGCTATGGCAGAGACTAAATGGCCAATTACACAATGTGGGACAAAAGCCCTTTTCTCAAAATAACAAATAGACTAAATAACTAAGTGTGAACGCGTGTGAATGCAAATGTCATAGCTTGCGGGCATTAAATGGCATCAACTTCAATTGTTTTGAGCACGAATAAGAACTTCATAACATCTGCGACAAGAGATCAGTATGAAAGGCATTGAATCTTTAAAATATACGGTAGAAGGAGGTTGAACAACAACATTTCTTCTGGTCTTCAAGTTTTAATCTAGCTCTAAAAATCAACACTTTTCTTGCACCAATTCTTCAAGCTTTTCAACAATTAAGTGCATCAATCCATTTATCTTAAATAATCTGAAAACACAACTACAAATACACAATATTAATTATTTTAAATAGAAAACAAAATAAATAAGCGGATAAAATATACACATTTACGTGTATATCAGTGTCGGCCTGTTTATTGATTTCTCTTTAAGTAACAACGGAAACGACGTTGAAATCCGTTGTCTGTGTAGTAGATGCAAGTTATTGAAGCATTTGATACTGCAAATGGTTAGAGTTCATTTGCATCAGTACGGTTTTGTGCCGAACTATTTGGTTTGGGATCGTTATGGAGAACCGTTAGCATCTACATCTGTACAAGTTGAGGAGGTAGTGAATAATGAAATTGCTACGACAAATCTTGTAGAACCAAATGGTTGAAGATGTTGCACGTTCATTGTTCCCGGATCAACAATTTAATGATGATGATGGTTATGTATAGTAAGCTAGACATCGCATAATAAGAATCAAACTCTTATTTATTTTTATGTCATATCATCTAGTAACATAAAGAATCATAGCCTTCCCTACTTTTTTTTTACTTGTCATCCAGTGTGTTATTTATGTTATGTCATATTATTTATATCACATAGTACTCTTATGTTATCTTATACTATTTGTTTTACATAGCTCTTTTATGTTATGTTATGTTATGTTGTTGTCTGTAACAGGTATGACGTCACAGGATCCTGTAGGTGGTGATGGCAGTGGTCCATCGCAGGGACTAGTCCGTCCTCCGGTGTGGTTTGTGCCAAAAGCCAGCAAAGGGTAAGTATTAATTAGTTTCTTATATAAATTTAATTTCTGTACAATAAATTATATACACTGCTGTTCCAGTAGCCATGATTTTTTTTTAACATAGGGGTTTTGAGTTGGAGCCTTCGAACCCAGTCTTGTCTACATCAAGACGCGCTTATCAGGCTCGTATGACTGGACGTTGGCCCACTTGGACGTCGATACCCGACCCGGTCAAGGAGACAACATGGCAGGATTTTGTGGTACGTATGTATGATATATCCTTTATTACATTAAGTAGTCATGCTCCTATTTGATCAATTCATATTTATGCTATTTTTTAAAAAATGCAGGGAGCTGTGGATCTACGGGAGACGGATGAGGAACTCGTCAAGCGCCACTAGAACAACAAAGTTGCAAAAAAATTACAGAGAGACGATGAACATCATAAAATCATATGGGAAAAAGTCGGACTGGATGAGCGGTAAGGTGTGGGATGACCTATATACTTATTGGAATAGTAATGAGAAGTTTCAGGTAAATTTAGTGCATATTTAATTTAAATTGTTCTATTCAATTAATATATAATTTAGAACAAAACATTTTTTGTAAATTTAAATGTATAGGCGAAGTCCGAGAGAAATGCGGCAAACAGGAGTAAAAATCCGGTTACGCATCACGGTGGGTCCAAGTCGTTTCAACACTATCGCGAGGACCTGGTATACTTATTATTTACATAGTTAGAGATTTTAGTTTATAAGTTGTCAAAATTAATAGTTGATTTAACCCTAAGTTTTAATTTACACGTGTGTGTGTGTATATATATATATATGCTTATTTTAGGAGGAACAGCGTGGTGCTCCTGTGTCGTACTAGGATGTATTTGAGCATACAGACGCATTGAGTCAGGCTGACGATACAAGCTCAGTTTCCTACTCTTGGGACCACGATGCGAAGGCGCGTCAGACATATGTAAGTATAACATAGTTAAGTTAAAGTTATAATTTAATTAAAATAGCGTTATCTAAATTCAATTGTTTTTTCTAATAGGAGAAATTTCAGGAATAAAGGATGCAAATGTTGGAATCCAGCGGAAGGACTAAGTTGACTAAGGCAGATGAGGATATGATTTTTGATATTGTCATGGATCCACCTACCCGGAACAGACGATATGGTTTTGGCAATCTAGAGGTATAGAAAATAGATTTATAATAGTATAAACTGAAATTCATCGAATTGTTATTATGAAATACAGAAAATATAATATGAACCTTCATATGCCTTTACTGAAGTGTATAGAGTTGCGTTTAATTTCTACAAAGAAACGGTACAACGTAATATGAAGTGTTCAATTATATGTGAATTTACCCAAGTGTTCAATTATATGTGTTATTATGAAATACTAAAAATCTAAAATTATATATAGGTTTAGACATCTCAACAGACGTACCAGAGGGCTCAAGACATGGAGTAGATCACACACCTCTGAGCACATATTGCAGAGCTTTATGAGCGTGATCGTCACTGCGAAGAGTTGATGGAGTTGCTTAACCAACGGTTGGAGTTCATTTCCTAGCATGGTACACCACCTTGATCTTCCGGTGGAGAGAGTTGAGGTTAGTCATGCTATGTTATATATGCTTTTGAGGGTTGGTGAGGCTTGATACATTTATGATGTTTGTATATATAGATGTTGTGTTGATGATGAAGTTTTGGACATGGTGTTGGATGTTTTGATGGTGAAGATTTAGACATGTTGTTGGATGTTTTGTTGATGATGGTTTGGACATGGGTGTATATATTGTGTTGTTTTTATGTAAATATTGGTTTGTGGTATGTGTTTTGTGTTTGATTTTAGTATAATATTGTGTTTTGGTGTATGTATGATTGAGACTAAGATTTATATGCTCGAAATGGAGCAGTTTTGATGATTTATATACTGTGTGTGGCAGCTGGAAGTGTTCAGTTTCAATTCTATAAAAATTTCAACGGCTATCAACGACTTATTGTTCACTTATTTCAACATCTTCCAACCGCCAATTTCAACGGTTTCCAACATTTTCCAACGTCTATCTGGACACAAATAAAAGCCACGTGGTCAAGTTACCCAGTTGAAAGCCGTTGGAAAATAAGCGTTGATTGCATTGGAAGTCGTTGGAAACCATTGATCCGTATACCAACGGCCCCTAGCCGTTGGTAGACACTATTCCTCTTGTAGTGATCTCTGGGGCAACTCATGAAGGATCTGTAAGTCCTGAAACGTCATCTCTGCGGGTGGGGAAGGGTGCGCTGGACCAGTTGCGTCGACCAACTGAGCTCGAACTGTACGTCTACTGATCTTCGTCACGTGTGGCGGCATCCGGACATCCCGACCAATAAAAATAATAATTAAAAAGAGGTTATTTGTGGGGGATGGGGGAGTTTCAGCCTAGTGCGTTCTATTTATAGACGCGCTAGTGTCCGGCGTCGATTTTTTCGGCGCGTTAGCTTAACGCGTCGATAAAATCAAAGCGCGTTGAAAAGATAAATGTGCATCGATAAAATCGGCGCGTTTCTATTGGGCAAATAACCGAAATTCACTTTGAATATTACAATTCGTAATATTTAAAGTCTTAATTCTTCTGGAGATTCTCTTGGACATGAGAACAGAACTCATCTAACAGTTGAGCGAGACATTGCTTTTACAGAGATTCATATAGCAACAACAACATACACACTTACACACATATATATATATAATATTAATTTCTCTAGATTTTATTTTATTGATGAACGTGGGAGCTAGAGGTAGATAGATATATAGCAGCAACAACCTACACACTTAGCAACCAGTGACATAATCGGCCTTGAACTGGCAGCCATCATCGTAAGTCTTGATACCACATTTTTGACAGTTCCCAGCACGGAGATTGTTAAAGGCAGTGATCATCTCGTTGCCAGTGAGGTCGCAGTTGGAGCCGGAGACAAAGAGCCCGCAATGGCCTGAGCAGCCCCATTGGCTCCTTTGTTTCCGCCAATGAAGTAGCAGTTGTTGGGCTGAATCTGGTGTCGAGAAGCATTACAGTCGCTCTGCGCGAGGCCCCTGCAGAAAATAGAGCCGGTGCATGAGAAGGTGTCGGCCTGAGCTTAAGGGACCTGCAGCTGCAATATCACCACCACCGCAACCAACACAGCAGCAGTACATGTGAGAGGAGTCGAGGACATGACTTCATTCTAATGCTTGCTTGCTTTTAAGGATAATATATATGATCAGCTTATCAAACTCCCTTATTTATAGCCAAAATGCAGCAGTAGCGAACTGTCTATGGCACATGGGTGAGTGTAAAGAGGACGAATCGTTAACAGTGGACCTTTCCACAAATGGAAAAGCATATTACGTTTTTGGGAAGCATTGCTCTTCGAGTCACGACTCATATTCCTCCACGAGGTTTTCGTGCTTGCCACCTCACTCCCTCCAACCTTAAATTCCCTTTTTCTCCCCAAGTATTTACATTGGAATATTTGGTTTATAAATAGTAAATATTAACCAAGTGCTTAATATCTCTTTGTATTTGCTTTTGATAATTGCCCCTTCATTCTATGAGCCATAGTTTTTAAAACCGGACTGTGACTCAAACCGTGAGGACCCAGAGTCCAAGGTTTTGAAGATCTGACCGGTCGATCCGTCGAGAGTCGCACCTGCTTGTTAACAGTGAAAATGTGAATAATTAAGTTTTATGTGTACTCAAACAAATGAATAATAAAGTTCGATAGTAATATATTTATAAACTAAAATTAATAAATTGCATGATATAATAAAATAGTAAGGGCATAAACAAACACACATGTTTTTTAGAACGAAATGGTAAAGTTTATGCTTTAAATGTCGTAACAGTTACGATTTTTTGAAATATTTTAGTTGTTATTTTCAAAACAATACAAAAAATGAAATTATTAGAAAGAATTATACAATGAGAAGTAGGGAAAAAACAAATAATCATGGTTTAACCCTGTAAAATTGAAGGTTGGACCGCTGGTTTGAAGGTCCGACCAGGATTCATGCATGAATGAGGTCTGACTGAGTTCCGCGCCGTGATGGTTAAAGGTTCAGGGTTATTCGAGGTCAGACCACGGCAGGGTCGGTTTTTAAAAACACTGCTATGAGCATCTTTAAGTTGTCGTTCACAGCAGAAATAGCCACGTTACCGCTGCATTTGCGTTCGATGCATCAGATGCGTAACACATATTTGAACATTAAACAACTATCAAAAGGAACGTTGGAAGATAGACCGTTGGCTTCCGATGCGTCAGAGACGAATTTGCAATGCAATAAACGGTCCATTTTCCAGACAGACCGAGCTCCCTTTATAAAACCACCCTCCTTTCTCCCATTGCAGCCAGCAAGAACCTCCTCCGCTCATTCCTTTTTTTTTTGGCTATATACGTAGAAAGTCCTGATCCAGTTGAAACCAATTTAAAATACACCTTCCCGCACACAATGTCACCTAATTCTCCCGTTTTTAATTAGATTTTTCCCGTCATTTAGCGAGTGTTTTTTGAAATCTGACTTCACTGTATTTTTATACATCGTTCCTCGATCAGTATGCATGCCATATGTGCTATATTCCGGCGATAAATCACTATTATACTTACGAAAATCACTAAATAAAAATTACATCACTTAAATTTAGGAATGCACAGATAGATATGAACACCAAGACTTATACAGTTATACTGTAACTTGTATCTATTGACTTACCTTTTATCGGTGAAATATCCTTCAACAATCGTATATTTCGTTTGGATTCAATACATCGTTCAAAAACATCTTTAGAAAATAAGCCATTGAATATTTAAAAAACGTTCTTTTAATAATTAAATAACGTTGACTCTTTATTAAATAATTATTAAACCCTAAACCAATGATTAAATAATAATTAACTATTTATTAAATAAAAATTAACTATTTAGTAAATAACTTAATCTCAAATTAATTTTTCAAAAATAATAACCTTTAAATAAATAATTAAAACCTAAATTAACCTTTAATTAATGATTAAATTATAATTTAAACATTAATTAAAAAATTAAATTAATCTTAATTAAGTTCTAGAACTAACTTTGAACTTAATTAAAAATAATTAAATATCTAAAACCTTTTTATATAATTAATTAATTAAAATTAATCTTAGTTAAATGATTAATCATAATTAATATGTAAATAAATACATTAAGTAATAATTAACGTTTATTAATCATGCAGATTATAGTTAACTTACTTAATAAAACTTAAGTACGAATCACCCTGTTAACTAATAATTAAATACTAATTACTTTATTATATAATTAAATAAATAAATAAACAATGATAATTGCATGTTTAAACTTAAAATAAGCTTTAAAATCATTTTCAAGGCATACATAAGATACAAACAAATTTTAAATTTGAAAATAGTTCAGTTTTTACGAACTGCACTTATAACGACTATCACTATAGAACCTGTAATTTAAAAATTAAAATTTCACAGCAAATTACTTCAAAAATTATATATTTACTACTTAAACAACTTTATGAACTTAATAATATGTTTTAAAGGCAAAAGAAAGGTTTTGAAAAGCTATAACACATTAGAACTTGAAAACTCCACTTCAGAAGACATAAACTAGGAATGTGTCTATTTACTTTTCAAAGGACTCATTGTACATCCTAATTCAGGAACTAAGTTTTCGTATATTATACAATGATCTCAAACAAAGTATATGTTATCATAACCATCACTTAGTAAGGGAATTAAGTTACTAATTAAGCTAACTAACTTTATATTCATTTAACTTCACATCCACATATATCATAACCAAGAACATCCAATATACATAAACTAATAACAATGCTCGAAACATAATCAAATAAACAATATAAACATGAAATCCCTGTAATTTTTTTTATCGCCAACTCCATCATAGAAAACAAAATAACAAGTGAGTCTTTTTCACCTTAAACATCCAAAACACTCACAAACACACCAAAACACTTAGATCTTTACATATCCATAAAAAAAACAAATTTTTACTCATCGTAGGTGCATGAAGGCTCAACCTAGGAGCAATTTAGACTCGTATGACGCTTGCTAAAGGGTGAAAGCACTTGCATTTCAAGAAAGGAAGCATAGAAATGGAAAAGGAGGCTTCAAACATGATTTTCAAAAGATTTAAGTTACAAAATTTTGATTTTTGATTTTTGATTTTTTAAAAAAATAAGGCATGGAAGCCATTAAATATAGATAAGGAAGAATAAAATAAAATGAAGGGTAAGTTGAAAAATGAAAGAAAATGAAGAGAATGGAAAAGGAAGTTATGTTTATATTACATGAAATAAAACTTGAAATTATCAAATTACCCTCTACCAAAACGATGCTACCTTACCGCTACCCTTCCTTCCCTTTTCCATACATGACACCAAGGTTCCCTTCCTTCTTTCTACTTTGAAAATGGTTATGTGTACAAGTTTAGCATATGTAAGTGTGCCTTAAGATTTCTTTTAATTTATCTATGTTATATTTGTCTTTTAAAAGTCCAATTTAACTTTATAAAACACTAATTTTAGTTTGTTTAACTTATACGTATATGTGAATATGTTCTAGTATTTTAACATTATTTTGGACAACTTTTATATGATCAAAAATCTACATTTTTGAAAAAGCATTTCAAATCACATTTTGTGTTATTCTTTGAACTATTTATCTTTGTAAACCAAATTTAAAAAATGGATATCTTATCATTTGCTATGAATTAAAAAGGGTATTTTAATTATAAAAACCATTATTTTGAATATTTAAAATTAGTTAAATATTCTCAAAGCAAAGCGATAAAATTGTAGGTCGTCACATTCTTTCCCCTTTTAAAGAATTACATCTCTGAAATTTCCTCTTAAGAACACTCTAATTCTATTTACAAGTACACATGACATCCATATGTCACACAATTAGGGTAAAATCAGTTGGTATTTGGCTTTTTCTGGGTGGGCCATGTCAGGTCGCCTGTATGCCCCGTGTCGGAGTCGTGTTCGGTGTCCCCTGCCATTTTTCTGTCGAAACACCACATGGCGTGTGGGACACGTACTCAGCCGTGTCGGTGCTGAGTCATGGTGAAAAATAAATGTGCTTGTGTACATTCATGAAATATCAACCCTATCTGCAGGCCTTTGTAGTCAAGAAACTCTGTAACACCCCACCTCCGCCAATGCCACTCTTACAAGGACATTAGCCTTGGAGGGGCGTTAAACAAGGTAAACATGCATGCAGATATCACAAGACAGAACATATAAGTAAAACAGAGTAGTAAAGCAGCGGATAAAACTTAGCATTTCAAAACCATAGTCATGTTACAACAAAGTACTTGGTCATTATTTTCCAACAACAAAGTCTAGATAAAAGCATAAACTGAAAAACTGAAATACATAAAGTACTATCCCCAAAATGAAGTGATAAACCATAGCTAGCTCAATGTCCAAAACCGTACATGAGCAAATCCAGTAAGAAAGCTGTAAAGATCCAAGCTAAGCTCCAATGTTCCCACCCTGAGAACCTGAGGGGGGGGGGGGAAACGGAAGAAAAGAGGCGAAAGAAAACAGGTCAGTCAAAAAGACTGGTAAGCCCTACTACTATCTGTCTATGAACTAGTAAAGTTAACTGGCATGAGAAGCTGAGATGAACATAAGGATAACAACACACTGGCATGATGATTAACTAACAAGATAGATAAAGGTGTCATCGCATAATCAAGGTTAAGTTTTGCACCACGGGTGTACTAGCATTCTAACATGTCAAGTAAAAACAAGAATTGATCCCTTGGCCCAAGCTTGGCCCAATATAATGAGGTGACCTAAATCAAGGTCCAACTACACAGTCTAGTCGATCGGCTCCCTATAAGCCTAACTCGTCAAGTGTCGGTGTCATGCGGCATAATCATGTAATGTAGTTGACTGTGCAGGGTCCACCCTAGGGTGTATCAGGCCCTATGGTGTAACCCTCTGATACCATTCCATGATGCACAGTCCAAACCTACCGTAGCCCGTGTTCAACTCCGGACTTGATGTGCACGACCATGGTCCGCCTGAACAACCGGGGCATCATTCAGCCGTCTCTTTTGGTCTCTTACAATCAGCCCAGTAATCGTGCCCCACCCTAGCCTAGTCCTAGGGTCTTATGATACTACCAAGAAGGTTACTGCTGAAAAGGACCACGCAACTAGGGTTTCTTAACGGGTTAAATGTGGCTAACCCGATCCACACGTGGATTAAATCGGTTAAGGGTACCCAAGGCTCCCGACTTAACCTCGATTAATCCATCAAGCCCAAGTTGGTTAAGTATTAAGTGGACCATGACTTAACCCTAATCGGGAGGCATTAATTAACTTAATGCGCTTTAACCTCTCACATTAGACTTTGTTGTGGTTACTAGTTAAGCCGGGCGGGTCCGGGTAGCTTTACACCACAACTAGGTCTAACCTCGGGTTCGAGCACAACATGACCAACTTCTCACATTGGGTCCTATTGTTTGTAGCCACTAGTTAAGCCGGGCGGGTCCGGGTAGATTTATGCTACAAACTCAACCCAACCTCGAGTTGGCCACACTCATATTTTCTAAGTGTCATGTACATTATGTTTCCAAAACATAATTACAAGTTAACATATCACGTTATGTTATAAAAACCATGTTTATGTCATCATGTTACCCAACCCCAACGTAATCCCATCGTTTACATAATCGCAACAACGCATAAAGGATAAAATAGGGAACTTGGCATAATCATGACAAAAAGGTGTTGAAGTCACAAGTTTAACATGGTGGCATATGAGGTGTACATATGTTCATATACTTGCATATTGCATCATTAGGCTTCAAAAGCATGCATAAAACCAAAATTAGCGTATGAGTGATACATGATGATAAATGACATGTAGAAGTTGCTAGAAGTTCGCATTTAGCCTCACATGCAAGTTATCATAAGGGATATGATAACTTTCATGTTGCCAAAATGCAACCTTCAACATAAAGCTTGGAGCTTTATGCTCACAATATCAAGTTTAACTTGCATAACATGATAACATGATCAACCCAAACTTGCATAACATAGCAACATGTGTCATACATAATGATTAAACCAACTTGCATAATGATCATCCAAACTTGCATATAATGATCAACCAAACTTGCATATAATGATCAACCAAACTTGCATATAATGATCAACCAAACTTGCATCATTCATTTAACTTTAGAGTTCAATAAAAAGAAAGTAGAAAAGGGCTTACAATGCTATGAAGACACAAATAAATATTTATTATAAAGATTGAGACGAAGCCCTTATGCAAGCACCAAAAACCCAAATATGCAATCTCCAAATGAAAACCCTTGAGCCAAATCAATAAAAATCCTTGCTTTGAAATAGAAATGTTGCAACTTGACTTGAATGCAAACTAAGAACATTCATACAAGCTTGAAAATACTTGTATGCATTCAAAACCTCTCATAGAAATAAACTTAGAAATTTTAGCATGAGAGTGGAGGCCATGAGAGGAACAATTTTGACATAGTTTAGTTGTAGGAATGAATAATGATGATTTAGGCTAGGCTTAGGGGTCTTTTTATAGAGGATTAGGATAGTATTAGACATAGGATTAACCCTAGATTCAATCCAAGCCATCAAAGCATGTCTTGGGGAAGAAGTCAAGTGTAGGAACCATCTAGGGCCTTTAGATTAAAGCTGAACCATGAGAACCATTCAAATGCAAAATCTGCATTTGAGCGAATCGGCCCACGGGTTGACAGCCAAACACCCTGGATTAACCCCTAGTCGACCTAGCAGTCTCGGGTCGACCTCAAAAATCGGCCGGTTCGGTTATTCCCCTCTCCCAATTCGCTGTTTTAAACATTTTTGCATATTTATTTATTTAATTTTCAATTATATATATATATATATATATATCAATATATATATTTCTCTGCGCAACCCATTTCACTTAATTAAGTATACTTTAATTTGTGAATTTTTCGTGAAACTTCGCGAGGCCATATCTTGGTCATACGGACTCCGATTTTCGAAAACTCGGACTCTATTTCGCGTATTTTTCCGAGACGAACGCAATGGCACAGCCCGTTTCTCTTGATTTAGATTTTACAGTTTAATTCTGCCTCCATTTATGTTATAACATGTTATTCAAAAATACGGGTTGTTACATTCTCCCCTCCTTAAAGGATTTCGTCCCCGAAATCTCCAAGTTAGGAAGAACGTATCCTACCATCCATCATCCATCTACTCAAAACATCATCCACGAGCAATCATTGTCCTTAAAAGGTTCTAAATGTTGTATGATCATATGCAAAGGTGTGTGTATATGTACTTATCTAATGCGAAAATCAGGTGGTTACTGATTCAGTAAACCCCCTTAATGCAAAATATGTTAGTGAAATGAGTCCATATGTATGCAAATTCCTAACATAATTTATAATCTCTACATGAGTGCACATAACATTCATCCTTATGCAACATCCACGTGATAGCATAACAAGTTTTCATCCATGAATAAGCATAAACACTCATGCATATGCGGTATGAAAGTGTGTGAGCCGATCTTAGTGCCTAACGTGTATTATGCATCCACGAGTATCCACTTGCAAACACTTGCAACCACTTGCAAACATCAAACATAACATGTTTCAAATACATGTTTCAACCAAGGGTTTCTACCTAAGGTTCTCATGACAAGATTTACGAAACAAGATAAACTAGATAAGCATGGATAGCAAAGGGAAGATATACCAATCTAGGAAAAGAGATTGAAAATGTATCCTCCAAGAGAAATGGATAAAGCACGCGCCTCTTCTCCTTGGTTTCCCAAGTTGCGTCTCCCTCTGTTTCACTCCATTGCGCCTTAACAAGCTTAACTTCTTTGCTTCTTAGCTTCTTTGTCTTCATTTTCATGATACGAATCGGAGCTCGTCTCAGGGTTGCTTCATCCTCTACCTCCATGTCTTCACGAATACTTGGTTCAACCACTTTGACGGGTCTGTGCAAACACTTCCGGAGATGCGAGACATGAAAGACATTATGCACTCCGGCCAGCTTCTCGGCAATTCCACCTTATAAGTCATCTTCCCGACTCTTTCTATAGTAGGGAAGGGTCCTACGATCCTTGGTGTCAGCGAACCATATTTCGCAAAGGAGAAATCTTCACAAAGACCATATCTCCAATTTTAAATTCCAAGTCTGTCCTTCGCTTGTCTGCATAGGATTTCTGTCTGTCTTGGGTCGTTCTTATCCGTCTTCGAATCAATTCAACCCTCTCGGATGTGTCCCTTATCATGTCGGGCTCAATTATAAGCTTATCCGTCGTCTTCCCACCAACATGTTGGTGGCTTGCACTGCCTCCCATACGAAGCTTCAAATGGTGCCATCCCTATGCTGGCTTGATAGTTATTATTATAAGCAAACTCTACAAGAGGAAGGTGTTCTTCCCAAGTACCACCGAAGTCGAGAACACAAAACCTCAAAAGATCTTCTAGCACTCTATTCACCCTTTCGGTTTGGCTATCCGTCTGGGGGTGATAGGCTGTACTCAGATTCAATCGCGTACCCATTGCTTCTTGCAAACTGTTCCAGAACTGGCTAGTGAAAATTGGGTCACGATCGCTAACTATGCTAGAAGGAACTCCATGCCGCCGCACTATCTTTTGAAGATAAACAGATGCTAGCCATGATACGGTCCTCTTGCTTTTCACCGGAATAAAATGGGCTTTCTTTGTAAGTCTATCAATTATTACCCATATCCCATAAAGCCCAAATAGTTTGGTGACGAACATCTTCACCCCAACTATATCTCACAAACAGGCGAGTCATACTCCTTATGGGGTTTGCAACAGAACTAAGATTGAGGATAGGACCGAGAGGATATACTTAAAAGATAGCATGCGAGTAAGCTCTACGGAACAATAGGGATCAAGGATATACTCTTAGAAAGAGATATAATGCGCGTATCTAGTCTTCGGTCTTCTAAGCCGCATTTTCTTGTGCTTAATCCCATCGTGCCTTGACCGTCTTTTAACTTCATAATTCCGTAGTTCTTAATCCTTATTTCCAAAATATGAGTTAGAACCCATTTCACCGTTGCCTCTCATTCCCCTTCCACTTATCCTTTGCCTAAAATACTTGGCTTCCACCCAACTGCATACTCATGGTCTCATGCAGGCTTTCCAAAATTCGTTAGTGAATCTTGGATCCCGTTTACATACTATACGGTATCCCACGCAGAAAACTATCTCTTGAAAACATGTGCCAATCCACGTTACCAAATGTACTCACTAGGGTGATTTCTCTAACCCATGCTTAAGTAAAATGGACTATCCGCCTTAGTAGCGAATACCACCGGAGCACCCCATTCTGAAATACTTCGCCTAATGAAATTTTTCCCAAGCTATTCCTTGATTTGCTTATCAAGCTCTCTCCTTTCTCGCGGGGCCATGTGCCTAATGGGCAATGTAACTGGCTTGGCATCATCAACCAGATAAATGCGGAAATCTATCTCCCGCTTAGGGGGTAACCCCCTTACTTCTTCAAAGACATCAGGATAGTCTCGGACCACCCTTACAGATTGCAGATCATCGATGGACGAGTCAAGAGATTCAAGATAACATAACATGACGGGACCTCTAGGGTTACAAGAAATTTCTAGGGTATTACCGAGACAATCATGAGCCTCACCACCCTATGTTCACAATCAATCCACACCCAAATCAACCCGTATCCCATAAACCCGAGAACCTAAGCATTACACATGAATTCTATGCTCAAGATAGAGATTTTCAAATCCACACAAATCACAGATAGATGGGTGGAACCCCCAATTGGATATGAAACAATAACGGGATCTCAACTAGACTAGTACTTAGGTGCAAACTTTCAACAATGTCAGAAGAAATAAAACTATGCGATGCGCCAGAATCAAATAAGGTATGAACAGGGAAATCAGAAATGTAAACAAGGCTTTCTATTGAAATACTACCTCGGTCCTGAACTGGAGCAGTGTTGAGAGCATGCACTTGCCCTCCAGAAGGTCCTGCATGCTGATTCTGCCCTTGCCCTTGTCCTTGCTTCTTGGGGCAATCCTTGCTAAGATGTCCAGGCTCTCCACAGTGAAAGCATTCGCCCGACTTCCTCTTCTTCTTCCTGCAGTCTTTGGCTATGTGCCCAGTAATCCCACAGAAGTTGCACTTCCTTCTTTCTCTTGACTTGTTGTCCTTGCTATTGTTGTTGTTCTTATCTCTTTTCTCGGTATCTTCCTTCTTGCCTTGGGACTCATTTGCCTTGACCTCCTTCTTGCCACTCTTATCTTCCTCTTGAAGTAGGGTCATATTCACCAAACTCTCGAAGGTCGCCCCCAGGGGTATATGAGATATGGCCAAACCACGCAAGGGCTCATTTAATCCTAGAGCAAAGCGTAGGGCCTTCTTCCGAGCGGTGTTAACCCATTCTAGACCGAACTGAGCAAGTTGATTAAACTTATCCATGTATTTTCTAACGGTCATGTCCGCTTGCTTTAGTGATAGGAACCTCTCTAGCTGAAGGTTCTCTTCTGCTGATGATAAAAATTTTAGTCCAAACCTTCTCCTAAAGTCGGCCCAAGTCTCAATGGGTCTAGTAGTGGTGGTGACTACCCACCAATAAGCAGCTTCCCCTTTCAATAGCCATACCGCCAACAGAACTTTCCTACGATCTTCCACATCAAAGATAGCAAAGAGGTCTTCAGTTTCCTTTAACCAGTTTCTTGCCTCCACGGGAGTCTCCGTTCCGACAAAATTCTTGCAACCCATCGCCTTAAAGTCTTTGCAAAGCTTTGCGAAATCCTCTTGCGGATGCTGAGGAGGAGGAGGGACCTCAGCTACGGGAGGGGGAGAAATGTTAGTGACGGGGAGAGGAGGAGGAATGTTCGCGGGGCCGGCTTCATTCGCCCTTGCCTCCATAAATCTTCAGAACCAGACGGGTACTTGTACGCCTTCCGGGATGTTAAAGCGATCGGCCATACTAAAACGAAGAAAAAGATAGATTCAGAACGAAGAAATGAAGGATAGTGCTATGGCTTTTGGGGAATAGCCTTTTTAAAATAACTAGACTTTTCTTGGAAAATACTTAATTGGTTTTGAAAATAGTTTTTCAAAAGGTAAGTTTCAAAAACACTTTTGCTCAAATCTTGTAAACCTTATTCTCTGATACCAAATGTAACACCCCACCTCCGCCAATGCCACTCTTGCAAAGACATTAGCTTTGGAGGGGCGTTAAACAAGGTAAACATGCATGCAGATATCACAAGACAGAACATATAAGTAAAACAGAGTAGTAAAGCAGCGGATAAAACTTAGCATTTCAAAACCATAGTCATGTTACAACAAAGTACTTGGTCATTATTTTCCAACAACAAAGTCTAGATAAAAGCATAAACTGAAAAACTGAAATACATAAAGTACTATCCCCAAAATGAAGTGATAAACCATAGCTAGCTCAATGTCCAAAACCGTACATGAGCAAATCCAGTAAGCAAGCTGTAAAGATCCAAGCTAAGCTCCAATGTTCCCACCCTGAGAACCTGAGTGGGGGGGGGGGGGGGGGAAACGGAAGAAAAGAGGCGAAAGAAAACAGGTCAGTCAAAAAGACTGGTAAGCCCTACTACTATCTGTCTATGAACTAGTAAAGTTAACTGGCATGAGAAGCTGAGATGAACATAATGATAACAACACACTGGCATGATGATTAACTAACAAGATAGATAAAGGTGTCATCGCATAATCAAGGTTAAGTTTTGCACCACGGGTGTACTAGCGTTCTAACATGTCAAGTAAAAACAAGAATTGATCCCTTGTCCCAAGCTTGGCCCAATATAATGAGGTGACCTAAATCAAGGTCCAACTACACAATCTAGTCGATCGGCTCCCTATAAGCCTAACTCGTCAAGTGTCGGTGTCATGCGGCATAATCATGTAATGTAGTTGACTGTGCAGGGTCCACCCTAGGGTGTATCAGGCCCTATGGTGTAACACTCTGACACCATTCCATGATGCACAGTCCAAACCTACCGTAGCCCGTGTTCAACTCCGGACTTGATGTGCACGACCATGGTCCGCCTGAACAACCGGGGCATCATTCAGCCGTCTCTTTTGGTCTCTTACAATCAGCCCAGTAATCGTGCCCCACCCTAGCCTAGTCCTAGGGTCTTATGATACTACCAAGAAGGTTACTGCTGAAAAGGACCACGCAACTAGGGTTTCTTAACGGGTTAAATGTGGTTAACCCGATCCACACGTGGATTAAATCGGTTAAGGGTACCCAAGGCTCCCGACTTAACCTCGATTAATCCACCAAGCCCATGTTGGTTAAGTATTAAGTGGACCATGACTTAACCCTAATCGGGAGGCATTAATTAACTTAATGCGCTTTAACCTCTCACATTAGACTTTGTTGTGGTTACTAGTTAAGCCGGGCGGGTCCGGGTAGCTTTACACCACAACTAGGTCTAACCTCGGGTTCGAGCACAACATGACCAACTTCTCACATTGGGTCCTATTGTTTGTAGCCACTAGTTAAGCCGGGTGGGTCCGGGTAGATTTATGCTACAAACTCAACCCAACCTCGAGTTGGCCACACTCATATTTTCTAAGTGTCATGTCCATTATGTTACCAAAACATAATTACAAGTTAACATATCACGTTATGTTATAAAAACCATGTTTATGTCATCATGTTACCCAACCCCAACGTAATCCCATCGTTTACATAATCGCAACAACGCATAAAGGATAAAATAGGGAACTTGGCATAATCATGACAAAAAGGTGTTGAAGTCACAAGTTTAACATGGTGGCATATGAGGTGTACATATGTTCATATACTTGCATATTGCATCATTAGGCTTCAAAAGCATGCATAAAACCAAACTTAGCATATGAGTGATACATGATGATAAATGACATGTAGAAGTTGCTAGAAGTTCGCATTTAGCCTCACATGCAAGTTATCATAAGGGATATGATAACTTTCATGTTGCCAAAATGCAACCTTCAACATAAAGCTTGGAGCTTTATGCTCACAATATCAAGTTTAACTTGCATAACATGATAACATGATCAACCCAAACTTGCATAACATAGCAACATGTGTCATACATAATGATTAAACCAACTTGCATAATGATCATCCAAACTTGCATATAATGATCAACCAAACTTGCATATAATGATCAACCAAACTTGCATATAATGACCAACCAAACTTGCATATAATGATCAACCAAACTTGCATATAATGATCAACCAAACTTGCATATAATGATCAACCAAACTTGCATATAATGATCAACCAAACTTGCATCATTCATTTAACTTTAGAGTTCAATAAAAAGAAAGTAGAAAAGGGCTTACAATGCTATGAAGACACAAATAAATATTTATTATAAAGATTGAGACGAAGCCCTTATGCAAGCACCAAAAACCCAAATATGCAATCTCCAAATGAAAACCCTTGAGCCAAATCAATAAAAATCCTTGCTTTGAAATAGAAATGTTGCAACTTGACTTGAATGCAAACTAAGAACATTCATACAAGCTTGAAAATACTTGTATGCATTCAAAACCTCTCATAGAAATAAACTTAGAAATTTTAGCATGAGAGTGGAGGCCATGAGAGGAACAATTTTGACATAGTTTAGTTGTAGGAATGAATAATGATGATTTAGGCTAGGCTTAGGGGTCTTTTTATAGAGGATTAGGATAGTATTAGCCATAGGATTAACCCTAGATTCAATTCAAGCCATCAAAGCATGTCTTGGGGAAGAAGTCAAGTGTAGGAACCATCTAGGGCCTTTAGATTAAAGCTGAACCATGAGAACCATTCAAATGCAAAATCTGCATTTGAGCGAATCGGCCCACGGGTTGACAGCCAAACACCCTGGATTAACCCCTAGTCGACCTAGCAGTCTCGGGTCGACCTCAAAAATCGGCCGGTTCGGTTATTCCCCTCTCCCAATTCGCTGTTTTGAACATTTTTGCATATTTATTTATTTAATTTTCAATTATATATATATATATATATATCAATATATATATATATTTCTCTGCGCAACCCATTTCACTTAATTAAGTATACTTTAATTTGTGAATTTTTCGTGAAACTTCGCGAGGCCATATCTTGGTCATACGGACTCCGATTTTCGAAAACTCGGACTCTATTTCGCGTATTTTTCCGAGACGAACGCAATGGCACAACCCGTTTCTCTTGATTCAGATTTTACAGTTTAATTCTGCCTCCATTTATGTTATAACATGTTATTCAAAAATACGGGTTGTTACAAACTCCTTCCACTATTTCCCGATGCTTATCTGCTCAAGAAAAAGGAAGAAATAATAGTATATTCATGCCCGTTCAAATAGCAAATCAATTTCCACACGGCTTCAAATCTGAATATTAGATAATCCTGGGGAGGGTGATTTGTCCTAGCAAAACTAGACAGAGAAAATGTAAAACGTGCTCAAGCTCACACTTCAATATAACATAAATAATCACGTATACCTAAAATTTTCATCCTCATATATCCAACCAATGAAGACCCCTAATTTCCAAAAAAAAAATTTGACTTAATTGAAAAAAATAAAAATTAGGGATCCTAATTGGTTAGGTACAGGAAAATAGAAGATTTTGGGTATAGAAGGATTTGCTCTGTCAATATAACTAGCTCAAATCTATCCATGCACACTTATAAATAAAAAGAAAAAGACATTGAGCTTGATATAAATTTGCGGTAAGGCTCAAGGTCATACATGTTAGAGTTTTTTTTGGCTTTGATACCAATTTGTTGGAGTTTTTTTTTCGTTTTGATACCAGTTTGATGAAGTAGAGAAGCATTGATACAAATTTTTGGAGGACGGAGATGATATTTTGTAGGAGGAAGAAGATAATATTTTATTTCTTGCACTTTTCTTTTTACTTCTTTTTTCATTCACCTCATTACAACTAAAATGACCACTTATATATAGTGGTCTACAAATCATTTTAATAGACACAACATTAAATGAACATGACTTTTCACCGAACAGACATGACACTTCACTGAACGGACATGACATTTCACTGAACGGACATGACACTTTACGAACGGATATGACTCTTGATGAATGGACATGACTTTTGACGAATGGACATGTCTCTTGATGAATGGACATGTCTTTTTATTTTAATAGACACTTAAGTAATTAATGAATTTTGGTTTACGCCAACAATGCCTCCCCTAAACCAAAATTCCTTTGAATGCCTAATGCAGCGACATTTGTTGAATACGATCTTGTTTTTGTTCCTTTTCGGATCTTTCAAGCTTTTGAGAACATCTCATGACTTTGATTCCTTTTATATCTCACATGTTTTGGCGAAAATAGGGATATTATTCGAATTTTCATTTTTGTCTTCTTCTTCGGTGGGTTATGTTCAAGCTTCAACACTTTACGAGCAATGGTAAAATAACGAGGGTGTGTTTTCGGTTTTCCTTCTCTTTTCATCTTCCTACTGGCTTTTTCCTGTAACATTTCATGTTGTTCCTGCTTTGCAGTTCAACAAATATAATCCATGAAATTATTATTTTCAGTATCAGTTTGAGGTACTACTTTAATAGCTGCATTATTTAATATAACCGTTGCTTTGTTATCTCCAATTCCTGACAAAGTTTCCACATTCTCATTTGTTTCTTGGGTATATTTAGCACCATTTGCTTCTTTAATGTCGTTAGCATCATTTGCTTCTTTCATTATTTCGACTGATCCATCTTCAACAACTTCAGTCACCATGACCTTCTTTTTTTGTTCAGCTGCAACATTTTTGTGCTTTAACTCCATCATTTCGTTCTTGTTATGCTTAACTACGGGTGTATTGCTCTGAAGAGAGTTTGCCTCTTTTGAAACCACTATTTCAGATTCTTTTCCCATATCAGCAATGCTACCAACCGTGTTTTTGACATCATTTTCGGTTGTTTCTTTTGCAGCATCGTCGACCTTGAGCAGTGATTCATCCGCTTTTTCTTCTTCAGGCTTGTTTGCAACATCCCCGTATTTCATATTGTTTGCATTACCTTTCACATCATAGGTTGACTTTAACCTCTTCAATGTGAACTTTGGCTTCGTTGCCATTTGGCACGTTTGCGGGCTCAGTTACGCTACTTTCAGCTTTTCAGCTTTGGCTTCAGAAATAGCCACTTTCAATTTATCTTCTTTTATGTTCTCCTCCACATTCTTACCATAAATCTCCTTTAATAAATTCCACGCATTTTTTGCGCAATTTTCTTCAATAATATGATCATATGCTTCATTATCGATATTTGCAGTCATCACAATACGAGCTTGCAAATCATTCCAACTTAATAATGTGATCGATTTTTTTTCTTTCTCCGTCAAATTTTTAGTATCTTCTGGATCTTGAAAGTCATTTTCAATGATCTCCCATAATCCTTTAGAGATCAATTCTTTTTTTTTTTTGTTACTCCACGCTTCAAAGTTTTCTTTTGTGAGAACAAACGGAAAAAGAAATAGAAATGCCATTTTTTAACCACGCTCCGATACCTTTTTTTTTTTTTTTTTTTTTTTTTTGGAGGAAAAACTACTTTGTTTTTTTATTATTTTCTTCCTTACATCAACCTACAACAAAATGACCACTTATATATAGTGGTTTACAAATCATTCAAAGACACAACATTAAATGAACATGACTTTTCACCGAACAGACATGACACTTCATTGAACGAACATGACACTTGACGAACGGATATGACTCTTGATAAATGGACATGACTTTTGACGAATGGACATGTCTTTTAATGAATGGACATGCAGGGGCGAATCTATTCAGTAGCTACGGTGGGCAGCTGACCCCCCTAAACATTAATTTACACTTATAACTTCCCTCCAGTTTCATCCCAGTTTTGGCCATTTTCTCCACTTTTGCTTAAAACCTTGATCCCCCTAAAAGGAATGGCTAGATTCGCCTACGTGTCTTTTTATTTTAATAGACACTTAAGTAATTAATGAATTTTGGTTTACGCCAACAATACATATTATATTATAGTACTTCATGGACTAATTTTCATCACTAGGGTAATCAACCATTTGTCAATCCCTCGAAAGGGAGTTCAGTATCGATATTTACAGTAGCTTGATTAAATTCAAGGAAAAAAAAGGAATTTCCGACATTTCCATTAGATTTAGAAGAAGAAAAAAAATCTATTCGAATGTGTAGAAAAGAACAAAAATTAGATATATAGCGATAGAACAGCAGAAGAATTACTATCTATATATCCTCGCGGATGCTGAATATGGACTTCACAATTTTGTTTCTATAACTTCATTTGCAGTAATTTGTGGTGAATACCTGAGCTGCTTTGGGTGAAGTTCAGGTGAATACCCGAGCTGCTTCATTTGCAGCATTCTTGGCCCACAGAGTTATTTTCTCCCGCCAGCCTCTGACATTAATGGCTCCCTCGGCTCTTTGCCCTGAGAGTTCAAGCTGACTTCTGCCTGAGAGTTGCTCTGTCCAGCCAACAAGTGATAGGCTGGTACATGGTGAGTGAAAGTGCTAGCATAGTAGCATCTAAGGAAATTGAATCCAGTACAGTAGATTTGTACATTTCTTGGAATTCTTTTTCCTTAGCTGCAGCAGAATCTGAATGAGAGGCTCACTAGCAATCTCAGCATCCTTCCTTATATAGCTCCAGTGTTAGGTCCAAAATAATGTAGAAGGGGGGGTTGAATATATGTTATTACAAAATATTTCGATTCGGTGTACACTATTCATAATTGTAGTCTTTTCTCGATTTCTTTTAATATACAAGAAAAAACGTAGTTATTATGTGTAGTCTTGTTTGATTCGTCTTAATAAGCACTTTAGCAATATCAATAATTTATAATTTTTTATTTACATGTAATTACTAATTAGAGATATCGATGATACAAAATGTTGGTTGACAAACGTGTATAAATAAAAGCGGAACAATATTTAGGGATGGAGGGAGTACAAAATGACATAATTAATTTCTCTAACTTTTATTTTATTGATGAACATGAGAGCCAAAGATAGATAGATATATAGCAACAACAACGTACACACTTAGCAACTAATGACATAATCGGCCTTGAACTTGCAGCCAATTAATTTCTCTAGCTTTTATTTTATAACATGAGAGCTAGAGGTAGATAGATATATATCAACAACAACGTGCACACTTAGCAATCAGATACATAATCGGCTTTGAACTTGCAGCCATCATCGTAAGTCTTGAAACCACATTTTTGACAGTTCCGGTCACGGAGTTCGTTAAAGGCAGTAATCATCTCGTCGCCGGTGAGGTCGCAGTTGGAGCCGGAGACGAAGAGTCCGCAATGGCCAGAGCAGACCCCTGTGTTTCTTTTGCTTCCGCCAGTGAAGTAGCGGTTGTTGGGCTGAATTTGGCGTCGAGCAGCATCACAAGAGCTCTGCGAGAGGGTCCCGCAGAGAATAGAGCCGGCGCATGAGAAGGTGTCTTCCCGAGCTTGAGGGACCTGCAACTGCAATATCACCACAACGGCAACCAGGACGGCAGCAGTACATGTGAGAGGGGGTGACTTCATCCTAATGCTTGCTTGCTTTAAAGGATTAATATATATGATCAGCTTATCAAACTCCCTTATTTATAGCCAAAACCCCGTCCTTTCTCCCAGCCTGTAGTTGGCTTTGTTAGAAATCAAACTGGCCTGTAGTTGGCTTTGTGTAATATCCATTTTTTTATATATATAATAATAATAATAATATAAAAATCAGAATTAAATTAAAACTCAATCATACGGTCCGCACCCCCGTCCCCTCTTAATGATGGATGGTGCTGCTGAGTTACTTGAAGATGAGATCGACTTTGGGACCTCACAATTTGTGGTAGAAAACTCAATCTGATATGGATAGACATTTGTTTTTAATAAAATATGATTAGGAAATAGAATTTGAAATTAAAATTAGTAACTAGATAAGAAACATATATATGCTCACTAAAATTAGTAATTAGATTAGCATCCCAAACAGTGCAGCACCTCAAATGCCCATCAATCTCCACCAAGTATTTCCCCTTCTCTCACCTTCCACTAACTCTCTCACCTTTCACCCACCTCTTACTCACTTAAAATAATGTAAATAAGAGGTGGAAATTAGGGGACATTGGGGGTGCTCCCAATCTCTTGCTATATATATATATATATATATATATATATATATATATATATATATATGGAAAGTGTTGAAAATAAACTTGGTTTTTAAGGAAACATTGATTATGTGACAAATTTTATTCTTGTATTTACGGAAGCACAAAATAAATGGTAATAAATATTAGAGTTATCAAAATAAGATTAGAGAAGAATCTAGACTAAACAAATATGTAAAATGAAGAAAAATCTAGAGATTATCTCTTATATAAATTAGGATGTAATCACTCATTTGTATCAATCAAACAAGTATGAAGCAAATTATGTAATCAAGTTATATCAAGCAATAAAAGATTTTCCTTCTCCTCAAAAATAAACTAATCCTCTTTTTATAATTCATCTTTCTCCTCTAAAATTTCCATCTAAGTGGTATCAGAGCTACACAAATTTTCCAACAGAAAGTCTATAGGAACACAAAATTACACCTCTCCAAGTAAAGATAAAAAGATCCTTGTGTTTAAATAGCCGCCCCCATATATATATATATACACTACAAAAAAACATTAAAATAAAGACTGAAAGATTCAGTCTTTAGTTAAACAATTCAGTCTTTAAGTAAGTTCTAAAGACCGAATAAAAACTGAAAATAGCAGTCTTTAATCATCAAGTCTTAAAAATAATTTAAAACTGACGAGTCGGTCTCAAAGTCTAAAGACTGAATATTCAGTTTCAAATGCGTTTAGAAACTGAACGGCTAAGACTGAAATATGGTATGTAATCGATCTCAAATTCTGACTTTTTATATTAAATAATATTGAATTATTAAGAAATGCGTTTAATTGCATTTGCACTGTTGTAATTCAAATGTATACAGATACATGCTTTTGCTTGCATAAACATAAAAGCAAACATATACAATATAAGAACATCATGCAACGGGGAATCTATAGTCCTTGTACATGTTAGAAATAAACTATCCATTCAATTCATATAATCCAAATTGCTATGTCAATCATGTTGTACATCCTACTCTCGTTGATGGAAAAAAAACCCAAACAAACAAACTCCCTTACTCCACCTTTCTTCTACCTAATCATTTCCTAGAAACACAGTAAGCTCTACAGTCTAAATTATCAATCAAAACAAGATAACAGCAAAATGAAATATCAAATTAACATCTAATCCAATATACTGACATCATTCCTACTGAAACCCGCACTCTCTTTATGTCCTTCCGCAATTTCGTGAATCCTTCTGCTAGGTTCCTCAAATCTTTTGCCAAACATACTCATGAAAATGCGCAAATTCTTGTGTAAACTCTGCATCCTACTTGCTTCAATTCTTATTTCTGATAATGGAAAAAGGTAACCAATACGAATTTGGGGATCTGGATAGTTTGGACGTTCCACCTCCTGCCAAATCGAACCTCTACTCTTCTCGGACGTCTTCGAATCACCACTTTAAGATTGGCGACTTTCTCAGTAAGTGATTAATTGCTTGATTTATACTGTAGTGTTAGGCGTCGAGCTAGGAATTGAATTAGAAGTTGTAAATATTTGTGAAGAATGGAGAGAGGAGTTATGTAGTTATGGAAATGGTCTGATATTCAGGGACGTTGGGGAGGAAGTATGTGAAATGGAGTTTGAACATGAAGGAGAGAGAGATACTGTTATATGATTATGCTAAGGAAAAAAAAATTAACGTGAGGAAGTGGATGTTTAATGGGGAAAGTGGATGTATTATGGAAAGTGGATCCCAATAAATTTTAGATGACGCGGATCGCCATATATGTCCTTTGGATCCACAATAAAATGGAATGTAAACCGTTAGATGGCTGCAGAAATCAATACATATTAGAGATAAAAGCAAAGACCGTTTCAAAGCAATATTAATAAATTTAAACCGATTAAGGACAGAATTGCAGTTACTAATTTTCGAAACTAAAGACAGATTATTTTGGTCATTATTCAGTTTTTAATTAAAGACAGAATAACGTCAGTCTTTGTATGGCAGTCTCTAATAGCAATAATTTTTGTAGTGATATATATATATATATATATATATATATATATATATATATATATATATATATATATATATATATATATATATATAAGAGCGTTCAATGACACCCAAATAGTGATCATTACATTTGCTCTTCTACATAAACCAAACATTTATATTAGAATAAGTGAGTAGAAGGTGAAAGAAAGAGTGGAGGCAGAGAAAAACGAGATATGTGGTGAAAATCAGAGGAAGCATTTAGGGGTGCTGCACTGTTTCGGATGCTATTGAACGCTGGTCATATATATACAGGGAGAGAGAGTCCTGATCCAGTAGAAACCAATTTAAAATAGAAACTAGAAACTCCACCACACACAATCTAAATGCACCTTCCCACACAATCCCACCAAATTCTCCCGTTTTTAATTAGATTTTTCTGGTCATTTAGCGAGTGTATTTTGAAATCTGACTTCACTGTATTTTTATACATCCTTCTCCTCCGACGACCAGTATGCATGCCATATGTGCTATATTACGGTGATAAATCACTATTTATACTTACGAAAATCACTAAAATAAAAATTACACCACTTAAATTTAGGAATGCACAAATATGAACATCAAGACTTATACAGTTATACTGTAACTTGTATCCATTGACAACTTACCTTTCGTCGAAAAAAATATCCTTTAACAATCGTATATTTGGTTGTAGTGTAATAGTGTTGGTCACATGGTTTCAGCTGCTTCCTCTCAAGTCTTAATGATGGCTGTCGCAGCTGAGTTGCTAGAAGACGTGGTCGCCTTTGGGATCTCACAATTTATGTGGCAGAAAACTCATTCTGATATGGATAGACATATAAGTTTATTACAAGAGCTCATATATGTCTATCCATATCAGAATGAGTTTTCTGCCACATAAATTGTGAGATCCCAAAGGCGACCACGTCTTCTAGCAACTCAGCTGCGACAACCATCATTAAGACTTGAGAGGGAGCAGCTGAAACCACGCCTTCTAGTGATAAACATATATGTAATAAACATATATGAGCTCTTGTAATAAATTGTGGTCGCCTTTGAGAGGGACCACGCCTTTGGGATCTCACAATTTATAAGTTTTTCACAAACATGAAACTATATCCTTACTTGTACCGCTTTTGTAATAAACTTTATAAGTTAACCATTTATAAGTCAAAATCTGAGTAGTTGAAAAATTAGTGATATTTATACCGCTTTGTAATAAACTTATAAGTTAACTACTTATAAGTGGAAATCTGAGTAGTTGAAAATCCTTACTTGTTTGACTTATTTTGATTTTGGAAAAGTCACATTCAAGTGACCCATTTGAGTAAAAATTATGTTCAAGTGGTCTATAAATGAAAGGGAGCCTGTGTTTCAGCTGCTCTGATCAGCTGATTAACCGTATGGTCCACACCCCCGCTCCCTCTTAATGGCGGTTGGTGCTGCCGACTTACTTGAAGATAAGATCGACTTTGGAACCTCACAACTTGCATGGCAGAAAACTCAATCTGATATGGATAGACATATATATGCCCGTTATCACAAGTGCATGACCCATCTAATCAAGTCATGTGTGTGAACATGTTAGGTTTGAAACTAGTTACTCCCTCAGTCCCCCCAACTGTTTACGTTTCTTAAAGGGTGCCCGGCAACATTTTGAGGTGCATATAAAGTATAGTTTTATAATGTAAGTTTGAGATGAGTCGAGGAAAAGTCGAACCAAATGATCAGACCAGTATTCCCCAGCAACTTGGTGGACATCGGCTGGAATTACACTTCCCCGTTCACTATCTTTGAAACAAAGGATTCTTGCGTGGTGTACACCAGCAGCCAAAGGCGAGGACTGAAACAGTGAAGTCCACCTAGGGGAGTTGGTCGCAGAAGGTCGGGCAGGGATATTTGGTTCAGCAGCAGTTTTCTCACTTGCATCAGTACAAACCCCTTAAGTGCATTGCTCGATCGCTAATTTTTTCAGAAGATTTCGGGGTCTTGGGGAGACAAACCAACTCCGTCTGCCACAAACCCCACGTCAGAGTAGTTGACATCTACCAACATGTTGCTTGCGTTTTTACCTTATCACAAACAGGACCAGATTTTATACTTTGACTTCCCTGAGCGATTAGTCTTGCCTGATGGAGAACAGCGAGCAGTCGCCAGAACTAGTAGATCAAGAAACAGCCCGACATGCAAAAGGCGAAACATCGGAAGCGCCTTCAGCGAAGGGCCCTCCAAGAGGGTGGTGCGGAAACTAATATAGACAGAAGTGGCAAGGCAGAGAAGAATCACAGAGCAAGGATTAAGAAGAGAAATAGGAAAATAGGGGAGAATGAGCAAACAACACTTGATTTTTTTTTTCATGCTACTGTAGCTACTACATATACAGGATCCCTACATCAACTTTCCTACGTGGCTTTATCATAGTCCTAGCTTTGTAACCGATTCTGAAATAAAGAAAACGCAAATACGAAAAGGAAATGCTTACAAATTTAGCAGGTGGTAAAAGTTAACCGATCCATTTGTTTTTATGCGGCAAATCTTTCAGGCACCCTGATCACTCTTCTTAGCCTTACTGGGTGGTCGATGGGCTGTGCTGTCGTGTGCACCTGTTTGGGTGTATCATCACCTTCCTTTTGAAGAACGGTCTTGTCCTCAAGGCCGGCAGAGCTGCCCTCATTGAGCAGAGATGGTGGCAGTGGAGTTGCAGGGGTGTCATGCGGGTTTGGATAGAGTTTAAGGACGGAGATGTGAAAGACAAGGTGTATTCGCACATTTGCAGGAAGTAGAAGTTTATATGCCACCGTACCAATCCGTTCTATAATTTTGAATGGGACGAAGTACTTTTTAGATACTTTATGCTGTGATGATCGGACAGAGTGTTGGCGATATGGTTGAAGCTTGACGAACACCCAGTTGTCCACCATGAATTCTTTATTGCAGCGGTGTTTGTTGGCCTGATTCTTCATTCTTACTTGAGCTCTTTGAAGATTGGACTTCACTGTGGCTAATATGTCCTCATGGTGAAGAGCCCAATCAGCGATGTCTTGAGATGATGCGGTGTCGATGATGTAGTTGAGTATGGACGGCGGTGGTCTACCGTAGACAGCTTGGAATGGAGACATGCCGATGGAGGTGTGTTTGCAAGTGTTATACCACCATTCGGCATGTGGAAGATATTTGACTCATTGATTTGGTGCGTCGCCCACTAGTGTCCGAAGATAAGTCTTCAAGCAACGATTGACTACTTCTGTTTGTCCGTCCGTTTGAGGATGGTATGCGCTACTCATTCGTAGTTCAATGTTCTGAATACTAAATAGCTCCTTCCAAAATTTACTAAGAAAGAGTCGATCACGGTCCGACACAATGCTATGGGGAGAACCATTTAGGACATATTCATGCATGAAGAGTGTAGCGAGTTGGGTTGCGGACACGGACATGAAAAGAGCGCAAAAGTGTGAGTATTTAAAGATTCGGTCGATGATTTCCCAAATACAAGTTTTATCCCATGAATTAGGAAGATGGGTAATAAAATCCATGGAGATGTCATCCCAAATTTGCGCGGGTATTTAGAGAGGTTGCAGTAGTCCTTTAGGTGCAGTAGTGTCGAATTTGCATTGTATGCAGGTGGAGCATTGGCGAACATAATTCTGGACAGTACGGCTTAAGTTTGACAAGAAAAAACTACTCAAGATGCGAGCAACTGTGGCCTTCACCCCTGAGTGACCTCCTTCCTTCGAGTTATGGTAAGCTCAAATGATCATTTGTATAACAATCCGCATATTTGACAATAATATATTTAAATATAACGTCGTTAATCTTTAATCGAGTGTATGACCAAAAAGTCACATTTTGTATATGGATGGATTTGGACTCGAAACTAATTCCATTGAGTTTAAAATGTTGTTTGCGTGCTCAAAAACTATAAATTATGATATATTTCGAGTATGTCAAAATTGGGACATTGATTGGGGTTTGGATGGCTAAACTTAGCCTACTCACTTAAACCCCTCATACTACAAGAAAACACTGATTTTGCAGCGGAAAAATCCGTCGCTAAACCCTTGCTAAATGCCTGTTAGCGACGGATTTGCAGCAGAACTCGGCTGTCGCTAAAAAACACGTTGGTATTTTAGGCACAATTTTGCGGCGGAAATTAGCGTCCATTCTCCGTCACTTCACCGTCGCTTTCTGATATATTATCATTTAATTTTAAAATAATTCACCGACGTTTTACCGATGGATATATATAACATAATAAAATTAGTAAATATTTTCCGTCGCTAAATGCACGCTATTTAGCGAGGGATTACCGACGGAAATATACAGCAAACATTTTATATTCCAGTTATCCGTCGGTAAATCCTAGCTATATAGCGACGGATTACCGATGAAAATATATAGCAAACATTTCGCAGCATTTCTAACCATCAATATACACATCAAATACATTCATTTCAACAATACTTAACATTCAATACTCATCGTGTAATGAAACATATATACATATATATCGACTAGAACAATTAATGTCACAAAACATTATATAACAATAAAAAATGGTACAACAATTGATAAAATATTCACGTAAAATCCAACATTCAATAACATTATCCGATACAACTAAAAACTAATGTCACATAAACAAAAATTACGTTTACATAGTTGATGGATTTATGCATCATAATGTCTAAAGTTCATTAAAAAAAAGAAACTGCATATATATATATATATATATATATATATATATATATATATATATATATATATATAACTTCTCATTTTCTGCATGGGTCTATCCTGACAAGGCTCGAATGCTTGTCCTCCAATTTGCTCCTTTATCTTGAAACTGTAAGTCTGTAACGTAACACCAAAATAAGTTTTAGGAACAAAAAGTTGTACAAAATTTTTGGAGTAATTATCTGACATAGCCAGATCTGCCAGCTTATGGAAGTATGTAGTGTAGTTTCTGTTCCAAACTCAATAACAATTTGTACATATAATGAAATCTCAAATACTACTCATGGTAATTAAATAGTAACTTAGTCTAACAAATATTAGTCAAGATATTTTAGTGCCAGTTATATGCGTGCATGTGGTTCCATAAACTCCCATAGTGCACTTGGTATCCCCGTTTTATTAAATCCATCAAAAAGTTATGAACATTCCACAAAATAATATTAACAATGAATATGAAACCTGTTGCACATAACAATATTGATATTATTCTGATGAATATGAAGCCTTGTACATGCAACAGTATGTGCATTAGAATAAATATTTCGACATTGTGGAAGAACCGAGCAGATTCACAAACAACTACACTTACATAACTAATGAACAAAGTAATATTGCCAAATAGAAGTGTCAAGAATCACTAATCCGACAATACAAAATAATGAAGTGGCATAGATGAACAAAGATGCAAATGTTGTTTGTATTTTACCCGTTGACTTAGCCACCATAAATTTTCAATATGAGAAATGAATGTGAGAAGCTATAGACATTCCTACACTTATCATAAAAGCAAGAGCTTCAATTATCCTTTCATGTTTTGTAATTGTGATCAGAACTCCAATCAGTTGCTATATACCCCTAGCAAATCATTGTCTATTTTTTTTGTCTCTTTATTGAAGCCTGCATTAGATTAGTAAACATCATAGGAGGCAAGTCAAATTTTGATATCAAATTTGTGTAAAATTAGTTCACGGGGGCGCATAAAAAACCAATAAAACACGTGTGCTGGCCAAAGGACTAAATTTAAGGGTGGCTCACACTGACTGTTAAGAGTACATATCATTGTTCACCAAATACAGAAATGTACACTAGACTCCAAGCACAAGCATCAAATTGAAGATCACAGGCACAGACAGAACATTTCAGTTTGTAAATTGTAATTATCATCCGTAGTAAATATAAAACTGAAATCAAAATTGTCATAATCATGGTCAAATGATCATTTGTATAACATTCCGCATATTTGACAATAATATATTTAAATATTTTATTTAAATATAACGTCGTTAATCTTTAATCGAGTGTATGACCAAAAAGTCACATTTTGTATATGGATGGATTTGGACTCGAAACCAATTCCATTGAGTTTAAATAGTCGTTTGCGTGCTCGAAAACTATAAACTTCGATATATTTCGAGTATGTCAAAATTGGTACCTTGATTGGGGCTTGGATGGCTAAACCTAGCCTACTCACTTAAACCCCTCAAGTGCCCTCCCTCCTTCATTCATTCTCCAAACACTTAAGCTAAAATAGAAAATGCGGGAATGAGAAATCAAAATTCCTAAGCCTTAGTTCATCTTAGGAATCCATTTTTATGTAGGAAATCAAGTGTAAAATCATAGAAAAGAGAGGTAAGCTCCATCTCTATCTTCTCCAACCCTATTCCTCTTCAAGTTGTATGAATTCCTAATACTTAACTCTTAGGAATTCTATTTATATCATCTTAGATTGGAGATTCTAGAGTATTGATTGAAGAGAGGTTGATCTAACTTAGGTTTAGAGCTTGTTCAGGTGAGTTCCCATGAACTTACATCTATGCCTCAAGCATTCATGTTTGTCTAGTATGCCCTTGACATATTTTTTTGTGTGTTAATCAATTGGGTTGATTGAATTATGTGTTAACATTTCCAATTTATGAGTATTGATTTCATTTCAATGAATTCTTGGGTAATCCTTGTGTAGAGTTGCGTTATGAGTTCTTGGGTACTCACAATTATGTATACAAGCTATCAAGGTTGTGCATGTGCTCTTCCACCTTTGCGTCATGTGTGCATTGTGCGTGTATTGTTTTGTTTTCAAGAATTTGTGCATTTTGGCGTTATAAAAGCAAATCTTTGCATTGTTATGAATGTGTGTGTATGCACGTCATTTTTGTGCTTTAAAAAGTGTTTGCGAGCTTTCTAAACATTTAGAATCAATACGGGAGGTCCGGGCTTGGCCGAGATTGATTTCAAGGTTATTGGCAAGCAAAATAAATAATTACATCAGGTCAGACGTCTAACAAACCTCTCGGAAAAAATAAAAAAACTGTCTACTATCAGCTCAGACGTCTGAGCTGAAGCCTCAGATGTCTGAGGACCGAATTCCTGTTGTTGATCAGCAAAGACCGCGGTCAACAGTTTAGGGCCATTTGAGCTCATTCCCGACCGAGTTTCGACCCATTTCGACTTTCTTTTTGTGACTTTTCAGTTTCCCTGCATCACAGATTTCTACAGCTCGATTTTTATGGATTTTCGATTTATTCATTATGAATGAATTTTATAATCGATATTCATGAGATTTAATTTACATTATTAAAACGTGGATTCTTTGTTCGATCGTCATTTCGATCGATATTACACGAGATTTGCCACTTTGAAATTATATAAAAAGGTTTTATGTTATTAGTAGATATAAATTTCTTTTACCAAAATGGTTTCCAATCTTACTTCATTATACGAAGCTATTTACGAAATCATTTTATAAATATTTTTCAAATCTATTGGTATATATTTTATAAACCTTTTTCTCATTCGTATGAGAAATCTAATTAAACGCCTTAGCGAAAACAAGGACTATGAACCCTTTTCTTTTGCTTCGATGGTTAATTCTTGGACTCGTTCGATTGAAAACCGTGGCAATGTTCAGTTTATGTTTTGAGTGGAAATATATGACTCATTCATAAATATTCGAGTAGAAATAGTGGTTATGGGACATATAGCTAAACTCTTGTAATTACTGGCTTGGAGTAATTTACACTTTCCATGATCAATTATGATCTTTTTGAGATTTTAGACTAGCTTTATGTGATGTCTTCGAGTTATGGAATTTATTCAATATTTTATTGATCTTCGGATCATTTCGAGGAACTTCGGTTCATTTTGAGTATTTTAATGATCTCAGGATCATTTTGAGGAACTTCGGTTCATTTTATGGAATTGCATTACTTTGATCAATTGTGTTATGCATTTCGATGACCTTCGGGTATCTCGAGGAACTTCGGTTCAATTTGGAGCGGGGTCGTGACCCACGGTCTTCGGATCATTCGAGGAGCTTCGGCTCAACATTATAGGCTAGCTACCTAGAGATCGCGTCACATTCGAGATACACATGTTGGTTGAGTCTTCGGACTCTCGTTTTGAGAAGGCCTTACCCCTTCCCTTTGTGATTCGCGGGATTTCTAATTTATTGATTTATGGAATTTGAAGTTTTATTGATACTTTGTTATCAATTTGAGATTGATATTAAGTTATCAATTTTTGAGTCGATCTGATATCAATTATCATTTCCTATAAGTAGCTATATAATTTTGAATGAGATATTCTTTATAGCTTTAATATAGATTTGAGATATACCGTAGACATTTCTAGGTTTCACGCTTATGCATGACACTGTTATTATAGTATATATGTCTACATTTACCTTTATCTCTTAATATCCTAGTTTATGAGATAAGTACAGTTAGACTGATCCATTTATTGTTTATTTTTGTGTAAATAATACTCAGGTCAGACCGAGGTATTTTAGGTGATTCTTCTTGACTCCAGCAAGGACTATCCTCCAGTTTTGGGAAGACTTCCTTAGTGTTGTACTATTTTGGTTATATGTATATGAGATTCCTTTGTACACATATTATTTTGAGTAGCCATGTACCTATTTTTTTTGTTGTATAGTGGATCATCTATGACAACTATCTTGTATTTACACTCATGTGTTATATTCATATTTATTTCAGCCTTAGTGATGTGAATATCTGTGTCTGACTCTGATTATTTGTTATGTATTTTATATTGCTTTCCGAATTATATACAACCACTGTGTAGCAGTTTTGAACTTGAATTAGATATGTCATATTTCCTCATGAGATTTGAAAAGTAATACCACATTATCCGATACATTTAACACTCGTTCAACGCTATTATACAGATGGTCGCTCCTCAACAACCTTATTCCTCGGGTTAGTTAAAATCATTGCTTGCCATATCCTTGGCTAACACGAGTATAGAGGTGGGGCGTTACAACTTGGTATCAGAGCTAAGTTCGGAACAATATAAGATATTATGGCGAGGGTATTGTCCTAAGTCTCTCTTACAAAATCGTGTTTAGGATTTAGCTCGAGTCTTAGGGCCCGTCATATCCTATCTTATATCATGATCCTTATTTGACCAATCCAATTTGACTTCATCTTTGTGAAACCTTGGCCTAGACAAACCAAGAGTCCTGTCTCTTTGCTTTAATAGAAATTTAGAAATTGTTTTCTATTTTTGGGTTGAAATAACTTTTGGGACTTAGTTTTGATGATTTCTAAATTATTTTATAAAACGGTTCAATAAAGTAATTTTGGCTAAGTAAAATACTAATCCTCTTGAGATTAGCTTTGCGAGCAGAAAATGAATAAATAATTTCCGCTAAGCACTATGAAATATTTTCATTTATTTATTTATGATTAAAAATTTAGTTCATAAATAAATAGCGAGGCAAATCATTAGTATTGATTGTTAATTTGCAACCTAAGGGATTTTAATAAGATAATGATTTGAGAATGGCATATGTATGACCATCGTATATATCCCTTACACCTTTCATAGTTTGACTTTTTAACTATGAAGTATGAGATATCTTATTTTGGTAGGGAAATTAATGCCTATAAGGGCACCATCTTTTTTATTCTTTATGATGATGATTACCATGATCATCTCATTTGATTTCTTTTGAAATTATAATCATCCACCTTCTTTGCGTCAAAGTAACTTAAGAACACTATGTCCTTAGGAATTTGAAGGTGCTTGTTTTATACCTATGTATGTAGGTTTTCCAAACCTATGTTTTGTGAAAAATTCTTACATTCTACCTTGAGTTTTTGTTACCCATTTATTTTTCTATCGAGATGACTTTAGTCTTCTTTGGGTAATGAATTAGTATTCTCATTTTCTTTTGAGTGTTACTTGTTTTAAACAAGTAATTTTGCCTTTTCGATTGAATAAAGAGTTTAATTAAACGTCTTGGTAAAAACGAGTGGGTCGAACACTTGCGTTTACTTTACCGGCTAAATTTTGGACTTGGTCAATTGAAACTTAATTTCATTACTAGATTTCAATCTCTATATATGTAAAGAAAATAATGTTGGTGATGACTGCAGCATCATCGAGATTTATTTTCATATTTCTAAGTAAAAATTGTTTGAGTTGGTTTCCATTCTTCTTATAATCGGTTATGATCGCCATTTTGAATTTCGTCGTGTAACCTTTGTTTTATACCCTTTTCCAGTTATGCTATGATCATTTTTGCATTTTATAGTGGAATTTACAATTTGTTAGTGAATACTTGAGTTAAGTCAGTGGTTATAGGACATTTGGTTAAACTCGTCTATTTACTAGCTTAATGTAAATTACGCTTTCTTTGTTGATTGTTGATTGTTGATGATCACTTTGTGGTTTTTGTTCTTTTGATCATTCGTGGCAAATTTTAGTTTTCTAAACTTGTGGCTGACGAAATTACTTTTGAGAGGTGTCAGTAACCTTATCGTCAAGGTGAAACTTCTTTTGGGAGGTGTCAGCGACCTTTTGTCGAGGCCGACGTAGTCAATTCGGACCCACTTCATAATTTTTGTGTGTTTTTGTGTTATTCATGATTTCATCATTTTCGTGATGACTACTATTATATATGTTTACATTGCTTCGAAGACATTGAAGTATTTGTGATTATATGGTGATTTTAGTAATTCATAGGTTCTCTTTATTTATTTATGACACGAATTACTTACATGTTCATTTATAGAGCTACGTTCTCATTATGTTTTGCGGACTTTTTGTGAATCCATTCTTGCGTTATGAGAACCATTTTTTTATTACATTTTGAATTATGGATTTTTGAAAACATCCCCCAAGTCCAAAATAATAGGACAGTGATCAGAAATAAAAGTAGACAAGCCTTTTCGAAAAGTTAAGGGGTGAATATCTTCAAAATTGGAATTGATAAGAAAACGATCCAACATAACCAAAGTAGGGGGAGTTCTGCCATTACTCCAAGTAAATTTTCTATTTTAAAGAGGCAAGTCAATTAAACTGCAGTCGCGCACAAATTCACTGGAATCCTCCATGTTTCTCAAATATTTTGCCTTATTACAATTCCTCTCAAAATCAAATCTAGTAACATTAAAATCTCCACCAGTGAACCAGGGACCATATATGAGATTATAAAACTCAACACCCTTCTTCCATAAAGTCATCCTTTCACTTCTAGTATTAGGCTCATAAACATTAGAGATGAAGTACAGAACTTTTGAAGCCTTACATTCCAGTGCAATATGTAAACAATGACTTTGTTTAATCTCTTGTTTTAAATGCCAATATCCACTATTCGAGCAAGTGAAAAGACCCCCACACTCCCCACAGCAGAGATAAAGCACTATTCATCAAGAAAACCCACCCCAAACATCTAAAAGCACCAACTTCAGGGTTCTCAAGTTTAGTTTCTTGCAACATAACAATAGCAAGTCTGATGGATTTAAGATATTTTTTGACCATAAGACACTTATCATAAGTTCCTAGGCCTCTAACATTCCAGGTTACGATAATCATGATGATTTGTTAACCCTCTCTTATTCTTTATTTTTAAAATAACTAATACCATCATTTTTCATCATAAAACCAGAACACTAGCAAGAACATGCATTTGATCACTAGTCAAGGTATTAAGAAAAGAATGGACAAAAACGCTACCTTCAAGCGGATGCGCCAACCCTCTGGCACTATGATGAAGAATCACCACGCCACTCTGATCCAAAGCACGCTTCCCCTTGCCTTTTGTTCTTGAACAATCACCATAGTCAACTAAAGCAATGTCATGTTATCTTACAAATTCAAGTACTGAGAACAGTTGTCATGGACATGTTCGTCAGCACCAACAACCAAATTACCATCAAAATCAACGCCAATGTCATCTAAACCAACATCTTCCTTATCATGACCATGTACAACACAAATACCCACCACATTGCCCACAGCATCCACCTCAGCCTCTACGCCATCATCAAAATGGGCCAAGAAGTTACCAGTATACCACCATCCTCTACAGCATCATCAGAGGATGCAACAATTGGATTATCCTCGCCATTCACAGCCTCCTTCACACCAACATTGCCCTCGCCAACCTGCTTGCAACTTAAACTTTCAACATTCCATCATTACCTTAAAAAACAGAATTTCTAAAGCTCAAAATATCCATGCAAGTAGAGGGATCACCATCATACCTCCTAATAAGTACATCATGCCAAAAGTTCTCCACAAAAAAATTGATTGATGGTGGAAGCACTCTCGACTCTTCAACAAACAATTCTACCCTCAAATAAGCGTAATCGACAATATGTAAAGCGCCTAGTTGGAGCCTGGTAACATAACCAACCTCCGCAAGCGCCACCTGAAGCACCTCCATGCTCCTACAAACCAACGACACATTGTTCAAAGCAATCTAGAATTTCACTTTCTTTTGAATAACGCTACCCGTTTGCGCACTTTACCTCCTTAGATTAAGAGTTCCCTTCGAATAAATGATATAGTGATAAAAGTTCTCTCAAAATATTAAAAGGAAACTTGACGATGAAAACATCTCCCAATCGCTTCAGTTCCATCTCCAACTAGTTGCATCATTCCAAAGCTTGATCTTAAGCAGATCCTCGATCTAAACGATCGAAAACACTTCTTGAGAAATGGAGACAACCACCATAGATCTAGCATATCTAAAATCAATCGGAAAAACTTCTGGCGAAATATTGAATTTATTATTATTCGCCATATTTGGTTGAGAATGTTGGATCAATCTGCAATTAAACCCCTTATGGCCAGTTTTATTACACTTGAAGCATAATATTGGGTTTCTACAATCTCTTGCCCAATGATCTGTCATCCCGCATCTGTAACGACCATTTTTTGATTTAATGTTTCTGAGTAAATCGTCATATTGGTTGTATATTTGAGGCGGCTGTTAGGAAAATCCATTTTTCAAATTATTATATACATTTCGCTTAATAGGTTGTTTAAGTAATACGACTTTATATGAAGGCTTGTCAACATAGTTCTGTTGCAGATTGTCATCAAGTTATGATGAAATCAGGTTGATTTCGATATAGAAGTCGCCATATTAGAAATGATGATTTTAGAAGAGGACATTAGTGTTTTAAATCAGATGAAACTTGGAAGATAAATTATGTTTTAAGTAATTCCTAAAACCACATATGTTGATTTTTACAAATATATCGATTATGGTGGAGGAGAAGACAACTTCTTTTAGCTTAACACCTAGAGTATAATTGTGCAAATAACTTACTGGTTTGACGAATCTGACAATGTTGCATTCAAATTTTAACATGATGCACTGAAAAGCCTCATCAGCTGGGAAATGACTGAAATTGGGCGGGCAGCAGGGCTACGTGGGTCATACCCATTAAGGTATGTCATCGTCTGATCTAGATTAATCGGTTGCCCCTTTATTGTATGCTTCAGAATGACACGGTTGTTGATCCCAACCATGGTGATGATATACTCGGTACACTCACATTGAATGAGTGACCAGTTCTGTGTGGCCGGGTTGCAAGATTTTCTTGTTGAACCCCAGTGTTTTATCTCTAAAGAACACTGATCGGAATGTGGTTCCATACCTGGTCATGTTGGAAATCCAAACTTCAATACAAGTCATAAATCTTTAGATGTATACCAACTATGTTGAAAAGTGAGATGCAAGCTTTTCAGCTATATTACTATTTTATTTGTGTCTTGATAGACATTACTATAATATAATTGGATTTTGATATAAAATGATTTGGTTATCGTAAGGTAAAAACACATGCCATGTTTATGTGTGGTCGTGTTTTACGAGATTTCGCTTCTTTTAAAGGATTTTTAAAAGTTAAGCAAGTTGTTTGTGATGCGAATTTATCACTGAAAGTATTCCAGACTGATCTAGGTGATTTTGCTTTTTTCTCAAAATGTGCTCGGGTCAAACCGAGTATATTTTCCAGGTAGCATTAAGTTTCTTGGAGCTTGAGTAAAGAGGCTGAAATCAAGATGAATTCCCATATTTTTAGGTATTTATTTATTTTCCACCGTGTGTATTGTATTGATCTAGTTGTGGACTTTAATATTGTGTAATCATATATATATATATATATACACACACACACACACACACAGTTTTCTCTTTGTGTAAAGAGTATTGAGATATTATATTTTATTCTTTCTACTGTGAGATTCTATTCTACTCTGATTCTGCAGTGCTGGTGTTCTTCTTCTTTTGTTCTAATATTTCTTTCTTCTTTTTTCATACCCTCTAACTTCTTTCTCCTAAATATCCGCTTTCGCATTTTGAGTGGATGTGTGTGGTTAAATGTCAGCTTAAACGGTAGGGAAAAGGCGGTATGTTGCATGTAAGTTCAACGCACTGGTTGGCTGCATCCTTACCTTAGTTATGCACCTCGTTTATCGTTTCATTCTCAGAGATGGGACAAAGCACCAAAGGTTTTCTGCATACTCAAACTAGTTGAGTCTATTTGCTTCTTAACTTGGTTAAATACTTCAAACTTCTAAATTAGCATTAAAACTCGTCATTTATCATCTGAAAATGTTTAACAAAGATTTGAATAAGAATCGTCTAGTTTAAAACCTTTAATTTCAATATTGTTGAAAAAATGTCACAAAAAGCGTTGCTAAATAGCTTAAATCAGCTTGTTTGATTTAATTAACCTTTTCATAATTCAAAATTTCATATTTATTGATCCAAATCCCTTTTAAAATATTCATTATCATTTATCATAATTTTTCCATATTTTTAATAATTTTGAAATAGCCTTTTCTAAAAATTTCCCAATTTGCTCATCGAACTACAATACCGTGATTTTCATTCAAACTTGTTTTAAACACAATTCAAAATATATACATCAAAATCTGAAATTTCCTTTTTAATTTGAAATCGAACATCATCTAAAAAAGAATGCTTTCCGTTCTCGTTCGATATGTTCATTTTCAGATTCGCGAACTACCGCAGCACGACTAGTTCTACTCTAACAGTATTTTAACTTCAACTTGAAATCAATTTGTTTTAGTTCAAATAAGTTTATAACAAATTTAAAATACATATAACTTCATTTTAAAACAATATTTCCGTTAAAAATAAATATTCATTTTAAATGAATAATATAATATTATTTTATTAATATTATACTGATATTTTTTTAAGTTTAACTTTTAGAAATTCATACTTTCCAAATCTTAGTTAAACGTTATATAAGCTTATTGGAACTTCAAATTGAGATTAAAACGTCGTTTACATAACTAACTCAAATTTTACTTTGAAATCACTATTTCAAATCAATTTCACTATTCACTTTGAAATTGAACATGGCGTTTCATATTAAATCCTTACTCAAATAAATTTCCACTTTCATAAAAGTTTTTCATAATCACTTTAATTTAATTTCTATCTAGTTTCGGATATAAAATTCCAAATTTCGTTTTTACGCCTTATTCTCACTTAAATGAATATAACATTCATTTATATTCTGTAAATGGAATGAGACTTAACCAATACCTTTATAATTTCATATATGTGGGTATATGTTATATTACTATTAATAAAGACCATAATAACATTCACATCAACCATTCATCCATCACATAATATTTATAATATAAGCGCTTACGGTAATTAACGCTTATACGTACATGTTTATTAATAACTGTAATAACATCTGTAACATCCATCAAACAATCATAACAGCCACAAAGCGACCATTATAACCAGATTATGATTATAATAAATGTCCAAACACAGTTAAGAAGTTCTCACCTTCATTGCTACTCCGTCAAACTTTATAGTAGGCTACACTTTGAATTTGGAAAAGTGCCTAACTACAAACTTGTAGAGAATTCTTTTATATTCGATTTAAGAAAAATAATTTCTCAATTGGGATTATTTTTTAGGGAGATATGGCCAAAATGATGGTGGTGTTTCTAAGGTTCGACACAAATAGCCAAAAAATATGCTCCTCAAAGATTCAGGTTTTTGGAATAATTAGACTCAGAATTTGAAAAAGTGCCCAACTACAAAGTTGTTGCCACTGAAAAAATAAACCATCTAAAAAAAGAATTATACGATTTGGATAAATTTTGGAGGGATTATGGACCCTATAATTTGTTGGTCTGGGAGGAGGCGGAGGCTGAGGAAAAAAGAGGTGATGGTGCATGAAGATGGTGGTGTGGGGTTGTGGCTGGTGCATGAGGAGGTGAGGAGTGGTTGGAAGGTGGGTGGCGGTGGAAATGGGGTGTAGACCGAGGCTTAAGGGGGGAAATGGAGCTTGGGTGGTGGTGTTTTGGAGGAGGAGGGGATGATTGTTGTTGGAAGGAGGGTGACCGAAGTTAGGCCAAGGAGGGAGGTAGCACCATGGCCAAATAGAAGGAGAGCAGGAGAGGAAAAGGAAGAAAGTAAGAGCAGAAGTGCCAAATAATAGACAACGGAACAGAATTTCACAGCGGAACAGAAAAAAATATAATATTCAATACAACTTTACAGCGGAACAATATTTAAATAATCAGAGTAAACATACCATGGATAGTTATAACCTCTATCCTTACATAATACAATTAAGACATCCAAATATAGATAGTAGAATATGCCTTGCCTTCTGACGAAGAAAGCCAGCTCCTCTGGAATCATCTAGGAACAACTCGAGTCCGATCTAAACCTGAAATACACTCTGATCTGATCCGAGTGTCAAAACACTCGAGTCAGACTTGGGTTAACCAGCTTAAGAACTAGATAACAATCCATATACATATCAAACAATAATAATGGGGTTTCATAGAAATTCATTCATGCTTTTTGGAAAATGAAGCTATCATAAGACTTGCATAACATCACACAATGCAAGCGCGCACCATTAGGAGCAAGTTATACCTTATGATAACCAAATAAGCTTGATACACGAATAACATTTTTTGATATTATTATTAGTGCATATTGGAAATCTCTTTTGCAAGTAAATGTATTGTAACATCCCGTATTTTTGGTAGTCGAATATTTAATATATTTTATTATTTTAAATATCGATTTGGAATTTTAAATGGATTTATAATATTTAATTCGTTGATATAAAGATGTTTGATCGTTAAATTTATATATATAATTATTATTTGAACTCGTAAACGTCGTAGTATTTTCGTAATTTACGATTTGAAAATCATGTATATCGATATGAATATAAAACGCTCAACAACAATCAACGATGAAATTAAATAATCATAAGAAATAGAGCGTTCAAATCAATGCGTTGCTTACCTTATGATGAGGCCCGTGCTTCGCACACATGAAATTGTTCGATATATTATACATGCCTTAAAAATGTTATCTTCTCAGACGATATCTGTTTTCGACAAAACAAGTTTTATTGTAATACGTATTGCTAATTATTGCTAGATTTCCAATTTGGAGCCAATCGGAGTTGTTTTATCGGTGGGTGAAATTTAAAAGTGAACAGATAAAATAAAATGATGTCGTTGTACAAATAGAGTCCATTTTCAACGAAATTAATTTCATTATGATCGGAACGTTGATACATAACCGTGTGGTTATTTTCATTGTGTTTGAAGTTTGTGTAGGGCGGTACATATAATTAACGTGCCACGAAGATAGCGATATAATAAAATTTACTGTATAGAAATATTTTTTTTACATAATTGAATTGTTGCTCGTATGTAAAAATTTCTACGTACTCGCCTACCTAAACAATGGCTAAACTTTGGAATAAAGCTTAAGTTTTAAGCAAAATCGGTCAAGTACAAAAATGTGCAGACAAAATATATGAATCAGTAGCCTACCTACCCTTCCCCTATGTATTTTCTTTTCCATCTCAGAACCGTGTCAACCAAATTTTGAATATTTCTACCCTATTCCACACAGCTACCCTAATACGTGATGGCCCTATGTACTCTTTAATACGTGATGGCCATGTATATTTCTCTATATATATACATGTAGGTGTTATCTTCTTCCATCCAGTAAACCTTTCCCTCCTCCTCCTGAAACAAAATCCCAGTCCCCTCTTCTGAGAAAAATCCCGCAAGCTTTTATGCAAATAAATATACATATATATAAAGAAAGGAAATGTAATCTATACATCGGTGCTTACACTCTCGCGTCCGAAACATGAGCAGGCTACTGGACCCAAAACGTCGGAGCCTTCAAGCGTTGGAAGGGGAATGTCGGCCAAGGGCTGGCAAGGTATTAGTAGCGGTGGATCCAGTGACGCTCGGGCAGTGGGTGGCCAGTGCAATAAGTTCGCTTGAGGGGTTGGTTAGAGAGGGAATGTATGCGTGAGTTCAAAGTGAGGGATCAACAAAAGTTTTAAGTTTCATTGGGAAGAAGTAATGCAGGATTGTTGACTCTGAACGAAAAGAAGTGGCAGAGGGGGAAAAGTAGCAGGTGCAGGTGGGTCTTGGCTCAGAGGGTTCGTGCATAGTGGCTCGTGATCGGTAAAGGGTCATTTCGTTCATTGTATGGTGAAGGGGATCTGATGCGCGGGGTGGTGTAGTGTGTGTTGGTGGAGTCGGTTGCATGGAGGAGCTGAAAGTAGAGGAAGCAGGGGAAAGAGCCGAGAACGGTATGCAGTGAGTTTCGAAACATATAAGAAGGGAGTGGAGCACAAAACTTTGGAAACAAGTATATGCACGGTGATGTTTTTCTTTTGTGAACAAAGCGAAGCGTAACATGGGTTTCCAATTCCCATGTAGCAGTTTAAGAAAAAGAAATGAAGAAAGCGGTGAATGTTTTCCAAACGAAGCAGTGGAGGAGGATGGTGCTGCTGCTCGAGTTTCGAGACGTGAAGGCTGATGGTCAAAGACTGAACGGTGTTGTACGGTGTGAGGTGGTCGCGTTGGAGTTTTGGGAAGGGTGCGGTGTAAGAACATGAAGAAGCAAAAGAGAATGAAGTGGTGGACAGTTTGGTTGGAGGCGGCGTTGAGTTCGCTGTTGAGTCGGAGGAGGAACGATGATAGAGAGAAGAGGATAAATGCTGTGATGTCTGGGAAGCCAAGTGACATTTGCGTGAAGCAATGTGGTTGGATGGAAGGTTAGTGGGCTGATGGACTGTTGAAAGTAGGAAGTATGGACAGGCGATATGGGTACAGTTTGGAGTGAGGTGATGTTAAGAACGTGGGGTCGCGTGGAGATGTATAGCGTGAGGTGAGGTTTCTTTTAAGCAACGGTGGGAAGGACATGGAGTCAAACGAAAGCTTGCGGTTTGTCCTAAGAGCAAGTAGAAAATGGAAAGAATGTTGAGGAGGAGATGGAAAACTGTAGCAAAAATTGGAAGCGGGTCTGGGCTCATTAAAAAGATGTAAGGCCCATTTAGTTTTATTTTTCAAAAAGCTAGTTCTATTGTTTAACTTTACCTGAGTTACAAACTGGCCTAAGTCAAATTTTTATAGTATAACAATAACATAAGCAACAATTAGAGAAAGTGGGGACCGACTTAATTGAAACTTTGGTTGCGTATCCGATGGTAAATGTTCCCGTGTATGTCCAACAAACATATGGTTAAGAGGTATCAATTACTGAAGCCATCATCCACTGTTGCAGTACACTATAATTAAAATAAATAGAGGACAACCTTAGAATAAAAGGTTAAGCAGTATGGTCTGCGGGATTACTAAGTCATTTTGATGAAGGCAGCTTGAATGTTGAAGAACAAAATAGATGGGAAGAAGGGATGAATAGTAAGGAAGAAGTAAGAATTCGGCATTGTTAATTTAAATAAAAGGATTAGTTTAGTTTTAATTAGCTAAGGGTAAGTACGTCATTGGTAATTACTTAATTATTTAACTCTTTTGAATCCTAAAATGATTATAATTTTATGCATACCTTAACAGAGTTCGATAAAACCATAGACATTGGAGCCGCGTCGACAAGCCATCATTTTGGAATTGGTCTGGAGCATTTTTTGACAAGATAAAATGGTTGATTGAATTAATCGTTATCTAATAATTGGATAATCAGGTGAGTTCAATTCACTCAGTTTTTATCCCACTTATATTTTATAAGTCAGGTTTAAATATTTATGTTCTTTGATTGTTAATCGTTTAATGGATGCCGAATATATATTCGTGTTGACTGAACTGATTAAATTAAACAGTTGTTTAATTAATTTAAACCAATCGTTATTATAAACGATCATGTCCCAATGAGGTAACTTACCTCGTTGGTTACATTTATAATAATATAAACGTATTAAATTGAAATATGGACATTTGGATTGTTGTTATTGTTTGATGGTTGAATATTATGTCTGTTTATTGAAATAAATGATATTATTGAGATAACATATTTGGATGCAGGTGAAACAGGTTGGAGGGATCCAACTGGATTCCTCAAAATTTATCGTTTATTTTCATATTACAATTATATGAATTGTTTAACCGATATGCTTGGGTAATTGACTTGATTATTGAATCTAATTTCAACGTTTGTTTATGGTTAACCAATAGACGGTATTGGCAGAGTAATTGGCAACAGTTGGCCCCAAAAATATATCGTTTTTGTAAATATGATTTGCCGTAAGGTGAATCGACCGTAATGAAATTATCAATTTTATTTTATAACTAAAAATGGGTTTTGAAACCAGTTTATTTGAATAAAAGTAAATTAATACATATTATTTATTGTTTAAGTTTTTAATTAATCATTAAATGATTTGGCAAAAGTAATCTCTTATATAATAAGTAGACTGACATAAATTAATGCAATGTTTAAGGGATTGGATTAATTATATTCGAGAGACAATTAATTGGGTTTTATTTAAATTAATTATATTAAAAGAAAGACTATCTGGAGTTGATTAATGAGATAATCAAGGGTTAAGTTGACGAAATCAACTAATTTAACTGGAATTATTTATTTGATTACTTTACTTTTAATTAATCAAATGAAAGATTTTAACGAATATTTGGTTTAACTTTAATAAGATCGTAGAAAGAAATTTACTGTTTAATTAAGTTAAATAAGAAGTTAACCATTTCGATAATAGTTAATGATGATGTAAATTATTATTTTAATGAATAATAATTTAAGTAATCAATTCATAAACGAGATTCTTTAAGGTAAGTAATCAAAGTTGATATTGGAACATAATTGGATTTTTGAAAAGTATTAATGAACGGTTTTATATTAAAATCGAGATTTATAAGCAAAGTTATAAAGGAGATGTTAAGCCAAGACGATAGCTTAAAGTAAGTGTTGGAATTAAGGAAAGAAAAGTGGGTAAAAAGGGGGTTTAATATTAAACCCGAGTTTTATAAACAATGTTATAAAAGGAGTGTGAGGCTAAAATATTAAGATTAAATTAACTTTACCTAATTCTTGAAGTATAAGATGTGATTTAAATTCGCTATAAGAGAAGAGGCTTCATCAGTTATAACTAAAATGGGATTTGGTTTGATATTTGGGGATGAATATGGGTTTTGGTATTACAACTGATACCTATCTTAACACAAGAACGTCGTTGATCAAGGTCTGAGAGGTAATGTAAAATACCCCAACTTGAACGACTTTAGGATTATCAAGAGATGATATTAGTTGTAGTGGTGAAGATGTTAAAAGGAATTTATTTCGAAACAATAATGTAACGTTAATTGAAGAATTCAGAAATAGCTTCCAAAATAAAAGGAAATTAAAGCGGCTTGGGAATAGGAAATGATATTCCATAGGAAAGGAAATAAAAGGAGATTTTTGAAGATATAACGATGTTTTCCAAAATAAGAAGATGAGATTTAATGAGATTATTTTAAAAAGGTAAGTGATGATTATAAGATTCAAATAACGAAACCAAAGGAGATGTCGCAGTAATTGTTTTACAAGTTACAAGTTGAATCAATGTTAGATAATAAATAATGTTGTAAATAAGTATTTTGAAATAATATAAAAATAGAAATTCGATATGGTTATCAAACAATTCCAAGTATTATATTCAAATGGTTTTGAGAAGATTAATATTTTGAAACGAGAATTGAATACCATATTCTAAAATATAGAATGTTTTAGAAGTTTAAAATAACCGTTTATTAATTATTTATAATTAGATGGGCCAAGTGATGTTGAGTACTGAACCAGTAAATCTATCTTGATTTTCATGATTGAATGGTTGTTTATTTGGTAGTTAAATAACCGACTATCAAATTTGGCCAATACGATTGTTGGTATGGAAAGAACGGGATAGAATTTATATTCGAAAACCATTCCATCCAGCAAATAAGAAATATTGAAGATATCAGATACTAATCAAGACGAAGAAATTGAAGACCGTGGATCTTCATAAAACAGAGGGATTACTTATAATCTCTGGCTTAGCGGCCTGAGATACACTGTGATTCTGTCGTGGTTGGAATCTATGGATTGCAAGGACTTCTCGCTACTGATCCATGTGGTGATTCCTATATTAGATGCAGTAGGAGGGTATCTTCTGTTCATCCTATTCCTGGGTGACTTGTATGGATGAATGTCTGACAGAGTATTTCCTAAGAACAACGTACGTTGATTTTTACAAATATACCAAGTTGGTGGCAAAGAATGGCCCTTCTTTAAAACCCAGAGTATATTTGTGGACATCAATTAGTGATTTGACGAATATGACAATGTGGCATTCAAAGTTAATGATGGCGAGATGTTCCAAAGGAAAATCCTAGCCTCAAGCCTCATAAACGGGAAATGACAAAAATCGGTCAGGCAGCATGGCTATGTGGGTCGCACCCATTAGGGTGTATAATCACCTTTCTAGAGAAATTCCTTTTACTTTTTTAATATATCGATGTTGTCCTTTTTCGGGAAACGGTTGTTGATCCCAACCGTTGGTGATATACATTCGATACCCTCAAGCGAAATGAGTGGTCGGTCATGTGTGGGCCGGGTTGCAAGACGTTCTTGTTAAACCCAGTGTATTCGCCTCTAGAGATACACTATCGGCAGGTGGTTCCATACCTTATCATAGTCGGAATCTAATCTCCAATAAGCGCCTGCGGTTTTAATTGTATACTATATACGTAGAGCGTGAGATGCAAGCATTCCGCTAGATTGCCATTTATTTGTATTTAGACATTATCATAATATCAGAATAAGATATTGATTTCAAAATGTTTTGGGTTATCGTAAGGTAAAAACTGTCCGTATTTATGTATGGATTTGATCTTACGATTATCCATTTCTTTCAAAATATTTTGAACTTAAAAATCAAGTTGGATGATTCCCCTTAAACTTTATGAGTTGTTCTCACTCTGGTTTACTAGACTGACCCGATATTTGAAATGCTCGGGTCAGACCGAGTTGTACAGATTCAGGTTATCGGATGCTGAAAGAGACAAGCTGGAAGAGTTCAGACGTATGATGTTATACAGTTACTATTCCGTTGTGTGTTATGTATGAGGACAGGTTATTATAACTGTCTAGATGAATTGATGTACTTTGATGACTGTAAGTATTTTGCAAGCTCTCAATAAAAGTTATTTCTATATTATATTTTTGTTTTGCTGCGATGTGAGACTCTATGTTATGTTGATACTTCTTCTTCTATTCTAATATTTCTTTCTTTCTTATCTCATCCTCTAATTTCTTTCTATTGGCATTAGGGTTTCCAGTAATTTTGGGTTAGACTGGTGTTGTTCGGTCAGCTCAAAGGGTACTGGAAATTCGGTCGTCACACTTGCTATCAGAGCGAGGTTTAGTAAAAACCTTGGCTCTGTGGCGTAACTCAATAGAGATGGGGTTAGTAACCGTGTGGTTATTTTTTTTTTCAACGAAATTAATTTCATTGTGACTGTAACGTTGAGAACGTTGAGACATAACCGTGTGGTTATTATCGTTGTGTTTGAAGTTTGTGTAGGGCGGTATATCTAATTAACGTGCCACGAAGATAGCGGTATAATAGAATTTACCGTATAGAAATATTTTTTTTTACATATTTGAACTGTTACTCGTATGTAAAATTTTCTACATACTCGCCTACCTAAACAATGTCTAATCTTTGGAATAAAGCTTAAGTTTTAAGCAAACCGGTGAAGTACGAAAATGTGCAGACAAAATATATGAATCAGTCGCCTACCTACCCTTCTCATATGTACTTTCTTTTCCATCTCAGAACCATGCCGACCAAGTTTCAAAAATTTCTACCCTATTGTGCACAGCTACCCTAATACGTGATGGCCCTGTGTACTCTCTAATACGTGATGGCCATGTATATTTCTCTAAATATATTGTAACACCCCATAATTTTAAAACAGGACATAAGAGATAATTAAAGAATAATTAATCCTTAAAAGAAGAATTAAGGGAAAGGGGTTGCACCATTGCGTTCATCTCAGAATTCTACTTGAGATAGAGTCCGAGTTTGCGTAAAACAGATACAATATGAAGAAGTTATAGAGGTTAGAAGATTTCAGTTTAAACCAGAATTAAAATAAAATATTCAAAACAGCGAAGGCGGGAGGAGGAAACGCAGAACCGACCACATTTGGGGTGTCGACCCGAGACCCGCTAGGTTGACACCTATGTCGACTCAGACACTTTGGGGTCGACACCGGGGTCGACACCGGGGTCGACATAGGTGTTGACCCCTCTTGTAGGGGTCGACCCCCTCAGCCAGATCTGAACAGTGACGATTTCTAACTTGTTGCTGAGTCACTAGGGCATAGGTGGCGGTTTCTGGATAGCTCTAATTGGTCTAGATGGTTCTGATTTCTCCTAGGTCGATCTAACGGCTTACATTAATTTAAACTTCTATATAAACAACCCCAACCCTCAACCCTAAACCACACAATTTCATTTCAAGGAGCTGTCATGCTGTCCATGGCCAAACTAGTGTAGCCTCCAGTCTTTCCTAAAATTAGAAAACAAGTTAGAAGCTACGAATCAAATCTAAATTAGAGAATCGATAGTATACATCAAAGGATAGCTTTTCAGTTTCAGAAAACAGAACCCAGAAAACAAGATTTGTCCTTTGTTTCGTAAGTTCAAGTTACTTTCAGATGTGAATTCTTAATTGAAATTCTTGGCATGTAATAATCTAAATCCAAGCTATACCTGATTATGAGATAATCCTTTCAGATTTATCAAATCTATTTTATCAAATTTGTTCCTGCGATGTTACTCAAATCTATTTTATCCGATTTGTGCCTGCGATGTTATTCAAATCTAATCTATCAGATTTATGCCTACGATGTAATTTTATTCAGACTTATACTTCTTTTATGTTCCTGATATTGCTATTATCAAATCTAGCGTCCTATGGCTATTTTATGCCTAATCTTTTATGTTTCCTCTTCTTCCCCTTCTATTATGGATCTAGGTTGTCTCGAACCTAGACGAAAGCTTGTTATATATATATATATACGATTGGAATACAGGGGAATTGGGTCTAATCTTTTTTTTTTGTACTATTGGGCATAACTTGTAATTGAGGTTTGGGCATAACTTGTAATTGAGATTTAGGCATAGCTTGTAACTGAGATTTGGGTATAACTTGTAATTGATATTGGGCATTATTATCGTTGTAACGGCAAGATGGGTTAATTGGCAAATAAATCAAGTTTTGGGCATGATTGTTATTGTTCCGAATTTGGGGTAACTTGAAACATTAAACCTAGATTGGGGAAAAAATGTAAATTGGAATATTAAATCTAGATTGGGCCTAACTATTGGCTGGGATGCCAAGTTTAATAAATATTGTAATTTTAGGGCATGATTATTAATGCAAATTTGGGAAGATTGGGTGTAACCTACTTTGAGTTATAAATTGTAATTAAATTTGTGGGGCATAACTTGCAATTAGCATTGTTGGGTATAGCTTGAAAATTGGAACATGACTCATTTTGTGAATTTGGGATAATTAGCATATAAAATCTAGACTTGGACATGTATGGTAAATATGCTAAAAAGATAAACATGCCAAACCCGAGGTTAGATTGAGTTGCGGTGTAAAACTGCCCGGAACCGCCCGGCACATCCAGTAACCGCAACAACACAGATCTATTGTGAGAGGTTAGCGCATTTAGCCCAAAAACCCGAGGTTAGAATGAGTTTGCGGTAGAAGTCTTCCCAGGACCGCCCGGCACATGCAGCAACCGCAAACAACAGTTCTAATGTGAGAGGTTAAGGCGTTAATGAATGAATTAATGTTAATAAGCAAGATATGCTAATAACTTAATGGTAGGGTTAAGTTAATTTAGGCAACACTTAACAAATACAACATGTTAATTAAACAGGTGAGTAGGGTTAAGTTAATAAGAAACACTTAACTAATATGACATGATGAATGAGTAGGGTTAAGTTAAAACAAGAGAGCAACACTTAAGCAATATAACATGATGCATGGAAGGGTTAAGTTAAAACAAGAGAGCAACACTTAACCAATATAACATGATGAATGGGAAGGGTTAAGTTAACACAAGAAGGCAACACCTAACCAATGTAACACGACAAGTGGGTGGGTTAAGTTAACTTGAATTGCTTGATGACACTTAACCAATACAGCATGATGAACGCGTGGGGTTAAGTTAATAAGAAGCACTTAACTAATGTAGCTCGATGAACGAATGGGGTTAAGTTAATGGGAAATACTTAACCAATATAACATGATGAATGAACGGGGTTAATTTAATAGGAAACACTTAACCGATCCAACATGACGAGTGAGAAGGGTTAATAAGAAGCACTTAACCAATATGACATGATGAGTGGGTGGGTTAAGTTAACATGAATGGACAACACTTAACCAATATGACATAATGTGTGGGAGGGTTAAATACATACCGGGTTGGTGGATAATATTAGTAAATATAGGCCCATAAACTTAACCATTAAGTAAACATGTTTGAATCAATGGGAGGGTTAAGTACATATCGGGTTGGTGGGTAATATTAGTAAATATAGGCCCACAAACTTAACCAGTAAGAAACCCTAGTAACGGGGACCCATTTTAGCAGTAACCCACATAAATGTATCAAGATACCCTAAAACTAGGCAGCGTGGGGCACGATTACTGGGCTGATTATAAGCGGTCAAAATAGCGGTAGGGGGTACGTTAGTGTAGGTTCCGACGGATTACGGGCGTGCATGTATTCCGGAGTGGAAAAACAGGCACTGGGTACCAATAGTTATACACTGTGCATCTTAAATCTTGCCGGGTTGCTATCATAGGGACTGATACACCTTATGGTGGGACCAGCACAGGGTATCTACACGCAAGAGGGGGTCGATTGACACAGACACATGGAACATTAATACAAGTAGGGAGTTGATCGATATGGTAGTAAGGGTACATCTAACATCTTCATGGCAATTAGGCTGATTGAGGTAAGATCCTCATACTAGATGTACACCTGAAGGCTACCATAATTGCGGGGATTTGGATCGCGTTATCATATTATCATTTTACACAGATTACTAGTTGTGACACTAGTTAGGGGGTGCAGAGATATAGGAATCAGAATAACAAGGTAGTAGCGAAGCAGAGAAAGAGTAGAAGTGCATTCAGTTTATCTTGCCTTATCATATCTTATGCTAATTTTAGGTTATCTTGTTATCCATGTTATCACGGTATTGTCTTATATTCAGTTTATTCATTTCATGATGCTTTTGCCTATTTACATGGTGAAAGTCACTGGACTTACCAGACTTATGTCTGACCTAATTTGTTTCGCCTCTTTTCTTCCGTTTCCCCCCCAGGTTCACAGGGAGGAAATATTACCTCTTAGCTCTGTTTTCCTTCCAAGCTCGAAGATAGTCGATGTATTGCTTGGGACTCTCTCTTCCACTACTATGGCTGGTTCATGCTTTATTGGGGAATATCATTGTTATTTTTATGCTTCTTTTATACTTGGAAGTTTTTGAATCAAGACAAAAGTTTTATGTATTAATTTTAAGTATGATTGAGACAATTGTTGTAAAAGCTTGAATGAACCACATTGTTTATAAAATAACTTTATTTTCTACTTCTTTATTTGTCTATCTTGTAATTTACCTGCATCTTTTACCTAAAACGCTCCACGAAGTTAAGGCATTCCCTTTGTGTGTGACCTTAACGGAGGTGGGGTGTTTCACTTGGTATCAGAGCTGAAGGTTACCGAATCAGATAAAAGATTTGGGAAATTATTTTTAAGATGGTTTTAAAAGAAGCATTTTCTAAAGAAAAGTTTTGTTTTAAAGGCATATTCCCTAAAGCCATATGCAATATCTTTTGATTCTCTGTTTGAATCCTTGTTTTCCTTCTTTACTGAGTCTCCGGGGCTCCTGACTTTCTGGGAGGTAACCTCATCGCGGCATGGTTCCGTAGGCTTGATGAGACTATGACACTTGTCAAAGGGCGAAGAATTGCCTAACTTCTATCTATAACCGCAGTAGTTTTACCTGTGGCTAATTTTCTTTCAAGCTTTGTAGGGTTTTTCGTGCGATGTAGGCAGCTTTCAAGAGACTTGTCAACAAGTTACACAAGGATGGAAAAGATGAGAATGAGGGAGTTTGGCTAAGGAGCACAACCCAAGGATGAGGAACTTATGGATATAGACTTGGTTCACAAAGGAGGTAAAAAGAAAGAGGTGTAAATGGAAGAATCACAGGACAAGAAGGGAAGAAAGAATAGGAAAACCTAAGACAAGAGGAAGTGTCTTTATAACGGGTCATATAATTAAGGACAAGGGCAAGAACTAAGAACAGGATTTCCAGGAGGGCAAGTGCATGCTCACACCGCCAGCGTACCTAAGAGAGAGGTAGTAAAGTTTCTATTGAAAAAGTCTAGTTTTTCTTTTTGATCATCCTGTTAGTACTCTTTTTGATTTTAGCGCTTCACATTCGTTTATATCTTCTTCCATAGTTGAGTCTCTACACCTTAGTACTCGTATAGTAGAAGATCCCATTATTGTCTCAAATCTAATTTGTGGTTCGTCTCATTTATCTTTGGTTTGTGAGGATTTGAGAATAACTATATTAAGTATTGAGTCTAAGTGTAATGCTTATGTTTTTGGTTTCATGGGTTATGGGTTGATTCTAGGCATGAATTGGTTAGCTAGTAATTGTGAAAGGAGCGTAGTTAGACTTTTGACTTGCGTCGGGAATACCCTCAAGATTTCATGCGATCTTAAGGGGTCAGTTAGGCTTAGCTACCTAGAATCACTTGATGCATCTATCGATGATTTGCGATCCGTTAGAGTAGTCCATGAGTACGCAGATGTTTTTGATTAGGTTAGGGGTTTGTCCCCTAAAATGCGAGATAGACTTCCTCATATATCTAGTTGACAATGCAAAGCCATTTGCATTACCTGTACGACACATGACTCCAAGGGAAAGGAAGGCCTCAGTAAACAAGTAAAAGAGTTACTTGAGAAAGGGTTCATAAGGCGAAGTACTTCTAAATGGGGTGCTCCAGTTGTTTTCACTACAAAGGCGGATGGTTCACTTCGCTTGTGCATAAATGATATTTTGGTTTTTTCTAAGAGTGAGGAAGAACATGCTTTGCATCTAATGGAAGTCTTAGATACCCTCCAAGCGCATCAGCTTAAGGCTTGGTTCTCCAAATATCATTTTTGGAGAGAAAAAGTAAGGTTTCTAAGACAGGTGATATCCAAGGAAGGGATAACAGTAGATCCCGCAAAAGTAGTTGCAGTGCAAGATTAGAAGGTCCCGAGGAATGCAACAGGAGTAAGAAATTTTCTTAGATTAGCGGGCTGGTATAGGAAGTTAATTAAGGACTTTATGAAGGTATCAGCCCCACTTACTAGATTGACGAAGAAGAATCTAATTTTTGCTTGGGATTTGATTGTGATGTCGCTTTCCAACGATCGAAGAGGGCTCTTATAACGGCCCCAGTTTTGACTTTTACCTTACGGTAGTAAAAAGGTTTACGGTATACACAGACGCATGCGGCATGGGACTAGGCGTCATTTTGATGTAAGAAGGAAGGGTAAGGTCATAACGGATGCCTTAAGAAGTAAACGGTTGACTTCAAGTCCTCTTTATGTGAAAAGGAGAAGTTCAGAATACATATCAACTTTTGATTTTAAAACCTTCAGTTAAGTTAGTAGTTGGCACCTCTAGGAGTAAGACCTACGCTTTTGGATCAAAAAGGGACTTCACAAAGAAAAGACTCTCAATTAGCTGACGCAATGGATAAATTAAGTAGAGAAGAGACCTCTAGTCACCTTAATAAATAAGCTTGCGAGCAGCCATGAGTACGCAGTTATGTTTGAGCACCACTTATCATCCTCTGACAGAAAAGGGTAAATAGGATTTTGGGAGACCTTTTGAGGAAATGTTAGCATGACACAGCAGGAGTTGTAATGCCAAGTATACTAGAAGAAGAAAAGGTGGAACGAGAGGCGACAGTGAGATAAGTTCCAACGCATATTCTGGAGACAGAAACTAAGAAGCTACGCAATCGTGAAGTTAAGACAGTCAGAGCAATATGGAGTGAAGCTCAAGAAGATGCGAGTTGGAATAATGAAGACTAGATACGCGCATCATACCCTTTTTGAGGGTATATCCTTGATCTCTCTTTTTCTGTAAAGTTTATTTTCTAGTCTTTATCTTTTAAGTATATCCTCTCGATCCTATCGTCGATCCTTAGGTAGAAGCCAATGGATGTAAACATGTGTTTGAGACATGTTATGTTTGGTGGATGCAAGTGGATGTAAGTGTTTGCTAGTGGTTGCTCGTGGATGCATATACACACATATTAGGCACTAGATCGGCTCCGTCACTTCCATATTGCATATGCGTGAGTGAATTTTTATATATATGGATTGAAACTTGATGTGTTATCGTATGGATGTTGCATTTGTATGAATGATTGTGCACTCATGTAGAAGTTATAAAGTACGATTATGAATAATTGCATACATGATGGACTCATGGCACTAACATAATTCGCATTAAGGAGGTCAACTGAATCAGTAGACCGCCTGATTTTGCATTAGATAAGGACATATACACACTATGCATATGTTCATGAAAAGCATTAGATACATTTTAAGGACAATGGATGCCTGTGATTGAATGGTTGAGTATATGGATGTTGGATGGTAGGATATACATTCTTCTTGACTTGGAGATTTCGGGGACGAAATCCTTTAAGGAGGAGAGAATGTAACACCCCATAATTTTAAAACAGGACATAAGAGAAAATTAAATAATAATTAATCTTTAAAAGAAGAATTAAGGGAAATGGGTTGCGCCATTGCGTTCGTCTCAGAATTCTACTTGAGATAGAGTCCGAGTTTGCGTAAAACGGATACAATATGAAGATGTTATGGAGGATAGAAGATTTCAGTTTAAACCAGAATTAAAATAAAATATTCAAAACAGCGAAGGCAGGAGGAGGAAACACGGAACCGACCATGTCCCGCTGGGTCGACACCTATGTCGACTCAGAAACTTTGGGGTCGACACCGGGGTCGACATAGGTGTCGACCCCCCTTGTAGGGGTCGACCCCCTCAGCCAGATCCGAACAGTGACGATTTCTGACTTGTTGCTGAGTCACTAGGGCATAGGTGGTGGTTTCTGGATAGCTCTAATTGGTTTGGATGGTTCTGATTTCTCCTATGTTGATCTAACGGCTTACATTAATTTAAACTTCTATATAAACAACCCCAACCCTCAACCCTAAACTACACAGTTTCATTTCAAGGAGCCGTCATGCTGTCCATGGCCAAACTAGTGTAGCCTCCAGTCTTCCCAAAAACTAGAAAACAAGTTAGAAGCTACAAATCAAATCTAAATTAGAGAATCGATAGTCTACATCAAAGGATAGCTTTTCAGTTTCAAAAAACAGATCCCAGAAAACAAGATTTGTCCTTTGTTTCGTAAGTTCAAGTTACTTTCAGATGTGAATTCTTAATTGAAATTTTTGGCATGTAATAATCTAAATCCAAGCTATACCTGATTATGAGATAACCCTTTCAGATTTATTAAATTTTTTCCTACGATGTTATTCAAATCTATTTTATCGGATTTGTGCCTGCGACGTTATTCAAATATAATCTATCAGATTTATGCCTGCGATGTAATTTTATTCAGATCTATACTTCTTTTATGTTCCTGATATTGCTATTATCAAATCTAGCGTCGTATGGCTATTTTATGCCTAATCTTTTATGTTTCCTCTTCTTCCCCTTCTATATGGATCTAGGTTGTCTTGAACCTAGACGAAAGCTTGATATATATATATATACATATACATATATATACACACACACACACACGATTGGAATACACGGGAATTGGGCCTAATCTATTTTTTTTACTATTGGGCGTAACTTGTAATTGAGGTTTGGGCATAACTTGTAATTGAGATTTGGGCATAACTTGTAACTAAGATTTGGATATAACTTGTAATTGATATTGGGCATTATTATCGTTGTAACTGCAAGATGGGTCAATTGGCATATAAATCAAGTTTTAGGCATGATTGTTATGGTTACGAATTTGGGGTAACTTGAAACATTAAACCTAGATTGGGGGAAAAATGTAAATTGGAATATTAAATCTAGATTGGGCCTAACTATTGGCTGGGATGCCAAGTATAATGAATATTGTAATTTTGGGGCATGATTATTATTACAAATTTGGGAAGATTGGGTGCAACCTACTTTGAGTTATAACTAGTAATTAAATTTGTGGGGCATAATTTCCAATTAGCTTTGTTGGGTATAACTTGAGAATTGGAACATGACTCGTTTTGTGAATTTGGGATAATTAGCATATAAAATCTAGACTTGGACATGTATGGTAAATATGCTAAAAAGATAAACATGCCTAACCCGAGGTTAGATTGAGTTGCGGTGTAAAACTACCCGGAACCGCCCGGCACATCCAGTAACTGCAACAACACAGATCTAATGTAAGGGGTTAGTGCACTTAGCCCAAAAACCCGAGGTTAGAATGAGTTTGCGGTAGAAGTCTGCCCGGAACCGCCCGACACATCCAGCAACCACAAACAACAGTTCTAATGTGAGATGCTAACGCATTAATGAATGAATTAATGCTAATAAGAAAGGCATGCTAATAACTGAATGGTAGGGTTAAGTTAATTTAGGCAACACTTAACCAATAAAGCATGTTAATTAAACAGGTGAGTAGGGTTAAGTTAATAAGAAACACTTAACCAATATGACATGATGAATGAGTAGGGTTAAGTTAAAACAAGAGAGCAACACTTAACTAATATAACATTATGCGTGGAAGGGTTAAGTTAAAACAAGAGAGCAACACTTAACCAATAAAACATGATGAATGGGATGGGTTAAGTTAACACAAGAAGGCAACACTTAACCAATGTAACACGACAAGTGGGTGGGTTAAGTTAACTTGAATTGATGACATTTAACCAATACAGCATGATGAACGCGTAGGGTTAAGTTAATAAGAAACCCTTAACCAATGTAACTTGACGAACGAATGGGGTTAAGTTAATGGGAAATACTTAACCAATATAACATGATGAATGAACAGGGTTAAGTTAATAGGAAACACCTAACCGATCCAACATGACGAGTGAGAAGGGTTAATAAGAAGCACTTAACCAACATGACATGATGAATGGGTGGGTTAAGTTAACATGAATGGACAACACTTAACCAATATGACATAATGTGTGGGAGGGTTAAGTACATATCGGGTTGGTGGGTAATATTAGTAAATATAGGCCCATAAACTTAACCATTAAGTAAACATGTTTGAATCAGTGGGAGGGTTAAGTACATATCGGGTTGGTGGGTAATATTAGTAAATATAGGCCCACAAACTTAACCAGTAAGAAACCCTAGTAACGGGGACTCATTTCAGCAGTAACCCACATAAATGTATCAAGATACCCTGAAACTAGGCAGGGTGGGGCACGATTACTGGGCTGATTATAAGCGGTCAAAATAGCGGCATGGGGTACGTTAATGTAGGTTCCGACGGATTACAGGCATGCACGTATTCAGAAGTGGAAAAAGCAGGCATTGGGTACTAGTAGTTATACACTGTGCACCATGAATCGTGTCGGGTTGCTATCATAGGGACTTATACACCTTATGGTGGGACCAACACAGGGTATCAACACGTAAGAGAGGACCGATTGACACAGACACATGGAACATTAATACAAGTAGGGAGCCAATCGATAGGGTAGTAAGGGTATATCTAACATCTTCATGGCAATTAGGCTGATTGAGGTAAGATACTCGTACTAGATGTACACCTGAAGGCTACCGCAATTGCGGGGATTGGGATCACGTTATCATATTATCATTTTACACAGATTACTAGTTGGGACACTAGTTAAGGGGTGTAGAGATATAGGAATCAGAATAACAAGGTAGTAGCGAAGCAGAGAAAGAGTAGAAGTACATTCAGTTTATCTTGCCTTATCATATCTTATGCTAATATTAGGTTATCTTGTTATCCATGTTATCACGGTATTGTCTTATATTCAGTTTACTCATGTCATGATGCTTTTGCCTATTTACATGCTGAAAGTCACTGGACTTACCAGACTTATGTCTGACCTAGTTTGTTTCGCCTCTTTTCTTCCATTCCCCCCTCTCCCCCCCCCCAGGTTCACAGGGAGGAAATATTACCTCTTAGCTCAGTTTTCTTTCCAAGCTCGAAGATAGTCGATGTATTGCTTTGGACTCTCTCTTCCACTGCTATGGCTAGTTCATGCTTTATTGGGGAATGTCATTGTTAAATTTATGCTTCTTTTATACTTGGAAGTTTTTGAATCAAGACAGAAGTTTTATGTATTACTTTTTAGTATGATTGAGACAATTGTTGTAAAAGCTTGACTGAACCACATTGTTTATAAAATGACTTTATTTTCCGCCGCTTTATTTGTCTGTCTTGTAATTTACCTGCATCTTTTACCTAAAATGCTCCACCGAAGTTAAGGCATTCCTTTTGTAAGTGACCTTAACGGAGGTGGGGTGTTTCATATATACATGTAGGCGTTCTCTTCTTCCATCCAGTAAACCTTTCCCTCCTCCTCCTGAAACAAAATCCCAGTCCCCTCTTCTATGAAAAATCCCGCAAGCTTTTTAGCAAATAAATATACATATATATAAAGAAATGAAATATGATATATACATCAGTGCTTTTACTCTCGCACCCGAAACATGAGCAGGCTACTAGACCCAAAACGTCGGAGCCTTCAAGCGTTGGAAGGGGAATGTCGGTCGAGGGCTAGGAAAGGGATCAGTAGCGGTGGATCCAGTGACGCTCAGGCAGTGTGTGGCCGATGCAGTCAGTTTTGCGTGAGGGGTTGGTTAGAGAGGGAATGTATGCGTGAGTTTAAAGTGATGGATCAAAAAAAGTTTTAACGTTCCATGGGAAGAAGTAACGCAGTAGTGTTGACTCTGAACCAAACGAAGTGGCAGAGGGGGAAAAGTAGCAGGTGCAGGTGGGTCTTGGCTTAGTGGGTTCATGCATAATTGCTCGTGATCGGTAAAGGGTCATTTCGTTCACTGTATGGTGAAGGGGACCTGACATGCGGGGTAGTGTAGTGTGTGTTGGTGGTGTCGGTTGCATGGAGGAGCTGAAAATAGAGGAAGTAGGGGAAAGAGCTGAGAACGGTATGCAGTGAGTTTTGAAACATGTAGGAAGGGAGTGGAGCACAAAACGTTGGAAACAAGTATATGCACGGTGATGTTTTTCTTTCGTGAACAAAGCGAAGTGTAACATGGGGTTCCAATTCCCATGCAGCAGTTTAAGAAAAAGAAATGAAGCAGGTGGGAAATGTTTTCCAAACGAAGTAGTGGAGGAGGATGGTGCTGCTGCTCGAGTTTCGAGACGTGGAGGCCGATGGTCGAAGACTGAACGGTGTTGTTCGGTGTGAGGTGGTCGCGTTGGAGTTTTGGGGAGGGTGCGGTGTAAGAACGTGAAGAAGCAAAAGAGAATGAAGTGGTGGACAATTTGGTTGGAGGTGGCGTTGAGTTCGCTGTTGAGTCGGAGGAAGAACGCTGATGGGGAGAAGAGGATAGATGTAGTGATGTCTGGGAAGCCAAGTGACAATTGCGTGAAGCAATGAAGTTGAATGGCAGGTTAGTGGGGTGATGGACTGTTGAAAGTAGGAAGTATAGACAGGCGGTATGGGTACAGTTTGGAGTGAGGTGATGCTAAGAACATGGGGTTGTGTGGAGATGTACAGCACGAGGTGCGGTTTCTTTGAAGCAACGGTGGGAAGGACATGGAGTTGAACGGAAGCTTGCGGTTTGTCTTAAGAGCAAGTAGAAAATGGCGAGAATGTTGTGGAGGGGATGGAAAACTGTAGCAAAAAGTGGAAGCGGGTCCGGGCTCATTAAAAAGATGTAAGGCCCATTTAGTTTTATTTTTCAAAAAGCTAGTTCTAGTGTTTAACTTTACTTGAGTTACAAACTGGCCTAAGTCAAATTTTTATAGTATAACAATAACGTAAGCAATAATTAGAGAATGTGAGGACCGACTGAATTCAAACTTTGGTTGCGTATCCGATTGTAAATGTTCCCGTGTATGTCCAACAAACATATGGTTAAGGGGTATCGATTACTGAAGGGCATCATCCACTGTTGCACTACATTAGAATTAAAGTAAATAGGGGACATCCTTAGAATAAAGGGTTAAGTGGTATGGTCTGCGGGATTACTATGTCATTTTGATGAAGGCGGTTTGAATGTTGAAGAACAAAATAGATGGGAAGAAGGGATGAACAGTAAGGAAGAAGTAAGAATTCGGCACTGTTAATTTAAATAAAAGGATTAGTTTATTTTTAATTAGCTAAGGCTAAGTACGTCATTGGTAATTACTTAATTTATTTAACTCTTTTGAATCCTGAAATGGTTATTACTTTATACATACCTTAAGAGAGTTCGATAAAACCTGAGACTTGGAACCACATCGACAAGCCATCATTTTGGAATTGGTCTGGAGCATTTTTTGATAGGATAAAACGGTTAATTGAATTAATCGTTATCTAACGATTGGATAATCAGGTGAGTTCAACTCACTCAGTTTTTATCCCACTTATATTTTATAAGTTGGGTTTAAATATTTGTGTGCTTTGATTGTTAATCATTTAATGGATGCCGAATATATATTTGTGTTGAACGAACTAATTAAATTAAAAGGTTGTTTAATTTAATTTATACCAATCGTTATTTTTAACAATCATTTCCAAATGAGGTAACTTACGTCATTGGTTACGTTTATAATAATATAGATGTATTAAATTGAAATATGGACATTTGGATTGTTGTTATTGTTTGATGGTTGAATATTGTGTCTGTTTATTGAAATAAATGATATTGTTGAGATAATGTATTTGGATGCAGGTGAAACAGGTTGGAGAGATCCAACTGGATTCCTCAAAATTTATTGTTTATTTTCATATTACAATTATATGAACTGTTTAAGTGATATGCTTGGGTGATTGACTTGATTATTGATTGTTAAATCTAATTTCAACGTTTGTTTATGGTTAACCAATAGACGGTATTGGTTGAGTAATTGGCAGCAGTTGGCCCCAAAAATATATCGTTTTTATAAATATTGATTTACCGTAAGGTGAATCGACGGTAATGAAATTATCAAATTTATTTTATATCCAAAGATGGATTTTGAAACCAATTTATTTGAATTAAAAGGAAATTAATATGCATTATTTATTGTTTAAGTTTTTAAATAATCATTAAATGATTTGGCAAAAGTAAACTCTTATATAATAAGTAGACAGACATAAATTAATGCAATGGTTAAGGGATTGGCTTAATTATATTCGAGAGACAATTAATTGGGTTTTATTTAAATTAATTATATTAAAAGAAAGACTAACTAGAGTTGATTAATGAGATAATCAAGGGTTAAGTTGACGAAGTCAACTAATTTAACTGGAATTAGTTATTTGATTAATTTACTTTTAATTAATCAAATAAAAGATTTTAACGAATATTTGGTTTAACTTTAATAAGATCGTAGAAAGAAATTTACTTTTTAATTAAGTTAAATAAGAAGTTAACCATTTCTATAATAGTTAATGATGATGTAAATTATTATTTTAATGAATAACAATTTAAGTAATCAATTCGTAAACAAGATTCTTTAAAGTAAGTAATCAAAGTTGATATTGGAACATAATTGGATTTATGAAAAGTATTGATGAACAGTTTTATATTAAAACCGATATTTATAAACAAAGTTATAAAGGAGATTTTAAGCCAAGATGATAGCTTAAAGTATGTGTTGGAATTAAGGAAAGAAAAGCGGGATAAAAAGGGGTTTTTATATTAAACCCAAGTTTTATAAACAATGTTATAAAAGGAGTGTGAGGCTAAAACGTTAAGATTAAATTTACGTTACTTGATTCTGGATGTGTAAGATGCGATTTAAATTCGCTATAAGAGATGAGGTTTCATCAGTTATAACTAAAATGAGATCTGGTTTGATATTTGGGGATGAATATGGGTTTTGGTATTACAACTGATACTTATCTTAAGATAATAACGCTGTTGATTAAGATCTGAGAGATAATGTAAAATACCCCAACTTGAACGACTTCGGGATTACCGAGAGATGATATTAGTTGTAGTGGTGAAGATGTTAAAAGGAATTTATTTCAAAACAATAGTGTACGTTAATTGAAGAATTTGGAAATAGATTCCAAAATAAAAGGAAATTAAAGGCATGGGAATAGAGAATGATATTCCATAGGAAAGGAAATAAAGGGAGTTTTTTGAAGATATAATGATGTTTTCCAAAATAAGAAGATGAGATTTAATGAGATTATTTTAAAAAGGTTAGTGATGATTATAGGATTCAAATAACGAAACCAAAGGAGATGTCGCAGCAATTGTTTTACAAGTGACAAGTTGAATCAATGATAGATATAAATAATGTTGTAAAAAAGTATTTTGAAATAATATAAAAATATAAATTCGATATGGTTATCAAATAATTCCAAGTATTAGATTCAAATGGTTTTGAGAAGATTAATATTTTGAAACGAGAATTGAATACCATGTTCTAAAATATAGAATGTTTTAGAAGTTTAAAATAACCGTTTATTAATTACTTATAATTAGATGGGCCAAGTGATGCTGAGTACTGAACCAGTAAATCTATCTTGATTTTCATGATTGAATGGTTATTTATTTGGTAATTAAATAACCGACTATCAAATCTGGCCAATACGATTGTTGGTATGGAAAGACCGGGATCGAATTTACATTCGAAAACCATTCCGTCCAGCAAATACAAAATATTGAAGATATCAGTTACTAATCAAGACGAAGAAATTGAAGACCGTGGATCTTCATAAAACGGAGGGATTACTTATAATCTTTGGCTTAGCGGCCCGAGATAAATGTGATTCTGTCGTGGTTGGAATCTACAGATTGCAAGGACTTATCGCTACAGATCCATGGGGTGATTCCTATATTGGATGTAGTAGGAGGTTACCTTCGGTTCACCCTGTTCCTGGATGACTTGTATGAACGAATGTCTGATAGAGTATTAATTAACATAGAAATGTGTTTATTTTATGCTCTTATATCTTATCTTTTGTATATAAATAAATATTACTTGGGTATTGTTTTGTCACTTTTACAGATATTCCAACCCAGCCCGCATGCAACCAGAAAAGTAGAGAAATGGAGAACATATTGCTATATATTTACATTTTGAAGAATTGTAGATGAAGATCTCACATCTAGTTGCTGTTGGACAAGAAAATGATTGATAGAAAGGCCATATGTATCACAAATCAATGAAGAATTATCAAAGGAGCAAGAGGGAAAGAGGAAAGGCCCAAATTTACTAGACTTCACTAAGGCCCATTTGTAATTCTTATTTTAAACTCTTTTGTGAATTCCCTAAGGCCCATTTGTCATTGTATTAGGGTTAGGGTTAGGGTTGGCTATCTATCCTATAAATACACCTGTATTCTCATTGTAAAGATCATCCCATTTTCTATCTTCTTCTCAATTAACAAAGTTCTTCTTCTTTTTATTTTCTGCATTTTTTTATTTTCTTAGCAATTAGTGTTGTCTATCCAATTAGATTTGGTAGAACACTATTTGTCTTTTTCATTTATTTTTCATTAGTGATTAACCGTCTGATTAGATTCAGCGGTAATCCTAATTTTATTTCCTGTTTGTTATTTTTATTTCTGCAATTTTAATTTATGTTCTTTTTATTGCGTTCTTAGGTCATATTGGATTGAATATAGATTTTATTAGATTCAGATCTGTACTCAATTCAATAATAGTTTTATTGTTTTTCAAAATCAATCCCCAAGCTTCGTCTAACTCGCCCAAGAATTTATTTAAATAATTTAATTTAATTTGTCTTTCTGTGTTCGACCTGTATGCTTCACACCTGTACGCTTGTAGAATTTATTTCCTAAAAACCACGTACGTTGATTTTTTACAAATATACCAAGTTGGTGGCATAGAATGATACTTCTTTAAAACCAGAGTATATTTGTGGACGTCAATTAGTGATTTGACGGATCTGACAATGTGGCATTCAAAGTAAATGATGGCGAGATGTTCCAAAGGAAAATCCTAGCCTCAAGCCTCACAAACGGGAAAGGACAAAAATCGGGCAGGCAGTATGGCTATGTGGGTCGCACCCATTAGGGTGTATAATCACCTATCTAGAGAAATTCCTTTTGCTTCTTTAATCTATCGATGTTGTCCTTTTTCGGGAAACGGATGTTGATCTCAACCGTCGGTGATATACATTCGATACCCTCAAGCGAAATGAGGGGTCGGTCATGTGTAGGCCGGATTGCAAAGCGTTCTTGTTAAACCCAGTGTATTTGCCGTTAGATATACACTATCGTCAGGTGGTTCCATACCTTGTCATAGTCAGAATCCAATCTCCAATAAGCGCTCGTGGTTTTGATTGTATACTATATATGTGGAGCGTAAGATGCAAGCGTTCCGCTAGATTGCTATTTATTTGTATTTAGACATTATCATAATATCAGAATAAGATATTGATTTCAAAATGTTTTGGGTTATCGTAAGGTAAAAACCGTCCGTATTTATGTGTGGATTTGGTCTTACGATTATCCTTTTCTTTCGAAAGATTTTTAAATTAAAAATCGAGTTGGATGATTCCCCTTAAACTTTGCGAGTTTTTCTCACTCTGGTTCACCAAACTGACCCGGTATTTGAAATGCTCGGGTTAGACCGGGTTGTACAGGTTCAGGTTATCGGACGCTGAAAGAGATGAGCTGGAAGAGTTCAGACGTATGATGTTATACAGTTATTATTCTGTTGTGTGTTATGTATGAGGATAGGTTATTATAACTGTCCAGATGAATTGATGTACTCTGATGATTGTAAGTATTTAGCAAGCTCTCAATAAAAGTTATTTCTATATTATATTTTTGTTTGGCTGATGTTATAACTGTCCAGATGAATTGATGTACTCTGTGTTATGTTGATACTTTTCTTCTTCTATTATAATATTTCTTTCTTTCTTATCTCATCCTCTAATTTCTTTCTATTAGCATCTGGGTTTCTAGTACTTTTGGGTTGGACTGGTGATGTTCGGTCAGCTCAAAGGGTATCGGAAATTCGGGTCGTCACATGTATCAATCATAAACGACATAATGCCTCATCCCATTATCTCGCCATAGAGTTTTACATCTAAAACCATAAAGGATCGTATTGGTGTGTCGATTCCAATAATGATCAGGAAAAAGTTATTCCTTTTTCAACGAGTGGGTACACCTTTGGAGTGATGTCCCTAGGATATAAACTTCCCTCGTGCTCACAAAGTCGATCCATCCCTTAACTAGGTGGAATTTGGATAACGTCACTGGTCATGACCGATCTTTATCCGAGGCGCCTCGATTTATCATCTGCATAAGTAAATTTCCAGGGCTCCGTATCATAACATCACCTTCTATCCAGAAGGAACACTACATTCATAACTTTGTCGCACACATTCTATTTTGGTCATTTCCGGGTTGTGAGGCTTCCAGTCACATTTCCACACAAAGCTATGTTATATTAGTCATGCTTTGATCATAAATAGCTCAGCACTTAACATGCCACATTGCCAATTCACAACATATAACCAGAATCTATTAATATATAACCATTTGAGTACATATGTCTCATTGGAGGATGTTGAGCTAAGAGGATAGATCCTTCGCCACCAAGATGATATATCATCAATAAATACCAATTTATTATACCATAAAGTACAATATTAGTCATACATCCGATACAAGTTCATTGAGGATTTTGAAAGAAACCGAAGGCACTTTATTCCACGTTCCTGCTTGGGTGTGAAAGCTTTTGCAATCCATATCGCTTCTAGTATGGTCAGATCGCTGCTACTTAAATCTCATAATGGGCGGCCTCCTAAGACATCATTGAGCAATCCAACTGATGTAAAGAGTTTCGATGTTCCATCATCGCCTTCCAATATCTTCGATGCTCGTCGTATAGTTATTCACAATGGGTTACACCCGGTTTTTCTAACATAACTAGCGCATCTTTGGAATCAATATAGATATTCAACGATATCATCAGTCTCACTCCACTTTGGAATATTCTTTTACTCAAAACATTATCCCATTCCCATCCTATTTATCCCATGGTGAAAAACTGGCAATACTCCATATCTAATTTTCCTCGTATTTTGGTAAGTTTTATTACCTTTATTAATCCCAAACTTTAATAAAAACCTTATTAACGATTACATCTTATCTTTATGTGGAAACGAACTTACTAAAATCCAAATTATTCATTAATAATAAATATGGTAAATTACTTTTAACTTTCCCTGATCATATCTTCGGCACAAAATCGTACTTGTCATTTCTTAATCTTATCGTTAGGGAAAAAATCACTTATCTTTTAAACGATCTTTAAACTTTGTTCCTATTATCGTTTGTTAAAGGAAAAACTTTCATTAAATCTGTTGGAGAATGGAGTTTTGATGACAACAACCTTGTTTTAATATTAATTGATTATAAAATACATATTAGCATCTCTATCTAGAATATATATATATATATATATATATATATATACGTACACATATATGCAGGATTTGTATACAGGAATTAATACTGAAGACTGTACAGTTTAAGAGTTTAGATATTCAAGAGATTCAGAATTTAGAGAAGATTCAAGACTCATGAGTAATCAAGAAATCAATAGTTCAGGATAAATATAATAATAGAGTCTAGTTTATATGTAAGACTATAAATAACACTCTAGGTTCAAATTCAAATTCTGATTTTCAAATTTCAAATTATGTTTTCAAAATTCTAATTTTAATTAAGTTTTTATCTTACTTTTGATTTTAAACTTGGGTTTTAAAGTTTATAATTTTGATATATTTATATAGTTTTATATACTTTATATTTATATAGTTTTAAACTTTATAATTTCATAAATATTTTATATAATTTATCTTTATGTTTTGATATGATTTTCTACTTTATAACACTTATTTATATCACTATGTTTTAATTCAAGAATTTCCAGAATTATATATATAGCAAAACACTTGAAAAATATTTAAACTTTCAAAACACTTATGTCGACATACATAAGAGAGGATGTCAACATACAACTGTCATATTTTCAGTTTTGAAAGGAAGTGTATTTTCACCATTTGTAACATTCCAAAAGCATTGTAACCTTTCAAATCTTATAAATAGGGGTTGATTTCGAATTTTTTAGTTATTCTTCTTCTCTATCTTCATCTCTTTTCATTATTCCATTATTATTTTATATTTTTATGATTTCTATACTTATACTCTGCGATTTGTATGCTAGATACATAAAACTTCTTCTCTTCTCACTCTCTACTCGTTACTCTCTGAATTGAAGTGACATTGAAGAGATATAGGGCTGATGTAATCATTTGGGATAGTTTTGGAAATGGTGTGTTCCTTGTAGCCGTGAAATCAAGAAAGGAAACGGTGTTAACCTTGTAGCCGGGAAATCAAGGGTGGAGGAAATGGTGTTTACCTTGTAGCCGTGAAATCAAGAGGATTGTACTGAGATTTTGATCTAGTAATAAAACTCTATGCAATCCAGTGTTGCGTGGGACCAAACATAGGAGCAATCTGAACTAGTATAAAATCTGGTGTGCTCTTTCTTTTTCTGCATTTTATTTTTGTTTGTTTCTGTGTTTGTGTTTGATTCTTTGTCCGTGATCACTTTTGTGGTGTGTTAATCATACAGTAGATCATACTAATTTTAGATTTTCTTAAATTCCTTGAAAACAATATTGAACCTCCCTCTAATGTTAGTTTTGCCTTAAGATCCATTCCGGATTCCCTTTAAAAAGATCTTCAATTTTTACTATACTAGTGAGTGGCCCGTGCTTCGCACATGGGTAGTGTAGAATTTATTGATGTTAGCGTAATTTTGATAGGATGAATGTCGTGTTTTGAAGAAGTCAATACATAGGTAATTGCAATACGTAGGTAATTGCAGACATGTATGTTGAGTAGATATGAAGGAGAGAACATGTTTTATGTTGAATAGTTCATGAAATTGAATAGAGATGCATAAGTTCAAGTGCATGTTACGATCTTAACATAGATGCTTAAAAAATATATTATAAGTGAGGTATAAGTGATTGCAACGTGGAATAAACTTGAAACAAAATGTAGGAAAAGAAACATGCTAACCTACAACAGCAATGTCATATTTGAGCCAGAAGAGTAAACATTTACATTTACAGTATACATATTCATTTGATACCCTCACTTTTGTGATACCATTAGTTTGGTCATCACTTTAATTATATATTTTTATCATTTATGAAGAAAATACAAATAAATGGTGAACATCAACATTCAACTTGCCTGTTTTCAGCAATGTTATCCATGGATCAAACATCACTAAGAAGTGTTACCGATTTGTTGCAGCATGTTGATATGTAAATATGAAATCAAGTAGTGTGGACTTTTTCATATACACAAACTGGAATACGATTATAGTTGATCAAATTCACAATATAAAATTAGTCCAAGAAACGCTGACATAGGTGTAAAACTGGAATATCACCGTTTGGGAAAACAATAAGCATATGACCAAATTTTCACAATTCAGTCTGCAGTATACTAAAACAAAAGTACACAATAATCCACTATGTTTCATGTCATAATAAGAGATAGAAACCTAATTAACATAGTATAATGTGATAGTTAATGAAATTGAATAGTTAAACAGAGCACCTCATAAGGTTTATTTCAGCACAATATAATGAAAAAATAAAAACCGAATTAACAATTTATTCAATAAAATAATAATTATAAAACAGTACACAGTGTTGTCTACTTATTGTAATGAAATGAAACAAACAAAAATTTTGCTCTTTAGAAATGTAGCAATGTAATTGTTGAAAAAATATCATTTATGAACACAACTAGATTGCCCAGTAACTTGGTCAACATCCTGACCTTGCTGGGAGCAAAACACCATACCGATGCCGATGGGTGCTAGTTCATCGTCCTTGTCAATAAAGTTCCTTCAATAATTTGATTTTTAGAGCTAATTCTTTCCATATGCTTTGTTTCCCGAGAAAAAAAGAAAAATACTCCAGTTTTTTATTCTCGCCATACAGTTTCTTCCTCCCTAACCATATGAACATTCAATATATTCAGGTTCCTTCTCAAGCCGCTCAAATTAATTATTGGTAAGAGCTCAAAAAATATATATTTCACAATCAAAGACATGGAAAGGATGCAACTGGAATGATGGTAGGAATTATGATAAACAGACATGTAACATCAGAGGACTTTGGTTGAAAGATCAACCAATACTATGCTTTCTCTATTAAAATTGAGATTGTTTAAAAAGTGATCAACTGTGGCTATTGGATTTGTGTCATTCCAGAGGTCATTTCAAACAACCGATGAAAAAAAATATTAGTGTGGAAGATGGAAAAAAAAGACCGATAAAATGTTTCCCCTTTTGTTAATTATTCATATGAAAATTATTAGAGGATACAAATATTAAGGGTGTAGATAATGCAAGGCTAGTTATGGTTTTTAGAATTTTGTTGGAAACAGCAGGCAATGAGTTGATGCTTAAAGACAACCAGCACAGTTCTGTGGTTCATGGAGTTCAAATTCTTTGTTGCCTAAAACTCCAGTTATCATTTGTGTACTCTACAACTTTAATTATAAAAATATGTGTAGTTTAATATTTATATGTAACAATGGTTGACATTTTATACACATATGTAACACAGTTTAGGAATAGGTTAACAATGTAGCTACAATACGATTATATTTTTGTATATCAAAAATATCAAGCACATGCACAAACACCCATATATGTGTGCATCTTCTATTCAATACCAAAAAAATTCTTATCATTATCTTCATGGCATATTGCGTTATTCCGAAATTTTTAACCTGTGAGACAATATGTAAGATTGACAGTTCGATCAAAGAGAGTTGAATGTATGATTCTGTTTAACAATTCTAGTTAATAATTAAAGACGATTTGCAAGACTTAACCGCCTCATGGGTATAGGCTTTTCCCCAAATATGCCTTGGTTTCCAGATCCTACTTGGTAGATCCCATGCATAATCTGTAGCTGAGGATGAATTCTTTGAGTGATGCATCCCAGAATTCGATCTGAACAGGTTTGGCAACATAAAATTTGATAGAATTGAATATGCAGTTTCGGGTTTAAGGTGTAGCAATTTAAAGATACAGAGATCAGAATCGCCATTCGCTTGGCAGTTTCTCTCCTCATGGAAGAGATTTATATTCAAGTGTAAAACTTTTTAAATTAGAAATAACTGAAGGTGTTACAAGGCAAGCTCATAGTTATGAAAAGGCTATACCGTGTGGTTGAAATTGAAAGTTTCTATTGGAAATTGAAGGCTGTGATTTTGAATAAACGAAGGGTACATAGGGTTCTTTTGGTCGAAGCGAATGTTGAAAATTATTAAAGAATGTAAATGGAGTTGCTTTTGGAATCAAAAGGGTTGAGGGAAAGTCAGTTGGTGATATAACCATTAACAGGCGATAGAAGAAGAGATACAGCTAATATGAATTGTGTAATTCCGGAGCATTTACTGGGGAAAGTCTTTTAGAGTGACATAAAATGTAGCGACAAGAATATGGAGGAAGTGCGATTTGGTGAGGGAAGAGAAAAGAAGTTCGAGACAGCTTGAAAATGTGATTTCGATTGGGTAGAATTATTAAATTGGGAAAGCAACATATGAATGGGAAGAGAATGGATTTAGTGGGTAGTCTGCAAAAAAGGATAAGGTCATAACAGGGAAAAAGTTTAAATGGTTGAGGGTGAATCTGATGGCCAGAGAATTTTTCGGGAGAGTCATAGTTCCAGTTAGTGAAAGAGGAGGAAGAAAGGTAGGGGAACCAGTTTACAAATTACAATTGTTAGTAAAGCACGTGACAGTCATTGTATTGCGCAAAATAAGGGAGGCGTCGGTTGCTGGAAGAAAAAAGGAAGGCACGAGAATAAAGAATTATGAAATGTGAGAGAAGCAGATGCTAGACATAAGCGGCGTGAAGATCCGGTTTTTGTAATTAAGTAATAGATTAAATAAGAACCCTATTAAAATTATATTCATATTTCTTAGAAAATTAGTTTGAATACTTATTTTTTTACTAACTATCATGAATATATATATATATATGTATAGAAACTTTTATATTTACTATCTTTTATCTCTTTCATTAGTATCATTAATCAAAGTCTAGAAATTAATATTACCTTTGTTTGATTTATAATATATGTAGTACTTTCAATATCTTTTACCAAAATAGACATCATCACCAAATCATTCTGCATAATATCATTACACATCTTATTTCATATCATACATCATTATTATAAATTACAGTGCATTTCAAATTAAAAATCATTCACATTATAAGTTGCATTTAATATTATTTCATATCATTTTGCATATCACATACATTTCATGCTACATTATATAATCAACATACTGCACACACTGCATTACATATTAACTTTTAACTCCTCATAACAAGTATACTATATGGGGAATTATTGTCTTAGACATATATATGATTATTAATTAAATACATAACATATTTACTTTAACTTGGTTGAATTGTCTGACTTAATTGACTTGTCTGACTTGTTTGACATGGTTGAATCTCATTAGTAGTGTGTTAGAAATATATTTATGCATTTGTGGTTGATAAGAGTGTTATAGGTTTTTAGGATAAATAGAAGTCACAAGAAATGGTTGGCTTTATGTTTGAGTTTATTTGAATGGAAGTTTTGTGAGAAAAAAACTTAAATTCGTTGATTGTTTGGATTAAACTGCTTTACTTACATCATAGTTTTAAGATATCATAATAGAATTATTTCTTAGTCTAGATTAAAGCCTTATTATAGTTTTAAGGGAATTAGAGTATAGGCTAGGTTTAGTCTTGTATTAGATTAAGTGGGAGTTTTATAGTTTCTAGGATTAGTCCAAGGTTAAAAAGTGTTTACTAACATATATTATTTAATTTGGTTTAGATTGATTGCTTGAAGTGCTTGCTTGAATTGCTTGTTTGGATTGATTGTTTGGATTGATTATAAATATTGATTGGATTGCTTAGTTTATTATCCTTCTATTAAATTTATTAGACTCGTATAGTCATAATTTTAAGGTGGGGGGGGGGGGGGGTTATAATATTTTACGCATGGAATCACAGATTTAGAGGGAGATATAAGGATATTATAGAATCAAGGATAGTTATATTTAATCATTAGGAACATTTATAGCATAGATTTAGGGGGAGTCATGTACATTAAGTATATTATTGTAGAACCAAAAAATTATAAATCACAGAATAATTATAGATATATATCTATATAGGATTTAGGGGGGGTATTTTTAGAACTTTTTGATAATGCCAAAAGGGGGAAATTATAAAACATAGACTTAGTTTAAGTAGAGTACATAGGATTCATATTGACGGGGGAGTATTAAAAGGATCAGCATCAACAGGTATGAATATTTTATAAACTAAGGTTGTCATCATCAAAAGGGGAAGATTGTTGGAGAATGGAGTTTTGATGACAATAACCTTATTTCAATATTAATTGATTATAAAATATATACTAACATCTCTATCTAGAATATATACATATACATATATGCAAGATTTGTATACAGGAATTAATACTGAAGACTGTACAGTTTTAGAGTTTAGAGATTTAGAATTTAGAGAAGATTCAAGACTCATGAGTAATCAAGAAATCAAGAGTTCAAGATAAATATAATAATAGAGTCTAGTTTATATATAAGACTCTAAATAGCACTCCAGGTTCAAATTCAAATTCTGATTTTAAAATTCTGATTTTCAAATTTCAAATTCTATTTTTGAAATTCAAATTCTAATTTTAATTAAGTTTTTATCTTACTTTTGATTTTAAACTTGAGTTTTAAAGTTTATAATTTTTTATATATTTATATAGTTTTATATACTTTATATTTATATAGTTTTAAACTTTATAATTTCATAAATATTTTATATAATTTATCTTTATGTTTTGATATGATTTTCTACTTTATAACACATATTTATATCACTATGTTTTAATTCAAGAATTTCCAGAATTATATACATAGCAAAACACTTGAAAAATATTCAATATTCAAATTTACAAAACACTTATGTTAACATACATAAGAGAGGATGTCGACATACAACTGTCATATTTTCAGTTTTGAAAGAAAGTGTCTTTTCACCATTTGTAACATTCCAAAAGCATTATAACCTTTCAAATCTTATAAATAGAGTTATTTCGAATTTTTTATTCATTCTTCTTCTCTATCTTCATTTCTTTTCATTCCTCCATTATTATTTCATATTTTTATGATTTCTATACTTATAATCTGCCGATTTCTATTCTAAATACATAAAACTTCTTCTCTTCTCACTCTTTACTCAATACTCTCTGAATTAAAATGCTATTGAAGAGTTATAGGGATGGTGTAATCATTTGGGATTGTTTTGGGATAGTTTTTGAAATGGTGTGTTCCTTGTAGCCATGAAATTAGGGAAGGAAACGATGTTAATCTTGTAGCTGGGAAATCAAGGGTGGTGGAAACGGTGTTAACCTTATAGCCGTGAAATCAAGGGGACTGTACTCAGATTTTGATTAGTAATAAAAATCTGCGCAATCCAGCGTTGCGTGGGACTGTACGCAGGAGCAATCCAAACCAATATAAAATCCGGTATGTTCTTTCCTTTTCTGCATTTGATTTTTGTTTATTTCTGTGTTTGTGTCTTTGATCACCTCTGTGGTGTGTTAACCATATAGTAGATCATATTAGTTTTAGATTTTTTTTAAATTCCTTGAAAACACCATTCACCCCTCCTCTAGTGTTAGTTTTGCCTTAAGATCCATTCCGCATTCCCTAACAAAATCCTTATATTCAAATGTAATAATGATTTCTCTTTACCCTAACTTGGAAAATAATCTTTTCCTTTAAATGGGTTAAAGAACAAATGCTAGTTAAGATATCATTCATCATAAACCCAAAACCAAACTTTCATTCTAATTGAAATCTTCACAGAAATCATATCAGCTCATAATCGATGTGAATTCCTGTATCGGACTAGTACTATAATCGGAGTAACGACAAAACCTTTTAAATTCCTTAGATAGTAATGGTTTTCATCCACAGAGATTCATCTCAATTATCACCAAATCGACTCTCATTCAACTTCAATTTAACTCATTAATTTGAAAACTTAAGCTTGGTTTCATAAACTTTTAAATCCCTAAAACATCTTAAAATTCTCATTTTAATCCTTGGAATGAGTTTCCAAAACATTTGAATAACAATGGTTATATTTCAAATCTTTACTTTCAACACGTTCCAGAAACCAGTTGTAAACAACATTGCTAAAACGGCTTATTTTCACAAAAGTGCCTTCTAACGTTTCAAAACATAGTATATTCAATCCAGATCACTTTTAAACCATTTATTATGATTTATCATTAATTATCTCTATTTTTAAAAATAAAAAAAAACTTATTTCATAAAATCTAATTTTGGGTCCTGAACTGCATTAGCGCGATTTTTATTCAAATTTGATTTGGACTTATTTCAAGATCTAACCGTTGGATTATAAAACTTTCTTTTTTCCTTTGAAAAAACTTTTCATTTAGAACCAAATGCTTTTCATTTCTGGAAAATTCTATGGTCGGATATCCCATAAGTCAATTTGAAGTCAACGGTCGAAATTCGTGAACTATTGATGCGCGACTAGTCCTATTCAGACCAAACTTCGACTTATATTTAAAATTAAGTCGAATTGCCTTCAAAATAGTTCATTAATTATATAAAACATATATAATAACTTTTAGAAACTATACTTCTAATATTTAACTTTAAATTAAAATATTCCGTTATTTAAATATTATAATATTATTTAAATCATTAAAGTTAATTTATTTTTCAAACTTTATCTTTTAAAGCCCAAAATTTACTGAAGTTAAATTAAATAATATATAAGACTATCAAAATAATAAAATCGATATTTGGACTTCATTTGTATAGCAAACCAAACTTCACTTTTCTATTAAATTGAAATCGATTTACTTTCAATTTAAACTTTAACATGCTATAACTTGTCTTTAACTTTTTCAAATCAATTTCTTTCTTTTATAAAAGTTTATCGTAATGACTTTGATTTCAATCCTATTAAAAGTCGGATATCAAATACAAACTTTTATTTTTCACTTATTATTTAGTTAATAAAATATTCAATTTAGTTTCGATTTGGAATAAGAGTTAATCAATCACCCTATAATCCAACCTAATATATTTACCCATTTTCAAAAAAAAAAATCCAACTAATTCACATTCATCATCTTAAAATTTCACTAAAATTCATAGAAATAGAAAAAAATAGCAAATATATTAAACAAATCTTTAAACGAAGCAACATTTACTAAATTTAGAAGAGAATTAGGCATTTGCTCTTTACCCGAAATAGGTAAATATATTAATACAAATATAGTATAAAATATAATAAAATTATAAAAAATCAAAAAGCTTATTTTCGTTTGCATTTTTTTCGATCATTGTAGCAATTTTTCGGCTCGAAATAGTGGAATTTTTTAGTGTAAGTTTGTCTAAGTTTCAAAATTCAAAAAAACTCCCTGTCTTAAAACTTTATAAATTAGGTTCCTGTTTTTTCGAAAATCATCAAAAAATAAAAAAACCATGAAATTGAAATTTAAATTCAACACATAATAATCATCGTTTTCATGCATTGAAACTATAAAAAATGATTTAAAAAAAATAGCACGCTCCAGTATATTGTGGAAAATAATGCAACCATTTGCAATTGTTACTGATGTTTCAGCAACTTTCCCAAATATTTGCATCAACTGCAAAATAATTGCTGATATATCAGCAATATATTGTAATAATTGCATATTTTGCAGCAATTTTTCATTCGCCTTCTATTTTTTCAGTTATGCATCAATTTTAAACATAGTTGCTGATATATTAGCAATTATATACAATAATTGTAGATGAGAATTGTTAAAGGGACTTCACATTTGGTTAAGGGGGAGATAAATTTTAATTGGGGATTGTTAAAAGGACTCCACATTTGGTTAAGGGGAGCATAATTTTAAGGGGACTCCAACGTAATTTGTTATTGTTAAGGGGGGTTCGGTTTATTTAAAAGAAAAAGAAAACGTGACCTAATTACCCCTGGCTCGTCACTTATGTTAAACCCTAACTTACTAAAAACAGCGAAAATAACAAATGTGCAAATTACTATACATCTCAATTACACAAATTCGATACAACTATTAAATCAAAATTTTCGTTTCTGCATTTATTTTAAACTAACCATACGAATTTTAATATGAAATTATAATTAATTACCTGATCTGATGTATTCTAATCACCAACAAGCTTTCTTTGTCTCCATTACATCAACTATATCAATTTTTTATTTTTATGTAGAGCATTAAATTATAACCACTAATTAAGGTTTAGTTTTATGGTTTATATTAATGAGAATTATAGGGGTTAATATCGGAATCTTAATTTATATGTTTAAGGGGAGACTAATTTGTTTTGTCCTCCCCATAACAATTATAAAGTAAATAAAATTTGGTCCTCTCCTTAACCAAATGTGGAGTCCCTTTAACAATCCCCTTTTAATTTAGTGTATAATTGTTATGGGGGTACAAAATAAATTAGCCTCCCCTTAAACATATAAATTAAAATTCCGATATTAACCCCTTATATTCCTCATTAATAAAAATCATAAAACCTAAATCTTAATTAATATGTACACTTTAACCCTGCATATAAAAATAAAATATGAATATAATTAATGTAATGGGAACATAACAAAGTTTCATGGGAGATCAGAAGGCATCGGATAAGGTATAATTGTAATTTCATATTGGAATTGATATGTTCAATTTAAATTAAATGCAGAAACGGAAATTTTGATTTAACATGCAGCGCATTTTATATTATTGTTTATTTTGTTAATGAATTTTTTTTGTTGGCAATTGTTTTTTTAATTTTTGTAAGCAGACACTTGTAATTTGCGCTAAATTTAGTACGTTAGTTTATCTACCATTACTCTTAAATTAGAAGCTTCAACCTCTCTGATTCGACTCAATTGTCTGTTCAAGAAAGAGTTAAACTCAATGCTTTGATGTTTTCTTCTAATTGTCAGAAACGAGGAGTGAAGATGAAGTCGCACCTGTTAAACCATCGATTTTTCTCTTCCTAGGAAAATCTAGGGTTAGAAATTAACCCTAACCCTAAAATTGAGAGGGGAAGTTAAAAGAAAAATGAAATGGTAAGTCACCACATTCGATTGAATATACGAAGGAGTAAGCTTCAGTATGTTATTTTCGTTGGACTTTGAATAGGTGGGCCTTCAGCCCAATTGTACACATTTGTATATAAATAAGCACTGTTGCATTCGTGCTTGGAATAAGAGAAACAACGTTATATGGTATCATTTTCTCTTCTGAAGTAAAGTCTTTCTTCTTCCTTCAAACTCTGCAAATTATAGTTAATCTACATCAAAGCTTTTACATTAATAATTCAATAAATAAAAAAATGATTCTCAAGTATATTTGGCAACCAAAGGAAAATTTCCTTTTGCTTTTTATAGAAAAGCATTTTGATTTTAATAAGCTAGCATATCAAAAAAAAAAAAAAAAAGAAAGAAAAAAAAAAAAAATTGAAATTTTCACTAGTTTAATTAAAATATCTTCGTTTAGATAAAAAAAAATATAACATAGTTTTCCTAATTAACTTAGCTTCCTACTTTTTGCCTTTGAAAAAGGGGAAAACTTTTAGAAGCTTTCGAAAGGGATCTTAAATTACCTGTCCTGATCGCAGCACAGTGGTAGGTTGCAATTGAGCAGTGCTGGTACCAGAGCTTTCAGACCCTGGGCCTTCAAGAGAACTAAGATGAATAGGTTGTGACTGAATGGACATTTGAGGGGGCTGAGCCCTGGGGAACTCATTGGGGGAGGAAACCCACTATTCGGAAGACCTATACCCTTCGATGTGACATTAGGTTGTTGAGATACTTGTGGAAAGACTGATATCGATCATAGTATTCTCATTGGAAGAAGTTGGAGTACTCCCATCTACCACTCGAGAGCTTTGGTTATCCATTTCTGGTAAGGATGTTCGTGGAGGGGGTAGCCTTCAGCAACCTAGAGAGAGGGAATTGTGTTTTAGTAGAAATTTTCTAGAATCCGAGCAGCTAAAACACCAATGCTTGAAAATTTGGGTCCCTGTTGAGCTGTTGGCATTTGTTGTCCAAATGTATCGGTGCCAAATAGATCAGGGTGTTTCTAGGAGGCATATTTGTAGTAGAAAGGATTGGTTGCGATAGCATTAAGGAAAGATCTTGAGTCGCAGATTGCGTCCTAGTTCTGGTGGAGGGTAACATAGGAAGAATTCCTGTAGTTTCTTTCAGTTATCGACATTTATAGTAGTTTAGGGCTTATCACTAATTTCATTAATCAATTTTTTATAATTCAAACTCCTTTCATCTTCATCAATACTACTTCCATCAACAACACCATACAAAGATTTCTTGAACTCTCCTTCAGCTCTGGCTTGTTGACCTGCACCAACTGTAGGAGCAGCCAACTGCTTGGCTAGAGTGTTCATCGTGGAGCTGCTTTGGGCATTATTTATATTTGTAGCATCTTGTAGTTTTCAGCATTACCCTTGATAAATGCATCAACCAAACCCTTTTCACTTCAACTAAGTTACCCCTTCCTTTCACTGCACCTAAGAAAATGTAGTAGTTTCCAAAAATTCAGATAAAAAAACACGTTGGAGCAAGAGAAAGAAGATACTTTGATTTCCACTCACTACAATAGACACTTTTTAAACTAAAAAAATGGCAGATCCATAAACATAGCGACTTGCCTAAAAATTAGCTCAAAAAAAACAAACACTTCCAATTATTTCGTTCAAACACTTTCTGCGTGCAAAAGAAAAAAACTCAGCATTTTCTGGCACTATAACAAACTCTGGTAGCATGAGTTTAAGTTTACTTAAGTTTCAACACCCCTCCTAAACTAAAACTATCCATGGATTGCATCCCCTGCTTCTTTATAAACTTGTGAAACATTTAAGCATTCAATAGTTTTGTAAAATGTGTTGTGCTATTTTGGTGTAAAGCCTAATTAAAGTGATCTAATTTTAGACTAAAATTAATAGGCTTAAAGTTTAAGTTATCATGGGCCTAATGTGTAAATACCGAGGCATTTTATAATTTGTTGAAGGGCCGAATTACAAAATGCCAACTCTATAAATAAAGGGTCATGATCCCCGAATTACACAAGTCTTAGCAACTCTCTAACCTCTTGTACGGAGAGCTGATTTCAAATATAGGGTTTGTGTCAATTTGGAAGACCAAACCAAATTATATCTTCTTCTTAGCAACTAAATATGGATTCAGGTACTGTCATGATTAACTATGGATTCAGGTACACTTCCACTAACCTATTTCTGTTTTGTTCTCTATTAAATCAATATGGATTATATATTTGGATTTAGGGTATCACAACTGGATATTGTTAAAGTATACTGAAATCCTAACAAGTGGTATCGGAGCCGTCCATTATTGAATTGATTGAGAAATTCTTGTTGTTTTGATCAATTATATAGATTGCAGATTCATTTTAAAAAAAAATATTAAAGATCAGAAAAGTATAGCCTTTTGGCTTTAATCCGCATTCATTAAATTGAATCAGTCTCATTTCATATGCTTAGTAATATTGTAATTTTGGTTGCAAACAGTGTGATAGCATATTATGTAGGGCTGTTATGATAACGGTAAATTTACCATTACCATACCATCACCAGTCGATCGGTAACCATTTTTTATTGAAATCGGTATACCAGTTAAAACGGTATGGTAACGGTAAATTTACCAGTTTTAACGGTAAATTATCGGTAATGTTTCTTCAATACCAGCGGTAACGGTAATTTTACCAGTTAATTCAAAACATAAGTATAGTCATCTGGTATGCTTTATTACATGCGTTTAAAACCAAAAAAATGATTATATTTATTTTAATAATCAGGTGAAATAATTCTAACTACACTTATTTTCTTTTTCATTTATGTTTTTTATAAAATAACACTACATATAGTATAATAAAGATGCACTGTGTAAAAAAAATATGTTAAGATATAAACTTTGATAGAAAAACGGTAATTTACCATTACCAGTGTAATGGTTACCAGATTATCGGTATACCAGTCGATCGGTAACGGTAACGGTAAGCAATTCTGACTTACCAGCAAAAACGGTACGGTAACGGTATTTGCTAAATGGTAACGGTAACCATTACCATAACAGCCCTAATATTATGTGTCTATCGAAATGTAATAATTTATATTATAATGTGTCCATGTTGTCTACAGAACTTGCTTCTATACTTCTCATAATTGATTTCCTGAAGTCTAAGCATCACGTTAGATTCACGTGTGCATGGTTAATATTTAATCTTTAAGTCAGTAAACTTTTTATTCGGCTTATTAATAGGATTAATAGGAGTACTTGAGATAAAACATGTGACTAATTCTATTGGAATACTTGTTTAGGGAAAGATCAGAAACTTTGATAGGATTAGGAATCAATCTCAACTACGATAGTAAGATGTACAATGTTCTGATGCATATAAGGATTTATATTGACTTTGGTATACGGGAACTACATATGTTTTATGTTGCTGTTAGGTATATTTATTTTTATATGCATGTGGTCTTTCTTCGTCCTATTTGTTACAAAAAAAAAAAAAAGTGGAGAAATGTATTTGACTGTTTCTTTGTTGATAATTCATATGCGTGATCCGGTTTAGATGTAATACCACTATCACTACTTTTGAAAGGTTCAAATATTTTTGAACTGGTCAGAATTATTTAATTTGGACGAAGCTTTATGATAGTCTGATCTTGGTTGAGCTCAGATTTTACTTTACAGTACAAAAAACGGGTATTTATCAGTAAATAAGTTTCACGGTTCATCATGCATGTATATGTTTGGACTACATGAATTAGTTTAACAATGCCAGATTTTTTTTTCGTATTAACATTGCCGTATTAATATGGTTAACGTCAGGTTAGTGCTTAATTCTTATGGCCTTGTACAATGCAACATTCTTTGCTCTTAACATAAGTTTTGTCATACTTTCCGGGTTCATGCTGAATTCATCTAGCATCATGATAAATGGTGATAAGGTAAAAAGTAAACTAAAGATATAGTGACATAGTAGTATTTTATATCACTACTTTATGGTTTAAACTAAAGATATAGTGACATAGTAGTATTTTATATCACTACTTTATGGTTTAGATGTTCATCTTAACTACTTCGTTTATTTATGTTATGTAGCAAAACACTTACTATGTCAATTTATATATAAATACCCTGGCATTTGACTTGGGTATTCATTTCAGACATTCGTTTTTTGTGATTTATTTATGGTGTCATATTTCATCATATTTATTAAGAGAATGCCATGAATGTAACCATATGAAGCAAGTGATTATAGTAATCATGATTCAGTCATGCTATGATACAGTAATAATTTTGAAATTTCCAAATATCACAAAGCATTTTTGGAATGTTTATATCACTCAAAATATATTGTACATATATTAATGATAAATTCAAATATAATTTTGGTGTCTCTTTATAACCGTAAATATCCTACATACATAGTGAATTAATTGAAATAAAATGTCACCAAAGTGACCTCCATATTTTGGTGGTTCATGAAAATGTTTGATATTTGTGTGTAGTTGCTCATGCGAGTATTAGCTGGCCCAAAGGAAGACAAATATTTGGCCGAACAGCTTATACATGTGTGATGATAAATACGTGAAAATTATAAGGTTTTTCGAGTGAATAATTAATCGGCCCAAAGGAAGGTTGTTATTTGACTTGAATTTATTGTCAGTATTTGATCATTACAACAAGAGTACCACTTACAGTTAATATTACTGTCCAAAGACTTGATATTAATGTGTACTAGGTATCTTGAGAAGAAACTAACCAATTATTTGGTTGATATTTGTCTATGAGCATATACGGACAATCTTTATTTTTAATTTTTTTGTTCATTTTCAGCTAATTTAACTGAATTATCTGCCAATTTAAAGAATACTCCTATCTCGTTTTGGGATAAATATAAGGATTTGTACGAGGGCATGTTATTTGTTCTTGACTTTATAGATTTAACTCTTGTAACTAGGAGGGTTACAGCCAATCCTACTATGGTTAGATATTCTTATAATGTTATGAAGAATATTGAAAGGTGGTATAATTCAAAAGCAAGATTTAAATGATCATTAAGTAAATAGTTCAGAAGTTTTCAAGGATGTGCTATAGGTAACGATAACTAATTTTGTATAAGTTATCTACTGAGAATGAAAACGGTTTTTGTGAAAACAATAAGGGAAATCAAGCACTCTTTGTGGTGCTTGATCACATAAAGTCAAAGTAAAAGAAATATAAAAGAGTACTATACGGAAAAAGATATTGCTTCAAAAGCTAAAGACGCTCAAGTTATTGTCATTTTTGGTGCTATCTTCAGTATATTCATTTAAAGATTAAAATTATTTTAAGAATAATATGTTATCTTATTGGGCTAATTTAGCGCTTTGGTAATTAAAATAGAGATTGACGTTTTTATGATTGAAAAGTACTCATTTGATATACATTGCAAATAACTGTATGAATAAGGATTAAGAAGTCGCTAAGGATGTCAAAGAAAAGAAATAACATACAGATATTTTTTTTATAGTTGTTTCTTTAATGAGATATATAGACATAAAAAGTAAAATATACTTGATGTAACAACCCGTATTTCTGTTAACCTATTATAACGTAAATCGAGGCAAAATTTAATTTATAAATCTGAATCAAGGGAAACGGGCTATGCCATTGCGTTCGTCTCGGAAAAATACGCGAAATAGAGTCCGAGTTTTCGAAAATCGGAGTCCGTATAACCCGATTAAGGCCCAATGAAGTTTTCAGAAAATTTCTAAGTAAAAACAGATTTCAAATTCAAGTTTGAAATTGGAGATTTGGGCCAGTTTGGGCCAGGCGGGAAAATTCCCGCCAAAGCACTCAAGTCGACAGCCCTGTCGACTTGGGAGTCGACTTGGTTGGACCCAAGTCGACAGCCCTGTCGACTTGGCTGTCGACTTGGTCCAGCCGGGCTGTTTAGCCTAGTGCACCATCTTGGGTTTGTGTTGAGCTTGGGGGCCAGATTCGGTTTTGAGGGCTGAGATTGGAACAAGGGTTTAATCCTAGGGCCTAAAATACTTGCCTAATCTATAAATAAGACCCTAACCTACCCTAAATCATCATTATTCATTCTAGCAACTAAACTATGGCAAAATCAATCCTCTCATGGCCTCCACTCTCTTCATAAAATTCCTAAGCAAATTCTTATGAGATTTTCCATGCATACAAGTGTTTTTAAACTTGTATGATCATCATTAGCTTGCATTCAAGTCAAGTTTCTATATTTGCATCATAAAGAAAGAGTTTTGATCATTTTGGCTCAAGGGTTTTGCTTGCATTTTGGGTTTAATTGGTTGCATAAGGGCTTTCTTATATTTGCTATACTCATTTGAGTCCGCATAAGCATTGTAAGCCCTATTCTACTTTCATACTTAAACTCTAAAGTTAAATGTATGATATGCAAGTTTAGATGCAAGTTTACTATGCTATGATATGCAAGTTTATCATGTTGTAATATGCAAGTCTATATGCAAGTATGTCATGTTGTAATATGCAAGTTTATATGCAAGTATGTCATGTTATGATATGCAAGTTTATATGCAAGTATGTCATGTTATGATATGCAAGTATGTTATGCAAGTTTGGGTTGAACATTTTGTTCATGCTATCATGTTATGCAAGCTTATCTTGGGTTTATGAACATAAAGCTTCAAGCTTTATGCCAAAGGTTGCATTTTGGCAACATGTAAGTTATCATATCTCTTATGATAACTTGCATGTGAGGCTAGATGCGAACTTATGGCCATTTTTACATGTCATTTATCACCATGTATCACCAATATGATAAGTTTGGTTTTATGCATGCTTTTGAGGCCTAATGCAAGTATATGAACATATGTACATTGTAGGATCGATAATAACCCTAGAGGGGGGGTGAATAGGGTTTTTAACAATAAATTTAAACTAAACACAGTAATAAAGAAATGCAGTAAAAATAAAATCACACGCGGATATACCCAGCTTCGGCAAACTGTGCCTACTGCTGCCTTTCTAAGATTTTTACTAGGAGATACAAACAGATCCCGCTTACAATCCTATGTAAACTCGCAACTCCTGCTCCTGTTTATCCCTAAGCTCAAAATCCTAGACTAGTCTGTATACCCTAGACTAGATTTTTCAGATTACACTTCAATACTCTGTGCTCCTTAGTTTTACAATAAACTAGAAAAGAAAAATTCAAAAAAAACTTAAAGGAAATAAAGAAAGGAGTTAAAAATGGGGGGTCATCCCCTTTTCTTTGCACAAGCCAAAAGTGGTCGGGCCACTTCTATTTTGTGGTGCTCCCTTGTGTTTTTTATTTAGCCCGATCCTTTCTTTCTCTCTGAAACAAAAATGGTGGCGGCGATTTAGGGTTTCAGTGATTTTTCCCTAAATCAATCTTAGTGATGTGTGTAATGGTTCTCCGGAAGCTTGTTTTGCTTCTCCAGGGTATCTCCTTCGTCCTTGCAATCAATCTGAGTAAGTTTTATCAACTTTTGCGATTTAGGGTTTCGGATTTCTTTTTTGTGTGAATTGATGAAGATGTCGATGATGAATTGTGTGCTTTTATAAGGGTTTCTACACCCTGGTGCTCTGATTTCGTTAATGACTTGCTCGATTTGAATTTTGGAATTCCTTGAATTTGATTTGCTGTCTGTAATTGTCTTGCTTTGTCTTGTTTGATTGAAGAGCTTCGGCTTTGATTGAAATAATCCTGGCCTTGAGTGAATGTGACAGATTCCTCTTTCCTTGTTTGGATTTCCTGATTGATCTATTTCACTGATTGACCAAAAAAAACGTTTTTGAAAAAAAACTTTCTTCAAATAACTCGGTTAAATTTCAATTTGAAATCCAATAATTTTGTTGTGTTAAATTCTGCCTTACTTGAAATGATTTAGACCATGCTGTAAATCTAGAATTTAAATACTTGCCAAATAAAAGATTGATTCCTGCGAATTGATTTCTGTCCTGAATAGCAAAAACACTTGCCACATTTAACTCTTGCTGAATTATGAAATGGTTGATGAGAAAAAACTGGAACCTTTGTGACTTTCTCGAAATGATTTTGTATTGAAAAAAAACTGATTATCAAAACAATGTTTCTTGACCAATCATTTGATTCACTGTTTTATTTCATTTCTGGACATTTCTGCATTGTAAAAACTGGAAAGAAATTTCACATCTGAAACTGATGCCTTCATAGTTGCCAAATATTGATATTCTTGAAATTTCTTGTTGCCATGAAACCAAACTTTGATTAAATGAATTTAAGCCGTGTCATTGTGAATTGCTATTTGCTTAAACATGATCATGTACCTGACATGTAGTTCCCCCATGCTTTGTTTCTATATATATATATATGTATATATATATATGAATTATATACATATATGTTTAACAAGTTTGTTGGTCTGCATGATCAATTGATCAGTCATGTATCCTGACCATATAGACTTGTGCCACTTTGGTCACTTGTCTTGCTGGACCATGCAATTGTTGTTTCTCCATTACTGCTTTGGCCATCACTTGTACATGTTCACCACTGTTGTGAGTTTGAACAAAGTTTTGTATACTTGCTTCCATAGGTTTTCTTGCACCATTTTATAGCTCTGCCATACCATGTACATGCACTGTGCTTTACTGTATCATGTTTGATCTTGATCATGTTGCATTGCCATATCACTGTTTTGCTTGAACCATGAAGTTTGCTCCATCATAGACTTGCTTGAAAAAACTGAAATGCATTGTCTGAAACAGTTTTGTGCTCGACCATGTATTCTCGACCACTTTGCTACACACACATGTATTTGTTATTGCTATGTAACCTGTACTTTGCTTTTTGTCCTCTCTGTACATGCTGCTGCTTTGTTCTTGTATTGAAAAGGCACACTTGGTTCCATAAGCACACTTTTATTTTGCTGACTTGTCTCAAGTTCATGTATTTGTAATTTGTTGAGATGGTTGTCTTCACTTGTTTTTGTTGCATATGTGTGCTCAACTTGTTCATGTACACGGCTTGACCATTTAGCCTTTATCACCCTTGTTTTTGCTGTTTTGGCTTGTACTCTGACTTTGTATTTGAACCATGATTTCAATTTCTTGCTCATTTTCTTTTGACTTTGATTTTGTCTTGTGACCCTGAAACAAAAAAAAAATAGCAGTCAAACTGTACTGTGTTGAGGCTGGTCAGAATCAGTTGGTTCTGATCAGCAAACCAGTATGGTTTTGATGTGGCTGTTTAAGTCTGAAATATGATGAGAAAAACACACAGAAAGCTGAGACAAAAAAAAAAATTTAATCAATCACACAGAGAACCAATTTTGTCAAAAGTATTTGTTTTAGTTCCAGTGTACTGTGTATTTTTCTTTCTTTTGTGACAGGTTACAGGATGATGCTTTGGACAGCTAAGGTGTTCTCAACAAGAATAATCCAGCTAGAAATGAGAAGAAGAAAAAAAAATGAAGTGCTTGTAAAAAAAAATTGTTTGTACTGAAATTACTTGTAAAGTGATTTGTAAAGTCTTGTGTGTAAATGAATTGTAAAATAAATAATATTATTGGAAATAAAATTTATTTGATTTGTTTTTCTATATTCTGTGTAAATTCTGTGTTATTTTATTTTCCAATAATACTAGATATTCCACAATCAAACACTCCAGTAACAAAAATCTATTTGTTATCATCAAACAAAAATATTAGTATCAACAAACTCCCCCTTTTGATGATGACAAACAGACTTAAGATTTTTGTGAATAACGAGATGTGTTTGAACAAGGGCTCCCCCTACATTTGAGCTCCCCCTATCAGTTGTAAACAGACATGAAAAAAAAATTAAACACTTAGCATTAATGGCAAAATAATATCTATAGACGTCTGTAAACAACACAAAATCTTAACATCTTCTCCCCCTTTGTAATCATCAAAAGAATAACAATTCTGGACATTTTAAAGAGTATGGACTGTAAATAGTAATCAAGTCATTTGACATTATCAGATTCAAACACTCCGAATAATCAAACAAAAAGATTAGAATAATCTGTAAAAGAAGAACACATTTCACAAGACAGAAAATGGAATGATGAAATATTTAATATATATCAGGGATATTTCAATAGCAAACTAACCACGCATGACCATAGCTTGGAATTTTAAATGGAATTAGCTGCAACATGAAAAAAAAATTCAATACTATACTGACCACGCATAACCAGATCTTGGATTTTTAAATGGAATCAGTGATAGCATGAAAAAAATAAGTATTCTCATAACCATGCATGACCAGAGCTTGGATTTTTAAATGAGATTAGAGAAATACCCTTTTTTTTTTTTAAATCCCTTTGATATATATAAAATAATAATGCTTGATAGAAGGGTGATAGAGACAGAAGATGAAAGTGAAAAAAAATTCTTCAATTTACTCATATTATAAAGCATATTTGATCGTATCAGAGCTACAAATTTTCAAACATCTCATATTCTGAAAACTTACACAGTCACAAATTTATCATAAATGTCCAAAAACAAACTGGTCTTTTCTTGATGATTTGAAGCATGGATTATTTGTCAGAAAGATAATTGCCAACAGAACATCTTAAGAGAAAATTTACCCAAAAATGCTAAAAGATTAATTTATTTCTATAATTCCCAAATCCAAACGTAATCTGCAAAATCTGTCTTCAGGAAGGGGTTTTGTAAAAATATCAGCAAGTTGAGATTCGGTTGGAATAAATTCTATACAAATATCTTCACAAGCAATATGATCTCTAAGAAAGTGGTGTCTTACATCAATGTGTTTTGTGCGTGAGTGATGTACTGGATTATTTGATAAGTCAATTGCACTCTTACTGTCACATTTTAAAGGAACTCGTTTATAACAAAGTCCAAAATCAGATAAAGTCTGCATCATCCATAGAATCTGTGCACAACAACTTCCTAAAGCAATATATTCAGCCTCAGTGGTGGATAAAGCAACACAGTTTTGTTTTCTACTTGACCATGACACAAGTGAATGACCTAGCATGAAACACGTTCCACTAGTACTTTTTCTATCAGTGAGTGAACCAGCATAATCAGCATCAGTAAACCCAACTAAATTAAAGTTATCACAAGAAGGATACCATAAGCCCAAATTTGGTGTGTGTAACAAATATCTTAGAATCCGTTTTGTGGCTTTTAGATGAGATTCTTTGGGATTTGATTGAAAACGAGCACACAAACAAACAGAAAACATAATATCGGGTCTAGAAGCAGAAAGATAAAGAAGTGAACCGATAATACCGCGATATTTCTTTTGATCCACAGCAACACCTTTTTCATCTTTGTCAAGTTTGGTTGTTGGACTCATCGGTGTTTTCATTGGCTTTGCATCTTGAACTCCAAATTTCTTTAGCAACTCCATCACGTACTTCGTTTGAGAGATAAAGATCCCTTTGCTACTTTGTTTGATTTGGAAACCAAGGAAGAATTTCAGCTCTCCAACCAAACTCATCTCAAATTTGCCCTGCATAACTTTTTCAAATTTTTCACACAAGACATCATTAGTAGCACCATATATGATATCATCAACATAAATTTGGACAATTAAAAAATCATCACCATCATGAGATAAAAACAAGGTTGTGTCAGCACTTCCCTTTTTAAAACCATTTTCCAAGAGATATGTACACAGACAGTCATACCAAGCTCGAGGAGTTTGCTTAAGGCCATACAATGCTTTTTTCAGTTTGTATACATGATTTGGATAATCGTGACTCTCAAAACCAGGGGGTTGTTCAACATACACTTCTTCTTTCAGTTCTCCATTCAGAAAAGCACTCTTCACATCCATTTGCTTTAATTTGAACCCCTTAAAGCACGCAAAACTTAACAGAATTCTGATTGCTTCAAGCCTAGCAACTGGGGCAAAAGTTTCATCAAAGTCAACACCTTCGATTTGATTGTATCCCTTAGCGACCAACCTAGCTTTGTTTCTTGTTACGTTTCCAGATTCGTCAAGCTTATTTTTGAATACCCATTTTGTTCCTACAACTGGGTAGTCTTTTGGTCTGGGTACCAAGTTCCAGACTCTGTTTCTCTCAAACTGGTTAAGTTCCTCCTGCATAGCTAACAACCAAAATTCATCATTAAGAGCAACATCATAAGAACTTGGTTCTGTTTCAGATACAAAGGCATTATGAATACAAAGGGTACAAACTTCCCTATTGAGAGAGGATCGTGTACGAACACCAGCAGTTGGACTTCCAATTACCAAATCTGGAGGATGACTTGGCTTGAATTTTAGTCTTTCGATATCTGTTGCTGCTTCAGTGTCTTTTTCATTGTTTGTCTCAACATCATTGTTTTCTTGTTCAATTTCTTGTGCACCAGCATCATCTTTATCATCTTCAGGTATCGTATCCATATCTGATTCATTGAACTTGACGTTGACGGTTTCCACGATTGTTCTTGACTGTTTATTGAAGATTCTGTAAGCCTTACTTCTTGATGAATAACCCATGAAGATTCCATCAACCGTTTTTGACTCAAATTTCCCAAGCTGTTCACCTGTGTTCAAAATATAACAAGGACATCCAAACACTCTAAAATATGAGATGTTAGGCTTTTTGTTAGACCACAGTTCATATGACGTTTTATTAAGTATTGGTCTAATCATAACTCTGTTCATTACATAGCACGAAGTATTAACTGCCTCAGCCCAGAAAGTTTGAGGCAATTGATATTCACATAACATAGATCTAGCCATTTCTTGTAATGTACGATTTTTCCTTTCAACCACCCCATTCTGTTGAGGTGTTCGAGGAGCGGAAAATTCATGTTTGAAACCATTTTCTTCACACAGATTTTCAAAGTCTAAGTTTTCAAATTCACCTCCATGATCACTTCTTAAAGTTTTAATTGAAACCCCTTTTTCATTTTGGACAAGTTTTGAAAACTTTAAAAAATAATCAAAAACTTCAGACTTTTTGGCTAGAAAGTAAACCCATGTAAACCTAGAGTAATCATCAACCAATACATAACAATAACGTTTACCATTTAAACTAGCAGTATCAGTAGGTCCAAACAAGTCCATATGAATCAATTCAAGCACTCGTGAAGTGCTAACAACATTTTTGGGACGGAAAGATGAACGACTAAGTTTTCCCATGGTACAAGCTTTACATACTTTGTTATTTTTGAAATTCTGATGTGGTAAACCCCTGACAAGTTCATTTGTTTTTAGTCTTTCAAGAAGACCCATACTTGCATGTGCCAATCTTCTGTGCCCCAAGGTTGCCTCCTCTTCTGTTGCTACCAAACACCTAGATACTGTTACATCATCGAATGAGAGAGTATCGACATTTCCTTTTCTTTTCCCTGTAAACACAACCTTTCCAGAGGAGATCTCAATGATTTTGCAACTATTACTATCAAACACAACATTCATTCCTTTATCACAAAGCTGACTGATGGAGATAAGATTGTGAAAGAGATTATCAACATATAAAACATCAGTTAAGGCAAAGATACTGTTACCTACTTTTCCCTTACCAATAATTTTACATTTGCTGTTGTCACCTAACGTCACATTCCCACCTTTATGTTTTTCCAGGCTAAGGAACAGTCTTTTATCACCTGTCATATGTCTGGAGCAACCTGAATCCAAGTACCATTTTTGTTGCTCCTTAGCCCGCCAACATACCTACACAAACAGAGAAGGAGATGACCTAGAGAAACTTCTAGGCCTAATCTTATCAGTAGTAGAAGAATGATAGTCATAAGATTCTTTTGGAATCCAAATTTGATTCTTCTTATTTGTGTTCCAATCTTTGTGATAATTGTGTGCCAAGTGTTTAGGAACCCATACCTTTTTGAACTTCTGAATTTTACTGCTAATCTTGCAATTTTCATGACTGTGACCAATCACCCCACATTTTACACATTTGGGAAAAATACTTTTACCTTTAGCATTGTCACTTCCAGATTTTTCTTGTATCTTCCCAAAACCAAGTCCTTTTCTATTATTCCCAACCAATTGGTTTCCAAGTAACATTTTAAAGGATGTTTGACCGATTGAGAATTTGTTCAATGTGACTTCTAGATCTTGAACTCTTATTTTTAAGATTGTGTTCTCATTCACAAGTGAAGTGCATCGTTTAATGTAGTTCTTCCTTTTAGTGTCATCTTCAACTTTTAGAGTCAAGTTTTCTTTTTCAAGATTCTCAATGGTGCTTTTGAGTGTTAAAATTTCTAGATTCACATCTTTACACATTTCACAATCTAGATTATTGGTTTTTGAAGCATTTTTAATCTCAGATTCCAACTTCTTATTATTGTGAACAAGGTTGAAATTTTCCGCTTTCAGTTTCTCTGCGTCTGATTCTAACGTGTCAATAATTTCAGAAAGATGTTTACACATTAAAACCAGATCGTCATAACTGTATACCTCAGTGGTTTCCTCGTCAGTATCTTCTAGGTCTGATTTTGCCATGAAGCACAAATTGCTTTCCTCCTCACTGCTGTCTGAATCTTCTTCTCCTTCCTCGTCATCCCAAGTTACGGCAAAAGCTTTCTTTTTCTTCTTGTTTCTTTGGAGAAGTGGACAATTTGGTTTTATGTGTCCAGGCTTTTGACAGTTGTAGCAGAGTGGTTCGTCTTCTGAATTGTTGCTCTTTGGTTTATTTCTTCGAGGTTTGAATTTTCTCCACTTCGTGAGTTGTCTGACTGCCATGGCAAGTTGTTCAATGGGATCTTCACTATCGCTAGTGACAGTGTTGGACAAAGCTATTGACTTCTTTTTCAGATCTGAGTTGTTGCGATCTTCTCTTGCTTTCAGCTCCATTTCATATGTCATCAGATTTCCGATAAGCTCTTCCATGCTCAGCTTGCTCAGATCTTTGGATTCTTGAATGGCTGTGACTTTTGCTTCAAAGTTCATGGGCAGAACACGCAGAATCTTCCTCACAAGCTCCACTTCTGTATAGACCTTTCCAAGGGCTCTGGCATTGTAAACTAGTACGGAGAAGCGACCATACATGTCCTTGATGCTCTCGTCCTTCTGCATGTTGAAGTTTTCATATTCATTACTGAACATGGCAAGACGGGATTCTTTAACCTGAGAAGTTCCTTCGTGTGTGACTTCCAGAGTATGCCAAATTTCCTGGGCTGTATTACAATGAGAAATTCTGTTATATTCTGTTTTATCAGGAGCACAAATCAGAGCATTCATAGCTTTAGAATCTATAGAGTATAATTTCTTATCATTTGTATCCCACCTATTTTTTGGTTTAGGTGTTACAATACCATTAACAGTTTCAGTTGGAGGTGTATATCCAGTTTCAATGATATCCCAGACATCATAATCAATAGACACTAGATAAATTTTCATCCTAGCTTTCCAATACGCGTAATCACTACCATTGAACATGGGTGGTCTAGCAATAGATTGACCTTCAGAAAAAGCATTGTTCATTGAAGTCATGATTCTAGGGTTCAAACACCAGCTCTGATACCAATTGTAGGATCGATAATAACCCTAGAGGGGGGGTGAATAGGGTTTTTAACAATAAATTTAAACTAAACACAGTAATAAAGAAATGCAGTAAAAATAAAATCACACGCGGATATACCCAGCTTCGGCAAACTGTGCCTACTGCTGCCTTTCTAAGATTTTTACTAGGAGATACAAACAGATCCCGCTTACAATCCTATGTAAACTCGCAACTCCTGCTCCTGTTTATCCCTAAGCTCAAAATCCTAGACTAGTCTGTATACCCTAGACTAGATTTTTCAGATTACACTTCAATACTCTGTGCTCCCTAGTTTTACAATAAACTTGAAAAGAAAAATTCAAAAAAAACTTAAAGGAAATAAAGAAAGGAGTTAAAAATGGGGGGTCATCCCCTTTTCTTTGCACAAGCCAAAAGTGGTCGGGCCACTTCTATTTTGTGGTGCTCCCTTGTGTTTTTTTATTTAGCCCGATCCTTTCTTTCTCTCTGAAACAAAAATGGTGGCGGCGATTTAGGGTTTCAGTGATTTTTCCCTAAATCAATCTTAGTGATGTGTGTAATGGTTCTCCGGAAGCTTGTTTTGCTTCTCCAGGGTATCTCCTTCGTCCTTGCAATCAATCTGAGTAAGTTTTATCAACTTTTGCGATTTAGGGTTTCGGATTTCTTTTTTGTGTGAATTGATGAAGATGTCGATGATGAATTGTGTGCTTTTATAAGGGTTTCTACACCCTGGTGCTCTGATTTCGTTAATGACTTGCTCGATTTGAATTTTGGAATTCCTTGAATTTGATTTGCTGTCTGTAATTGTCTTGCTTTGTCTAGTTTGATTGAAGAGCTTCGGCTTTGATTGAAATAATCCTGGCCTTGAGTGAATGTGACAGATTCCTCTTTCCTTGTTTGGATTTCCTGATTGATATATTTCACTGATTGACCAAAAAAAACGTTTTTGAAAAAAAACTTTCTTCAAATAACTCGGTTAAATTTCAATTTGAAATCCAATAATTTTGTTGTGTTAAATTATGCCTTACTTGAAATGATTTAGACCATGCTGTAAATCTAGAATTTAAATACTTGCCAAATAAAAGATTGATTCCTGCGAATTGATTTCTGTCCTGAATAGCAAAAACACTTGCCACATTTAACTCTTGCTGAATTATGAAATGGTTGATGAGAAAAAACTGGAACCTTTGTGACTTTCTCGAAATGATTTTGTATTGAAAAAAAACTGATTATCAAAACAATGTTTCTTGACCAATCATTTGATTCACTGTTTTATTTCATTTCTGGACATTTCTGCATTGTAAAAACTGGAAAGAAATTTCACATCTGAAACTGATGCCTTGATAGTTGCTAAATATTGATATTCTTGAAATTTCTTGTTGCCATGAAACCAAACTTTGATTAAATGAATTTAAGCCGTGTCATTGTGAATTGCTATTTGCTTAAACATGATCATGTACCTGACATGTAGTTCCCCCATGCTTTGTTTCTATATATATATATATATATATATATATATATATATATGAATTATATACATATATGTTTAACAAGTTTGTTGGTCTGCATGATCAATTGATCAGTCATGTATCCTGACCATATAGACTTGTGCCACTTTGGTCACTTGTCTTGCTGGACCATGCAATTGTTGTTTCTCCATTACTGCTTTGGCCATCACTTGTACATGTTCACCACTGTTGTGAGTTTGAACAAAGTTTTGTATACTTGCTTCCATAGGTTTTCTTGCACCATTTTATAGCTCTGCCATACCATGTACATGCACTGTGCTTTACTGTATCATGTTTGATCTTGATCATGTTGCATTGCCATATCACTGTTTTGCTTGAACCATGAAGTTTGCTCCATCATAGACTTGCTTGAAAAATCTGAAATGCATTGTCTGAAACAGTTTTGTGCTCGACCATGTATTCTCGACCACTTTGCTACACACACATGTATTTGTTATTGCTATGTAACCTGTACTTTGCTTTTTGTCCTCTCTGTACATGCTGATGCTTTGTTCTTGTATTGAAAAGGCACACTTGGTTCCATAAGCACACTTTTATTTTGCTGACTTGTCTCAAGTTCATGTATTTGTAATTTGTTGAGATGGTTGTCTTCACTTGTTTTTGTTGCATATGTGTGCTCAACTTGTTCATGTACACGGCTTGACCATTTAGCCTTTATCACCCTTGTTTTTGCTGTTTTGGCTTGTACTCTGACTTTGTATTTGAACCATGATTTCAATCTCTTGCTCATTTTCTTTTGACTTTGATTTTGTCTTGTGACCCTGAAACAAAAAAAAATAGCAGTCAAACTGTACTGTGTTGAGGCTGGTCAGAATCAGTTGGTTCTGATCAGCAAACCAGTATGGTTTTGATGTGGCTGTTTAAGTCTGAAATATGATGAGAAAAACACACAGAAAGCTGAGACAAAAAAAAATTTAATCAATCACACAGAGAACCAATTTTGTCAAAAGTATTTGTTTTAGTTCCAGTGTACTGTGTATTTTTCTTTCTTTTGTGACAGGTTACAGGATGATGCTTTGGACAGCTAAGGTGTTCTCAACAAGAATAATCCAGCTAGAAATGAGAAGAAGAAAAAAAAATGAAGTGCTTGTAAAAAAAAATTGTATGTACTGAAATTACTTGTAAAGTGATTTGTAAAGTCTTGTGTGTAAATGAATTGTAAAATAAATAATATTATTGGAAATAAAATTTATTTGATTTGTTTTTCTATATTCTGTGTAAATTCTGTGTTATTTTATTTTCCAATAATACTAGATATTCCACAATCAAACACTCCAGTAACAAAAATCTATTTGTTATCATCAAACAAAAATATTAGTATCAACATACATTTCATATGCCACCATGTTGAACTTGTGGCTTCAACACCTTTATGTCATGATTATGCCAAGTTCCCTCTTTCTATCCTTTATGCGCTATTGCGATATGTAAGCGATGGGATTGCGTTTGGGGATGGGTAAACTTAAAAGACATAAAAATATAAGCTTGGGAATTTACCTATTAAGTTAGGTCTACCCATTGGGAATTTACCTATTAAGTTAGGTCTACCCAATTGCTTGTAAACTTGTAACATGTTTTGGAAACATAATGGACATGACACTTAGAAAATATAAGTGTGACCAACTCGAGGTTGGGTTGAGTTTGTAGCGTAAACCTACCCGGAACCGACCGGCCTAACTAGTTGCTACAAACAATAGGACCCAATGTGAGAAGTTGGCCATGTTGTACCTTGAACCCGAGGTTAGACCAAGTTGTGGTGTAAAGCTACCCGGACCCGCCCGGCTTAACTAGTAACCACAACAAAGTCTAATGTGAGAGGTTAAGGCGCATTAATTAATTAATGCCTCGTGATTAGGGTTAAGTCATGGACCATTTAATACTCAACCAATTTGGGCTTGGTAGATTAATCGGGGTTGAGTCGTGAACTCATCGTTACACTTAACCAAGTTAATCCATGATTATTAAAGGGGTTAAACCGTACTTAACCCACTAGAAAAATCCTAGCAATGGGGGGTCCACTCCAACAGTAATCCCTAGTTTGTATCATCATGACCCTAGGGACTAGGCTAGGGTGGGGGCACGATTACTGGGTTGGAGGTAAGCGACCAATAAACGATGGCAGGGTGGTACGCCGGTGTAGTTCCGGGCGGACTCTGGTCGTGCACATAGTCCGTAGCCGGAGAAAACATGCATGGGTACCAGTAGATCGAGACTGTGCACTCATGTTCATGGTGTCTAGGGGTTGACACCCTAGGGCTTGATACACCCGAAGGGTGGACCCGGCACAGTTCGACTACAATTATGTTTGGGCCGTATTGACAACAACACGTGACGAGTTAGGCTTATAGGGAGCCGATCGACTAGACCGTTTGGTTGGACCTTGTGTTAGGGTCACTTCATGTTATTGGACCTCGTATGAGGGTCACTTCATGTTATTGGGCCAAAGCTTGGGCCAAGGGATCAATACTTGTTTATTCAAGTCATGTTAGTTTGCTAGTACACTTGTGGTGCAAAACCTTAATCCTGATTATGCGATGACACCTTTATCTACCTTGTTAGTTAATCATCATGCTAGTATGTTGTTATCCTTATGTTCATCCCTGCTGCTCATGACAGTTAACTTTATCAGTTTACATTGATTGTAGTAGGGCTTACTCGGTCTTTTTGACTGACCTGTTTTCTTTCGCCTCTTTTCTTCCGTTCCCCCCCTAGGTTCTCAGGGAGGGAATACAGGAGCCTAGCTTGGATTTTGGATTGCTTGCTTGTGGGATTTCAGCTCATGTACGTTTTCGACATGAAGCTAGCTATGGTTCTCACTTATTTTGGGGATAGCACTTATGTATTTCAGTTTTCAGATGATGTTGTTTTATCTAGACTTGCTTATTTGGGAAGTTGATATTATGTTGTACCAGACTTGTTTTGAAATGGTTTAAAATCTTCCGCTGTTTTATCTATGTTATTTACTCTGTTTACATATATACATATGTTCTTGTTCTGCCTTGATATATCATTATGCATGTTTACCTGATTCAAACGCCCCTCCAAAGTCAGAGTGCTTGCAAGAGTCACCCTGGCGGAGGTGGGGTGTTACATTTGGTATCAGAGCATATGGTTTATGAGAAGGAACAAAAAGGTTTTTAAAAAACTTTTGGAAAACTATTTTCAAAACCAAGTATAAAGTATTTTCCAAAGAAAAGTCTAGCTTATTTTAAAGGCTATTCCCCAAAAAGCCATTAGCAAAAATTCCCTCGTTTTTCTTCATTCTGAATCTGTCTTTTTCCTTTTCCAGTATGGCTGATAACTTTGTTATCCCGGAGGGAGTGCACGTACCTGTTTGGTATAGGAGACTTTTGGAGGCTAGGGCGACCGAAGCCGGCCCCGCAGATGTCCCTCCTCCTCCTCCTCCAGTAGTTAATATTCCTCCTCCTGTCGCTAATGTTCCTCCTCCTCCTGTCGCTGAGGTTCCTCTTCCTCCTCCCCCTCAGCATCCTCAAGGCACTGAGACTTTTGTAGAGGCCAGAAATTGGTTGAAAGAGACCGAGGATTTCTTTGCTATTTTTGGATTAGACGATCAGAGGAAGATCTTATTGGCGGTTTGGATTATGAAGGATGAAGCCGCTTATTGGTGGGAAGTCACCAATGGTACTAGGCCTGTTGAGACTTGGGCCGATTTCAGGGCAAGGTTCATGCTTAAGTTTCTATCTTCTGCTGAGGAGAATCTGCAAATGGAGAGGTTCATAACTTTGAAGCAAGGAGATATGTCTGTCAAAGAATATGTGAACAAGTTCAATCAGTTAGCTCGTTTTGGCTTGGATATGGTGAATACTCCTCAGAAGAAGGCCCTTCGTTTTGCTAGAGAATTGAATGAGCCGTTGCAGGGATTGGCTATGTCACATATTCCCCATGGGGCCACGTTTGAGAGCTTGATTGATATGGCGTTACTTCAGGGAGATGTCAAGAAAAATGATACTCAAGCCAAGAAGACTGATTCCCAAGGGAAAGGAAATCAGGGTAATCCAAATGGTCAGAGCAGCCAAGGCAATCAGAACAAGAACAAGAACAAGAGTCAAGGCAACAAGGGGAACAACAACAAGGGCAAGAACGTCAAGGGGAAGTGCCATTATTGCGGTTCAGTTGGGCATCTGGTTAAGGATTGTAAGAAGAGGAAAAGGAAGAATGGTGAATGCTTTTTCTGTGGTGAGACTGGACATTTCAGTAAGGATTGCCCGAAGAAGCGAGGGCAAGGCCAGGGTCAGACTCAGCGTGCTGGACCTTCAGGAGGGCAAGTTCATGCTCTCGATGCCGCTCCAGTTCCCGATCGAGGTAGTATTTCTGTTGAGAGCCTTGTATATATTTCTGATTTTCCAATTCGTACCTTGTTTGATTCTGGTGCATCGCATAGCTTTATCTCATCTGATCTTGTTGATAGTTTGCACCTTAGTACTAGCTTGGTAGAGGATCCCGTCTGTGTCTCAAATCCTATTGGGGGTTCCGCCCATTTGTCTATGATATGTGGGGATTTGAGGATCTCTATACTGAGTGTAGAGTTCTTGTGCAGTGCTTATGTTCTTGGTTTCAGGGGATACGGATTGATATTGGGCATGGATTGGCTGTCCAGATATGGAGCCATTCTTGATTGTGAGCATAGGGTTGTGAGGCTCGTGACTCGCCTCGGAAACACCCTAGAGATTTCTTGTGATCCGAGAGGTCCTGTCCTGTTGTGCTATCTTGAATCACTCGACTCGTCATTGGAGACTCTTCAGTCTGTAAGAGTGGTTCGAGAGTATCCGGATGTTTTCGATGAAGTTAGGGGGTTGCCCCCTAAGCGAGAGATTGATTTCCGCATTTATCTGGTGGATAATGCAAAGCCGGTTTCTTTGCCCGTTCGGCACATGGCTCCGCGTGAAAGGCGGGAGCTAAGTAAGCAAGTAAAGGAATTGCTTGAGAAGAACTTCATTAGACGAAGTATATCTGAATGGGGAGCGCCTGTGGTATTTGCTACCAAGGCAGATGGTTCTCTCTGACTTTGTGTTGACTATCGAGAATTGAATAAGCTGACTAAGAAGAACAGACACCCGTTACCGAGGATTGATGATCTCTTTGACCATCTTGTCGGTGCTTCTGTTTTCTCTCAACTTGATCTTGCTACTGGATTCCATGAGCTCAGGGTAGCTGAGGATAGTATAGACAAGACTGCGTTCAGAACTCCAGATGGATTCTTCGAATGGCTTGTCATGCCGTTCGGTTTGACTAATGCACCCGCATATTTCGTGGACTTGATGAGTAGGGTGTTCAGGGAGTTCTTGAACAAGTTTGTTGTGGTCTTCGTAGATGATATTCTGATCTTCTCTAAGGATGAGGAAGAGCACGCAAGGCATCTCGTGGAGGTGATGGATACGCTTAGAGCGCATCAGTTGAAGGCCAAGTTCTCCAAGTGTCACTTTTGGAGAAGGGAAGTTAGATTCCTTGGGCATATAGTATCTAAGCAAGGCTTAGCGGTGGATCCCGCTAAGGTAGTTGCAGTTCAGGATTGGAAGACTCCAAGGAATGCAACCGAAGTGAGAAGTTTTCTAGGTCTTGCAGGCTTTTACCGGAAGTTCATCAAGGACTTCGCGAAGATTTCTGCTCCTCTCACTAAATTGACGAAGAAGAATTTAGTTTTTGCTTTGAGCCTAGAATGCGAGCTTGCTTTTCAGAAGCTCAAGAGAGCTCTCACATCAGCACCTGTTCTAGCTTTGCCCGATGGAGGAAAGTTATTTACAGTATACACCGATGCATGTGGCATGGGGTTGGGAGCTGTTCTGATGCAAGAAGGAAGAGTGATATGCTTTGGCGGTAGACAACTCAAAGTGCATGAGAAGAATTATCCCACTCATGACTTAGAGTTGGCAGCAATAGTATATGCACTCAAGGCTTGGCGCCATTATCTTCTGGGAGAAAGATTTGAGCTTTATACCGATCACAAGTCATTGAAGTATCTCTTTTCTCAGAAGGATCTGAATCTGAGGCAACAAAGATGGATGGAATTCTTGGCGTCCTACGATTTTGAGATAGCTTATACCCCTGGCAAGGGGAATGTGGTAGCAGATGCATTGAGTAGAAAAAGGTTGACTCTGAGTCCTCTATTCGTTGAGATGAAGAATTTAGAGTATGTGGCAACCTTTGATTTCTCTTTGGCGATTGAGTCGATGACCGGTTCTTTAGCATCTCTGGAACTCAGACCTACCCTTCTTGATCAAGTTGGGGCTTCGCAGAGAGAAGACCCTCAGATAGTTAAGATTATGGATAAGCTGATTCGAGGAGAGACGTCTAGTCATCTCGCTCGATATTCTATTGATGACAAGGGTTGGCTGAGGAGAGACGGAAGGTTATGTGTTCCAATGGTAGAAGATCTAGTAAGGAAAGTTCTTGAGGAAGCGCATCGCTCTAAGTTGACTATACATCTAGGCGGAGACAAGATGTATAAAGATATGAAGCGCATTTTCTTTTGGCCGGGGATGAAGAGGGAGTGGCAGAGTTTGTCTCTAGATGTATCACTTGCCAGCAAGTTAAGGCCGAGTCGAAGAAGCCCGGTGGGCTATTGCATCCTCTAGACGTTCCACTTTGGAAGTGGGAGAGTATCTCCATGGATTTTATCGATGGGCTACCAAGGTCAAGGAAAGGGAATACGAGCATTTGGGTTATTTTGGATAGACTTACGAAGAGTGCTCATTTCATTCCGGTGAAGAGCAAGAGGACCGCATCTTGGCTAGCGTCTGTATATCTTCGTGAGATTGTAAGACTACATGGAGTCCCTTCTAGTATAGTCAGTGACCGTGACCCAATCTTTACAAGTCAATTCTGGAATAGCTTGCAAGAAGCCATGGGCACGAAGTTGAATCTAAGTACGGCTTATCACCCACAGACGGACGGTCAAACTGAAAGGGTGAATAGGGTACTCGAGGATCTGTTGAGGCTTTGTATTCTGGATTTTGGTGGTACTTGGGAAGACCATCTTCCTCTTGTTGAGTTTGCATATAATAACAGTTATCAGGCAAGCAAAGGGATGGCACCATTCGAAGCTTTATATGGGAGGCCGTGCAAGTCCCCTACATGTTGGTGGGAGACTATAGATAAGCTTATACTTGGGCCTGATATGATCAGAGATACATCCAAGAAGGTCGAGTTGATTCGGAGACGGATGAAAGCAGCCCAAGACCGATAGAAATCCTATGCTGATAAGCGAAGAACTGATTTGGAGTTTGATGTTGGGGATATGGTTTTCGTGAAGGTTTCTCCTTTGCGGAATGTGGTCCGATTTGGAGCCATTGGGAAGTTAGCACCGAGGTTTGTTGGACCATTCCCTATTATAGAGAGGATCGGGCAGATAGCTTATAGAGTAAAGTTTCCCGAGAAGCTTGCCGGAGTACACGATGTTTTTCATGTCTCGCATCTCCGGAAGTGTTTACATGAATCAGCAGAGGTTGTTGAGCCAAGTGTTCTGAAAGATGTGGAAGTGGAGAAAGAAGCTACCTTGAGGAGAGCTCCGATTCGTATCTTGGGGGCGGAGACCAAGAAGTTAAGGAATCGAGAGGTCAGGTTGGTGAAGGTTCAATGGGGTGAAGCCAAAGAAGATGCAACTTGGGAAACCGAGGAGAAGATGCGTGGGCTTTATCCATTCCTTTTTGAGGGTACGCTCTCAATCTCTTTTCTTTGTTAGCATATCTTTCTCTTTATCCATGTTTATCTAGTTTATCGTGTTAATCTTGTCATGAGAACCTTAGGTAGAAACCCTTTTGGATGAAACATGTGTTTGAAACATGTTATGCTTGGTGGTTGCAAGTGGTTACTCGTGGATGCATTATACACATTAGGCACTAGATCGGCTCACACACTCCTCATATTGCATATGCATGAGTGTTTATGCTTATTCATGGATGAAAATTTTTGTGTTATCACATGGATGCTGCATATGGATGTATGTTATGTGCACACATATAGATGTTATACATTATGTTAGGAATTGCATACATATGGATTCATTTCACTAACATAATTTGCATTGATGATATTTGCATTAGATAAGTACATATACACACACCTTTGCATATGTTCATACAACATTTAGAAGCTTGTAAGGACAATGATTGCTCGTGGATGATGTTTTGAGTAGATGGATGATTGGATGGTAGGATACGTTCTTCCTAACTTGAAGATTTCGGGGACGAAATCCTTTAAGGAGGGGAGAATGTAACAACCCGTATTTCTATTAACCTGTTATAACGTAAATCGAGGCAGAATTTAATTTATAAATCTAAATCAAGGGAAACGGGTTATGCCATTGCGTTCGTCTCGGAAAAATACGCGAAATAGAGTCCGAGTTTTCGAAAATCGGAGTCCGTATGACCCGATTAAGGCCCAACGAAGTTTTCAGAAAATTTCTAAGTAAAAACAGATTTCAAATTCAAGTTTGAAATTGGAGATTTGGGCCAGTTTGGGCCAGGCGGGAAAATTCCCGCCAAAGCACCCAAGTCGACAGGCCTATCGACTTGGGAGTCGACTTGGTTGGACCCAAGTCGACAACCCTGTCGACTTGGCTGTCGACTTGGTCCAGCCGGGCTGTTTAGCCTGGTGCACCATCTTGGGTTTGTGTTGAGCTTGGGGGCCAGATTCGGTTTTGAGGGCTGAGATTGGAACTAGGGTTTAATCCTAGGGCCTAAAACACTTGCCTAATCTATAAATAAGACCCTAACCTACCCTAAATCATCATTATTCATTCTAGAAACTAAACTATGGCAAAATAAATCCTCTCATGGCCTCCACTCTCTTCATAAAATTCCTAAGCAAATTCTTATGAGATTTTCCATGCATACAAGTGTTTTTAAACTTGTATGATCATCATTAGCTTGCATTCAAGTCAAGTTTCTATATTTGCATCATAAAGAAAGAGTTTTGATCATTTTGGCTCAAGGGTTTTGCTTGCATTTTGGGTTTAATTGGTTGCATAAGGGCTTTCTTATATTTGCTATACTCATTTGAGTCCGCATAAGCATTGTAAGCCCTATTCTACTTTCATACTTAAACTCTAAAGTTAAATGTATGATATGCAAGTTTAGATGCAAGTTTACTATGCTATGATATGCAAGTTTATCATGTTGTAATATGCAAGTCTATATGCAAGTATGTCATGTTGTAATATGCAAGTTTATATGCAAGTATGTCATGTTATGATATGCAAGTTTATATGCAAGTATGTCATGTTATGATATGCAAGTATGTTATGCAAGTTTGGGTTGAACATTTTGTTCATGCTATCATGTTATGCAAGCTTATCTTGGGTTTATGAACATAAAGCTTCAAGCTTTATGCCAAAGGTTGCATTTTGGCAACATGTAAGTTATCATATCTCTTATGATAACTTGCATGTGAGGCTAGATGCGAACTTATGGCCATTTTTACATGTCATTTATCACCATGTATCACCAATATGATAAGTTTGGTTTTATGGATGCTTTTGAGGCCTAATGCAAGTATATGAACATATGTACATTTCATATGCCACCATGTTGAACTTGTGGCTTCAACACCTTTATGTCATGATTATGCCAAGTTCCCTCTTTCTATCCTTTATGCGCTATTGCGATATGTAAGCGATGGGATTGCGTTTGGGGTTGGGTAAACTTAAAAGACATAAAAATATAAGATTGGGAATTTACCTATTAAGTTAGGTCTACCCTTTGGGAATTTACCTATTAAGTTAGGTCTACCCAATTGCTTGTAAACTTGTAACATGTTTTGGAAACATAATGGACATGACACTTAGAAAATATAAGTGTGACCAACTCGAGGTTGGGTTGAGTTTGTAGCGTAAACCTACCCGAAACCGACCGGCCTAACTAGTTGCTACAAACAATAGGACCCAATGTGAGAAGTTGGTTATGTTGTACCTTGAACCCGAGGTTAGACCAAGTTGTGGTGTAAACTACCCGGACCCGCCCGGCTTAACTAGTAACCACAACAAAGTCTAATGTGAGAGGTTAAGGCGCATTAATTAATTAATGCCTCGTGATTAGGGTTAAGTCATGGACCATTTAATACCCAACCAATTTGGGCTTGGTAGATTAATCGGGGTTGAGTCGTGAACTCATCGTTACACTTAACCAAGTTAATCCATGATTAGTAAAGGGGTTAAACCGTACTTAACCCACTAGAAAAATCCCAGCAATGGGGGGTCTACTCCAACAGTAATCCCTAGTTTGTATCATCATGATCCTAGGGACTAGGCTAGGGTGGGGGCACGATTACTTGGCTGGAGGTAAGCGACCAATAAACGACGGCAGGGTGGTACGCCGGTGTAGTTCCGGGCGGACTCTGGTCGTGCACATAGTCCGTAGCCGGAGAAAACATGCACGGGTACCAGTAGATCGAGACTGTGCACTCATGTTCATGGTGTCTAGGGGTTGACACCCTAGGGCTTGATACACCCGAAGGGTGGACCCGGCACAGTTCGACTACAATTATGTTTGGGCCGTATTGACACCAACACGTGACGAGTTAGGCTTATAGGGAGCCGATCGACTAGACCGTTTGGTTGGACCTTGTGTTAGGGTCACTTCATGTTATTGGACCTCGTATGAGGGTCACTTCATGTTATTGGGCCAAAGCTTGGGCCAAGGGATCAATACTTGTTTATTCAAGTCATGTTAGTTTGCTAGTACACTTGTGGTGCAAAACCTTAATCCTGATTATGCGATGACACCTTTATCTACCTTGTTAGTTAATCATCATGCTAGTATGTTGTTATCCTTATGTTCATCCCTGCTGCTCATGACAGTTAACTTTATCAGTTTACATTGATTGTAGTAGGGCTTACTCAGTCTTTTTGACTGACCTGTTTTCTTTCGCCTCTTTTCTTCCGTTCCCCACCCCCAGGTTCTCAGGTAGGGAATACAGGAGCCTAGCTTGGATTCTGGATTGCTTGCTTGTGGGATTTCAGCTCATGTACGTTTTCGACATGAAGCTAGCTATGGTTCTCACTTATTTTGGGGATAGCACTTATGTATTTCAGTTTTCAGATGATGTTGTTTTATCTAGACTTGTTTATTTGGGAAGTTGATATTATGTTGTACCAGACTTGTTTTGAAATGGTTTAAAATCTTCCACTGTTTTATCTATGTTATTTACTCTGTTTACATATATACATATGTTCTTGTTCTGCCTTGATATATCATTATGCATGTTTACCTGATTCAAACGCCCCTCCAAAGTCAGAGTGCTTGCAAGAGTCACCCTGGCGGAGGTGGGGTGTTACACTTGATATTTTATAGTTATTATTGAGATTTAAGTCATTTTTTTTTGGATGTATTTGATATATTTTTTATGCTGTCATTTAGACAAATTTAGGTTTTATATTTCTAACGTGAACATATTAGGTTATTATTGTTCATCAAGAAATAGTAATGTTAATTTATGAATAAATTCAAAATCTTATGTAATTGAAGCTCATATAAGTCATGGCTACTTATGCTAAATAACTTATGTAATGATATCTCAAATTTTGTTTTGGTGACTAATATAATTTTTTGTTTCAGTTTACTGAGGAATTATAGATTGAGATATCATAAAGATAGAAAATGCTTTATTGATATTCTAAGGGATTTAAAGTTTTTAATTTTTTATGAACCCATACTAAGGAAAAGTTTTAAAGCGGGAATTGCAATAGTTATTTTGAGGATGTTGAGTTTGGGGGGAGAAATAAAGTAATATCATTGTCTTTAAAAAGAATCACTATCTTTGATTCAACTGCGGTTGCTTCCTCGCTTAAAGTTTAAGATTTGTTTTCTTTTATTAGGAAGAAGTAAATTAAGAACCATAATAAGATGATGTTGAAGATAATTTTTTTTCTGTAAGCTATGGTTACTGTTTCAAGAAAACAAACTCAACAACCTCAAAATGCAAGATCACTATGGAAATCCACCTACTTGGGAAGAAATGCTATTTCAGATTATTGTGTAGCATTTCTTCATAAAGATAAATAATGGATTTCTAAAGATGATGCTATGAACTTACATCAATCCATGTAAGGTACTAATTTAAAATGTGGATTTAAGAAATGAACATATAGCATAAATCTATATGGATAATAAAATTTGAAATCTCCCTCTAACTTAAGTAATAAGATCATTGGTTATGAATAACTATTCAAAGCCAAAAGGGATCAAGTGGGTAATATTTAATTTTATAAGGCACTTTTATTAAAGTCACCATTATTAAAAGAAATTTTATTTTCTTTAAAGAATGTTTCATTCTGGACTTAGTAAATGATTCTTTAGAATCTATCGCTTTGGCGCTTACGACATTTTGTACTTTTAAGCATTATCTGATGGAGATTAAAGTTATGTTTCTCAATGGAGACATTGGTGAAACTACTTAAGAAATTCATTTATGGATTAGTATTTTGTATTTGGGATTCAAATACACCATTGTTGTTCATGGGGTGATATTTGGATTATTACAAAAGAATTAGGAAGATAAATGCTTAAAAGATTTGGTATGTAAAATGTAATTTAGTTTTTTTTTTTACCAAACAAATAAATGCTACCATTCTTGAAATTAAATAAATGCAAAAGATTTCTCATGCATTTGCAGTGTGAATTCTAATGCATATTAATGTATATACACATATGGATATGCACGCATTATTTGGCAGATACTTTACTGATATTAAAAGTGGATCAATGATTTAGTAGCCAAAATGGTTATGATATGTATGATATATCTTTAAAAGAGAAAATAAAAGATTATATGCTCATAGATAAAAGATCGGATTGGGTGGAGATCATAAAGAATTATGATCCGGATATTTTGGATGTCATTACTGTAAAAGATTCACTTCTAGCAATAATAATATATTTTATGGGTGAAACTATATAAGGGAAAAGTGTCATTTAGGCATTTATATGTTTTTCGCCATTTTGAAAATATCGTCTTTGGTTAATTAAAAGACATCCGAATATGGAAAATAATAATGAAATTTTGTCACAAGACTCCAGTTATAGATAAAGAATTGAAAGACCAAGTAATATTGTGACAGTAAAGAATATACTATTTTCCAATAAGGGAAGAGTACAAAATATATTGTAATTCATAGAGCACACTTAGACAAACTCCATTATGGCGGATCCGCTTACCGAAAGGTTATCACCTAAGGTCTTTCATGAGCATGTAGCTCAATTGGTGTTACTTTTATGTAAGGATATTTTGGTTCAGGGGGAGTTTGTATTCGGTATTGTCATATGACCCATTGCTCTCTACTTCAGTTACAGATATATGCATATCAAGTTCTTTTTCTGATCAGAAATAAAGTAATGAATTTTTCTTTGCACTCAGGTTGTTTAAATATTAAACATTTGATCTCACTAAAGAAGTACCAGTTGGAAATAGACATGTATAGATCACATTTCATGTAATTTCCATGCTACGCATCCAAGATTGATCTATGTCGTTTGATTGTATTGATATATGTGACCATTGATAGGTTTAGTTACGATAAATGTAACGAATGCCGCTTTGATCCTTTGTTAACACAATTAATGGAAGAGATTGTTTCAGATACACCATATGTTATAAATAACAAATTTTAGAGCCCATAAAGTTAAACACATTTTAAGTTTATTTCATATGTGGCCCGGGGGGAGATTGTTGGAATATTTCGACAATGGGGTCACATATGTAAAATAAAATGTGTTGTGCTATTTTGGTGTAAAGCCTAATTAAAGTGATCTAATTTTAGACTAGAAATAATAGGCTTAAAGTTTAAGTTATCATGGGCCTAATGTGTAGATACCGAGGCATTTTATAATTTGTTGAAGTGCCGAATTACAAAATGCCAACTCTATAAATAAAGGGTTGTGGTCCCCAAATTACACAAGCCTTAGCAACTCTCTAACCTCTTCTACGGAGAGCTGATTTCAGATCTAGGGTTTATGTTAATTTGGAAGACCAAACCAAGTTATATCTTCTTCTTAGTAACTAAATATGGATTCAGGTATTGCCATGATTAATTACGGATTCAGATACGCTTCCGCTAATCTATTTCTGTTTTGTTCTCTATTAAATCAATATGGATTACATATTTGAATCTAGGGTTTCATAATTGGATATTGCTAAAGTATACTGAAATCCTAACACTTGAGAGCTACAGTATTCCAACTTAACGTCTTCATTCTTCACAAGATCTCTAATGTAGTAATAATTAATATCAATATGTTTACTTTTCTCCATGGAACCCAAGATTTTTCGCAAGCGCTTTTGCTGAAATGTTATCACAAAATATTTTGGTCAGTAACTCATGTGTATGATTCAGACTTTGAATATTTGATGCAACCAGACTGCCTAACATGCACCATAATTTCTACTGTGGAGAGAGCCACCATTTTTTTGCTTCTTAGATGACCAAGACACAACTCATATACCTATATGGAACACAAAACCTAAAGTGCTTTTCCTCCCTTCTGCATCACCAGCCGAATCGCTATCCATGTATCTAAAAAGGTCACTACAATTAGGTTGTGCATAGAAAATACAATAATTTTAAGTACCTTTAATATATCATAGAGTTATCTTCATCGCACGAAAATGAGTTTGATTTAGAGTCTCCATGAATCTACTGTTGATGCTAACTCCATATGTAATATCAGGTATAGTGGATTCCAAGCAGTAGAGGCTGCTAACTATTCCTCGAAAATAAGTAAAGCTTACAATCTCACTGCCATTCGACTTGATCAACAGAAATATCAACTCAACTGGAGCTTTGATTTGTTTGCGCTTATCCATGTTGAACTTCTTAAGGTATATGTTGCATATTTCATTTATGATAGAAATATACCAGTACTTGTTTATTTGACTTCAAGTCCCAAACAGTATGCAATTATTCCCATATCCGTCATCCCAAACATCCTTGACATCTCCTCCTTGGAATTCCCAAATGCTTCAGATTTATTTCCACTGAAGATCAAATCGTCGATGTATAGTCAAATAGTAACAGTATTTTCAATTTCAGACCTAGTACAAAGTGTGTGCTCATAAGGGCACTTAATAAAACCATTTTCTTCAAATATGAATCGATGCAACTATACCAAGCTCTCAGAGCTTTCTATAGTCCGTAGAGTGCCTTTCTTAGAACTTTGTTTTCATGGCCTTTTTTGATATAACATGCTGGCTGGTTAATGTATACCTCCTTGTTTGAGTAAGCCATTTAAAAATGTAGATTTTACATCCATTTGAGTGTATTTCCCATTTGTTTTGGGTGGTAAGAGCAATGACCGTACGAATCATATCTAGTCGAGCTATTGGAGCAAAAACTTCATAGTACTCTATTCCTGGCCTTTTCTTGTAATATTTTACAATAAGTCTTACTTTTAAACAATCTACTTAACCATCATGTTTGTACTTAGTTTTATACATCCACTTTACGCATATTGATTTCTTGCCTTTTGGAAGGGGACATATCTCCATGTGTCATTCTTTACTGTGGAGCTAAACGCTTCATCCATAGCTTTTTCCGCTTATCATCCTTTGATGCTTCATCCAAGCTGATTGGATCACAATCTGCAGATAATGCAAAGTTGGTAAACTCTTGTCTGTGACATCAATGTCATTTGTTATAACATAGTCATATAGCCTGGCTGGAGATTACGAGTGCCCCTAGGACAATGTAACCATCTTGAACTAAGGGAGGAGTAGCGGATGATGAAGTGTTGGAAGTTACAAATGGTCTGCTGGACTGATTTGAAACATATTGGTATTTCTATGCAAGTCATTACTAATACCAATGCAGATCCGCTTCTTCTTTTTAACTGACCAATTCCATGATGCAAATTCATCAAACTTCACATACCGGCTTACAATTAATTGACCTATCACTACAAGAGCAGGCTCATTTAGCGACAGCAAAAAACCGTCGACGGCCGTCGCTAGCCGTCACTAATAACCGTCACTAATTATCTGTACGCTAAGCAAATAGCGTCGAACATGGCGACGACTTTGGACGCCAATATGGCGACGGCTAGCGACGGAAAAAGTGCCACGTGGACAAACGGTTATATTTCCTCCAAACGACTAGAAGCCATTCCTAGCCGTCACCATAAAGCCGTCATGAACCGTCGCCATTCGTGGCAAAAACTGTGCAATAATCTCTCACTAATCGTCGCTAGCCGTCGCCATACGTGATCACTAAGTCGTCGCCAGCCTTCGCTAAACTGTAACTTTTTTTAATATTTCAGCAACTAACAAGCCATCAAACCACACCAACTCATACACAATCAGTTTTTACATTCCATCACCTCAAATTCAAATCCAGTCACCTCGTAAATGCTATAAATCAACTCATACACCACTAAATATAACCATAAACGATAAACATTTCAAAAACCATCAACACGTCCACATCAAACAAACCAAGTCCAAAATACCATCATCGTCACCACAAAACACCACAAACATCTCATGTTCAACACCAACAAGTAGTTTGTATTTACAAATCAAGTCCAAAAAAAAGGACAAGTACATACATACTCATCCTCATTGTCCTCATCGTCTTCCTCCACTATAGCAAGCTCACTCAATGGCATAACCCCATGCTCCTAAAGATATGTAGCAATATGCGCATCCAGCACGGTCTCGAGCTTGTTCTTTTGAAAATCCTCTAAAGCTGCAACTTGCTGTAGAAACATGATGATCTCCTCCTCGTCCTAACGCCTCGTATAAGAGGCCTGAGTCCCCGCTATTTGTAATTATCATATTATAAGCGTGTATGAGACAAATTAATATTTCAATGGTATTGCAATGTACATTATATTAAAATATGATAAATTAATATGTGATAAATTAATATTTCAATGTTATTAATATGACATAAATTTAAAGTAATTATTCATGCCAGTAAGAGATAAATTAATATATGATATTTGTTTACGTGGATTAAGTACCTAAGTGATATTAATTAATAGCACTTGGATATGTTTAAATCATTTAATAATACGCATGACCTCTATGTTTCCAAAGTCGTAGCGTCTACCCCTGGTAGGCGGGTCGATGATTTTGTTCCAGATGCGATTGCACTCCTCCATGTCGGGCTCTTGACCTAACTGCGCCGGTCGAGCATCTAAGGCCGTCCTGTATTTGTCCTGCGATAGCGAACAATTATGGAATACATTAAATATTCAATTTCAAAATAACAATGTGAAATACAAATTATTACAGATGCTAACCATCGTTTCACAGGACTTAGGGTCCGTCCAGGTATATGTGGTGTTACCCTCCTCATCTGTCCGCTCGACGACATGAGTCTGTGTAAACACCTCAACAAGTGTAGGCTCCTGTTGGAGAGCTGACATATGAAATGATACAATATATATTTGGAATTTGTCAATACGATTTAAAAAGTTTAGAACTATTTGTAAATGTGATTTATTGTTCGTACCAATTCGCGACGATGTTGGGAAAAGGACTTAGACCCAGCCCGATGCAAAGCAGGATTTTCGAGCCAGTTTGCTCGGTTTCGCTCTGAAAGCTCCTATATATTTAATTATATGATTAGTTGATGGATATACAAAATAAAAATTTAAAATAAGCTTAATTAATTTACCCTCGCGGCTTCCATGGCCCACAATTTTTGGAAATCGGCGTAGACCTCCTCTCTTATCCACTGAGGCCTCTTTCTCGTTACTTTTGCCTTGTATACATTGCCTGAATAATTTTTACTTATCTTCTGGTTCCCTAAGGTGATGAAAACATCCATATCTTCATCCTGAACCCGTACAGCACACTATAAATTAAAAACAAATTGTATTACATATTTTATATAATTTTGCAAATGAGAAATGTATACTTACAAGAACCTCCGCGAGGATGGCATTCCTAATCTGCATAGGATTATCGTCCCAGTGAGGCCACGCCTCTGTCCACCTAGTGACATATGCATTTCTAGAAACACGTAAAACAACATCTCCTAGAATAATATCAAACCCCCTGCAGAAAGTACTATATTAGCATTTAATAACTTTTGAATACTAAGCATTTACGAAATTAAAAACTTGCCCCGTGGACTTGGGCACGAGCTCTACGACCGGACGTGTATCCGGTGCTGTACCACTCGCACCTGCCTCTGAACTGTGGGTAGGTCGGCGTCTAGGAGGCATATCTTTCACGAAATTAAAAACTCATATATCATTATGCACATTCATTATCAAATAAACTCATACAACATATATTATCAAATGCACCTACAAGACTCATTTACATAAAAGAAGAAGAACCAGATAATAGATAACCATAGCACATTATATAAGTTCACAACATAGCACATCATATAAGTTCACAACATTGTACGTACGTAGGTAAATAACTAACGATACAAATAATATTATTGTACGTACGTATGTAAACAACTAATGATACAAATAATATTATTCTTCTTCATTTTCTGATTCAGTCTCGGTCTCATACTCTATATCGTTATGCTTTGTACTCTCAAAAGCTTCTATTAATTCATTTGATTCATCGTTTAAAGACTCTAAATTAATATCATTAGCAATTATTATTTCATTGTTTTGATTTGCATCCGTTTGATACGCTGCATCGTCTGGAATAGCAATTCCTTCAAATGTAAATCTTGCCTTCATTTTAATTACAGCAGACCAATCTGCTTTATCTCTTTTTAAGGATGGATACGGAGTAAAGTAAACTTGTAATGCTTGCTTTGCCAATACAAAAGGATCATACTTATAGTAATACGATGTGTGCTTTATTTCTACAAGCTTATAATCTTTATGCACGTTGATTCTAGTACCAAGAACATTGCTGAACCAGTTGCACTTGAATAGAACAACTTTTTCAAAGGGTTGTACATAATATGCCAACTCTAAAATCTGTGTCAAGACGCCATAAAAGTCTTTTATATGCTCTTCGGGATCATCGCTACCTTTGACAAATACACCACTATTATATGTTAATCTTTCAGTACCATGGTCTTTGGTGTTGAATTTAAATCCATCGACGAAGAATATTGGATAAGTCTTAACATTTCTTTTTGGTGCAAGCGCAAGATGTTGCAAACCCTCGTCATTGACGCAGTTTATTGGATCGTAAACGTACTTCGAGAACCATTTAGCAAAATCTTTACTAAGATCGCCATTTGGATTTTCTGATTCGTAAATACGCAAATACAAATGATTTTATTACTAGCTAACAATTGATGTACACATAACTGTAATAAAGTTAAAAATTTAGTACCTAACAAATGGTGCAACTTTTGCCGAATTTAGAAGAACATATGTGTGTGCTACATGGTGATCTCTATCATCTAACCATATTTCTACACATTTTCCAGAAGATGTCCATGTTGTTTAAAAACAGATAACATTATCGGACAATAATTGGGTTCCACGGTTTCATCATTACGCGGACCACTTACAAATGATAAGTTCACATGACCACTGAAGTAATGAGAAAACAAGAACGAAGCTTCTTCTTCAAGATAAGATTTGCAAATCGAACCTTCAACTCGTGCTTTTTGTCGTACATTTTTCTTCAGATGATTCAAATACCTAAAATAAAATTAATTCAATTTACATGCACTAATGTCACTTTGATTTGTAAGCATAAATTTTACCTTTCAAAAGGATACATCCATCCATATTGCACTGGACCTCGATGAATAGCTTCGGATGGAAGATGAATAGGTAAATTCTCCATTACATTAAAAAATCCTGGAGGGAAGATTTTCTTTAATTTGCAAATCAATATCGGGATTTCTACTTCAAGTTTACGGAGATGATCAATTTTCAACGTTGCCGAACAAAGTTGTTTATAGAATAAGCTTAACTCTGTTAAAACACCCCACACTTTTACAAGCAATAATTCTTTGAACAACATTAGTAATAAATATTCCATCATGATATGACAATCATGACTTTTCATCCCACTCAATTTATTGTTTTTATAGTCAACATATATACGAAGATTAGAAGAAATCCCATCCAGACATTTCAGCCCCTCAACCCATTTCAGTACAAGTTTTATTTGTTTGTTGTCTAGTTCATAGCACGCTTTGGGTTTTTTACTGTCATTGGGCTTCATATGAAGTTCTGGACGTTTACAATATTCTTCTATGTCATGTCTCGAATATATATCGTCCTTTGTTTTTCCTTTGACACTCAAAACAATATTAAACACATTATCAAATACATTTTTTTCGTTGTGCATAACGTCGATATCATGTCGAAGTTTGATATCTTTCCAATTAGGTAGCTCCCAAAATATGCTTTGTTTACACCAATTATGAATGTCAGATTTACCCGGAATTTCTGTCTGTTCTCCAGTCTCATGGATCTTGGGATAATCCTTTATAATATCATATATTTCTTCACTTGTCCAAATTTTGGGTGCTTGCACAGTCATTCCACTGTTAGCTTTAAAGTTTTTTAATCTCTTCTAAAAGTATGATTGGTATGCAGAAAACAATGGTGACAATCAAACCAAGAATGCTTCCTTCCATACCGTAAGAAAAATGCTTATGTTTCTTCCATGCATAAAGGACAAGATAGATGACTGATTGTACTCCAACCTGAAAGCATCCCATATGCAGGAAAATCACTAATCGTCCATAACAAAGAAGCGAACATACGAAAATTCTTTTTTCTTGATATGTCTTATGTTTCAACTCCATTATCCCATAGTTTTTTCAATTCTTCGATTAATGGTTGTAGATAAACATCGATGCCTTATTTTGGATCATTAGGACCAGGAACGACAACAGTGAGAAACATATATGGAGTTTTCATACACATCCACGGAGGTAAATTATAAGGAGTAACGATCATGGGCCAAGATGAGTATTTACTACCAAACTGAGAAAATGGTGAAAACCCATCTGTACATAAACCAAGTCTGACGTTACGGCCCTCTGCGGCAAATGTAGGATACGTCCTATCAAAATGTTTTCATGCTTCTCCATCCGATGGATGTGTCAAAGTTCCATCTTCTTGTGTCCGCACATTATGCCATCACATATGACATGCAGTGACTGAGGATGCATATAACCGTTGTAGTCTAGGGATGATTGGTAAATAATGCATTCTCGTATACGGAACTTCCTTACCTTTCATTTTTCTAGGTTTATACCTTTTTCCCGCCACATTTTTTACACTTTCTAAGATTAATATCATCTTTCCAATACAACATGCAACCTTTAAAACAAGTACCTATTTTTTGGTACGGCAAACCGAAACCCGACATTAGTGTTTTCACTTTGTAATGACTATCGCACATCAGATTATCAGGTGGCATATGTCTTTTTGCAGCTTGTACAACCACTTTAAATGCTGCTTCTGTAAGGTTAAATTTTGATTTCATGGTGATGTACTCAGCGGTTACCGATAATTCAGTTCCACTTTCACAACCATTCCACAATGGCCGCTTAGCTGAAGCCAATAAATCATATATTTTTCTGGCTTCCGTGTTCGGTTCTTCTTCAATATCGACGTCACCGTCGTCAACCTGGCCGGTAGGGAACAGTGACCTTGCTGCATCTTCCACCATATCTTCTATTAGATTCGTCATAACTAATTCGACCTCCGACGCTACAGAATTTACTGTAGGCGCAACAAGTTCTCCATGACGATCCCATAAATAATAATTTGGCACAAAACCTGATTTATACAAATGTACTTTAATGATGTCTGTTTATGAAACCTCATCAGTTTACACTTACTACACGGACAACGAAGCTCCTCGTAATTTCGATTATTAGATACTACAAATCTAATAAATTCATTTACACCATTATAGAAATGTTCTTTCATTGAGCCTTTTATTCCAATTCTAACTTCATACATCCAACTACGGTCAACGTGATAATCGAACATTTTTCTGATTCAAAAATATATGTCAGTGATTTCGAAGAATTTATTCAACGCATGAATATTTTTAATATTTCATACATCCAATAAAAATGTGATTTTTATTGTTCAAAGAATTTATTCAACACATGAATATTTTTAGTTGTTCATACATATAATAAAAATGTGATTTTTATTGTTCAAAGAATTTATTCAACAAATGAATATTTTTAGTGGTTCATACATACAATAAAAATGTGATTTTTATTGTTCAGAGAATTTATTCAACACATGAATATTTTTAGTGGTTCATACATATAACAAAAATGTGATTTCATTATCTAAGCAATTTATTTCTATCATGAATAAATTATCAACACATGGATATAATTCAACATATGAAAATAATTCAAACACATGAATATTTATGAAAATTTCGACAGCATAATGGCAGGGTAATTAAAACTGGCACCATCCCGAGGTACGGCTCGTCGTGCTACCTTAAAACCTCGCGGCTTTTGACAAGGGGGATTTCAATAATCTATTTTGTACGCAGATGATTTTTTTTTCACAAACTAATCCTATTTGGTTTCATCCAAAATCAACCATAACCAACAATCAACCATTCGTAATATTCACCAAATTTCACATCACAACTCAAACAAGTCGTCAATGGTTTGTGGACGACGGGTGTCAGTAGTTTATAAACTCCGTCTACAACCTAATATATGAGATTTCTAAATTCTAGTGGTTCATACATATTAACCTAGGCCATGGCTTGCGCCATACATAGTCATTCCATTCCAATAATTTCCACAATACAATTCATTAACACATACATACGCACAAAATCAATTAAATCCACATTTTCATCGATAAACAACTAAATCGACATTTTAGGGTTTCCAACCATTATTAAATCAACAATAATTCAACAATCATAACCTAATCACATAATATATACATTTAAATAACTATTAATTAATTAAATTAAGAAATTAGGGTATAATTTATACCTTTAGAGGTAAGCAAAGCAAGGGGAGACGCTGGAGAAGAGGGGAGATGATCAGCGGCGACGGTAGGGTGGTGGTAGGGACGGTGGCGCGGCAGGTTAGGGTTTTTATTTTTTGATTTGGGTGGGTTTGGAGAGTATAGCTGTAGAATGAGAAATGTTGCTATAGCCTCGTGGTTTTATCTTTTTTGGGCGACGGCTGGTGAGGTTTGCTTTTTTTAGCCGTCACCAGCAATCGCTAAGGCCCGTTACGAAATTGGCCTGTTCTTGTAGTGTATTTGAGGATTATAGACTTTGTAGCTTTGTTTTATATCACTATAACCAATGCATAAGCTTTTTTCACTTTTGTTATCAAACATTTTTCTATTTTTAGCAGATACATGAGCATATGCGACACATCAGAGTTTTCAAAGAATTCAACATTTGGTTTCTTTCCACTCCAAGCCTTCTTTAACTATGTCATAAGTGGGCATATTCGACACTAATGTGTGTGCGTTACAAGAAAAGCTTGGCAAAATCTATGCTTTCTTTGACCTTCTGCCACAATATTCATATATTGTTGCATTAGACGTGAATGCACTATTATGGTGGGAATTCTAGTACTGCATGCAACACCTGTTAAAAACGTAGCTCTACGTATATACAATTCAGCTCAGTGATCTGCATTTTTAGAATAAACAAATCGGTTCAAACCAATGCCTACTTCCATTATGTGATATTTTGTTGCGACATTTCCCCCTTCACGAAATATTTCCCCCAAGAACAAAACACTCCCTCTCTACTCTTCTTTCTCTGTCTACAAAATCACTCGACAAAATCATCGTAAACTCTCTCCCTGAAATCTCTCCATAAATACCTCCAAAACACCTCTGATTGCTTCTATACCTCCGATTACAAACTCTATACCTCCGATTGTTCCAATTTTATACACCTCTGATTTGGATCATTTAGGGCAGGTATAGGCAATTAAGGCTTCATCATTTGGGTTATATTTAGGTGATTTCATCTCTAACTTATTTTGGTTTACATTCAAAGTCTCTGTGTGACTTGGGTATACCGATTGCCTTAAATTAGGGTTTTTTTCTGTTATTTTTATTTGAAGGTTTATATTTCTGGTCTTTTATTTGAATATTTTGGGTTTTTTTATACTTGAAGGGTTGTATTCAAATGTTTACATGTGTTGAAATTGTGTAAGTTTCATATTTTTATGTTTGCCAAGCCATTAATGTATTGGCAAATAAATTAACACTGACTTAATATGTTTAAATGTCAAATTGTGGAAAGTGAATGTAATAACCCGGAAAATCTGGGCCAGTTTAAAATTTTTATTTTGGCAATTTTAGCGAATTTTGAATATTTAAAATAGATTATTTTAAATAATATCGACTAGAAATTTATTTTGAATATAATTACAACGTATATATTTATACGCGTCGTCGTTAGAATATAAATAATTATATATATAATTATAAATAGAATTGAAAATGGCACGGTAGTTCGATAATTCGATTTCAAACTTCAATTGAATGTACCGGGTGCAAAACAATCCGGATTTTAGTGAAACCAAAAAAATTAGGATCTAATTGAGGATATCTTTCCAACGAATCCGAAAAATCGAAATTTCATAGCGGGAATCAAAAGATATGTCCAGTTGAAAATTCTGAATAGTCGCTATGGAATTCAGGCCCTTAAAAATGGACATTTTGCAAACGACCTCGGACTTCGACGAAACCAGTTTTGTTGGGTCCGTGATGTCAAATTATTGCTAGATTTTAAATTTCATAATTTTTCGAATCAATGTGTGAGCGTGGCAAAGGAAAACACGTTTGACCAGTTTCGGTTGATTTTAATCGACTGGAAAATGGCCATTTTTCAAACGGTCTCAGAATTTGATGAAACTAGTTTTGTTAGGACCGTATCGTCAATACGAAGCTAGAAAATATTTTTCGAGAATTTTTCTAGTTAGTATGTGACCCCGGTAAATCGAAATGCGCATTCAAATTCAATATATAGAGTTATATGTTGATTTTGACGAAAACATATCGAAACGATCGAATCAGCTTGCGAAACATATCCCATTGTATTCGGGATGGGGGTAAAACGTTAGGGGCGACAGGCGGTGGGTTTCGTTTCGTGTTCGAGATAGAAAGTTGCTTTTTGAAATTAATTGAATAAAATAATATATTTATATATAACCCCTCCTCCTCCATTTCTCTCTCCCCGTTGACCCAAATCATTTCAAATTAAAAAAAAAAAGAGGACGACGGAGGAATCCCCGTCGCTCGTCGGCGCCTCCAGCCGCAGGAGGCACTCCACCACCGCGCCGCCTCCCCTCCATCACCCCCTCCTTCCTCCTCTCCCCTCGCAGCTCTCCCTCCTCTCGAACGAGAAGCGCAACCCCACCTCGATGACACCCGATCCCAAAACCCTAGCACCGCCAGAAGGCTGCCGCACCCCAGAACGCTGGAGCCTGAACCCGCTCCACCCCCTCACCACCACCTCGGCCAACGGCGCCTCCCCAGCTCCACCTCCCGAGCGCAACACCCCCCCCCCCCGCCTTTTGTTCTGGAAGGAAAAAAACAACAATGTGAGTTATTTATTAATTTCTTTTCATCTCTATAAATAAAAATAAGATTTTTAATTAAATAAAAATAGGATTTTTATCTAGAAGAATAATATATAAAGTCTAGATTGTTTATAGAATAAAAAGATTAGATTTTTACATAGCTAAAAGTACGATCTTTAATTACGTTAGGTTATAAATTTTTAGCTATAAAAGGTTATGGTTTTAGTTATATAAAAATATGGTTTTTGAAAGTAATGTAATAGTAAAAATTCGATTTTTCTATATTGAATAGCGAAGTAAAAATTCGATTTTTCTATATTGAATAGCGAAGTAAAAATTCGATTTTTATATATTGAATAGCATAGTAAAAATTCGATTTTTATATATTGAATAGCGAAGTAAAAATTCGATATTTATATATTGAATAGCATAGTAAAAATTCGATTTTTATATATTAAATAGCAAAGTAAAAATTCGATTTTTATACATTGAATAGCAAAGTAAAAATTCGATTTTTATATATTGAATAACAAAGTAAAAATGTGATTTTTACATATGTAGAGAATACGGGCGAAGAAAGTGACAAGAGGTAGGAACGGCGAAGATTTCTGCATAAGAAGAGTCGTGGCGTTGGATTAGCTATCCGTGAGAACTTCTCACTCAAAATTCTCTTTCTAGTTATATATATATATATATACTAGGATGCAGACGGTGTTTAGTAGCACCCGACACCCGTCATCCACAGACCATGGATGGCTTGTTTGTTTAATTGTTTGGTTGTGCAGTTGGTTAGATTACTTGGTTTGAATTGAATTGTTTGGTGAAATGAAATTGATTTAATTGATGTGTGAATGGCGTGGGCCTTCACTAGACCGGGGATAAGGCTAGGCCTTGTCCTGTTTCTAGTATCGTGCCGTTATGCCGCCGAAATTTTCTAAAAATAAGTTAGAAAAATAAAGATAACATTTTATTTAATAAATGAACCGAATAGAAAATTTATAGGTTGAATAAAATAGTATGATCGTTAAAAATATAATTTTTAACGTGAATATGAATATAAAAAAAATCATTTACAAACTGGATGGTTTGTTTATGTACACCTATTTGAAGGACATTGATTGGGACGATAAATTTTACACATCGCCCAACTGCACAAATAAAAATCTGTGTTTGATTGCTTGAAACCCCACACGGGTATTGGGATGATATTTGACGTACACTAATCCCGATTGTTTAGTTGTATGTCGATCGATTGATTGACAGGCTGTTATAAGCGTTGAATATTTATATTTGATGCTTATACAGTGTAGAATGCACTTTGGATGATGGTTGATTATTCATCGTTGTTGATATATACATGTGTTGTAGAAAATCCATATAATTAACATTATATGGCAATTGATTGGGCCTCATTCCAGTTTTAAAATAGAAATATTTGAAAAAGAAATATTTGAAATAGAATATTTGAAAATAGGAATATATGAAGCCGTATTGGTTAGATTGACGCCATTTTGACGTGAACGATATTTATATCGATTTTATTCATTTTATAATGAATATCGAAAGTGATTTCAAAATCAGATATTTTGAAAAGAATTGAATATAAATAAATTCGAATTGAAATTGAATATAAATAAATTCGAATTGAAATTGAATATAAATAAATTCGAATTGAAATTGAATATAAATGAATTCGAATTGAAATTGAATTGAATTGGAAACGAACTGAAATTGAATTAGAAATCAATTTGAATTGAAATCAATTTGAATTGAAATCAATTTGAAATGAATTTAAAATGAATTTAAATTGGAATATTCAATTTTGATTTGAAATTGAATATGAAGTTGAAACCATTTTGAAAATGAATTTAAAATGATTTATAAAGCACGTTTTGAAATTAAAATCGACGAAGTGTATATTATATATATAATATATATAATATACTGGCCAGAATAGAACGCGCCGCGCCGCGGCAGTTCGCGAATTTCGACCATTGACTTCGAACGGATATTACGGGAGATCCGACCGTCGGATTCTCCTAAAACTGGAACCGTTGGGTTCGTATCGAAAAGAGCTTTCTAACGAATATTAGAAATTTGAAATCTAACGGTTGGATTTGGAATTATGTCCAAATCAAATTTGAAAAAGGTCGCTATAAGTGCAGTTCGATGGCCGTTGATGGAAATCGACTGTACGGGCCTTGATAAAAATATTAAAAATAGTAATAATTTGTGTAAAATCATAAGAAATGATTTAGAAAGAATTGGGATGAAAAACTCCATATTTGAAAAGATAAAAATAGATTTTTATCGAAATGAACTATTTTTGAAATAGAATTATAATTCTATTCATTTTTAAATAAATAAATTGAATTTGAAATGGTTTTGAAAATAACCTGAATTTCCAATGATTGCATTGGAATGGATTTGAATCGAAATTGTCTTCGGAATATTTCGATGTTGGATTTCGTGACTATACAGATGTTGTTATGGAAATTTGAAAGATATAGATATATATATCGTTATTTCCAATACGATATTTGTTGGTCGTAGAATTTGATATTGAATATAAGAAGGGATATTTTCTATTCAGAGCCTTGTATTTAACATCAAATGTGATTTGGGTTTTTCGTGAATGGTGTCTTGACTAATACTGTTCTTGAACCTAGTTGAGAAAAGATTAAATCTTTTTATTTAGATTTAATAAAGTGTACCAATTAAATAATATTTAATTGGAATTGAATTGATATTGATTTTTGGGTTTATCGTGGACAGTGTTTTAAATAACACTCGTTCTTTAACCCGATAATGGAATGTGATTTTGGGTTTATCGTGAACCGTGTTTTAAATGACACCGATTCTTTAACCCAGTTAACGATTAAAACTAAGTGGATTTTTAATGAATCTTTAATTAGATTGAAAAGAACGAGAATGGGTATCACCAGTTTTGCTTCAGGCGATAGTTAAATCTTTAATTAGATTTGAACGTGAAATGGTAATTGAATTTACCGATAACACCGTGGTGTTAGATATGAAGTATTACCAGTTTTACTTCATGGGATGAATAGGTTGGGATTGGGAAATTAAAACAAATAATTACTTCGGTAAAGTTCGTTAATCCCGACTAGTTTGAATTGATATTCAAAAGAAGATTAAAGAATAAATTCAAGGAATTTATCTTTGATAAAATTAATGGGAACCTTTCCCTATGAATGTGAAATTTAGAAACTAACTGTCGGTTAGCTAAGCAGAATGGTTTTCTGGATATTGATCTGATGTTGGTTTTGGCCTTCGGGGTTAATATTTGGGGAATTATTCTCTTGATTAATTTACGGTTAGTGACTGATGAATTGGAATGAGGCGTATGTTGTGTTTGTGTAACACTTATTTAAAATATACGCGAGTTATTCGGAAAGACCGGGTTTATCCCATTCTGAATAACTGATACGACGATAAGTCGAAGATGAAGACGATGGTCGAAGACCGGAGGTCTTCACGTCGTTTGGGTGATTACTGATGATCTTGATTGGGTTGTACACCCAAGAAGATGGAAACAGTTGGTGATCGTCCAGACGTACTTGGAGACCGATGGATATGCGGGGTACTAGGTGCCTCCGGTTTCGTTCAGACCCAGAACGGACTTGTAAATGGACTGTGTGTCTGACATTGGATTTTAGTCTGTGTGATTGATCTCTATTAAATATATATCTGTTTGGCGGCGGAGAATTTATTCTCTTGCTTAATGCCCTTCTCTGAGATGTACGAGCTCAGGGGTTATATACTGATGGATATCAAACGCATAGAGTGAATTGCCTGTGTGGCATGCTAAGATGCAAATGATCAAGGCTTCTGTTGAAAAGCAAAGTCTTGTGGTTGATGATCGAAGCACGACCTTTGTGGCGTAGCTTTGTGTAATGTTTACTTCGCGAGTTTCGCACCCCGGTTGTGAACCAGAAACGGGAGGAAGGACCTCAGGGAGGACATGCGTTTCTTTCTAGCTAGGGTGGTGTCAGTGACCTACCAGCCCTGACATTTATATACTTTTCACCTGTGCGGTTGTTGCTGTTTCGAGGCGCCTCGGTTAGATCGGACGATTCGGGTCCGACGGAGTCATTCGTTGGCTCTTTGCGCCCCAAAGGGCGGGGAAACGTATTGTTCAGGAATTTTAATCCACATCGGTGGACCGGCCCTGTCGCTCCTAGGGTCACTCGAGCTCTGCCTGAGACATGGTAGGCTAGATTGTCTCGAATCGGTTGAGGACTATCTTTTGCCTCGGTTCATAGATGGAAACCCAATTTCCAAATACGTGACTTTGCGATTTTGATTGTATAACCTATATATGGCGACATAGTGGTATAGGGCATTCATGCCGCCTATGATTGATACTTATGATTTGAAGTTGTTTTATACACTATGCACTTATAATAGTATCAAATGATTTCTTTTAAACGTATCAAGCATTCTTGGCTATTATAAGGTAAAAACCCTATCCTCCGGGTTGCGTTGCATTGTGTGATGGGAACTGGGTCTTATAATAGCTTCATTTTTCTTTATTTAGCATTGCGCTGTTTGTTTTATGCACTGGTATTCTTGGGAGGAAACCCGTTACGTATTATACGGCGTGGTCCCTTGATTTACCTAACTTTAAAATAAAGATTTACAACTGTTTTAGTTCTCACACCAGTCACATGACTGACCTGGAGTTTATTGTTTTAACCTAAACTCTGGGTGCCCTTATTTTGACACGGGCAGCTAGTAGTTTTGGTTTTGCAGATTTATATTCACAGGATCCTGGTTTACAGCTGGAACGATATCCGGAAAGCTCTGTATCCGTATATCTCCTTCTAGTTGTGTATTATATTATTTTCCGCTGCTATGCATTTAAATGTAATTTAAATCTCTGATATTTCTGTGTAATATTCATTTATACTCTGTATATTCTTGTAATCTGATGTATTGTTGTAATATACAATGAAATGTTCTTTTATATGCGTTCTGATTTGTTGTGTTCTCAAAACTATCAGACGTTTCGAACGGTCTAAATCGGTTTAGCGACTGGTTCGGACCGAGCGAAATTCCTTTTCGTCACAGTTGGTATCAGAGCTTTGGTTTACAAAGCTCAGAGAATGAGACACATTAGAACCATACGAAAGAATTCATCAGATATTGGGTTAGTAATATCCAATGGGAATGACTCGTTAGAGATAGGATCAGTAGTATCCTAGAATGAGTGTGAAGAGTATATTTTTAAAGCGAAAACAAATTTTGTTTAGAAAATTTTAATCAATTATTTGTATTTGATTATTTATTTGTATTGATTTGGACAGTCCAGTATATAAAGATTTTGCATATACGCCTTGCAAACGTGTATTCGAAGTTTTAATATACTGGATAGATATAGAATTACACTCGAATCTCCCGGAGATGATTTTGATGATGGAGCTCCATCATTAGAATTCATGTTCGAGTGACGAAAGTGGACTTTCTATATATTTCCTATTGACTGGTGTGGGAACCAAAATTAGATAGGGCCTATTATTGTGATTTGGCATCAAAAATCTGATTTTTTGACTATGTATCAAAGTTATGAATTTCAAAAGCTAATCAACTAATTGATTGATGGTTGTGTTGTTGATTATTGGTTGATTAATTAAAATTTGTATTATATAGCCAATTTGATCAAATATTGTCTTATATTGAAAATTGGTCGCATTTGCTTGCATATACATCTACTTACATTGAACAGGTCATAGCAAGGAGGCTAGAGCAGAGAATAAAATTTGTTTGCCTGACAAATAGGTACATGTTTACTACATAATTTACTGTTTTGTTTGGGTGATGATGATTTTATGAGCCTATTGGCTAGCCTCTTGGCTTTTTCTTTTTCTTTTTGAGATCAGAAGGCCTGTATGGAAATTTCGGGATTTTCCCGTGGCTCCCGGTGCAGGGGAGGTTATGGCGAAATTTTCCGAAAATTTAGGGTGTTAGCCAAATTTTTGAAAATTTGAAAATTCTCAGAAACTGAAAAGTTGGAGAATGGAAGCCAGATCGAACGTAGAGTTGATTAATCAAACCACTTCCGACTTTATTCCTTTTCGGGGACGAAAAGTTTTAAGTGGGGGAGATTGTAATAACCCGGAAAATCTGGGCTAGTTTAAAATTTTTATTTTGGCAATTTTAGCGAATTTTGAATATTTAAAATAGATTATTTTAAATAATATCGACTAGAAATTTATTTTGAATATAATTACAACGTATATATTTATACGTGTCGTCGTTAGAATATAAATAATTATATATATAATTATAAATAGAATTGAAAATGGCGCGGTAGTTCGATAATTCGATTTCAAACTTCAATTGAATGTACCGGGTGCAAAACAATCCGGATTTTAGTGAAACCAAAAACATTAGGATCTATTTGAGGATATCTTTCCAAGAATCCGAAAAATCGAAATTTCATAGCGGGAATCAAAAGATATGTCCAGTTGAAAATTCTGAATAGTCGCTATGGAATTCAGGCCCTTAAAAATAGACATTTTGCAAACGACCTCGGATTTCGACGAAACCAGTTTTGTTGGGTCCGTGATGTCAAATTATTGCTAGGTTTTAAATTTCATAATTTTTCGAATCAATGTGTGGGCGTGGCAAAGGAAAACACGTTTGACCAGTTTCAGTTGATTTTAATCGACTGGAAAATGGCCATTTTTCAAACGGTCTCAGAATTTGACGAAACTAGTTTTGTTAGGACCGTATCGTCAATACGAAGCTAGAAAATATTTTTCGAGAATTTTTCTAGTTAGTATGTGACCCCGGTAAATCGAAATGCGCGTTCAAATTCAATATATAGAGTTATATGTTGATTTTGACGAAAATAGATCGAAACGATCGAATCGGCTTGCGAAACATATCCCATTGTGTTCGGGATGGGGGTAAAACACTAGGGGCGACAGGCGGTGGGTTTCGTTTCGTGTTCGAGATAGAAAGTTGCTTTTTGAAATTAATTGAATAAAATAATATATTTATATATAACCCCTCCTCCTCCATTTCTCTCTCCCCGTTGACCCAAATCATTTCAAATTAAAAAAAAGAGAGGACGACGGAGGAATCCCCGTCGCTCGTCGGCACCTCCAGCCGCAAGAGGCACTCCACCACCGCGCCGCCTCCCCTCCATCACCCCCTCCTTCCTCCTCTCCCCTCGCAGCTCTCCCTCCTCTCGAACGAGAAGCGCAACCCCACCTCGATGACACCCGATCTCAAAACCCTAGCACCGCCAGAAGGCTGCCGCACTCCAAAACGCTGGAGCCTGAACCCGCTCCACCCCCTCACCACCACCTCGGCCAACGGCGCCTCCCCAGCTCCACCTCCCGAGCGCAACACCCCCCCCCCCCCGCCTTTTGTTCTGGAAGAAAATAAAACAACAATGTGAGTTATTTATTAATTTCTTTTCATCTCTATAAATAAAAATAGGATTTTTATCTAGAAGAATAATATATAAAGTCTAGATTGTTTATAGAATAAAAAGATTAGATTTTTACATAGCTAAAAGTACGATCTTTAATTACGTAAGGTTATAAATTTTTAGCTATAAAAGGTTATGGTTTTAGTTATATAAAAATATGGTTTTTGAAAGTAATGTAATAGTAAAAATTCGATTTTTCTATATTGAATAGCGAAGTAAAAATTCGATTTTTCTATATTGAATAGCGAAGTAAAAATTCGATTTTTATATATTGAATAGCATAGTAAAATTTTGATTTTTATATATTGAATAGCGAAGTAAAAATTCGATTTTTATATATTGAATAGCATAGTAAAAATTCGATTTTTATATATTGAATAGCAAAGTAAAAATTCGATTTTTATATATTGAATAGCAAAGTAAAAATTCGATTTTTATATATTGAATAGCAAAGTAAAAATGTGATTTTTACATATGTAGAGAATACGGGCGAAGAAAGTGACAAGAGGCAGGAACGACGAAGATTTCTGCATAAGAAGAGTCGTGGCGTTGGATTAGCTATCGGTGAGAACTTCTCACTCAAAATTCTCTTTCTAGTTATATATATATACTAGGATGCAGACGGTGTTTAGTAGCACCCGACACCCGTCATCCACAGACCATGGATGGCTTGTTTGTTTAATTGTTTGGTTGTGTAGTTGGTTAGATTACTTGGTTTGAATTGAATTGTTTGGTGAAATGAAATTGATTTAATTGATGTGTGAATGGCGTGGGCCTTCACTAGACCGGGGATAAGGCTAGGCCTTGTCCCGTTTCTAGTATCGTGCCGTTATGCCGCCGAAATTTTCTAAAAATAAGTTAGAAAAATAAAGATAACATTTTATTTAATAAATGAACCGAATAGAAAATTTATAGGTTGAATAAAATAGTTTGATCGTTAAAAATATAATTTTTAACGTGAATATGAATAAAAAAATTCATTTACAAATTGGACGGTTTGTTTATGTACACCTATTTGAAGGACATTGATTGGGACGATAAATTTTACACATCGCCCAACTGCACAAATAAAAATCTGTGTTTGATTGCTTGGAACCCCACACGGGTATTTGGATGATATTTGACGTACACTAATCCCGATTGTTTAGTTGTATGTCGATCGATTGATTGACAGGCTGTTATAAGCGTTGAATATTTATATTTGATGCTTATACAGTGTAGAATGCACTTTGGATGATGGTTGATTATTCATCGTTGTTGATATATACATGTGTTGTAGAAAATCCATATAATTAACATTATATGGCAATTGATTGGGCATCATTCCAGTTTTAAAATAGAAATATTTGAAAAAGAAATATTTGAAATAGAATATTTGAAAATAGGAATATATGAAGCCGTATTGATTAGATTGACGCCATTTTGACGTGAACGATATTTATATCGATTTTATTCATTTTATAATGAATATCGAAAGTGATTTCAAAATCTGATATTTTGAAAAGAATTGAATATAAGTAAATTCGAATTGAAATTGAATATAAATAAATTCGAATTGAAATTGAATATAAATAAATTCGAATTGAAATTGAATATAAATGAATTCGAATTGAAATTGAATTGAATTGGAAACGAACTGAAATTGAATTAGAAATCAATTTGAATTTGTTAGCCTACTTTGTGAACTAGGCAACACAAAGTCAAGACGTCAAGCATTGAAGAGCATTTCTAATTAGAAGACTTTGTTTCAGATCGGAGAGACCATCACTACTCAGATCGGAGAAGACACTACAGTCTAGATCGGACAGCTGAAATCATTCGGGTCGGGTCATAACAACGTATCGATTCGGATCGGATAAAGTCTTCTGTTCGGATCGGTGAACTGTTGCTATTGAAAGTAGAGAGCACATGTTCGGATCGGAGGGCAATCTACTTCCAGTCGGATCGGAAAGCCACCCAATTGCCACAGAGACAGGTCGGAGCGGAGCGGAGAAGAATAAAGAGAAGAGAGAATTGTCATCAAGTCAATCCGGGTCGGATCGGGTATCCCGATCCGAACCCCTTGTACATGTCCCTCCGACCCGAACCCATTTTCCATATCATTCCCCTGCATAAGCGCTTGGATATCCGGATCGGCTATGACCAGTTCCTGCCCATAACGTCTATTACTCTGATGCGTTGTCAACACAGTAATCCATCCGAACCCGAGGCTAATGGGATGGATGACACGTGGCTCCGATCCGGATCGGGTTTTGAGCAAATTCACACCTATAAATACCCCGTCTGGAGACAAAGAAAAGGATCTTTTTTTTGGCATTTGGAGAATTCAACCACCTTCATAATCCGAACACCAGCACTCCCGGAGAATCCAAATCTTCTTTCATTATTTGTTTTAGTCAATTGAGTGATTATAAGTGAGTTGTGAGAGGAATCAAGTGAATATATCATTGTATTTGCAACCGAATCATTGAATATAGTGAAAGACAAGTGGATGTAGGCATTTCTTCGCCGAACCACTATAAATCCTGTGTGTTCATTTATATTTTTGATCTCGTTTCATTTTGCTTTTAATCAATTTGGGTGTTAGAACCACTTTTTGGTCTAACATTTTGGTGCTTTCACCGAGAACTCATCTGAATTCTTTGTTTTCCGGGATTATCATTCTACTTTTTGGACCGTTGAGTTCAAAGAAGTTAATCCTTAAATTTCAACGCTCTTGGATATTTGTCGAAGTGATTGTCGAAGAACCATGGCCAAAGGAAAAGGCAAAGAAGTTCAATCTGTTCGAGGAAATGGAGCTGGCGAAGATCAGCAAAATGCGGTTGTAACAAGGTCTCGTGGGCAGAGTTCAGCAGCAGGAAGAACCAATGCAGGAAATCCGAGCCGTCTTCAAGGGGAAAACTCCGATCCGATCCAGGTAGGAGATTCTGAAGCAGTGCATTCTCCCAACCTGAACCGACCCGAGCAGCTTGCTACGTACCGACCCGACTAGGCTGCCCAGCTCCGAACCGATCCGATCTCCTACCTCCGATCCGATCCGACACTTGGTGAAGTTGGAACTTCTACTCGAGTCCCCACGAATGCTCCGATTCCAGCCACTAGGGTCAGTGATCAGGTCAATCCATCTACGCCCATTACTCAAGGAGATTTCTCGCGCCTACTTGATATGCTTGAAAGTACAAGGGAGGCTATGAAAGTCCACGAGCGCACTAATCTCATGATGCGGGAAAATATGAGGCTTATGAGTCGGGAGATTAGCAAACTCCGTCGACAGAGGACCCCATCACCGGTTCGTCACACCCCAGTGGATCAGTCTTCATCTTTCGAGGAAGAGCGGCCCCGTGAACGAAGGCCACTCGAACGACCTCAGAATGTGGAGCAGCTGACATTCGGATCTTTGGGATCTCGTGAGGATATTGCACGAGCACTAGGAAACAATGATCCCACTCGGGGGCAAAGGCTCCAGTCCCCTCCTCCCGAGATCGACCGGGAACGCAAGGAACGGAATAGAGCAGAAGCAGCTCGAAGAAGAAGAAGGGCATCTCCTGAACAAGAGCCCAGAAGGAACTCGGATACTAGGGCCAGGGAACCTGAGCAGCCCCTAACTAATGCTGATGTACAGGCAATGGTTCGCCAGATCATGTCCGAGAGCCAGAACTATACAAATGAAGATTATGGCATTGAGCGAAGCCATACTCCTTTCACCGACGATATCCTCGACTTCCAGTTCCCCCGGCGCTTTAACTTGCCACAGATGGACAAGTACAACGGAAGGACTGATCCGGGACAGCATTTGATGCGATACTCGTGGCTCATGAATGTCGCTGCTGCCCCTGATGAAGTGAAGTGCAAAGCATTCCCAATCTATTTAGAAGATGTGGCGCTGTTCTGGTTTACCCGACTTCCTCCTCGTTCGATTTCGAATTACCGGGAACTGAGCGAACGTTTTATGAACCAGTTCCGACTCCATGCCCGAAAGTCTAAAAGTGTTATTGAATTATCGAGGATCAAGCAGGCACCAGGAGAATCTTTGAGGGCATATCTTGACCGTTTTAACCTAGCTGTGACTGAAGTTAGTGATCCTCATGAGCCCACTATTCTGATGGCATTGAAAGAAGGAGTCGATCCTGAATCTGAGTTCGGGGACTACCTTTCTGGAAAGACGCCCTCCACGAGAGAAATATTCTATGAAAAGAACGATATTTATTTAAGACGAGAGGAAGCCAGGGAAAATCGGAAGAGAAAGTCTGAAGCGGCATCAAAAGAAAATGTTCAGAGTAACATCGCCGTGAAGCAGTCTGGGGAAAGTTCCGGAAAAGTTGAAGTAAATGTGGGTAACAAGGGTGGAAACAACAATGCTGGAAACGGGGGCAACAACAATAACCGTAATGCGAATGGTAACAAAAGAAACAGAAATAGGGGAAGTGATCCTAACAAAAGACCCCGATTCCAGACCTATGAGAATTATACACCATTGAACGACACCCTGGAGAATATTTACCTGGATACGTACAATGTTTTGCAGTACAAAAGACCGCCACCTCGTGATTCGACCGAGAAAGAAATGGCGACAGGGAAATTTTGTTCGTTTCATGGAACTCATGGGCATTCAACCAATGAATGTCGTCATTTGAGGGATGTGATTGAGAAGCTGCTACATGAAGGGAAGTTGGATGAATACAAGGTTTCCCCGAGGGACAGGGGGCAAGGAGAGCAGGCTCCAAAACAGATTCTACCTGCTCCCAAGCCTACAGCGCAGCAGAAAGGTAAAGGAATCGTTATCAACTCCATAGTGGGCGGACCTCACCCGGCAATCCGAAGTTTCAGATCAATGGATCAATATGTAAACGCTGCCAAGCACCTAGATGTGAATGAAGGTGATGATTTGGAAGATATCACCCCCATAAAACAACAGAAGACCATGTTTGACGACGTGGTATTCCGCAGCCGAGATAATACTGGGATCCAATCACCCACTGATGATCCGTTGGTTATTACTACCACTATTGGGCCGGCCTTGGTCCATAAGGTATTAGTAGACAACGGAAGTTCTGTCAATATTTTATTTAAAAAGTCATTCGATCAGACGAAGCTTGAATCTGAAGATTTGAAGCCATGTGAAGGATGGATCAGAGGCTTCAACGGGGCGTCGATAGCTCCCATGGGATACATAGAGTTGCCCGTGACCTTGGGGCAAGGAGAACGTAGAAGAGTGCAGATGCTTCAGTTCGTAGTATTAGACGTAGATTTGCCTTATAATGCATTTTTGGGGAGGCCTGCCCTTGCTGAATTCAGAATTTGTATTGCCCCCTGGTGTTTATTGCTTAAGTTCCCAACCGAAGCTGGAACTGGAGTAATGAGAGGGGATCAAGTTTCCGAACGGGCCTGCTATGTGGCCGAATTAAAGATGTTGATGAAAGGACTTAGCGTCGAGAGTAAAGATGCCTCGTCTCCCTCAAAGGGGGGCTCGGCATAGCAATTAGAGAGATTGACCCTGAAGGAGTTGCCCAAAGGAACGCCTGAAGACCTGGATCCCAGGAAAGACGAGGAACCAGAGGCTAGGAATGCAACTCCTAATGAAGCGACAGTGGAAATTCCCATTGATGAAGTTGATCCGACAAAAGTTTTGAAGATTGGTTCTCAATTGGATCCACGATGAGCCAAAGAACTAACGGACTTCTTGAAGGCAAACTTAGACGTGTTTGCCTGGACCCACGCTGGCATGTGTGGGATATCGTCATCCATTATAAGTCACAAATTGAATGTAAACCCGAAACATCCGCCTGTGAAGCAAAAGAGACGCTTGCTGGGCCCAGAGAGGTCGGCTGCTCTCAAGAGGAAGTGGAGAAGTTGAAGCAGAATGGATTTATTCGAGATTCGACATATCCCGACTGGATATCGAATCCCGTCTTGGTAAAGAAGCCGAATGGAAAGTGGCGGACTTGTATTGATTTTTCAGATTTGAACAAAGCCTGCCCTAAAGATAGTTTCCCACTTCCCAGAATTGACCAGCTTGTAGACTCGACAGCAGGTCATGAACTTCTCTCTTTCATGGATGCGTATTCTGGGTACAACCAAATTCCTATGCACGTGCCAGACCAAGAACATACGAGCTTCATTACAAATTTGGGATTGTATTGTTATGTTGTAATGCCATTTGGATTGAAAAATGCTGGAGCCACTTATCAGCGCTTGGTGAACAGAATGTTTTATAATCAAATAGGAAAGACTATGGAAGTTTATGTGGATGATATGCTGGTCAAATCGAAACAGTCCTCCAGCCATACGCAAGACTTGGCGGAAATGTTTGGTATCCTGCGAAAGTATCGGATGAAATTGAATCCTCTGAAATGCTCATTTGGAGTGGCATCGGGAAAGTTCCTAGGCTTCATTGTGAGCTCCCGAGGAATTGAAATCAATCCTAGCCAAATAGCAGCGGTTAGAAATATTGAAGAGCCGAGGAGAATTAAAGACGTCCAAAGTCTTGCAGGGAAAGTAGTGGCGCTGAGTAGATTCATCTCCAAAGCCACAGACAAATGCATTCCGTTTTTTGATTTGATTAAAAGAGGAAAGAAGAACTTCGAGTGGACTCCGGACTGTGTTGAGGCCTTTCGAAATTTATTGGAACTGCTAGAGAAACCGCCGATTTTATCAAAGCCCGTAGATCACGAAGAATTGTTTGTTTACTTGGCAGTCTCGGCTCACACCGTTAGCACAACCCTGGTTCGAGAAGAAGACAAAGTACAAAGGCCAGTGTATTATGTAAGCAAGAAATTAGCAGCGGCAGAGCGCAACTACCCAAAGATTGAGAAGCTCGCTTACAGCCTCCTGATCGCCTCCCGAAAACTTCGTCACTATTTCCAAGCTCATCCAATAACCATATACACCGACCAGCCCTTGAGGCAGGTGTTGCAGAGACCCGAAGCATCGGGAAGGTTGATCAAATGGAATATAGAATTAAGTCAGTTTGATTTGAATTTTCAACCACGAAAGTCGATCAGGGGGCAAGCTCTGGCAGACTTTATTGCGGAGTTCACCATTCCAGAGGAGGAAGTAATCAATGACAGAGTGGTTAAGTCCGAGGATGAGTTAAAGATAGATCCGTGGAAACTATATACAGATGGAGCCAAGAACGACCGAAGGTCCGGAGCTGGAATCGTCTTAGTCACTCTCGAAGGACGGTCGTTATATTACACCCTGCGATTAGAATTTTTGGCGACTAACAATGACTCTGAATATGAAGCCCTGATTGCCGGGCTGAAGCTTGCTAAAGACCTCGGAGTAAAAATGTTAGACATATTCTGTGACTCTAAAATTGTTGTTTGCCAAGTGCAAGAGGAATTTGTGGCTCGGGGACCTCGACTTATCGCCTACCTCAAGAAATTGAGAGAGCTATTGAGTAGCTTGGAACGGTACAACATAACACATATCCCAAGAGCTGAAAACCAGAAGGCGGATAGGCTGGCAAAGCTGGCTAGTTCTGACAATCCAGAAGAGAATGAAATAACTCCAATTGAAACGTTGGAATCGCCAAGCTTAGAGTCGATGGAAGTTGAGTTCACTTTCGAAGCGGAACCGGAGAAGGAGTCGTGGATGACTCCAATTAAGAATTTCCTTAATAATGGGACACTCCCATCAAAGAAGAGTGAGAAAAGGGCTGTAGTTCGCAAGGCTACCAGATATGTCATACAAGATGATACTCTTTATAGGCAAGGATTTTCTATGCCCCTGTTACGATGTATAGCACACGACGACATCAAGCGTGTACTAAGAGAAGTACACGAAGGTGAGTGTGGAGATCATACAGGAGGTCAGACTTTAGCAAAGAAGATATTGCGATACGGATACTTCTAGCCTACAATTAATAAAGATGCAGCTGATTATTCACGACGCTGCGATAAGTGCCAGAGATTCGCCAAAATCCCCAGAGCACCGTCGACCCAACTTAAATCAATGGTGAGTCCTTGGCCATTTGCCACATGGGGAATTGATATCATTGGAGTTCTACCGATTGCTAAAGAAGGAGCTAAATATGAAATAGTGGCTGTGGACTATTTTACGAAGTGGGTGGAAGCTGAGCCCTTGACCAAGATCACGGCAAAAAGGTGATAAGTTTTGTGGTCAGAAATATTATATGCCGATTTGGGATCCCAAGGATGATTATAACTAACAACGGAACACAATTTGATAACACTGAATTCAGAAATTTCTGCCAGAAGTATAGGATTGACAAGCGATATACCGCAGTTGTCTATCCGCAGTCGAACGGGCAAGTAGAGGCAATAAACAAAGTAATAAAATCCATCCTCAAGAAACGGTTAGAGCGTGCAAAGGCAAAATGGGTTGACGAATTGCCCCTAGCTTTGTGGGCATATCGAACAACATTTAAGACGGCAACCGGTCATACCCCTTTCTCTCTCTCCTTTGGCTCAGAAGCAGTAATTCCAGTTGAACTGGAAGTTCCTTCCCACAGGGTGACATATTATGACCCGATGACGAATCGGGCGCTCTTACTTGAGTCTCTTGATGAAGTCGAAGAAAAAAGGGACGAAGCAGATTTGCGTGCGGCAAGACATCGACGTCAGATGGCATGTTATTACAACAAAAAAGTTCGCCTTAGGACTTTTGAACCAGGAGATTTGGTGCTAAAGAGAGTCTTTCCATCCCTTCCTCATCTCGGTCCAAAGTGGGAAGGACCCTTTGTCATCCAACGGAAACTTGAAAAAGGAACCTTCAAGTTAACGACCGTAGATGGCGAAGAAGTCCCTAGAGCATGGAATGCCCAACATTTGAAGCGATATTTGGATTAAAAATGTTGTACTCTTTGTTATTTTTCTTATGAACTCTGTAATAAGGCACGACTTGCCTTGGGAAAATCTGACGATATGAATAAAGGACTATAAAGTGGATGTAGGCTACGCCTTAGCCGAACCACTATAAAAATACTGTGTGTTATTTACTTTTATGCATTACATATATACATTCATTAATTATTCTATTGTGATTATGGAATACAGGATGATTCAAAACCTGAAAAGGTTGAAGACAGTTTAAACATAAGAAAAACCACAGTGACTACTTGTGCGACAAGACATAAAAGAATGAGAAAACGACATTCTTAACTCTAACTCTCCAGAGAGAGAGAGAGAGAGTATAAAAGTGTCTCCGACTGAGCGCTGAAAAGGAAATTCTTTCCCTAACTCTAACTCTCCAGAGAGAGAGAGAGTATAAAAGCGTCTCCGACTGAGCGCTGAAAAAGAAATTCTTCCCCTAACTCTAACTCTCCAGAGAGAGAGAGAGAGTATAAAAGCGTCTCCGACTGAGCGCTGAGAAACAAATTCTTCCCCGCTGAAAGACCAGGGAATGAATAAATTGCTGAGCTCGAACTCTAACTCTCCAGAGAGAGAGTATAAAAGGAATGCCAGAAAAAACGACAGGCACTGACGACACAGGAAATGCTATCCCGTCAGAAAATCGGGAGCATTCAGACTGCTTGATTAAGCATTAATAATTTATTAGAATTAACTGGGGGCATATATGTATACACATATTTCCTCGCTCCGTGACTACATTTCATAACTATAGCAAGACATGCATTTTTACATAAGTGCAGAACTACTGACAAACAGACATTGCAGAAAATGAATTATTTTTTATTTATTTACGAAAGAATGAATTTGTACAGGAAAGTAGCTAAAAAGGCAGGTGCAAGAGCCGCTCTTGTAGCAGCAATTGTTGGTTCGCCAAATGCTAAAACGACACAAGGCAATCCACTATTTAGATTTTGGATGAACCTTGGACTTCTTGGCAGCTTTCTCTGCATCCTTTGCTTCTTTCTCAGCCTCTGTCAAGATTCGTTTAGATTTCTTCTTTCCTGAAGATGCGGTGCTGGAACCAGTTGACTTCTTCCCAGAGGGCGGAGCGCTGGAATCAAGAGAAGATTTTTTAGCGAGTTCCTCTGTAATAGATCTAGTTGAGAGCTTAACAACTAACCTTGATCCCGCATCCACAACCGCGAGGGGTTTGAGGGCTTCAGGATCTAGTTCCTCGGCTTTCAATTGCAAACGTTTGTCTTGATCAGCTTTCATTGCAGCCAAAGTAACATCATCAGCATTTTTTGACTCCCCGACTATTGCAACTTCTGGTTCCTCCTCATGACCTTCGTCGCAGCCATCATCCTTTAAAGCTGCTATCATTTCTTCATCATGGGGAGTGGCGGCCTTAGTCGGCACACTTCCTTCTCCCAAGTCTATAGGATCAGCCTTATCCTCCCCTCCTTTTGCCATCTCTGTAGGTTCTGCCCTGGTGGTGGCTCCTTGAGCCACATCTGTCTTTTCGGATGGCTCGATACCTACAGAATGAGAAGCAACAGTTATCAACTCAGGCGAAAATAATGGATTTTTCATCGTTGCTCAATCATGTGGCGAAAGGTTGAAATAGCCTTGACAAATTGTGGAGAAAAGGTAGGGATACCTTCCGAAGATTTCTCGGCAGGGGTGACAACTACCTCTGATGCGGTTTCAGGAATAGGTGATAGCAGAGTTGTTCGGGGAATTCCTGGATTTTCAGGATCATACCCCTCTACTTCAGAAGATGCAGGGGCAGAAGAAGAGGAACCAGCTTCGAGAACGGTTTTCTGTTTAGACTTCCGTCTCTCTTCTTCCATGGCCTCAGCAATGAGGCGGCGCCCTTCAGCTAGGCGCTCCGGCTCATCATCCCTCAAGTATTTCTGCATTAGCTTATCTTCATCGATGGAATCGACCTTAATTTCCTCTTTTTCCCATTCGACGATCTGATTCCATACTTGAACTAAAGTGGATGGATAATCCTCGATCCAAGAAATGTTTCGGCGACGGATGATATGTGCGAAGAATTCAATCATTAGTTCGCCGAAACCCTGAATATCAGCCTCCGCCTCTGACAGTTGCATGCGGGCTTCCTCCGCAGATTTGATAGCACGCTCCACATTGCCTTTGGCCAGGGCAGCTCTGTTCTCTGCCTCCAACAACTTTGAAGCCAAGTCAGCGTTCTTCTTTTCTAGCTCAGCACTCCTCTTCGCTAACTCGGCGTTTTTTCGTTCAAGCTCAGCATAAGCTAGGCGTGTCTTAGCAGCTTCTGACTTAGCCTCATCAGCTTGCTTTTTTAATTCAGAATGCTCTTGAGTGTGAGATTCAAGCAAGTCATGATAACGTTTTTGCATGTCCTCAAATTGTTGTTTGAAGTTAGAAGCGTCCCTTTGAGCGACAGCTAGCTGAGCTTGAGTGTCTTCCAAATCTTTTCCTAGAGCTTTTAAAGCCTTGGCATCTTCCTCCGCGGTCTTTTGCATTGAATCAGTATTCGTGATTAGAGTGCGGATAATTCTGGAAAGATTGCGTGAATATTTAAACATCTCAGTATATTGTTTTTCAACCGCATCTATCTTTGCTTTGGCCTCATCTGCCCACTTAGAAGAAATAGGTTCAAGGGCAGGTAAGAAAGTCAAAGTCTCGAAGTAGTGTTCGGGAAATTGCTCCTTCAAGTATGCCCGCTTTATTGCAGTTTCCGCATCTAGTGGGGGAGGAGCAGGGATTGTCAATTCGGCGTCCCTGTGTGAAGAGGATTCGGTAGTTTCTTTCTCTGTCCTAGGTCGTTTAGTAGCAGGGACCTTGTGCTTACTTCGAGACCCGATTTCTTTTGGAGGACTTTTCTCTCTGGTACGCTTTTCATGGAAGGAAGTGGAGTCTTTAGATTGTGGTTTGTCCTCTTCCCTACGTCTTTGATAACCCTTGTATTTCTCTTGTTCCGGCCGAACTGGTGAGCGAGAACGTGAGGATCGAGAGCGATAGGGATCATAAGGCCTTCTCTCATCCCTGCCACGATCGTCACGATGATCATACTCGACATCCTGAGGAGGATTGGACATGCTGCGGCGAAGCTTCCTGATATCATAGTAGGATCGAGACATCGTACCTGCACAGTAAGACAAACGAAATTTAGAATTAATGGATTCATGGATAAAGAGGTGCAATAAATGCTAATGTCGTTGTATAAAGTGTATCCTAAGTGGTGTGTTTCCCCCCCAACCAACCCGAGTCTGAAGCTAGACTAGTACGGGCAGGCTCTTTGGCCTTAGCGGGAGTGGTCTCTTCAGAAGAGGTGAAGACTAAAGGATCCTTTCTGAAATCCTCTGAAGTGTATATATTTTCAGGTAAGGGGAGATCCCCCAAACCCTAAAATATTTGCTCATCAGTACTAGGAACATCCCCTTCGGAAGCATTAAGTGGCGACTCTTGGGAGGATGTTGACTTTTCCAGAGAAGTAGCCTCCTCGGGGGAAGTATATCCTTCATGATGCCCTTCGGCCAGGTTAGCCAATTCGTCATCTTGTGTAGAAGATGGAGAAGGTGAAGTTTGAAGAGGCACTGTAGGAATTCCTGAGCCTTCTCCTGTCTCTGGGACTACCTCCACAGGAGGAATGTATACGTAGGGGGCAGTCCCATGACCGATGCTACGGAAAACGGATAACAACCCATGGAAGTGAAGATATTCGTCCTTGAGGACTTCATCGATGGTCAAGAATTTTTGATCGCCATTAAGAAGTTGGTGCATCCGGTTAAAAAACACCTGATCTGATATTTGTTTTGGATTGTCAACTGCAAACAAAGAGGAAAACAAGTTAAGGTGATGATTCAAGTGTATAGAGCCCGAATTTAGAAAATTAGTGCTTTACTCGATTTTGTCCACCTCCTGGCACATCCAGGCTGTCGCTTCACATAGAACCATTCCAATCTGGAATCTCCAGCTTTACTGCTAAATGGTGCCGAGATTATCTTCCTTTTTGGGACTGACTCGAAGTAGCAGAAGGATGGAGTCTCTCGAGTCCGATGCTTGAAATTATAGAAGAAGTGAACGTCATCGAATGTGAGCTCTATGCCTAAGATCTCATGATATGCTATGTACAAAGTGTGCAAGTAGGCATACGAATTGGGATGCAGCTGCATGGGGGCAATCCGCATTTGTCTTGAGAAATCAACGATGAAGGGAGAGAATGGAGGAATAGCGCCAACCATGCACATCAATCGAGTGACCGCCATATATCCTTCTGGAGGGTTGTGGGGATGGTCAGAGCTTGAAGGCACTAGAGTGTCTCTTTTCATTATCCTGTACTTTAAGCAAATTCGGATAAGTCGATCGTTATCGATGGTCGATTCAACGGAATCTGGAGGTGATTCCAATATAACGGCCGATTCAAATTCGTCGGGAGCTCGATCGTCACCAATCCCTCCTTCCTCCTCAAAACCCAGAGAAACTTCATTTTCTGAAGACACCTCGTTGCTTTCTCGATTTCCAACCCCGTAGTCTGGACCCTCATTGTCCCATTCTAGATCTGACGGAGAAGATATGTCCTCGAGAGTGAGTTTGTTAGAGGTTTCCGGGGCTTCTTTCCTCTCAGCTAGTCTGGAAGAGCGTCTGGGTCTCATGGTCATAGAACTATTGAAGAAGCAATAGCACAAATTAGAGTAAATTAGCCCGTACCCCCTGTGCATGTGTGTGAACTAAAATGTGTGCAGTGAATGTGAGAAACGCAAAGTAAAGATGCAACAATGTAAGGCGAGACTTTGAAGAGAAAATGATGGTCAGAGTAGTTCTTAATCTTCATTTATGTCCGCAAGGCACTATCCTAACTGTTCATGAAGGTGGAAGTAATCTCTAGCATTGTTTTAAATAGTGGGACAACATTTTGTGCTTTAGATTGAGTGGTTCTCAGTTCGGTTCGGGCAGGCATCATAGGATCGGACTGAAGAAAAGTTGTATACTGGATGAAAAATTATGTTCAACCGGATCGGCTCGGAGTCATATAATGGGAACGGATCGGATGAGTTTGAATACCGAAGCCCCCTATTTATCTGTTTTCACCCTCCGATCTGATCCGATTGGCTATCCCTTGTTTTCCATTTCCACTCTTCTGACCCGAACCGGAAAGATAAAACTTTGCTCTCCTCCTCCATCTTCCATATTTCCTCGCCCGAACCAATTTCTCATGTCTTTCATTCTCTTCTTCTTCCTCAATCACCTCTGAACCCAATCCCATATGAACAGTTCCAATTAGGAGCAAGCGAACGCCTTCTTTAACATATCAACACCTCGAGGTGGTAGCAGAGATATCAGCGACGGTGGTAGAGGAGGGGATGGCCGTGTCATTAAGATTGAATCATAAATACGCTCGAATCATTCATATTAAACCGCAAATTACAACTAAAATCAGTTAAAAAGAAGCTTAATTGAAGTGATGACCTACCGATACAATTGATTTAGGGATGTGAAAAGGAGTTTTGATTTTCTTTTCGGAAAGTTAGGGTTTTCGTTTTTCCTTTGAGTAATTCCTGGAAGAACAGCGAAAATAAAAGAAGAAGAAGAAAGAAAGAAGGAGATGGGGGCAGAGGATATATACAGGAGGGAGGTGGCTACTCGTATTCCCCTCCTACTTTTCCACTCGGTCCGGAGTACGAGCCCAACAGCCCACGCTTTCAGGCCCATTAATCTGTTGCGAGGCATAGGAAATCCATTAGGGTCGGAACTCAAATTATAAATCCGTTCGGGTCGGAACCCAAACCGAACAGGATGACGAACGACAACTTGACATGTGAATTCAAAAGGAAGGATGAAGGTATTGTGCAATAGCAATCAAAGCATGCTCCGTTTCGAACATAAGCATCCTTTGAGGGGGAAAAATGTTAGCCTACTTTGTGAACTAGGCAACACAAAGTCAAGACGTCAAGCATTGAAGAGCATTTCTAATTAGAAGACATCGTTTCGGATCGGAGAGACCATCATTACTCAGATCGGAGAAGACACTACAGTCTAGATCGGACAGCTGAAATCATTCGGGTCGGGTCATAACAACGTATCGGTTCGGATCGGATAAAGTCTTCTGTTCGGATCGGTGAACTGTTGCTGTTGAAAGTAGAGAGCACATGTTCGGATCGGAGGGCAATCTACTTCCAGTCGGATCGGAAAGCCACCCAATTGCCACAGAGATAGGTCGGAGCGGAGCGGAGAAGAATAAAGAGAAGAGAGAATTGTCATCAAGTCAATCCGGGTCGGATCGGGTATCCCGATCCGAACCCCTTGTACATGTCCCTCCGACCCGAACCCATTTTCCATATCATTCCCCTGCATAAGCGCCTGGATATCCGGATCGGCTATGACCAGTTCCTGCCCATAACGTCCATTACTCTGATGCGTTGTCAACACAGTAATCCATCCGAACCCGAAGCTAATGGGATGGATGACACGTGGCTCCAATTCGGATCGGGTTTTGAGCAAATTCACACCTATAAATACCCCGTCTGGAGACAAAGAAAAGGATCTTTTTTCTGGCATTTGGAGAATTCAACCACCTTCATAATCCGAACTCCAGCACTCCCGGAGAATCCAAATCTTCTTTCATTATTTGTTTTAGTCAATTGAGTGATTATAAGTGAGTTGTGAGAGGAATCAAGTGAATATTTCATTGTATTTACAACTGAATCATTGAATATAGTGAAAGACAAGTGGACGTAGGCATTTCTTCGCCGAACCACTATAAATCCTGTGTGTTCATTTATATTTTTGATCTCGTTTCATTTTGCTTTTAATCAATTTGGTTGTTAGAACCACTTTTTGGTCTAACAGAATTGAAATCAATTTGAAATGAATTTAAAATGAATTTAAATTGGAATATTCAATTTTTATTTGAAATTGAATATGAAGTTGAAACCGTTTTGAAAATGAATTTAAAACGATTTATAAAGCACGTTTTGAAATTGAAATCGACGAAGTGTATATTATATATATAATATATATAATATACTGGCCAGAATAGAACGCGCCGCGCCGCGGTAGTTTGCGAATTTCGACCATTGACTTCGAATGGATATTACGGGAGATCCGACCGTCGGATTCTCCTAAAATTGGAACCGTTGGGTTCGTATCGAAAAGGGCTTTCTAACGAATATTAGAAATTTGAAATCTAACGATTGGATTTGGAATTATGTCCAAATCAAATTTGAAAAAGGTCGCTGTAAGTGCAGTTCGATGGCCATTGATGGAAATCGACAGTACGGGCCTTGATAAAAATATTAAAAATAGTAATAATTTGTGTAAAATTATAAGAAATAATTTAGAAAGAATTGGGATGAAAAACTCCATATTTGAAAAGATAAAAATAGATTTTTATCGAAATGAACTTTTTTTGAAATAGAATTATAATTCTATTTATTTTTAAATAAATAAATTGAATTTGAAATGGTTTTGAAAATAACCTGAATTTCCAATGATTGCATTGGAATGGATTTGAATCGAAATTGTCTTCGGAATATTTCGATGTTGGATTTCGTGACTATACAGATGTTGTTATGGAAATTTGAAAGATATAGATATATATATCGTTATTTCCAATATGATATTTGTTGGTCGTAGAATTTGATATTGAATATAAGAAGGGATATTTTCTATTCAGAGCCTTGTATTTAACATCAAATGTGATTTGGGTTTGTCGTGAATGGTGTCTTGACTAATACTGTTCTTGAACCTAGTTGAGAAAAGATTAAATCTTTTTATTTAGATTTAATAAAGTGTACCAATTAAATAATATTTAATTGGAATTGAATTGATATTGATTTTTGGGTTTATCGTGGACAGTGTTTTAAATAACACTCGTTCTTTAACCCGATAATTAATGGAATGTGATTTTGGGTTTATCGTGAACCGTGTTTTAAATGACACCGATTCTTTAACCCAGTTAACGATTAAAACTAAGTGGAGTTTTAATGAATCTTTAATTAGATTGAAAAGAACGAGAATGGGATATCACCAGTTTTGCTTCAGGCGATAGTTAAATCTTTAATTAGATTTGAACGTGAAATGGTAATTGAATTTACCGATAACACCGTGGTGTTAGATATGAAGTATTACCAGTTTTACTTCATGGGATGAATAGGTTGGGATTGGGAAATTAAAACAAATAATTACTTCGGTAAATTTCGTTAATCCCGACTAGTTTGAATTGATATTCAAAAGAAGATTAAAGAATAAATTCAAGGAATTTATCTTTGATAAAATTAATGGGAACCTTTCCCTATGAATGTGAAATTTAGAAACTAACTGTCGGTTAGCTAAGCAGAATGGTTTTCTGGATATTGAGCTGATGTTGGTTTCGGCCTTCAGGGTTAATATTTGGGGAATTATTCTCTTGATTAATTTACGGTTAGTGACTGATGAATTGGAATGAGGCGTATGTTGTGTTTGTGTAACACTTATTTAAAATATACGCGAGTTATTCGGAAAGACCGGGTTTATCCCATTCTGAATAACTGATACGACGATAAGTCGAAGATGAAGACGATGGTCGAAGACCAGAGGTCTTCACGTCGTTTGGGTGATTACTGATGATCTTGATTGGGCTGTACACCCAAGAAGATGGAAACAGTTGGTGATCGTCCAGACGTACTTGGAGATCGATGGATATGCGGGGTACTAGGTGCCTCCGGTTTCGTTCAGACCCAGAACGGACTTGTAAATGGACTGTGTGTCTGACATTAGATTTTAGTCTGTGTGATTGATCTCTATTAAATATATATTTGTTTGGCGGCGGAGAATTTATTCTCTTGCTTAACGCCCTTCTCTGAGACGTACGAGCTCAGGGGTTATATACTGATGGATATCAAACGCATAGAGTGAATTGCCTGTGTGGCATGCTAAGATGCAAATGATCAAGGCTTCTGTTGAAAAGCAAAGTCTTGTGGTTGATGATCGAAGAACGGCCTTTGTGGCGTAGCTTTGTGTAACGTTTACTTCGCGAGTTTCGCACCACGGTTGTGAACCAGAAACGGGAGGAAGGACCTCAGGGAGGACATGCGTTTCTTTCTAGCTAGGGTGGTGTCAGTGACCTACCAGCCCTGACATTTATATACTTTTCACCTGTGTGGTTGTTGTTGTTGCGAGGCGCCTCGGTTAGATCGGACGATCCGGGTCCGACGGAGTCATTCGTTGGATCGTTTGTGCCCCAAAGGGCGGGGAAACGTATTGTTCAGGAATTTTAATCTACATCGGTGGACCGGCCCTGTCGCTCCTAGGGTCACTCGAGCTCTGGTCCTGAGACATGGTAGGCTAGATTGTCTCGAATCGGTTGAGGACTATCTTTTGCCTCGGTTTATAGATGGAAACCGAATTTCCAAATACGTGACTTTGCGATTTTGATTGTATAACCTATATATGGCGACATAGTGGTATGGGGCATTCATGCCGCCTATGATTGATACTTATGATTTGAAGTTGTTTTATACACTATGCACTTATAATAGTATCAAATGATTTCTTTTAAACGTATCAAGCATTCTTGGCTATTATAAGGTAAAAACCCTATCCTCCGGCTTGTGTTGCATTGTGTGATGGGAACTAGGTCTTATAATAGCTTCATTTTTCTTTATTTAGCATTGCGCTGTTTGTTTTATGCACTGGTATTCTTGGGAGGAAACCCGTTCAGTATTATATGGCGTGGTCCCTTGATTTACCTAACTTTAAAATAAAGATTTACAACTGTTTTAGTTCTCACACCAGTCACATGACTGACCTGGAGTTTATTGTTTTAACCTAAACTCTGGGTGCCCTTATTTTGACACGGGCAGCTAGTAGTTTTGGTTTTGCAGATTTATATTCACAGGATCCTGGTTTACAGCTGGAACGATATCCGGAAAGCTCTGTATCCGTATATCTCCTTCTAGTTGTGTATTATATTATTTTCCGCTGCTATGTATTTAAATGTAATTTAAATCTCTGATATTTCTGTGTAATATTCATTTATACTCTGTATATTCTTGTAATCTGATGTATTGCTGTAATATACAATGAAATGTTCTTTTATATGCGTTCTGATTTGTCGTGTTCTCAAAACGATCAGACGTTTCGAACGGTCTAAATCGGTTTAGCGACTGGTTCGGACCGAGCGAAATTCCTTTTCGTCACAGTGAAAGAAAAAAATGGACAAAAAAAAAGAAATCTACTTTAAACAATTAAATATCTATTTCTGTTTGTAGTAAAACAATGAATATTTCTCTTCCTACATCACACGACTATGAAGATACCCTGAGTACGGGTGATCAAAGATTATCAAACCCATAATCACTAGAAACTCCTATTTATTTCTACATTGAGATGCAAGAAAGGCACTACTATAGATTTGCGTGAGTATGAACTAGAGCAAGAAGAACTCTTAAGACAAAACCGAGAACAATAACGACGTGAAGAAAGGCTATATCGATGGAAAAGTCATGCTGCCTTGTGTTATCGGCATCAAGACAACCAAGTGGTTAACGAACAACTAGTTGACTCACCAATCATAATGTGTGAGTGTGGATACGCCGTTGTAAAAGATGTTATTTTGATTGGAGTTAATATTGGTCGTCGTTAGTTTAGATGTCGTGTTTATCCCACAGGGTGTATCTTTTGGTAGTGGATTGACCATCGGTTTCCAAGTCGAGCCGCTGAGCATGCAAATGAATTACAACATCAACTTACAACGCTGCAAACTCAATATGTTGGTTTTTGAAATGAAATTAGTAAACTTAATGACTAGCTTCATGGGCTAAACATTATAACACAAAATTAAATTATTGTATCGTTCTTTGTATATATCCAACTGTATCTTCTTTGTATCCACCCATATCGTCTTTGTATCTGTACTGTTTTGTTTTGGTGCAACCATGTATTGTTATGAATTTGTGTTCAATATCCTTAGATGCTTATTTTATGTATTGTCCTGATAATTCAGTTCCAAAAGTTAGAGATAATTCAAACCAAAACAATCGCTGATTTGGCCATACACTAATTTCAACGCACTGATTATGTATATTTTTAAATTATTAACTTGTTGTGTTTTTATTTCTAATTTAATCAAACCTTATAGGGTAGCTCCTGTTTGTGTGATGAAACTGTTAGTGGTATCAAATTTAGTCTTACTAGGCCGTGGTTAGATTGTGGCAATGGATAATGAGTATTACATACGGGTAGGACTTCCGAGATCGAGTGCAGAATATGTAAGAGGGGTCAAAGATTTTCTATGAAATGAATTTTCCATTTATAACGTGGGTGATAAGATGAAGTGCCCCTGCAAAAAATGTAAAGAACCTAATTGGTATTGTGAAAATGTCATATACGATCATCTTATTTTAATGGACCTTCTCCATTACATAACAGGTGGATTTGTGAGGTTTCACAGACGAAATTAATAGGTGTTAATGACCATATGGATTGTGAAACAGAGATGGATTTTATGGATAATTTAGATGTGATGTTAAAATGTGTGGGTTACAAATTTCAAAATATAGGGGAATTTTAAGTAGAACTAAAATTAGAGGCTGAGAATTTTTATTGGATGTTAAAGAAGGAAAACAACCGTTATATCCTGAATTGCAATAAATTTTCTTGACTAAGTTTCTTGATCAAGCTTTAGCATTTAAAGTGTGCTTATGGAATTAATGAGTCTGCATTTGGGGAATTACTAAAACTAATAAAAGAAGACTTTCCTAATGCCCAGCTGCCTTTGTCTTTCAACGTTGCAAACAGTGTCATTAATGATTTAGCTCTTGATTACCATAAAATACATGCCTGTCCAAACAATTGCATGTTATATTTGGCAGAGAATAAAGATAAAGAGGTTTGTGACACTTCTTGTTTTTCATGGTGGGTTGTAAAAGAAAAAAGACATCGCTGATAATAATGATCCACCAAAGTTTATGTCCAAAGTGTCGGCAAATTTTATGAGGTACTTTCCACTAAGACCAAGGTTACAAAGGATGTTTATGTGCAAAGAATTTTCCATACTTACGAGATTGCACCAAGTGAAATGAAAAGAAGATGGAAAACTAAGACATACGGCTGATGGTGTGGTATGGAAGATGATGGATGCTCGCTATCCTGATTTTTCATCAGAAAATCGAAATTTTAGACTGGGTGTAGCATCTAATGGATTTAATCCATATCGTTCATTGAATTTAAGTTTTAGTACATGGCCAATTGTGTTGGTAAACTACAATCTTCTGCCTTGGTTATGTATTAAGCCAGAGAATTTGATTCTTTCAACATTAATATCTGGTCCAGATTCTCCCAAGAAAAGTATTGACGTATATATGCAGCCTATAGTTGTGGAATTGAAAGCATTATGGAATGTTGGCGTTGAAACATATAACTCCTTGATTGACGGGAATTTTAATTTATGTGCAATAGTCTTAAGGAAACTAGCGTGTCCAGTATGTCTGTAACAACCCCGAATTTCTAAACCAATTTAAATTTTTTATTTTAGCTATTCTAATGGGTTTTGAATGAATAAAATGGTTTATTTTAAATAATAACGATTAAAAATTATTTAAATCGAAGTTAGAATGTATAAATATTCTAAAAATAAAATGAGCCTGAAATGACACGGTAGTTTAAAATTTTGATTTTAAATTTCAATTGAATATACAGAATTCAGAATAAATCGGATTTCAGTAAAACTGGAAACATTTGAATCTGTTTAATTATATCTTTCAAACGAATGTGAAAATTTCAGATTTCATAATATAAATTGAAAGTTATGTCCATTTTAAAATTTAAAATAGTCGCTATAGAATTTATATATATTTTAATAATATATATAGCCCTTAAACATAGCCATTTTGCTAACGACCTCCGTTTTCGATGAAACCACTTTTGTTGCATCCGGAATGTCAAATTATTGTTAGGTTTCAAATTGCATAATTTTTGGAATTAATATGTGAGCGTGGTAAATTTGTACATGTTTTGTAATTTTAGTTTAAATTTAATCGACCAGGAAAATGACCACTTTTCAAACTGTTTCCAAATTCAACGAAATTAGTTTTGTTAGGGCTGTATTGTCAAAACATAGCTAGATTTATTTTTTTTGTAATTTTTGGAGTCAGTCACACCAGTAAATTAAAATGTACGTTTAAAATTCAACATATTGATTTATATTTTAATTTTGAGAAAAAACGACTGAAACAGTTGAATTGGCTTACAAAACATATTCCATTGTGTCCGGAATGGGGTATTTGGCTAAGGCGACAGTCGTTGGGTTAGAATTGGAGTTAGGAACATTAAACAAACATTTTGGAAAATAAAGGGATTAAATATTAATATAATTTTATATAAAAACCCTAAACCCTATTTTCCCCCAATCACTTTCTGAGCCGTCACCACCCTTCATTATACAGCAGAAAATGCTCGATTTTTCCCATCTCTTTATCTCCTTCCACAATCAGAATAAAACAAAGATTATTAAATGGAAATTGGAGTACTAATTGAGCTCTTCAAATTGATCTAAGTATGATGAACTGTCATAAGCGATTAGAGAGAAATCGACCCCAAACAGGCTGACTTCGTGCGCGACTTACGAGGCAGGGGTGATCGAACTGGGCGGAACTCACGGGAGGGGATGAAAGCTGTAGTAACCCGGATTTTTGAGCGACTTTGGTTATCGACGTAAGCTCGACGTCGATAACCAAAACATCGAAAAATCCCGGTAATTAATGAAAGAAATTAGAAGGTGAGAATAGATAAGATAGAACTTAGAATAGAAGAAGAAGAAGAACACAACATCAGAGTAACACGAACCTCACAGCGGAACGAATAACATATAATAGATAACATAACTTTGAAATATAACAGTTATGTATACAATAGCACTTATCAGTGTACAACACTTACAACAACAGCGGCAATAATAATAGCTATAGAATCCTAAAGCCTCCTGCTCCAAGCTCTTCCAGTATATCTGTAAATTCCTGACTACTTGGCTGCCCGTACAAAATTAGGCACCCAAGAGTTTAGGGAAAACAAAACAAATAAACTCCGGGTCAGTCATGGGACTGGTGTGAATAAACTCAAATCATTTAAACAGGTATATGATATCTCATAAGACCACGCCGTGAATACGGAACGGGTTTTTCCCTTATGAGAATCCAAATAACTTTTCAAAGCAATATCATTCTGATATTTTAATAATGTCTAAGTACAAATAAATATCAATCTAGCAGAAACGCTTGCATCTCACGTTACTACATATATAGTATACAATCAAAATCGCAAGCACGTATTGGATGATTGGATTTCCAACTATGACAAGGTATGGAACCACCTTCCGATCAGTGTACTCTAGGAACAATACACTGGAGTTCAACAAGAACATCTTGTAACTCAGCCACACATAACCGACCACTCATTTCGCTTGAGTGTATCGAATGTACATCACCAACGGTTGGGATCAGCAACCGTTCCCGTATATATATGGGACAGCATTGATAGATTTAAGAAACAAATGAATATTCTCTAGATAGGTGATTATACACCCTACTTCGGTGCGACCGACTTAGCCATGCTGCCTGCCCGATTTCTGTCATTTACCGGTTGATGAGGCTAGAAGCTACGCTTTATCATTACATCATATTCACTTCGAATGCTACATTGTCAAATCCACCAGAATCACTAATTGACGTCTACAACCCTACATTACGTGTCAACTAAAAGAAGTTCCCTTCTCCGCTTCCACTCTTGGTATAGTTGAAGAAATCAATGTACGTGACCGTCTGGGAATACTCTGTCATACATCCATCTTCATTCACTTAGAACGTCACATCGTCATACCCGCCAAATCACAAATTGACTTATCCAAAAATAACACGGGTATACAGCTAAGAGAAACGAATTCCTCCGCCACCAAACGTGAATATATTTGAACAGATCAACTTACGCGGTCTATTGGATATACTCTGTCAGACCTTCGTCCATACAAGTTGTCCTGGGACTGGACAAACCGAAGGTACTATTCTGTAAATAGGATAGCCCTTGCATTTTACTCCGTCTTCAATTATCTTTGGCATATATGATTCGCGACGCTTATGCCAATACAGAGTGGTTCTATGGATAATAATCCAACCGGTCTCTCCATATTAACAACGTTAAAATGGTCAAAACTTCGATAGTCGGTGAGTTAACTATCAAAGAAAAACAAGTGTGCAAGCAACGATATTATTTCCAGATGGAAATTATATCGAACAAACATCATTTAACATTAATCTCTTTAGTTCATTTATTTACTTATCTCCTATTTCCCTATATTCTAAATTCTTATTTTTCTTTTATCAGAAAACATTTCTGATTCTCGTTTGGAAAACATTTCCAAAACTCCTTTACGATCAAACCTTACCATTTCTTAGTTAAGAAGGAAGTCACTCAAGTTGGGGTATAATTACCTCTCAGACCTTAACTGAACAACGTTATAACTTCGAAATGGTCAAAGTTTATCTTTTTAATTTTAACAACTTCTTTACGCCTTTCTCGGATTCAATTTTACTAATCCACTTCTATATTTAAAACATTGGTTATAACGATAACGTTATAATCCCTACTTTCGAATTATCTAACCTTAATTATAACTTCTATTCTTATTAGTGAATAATTAACCTAACACTTATTTATTTATAAATAAATAAATCTCTATTTAAACACTGGAAAGTATAAGTACTTTCCCGAATTCGATATAATCGAATTCGCCGATTAGCTCTCTTCGAGAAATCTCTATTTGATTAACTCTTCTTCGAATAACCTATATTCGATTAACTCCTTCTCGAATAAACGATATTCGATAATCTATCTTCGAATAACTAATATTCGATAACTCTTCCTTTTCAAATATCTCATATTTGAAAATCTCACTTCGATTAAACTATAATCGATAACTCCCTTCGATGAAACTAACATTGATAACTCCTTTCGATGAAACTAACATCGATTACTCCTTCCGATGAAACTAACATCGATTTATTTAACTCGATGAACTTAACTCGACTAACTTAACTTGACTCGACTAACTCGACTTACTTGGTTCGACCAATTTGATTCGATCAACTAGGCTCGACTAACTTGACTAACTTAACTCGACTTACTTGGTTCGACCAATTCGATTCGATTTACTAGGCTCGACTAACTTGACTAACTCTGTCTCAAATAACTATATTTGATTAACTCTAGTTCGTTTTAACTCTAATCGATTAATTCTAACTAATTAACTCCAACTGGTTAACTCTATTTGATTAACTCTAACTGGTTAACTCTAACTGATTAACTCTAACTGGTTAACTCTAACTGATTAACTCTAACTGGTTAACTCTAACTGATTTACTCTAACTGGTTAGCTCTAACTGGTTAACTCTAACTGGTTAACTCTAACTGATTAACTTTATTTGACTAACTCAACTTGACTAACCCCTTTCGAATGTCTTTATTCGATTTACTAACTTCGAATACCATATTCGATTAACCAACTTCGAATACCATATTCGATTAACTCCTTTCGAATGTCTATATTCGATTAACTAACTTCGAATACCATATTCGATTAACTAACTTCGAATGTCTATATTCGATTAACTTTATAAAGATTTCCTTTTTAACAACGTTTTATTCATTTGAAAAGATTTACTTTTAAATAACGGTTCTACACTTTAAAAATGATTTCCTTTTTATAATGTCCCCTTTCCAATTCTATTTGTAAATGGTTTACAAATATTTCCTTTTCAAATTTATTCTATTTGCAAATGGTCTGCAAATATTTCCTTTTCAAATTTATTCTTAAAAATATTCTAACTCCTTAACTTTCCGGGAAAATTCGCCATAATCTCCTTTGTAACGGGAGCATCGGGAAAATCCCCAAACTCGCCACACAGGCCTTTCCATTCAAAAAGAAATGTTTTGAGTTTATTTTCCTTTTTTAAAATGTCTCCTGTTTATAAAATATCCCATTTTATAAATATTCCTTATTTATAAATATTCCACTTTATAAATATCTCTTATTTATAAATATCCCATTTTATAAATATTCTATTTTCAATATCACTTTGAAAATCTCCTTATCAACATCCCGTATGTTATGGTATTCAATCATATCAAATCACGATGTTCAATAACGTCCATACACACACAATCAACAACAAGTTATAATTCACATCATATATCAAAATATATGAAAAACAATAAAATAACTGTTGAGGAATCCAGTCGGATTCCTCCAACCTGTTTCCCTGTATCGCAGATGTTAGACAATATAGATAACATCACTTTCAGTTCCATATGATATATTCTGTTAAACAGAATCAATATAGAAATTTAACTAACTGACTAGCAGTTCAATCAAACAATCAACACACAGTACATCAGACAATTTCTAACAGTTCTAAATATACAACATGAAATTATAAACTGTTCAGAGTTGGTGAGTTTTACTCACATTGACGCGTTAACCGTTAAATAACGGTTTGCGTTATTTGACTTCGACGGACAATTTATTTCGCCATAAATTGTAACGAGCTCGGATTCACTCCCGGTCGGTTCCATGGTGTAGCCACCGTCAATACGATCCCAACGGATCTTACGGTTCGTAAATCTGATATCGTATGCGGAAGTTATCGATATTACAAGTTAGTACACTATCTAAAATTAAATCAAGCATGAATTAAAATGGAATATGGGCCTTAACCTTAAAATCGGCCCATCCCCTTATGTTTGAAGCCCAGACCACGTCGTGCCCTTCTTCCCCAAATCCTTTTCACCGTATACTCTCAGTACATTCCCTTTTCCAGTCCTTCAATACTCCATCACAACTCCACCGTTCTTCACGGTTTCAACATTTCCGACCACCGAAGTCCTTCCCTTCGAACCTCAATCACCCCGACACCACAAAGCATAACTCAACGTCAAGACCCATATCACGATTCCAGCCTTGGCCACGCGAGACCCTTGAAGTCACCGAACTCGAGTAGAACGAAATGGCTCAAACTTCACACAAATGAAACCGCATTCAACCATAACCACAAATCCATTATCGAATCGAGCTCAAACCCATTGTATCAAAACCGAACCTCAACCCTAGTTTACGCCAAAAAACCGACAACGAAAAATCATGGTTTGAGCTCGACAGAACCAGTACCAACGAGAAGACCAGCTCCTCAGGAAGCCAACTAAACTTGCTTTGGATTTTACAATTTTTTTTTTTTGATTTGATTTTTTTTTTTGTTGAAACAAATAAGCGGCGCATTTTTTTTTCTGTGTTGACCAAATGAAGATGAGATTAGGTTTAGGATTTTAAGGGGGGTATATATAGGCCACTAAAATATCTAGATATTTTTATGCAAATATTTTAATATTTTATTTAATCCTTTATATTCGTTTCTGACTTCTAAAAATCCGTGTGATCACACACGATGCCCAAAAATCACGAAACTGGACATGCAGCTACTGCCTGACATTACAGTCCCAACGAAACTGGTTTCGTCGAATTCCGACTCCGTATGCTCACACAGCGTATTTTTAACTGTCAAAATACTGACTGTTTCTCACTCTAAAAATCCGTACGACCACACAGTGACTCTAAAAATCATGAAACTTGGAATCTAACAATAATTTGATGTTGCGGATCCAACAAAATTAGTTTCGTCGAATTCCGACTTCGTTTGCAAAACTGGCTATTTTTAACGCTCTGAACGACCCATTTAAATATATAAATATATTTAAATAAAATTAAATTAAATATAAATAAATTTATATTATCGTATATATTCACCGAGGAATATCATACAGCTCCAGAATAAACGTATACTCGATATTTCAAATCCAGGTTGAATCCATATTCAATTTATATTGAAAAATCCAATTATAACGTAAATAAAGCGTTACGAATTATAAAGGAATTCCACAGCGATTTTTCTGAAATTTGATTTGGACGTAAATCAAAATTTACACGACGAAATCTCGATTTTTCTCTTCCACTAGAAAGATATACTCCACCAGTTCCACGCATTTCTTGTTTCACTGAAATCCGGCTTAAAACGAACCTTGTACATTCAGTTGAAGTCCGAATCGCCAAATAGCGAACTGCCGCGTCGTTTCAAGCTCGATTTTAATTATAATAAAATTATACGTTCAAACTGTCGTCGATTGAATATATTCGTCAATATAATTCAACTCTAAGCTGAATTACATCTTAGGGATGACCCCGCTCACAGAATATTGTAATTTCCAATATTTTTGATTATCTCGACATTATAATATATTTTATTATATTATAATTATAATTATTAATTAAATATTCAATATTATTTAATTCACGTTCTCGATATCGATAAATCGATATTTAATAATTTAAATAAATAAATTATTCAACAGCTAAAAATGCGGGTTACTACAATCTTCCCCCTTAATAAAATTTCGTCCTCGAAATTGCTAAGCTAGGGGACGACCCTATCTTCTAGGTAAAAATTTATCTGTTTACCCCTTATCTCTGGTTTCAACTGAACCAATTAATATCGACTAAAATATTAATTTATTTCGACTAACTAAATTTTCAAAAATCCTGAAAATTTTCTAAAACCTTAACTTTTGAAAAAATTTCGCCAGCACCTCCTTTGTACTGGTCGATATCTCAAACTCCAACTCGCCTCTCCGGGCCTTCTTTAACCCAAAAGAAAATCAAAACGCCAAGCGGCTTGCCAATTCGGCTCATAAATCTCATATCCATATATAATATAAACTGGTACCTTTTTGTCGGGAATATCAACTCTATCACTTCCATATGCTATCAACTCAGCATATACCAGTGTTATTTCCATCAAATTCCAATCAGTTCATATCCTCAATACCAAATCGAATTTCATTCGAACCCGAATATCAAATTTCAAATTCTTAACTCATCAACCCAATTCCATAACAGATTATTCTCTAATCCAATTCAATTCTATTTTAACTCAGTTCAAGTTAAATTTCAATTTATTTCTACTATCTTATTCTATTTAACTTCATTGGTTACATTTTAAAATCCCAGAACTTAAATTCCTGGGTTTCTTTCAAATCAATTTGAAATCATAATACCAATTTAAAACATTTGAATTTCTAAACAACTTGTTTTCTCAAAACAATTCAGAAACAAAACCTTTGGTAGTAATCCGTCACTTAGAAACTCGAAAATGAACACCGAGGATGTCATGATCATCATCGGAATCTATTTTCCAGCGATCAAAGTAAGTTTAATACTATATCATTTTCAAAACCATTTCTAAACGCTTCCATTTTGAAAAACATTTCAAAATCTCCAAGGAACTTAAAATTTCCTTATTTTAATTCCAATTCTGATTTAACTTCAGATTTACTTCATCTTATTTCATATACTTTACTTATATGAATTATGATTAGTTATTTATAACCATTTCATCTTTTATAATCTTGTTCCATTAAACTAATATACTATATTAATTTCAAAACATACCATGTCGGTTCATCGTATTCAAGTGTTTATAAAATTCCTACCGAAACAGTGGATCAAACTGATCGTCCAGAACTCATAAGCCACTCAATCAATAAATCTCCACAATATAAAACCATTTTATATTGAATAACATATACGCACTCATATATATACACTCAACTCAATCTATGATATTTCTAATCCCATCTCTACTGAGTTACGCCACAGAGCCAGGGTATTACTTAACTTAAGCTCTGATACCAACTGTAGTAACCCGGATTTTTGAGCGACTTTGGTTATCGACGTAAGCTCGACGTCGATAACCAAAACATCGAAAAATCCCGGTAATTAATGAAAGAAATTAGAAGGTGAGAATAGATAAGATAGAACTTAGAATAGAAGAAGAAGAAGAACACAACATCAGAGTAACACGAACCTCACAGTGGAACGAATAACATATAATAGATAACATAACTTTGAAATATAACAGTTATGTATACAATAGCACTTATCAGAGTACAACACTTACAACAACAGCGGCAATAATAATAGCTATAGAATCCTGAAGCCTCCTGCTCCAAGCTCTTCCAGTATATCTGTAAATTCCTGACTACTTGGCTGCCCGTACAAAATTAGGCACCCAAGAGTTTAGGGAAAACAAAACAAATAAACTCCGGGTCAGTCATGGGACTGGTGTGAATAAACTCAAATCATTTAAACAGGTATATGATATCTCATAAGACCACGCCGTGAATACGGAACGGGTTTTTCCCTTATGAGAATCCAAATAACTTTTCAAAGCAATATCATTCTGATATTTTAATAATGTCTAAGTACAAATAAATATCAATCTAGCAGAAACGCTTGCATCTCACGTTACTACATATATAGTATACAATCAAAATCGCAAGCACGTATTGGATGATTGGATTTCCAACTATGACAAGGTATGGAACCACCTTCCGATCAGTGTACTCTAGGAACAATACACTCGAGTTCAACAAGAACATCTTGTAACTCAGCCACACATAACCGACCACTCATTTCGCTTGAGTGTATCGAATGTACATCACCAACGGTTGGGATCAGCAACCGTTCCCGTATATATATGGGACAACATTGATAGATTTAAGAAACAAATGAATATTCTCTAGATAGGTGATTATACACCCTACTTCGGTGCGACCGACTTAGCCATGCTGCCTGCCCGATTTCTGTCATTTACCGGTTGATGAGGCTAAAAGCTACGCTTTATCATTACATCAGATTCACTTCGAATGCTACATTGTCAAATCCATCAGAATCACTAATTGACGTCTATAACCCTACATTACGTGTCAGCTAAAAGAAGTTCCCTTCTCCGCTTCCACTCTTGGTATAGTTGAAGAAATCAATGTACGTGACCGTCTGGGAATACTCTGTCATACATCCATCTTCATTCATTTAGAACGTCACATCGTCATACCCGCCAAATCACAAATTGACTTATCCAAAAATAACACGGGTATACAGCTAAGAGAAACGAATTCCTCCGCCACCAAACGCGAATATGTTTGAACAGATCAACTTACGCGATCTATTGGATATACTCTGTCAGACCTTCGTCCATACAAGTTGTCCTGGGACTGGACAAACCGAAGGTACTATTCTGTAAACAGGATAGCCCTTGCATTTTACTCCGTCTTCAATTATCTTTGGCATATATGATTCGCGACGCTTATGCCAATACAGAGTGGTTCTATGGATAATAATCCAACCGGTCTCTCCATATTAACAACGTTAAAATGGTCAAAACTTCGATAGTCGGTGAGTTAACTATCAAAGAAAAACAAGTGTGCAAGCAACGATATTATTTCCAGATGGAAATTATATCGAACAAACATCATTTAACATTAATCTCTTTAGTTCATTTATTTACTTATATCCTATTTCCCTATATTCTAAATTCTTATTTTTCTTTTATCAGAAAACATTTCTGATTCTCGTTTGGAAAACATTTCCAAAACTCCTTTACGATCAAACCTTACCGTTTCTTAGTTAAGAAGGAAGTCACTCAAGTTGGGGTATAATTACCTCTCATACCTTAACTGAACAACGTTATAACTTCGAAATGGTCAAAGTTTATCTTTTTAATTTTTAACAACTTCTTTACGCCTTTCTCGGATTCAATTTTACTAATCCACTTCTATATTTAAAACATTGGTTATAACGATAACGTTATAATCCCTACTTTTGAATTATCTAACCTTAATTATAACTTCTATTCTTATTAGTGAATAATTAACCTAACACTTATTTATTTATAAATAAATAAATCTCTATTTAAACACTGGAAAGTATAAGTACTTTCCCGAATTCGATATAATCGAATTCGCCGATTAGCTCTCTTCGAGAAATCTCTATTTGATTAACTCTTCTTCGAATAACCTATATTCGATTAACTCCTTCTCGAATAAACGATATTCGATAATCTATCTTCGAATAACTAATATTCGATAACTCTTCCTTTTCAAATATCTCATATTTGAAAATCTCACTTCGATTAAACTATAATCGATAACTCCCTTCGATGAAACTAACATTGATAACTCCTTTCGATGAAACTAACATCGATTACTCCTTCCGATGAAACTAACATCGATTTATTTAACTCGACGAACTTAACTCGACTAACTTAACTTGACTCGACTAACTCGACTTACTTGGTTCGACCAATTCGATTCGATCAACTAGGCTCGACTAACTTGACTAACTTAACTCGACTTACTTGGTTCGACCAATTCGATTCGATTTACTAGGCTCGACTAACTTGACTAACTCTGTCTCAAATAACTATATTTGATTAACTCTAGTTCGTTTTAACTCTAATCGATTAATTCTAACTAATTAACTCCAACTGGTTAACTCTATTTGATTAACTCTAACTGGTTAACTCTAACTGATTAACTCTAACTGGTTAACTCTAACTGATTAACTCTAACTGGTTAACTCTAACTGATTTACTCTAACTGGTTAGCTCTAACTGGTTAGCTCTAACTGGTTAACTCTAACTGATTAACTTTATTTGACTAACTCGACTTGACTAACCCCTTTCGAATGTCTATATTCGATTTACTAACTTCAAATACCATATTCGATTAACCAACTTCGAATACCATATTCGATTAACTCCTTTCGAATGTCTATATTCGATTAACTAACTTCGAATACCATATTCGATTAACTAACTTCGAATGTCTATATTCGATTAACTTTATAAAGATTTCCTTTTTAACAACGTTTTATTCATTTGAAAAGATTTACTTTTAAATAACGGTTCTACACTTTAAAAATGATTTCCTTTTTATAATGTTCCCTTTCCAATTCTATTTGTAAATGGTTTACAAATATTTCCTTTTCAAATTTATTCTATTTGCAAATGGTTTGCAAATATTTCCTTTTCAAATTTATTCTTAAAAATATTCTAACTCCTTAACTTTCCGGGAAAATTCGCCATAATCTCCTTTGTAACGGGAGCATCGGGAAAATTCCCAAACTCGCCATACAGGCCTTTCCATTCAAAAAGAAATGTTTTGAATTTATTTTCCTTTTTTAAAATGTCTCCTGTTTATAAAATATCCCATTTTATAAATATTCCTTATTTATAAATATTCCACTTTATAAATATCTCTTATTTATAAATATCCCATTTTATAAATATTCTATTTTCAATATCACTTTGAAAATCTCCTTATCAACATCCCGTATGTTATGGTATTCAATCATATCAAATCACAATGTTCAATAACGTCCATACACACACAATCAACAACAGGTTATAATTCACATCATATATCAAAATATATGAAAAACAATAAAATAACTGTTGAGGAATCCAGTCGGATTCCTCCAACCTGTTTCCCTGTATCACAGATGTTAGACAATATAGATAACATCACTTTCAGTTCCATATGATATATTCTGTTAAACAGAATCAATATAGAAATTTAACTAACTGACTAGCAGTTCAATCAAACAATCAACACACAGTACATCAGACAATTTCTAACAGTTCTAAATATACAACATGAAATTATAAACTGTTCAGAGTTGGTGAGTTTTACTCACATTGACGCGTTAACCGTTAAATAACGGTTTGCGTTATTTGACTTCGACGGACAATTTATTTCGCCATAAATTGTAACGAGCTCGGATTCACTCCCGGTCGGTTCCATGGTGTAGCCACCGTCAATACGATCCCAACGGATCTTACGGTTCGTCAATCTGATATCGTATGCGGAAGTTATCGATATTACAAGTTAGTACACTATCTAAAATTAAATCAAGCATGAATTAAAATGGAATATGGGCCTTAACTTTGAAATCGGCCCATCCCCTTATGTTTGAAGCCCAGACCACGTCGTGCCCTTCTTCCCTAAATCATTTACACCGTATACTCTCAGTACATTCCCTTTTCCAGTCCTTCGATACTCCATCACAACTCCATCGTTCTTCACGGTTTCAACATTTCTGACCACCGAAGTCCTTCCCTTCGAACCCTCAATCACCCCGACACCACAAAGCATAACTCAACGTCAAGACCCATATCACGATTCCAGCCTTGGCCACGCGAGACCCTTGAAGTCACCGAACTCGAGTAGAACGAAATGGCTCAAACTTCACACAAATGAAACCGCACTCAACCATAACCACAAATCCATTATCGAATCGAGCTCAAACCCATTGTATCAAAACCGAACCTCAACCCTAGTTTACGCCAGAAATCCGACAACGAAAAATCATGGTTCGAGCTCGACAGAACCAGTACCAACGAGAAGACCAGCTCCTCAGGAATCGAATTAAACTTGCTTTGGATTTTACAATTTCTTTTTTTTTTATTTGATTTTTTTTTTGCTGAAACAAATAAGCGGCGCATTTTTTTTTCCGTGTTGACCAAATGAAGATGAGATTAGGTTTAGGATTTTAAGGGGGGTATATATAGGCCACTAAAATATCTAGATATTTTTATATAAACATTTTAATATTTTATTTAATCCTTTATATTCGTTTCTGACTTCAAAAAATCCGTGTGATCACACACGATGCCCAAAAATCACGAAACTGGACATGCAGCTACTGCATGACATTACGGTCCCAACGAAACTGGTTTCGTCGAATTCCGACTCCGTATGCTCACACAGCGTATTTTTAACTGTCAAAATACTGACTATTTCTCACTCTAAAAATCCGTATGACCACACAGTGACTCTAAAAATCATGAAACTTGGAATCTAACAATAATTTGATGTTGTGGATCCAACAAAATTTGTTTCGTCGAATTCTGACTTCGTTTGCAAAACTGGCTATTTTTAACGCTTTGAACGACCCATTTAAATATATAAATATATTTAAATAAAATTAAATTAAATATAAATAAATTTATATTATCGTATATATTCACCGAGGAATATCATACAGCTCCAGAATATACGTATACTCGATATTTCAAATCCAGGTTGAATCCATATTCAATTTATATTGAAAAATCCAATTATAACGTAAATAAAGCGTTACGAATTATAAAGGAATTCCACAGCGATTTTTCTGAAATTTGATTTGGACGTAAATCAAAATCTACACGACGAAATCTCGATTTTTCTCTTCCACTAGAAAGATATACTCCACCAGTTCCATGCGTTTCTTGTTTCCCTGAAATCCGGCTTAAAACGAACCTTGTACATTCAGTTGAAGTCCGAATCGCCAAATAGCGAACTACCGCGTCGTTTCAAGCTCGATTTTAATTATAATAAAATTATACGTTCAAACTGTCGTCGATTGAATATATTCGTCAATATAATTCAACTCTAAGCTGAATTACATCTTAGGGATGACCCCGCTCACAGAATATTGTAATTTCCAATATTTTTGATTATCTCGACATTATAATATATTTTATTATGTTATAATTATAATTATTAATTAAATATTCAATATTATTTAATTCACGTTCTCGATATCGATAAATCGATATTTAATAATTTAAATAAATAAATTATTCAACAGCTAAAAATGCGGGTTACTACAAAAGCAGTTTTGACTTCAATGTGGTGGCACCTGATTGGTTCCAGGCAGCTCCAGGAGGTGGCGATAGCGAGCCCTAGGCAACGTACAAGGGTCACGGCTGTTTCCATAGGAACAAAAACGATGGGTTAGACGTGAAGTATGGTAATTAAATTTTAATTTTTATTTTAATTATCTAACTAATGTAACCGAAGTTTAAAATTTCGTAACTTGTACATACAACATCAGAATTCAGCAAACAAGGGTTCGCTGGGATCGTGTCGAAGAGCACTGCAACATGGAACTAACTAGAATAGAAACAGGGCCACTTGGAATATTTGATAAAATTAAATGACCAATTTAATTTTATTAAAACCATCACCTATAAAGACCGACGGAGTGGAAACGAATGTGATAATTCTCTCGCTAAAATTTTGTATAGTTATTTATTTTATTTGTTAATTGTAAATATGTAGAAATCGCCAGTATAGATTTTTATCTGTTGTATGGAGTTTAACACTCGAATTCGCACAAATCACATAAATTGGAAGCGACGTGTGGGTATTACCAACACTCGGATTTCATACTCCGCGAATGGCCACTTATGGCACCGTAAATTGCATTGGGTAGTTATGTATTTATTTATTTGGATGATTAGGTGATTTGTGTAGTGATTGTACTTTTTAACATATTAATAATAATGTTATCACTAATGTGGTAGTTGAAATTAAATTATAAATATCCATTTATAATTTAAACAGTAAAATTGGTTAATTAGAAAAATACTTTAAACCAAATTAGAATTGGTTAAATTTCTTAACCTATGATTTATTTGGATCGACTGTTGTTGTTTGGAAACCCCACATGGGTATTGGGATGATATTTGACATACACCAATCCTAATAATTAGTGGTATGTCAATCGATGGATTGACAGGCTGTGATGATCGTTATTTATTTATTATAAGGCTTATGCAGTTATAAATTGCACTCTAGATGATGTTTGAATGTTTAATGATTATTTATCATTATTGTTGAATACATGCTATGTATGGAATCCATATAACTGAAATTATATGGTAATTGATTGAGTCGCATTCCAATTCAGAAATAGCAAACATCTTAAAATAACGAATATTTTCAAATAACGAATATTTTAAAATAATGAATATTTTAAAATAGTATTCAGTAAAGGATCAAAATATGATTTTGATGTCCGATTTAGGATGTACAAAAAAATACTGAAATGTGAAGCCGATTTAAATAGTTAAATGCCATTTTAACCCGAATGGGTTTATCACTTGATTTTATTCATATTAAAATTATATCAAAGAAAATTGAATTCAAAATCTGATACTTTGAAAATATTATCATTTTAATTTTATATTGATATGGAATATTCAATTTTAATTTAAAATTGAAATGGAAGTTGGAATCGTTTTTAAAATGAATTTATAAATGATTTATAAAATAAGTTTTAAATGCAAATCGACAATAAATATTATGTATATATATATAATGTCTTGAATAGAATGTGCCACGTAGCGACCGCTCACGAATTTCGACCATTAAATTCAAATTGTTGTAACGGGAGATCCGACCATCGGATTCTCCTAAAATCGGAATCGTTGGTGCGTATCGAAAAGAGCTTTCGAATGATAATAAAAGATTCGAAATCAAACAGTTAAATTTTAAGAAATGTCCAAATCAATTTTAGTAAAGGTCGTTATGAGTGCAGTTCGGTGGCCGTTATTGGAAACCGATTGTAAAGGCCTTAATAAAATTATTAAAAATATGGAAAAAATTGTGCAACATCATAATAAATGATTTGAAAGTTTTTTGGATGAAAAATTCCAAGTTTGGAAAGATAAAAGTAAATTTTTATCGAAATGAACTAGTTATTAACTAGATTAAGAATCCAATGTTTTTAAATAAATAAATTGGATTTGAAATGGTTTTAATATAGCTAGAATTTTACAACGTATGAATTGGAATGGAAATAATCTTCAAAATATTTTGATATTTGATTCCATGATTATATGGATATTGTTGAGGAATTTAGAAGATATAAATGTCGTTATTCCCAATAAGATGTTTGTTAATTTCAGAATTTGATATTTAATATAAGCCAATAAAATTTCTATTCAGGGCCTTGTACTTAATATCAAATTGAATTTTGGGTTTGTCGTGAATGGTGTCTTAAATAACACTGTTCTTAAACCCTATGGAGAAAAGAATAAACCTTTTAATTAAGATTAATGAAGTTTACCAATTAATTAATATTTAATTGGAATTGAATTGAAATCCAGATTTTTTTGATTTATCATGAACAATGTTTTAAATAACATTTGTTCTTTAATCCAATTAATAGTGAAGATATGATTTCGAATTTATAAATCTTTTTATTATGATTTAATGGAAAATTTCCAAAGTAAAGTTTTCCAATTTAATATATTAAATTGGAATTGAATGGAATTTGATTTGGTAATAATTGAGATGAGCTTCGGTGAATGAAGATCGTTACTATATATGGAATTTAAAAGGCTTTGCTGCTATTCTATTTATATTACTAGTCTGATACGGGAATATATATCGATTATACACTGTTATGATTTCTGGGTAGATTCATTTTGATGGAAGCTGATTTGGGTTTATCGTGAACAATGTTTTAAAGGACATTCTTTCTTTAACCCAATTAAACACGGGATTTATTTCCTAAATTTGAATAATCGTTAAATAATAATTTTTGGAAATTGAAACTAAGCGGAGTTTTAATGAATCTTTAATTAGATTGAAAAGTTAATGTGGTAGTTAAATTTACCAAATTTGAGAAGTGATCGAGAATGGAGTACCACCAATTTTACTCCAGGCGATATTTAAATCTTTAATTAGATTTGAAAGAGAAATGGTAACTAATTTTACTGATAACACAATGGGTGTTAGATATGGAGTACTACTAGTTTTGCTCCATGGGATTAAAAGGTTGGGACTGGAAAGATAAAATAAATGATTACTTCTGTAAGGCGATAATCCTAACTAGTTTATAAACCTTAATTTGGTTTAGAATTGTGAAATGATAAAATAAAATCTCTTGAAATGGGCATCCAAAGGAAGATTAAAGAAATAGTTTGACTGAATTTATCTTTGATAAAATTAATGGTAACCTTTCACAAAAAGTGTGAATATTTGAATAAATGAATATTCTGAATTGGAATGAGGCGTATGTTGTGTTTTTATAGCACTTGGTTATAAGATACACGAATTATTCAGAAAGACCTAATTTAACCCATTATGAATAACCATTACGACAAATAAAAGTCGATGATAAAGACGGTGGTTGAAGACCGGAGATCTTCACATCGTTTGGATGATTACTAATGTCTTGATTGGGTTGTACACCCAATATAAGGTAATAAGTGGTGATCGTCTAGACGTACTTGGAGATCGACTAGATATGCGAGGACCTCTCTCCTGTATTGGACATATGAGACGAGAAACAGGGTGCCTACGGTTTCATTCAAACCCAGAAGGGACTTGTAAATGGATGTGTGTCTGACATTGGATTTCATTCTATGTTGGTTGGTTTCTATTAAATATATATATGTTTGGTGGTGGAGAATTTATTCTCTTGCTTAATACCCTTCTTTGAGACGTACGAGCTTAGAGGTTATATATTGATAGACATCAGTCTTATGGCATGAATTGTCAGTGTGGCATGCTGAGATGCAAATGATCAAGGCTTCTGTTGAAAAGCAGAGTCTTGTGGATGATGATCAAAGCACGAATTTATTTAGCATAGCTTTGTGTTTTAGCGTTAATTCGCAAGCCTTACACCCCAGTATGAGTCGGAAACGGGATAAGGGACCCAAGGAGTGAATTCTTTTCTTTCTAGCAAGAAGTGATGTCATGGTATGGAGCCCAAACATTTTTACTTATGTGGATAATGGATTATGAAGCGCGTCGGATATGATTGGTTGACGTACTGACCATTATAGAGGTCTGATATGACCAGGAAACGTGGGTTCAGGAATAACCAATCCACTAAAGTAAGTGTGGACCGGCCTTGGAGGATCCAAGGGTTGCCCAAAGAGTGTAATCCTGGGTCATTTCGCTAGAGATAGCCCGAATCAGTAAGGGGTACATCCCTTGCCTTGACTCATGATGGAAATCCAATTTCCAATACGTCACTTTTTGGTTTTAATAGTAGAACTAGTAAGACGGAATAATATATGGTACCTATGTCGTCTATAATTGATAAAATTATATTTGAAGTTGATTTTGACACTATGCACCTATAGTAATATCAAAATGATTTGTTTTAAACGTACCAAGCATATTTGGCTATTATAAGGGAAAACTCTATCCTCCGGCTTGTGTTGCATTATGTGATGGGACCTGAGTGTTATAATAGCTTCATTTTCCAAAAAGCATTGCATTGTTTTATGTTTTAAACTAGTATTCATTTAAAGTAAACCCGTTTCGTGTTATACGGCGTAGTCCCATGATTTCCCAGCATAAAAATAAAGTTAATAACTATTTTAGTTCTCACACTAGTCCCATGAATGACTCGGAGTTTATTATTTCTACCTAAACTCTGGGTGCCCATATTTCCACACGGACAGTTAGTAGTTTAGGTTTTCATAGATATTTCTTTTTCCAGAATCCTGGATTACAGCTGGAGCTATATTCAGAAAGCTTTGTATCCGTGTATTCCTTTTAATTATGTTAGTTGATGTATTTATACATTTTAAATCTCTGCTGCTATGTATTTTAATCTCTGATATTATTTTCTGTTGTGTAATATTTATTCATACTCTGATATATTCTTGTACTCTGATGTAATTGTGGTAATATCAGTGAAATGTTCTATTGTTTGTGTTATGATGCGTCATGTTCTCAACTCAATCCGGGCTTTCCGGTACCGTGGAAGTTTGGGTCGTTTCAGTTTGGTATCAAAACTTTGGTTTACTGAGCTCGAGAACAAGACACATTAGAACCGAACGAAAGATTTCATCAGAGATAGGATTAGTAATATCCTATAAGAATAACTCATTAGAGATAGGATCAGTAGCATCCTAGAATGAGTTAGAAGAGTATTATTTATTAAAAATAAAATTTAGTTTTGAAAATTTTATCTTATTATACGTATTTGAGTATATTATTTTATTTTATTTTGGGCAATCGAGTATATGAAGATTTTGCATATACGCGTCATGAACGTATATACGAAGTGTCAAATATACCCGATAGATATAGAATCACACTCTAGTCGTCCGGGGATGATTCTGATGGTAGTATAGACGTCATCATTGCCTATGTTAGAGTTTCGAAAGTGGGATATCTATATATTTCCAGTAGGCTGGTGTGAGAACCAAAGCGCAGTTAGAATTTATTGTTTGTGATTTGGCACTAAATTTTTTAAGTATATATATAGAAAGGTATATGTTTAAAAATTTAATCGACAAATTGATTGCTGGTTATGATGTTTGATTAGTTTAACTAATGAAAATATTGGAATGATAAATAATTTAACCAACATGAGAAGGAATGATAAATTTAGCCAAATCGAATTTAATATTGAACTGAATTGAAAATTGATTGGAATTGCATACATATACATGTATATATATTTGTTGAAGAGGTTATGGATTTATTGTTGAGTAGAGAATTAATTTGCATGCCCGACATATAGGTACATCTTAATGAGTTGGCTGTACAATTTTATTATTATATCAACTCCTGTGAATGAAATTAGATGCGTTGTGATGGTTGTTCTGTGTGAGATTATAAACTACGCCACAGGATAGCAACAAATAAATTATGAGCTACACCGCATGGCATACTTCAAGAAGACATCATATCATATCATATTCCATATAAGCATTTAGTGCTTATATGACGAGGTTAGATTTACCATACGAGAAAGATGCTTGTATGGCGATGACTGTATTACAGGTTGAACAGAAGACTGATTATGAAACTTCTTCAAATTATTTGAAGCATAGCAAAAAATGTGTTATATGAACCATAGAAAGTTTCTTGATCCGACACATAAGTAGAGGCTAGATAAGAGAAGATGACGAAACTAAGAAGGGGAGCGTTCCAGAAATATTATCAGGAACATATATTGAAGGGGTACAAAAATCAGTTTGGGGATAAGACCAAGAAAATGGGTAAAAGTGATGGCCCTTTAAAAAAAACTCAATAATTTTTGACTTACTATATTGGTATCAAAATCAACTTTGACATAACCTGAATGCCATGCACATAGAGAAGAACATATGCGACGAATATTAGGTACTTTACTTAATATAGGTTGCATGTCGAAGGATCACTTAAATGCTCGTTTGGATTTACAGTAGTTGGGCTTAAGGAAGGCCCTTAATCTTGTTGAATGTGGTGATGAAAAGCATGCTAAAATGAGAGTTGTAGTATTTGATATGACAAATAAGGAAAAGGTAATCTTTTTCTCTGTATTGAAGAACACTAAACTGCCCCACGATTGTGCTCAAATGTTAGTCGGTACGTGCATATAAAAGAGAGAACGGTTGTGGGATATAAGAGCCATAATGCTCATTTCATACTCCACTATTTATTATGATTTGCAGTGAAGAAAGCGTCAAAACCCGAGATTGCATTATCAATGATCAGAGGACTATGGAGCAAGGTTATCGAAGTGGATGATATCAAGAGGCTGCAAAAAGAAATTGTAGAGATACTTTTTCATTTTGAAATGATTTTTCCACAGGCTTTTTTCGATATAATGGTACACTTGCCTATTAATTTATGTAGAGAAATCGAATATAGCAGCCCTGAACACCTTAGATGCATGTATAGTAGGCCTGAACACCATATATGCATGTATCCAATTGAGCGATATCTGGGAAAGTTGATATCTTACGTTCGAAATAGAAGCAGACCTGAAGGTTCCATTGTAGAAGGTTACTTGGCAGAAGAGTGTGTGGCTATCTGTTCAAGATTTTTAAGCGTTAATAGAGAACAGATAATATGTCGATTGATTTTGGAAGATGTCCAACAGATTTGGAATAACATATTGGAACAAAGAATAATAAAGATGGAAAGATATTCAATTTGAAAGATGCAGATTGGAAGGCAACGCATCGTTATATTCTACTCAATTCCGATAATAAGGAAATTGTGAGTTTGATCAAGTATGTTCTTCACTTCCTATTTCATTTAATTATTATTTAGGGTTCATCGAGCATTTATGGATGGTATTGCAAATCCAAGAAAATACAAGAGGGAACGAGAATATTTCGAAGAGTTTTGGAATTGGTTAAAAGAAGAGGTTCTAAAAAAGGACAATATTTCAAGAGATTTAGAGGTGTTTGCATTAGGTCTTAATCGAGTAGCCAGGAAGTTTACTGATTATGTAATAAATGGATATAGATTCCATGCAAAATTTAGAGATTCTCGACATACCACACAAAATAGTGGCGAATTTTTGACTGACAAAACCACCAGCCTTGCAAGTTCGGAAGACCAAAACCGAATAGTTGAAGATGTAAATAACAATGGATCAATCGAAGAAACTTTTGAACTTGATTATTGGGGAGCTTTTGCAATGATCCTTTTTATGTGTTGGTGGTACCAGAAGGAAAAATATTTGTATGGTCTTACTCAAGGAAAGTTTAGTAAGTACAATAAACCTGATCCTTATGTCCTATTTCGCAAGTGCAACAAGTATTTTATGCAGAAGATGCAATTGAAAAGAACATTCATTATGTTATTTAAAAATTTCCGAGAGATTGGTGTGATACTAAAAATCAGAATGCAATGGAAGACGACATCAGTAATCTGCATTTACATGATATTGACATAGGTTATGAACTAGAACTAGAAGTTGTTGATGGGGGTTGGATTAGGGATGATATCCTGATAATACAACTAGAAACTGAACTAGAAACAGAAGTTCCTCCTGTTCCATCTCCTTAGGACAAAAATATTCCTCTTTGATATTGCTTTATTTTGGTCTAATTCATTGTCTAATTTATGATGTATTTGACTCTTTTTGATTTAGCTGTAAATTATTATCTTTGATTAATGTATTTGGCACTCTTTTTCCATAATGCAAATTACACTGTTCGTATGGTTTATGATTTAATGTCTTTCTTTACTGTCATCTAAATTTGTTATAGTCTAAAAGGTTAGCTTTTTTTTGTCCACTTTAACATGCATGCACCTTGTATTAATGTATTCATTTTGTACAGGATGGATGAACTCATAAATATCTGGCTGCACTATAACGGAGAGTTTCAAAGGACATGTTACGTGGGTGGAAAATCTTTCTTAGTAAAATGCTATGATGTAGACTACTTTTCTTATGGTGTGCTTATGGAGATTGTTAAAGATTACCTCCATTACACTAAAATAGGAGGAGTATATATCAGCAAAGGAAATAGGGGTGGCTGGCAGTTGATGATGAATGAATGACAAGGAAATAGAGGGTTGCAATAAGGAAGAAGAAGTGGATTTTTACATTGACAACCCCGTTGACAAAGACACTGAGCCGTTAATTCAAATGCAGCCACATGTAATCATACGTCCAAGGAAAAACATAATTCAATCTATATATGTATACGTAATATAGATCCATTATCATATATATATATATATGTGTGTGTGTGTGTGTGTTTAAAGAACTATGAAGGCCACCGTTACGATTTTTATTATTACAGTCTCTGCTAAGAAACCGAAAAAGTGCAAGTAAATTACCGTACATAGACTCCAGCAGCAACGCAAAATAATGAAAACAAGGCACCTCAGGTGGGTCAGGAGAAACTGTAATGACCTTGATTTTTAATCAATTAATATTGAATATTTAATATTGTTTTAAATATTGAGTTGATAATATAAATGAATTTTATATTTAGTTATCGATTTCATAATCGAAATACGATTTATTTCGAATATATATAATTATCGTAAGACGAGAATCTGAAATAATTCAACAAGCAGATAAAACTAAATCAAAACAATTCAGATGATCAATATATATTCTATTTGAATATAGATGATGATAATAATAATTTATTATCGAAGAATTTATTTATTTTTGAATTAAAATTATATTATATCGATTTAATATGGTTATTTTATATATAAGTTTGAATTAAATTTTATAATCTATTCTATTGAGTTCTAAATAGTGGTATAAAGTAGAAACGGCAGCTGTTACGTTAAAATAGCGGTTCGTGTGTGAACCCTGAGATATTTTAATGGATAAGATCAAAATCGAATGGAAAATCAAATCAGAATCCATTTAAAAAGAATAAAAATCTCTTTAAATCAAATCGTATTAAATTTATATCAAATTGAATTTAATAAAATGTACTTAAGCTATACCTATAGTGTACCTTACAGACCTAATTTATTCATCCCTAAGTATTCATCTTTTATAAAAATTGCGCTCTTTCCTTTTTGTTTCTTTCTTCTGAAACCAAAATCCAAATAAAAAATATGGAAAGCTTTGTATTAAAAATGGTCGTTACTTCCTTTTGATCATTCAAAACAAAACCAATGCCATCATTCCTTCCCTTTGTTAAAAACAAAGCCGCTTATTTATCCTTTTCCCCAAATATAAAAATCAGTTCTTCGGTTAAAAAAAGAGATAGTGTCTTCTCCTTATTATTGTTTAAATCAAATTGGATGATGTAAAATCCATTCAGACAACTCAAAATCAATTCGAAGTTCAAATGGTTCAACTTGAGGCCATCGTTCAAAGTGGGAATAGAAGCGCGAATTGGCAATGGATTGCTAGTCAAAGGAGAAATGATGGGTGGAAAGTCAGGCGCAGTCATTAAGGGGTTTAGTGGTCATATGATGGTCTGCTTAAAGTGATCTAGGGTTCGAAAATCCAAGGTAGAAGATCTTCGCCACCTAAACTGTGTTCGTGAGAGACGCAAAGAAAATGATTTAAGCTAGAATTAGCGATATGAGGAAATAAGGGAGATTGGAGGATTATCACGATACCGATTGGAGGAGCTCCGGTTGACCCCTGCAACATGCGAACACTTCAACAGTAAGTTGAAATAGGTCGTGATTTTTATCATAGGGTTCAAGCTATATACCTGAAGGTTGTACGAGATCCAATTGTATTTTTAGGGATGGTGTTTCAATGGTGGAATAAGGGGTTGGCTGCAGGTTCTAAGAAGAGGCAAGCGTTGGGTTTTTTATCACGACTGGGTGACTGAGGTTGAGTGTGTATACTAGAGTTTGAAATTTCTAATGGTGAACAAGGTGGATTATGGAAGTTCAAACTCTAGAAATATGGAAAAGTAAGGGAAGTTGTAACAACCCGAAAATTTGGGCCAGTTTAAAATTTTTATTTTGGCAATTTTAGCGAATTTTGATTATTTAAAATGAATTATTTTAAATAAAATCAACGAGAAATTTATTTTTGAATAGAAATCGAACGTATATATTATATAGTTCGTCGTTAGAATATAAATAATTATATATAATTATAAAAAGAATTGAAAATGGCGCGGTAGTTCGATAATTCGATTTTAAACTTCAATTGAACATACCGGGTGCAAAACAATCCGGATTTTAGTGAAACCAAAAACATTAGGATCTATTTGTGAATATATTTCCAACGAATCCGAAAATCAAAATTTCATAGCGGGGATCAAAAGATATGTCCAAATGAATTTTCTGAATAGTCGTTATGGAATTCAGGCCCTTAAAAATGGACATTTTGCAAACGGTCTCAGAATTCGACGAAATTGGTTTTGTTAGGACCGTATCGTCAATACGAAGCTAGAAAATATTTTTCGGGAATTTTTCTAGTTAGTATGTGGCCCCGGTAATTTGAAATGTACGTTTAAAATTCAATATAATGATTTAAATGTAAAGTTAACGGAAACTGATTGCAACAGCCGAACCAGCCTACGATACATATCCCATTGTGTTCGGAATGGGGGTAAAACGCTATGGACGACAGGCGGTGGGTCTCGTTTAGAGGTCGAAGGTAAAAGTTGCTTTTTGGGTTAATTAAATATTAAATAAATAAAATATAAAAATACCCTTTCCCTCTTTAACCCCCTCATTTCCCTCTCTCTCCTCCGTTCGTTCTGAAAGATAAAAAAAGGGGCCGCCGTTCACCATCGCGGGCCCCCACCACGAGCGCCGCCGCCCAGATGGGCCACCACACCCCCTTCCCCTAGCCTCCTCCCTCCCCACGCGAGCCCTAGAGACACCAACCCCCGAATCGAGCCCCAAATTCACCCAGAACCGCCGCGCCACCGTCCATGGGCCCCACTCCGACCGTCAACGACCGGAGACGACATCCCCCAGACCCCTGCATCACCTCAGCACCTCCATGAGCACCCCGCCCACCTCCAAGCGCACGGAAAACCCTTTTCCCCCTTCGGAAGCGAGCTCCAGTCCCCGTCCAATCAAGTGCGCACCCACCGGAGCACCTCGAAGAGAGGATAACAGCCGGGAATTCCTAACGAGTTAAAAAGTGAGTTTTTGTTTATTTTATTTAGCGAAATTATCTCTAGAAATCAGTTTTTTTAAATGTGATTTTTATATATTGAACATTGAAGTAAAAATGTGATTTTTATATATTGAACATCGAAGTAAAAATGTGATTTTTATATATTGAACATCGAAGTAAAAATGTGATTTTTATATATTGAACATCGAAGTAAAAATGTGATTTTTATATATTGAACATCGAAGTAAAAATGTGATTTTTATATATTGAACATCGAAGTAAAAATGTGATTTTTACATATTGAACATCGAAGTAAAAATGTGATTTTTATATATTGAATAGCGAAGTAAAAATGTGATTTTTATATATTGAACATCGAAGTAAAAATGTGATTTTTATATATTGAACATCGAAGTAAAAAATGTGATTTTTATATATTGAACATCGAAGTAAAAATGTGATTTTTATATTTTGAACATTGAAGTGAAAATGTGATTTTTATATATTGAATAGCGAAGTAAAAATGTGATTTTTATATATTGAACATCGAAGTAAAAATTCGATTTTTATATATTGAATAGCGAAGTAAAAATTCGATTTTTATATATTGAATAACAAAGTAAAAATTCGATTTTTACATATGTAGAGAATACGGGCGAAGAAAGTGACAAGAGGCAAGAACGAAGAAGATTTTTATAAAAGAAGAGTCGTGGTATTGGATAGCTATCGGTGAGAACTTCTCACTCTTCAAATTCATTTTTCTAGTTATAAATATATACTAGGATGCAGACGGTGTTTAGTAGCACCCGATACCCGTCATCCACAGACCATGGATGGCTTGTTTGTTAAATTGTTTGTTGAGTAGTTAGTTAGAATATTTGATTGAATGGAATTGTTTGGTGAGTTGAAATTGATTTGGTTGATGTGTGAATGACGTGGGCCTTCACTAGACCGGGGATAAGGCTAGGCCTCGTCCCGTTTCTAGTATCGTGCCGTTATGCCGCCGAAATTTTCTAAAAATAAGTTAGAAAAATAAAGATAACATTTTATTTAATAAATGAACCGAATAGAGTGTTCATAGGCTGAATAAAATAGTTTGATCGTTAAAAATATAATTTTTAACGTGAATGTGAATAAATTAATATTCATTTACAAACCGGACGGTTTGTTTATGTACACCTATTTGAAGGACATTGATTGGGACGATAAATTTTACACATCGCCCAACTGCACAAATAAAAATCTGTGTTTGATTGCTTGAAACCCCACACGAGTATTGGGATGATATTTGACATACACTAATCCCGATTGTTTAGTTGTATGTCGATCAATTGATTGACAGACTGTTATAAGCGTTGAATATTTATATTTGATGCTTATATAGTGTAGAATGCACTTTGGATGATGGTTGATTATTCATCGTTGTTGATATATACATGTGTTGTAGAAAATCCATATAATTTACATTATATGGTAATTGTTTGGGCCTCATTCCAGTTTTGAAATAGAAATATTTGAAATGAAATATTTGAATAGAAAATATTTGAAAAAGAAATATTTAAAATAGAATATTTGAAAACTGAAATATATGAAGCCGCGTTGATAGATTGACGCCATTTTGACGTGAACGATATTTATATCGATTTTATTCAAATTGAAGTGAATATTAAAGTGAATTGAAATTCGAATTTAATTGAATTGATTTGAAATTCAAAATAAACTGAAAGGGTTTGAAATTCGAATAGAATTGAAATAAAATTGAAATCGTTTTGAAATGGATTCGAATAGAATTGAAATCGTTTTAAAATGAATTCGAATTGAAATTGAATTGAATTGAAAACGAACTGAAATTGAATTTGAAATCAATTTGAATTGAAATATTTGAAATGAATTGAAAATGAATTTAAATTGGAATATTCAATTTTGATTTGAAATTGAATATGAAGTTGAAACCGTTTTGAAAATGAATTTAAAACGATTTATAAACCCCGTTTTGAATTGAAATCGACGAAGTATATATTATATATATTATATATATAATATAAATGGCCTAAATAGAACGCGCCGCGCCGCGGCAGTTCGCGAATTTCGACCATTGACTTCGAGCGGATATTGCGGGAGATCCGACCGTCGGATTCTCCTGAAACCGGAACCGTTGGGTTCGTATCGAAATGAGCTTTCTAACGAATATTAGAAATTTGAAATCTAACGGTTGGATTTGGAATTATGTCCAAATCAAATTTGAAAAAGGTCGCTGTAAGTGCAGTTCGATGACCGTTGATGGAAATCGACTGTACGGGCCTTGATAAAATTATTAAAAATAGTAATAATTTGTGTAAAATCATAAGAAATGATTTAGAAAGAATTGGGAAGAAAAACTCCATATTTGAAAAGATAAAAATAGATTTTTATCGATATAAACTAGTTTTGAACTAGAATTATAATTCTATTTGTTTTTTTTAAATAAATAAATTGAATTTGAAATGGTTTTGAAAATAACCAGAATTTCCAATGATTGCATTGGAGTGGATTTGAATCGAAATTGTCTTCGGAATATTTCGATGTTGGAATTCGTGATTATACAGATGTTGTTATGGAAATTTGAAAGATATATATATTTATATCGTTATTTCCAATATGACATTTGTTAATCGTAGAATTTGATATTGAATATAAGCCGATATATTTTCTATTCAGAGCCTTGTATTGAATATCAAATATGATTTGGGATTGTCGTGAATGGTGTCTTCATTAACACTGTTCTTGAACCCAGTTGAGAAAAGATTAAATCTTTTTATTTAGATTTAATGAAGTGTACCAATTAAATAATATTTACTTGGAATTGAATTCGAATTAATTTTTGGGTTTATCGTGAGCAGTGTTTTAAATAACACTTGTTCTTTAACCTAATAATTAATGGAATGTGATCTTGGGGTTTATCGTGAACAGTGTTTTTAAATGACACTGATTCTTTAACCCCGTTAAAGATTAAAACTAAGTGGAGTTTTAATGAATCTTTAATTAGATTGAAAAGATCGAGAATGGAGTATTACCAGTTTTACTCCAGGCGATAGTTAAATCTTTAATTAGATTTAGACGTGAAATGGTAATTGAATTTACCGATAACACCGTGGTGTTAAATATGAAGTATGACCAGTTTTACTTCATGGGATGAATAGGTTGGGATTGGGAAATTAAAACAAATGGTTACTTCTCTAAGGTTCGTTAATCCCGACTAGTTTGAATTGATATTCAAAAATAGATTAAAGAATAAATTCAAGGAATTTATCTTGGATAAAATTAATGGGAACCTTTCCCTATAAATGTGAAATTTAGAAACTAACTGTCGGTTAACCAAGCAGAATGGTTTTCTGGATATTGATCTGATGTTGGTTTCGGCCTTCGGGGTTAATATTTGGGGAATTATTCTCTTGTTAATTTACGGTTAGTGACTGATGAATTGGAATGAGGCGTATGTTGTGTTTGTGTAACACTTATTTAAAATATACGCGAGTTATTCGGAAAGACCGGGTTTATCCCATTCTGAATAACTGATACGACGATAAGTCAAAGATGAAGACGATGGTCGAAGACCGGAGGTCTTCACGTCGTTTGGTTGATTACTGATGATCTTGATTGGGCTGTACACCCAAGAAGATGGAAACAGTTGGTGATCGTCCAGACGTACTTGGAGATCGATGGATATGCGGGGTACTAGGTGCCTCCGGTTTCGTTCAGACTCAGAACGGACTTGCAAATGGACTGTGTGTCTGACATTGGATTTTAGTCCGTGTGATTGATCTCTATTAAATATATATCTGTTTGGCGGCGGAGAATTTATTCTCTTGCTTAACGCCCTTCTCTGGAACGTACAAGCTCAGGGGTTATATATTGATGGATATCAAACGCATGGAGTGAATTGCCTGTGTGGCATGCATAAGTGGCAATTGATCGAGGCTTCTGTTGAAAAGCAAAGTCTTGTGGTGATGATCAAAGCACAGCCTGTATGGCACAGCTTTGTGTAACGTGAATTCGCGAGCCTCGCACCCCGGTTGTGAACCAAAAACGGGAGAGGACCTCAGGGAGGGCATGCGTTTCCTTCTAGCTAGGGTGGTGTCAGTGACCTACCAGCCCTGACATTTATATACTTTTCACCTGTGTGGTTGTTGCTGTTGCGAGACGCCTCGGTTAGATCGGACGATCCGGGTCCGATGGAGCCATTCGTTGGCTCATTTACGCCCCAAAGGGCGGGAAACGTATTGTTCAGGCACTATAATCCACATCGGTGGACCGGCCCTGTCGCTCCAAGGGGCAGTTGCGGCTGTTCCGGAGACATGGGCTAGATTGTCTCGAAGACGGTGAGGGCCTCGGTTCATAGATGGAAACCCAATTTCCAAATACGAGACTTTGCGATTTTGATTGTAAACCTATATATGGCGACATAGTGGCATGGGACGCTCATGTCGCCTATGATTGATACTTATGATTTGAAGTTGTTTTATACACTATGCGCTTATAATAGTATCAAATGATTTGTTTTAAACATATCAAGCATTCTTTGGCTGTTATAAGGGAAAAACCCTATCCCCCGGCTTGCGTTGCATTGTGTGATAGGACCTGGGTCTTATAACAGCTTCATTTTTCTTTATTTAGCATTGCGCTATTTGTTATATGCACTGGTATTCTTGGGAGGAAACCCGTTTCGTGTTATACGGCGTGGTCCCTTGATTTACCTAACTTTAAAACAAAGATTAATAACTGTTTTAGTTCTCACACCAGTCACATGACTGACCTGGAGTTTATTGTTTTAACCTAAACTCTGGGTGCCCTTATTTTGACACGGGCAGCTAGTAGTTTTGGTTTTGCAGATTTATATTCACAGGATCCTGGTTTACAGCTGGAACGATATCCGGAAAGCTTTGTATCCGTATATCTCCTTCTAGTTGTGTATTGTATTATTTTCCGCTGCGATGTATTTAAATGTAATTTAAATCTCTGATATTTCTATGTAATATTCTTTTATACTCTGTATATTCTTGTAATCTGATGCATTGTTGTAATATACAACGAAATGTTCTTTTCCATGCGTTCTATTTTGTCATGTTCTCAAACGATAGGGCGTTTCGAACGGTCTGGGTCGGTTTAGCAATCGATTCAGACCGAGCGAAATTCCCGGTCGTCACAAGTGGTATCAGAGATTTGGTTTACAAAGCTCAGAGAACAAGGCACATTAGAACCATACGAAAGAATTCATCAGATATTGGATTAGTAATGTCCAATGGGATGACTCGTTAGAGATGGGGTCAGTAGTATCCTAGAACGAGTGTGAACTGTATATTTTTAAAATGAAAACAAATTTTGTTTTGAAAATTTAAATCAATTATTCGTATTTGATTAGTTGTTTATATTGATTTATGACAATTCAGTATATAAAGAATTTGCATATACGCCTTGCAAACGTATATCCAAAATTTTAATATATTGGATAGATATAGCATCACACTCTAGTCGCCCGGAGATGATATTGATGATAGCGATCGCATCATCAACATTTATGTTCGAGTTTCGAAGGTGGGATTTCTATATATTTTCTATTGACTGGTGTGAGAACCAAAATCTATATAGGATTCATTGTTGTGAATTGGCATCAAAAATAAGATTTTCTGTATATGTATCAAAGTTATGAATTTGAAACTCTAATTCACTAATTGATTGATGTTTGTGTTGTTTGTTTATTTGTTTGATAATTTTGAACCATTATGCCTAATTGAACCAAATATTGAATTGTATTGAGAATTGGTTGCATTTGCTTGCATACATGTATATCTTTTGAACAGGTCATAGCAAGGAGGCTAGAGCCGAAGAATAAAATTTGTTTGCCCGACAAATAGGTACATGTTTACTACATAATTTACTGTTTTGTTTGGGTGATGATGATTTTATGAGCCTATTAGCTAGCCGCTTGGCTTTTTCTTTTTCTTTTTGAGATCAGAAGGCATGTATGGCAATTTCGGGATTTTCCCGTGGCTCCCGGTGCAGGGGAGGTTATGGCGAAATTTTTCGAAAATTTAGGGTGTTAGCCAAATTTTTGAAAATTTGAAAATTCTCAGAAACTGAAAGGTTGGAGAATGGAAGCCAGATCGAATGTAGAGTTGATTAATCAAACCACTTTCGACTTTGTTCCTTTTCGGGGACGAAAAGTTTTAAGTGGGGGAGATTGTAACAACCCGAAATTTTGGGCCAGTTTAAAATTTTTATTTTGGCAATTTTAGCGAATTTTGATTATTTAAAATGAATTATTTTAAATAAAATCAACGAGAAATTTATTTTTGAATAGAAATCGAACGTATATATTATATAGTTCGTCGTTAGAATATAAATAATTATATATAATTATAAAAAGAATTGAAAATGGCGCGGTAGTTCGATAATTCGATTTTAAATTTCAATTGAACATACCGGGTGCAAAACAATCCGGATTTTAGTGAAACCAAAAACATTAGTATCTATTTGTGAATATCTTTCCAACGAATCCGAAAAATCAAAATTTCATGGCGGGGATCAAAAGATATGTTCAAATGAATTTTCTGAATAGTCGCTATTGAATTCAGGCCCTTAAAAATGGATATTTTGCAAACGGTCTCAGAATTCGACGAAATTGGTTTTGTTAGGACCGTATCGTCAATACGAAGCTAGAAAATATTTTTCGGGAATTTTTCTAGTTAGTATGTGGCCCCGGTAATTTGAAATGTACGTTTAAAATTCAATATAATGATTTAAATGTAAAGTTAACGGAAACTGATTGCAACAGCCGAACCAGCCTACGATACATATCCCATTGTGTTCGGAATGGGGGTAAAACGCTATGGATGACAGGCGGTGGGTCTCGTTTAGAGGTCGAAGGTAAAAGTTGCTTTTTGGGTTAATTAAATATTAAATAAATAAAATATAAAAATACCCTTTCCCTCTTTAACCCCCTCATTTCCCTCTCTCTCCTCCGTTCGTTCTGAAAGATAAAAAAAGGGGCCGCCGTTCACCATCGCGGGCCCCCACCACGAGCGCCGCCGCCCAGATGGGCCACCGCACCCCCTTCCCTTAGCCTCCTCCCTCCCCACGCGAGCCCTAGAGACCCCAACCCCCAAATCGAGCCCCAAATTCACCCAGAACCGTCGCGCCACCGTCCCCGGGCCCCACTCCGACCGTCAACGACCGGAGACGACATCCCCCAGACCCCTGCATCACCTCAGCACCTCCATGAGCACCCCGCCCACCTCCAAGCGCACGGAAAACCCTTTTCCCCCTTCGGCAGCGAGCTCCAGTCCCCGTCCAGTCAAGTGCGCACCCACCGGAGCACCTCGAAGAGAGGATAACAGCCGGGAATTCCTAACGAGTTAAAAAGTGAGTTTTTGTTTATTTTTATTTAGCGAAATTAGCTCTAGAAATCAGTTTTTTTAAATGTGATTTTTATATATTGAACATCGAAGTAAAAATGTGATTTTTATATATTGAACATCGAAGTAAAAATGTGATTTTTATATATTGAACATCGAAGTAAAAATGTGATTTTTATATATTGAACATCGAAGTAAAAATGTGATTTTTATATATTGAACATCGAAGTAAAAATGTGATTTTTATATATTGAATAGCGAAGTAAAAATGTGATTTTTATATATTGAACATCGAAGTAAAAATGTGATTTTTATATATTGAACATCGAAGTAAAAATGTGATTTTTATATATTGAACATCGAAGTAAAAATGTGATTTTTATATATTGAATAGCGAAGGAAAAATGTGATTTTTATATATTGAACATCGAAGTAAAAAATTCGATTTTTATATATTGAATAGCGAAGTAAAAATTCGATTTTTATATATTGAATAACAAAGTAAAAATTCGATTTTTACATATGTAGAGAATACGGGCGAAGAAAGTGACAAGAGGCAAGAACGAAGAAGATTTCTATAAAAGAAGAGTCGTGGTATTGGATAGCTATCGGTGAGAACTTCTCACTCTTCAAATTCATTTATCTAGTTATAAATATATACTAGGATGCAGACGGTGTTTAGTAGCACCCGACACCCGTCATCCACAGACCATGGATGGCTTGTTTGTTAAATTGTTTGGTTGAGTAGTTAGTTAGAATATTTGATTGAATGGAATTGTTTGGTGAGATGAAATTGATTTGGTTGATGTGTGAATGGCGTGGGCCTTCACTAGACCGGGGATAAGGCTAGGCCTCGTCCCGTTTCTAGTATCGTGCCGTTATGCCGCCGAAATTTTCTTAAAATAAGTTAGAAAAATAAAGATAACATTTTATTTAATAAATGAACCGAATAGAGTGTTCATAGGCTGAATAAAATAGTTTGATCGTTAAAAATATAATTTTTAACGTGAATGTGAATAAATTAATATTCATTTACAAACCGAACGGTTTGTTTATGTACACCTATTTGAAGGACATTGATTGGGACGATAAATTTTACACATCGCCCAACTGCACAAATAAAAATCTGTGTTTGATTGCTTGAAACCCCACACGGGTATTGGGATGATATTTGACATACACTAATCCCGATTGTTTAGTTGTATGTCGATCGATTGATTGACAGACTATTATAAGCGTTGAATATTTATATTTGATGCTTATACAGTGTAGAATGCACTTTGGATGATGGTTGATTATTCATCATTGTTGATATATACATGTGTTGCAGAAAATCCATATAATTAACATTATATGGTAATTGTTTGGGCCTCTTTCCAGTTTTGAAATAGAAATATTTGAAATGAAATATTTGAATAGAAAATATTTGAAAAAGAAATATTTAAAATAGAATATTTGAAAACTGAAATATATGAAGCCGCATTGATAGATTGACGCCATTTTGACGTGAACGATATTTATATCGATTTTATTCAAATTGAAGTGAATATTAAAGTGAATTGAAATTCGAATTTAATTGAATTGATTTGAAATTCGAAATAAACTGAAAGGGTTTGAAATTCGAATAGAATTGAAATAAAATTGAAATCGTTTTGAAATGGATTCGAATAGAATTGAAATCGTTTTAAAATGAATTCGAATTGAAATTGAATTGAATTGAATTGAAAACGAACTGAAATTGAATTTGAAATCAATTTGAATTGAAATATTTGAAATGAATTGAAAATGAATTTAAATTGGAATATTCAATTTTGATTTGAAATTGAATATGAAGTTGAAACCGTTTTGAAAATGAATTTAAAACGATTTATAAACCCCGTTTTGAATTGAAATCGACGAAGTATATATTATATATATTATATATATAATATAAATGGCCTAAATAGAACGCGCCGCGCCGCGGCAGTTCGCGAATTTCGACCATTGACTTCGAGCGGATATTGCGGGAGATCCGACCGTCGGATTCTCCTGAAACCGGAACCGTTGGGTTCGTATCGAAATGAGCTTTCTAACGAATATTAGAAATTTGAAATCTAACGGTTGGATTTGGAATTATGTCCAAATCAAATTTGAAAAAGGTCGCTGTAAGTGCAGTTCGATGACCGTTGATGGAAATCGACTGTACGGGCCTTGATAAAATTATTAAAAATAGTAATAATTTGTGTAAAATCATAAGAAATGATTTAGAAAGAATTGGGAAGAAAAACTCCATATTTGAAAAGATAAAAATAGATTTTTATCGAAATAAACTAGTTTTGAACTAGAATTATAATTCTATTTGTTTTTTTTAAATAAATAAATTGAATTTGAAATGGTTTTGAAAATAACCAGAATTTCCAATGATTGCATTGGAGTGGATTTGAATCGAAATTGTCTTCGGAATATTTCGATGTTGGAATTCGTGATTATACAGATGTTGTTATGGAAATTTGAAAGATATATATATTTATATCGTTATTTCCAATACGACATTTGTTAATAGTAGAATTTGATATTGAATATAAGCCGATATATTTTCTATTCAGAGCCTTGTATTGAATATCAAATATGATTTGGGATTGTCGTGAATGGTGTCTTCATTAACACTGTTCTTGAACCCAGTTGAGAAAAGATTAAATCTTTTTATTTAGATTTAATGAAGTGTACCAATTAAATAATATTTACTTGGAATTGAATTCGAATTAATTTTTGGGTTTATCGTGAGCAGTGTTTTAAATAACACTTGTTCTTTAACCCAATAATTAATGGAATGTGATCTTGGGGTTTATCGTGAACAGTGTTTTTAAATGACACTGATTCTTTAACCCCGTTAAAGATTAAAACTAAGTGGAGTTTTAATGAATCTTTAATTAGATTGAAAATATCGAGAATGGAGTATTACCAGTTTTACTCCAAGCGATAGTTAAATCTTTAATTAGATTTAGACGTGAAATGGTAATTGAATTTACCGATAACACCGTGGTGTTAAATATGAAGTATGACCAGTTTTACTTCATGGGATGAATAGGTTGGGATTGGGAAATTAAAACAAATGGTTACTTCGGTAAGGTTCGTTAATCCCGACTAGTTTGAATTGATATTCAAAAATAGATTAAAGAATAAATTCAAGGAATTTATCTTGGATAAAATTAATGGGAACCTTTCCCTATAAATGTGAAATTTAGAAACTAACTGTCGGTTAACCAAGCAGAATGGTTTTCTGGATATTGATCTGATGTTGGTTTCGGCCTTCGGGGTTAATATTTGGGGAATTATTCTCTTGTTAATTTACGGTTAGTGACTGATGAATTGGAATGAGGCGTATGTTGTGTTTGTGTAACACTTATTTAAAATATACGCGAGTTATTCGGAAAGACCGGGTTTATCCCATTCTGAATAACTGATACGACGATAAGTCAAAGATGAAGACGATGGTCGAAGACCGGAGGTCTTCACGTCGTTTGGTTGATTACTGATGATCTTGATTGGGCTGTACACCCAAGAAGATGGAAACAGTTGGTGATCGTCCAGACGTACTTGGAGATCGATGGATATGCGGGGTACTAGGTGCCTCCGGTTTCGTTCAGACTCAGAACGGACTTGCAAATGGACTGTGTGTCTGACATTGGATTTTAGTCCGTGTGATTGATCTCTATTAAATATATATCTGTTTGGCGGCGGAGAATTTATTCTCTTGCTTAACGCCCTTCTCTGGAACGTACGAGCTCAGGGGTTATATATTGATGGATATCAAACTCATGGAGTGAATTGCCTGTGTGGCATGCCTAAGTGGCAATTGATCGAGGCTTCTGTTGAAAAGCAAAGTCTTGTGGTGATAATCAAAGCACAGCCTGTATGGCACAGCTTTGTGTAACGTGAATTCACGAGCCTCGCACCCCGGTTGTGAACCAAAAACGGGAGAGGACCTCAGGGAGGGCATGCGTTTCCTTCTAGCTAGGGTGGTGTCAGTGACCTACCAGCCCTGACATTTATATACTTTTCACCTGTGTGGTTGTTGCTGTTGCGAGGCGCCTCGGTTAGATCGGACGATTCGGGTCCGATGGAGCCATTCGTTGGCTCATTTACGCCCCAAAGGGCGGGGAAACGTATTGTTCAGGCACTATAATCCACATCGGTGGACCGGCCCTGTCGCTCCAAGGGGCAGTTGCGGCTGTTCCGGAGACATGGGCTAGATTGTCTCGAAGACGGTGAGGGCCTCGGTTCATAGATGGAAACCCAATTTCCAAATACGAGACTTTGCGATTTTGATTGTAAACCTATATATGGCGACATAGTGGCATGGGACGCTCATGTCGCCTATGATTGATACTTATGATTTGAAGTTGTTTTATACACTATGCACTTATAATAGTATCAAATGATTTGTTTTAAACATATCAAGCATTCTCTGGCTGTTATAAGGGAAAAACCCTATCCCCCGGCTTGCGTTGCATTGTGTGATAGGACCTGGGTCTTATAACAGCTTCATTTTTCTTTATTTAGCATTGCGCTGCTTGTTATATGCACTGGTATTCTTGGGAGGAAACCCGTTTCGTGTTATACGGCGTGGTCCCTTGATTTACCTAACTTTAAAACAAAGATTAATAACTGTTTTAGTTCTCACACCAGTCACATGACTGACCTGGAGTTTATTGCTTTAACCTAAACTCTGGGTGCCCTTATTTTGACATGGGCAGCTAGTAGTTTTGGTTTTGCAGATTTATATTCACAGGATCCTGGTTTACAGCTGGAACGATATCCGGAAAGCTTTGTATCTGTATATCTCCTTCTAGTTGTGTATTGTATTATTTTCCGCTGCGATGTATTTAAATGTAATTTAAATCTCTGATATTTCTGTGTAATATTCTTTTATACTCTGTATATTCTTGTAATCTGATGCATTGTTGTAATATACAATGAAATGTTCTTTTGCATGCGTTCTATTTTGTCATGTTCTCAAACGATAGGGCGTTTCAAACGGTCTGGGTCGGTTTAGCGATCGATTCAGACAGAGCGAAATTCCCGGCCGTCACAGAAGTGAAGAAGAAATTCAAATAATTTACAAAAAGGAAGAAAGTATATCAAGCAGACTGTTAATGGATAGAACGTGGATTAAGATATGGTTAAAGGTAAATTTAATAATTTATTAAATAATTCAATGATATTTAAATTATATAATATTAATTTAAATTTGTAATCGAAATATGTATATCACATGATATTAGAATCAAGCGAAAAACTGGATGCGTTGAATCATATCAGTATAGGCTACATGATGGAATTAAAATTGGAATCGGAATGGATCATAAACAAAATTAAGGTGAGTAAATTTCACTTAGATTTATTTAGAATTATTTTTATTAGTTAAAAATAATTGTCTATTGGTTTCTTGGTTGCGTTTAAATATTATTATGGCTATTTTAAATATATTTGTTATTTAGGCTTGGTGTTTATGGCTATTATATATAGATGTATGTATATATATACACACATATATACTTATATATTGGCGGATTTTTTTTCACTTCCTATATTTGGCACAAATTGCATCGAGTGGTTGGAGATTTCCCGTGGTACCATTAGCAAATGCCCATAGTATCATTAACAGATGACCCTATGCACCCTACAATATGATAGTGGATGACCTTCTATACCACCATATCCTGCCTCAACGCAAGACAGGTATTATTTATGTTGGCTAACGTCTATGGATGCAGGAAAATAGGTTGGAGGGATCCAACTGGATTCCTCAAAATTTATTACTATTTGTTTTCATATATATATATATATATATATATATATATATATATTATCATATTTGATGTGTTATAAAACCCGTGATTTGATAATTGAGTGTTTTTTATGTTTAAATATCACTGGGCCAAAATACTAATTTAAAAAAAATTATGAAAAGGGATTTTGAGATTTGAAGGGAAAATTCTATTTTTTTCTAAAAATAGAATTTGAATTTCGAATGGACTAAGAAATATTTATTTGTTTTTGAATAATAAAAAAAAAGGTAAAGGAATTTATAAACGATGTTTATAAATTAAATAATACAGGAAATTGAAGTAGGGAATTTATAAACAATGTTTACAAATTAAATAATGTGGGGAATTGAAGTGAATATATAAACGGTACTTATAAATAAATTTTGTTTCAAAGAGAAACGATAAGTCTATTCTAATATTCAGAATGTAAATTGAATTAAAAATAAATCCATATGAATTTATGATTTGAATTTAATTAGATCGAATTTACTTAAATAAAATATTTTCAAAAAAGATATTAGGATTGATTAAATAGAAGTTTAAAAGATAGAAATAGATTCACTGTTTGTATACATATACATATATATATATATATATATATGTTAGGGCTATTAACGGATACTTTCAAATGCGGATAGTGCTATATCCGTATCCATATCCGAAATCATTTTCGGGTATCGGATATCCTTATCCGCGGATACGGACATATATTGGATAATTATCCTATCTGCCAACGATCGATAAATCAAGAAATATAAATGAAAATTTATGGTTTAACATAAATGTTTTTTAATTTCTTTGATCACTAAAATTTTAAAAATAAACATATATAATGAAATTAAATTGATTTGAGTGGCTAATATGCATTTAGTGCATATAATATAAACCCTCGACTTACTAAAGCAATAAATAAATCTGATTCATTCACTACAACAAAAACCCCATGACTTTAATTTTACAATTATCAGAAAGATACAGTTGTAATAAATGTTTTTTACAACTGTCAGTTCCCTAAAGTTGTAATAAGCATATTTTTAACAACTTTTCATTTTGTTAGTTGTAATAGATGCCTATAACAAATTGTGTGATGCCCACCCCGTACCATCAGACATTTTCCCGAAATGCACTGTACCAATGTTCGACTGGCACGGGACGATCGTCAAAACGGTTGGAACAATGAATTACCAAAGAACTTGTAGTATATCTCATAGCATATGGAATAAAATATAATAATAATATAACTTGATATAAAACAGGTGACACAGTATATAAGCTGAAAACTAAACCGTATCCATCAGAGCAGTGGAATCAAAAATACAACTTCATATCCAATTATTACAACTATAAATACTATCTCTAAAAGGTAATAAAAGAGGTAAACTACTAATTCCCAAAGTAGTGACCAGCAACAACACAAGGAGAATATGTATAAAGTACGTGGAAGCCTCATGCTCATCTCCGGATAGCCACCCATGCGTAATTGCCTAAACTACCTCTAGTCTACTCGTTCAGGAGCACCTAGAGTAATAAGAAGAGACATAAAACTCTGGGTCAGACGAAAGTCTGGTGTGAGCGATAGCATTTCTATACAACTAAATAAAGCAATAATAGGTATAAGTAATCATACCTGACCTGGACCTACAACCAAAAAGTTAGTACAACAAGATGAACATTACTCTAAGTTAACACTAACATAGACTATAAAGTAGAAGTGTGTGTGCCATGGTGATAGCAAACATCAAACATAGAAATCATCCTTCATCTCTCACTCAGTGCGTAAAGCATACAAAATCCACCGCTTTGATCACCATATCCATTAGGGTCATGACTGGTCTATACCGTACTGGACTCCGTATAACTATTTCTATGACCATGCCCTACTGATTTATAGTCAATAACCCTAACCATTCCACACTTCCCTAGCTCTGGTTCATCTACATGCCCCTCTCTCAATGGTGAACCAAAGTTATAGATATCGATAACCCGTTTGCACATGTCCCGCAGCAAAGCCCAACTTTAGAAGTTAACTCGTTGGTTCCCATCTGGATCCTGAGTAGTAACTTCCGACTTCCTTCATCTCGGGTTTTGGTCGTATAGGTGTTCAGTTCGTAATCCCCTATCCGGTTCGGGTCTCCTCCTCCTATCCGGTTCAATTCGGGTCTCCTCCTCCTATCCGGTTCAATTCGGGTCTCCTCCTCCTATCCGTTCTGGTTCGGGTCTCCTCCTCCTATCCGGTTCGGTTTGGGTCTCCTCCTCCTACCTGGTTCCGGTCTCCTCCTCCTATCCGGTTCGGTTCGGGTCTCCTTCTCCTATCCGGTTCAGATCGGGTCTCCTCCTCCTATCCGGTTCGGATCGGGTCTCCTTCTCTTAACCAGATCGATACTCTGCAATTTTTCCAATAAGCTATTTTCGCCAAACAATGGAGTTTTCAACCATTCTAACTTCCCTATGCAATCATAAAACATACCAAACAGTCGTAATAACATGTGGAATCAACTAAAACATCAAAATAACAACTTCACATGTTAATTTAGATCAAACGTACCCAAAACCATGATTTTCCCCTTAATCATGTGATTTCCCCCTTAACCATGTCTAACTAAAGAATTAGCAAAATTAATACAAATTAACCCAAATTCATGCCAGCGACATAAAATATGATTTAAGAATTTTCACAGATTTTTCCAGAACTTTTTGATGTATAATTCCGCTAATTATCACTAATCACCCCTAATTAGCCATAATTAGTGCATGAACATGAAAATCACTCACCTTAGCCAAAAATAAATGTTAGATTTGAAACTTTTACTAATTTGGCTCGGATCCCAATGTGGGGCAGTAGCTCTATCTTGAATTTGGTGCTAATTTGCTTGAATTTTGTAGATTTGATCAATTAGTGATTAGAAAGTGATTAGAGAGAGATTTGGAAGATAAAAGCCATGATTAGGGTTAAAGAAATGTTTGTGGCGGCTATAAAATTGAAAGGAGATGATTCTCCAACTCCTTTAAGCCCTCCCATAGTCCTAATCCCGAAATGGGTTATGGGCTTAGCAGCTAATCACTTAACTAAACCCAATTAGGCTGTTTTTTTCCATCTTTAAATCTTATTTCAGCCATATCTCTCAAATGGTAAGTCCATTTGTTTATTGTGACCACTCTACGGAATGGGAAAGCATCATCCAAATCCATGGAAGTGGTTTTAGGTCAAAACTCCTTACTAGTCAAAAATTATAGGTGAAACAAGATTTGCCAAGGGCAAAGCGGTCATTTAAAATTCGGAAAAAATCGTTGATGTGGGAAATGACCCCAATAGTGGTTTCCCAAAGTTACACGACCATATGACTTCGTATGAAAATAAAATAAATATTCTACGATCCTCCGATACGTAGAATGCAGGTCATTACAAACTTCATGTTTATAATATCTATATTTAATAACTAATTATATTAATATTTAATAATAATTAATAATAAAATTAGGAACCAATAATATTTGTTAATTATTATTAAATAATTAAAAGTTAATAAGTAGTAATTTATTTTTATTAGTTAATGTTAACTGCTTGTTAATTAATAATTAGTGACATATACATTATAAGCTTTTATTAATTATTACTCCATTATAACTAAGTAGAATTAAGTAAATGTTAAATAATAACTATTATTAATAAGTAATATTTGATCTGGTAGTAAGTATTTCAACGGTTTATTTAATACAACAGTCGACTTGAACGGTAGTCGACTTAAACGACAGGATGTCCCGGATGGCGATCGACCTATAAATTTGCAATTATTATTAAAAAGTTGATAAAATAACCGGTAATTAATATTCAACTTTTAATATGTATTATTTTATATTTGATAATTACTATTAAATAATTAAAAAGTAATAATCACTAGTTAAGACTAATTTTAAGTATTTAGTAATTATATTCAAAATTTCATAAAATTCCGAAATGTTAGAAAAACTTCAAATTTCAAAAAAATAGGACCAGTGAGTTATAAAATATCGCTTTTTATGTATCTAAAAGGGTTCGCTTTCTTATAAATTACTTTTTCACGTTAGTTTGACAAAACTACGTTTTCCTGCCAGGTTGAATTGTTAGGCTCTAATTCTAAAATATTTTCCCTCTATCATTTCAGTCCACATGTTCGCTTTTTTATTTTCACTTCCCAACAAAATCCAGCTCCATCTTCTCGACCAAAACCAAATATCCCCTTAACAAATTTTAGTTCCGCCTCCAAATCCAATTCATATTAACATAGTTCTTTGACCATAGAGCTGTTTACTATGTCGCAATCCAGATCGATGGAGTTAATTACTAAGAAACCAATATTGGACCCAATACTTAATTAAAAATCTTGAAATGGTTGTCTTTGGGATCCTTTCGACAAAAAGTTGATATAGGTATTAACGGGAACAACTTCATTTATGTGAAGCCACCGTTTGAGCCGTAGCCGTAGAGAAACTAGAGTTTTGGTTTTATAGAATTTTTGGTCATCGTTTAGTGAATTGGAGAATGGAGCAATGCTCTATGATGTGAGACGCACCCAAAGTTGAGCGTTGGTGGATTTCCACTCCAAATGTTGTCGTGCATCATAGGGAAGCTCACTAGTTAGAGCTGACGATGTTGTTCAAAAGAAGGGTGTAGAGGAGGGACGATGGAGTCGAGGAGGAGAATATTTCTTAGACGAGTTCGTTATTGGTGACAATTTCTTAAACGACGGGGTAGAGAGGGGGGAATAACAAGCTGAAAGGTAACACAGTGGACGTTTTTGGTGTTCGGGTGTTGAGGGGGATTTGGATGTTGAACTGGAGAAGAAGGAAGGAGGTCAACAGGTTTGTTTATGCTGACATAGCTACTTTTTTTCCTTTGTAATGTTGCAATATGCACATACACATAGTGTGTCAATGATGAGTAATATTGTTTATTTTATTTGAATGCAGGAATTTTGAATATATGGCTATTGAAAGTATTTGTAGACGGATCCATCAACATTATGCAACGCAGGTATGTTATTTTACTTCATATATCTATATTGTTATTTATTGAGTACTTTTTTGTTGTGGTTGTATTAGATGATATGAAAGCTGATATTAATGCCAACACAATGTATGATTGGCATTGCATTTCTTTATATATATATATATATATATATATATATAGAGCTATTGCAGTATCTTTGCAAGCCATTATTGAGGAAAAGAACATTGTCAGCAATAAGTATTTTCTGACTACTTTTTTTTTTTTCATGATTTATCATCTAAGTTGAGATATGGAATAAAAAGTGAAATTATAGTTTTTTTTCCTGTGATTGTCCTTTGAGTTTTAGAAATGTTCTTATGCCTTCCTTTTTTTAACATATATACAAGGTAGAACTTCGGTTTATGCTATAGAAAGCAGAGCGCAACACCTACTACAACACCCTGTCAACAAAATACCAAATATTTGTAAATGGTTTAGACTATATAGAGGATTTCTACGTTACAGGGTTTGATTCCTCTTTGAGGTGTCGAACCATAATATTTTATAACTTAGGTGCTAAGATTCTTCCATAATTTTCTACCGTAAGCTAAGTTTTGCAAACTTCATGTTGACAACCAAGAAGTATGCCATGCAATAATTTGACATTTGCATGTTGTTCATGCAGGATAAGAAAAAGTGATGCAAGCATCCAATAAATGTAGAAATTTCAGATGCATCTATGTCTTATAAAAAAATATATAAGTTTCCTGTATTACCGGCTTGGCCCTTTGCTTGATATTTAGAATCTTTGATGACTCAATCTCTTGCTAGTTTAAATACACACTTAATATCAAAGCATGGAACTGGACGCATGTTGCATCCATAAAGCTTTCCTCAAAACAATTATATCTGATTAAGCATGTTTAAGAGTTTATGCTTCCTCATGGTCCATTTTCCAATATGTTTAAACATCACACTGTAATCCTTAAAAAGATCAACCCTCCTCCACGCAGTTGGAAAAAAACCTACTATTACTTCTATTTTTTTTTTTTTTTTTTTTTTTGGCTATAAATTTTGCAATTTGAGAAGTGAATATGATCCCCACCCCTTCATATATTAAACAATGCGCTATTACGTATGATGTGCCTTTTATGTTATTTACACCATTTATTGTGAAACCAAGTGCATATTTGATCTAACATATATAATTTACTTGCACACCTTTAGCAAAAGAGGAATCATATACCTACAGTAATCCCATATCATTAAAAAAAATTGAAATTTTTGTAGGAGTAGGCAACAAAATGTAGGAGTAGGCAACGATTTCCTTGGACCGACACTGCAAGGAAGCTGTATCAAAGAAGTGGTATATACATATATACACATGTATACACACATATATATATTTCTTCTACTTTCTTATTCTTTAAATCTTTTTTACATTTGCAAGAAGTTTTGTGCCATTTAAAATAAGTTTGCGCTTATACTTTCTTCTTCTTCCATTTAAATTTGGGCTTTGATTAATAGTCGATGAATTTATAATTGTGTGCAGATTACACTCTCTTAAACACCATTGAAAATTTCATGGAACATTCCCTTAATTTTCTTACTGCTACCATTTTCCAATATTTTACCATTATCAAGAACTTCTGTTGAGTCACCAAGAGTTTTTTTCCTTTTTTTGTTGCTTTGATTCTTGTTGAATAAAAATACCAAGGTACTAATAAATTCATCTTTGTAGGTTTCGTAGGTTTCAGATGCAAATGAGCTTTGCTGATTTTTGAGGCAATTCCTGATGTGAATAGAAGAAATGAGGATAGCATTAGGTGGAGGCCAATTACATTTCAAAGGCAAATGAGCTTTGCAGATTTCATAGGTAAACGAGCTTTAGTAATTGGGTTAAAGGATTTCAAAAGGAAATGAGGAGTACAATCGTAATTTTATATGTTTTTATGTGGTATATGATTATAATTTGTATTCCGGATATAAAGTTGTGATTTTTATCAATGAATGGATCATGATGCCTTTAAGCTTATATCTATTTCTTATGTTATTTATTATTTCACATATATAATATATATAGATTTTTATGCATATAATTTGTGGATATATTACAACTATAAATAATAGTCGTAATAAAATATATCACAATAGTTATAAACAATTGTAAAAATTATAATAACAACGGTGCATAACAATTGTAATAAAGTTTATTACAACGGTGAAAAACAATTGTAAAATATACATATCACAACGGTGTCGCAACGATGCAGAAAGTTGTAAAAGATTTTAGTCTATTACAACTTCTTAACACACGACGGTTACCCCACCGTTGTTAAATGTATTTTAAAATGGTATTTCACTATTGTAATGTGGTCAATTTGTTGTAGTGATTGTACTAAAATACATACAATTTTGAGCATAATGTTGAAAAAATTCGATCGGGTAATTTTCGGGTGTGGATATCTTTGTAATCATATCTGCATCCTTTTCGGATATCAGATATTTATCCACTTTTCGGATACGGATGCGAACAGATATCGGATTTTTCAAGTATCCACTAATATAAGTTAAAATCAAAAAATATTCCAGAATAGGAAGTGGATTTCAAATGGAATTTGAAATGGAAACTTGTTTTAAATTATAAAACAAGGAAGTTAAATTTATAAATGTCATTTATAAATTAAGTGAGATAATTATCATTGGATAATTTGAAGTTTTAAATTCAAGTATGAATTTAAAAGTGGATTGGAAAAACGTGTTGAAAAATAGAATGATTGATTATATTTCTGGAATTCGGAATATAAACAGAGTTGAAATAAGTTTAAAGAATTTATAATTTAAAATTCGATTATATTCAATTTTATAAATAATTTATTTATAAAGGAATTGGAATTTAGAATAGAAGACTAAGTTTTGAATAAATTGATAACTGAGTTATGAAATAATCAACGAATATGGATAGTCGAGAATATTAAGTTGGATTTGGTAAATGGGCTGAATTTATATTTAAAAATATATAAGAACGAAGTGGAATTCATTTATAAATGAAGTTTAAATGTTTATATTTAAATATAATTTAAAATGAACACGCCGCGGCGCGGAAGTTCGTAATTTGGCGTTTCGAACTTCAATGAGTACGCAAAACTCAATTTAAGTCGGAATTCTTTGAAACAAGAATCGCCAGGACCGATTTGATAATAGTTTTCTAATGGTAGGGAAAAATCTGGATTTCGTCTTATATATTTTTAGTTATGTCAAAATAAAATTTTCAGAAAAATAGCGCCATAACCATTATAAAACCATAACGGTTTATTCAAATATATAAAAGGATTTTAAGTAAATAAAATCCGAATTTCTATTAAAAAATCCAGACTTGAGATATAAAATGAACATGAACTCAAGTAGAGTAAGCGAACTGATTTTTGAAACAAAAATCAGATTTTTAATTTTCAAATAGAATTAACTAATCTGAAGAATAATTAGTTAATTGGAGGTTTGACACAAAGTTGGTTTTTGGTTAAGTAAATTGAAATGGCGAATTCATATTCACAATTGAATATGAAAACATGAATTGAAAATGGAATTAAGTTGGTTTATAAGTAAATAAAAGTATATATAAACATGATATGTTCAATTAAATAGTGGAATATGCAAAAGAGCTAATTAAACAATAAATTAGCAAATTTATTTAAAAATGATTGGATTGAGTTGGAATAAATTAGGAATGGACGTATATGTTTAGACATTAATGTAATGAAGTGTATGAAGATTATAATTCAAATGCCCAACAAAAAGGTACACGTTTAAATTCCAATGAGTTTATATGCACCGAATCGGCAAGCCGCTTGGCTTTTTGATTTTCTTTTTGAATGGAAAGGGCCTAGGGAGGCGAGTTGAGGTTTGAGCTATTGACCGATACAAAGGAGGTGCTGGCAAAATTTTCCGAAAATTTAAGGAGTTAGAATGTTTTTAAGAAAATTTGATAACTAGATATCAATATACATATAATTCAATAAGGAAACGAACTTAAAAATAGAATATTACAAACAAAAAGGAAATCTACGGATTACATCTGGTAAAAATAGAAAGAGAAACTATACACATTTTTAAAATGGATAATTGGTTTACAATGTTGATTATTCGAGATAAATAGTCTTGTCTGTTTTGAAGTTAAAGATATTATTAAGTCAGGGTCTGAGAGGTATTATACCCCAACTTGATTGATTTCGTTATTAACCAGTAAATAGCAAGATTTAGGCTCAAAGATAAATGTTTTGAATAAAATTTAGTTGAATCCAGTATTTTGGGTTGTTGTAAAAATGATTTACACAAAATTCGTTTTAACTCAAATAAGTGGAAATTTTGGAAATATAATAATAAGCATTTCCTAATTATTGAAATGAATGGTTGTGAAAGGGAGTAGTATTAGGAATGTTTTCCAATTATTAATAAGAGGTATTTTCTAAGTACAGAAAATAAAAGAATTTGATATATGGAATTTTTTTCCAAATAGCGTAAGAGGCCAAATTGATTATTGAAAATATTTGGTTAACAAATATTGATAAGGAAATGAAAAAGTGATTTAATTAATAAAATATTAATTAAGGGGCCCTATGATTGTTTGATGCTTTGAATGGATGTTTGTTTTCTTCGATAGTTAAATAACTGACTATCGAGGTATTTGCCAGTATCGTTGTCAATATGGAGAGACCGGTTGGATTATTACCCGAGAACCACTTTGTATTGGCAGTAGCAATGCAAACCAGGTTATATGAAGATAATCGAAGACGGAGTAAAGTGCGAGGTCTTTTTCTATTAATCCTAGGTAGAAATTGCCAAAGATGGATTAATGGAAATTGTGCCTTCGATTTCGTTCGGTCCCAAAACGAAGTTGTATGGACGAATGTTTGACAGAGTAGTTCCAATGATCGCATATGTTGGTATGTATAAATATATATGGTTGCAGAGAATTTATTCTCTTAGCATAATATCCAAATTATATTTATGCCAACCAATTAGTGATTAACGGATCTGACAGTGTGGCATTCAAAGTTATTGTGTTATAAATGAATGGTAAGTAGTCGTAGCCTTAGGCCTCAAAACGGGAAAATGACAAAAATCAGGTAGGCAGCATGGCTAAGTGCGTAGCTCCCAATTAGGGTGTATTATCACATATCTTAGAATTCATTTCATTCTTTATTCTATTCGATGCTTTCCCATTCGGGAAAATGGTTGTTGATCCCAACCGTTGGTGATAAACATTTGATACACTCAAGCAAAATGAGTGGTCGGTCATGTGTGGCTGGGTTACAAGATGTTCTTGTTGAACCCAGTGCATTCCTCTCTAGAGATATACTATCAGAAGGTGGTTCCATACCTTGTCATAGTTGGAAATACCCAATAAGTGCTCGCGGTTTTGATTGTATATTAAATATATGTGGAGCGTGAGATGCAAACATTCCACTAGATTGTTATTTACTTGATTTAGACACTATTATAATATCAAAAGAGTTTTGATATAAAGATTATCGTTTCTTTCAACTTGATTTTGAAAGTTGAATCAAGTGTTTTGGATTCTCATAAGGAAAAAACCCGTTCTATGTTATACGGCATGGTCTTATGAGATATCATTTATTTTCTCAAACTATTTTAAATGGTTTACTATGCCAGTCCCATGATTGGCCCAGAGTTTATTTTGTTTTGTTTTACCTGAAACTCTTGGGAGCCCAAATTTGTATGGGCAGTCAAGTAGTTCAGGTATTTACTGATATACTTGGAGGAGCCTGGAGAAGGTGGCTTCTGTGTTACCTAGTATTATTATTTTCACTGTGTTGTAAGTGTTGTACTCTGATAATGGTATGATGTACAGTTAAAATTTTATATTTCAAAAGTTATGATATATTATATTTTGTTCCGTTGCAATGTGAGATTATGTGTTGTTATTTCTGTTCTTCTTATACCTTCTTCTTCTTTCTTTTCAAAATGATTCATATCTCTGTGCAATTTGGGTGGACATGTGTTGTATTCGGTCAATTCAGATAGTACGGATTTATGGGCCATTACAATGATATCAAAGCTTAGGTTGAGCGAACACCTAGTCTTTGGTGGGGGATTACTCATTAGAGATAGGGTCAGCAGTACCCTAGAATGAGTTGGGTGCATATATACAAGATAGCATATTTATTAATTGATATAAAAGTTGTTTTATATTGTGTTAGCTTATCTGTTGAATAGCTTATGAATTCTGGTCAAATCATGGGACGCCATGGCATCGATAAGGGTTTATAAATACTTGAGCAGAGTAATTTGACACAGTATTGTTTTTAAAATGGGTAAATGAAATGACTTTCCCAAAGTTATATTTTGACATAAAAGGAATAATTTTCTGAAATTATTATAATATATGGATGTATTGGATGTTAATATTATAATCCGATGAGATTATAAAAAAAATGAAATGGGGTTATATATAACCAAAATATAAATTGTATACGAATGAGATGAACTAAAATTGGATTCAACATCAGAACTAAGAATTTAAAATCCTGGGTGTTTAGAAAAAATATATATTTTCTGAAGTATATTAAAATAATATATTGCTTTGTTTTGGAAGGATGTTTGAACAAAAATCGTTCTGAATGAATTTTGAAATTGGTAACGCACTGAACTCACTTCAGTAGCTGGGAAATAATTCGGATAATGACTGTAGCATCATCAATGTTCATTTTCGAGTTTCTAAGTGATGGATTGCTACCTTAGAAAAGTTTTTGAAGGAAATTTGTTTGAAAGAAAACAAGTTGATTTGAAAATTCAAATGTTTTGAATTTGAAATGGAAATAAATATATGTAAATATTTATACGATTTCTAAAGGATTTGAAATCAAAACCTGGGAATTTAAATTTAACTTAAGCAAGTTAAATGGATTGAAATGAACAAATTGATTAAAATCAATTTGAATGAATATGAATTGGACGTGAATCTACTAATTATAAATCATTCAGATTAATTGAATGTGAGCATATACTTTGTGCAATGTAAATGGAAACCAAAAATTTTGGTTGAACTAAATTTTGTTGATATGAAAAGTTGGGTTTCAACTAAGTGAGTTTTTGAGAAAGTAATGGGTTATAGCATTTTTCCTACCTTAGTAATTTCGGAGATAAAATTCTTTTAATGGGGAAGAATGTAACGACCCAGATTTTTAATCGATTATTATTGAATATTTAGTATTGTTTTAAATATTGAGTTAATAATATAAATGAAATTTAAATTTAGATATCAATTTAATAATTGAGATACGATTTATTTCAGATATATATAATTATCGTAATACAAGAATCTAAAATAATTCAATAAGTAGATAAAACTGAATCAAAACAATTCAGATGATCAATATATATTCTACTTGAATATAGATGATGATGGTAATAATAATTTATTATCGAAGAATTTAATAGTTTGAATTTAAATTATAATATATCAATTTAATATGGTTATTTTATATATACGTTCAAATTAAATTTTATTTGTCTATTCTGTTGAGTTCAGAATAGTGGTATAATGTAGAAAACACAGTTATTACGTTAAAATAGTGCTTCGTGTGTGAAACCTGAGATATTTTAATGGATAAGATCAAAATCGAATCGAAAATCAAATCAGAATCCATTTAAAAAGAATAAAAATCTCTTTAAATCAAATCATATTAAATTTATATCAAATCGAATTTAATAAAATGTACTTAATAGTGTACCTTAAAGACCTAGTTTCTTCATCCCTAAGTAATTATCTTCTATAAAAATCGCGCTCTTCCCCTTTTGTTTTTCTTTTCTTCTGAAACCAAAATCCAAATACAAACTATGGAAAGTTTTGAATTAAAAATGGTTGTCACTTCCATTTGATCATTCAAAACAAAGCCAATACCATTCATTCTTCCCTTCTATTAAAAACAAAGCCGCTTATTTATCCTTTTCCCCAAATATAAAAATCGGATCTTCAGTTAAAAAAAGAGATGCCGCTTCTCCTTATTATTGTTTAAATCAAATTGCACGATGTAAAATCCATTCAGACAACTCAAAATCAATTTGAAGTTCAAACGGTTGAACCTGAGGCCATCGTCCAAAGTGGGAATAGAAGCACGAATTGGAAATGGATTGCAGGTCGGAGGCAAAGTGATGGGAGAAAGTCAGGAACAATCATAAGGGGGTTAGCGGTCATACGATGGTATGCTTCAGGCGATCTAAGGTTCGAAAACTGAGGTAGTAGATCGTCGCGACCTACGCTGTGTTCATGAGCGACGCAAAGAAAATGATTTAAGCTAGAATTAGCGATACAAGGAAATATGGGAGACTAGAGGATTATCACGGAACTGATTGGAGGAGCTTCAGTTGACCCCTGTAATGCGCGAACGCTGCAACAGTAAGTGGAACTAGGTCACGATTTTTTTTCCAAAGGGTTCAAGCTATATACCTGAAGGTGGTATGAGATCCAAATGTATTTTGGGGGAAGGTGCTTCATCGGTGGAATAAGGGGTTCGCTGTAGGTTTAAGAAGAGTCTGGCGTTGGATTTTTTAATCGTGACTGGGTGACTGAGGTTGAGTGTGTATATTGGAGTTTGAAATTTCTGGTTGCGAACGAGGTGGGTTGTGGAAGTTCAAACTCTGGAAATATGGAACAACAAGGGAAGTGAAGAAGGAATTCAAATAATTTACAAAGAGGAAGAAGGTTTATCAAGCAGACTGTTAATGGATAGAACGTGGATTAAGATATGGTTAAAGGTAAATTTTATAATTTATTAAATAAGTCAATGATATTTAAATTATTTAATATTCATTTATATTTGTAATCGAGATAAGTATATCACTGATATCAGATTCGAGCGAAAAATTAATTGCGTTGAATCATGTCGGTATAGGATACATGATGAAATTAAAATTGGAATCGGAATGGATCATAAACAAAATTAAGGTGAGTAAATCTCACTCAGATTTTATATAAAATTATTTTTATTGGTTAAAAATAATTGTCTACTGGTTGTTTGGTTGCGTTTAAACATTGTTATGGCTATTTTAAATATATTAGTTATTTAGGCTTGGTGTTTATGGCTATATATATATATATATATATATCGGTGGTTGGATATTTCCCGCAGTACCATTAGCGGACGCCCGCAGTATCATTAGCGGATGACCCTATGCGCCCCACAATATGATAGTGGATGACCTTCTATACCGCCATATCCAGCCTCGAAGCAGGATAGGTATTATTTATGTTGCCTAACGTCTGTGGATGCAGGAAAACAGGTTGGAGGAATCCAACTGGATTCCTTAAAATTTATTACTGATTGGTTCCATATATATATATACACACAAAATCATATATGATGTGTTATAAAACCCGTGATTTGATAATTGAGTGTTTTTGGATGCTTTAAATATCAGTGGACTAAAATGTTAATTTAAATAAATATATTATGAAAAGGGGTTTTGAGATTTGAAAGGAAAATTCTATTTTTTCTAAAATATAATTTGAATTTCGAATGGACTAAGAAATATTTACTTATTTTGAATAATAAAAAATACAAGTAAAGAAATTTATAAACGATGTTTATAAATTAAATGATACAGTAAATTGAAGTGGGGAATTTATAAATGATGTTTATAAATCAAATAATGCGTGGAATTGAAGTGAATTTATAAACGGTATTTATAAATGAAATGGAAAAATTATCATTTGGATAATTTGGGAAGTTTAAAATCAAATGTGAATTTAAAAAGGAAAATTGAAATTTTGTTTCAAAGAGAAACGATAAGTCTATTCTGATATTCAAAATGTAAATTGAATTAAAAATAAATCCATATGGATTTATGATTTGAATTCGATAAGCTCAAATTTATTTAAATAAAATATTTTCAGAAAAGATATAAGGATTGATTAAATAGAAGTTTCAAATTTAAATATAAAAATAGATTCATGGTTTGTATATATATCTATATATACATATATGTATATAAGTTGAAATCAATAAAATATTCCAGAATAGGAAGTGGATTCAAAATGGAATTTGAAATGAAAACTTGTTTTAAATTATAAAACAAGGAAATTAAATTTATAAATGACATTTATAAATTAAGTGAGATAATAATCATTGGATAATTTAAATTTTAAATTCAAGTATGAATTTAGAAGTGAATTGGAAAACGTGTTGAAAAATAGAATGATTGATTATATTTCGGGAATTCAGAATATAAACAGAATTAAAATAAGTTTAAATAATTTAAAATTTAAAGTTTGATTATATCGAATTTTATAAATAAATTATTATAAAGGATTTGGAATTTAGAATAGAAGATTATGTCATAAATAAATTGATAACTTAGTTATGGAATAATCAACGAATAGGGATAGTCGAGTATATTAAGTTGGATTTGGTAAATTGGCTGAATTTATGTAACGACCCGGATTTTGCCCGACCCTAATCGATTGCAAGATCGATCAAGACCGTTCAAATTCCGCATACGTTAACTTTGGGCATACAACACATCAGGACAACAACACAGACTTTTATAACATCAATAATAAATGTTACATCAGAGTACAAAATATATTAGAGTACATCGGAATAAAATTACAGTATAAGAACATCTTATAAGAATATATCAGACTTTTAACGTATGCGGAATTTGAACGGTCTTGATCAATCTTGCGATCGATTGGGGTCGGGCAAAATCCGGGTCGTTACAATTTATATAAGAACAAAGTGGAATTTATTTATAAACAAAGTTTAAACTTTTATATTTAAATATAATATAAAATGAACTCGCTATGGCGCGGTAGTTCGTAGTTTGGCGTTTCGAACTTCAATTGAGTATACAGAACTCAATTTAAGTTGGAATTCCTTGAAACAAGAATCATCAGGGCTGATTTGATAATAGTTTTCTATTGGAAGAGAAATTCTAGATTTCGTCTAATAGAGTTTGAGTTATGCCAAAATCAAATTTAAAAAAAAATGCCATAACCATTATAAAACCATAACGGATTATATAAATAAATAAAAGGATTTTAAATAAATGAAATCCGAATTTCAATCAAAAAAATTCAGACTTGAGATATAAAATAAATTTGAACTCAAGTGGTGTAAGTGAACTGATTTTTGAAACAAAAATAAGATTTTTGAATAGAATTAACTGGTTCGAAGAATAATTAGTTAATCGAGTTTTGATACAAAATTGGGTTTTGGTTAAGTAAATTGAAACGGTGAATTTATATTCAAAATCGAAAATGAAAACTTGAATTGTAAATGGAATTCAATTGGTTTATAGATAAATAAAAAAATATATAAACATGATATGTTCAATTAAATAGTGAAATATGCAAAAGAGCTAATTAAAGAATAAATTAGCAAATTGAGTTAAAAATGATCGGATTGAGTTGGAATAAATTAGAAATGGACGTATATGGTTTAGACAGGAATGTAACGAAGTATATGAAGATTATTGTTCGAATACCCGACAAAAAGGCACACGTTTAAATTCCGTATGAGTTTTTATGCGCCGAATCGCCAAGCTGCTTAGCTTTTTGATTTTCTTTTTGAGTGGAAAGAGCCTAGAGAGGCGAGTTAAGGTTTGAGCTATTGACCAGTACAAAGGAGGTGCTGGCAAAATTTTTCGAAAATTTAAGGAGTTACAATATTAATAAGAAAATTTGATAATTATATATTAATATATCGATATACATATAATTCAATAAGGAAACAAACTTAAAAATAAAATATTATAAACAGAAAGGAAATCTATAGATTACATCTGGTAAAAATAGAAAGAGAAACATATACACATTTTTGAAATGTATAATTGGTTTATATGATGTTGATTATTCGGGATAAGTAGTCTTGTCTGTTTTGAAGTTAAAGATGTTATTCAGTCAGGGTCTGAGAGGTAATTATACCCCAACTTGATTGATTTCGTTATTAACCAATAAATAGCAAGATTCAGGCTTGAAGATAAATGTTTTGAATAAGATTTAGTTGAATGCAGTATTTTGGGTTGTTGTAACAATGTTTTACTCAATATTCATTTTAACCCAGATAAGTGGAAATTTTGGAAATATAATAATAAATATTTCCTAAGTATAGAAATGAATGGTCGTGAAAGGGAGAAGTAGTTCGAATGTTTTCAAATTATTAATAAGAGATATTTTCTAGGTATATAAAATAAAGAAGTCGATATATGGAAATGTTTTCCAAACAGTGCAAGAGGCCAAATTGATTATTGAAAATATTTGGTTAACAAATATTGATAAGGAAATGAAAAAGTGATTTAATTAATAAAATATTAATTAAGGGGCCCAGTGATTGTTTGATGCTTTGAATGGATGTTTGTTTTCTTTGATAGTTAAATAACCGACTATCGAAGTATTTGCCAGTATCGTTGTTAATATAGAGAGACCGGTTGAATTATTATCCGAGAACCACTCCGTATTGGTAGTAGCGTTGTGAGTCAGATTATATGAAGATAATCGAAGACAGAGTAAAGTGTAAGGGTTTTTTCTGTTAATGTTAGGTAGAAATTTCCTAAGAAGGATTAATGGAAATTGTTCCATCGGTTTAAGTTCGGTCCCAGCAGGAAGTTGTATGGACGAATGTCTAACAGAGTATTTCCAATGATCGCATATGTTGGTATGTATAAATATATATGGTAGCGGATAATTTAATCTCTTAGCATAATATCCAGATTATATTTATGCAAACCAATTAGTGATTAATGGATCTGACAATGTGGCATTCAAAGTTATTGTGTTATAAATGAATGGTAAGTAATCGTAGCCTTATGCCTCAACAACCGGAAAATGACAAAAATCAGGCAAACAGCTTGGCTAAGGGGGTAGCTCCGAATTAGTGTGTATTATCACCTATCTAGAGAAATTCATTTCATTCTTTATCCTATTCGATGTTGTCCCATTCGGGAAAACGGTAGCTTATCCCAACCGCTGGTGATATACCTTCGATACACTTAAGCGAAATGAATGGTCGGTCATGTTTGGTCGGGTTACAAGATGTTCTAGTTGAACACAGTGTATTCCTCTCTAGAGATATAGTATCGGAAGTTGGTTCCATACCTTGTCATAGTTGGAAATTCATTACCCAATAAGTGCTCGCAGTTTTGATTGTATATTAAATATATGTGGAGCGTGTGATGCAAACATTCCAATAGATTGTTATTTATTTGATTTAGACACTATTATAATATTAAAAGAGTTTTGATATAAAGATTATCGTTTCTTTCAAAAGGATTTTGAAAGTTGAATCAAGTGTTTTGGATTCTCATAAGGAAAAAAAACGTTCCATGTTATACGATGTGGCCTTATGAGATATCATTTATTTTCTCAAACAATTTTAAAGGTTTACTCATAACAGTCCCATAACCGACCTAGAGTTTATTTTGTTTTGTTTTACCCTAAACTCTTGGGTACCAAATTTGTACAGACAGTCAAGTAGTTCGGGTATTTACAAATATACTTGGAGGAGCATAGAGCAAGAGGCTTCGGCATTATCTAGTTGTTGTTATTTCCGCTATGTTGTAAGTGTTGTACTCTGATAATGATATGTTATACAGTTAAAATTTTGTATTTCAAAAGTTATGATATATTATATTTTGTTCCCTTGCTATGTGAGATTCTGTGTTGTTATTTCTGTTCTTCTTTTACCTTTTTCTTCTTTAATTTCAAAATGATTCGTATTTCTATGCAATTTGGGTTGGACGTGTTGTATTCAGTCAATTCAAATAGTACGGATTTATGGGCCATTACAGAAACTATATATTGTCGGTGCCTGATATGAATAATGGTAAAGAAGATGTCACTGTGATGGACAATGAGACCAGATGGAAGTTAAATGTAGAAAATGAAACAGAAAATGATGATGATACCCGAGAGAATGAAGCTGATGTTGAGGTACTTTTTAGTTATCATTTCAGTATTATTAATCAGGTTGAATATCTTGTATTTCAAATGACTTTTCATAAAAATCATGCACGTAAAAGCAAGAACTTTATTTTAGTGTTTTCTGCACCTGTGTCGATTTCCTATTCCAACCATGAAGGTCGCAGCTAATTCAAGTAACTATTGGTTCTTTTTGCCTGCATTCCATCGAAAATGCAAGAACTGTTTATATGTCGACTCTATTTGGTCAACTACCTAAAATTTATCATCGATGGTGAATAATAATGGTAATTTCCTTACAGTTCTCAGAACCACCAGTGTTGACGAAGTATGAACAAGACAGAATCACGCGTATGCAAGAAAATGATGCATTTAGTAGATCACTTGGGGTGCCTTCATTGGTTACTAGTATGAGAGAGGCTGCAGTACGAAATAGGAAAGAAAAGGTAAATATATTGATGGATGTGATGAATACATCTCAGAAAATGATGTTGAAGATGACAGTGATGATTCGTCGGGGGTATAAAAAGTTATTTGTTTACTACTTATTGTCTTTGCCTTTATAGACGTAAAAAATCTCAAACTAAAAATCTTGAACTTTTATTTAATTGTAGAGAATCAAAGTTGTTAAGTCAAAAGAATCTTTAATTGGACCGAGAAATCATTTGCGAGCCAATGCAGCCCTTTAAATTAAGAATGAAGAGATGACATGCACCCCCCTCCAAAGAAAGTTGGTTCTAACAAGGAAGTGATGACACACACTCCTACTCCAAAGAAAGTCAGTAACATGGATAAAACTGCAGAAACAATTAGGAAATTGATGCAACCTATAATGTCTCATCTAGTTATTTTAAAACATACAACGTCTCATCCACCAGTTTTAAAACCTACATGTAGCAAAATATTCAAACAATCAACCAATTGTGAAGCGGCTGGTTCAGTTGCTGGTTATGTAGCAATGTGGGAATGTCAAAAGCAGAATGTTGCAGCTCCAGCAACGGAAAATGTTACTGATCAATTAGACTAGGAATGAATTATAGAGGAAGATAAAGCAGGTAAAATGTTTCTTTATTTGTGCCCTGCACTGTTGAGTGTGCCTTTTAGAAGTTCTGCATGCATATTATATGTTTCTATAAGGCTATACATTAATTTTCTATTCATTTTTTTGAACCTGGTACATAAAGTACAAGCTCCAAAAAAACCTAGATGGAAGTCAAAAATGACCAAGGTGCATGCTAGAACCCCCAATGATAAAGTAGCCATTGCTTTGAATGAGGATGGTCAGCCTGTTTCTGATAATATTACGGAGTTGACCAATTTTCTTGGGACATTAGCAAAGGATAATGTGTCTCTTACTTACATCAATTGGCATGTTGTTCCTGATCAATTAAAGCGGAAAATGCTGGAATATACTCTGGTAAAATCTATCACCCTAAACCACAATTCAACTGACTTCCTAAATCTTTGGTTTTAATTAATTAGTTTGTTTCCTTATTTTGTGTTTGATATATTGTAGGTTAGATATGTCATTCAGGATGAAGAACACAAGTGGGTCTTGAACATACTTAATGACTCTCGGAAGCAGTACAAGTCATATACAAAAGCAAAGTATTATAAAAATATCCAACTGATGAGCAAAGTCTTGCGAATATGCCCAATATAATTCCATTAGAGGATTTTAAAATGCTCTTGAAATACTAGGGGGATGAATCAGTTTAGGTACGGCTTAAATGTGACCACAAAGTAAACTAATTTGTATAATGCTAATTTAATAATCATGGAACAGATGGAAAAAGGAATAAAATAAATTAATGATATTCACATTTTATTTGTTTAGTAGTTCACATTATCTTATTTAGTGCTAATCTTTTCTTTAGTAGTCCGCATTATCTTAATTTGCGCTAATCTATATTTTCATTTTTGCCCCTAGTTGAGACTAATTTAGTGCATCGTAGTTCATTAAGTAAGACACATACAATGGGTCCCAAAACTCATGCACTATCGAAAGAAAAGATAGTATGTGTTTTTTTGAATTCTAAGTTATTTTTTTTTTTTTTTTTTTTTTTTTGGTGACTGAGTGAATTGGCCACATGATAATTTTAATTTGTTATATCAATTAATTGTACTTTATATCATTGTCAAAATGTTCATAGGAAGCAGCTAGATTTGTAAACTCTTAAGATTGATAATCCTAATACTTCACAAAAAAGGACCCGGAGAAAGCCAATCCATCTGCTGCCTTGGTCTATTGGAAACCTATAAACGAGAACCAGGGAGAACTTACAAGACAAATACGAATGAACTAAAAGGCAAATATGTAAGTACATTAGATACCAAAATAGCAATTTAATAGTTAGTTTTAAAGATAACCACATTGTAGCTGAAACTTCCATAGTTTTAAGGATAACCAGTTCTATTAATAAAAAAAATTCGAGTAGCTTATATAAAATATTTGACTTAAGATCAAATATAAATCAATACTTGTGTCAGTATAGTAGGCACATTGTATGTTTGTTGGAACTTCTTATTACATCGAACAAATAAGAGATCGTTGAGGCAATGATGCTCTGTAGAATTCATTCCTGTCTGCCTGTGTATGACATATCTTTTCATTAGCTAGTCTACTTATAAATAAAATCGGCTTATATGTTTTAAATACTATAGAAAAATAGAGATTAATCATATTTAACTAATATTTAGTTAAATCATTTCATGATTTAAGTGAGAATTTAACACCTTGCTAATTTCTTGTGTAATATTTAATTTTGTTTTACATATATTAAATCATTACAAAAAATTATCCGAGCCCATAACCGAATCCATAACCGAGCCCATAAACCAAGCCCACAACCAAGCCCATAACCAACAACCGAGCTCATAAACCAAAACTGAGCCTATAACCGAATATCATAACCAAGCCCACAAACTGAGCTCACAAACTGAGCCCATAACCGAACCCATAATTATAGCTGTTATGGTAATGATTACCTACGTTACCATACCATTTTTGTCGGTAAAGCAAAAAAGCTTACCATTACCAATACATCGGTAATCGTTTTGTGGTATACTGATACATCGGTAACCATTTTGTCGGTAACGGTAAATTACCATTTTCAAAATTTGGTAGAATTAATATATTTTTGTTGTCTTACACAACAAAATTAACATGCACAGTAAAGACGACCTGCAAAATGGTATATTACAAACTTACAATATTAGTTCAAAATAACAGCAGCAGGCTAACAACGAATGATTCAAACATTTAACACAGTTAATGATTCAAGCATCTGTTAACAAAAATGACTCAAATTGAAAATGTCTGAGAGTGCCAACTGGTCAGAAACATCACAAATGTTCAAGACAAATCATATAACGTAGCTTGAAGGTAGTTCAAACATTTAATAATTCAAGTGAAACAAGCAAATACATAATAGACGAACATCAAGCTTACACATCATTTTATTAACAAACCCACAAAAAAAAACACGAAAAAAAAAACTAGATAATCACTTCTATCTTTTAACACAGTTAAGAAGGCCACCATGGATGTTCCAGGTTTCATAACCAGTAAGCTTTGCTCCCTCACTAGCCAATTGTGCAGTCAATTGACTGAGTGAGCTTAAGGAAGATGTAGAATAAATATAAATGAACAAATATTTATAACACTGATAAACATTTATTTATTACTTCCATTTAGCTTTTTTAGTTACACTATTAATATGTTTTGTGATTTCCATGTTTCCAAAGTTAAAAATCCATATTTTAAGTCCCTTTATATCGGAAGTTACACCATTGTTCACATTTATTACTTCCTATTCCTTGCCTGATTTCCTTAGATTTGGTTTTGTTTCAGTCCCTTTTGAATCTGGAAAATAAACATCCAGAATCGCGGTCTTTCGGTTGAAACTCAAATTTTAATTATACCATCATCATCCTTTTACCAGTTAAATTAGTTTCAAGCCAAAATGAATTCTTGATTTATTCCAAATTTCTGACCACGTTCCACTAAATTATGGTTGAAATTTAGCCCTTGTACGTACATCTTCCCTAATTTATGACTTCAAAATGCCCTATTAAGTTCTGGTTAACTGATAAGGTCTATCTGTAATGTGATTATCGGCCAATCACATTCCAGTCAGCTGTTTGTGTTCAATGGTTTTCTTTCTCTGCAGCAATTGAAGACATTGATATCACTCAAATAGTAACCCTTCAAGGTGGAGAAAGCTGTTTATCCATTACCGCGTATCAAAAGTCTGATTGTTCACCCAAACAAAATCTTGCTGCATTGTTGTTTGCAGCAAGTATTCAGTGCTGTTACGTGTGTAATTTTGGGTTGATTTAGGTTTTTTTTTTTTTTTTTTTTTTAATTTACCTAGGAAGTTCGACTACTTACTTTATCAGGATAACATAAGTGCTGATAACATAAAAAATAAGGCTGCTTACACAAGAGGAAGAAAACAACTGTTTGCTGTTCTCCAAAGTGCTAGAGGATCATCAGGTGATAATAGCATATCACTATGCTTGCTTCTTGATTTCCTAACATTTGACATTGTCTTTCCTACTTCTCATTGAGTTGCAATTTTGCCTACCATAAATTTGTATTGAACCTTTACCTTATCGAATAAGGCAGGCATGTGCTCTAACAGGTTATTTGATGGAATGATTAGAAGTTCATTGCATTGAAACATAGAGATGCATTGTGATTTGGACCCTGATAGTATGTCTTGATTTGTAGTTGGTTAGCCTTTTCCCGAACAAAAGGAAATAACTAAATACATTGGACTATGCTTCTGAATGGATATGTTATACTGTGAATCTTAGTTCTTTTGTTGGGTATTTTTATGTATGAAATATTCCACGTTTACCTTATATGTGAAGACAGCAAGGGAACCATAATATTCTTGTGTTATAAGGAATTGTGAGGTAAATAGTGATCCTTCTTAGCACACTTAACAAATACTAGTATTGCCGCACAACGGTGGGAAAAACCGACCGTTAAGGTGTTTACATAAAATATAAAATTATTTATTAAAATTATTTAATGCAAAAACAATTTTTTATTGCCGATAATGATTGTCATAACAACTTGCTTACAGCACTATGTACTACATAGTAATATGGAAGCTATTAGTAAATAAATATCAGTTATGAACAAAAAAGCCATGGACATTGCTTTTGAGTTGCTTTATACATAATGTGTGTATGTTAACATGCAACTCCATTAACTAAATGACCTGAGGTAGATTGTATAACTTTGAAAATAAATTATACATAAATATATATAAATTTTTCATTAATATTACTTAAACATCAAATGATGACCATTTCGGAAAAAAAATTAACTTAGAATTTAAATTTGAAATTTAATATTTTGAAAATTTGAATTCAAATTTAAATCTTAGTCAAAACACTCAAAATTGGAGGCTTGAATTTGAATTTTAGAATCAAATTTTAAAGTTGATATGTGCCAAATAAACAACACATTCATATATGCGTAGAGCATACAAATTTAACCAATAAATAAATACATTTAAGCATAAACACACACAATATAGTCATAATTAAAAAACGAAATTACAATATCATATGGTAACTACAATTCCAACCCAAAATATTAAAATAACACTTACAAATTGTTAGCATATATTAACATATTTGTTTATTATTATATAACCCTTTTAACATGTACATCACTGGAAAACGACCTAATTAGAAGGTTTGGTGCATATTCTTTGCATACTAGTGATTGCATATTCTTTGCATATTGTCTTGATTTACTAGTTTTTTTTAGTGAATTATAAATGAAACTAAATGTACAGGAGTTGGAGCCGAGCCCCCAATGTTAAAAAAGCACTTTGTCTAACATGTAGTTTTGAGTGCATGGCCTGTAATTTCTTGTTAAATAGAGTACATTTGGTACATTCAATATACAGTTGGCTTGTATTTATTATATGTAACGAGTATATAGGCACGTCCAGGTGGGCTTGCATCTAATCATAATATGTATGTATTAATTTCATATGTAGATTATCTATAGTAAACCTACATGACGCAATATAAAAAATTTCAATTCAAACCCCAATTTATTTCCAAGCAAATTCATGAATTTGTATATAATATATGTACTATACATATTTCATGATATTGCAGAATAGAAATATAAAGCGTCGTATAGACATGAGCACTTAACTTTAATTAGTTCATAAATTAATCTCATGTGAAGTCCATGATAACAAAAGAAGAAGAAAATCGATTTTATTAATTGCATTTTGCCTTAGGTTCTTATCTTTGAATTAACCGAATAGAGAAGCAAAATTAATTTTCTTTTGAGTTTTAAAATCTTGTGTAGGTTAACTAAAATAGCATTTCTGTCTGATAGACAATTTGGTTGATTTCACAGTAAGACACTTGGATGAATAGACATAAAATTTATAATATTATCACTCTCTCAATGTGTACTCTTATTTTATTTCTTAGTGGACATTCTTCTTTAGATAAGTCAATGAGGGTAACATTTAACTCTTCCCATTTTTACAGTTAGGCGCACCCATTTCACCCTAGGTTTACAATTTTGAAGCTTAACAGTCTTGTGTCAAATTATTAATAGTCTCCAACACTGTCTTTTCTCTGTACAACACTTTTATATTAACCACAAACCTCGTATATACCAATCAAGCTACACTGGCATTTTCCATCAAAATTCACCATCTCATAAACCACTCAGCCTTAATGTTCCATGCCTCCATGTAATCCTGGAGCAAATGGACTTTTTTTTTTTTTTTGGGTAATAAAAGTTGTGAGATTGGTATATAAACACGTAGAAAATGCCCAACAAAAATTAATTCAAGCTGAAATGCAAATGTACAGTCAAGTTATGGACCGTCCAGCCAGCTGAAGCATGCAAATGCAACCTTTCCTCATTTGTGATCCATTAATCTTCATTTCATTTTGCATATAAAAGCTCCCAAGCCTTCGTAGTATTCATAGGTCTAGAAAAATTACAAAGCCCAATAAAAACAGCATACAATATCTGAGTTGAAGCATCCTGAGCATTGACGCGTTCACATCTGATATGCCAACAATCTAGACATCAGCCCCCTACCTATTTGAACTGCCATATTTCGTTAAAGAGGATTCCCCTTCTGACATGTGCTTATGCAGTCCAGTGCAAGTTTCTTGATGTTTTCTTCTACAGTCTCTAAAGACAAATGGAACTTATATTGCGCTCTTATCAAAATAATTATAGAAAGGTCTGTTCTGCTATATAAAGATTCCTCCATGGCTTAACATCCTTAAGTATCTTCTGTAGACTAACGTCCAAAGAAGTATCTGCATCCAAATGAGGCCATGTTTCTTTATTCTCAGCTTCCCAATGTTGAACTACACGAACTGCATCAAAATCCCATAAACCTTTGTTCATGCTTGTCAGGGTGGACATTTTTTTATTAATTAGAAAATGAAATGCAAAACCAAAATACCTTTACCAAAAATATAAAAAATACAGCTGAACCCTGAAAGTTAACAACAGTTCATCAACCTTTCAGTTTTCTATTTTAAAATAAAAACATATAACAAATAACATGTACCAAGACACACACCTTTTCAACTCAGACTATGTAGGCTCCTTTTTATTCATCCTTATTTCCAAAAACTGCACGTGATGATCTCCTCATTCAATCCTGTACATGAATCAAACACTGCAATTCTGCACTGAAAAAAATGAAGCAGTTAAACATCTGAGTGTTAAAGAAACTTCATAAACAGAAAATAATGGAAAAACAGTCAGAAATAACAGTTGAGAAACCAAAACTATTATACATAAAATTCAGTTTTAAAAATCTGATGAAATGTGAGTTGAGTGCTACGAAGAGCAGATTTAGAGAAAAATACACTAATACGTTTTTTTTTTTAAGGAGGGAATGCGATGTTTACAAAGTGCCTTATCAATTTGGGTATTATGAAGTGCAGATTTAAAGGAAAAAACATTTATAAGCTTTCATTTAAAAAAGGAAAAGGTCAGTCTATTTGTTTGTAAATATATCACCTTCCATTTTGTAATTTTTATTTAAAAAAGGAAAGGATAAATCTGTGCGGATTTTGGATGTAACGTAATCCTATGAACCTTTTGTTATTCCAAATGGTGAGTGAATGCTATTAAGCATAAATGGATGGTGCAGTTTAACCAAACACAGTACATACATTACAAATGAAATACTTAATACCACCACAACAGTAGATCATCAAAACCAATCACATAAAAATGTAAATGCTTTACGCTCAATGTATAGCATATCTACAATAATGATGTATTGATGCGTTTAAAATACTATTTAAGATCTACCCATCAAGGGGGTGTAAGTCTATTTCTAATGAAATTTATTTTAGTTAAAGCTCATAACGGATGAGGAGATCATTAATTTGCTTAATTCAAATATATTTTAATGGGAAAGTAAAAAAGTGAAAGAAATTATAAGAGGAGAAATTATTGATGTTTCAATTCATATTGCATTTACTATTCTCGTAAAAAAGCTCCTCATCTTTCTTCCACATCACGATATTATCTATGTTTTAAATAAAATAAAAGACAACTATATTTCTTAACTAAAAAACTCCAAAATATAAATGCTTAAGCACCTTCCAGAAACATCACTGGTACAACCTTGTATTGCTGCAAATTAAGAAGATGGTTGGGGGAAGGTCCTTCTCCTCCTCCACTATCTGAAGCCTTGTCCTTTTTTAACAGAACTAAGGTTTAGAGTTGGAGATAAGAGAAAATATGGTTTTAGAGAGAAAAATATGCATGAAAAAAGGAAATCTTAAAAAAGGAATTTAGTCTTCTTTCCATTTTTGAGCAAAGAATCAAGTATTTGGTTCTTTTCGGACATCCAAAATATATCTTGGTTATTTGATAACTATCAACCATTTGCTTGGAAATGCTAGTCCATTAATATCTTATGCTAAATATTGTTTCTTTAGTTCGTCTATACCCAAATCATCAATACCGTGATGAAAATTAAATAAAATCTTTTCTGAAAGCAAAAGTAGTAGTGGGTCTAAATTAAGGGAAAAATAGAATAAGATCAAATGAGAAAAAAAAACATATCATGAAACACCAAAAAGCATCATGTTCTGCCTTTATAATGTAGTAAATATGTACATAGATATTTCTTTTAAGGTTATTACAACATCTATTTTGGACTTTCCTTCCCAATTGGATAGAATGAGTCATAAAAAGAAAAGGGTTGCCAATAGATAAGTTAGAATTAGAAATCCTTGAAACATTAAAGAACTTGCAACTAATTAAAGAAAATAAGAAACCATAGGAAAATAATAATAGTAATATATAACGTCATTATAGATACATGGTGATTGAGCAATTCTACCTCTATTACTGGCGTAGATGATTAAATTCCATTGATAATTCATGTATTTAAAAAGTGGCAGCATGAGTACAAATCAATTTGGTCATTTTTGAAATGTACACTTAACATGAAAATGCCACTTTGTACATATAATAATAAGTGAATTCCGCAGAATTTAAAATCCTCACATAGATAAATACATTATTTGGTTACAGGTGTTGTATGCGTCAAGCCATTTAAAGCTTTTCTCGATGATTTAGAAGGAAATGCCATGAGGCTATAAAAAGTGATAGCAACAATGTTTCCCCATTCGATAATACCGATAGCTAGGTTGTATCTTTGCCATGTAGCTTTAAGCAGGTGGAATCACTTTTGCAGTGCAGAGAGTGAATAAAAAATTGGTTACTAATCAAGGTAACCAAAAACATGCTACGACCCAGACGGCATATTTACGTTCATCATGTGCATCACTTATGCAATCCAAGACACGTACAGCTTTTGTTCTTTCTTGTATGGAAGAATTACCCCTTGGTCTAAAATAGTAATAAAGAGTTTACGTCATCGAATATCAAAGAATATAACATTTGCAATCTATGTGTACTACAGACTATCATTTAAAAAAAAAACTTATTTTACCTTTTAGAATAATCATAAAATTAAACTAATTTTCTCGGCATTTTTCCATAACCGCAAAAAATTTGTGCTCGTAATGTTAACTGTGCTCTATAATTAAGACATAACAGTTGTTTTTTTAGTTTCAAATAAGGTTTCGGAATAGAAATGTTGAATTGAATCTCCATGGCTTCATAAATCTTAACAAAAACTAAATAGTACAACTGTGCAAGTAACCTAACGGATATGCAATATAAGCTAGTAAAAATGAAAAAAAAAATCATATACATAACAACACCAATGCACATATACAAATATTTTTGTAATATTCGATTTTATATCATTTTATTACTAAACTAATGGATACTTACTATAAAAATTTATGAAATTATGATTGGAGTAATATTTTTGTAATATTCGTTTATATGATCAACAGATGGATACTTAATATAAAAATTTATGAAATTATGATTGGAGTGCAAGCTCATACTTGTAATCAAATGCTATTTTCGGGTCAAATTTATCTTGTTATACATTTTGGGTAAAATCAGGTTAAACTATCACGTTGTTATGTTAGATTATAACCGAAAATTATATCTTACCAGTCTAATCTGGTAATTGGCACGAAAGTCCCTACGGACCCATGTAGGCAAAACTTTCAGCCACGCACAAATCCATGAATTGTTATGAATATGTTTCCATATAGCTTTAGATTAAGCATTATTCAACCTTATAAAGCTATATTTGTCTAAAGATGGAAATATTCTTTGAGTTATATATTACTCCTACTTTGGTTTGTAATAGAATGAAATATCACTTTTGAGTATCATTTACTACCAGGATGAAATATGTAAGTGCATGCCATTCCAAAATAAATGGAAATTCCTTGTTGTAATGATGCAGATGAAAGCAACAAAGACAAAGCAATACAAAGCATACCAGGAATGCAGTCGTTTCTACAAGGCAGAGACCTTCCAAGCCTCATCAATCAATGCAAATCAACAGAGGATCCTGCACTTCAGTACGTGCTGACCACCAACAAATACACGAACCATGATGAATATCTGCTATATTAAACACAGTGGACATCATGGGTAGATTTAATCATTTATTTACAAAAATAAAATAAAAAATCATACTAATTCAATGAATTGACACGACTTGAGCTGGGTCAGTGATGGAAATTGTATTTATGTTTTTATGGGCCAACAATATTGCCATAAGTTTCTTCTTCTGTTGAAGTTGGTGGGTGATGCAGTATTATTCCTTGAACTAATTACCCTATACATTCTCAACCAAAGCATGTGCAGTTGTCACCTACATATGATTTCTATACAAATAATTCATTCTTACCCCTATTTAATTTTTATAAAATCTATAAATCACTTTCTAAAAGCGTAAATTAGTTTTCAAAACCCATGTTAACTTGCATTTGGGCTTGAACTATATATATTTTTAAAACCGAAGTATGTGCAGTTCTCATCGACTAGATCTTAATTAGCTATATATATTATCCATTCCACAACTTGCAATGCAATATATATCAAATAGACAGAAGTAGACACTTAACTGTTAACACTTCATTGCGGTGTCCACTTCCTCCAATGAATATTAAAATACATATGTGTGAACGCATTGCTAATTTAAAGTTATAACGTGTACTTTTGTTTTTACAGTCTAAACGTATACACGACTGAAATGAAACTATATTGGAATTGGAACTCAAAAAAGCAGCACGCTGCTGGAAGTTTCAGATTAAAAATGCAACTGTATTGAAATCAAAACTCAAACTAGCAGCACACGTTCCAATCAAAATTCAATGTTTTAGACTAAAAATGCAACTATACTGGAACCAGAACTCAAACAAGCAGTATGATACTGGAATCAAAATTTAAAATTTCACATTTAAAATACAACTATATCCTACATTCGTGAACAAAGTCGGCATTCACAGTCACTCAGACAAGTGTGTCCAATTTAAAAAAAAAAAAAACTCAATCAACGCAAGCAGTTTACATTCAATTCCCATATACCTCAGTCACGGTGGCAAGCTTTAGTAGCCCAGAGCAAGGATGAATCAACTAAGGTGGCTTATCAAGACTGTGATTTATCTAATTATTCAATTCTAGGTTAAAATTCATCAAATACGTAGGGCTGTCATGCATAAAATAGAACACAATTGTGATAATTTTTTGTGTCAAGGAAACATCACAAATCAATTGGCACATGATATGCAAAACCAATGCAGAAGAAGGACTTGAACTGAAAAGGTTAAACGAGCAGGAGAAGGCAATGATATTAAAATTGCGATCTACAGTCCACAAAAACACTTTCAACATAAGGAAAAAAAAATAAGATTTTGTCACATGTATCATTGCACAAATAGGTGAAATATAGTCGTTCTTTACAAAAAAATTGCCCAGACAAGTTAAACACTATATGCGAACTCCATTATTATATATAAAAACTCCAATTACACTGTACAACACTTCAATCTAAAAAAAATCGTGTAATACTTGAACAACCTTTAAATTCAGAAAACGGTACGCCATACAAAACTTTAGGCAAAGAATGAACAAATTTTAGGTAAACGAAAACAAAAGTTAATTACCTTTTGAAGAAATCAACAACCATCGACATCTGAAAAGTTAATTTGGATGGTAGAGTCGATGTCTACCGAACTTCCATCGAGATCTTGAGGCGATGTGTTTGAGCTGAGGTGCGTCCTTGATTTGGGAATTCGGGTTTTAGGTTTTGATAAAAATAAAAAAGAGAAATAAATGGCAGATATTTGGAAAATAGGGAGAATAATGGGTGGTAGGCCATAGAAACGGGAGAGGAAGAATAGGAGACGGAAGATATTTGCAGAACAGGAAAGAAAGAGTCAAAGTGTTTTACGAAGAATGCGACGAAAGGAAAGAAATCGCGAAGAGGAAACGCGAAAGTGTGATTTTACAGCAGAAATTTAGCCGAAATTTATTGGCACAGACAATTTGATTTTGGCTCTTACAATAGGGAAACCTCCCTAACGGTCGGTTTGATTACTTAATATTACGTGATGAACAAATTTCATTCACCTTTTATATCCTTTTTTTTCCATGTAATTATTAACAAAATGCTATTTTATGTCCCATCTTATTAGTGGTGCACAGAATGCTATAATGTTTAGCAGTTTTTATCTGATGTTGGAAATCAATTTTATTTGTGGCATGCGTACGATTGCAGATATTGCACGGAAGGCGTTTCTTCACAGTGTATGATTTGTTTCATGTTAAACTGCTCATGTATACGATAGTAAAAACTTGTAGGTTCCTTAGGCTGGTTACCGTTATTGTGTATTTGTATACGAAAACTCTGTGACATTAGAAAAATTGAAATGGCCGGTCATGTGGTTTGATAACCAACATAACACCTTCCAATTGAGTGCCAACCTCTAGGACTTTACATGAATTAAACTATTAGTCTAAATGTGCTTCTATATTTGGCTAATTTTCTTGCAATTTTATGACGGAAAAGTCTCTTGAAATTTTATAGCTATTAAATGCTAATAGAAGTGCACGCAAAAACTCAAGGTCATCTCCGTTTAAAGATTAAATATAGATGATTCATAGTGATATCCATAACCTTAATTTTGACCTTTAATGGTTTGAACTTTAATGTAAGTCCCCGATGTTGGTATAATTAATTATAGGGGTTGGAACTAAGATAGCCTGTCATTAGCTGTTATATACTTTGTTAATTCTTTTTTCATAGGATAATTTTATATGATAATTATTTCCTATTAACGAAATAGGTGCTTTTAGCGTTACTCTATTTGCAATCTATTGGACAGTTTTCGATAGTCAGATACACAAGGTTCAAAGGCTTGTAAAAGCATGTAAATTCTCTTCTGCAGTTGCATTTTACTAACATAGTACCTATATTCTGCACCTAGATTTTTATTTATTTATATATTTATCCATGTAAAGAGAATAACAGTGAGAAAATAAATATAACAGTGAAAATGGATCTTGAATCCAATGTTACTATGGAGCAATGCAACATTTTCTTGGATTTAATTAAGCTACTGTGAAAATCGAAACTGAACTCCCTTTCGAGGGATAGGCAAATGGTTGATTACCCTTGTGATGAAAATTAGTCCATAAAGTATTATAATATGTATGACCTTGAGCCTTACAACAAATTTACGAGGTATTGTTATTGATACTCCCTTTTCGTTAAGGTATAACATAAACTTTTAATTTTAAAATTTGTTAAGGGGAGTGCACTATAGACTAAACCCCCTTAACATTATATTATAGTAAGACAAAATTAGCCTTAACCTAAATAAAGTTACTGTAGTAATCACATCGAATGCTGCAACAGTAATAAAATAGCCATGACTACAGTAAATCCAAATTATGGGATAGATGATGAAGACGAGGTAAATTGCACCCAAAAAAGTGAATTATATGCGGATGATGAAGAGCGATCTGGTAATGACAAGGTTTGTTTTTGATTTTGCATATACAACCATCGATTTAAAGAAGAAGCACAACGTGTAAAATTCGGACGCGATTCACCATGTTTATACTGAACAGTCAGTATAAAGATACACAAATCATGACCGTTTGCAGTGTGAAAACACGGTAGAGTATTACCGGTTTTGTCAAGTACAAACTACAGTTCGATATAAAGATAGACAAGACGTTAAAGAGCCACCATGTTTATTAATTTTACACGGTATAATATTAACGTTTTTACAGTTTTATGCTACTAATGTTACCATGCATGTTTGGTACCAAACAATTGGTTATTTAATCGACAGGGAGATACCATTTTAAGTTTATTTGTATGAATATTTAATATCGTGTTTTCGTTGTGGTGTGTAAATAATATGCAGATGTTTTACATATTGATGCAAATGCTTTCCTAACACGAGGTATATGAGAAGGAGGATGCCTTAGTTATTGAGAAGTCCTATGACAGGGACGATGTCAATGTTAATGAGAAGGGTGCTCGGTTGGAAAATGATGACATCAATGATCTTTCACATGAGGAAGTGTACATATTATCTTGCGTGTATCCGAATTGAACTTCCCATTTCACCACCGATAAGGTTTGTGAACTAGTTTTATGTTTTTCATTAAGTTTGTTACTCTAATCGTAGTATCTTGTTTATTGATGCAGTTGTTCGATTCCAAAGAGGACGTACATAAATGGTGCATGGATCGTGGACTTGAGGTGAATTGTGTCATTGTTATCAAAAGAAGTAAGCAAAAAATCTCTTAGATAACGGGAAAGGCTCATCGATGTTGCTTGCCTGTGAAAGAAGTGGAAGGTACATTGATCATAAGACCAAGGAGCATGTCCCGAAAACCCAAAAGAAAAGGCGTACAATGGGAAGTAGAAAATGTGGTTGTCCATTTGAACTAAGAACACAATGTTTAGATGATGGAAAGTGGACTTTGAAAGTTAAAAACGGATGCCACAATCTCAGTCTTCCTGTTGTTTTAACCACGCATCTGTATGTTACGCGATTAAAAGACAATGAAATTGTTAAAAACAAAAATCGTTCAACACCAAAAGTGTCTTATCGACACTTCACCAAAAGTTATGCAATAGAAAATGGGGCCACAAATGAAAATGCAAGTAAAAAATACAAGGATTTTTATAGTGGATCGATCTAAAATAGATCTACGTCCACTTTGGAGGCGATTTCATTATCATGGAGAAATTTACAAAGTGCATCATTTTACATTTCACTTATATCACTTATTCGCTCTCTTTACAATGATTTCCCACTTTTTACTCTCTTTTCGCTTTATATCTCACTTGAATTTGGGAAGGAATGGATTAGAACTCGTGATTAGATGATTTTCCTTGATTCCATCATGAAATTAGTGTTAGATCCAAGTTTTAAAGAGAAGTAATGGCGGCTGGAGATCACTTGTATTGAACTTGAGTCAAAATTATTGGTGTTTTGAGAAGATGTGATCCACTTGATGTTGAAGGAAGAAAGAGTGAGCTTAGGAAGCCATTAATGGAGCTTGAGAAGCTTAGGAATGGTGGAAAACCGAAATGACAGCCCTTCGGGGTGGCTTAGATCGGTCCCTTGAATGGTTGTGAAAGTGGGTATTTATAGGAGAAGTTTAGACCAGATTGAAATTCTGTAAATACGGTGTACAGGGTTTGGGTCGTTCGTTGGTGTATTTACGAAACTGCCACCAGACAGTTGGAATTAGCTAGCAATAGTAGTACTGAATTGTTGAACGACCGACCCTTTGAAAATGATGCGCGATCAACAACGATTGAGCGGATCCTCAACACGCGGGCGACTAGATGGATTTCTAATGCATGAGCGATCACTTTATAATGCACAACCGACTCTTCAAAGAGCACGTGCGATTCTATTTATAATAAAGTGCGGGTCCCATATTGGAAATAACGTGGTGGTCCCTTTCCTATATTATGTGTTACTGTTCCAAAAGGGGATCAAGATTTATAGGAATGCCATCCTTATTTCTTCTGAAATACGGGTTCAAAATTTACAATCGTGCCACCCATTCCTTTTACATAAACCTGCTCATCCAAGTCCTTGAAGAGGACTGCCCGACCGTGATGTGGTGTTGGAGCATGCTGCTCAACCACGCAATCTCACCCTTCTCGATGGAAGCCGCTTGACCCCTCATTGAGATGCTCGACCCTAGCCGTAAATGTGGCCTGCTCGACCCTATGTGGCGTGGATGTGTGTGACTAGCAATGCCCAGATGAAGCTGCTCGACCAGGGATGCTTTTGAAGTGCCTGGTGAGGACTGCTCGACCCACTGTTAGCTACAGTGCACGACCGACCCGATGGAGGATGGAACAAGGTTTGAATGTTTTGCACTTATAGTGTTCGTTAGAATGTTTGAATGAGCTTTTAGCTAGTTAACATTTGCTCTTCGGAGCTTGTATTTTTTTTCTTATATAAAATACGGGCTTCGAAATTCGATGGGTCCATGTATTGACTTGTATCCTTTCATTGGAATCGGCAATCTCTCGAGTCTGGATTGTTCATGTCTTAAGGTAGCTATGCACTTGAATGTTTTGAATTTATTGCGCGTTGACACTCAATTGTAGCTTTTTGTTCGCTATGGTGAATCATGGCTTGATTCTTTGACTTGTTGACTCCAAGTGATGCAAGCACAAAACTTATTAGTTGAATTTATATGTTTCGTGCCACCTGTTCTGTAATTAAAACAAGCATTTGCATGATTTTGAACTTATACTTGGTTATCGATCGTCCACATCAATAGCAGGTTAGTTAATCGTTTTAGAATGACTTATATAATCTAGAATGAAAGTTTGCATTTTATGAAGCGTGTACATGTTCGAATTGGAACTCCGGTTTGAGTTCCTGAGGCTAGAGCGACTAAAGCTTTTGAATTATAAATGAATCATCTTTGGTTATTCCTCCTGACAATTTGTCAGAAAGACGCCATTTTGTGCTAACTTTTTATGTCTTTAATCAAGTGTGCACTTATTTTGGCATTCCCAAATTTGTCGCAAGATTGAAAGGGAAAGGAGATTTTGCTGACTGTCTATTTTTAGACCTACTACATTAGCTCAGTTAGATTTAGAAATTTGAATTTGCTTTGACACCATGGATCATCCTGGAATCCAGAAAATTCTGAATCTCTGCTTCACGACGACTTGCCCCAATGCATAATTATTGCTAAATCTCTTTTTTATATCTCGTGTTGAAATATGAGATATTTATGTTTGGAGCTTTGCAGATTAGAGATACTTTGTGCTACGAGATTCTGATTAGGTTTCGCAAATTGATCCTTATTGGTGCAGTGAGTTTTATCGGTATATCGAGCATATCGATTTTGCCAAGTTTTTCGAATGCCCTATTTTTGAAGGCAATTTCAAGCCAAGTGTATTGGCTTCCTTCATGAGGGTATATTGGTTTTTGGCTCGTTGCAATGGACCGGTGGTATTTTTCTTAGGCACTATTCAACTCCTATGTGGTTGTGTTGCCTCAGTACCGTAGGTCGCCATGAGTCGCAAGAGCTTGATGTGATTGGTTTGTCGAGTTTCCCTAACTATAATTGTCGCACTAAAAGCTTTAACCTTGTTAGTTGAAGCTATTCGAGCTCACCAACATGTATGGAGCTTCTGAGCTTTGTCAATACAATAGGGATTTCGACTTTACTGACTGGTTCAGCACTTCTACATGAAGAAGTTTTTATATCTTTGTGCCCCCGCTAAGGGAGGTCTTTGGGTTCAGTGCCCCCGCTCGGGGAGGTCTTTGGATTTTTATACTTTACATCTGATATTTCAGATGCTATGCAAATGGCTTTCATTCTTCATCTGATATTTCAGATGTCACGCAAATGAATTGATCATTCTTCACATATGAGATTTTCAGATGTTTCGCAAATGGATTGATCATTCTTTACATCTGAGATTTTCAGATGCTATGCAAATGAATTGATCATTCTTCACATCTGAGATTTTCAAATGCTATGCAAATGAATTGATCATTCTTCACATATGAGATTTTCAGATGTTACGCAAATGAATTGATCATTCTTCACATCTGAGATTTTCAGATGCTACACAAATGAATTGATCATTCTTCACATCTAAGATTTTCAGATGTTACGCAAATGGATTGATCATTCTTAACATCTGAGATTTTTAGATGCTATGCAAATGGATTGATCATTCTTCACATCTGATATTTTCAGATACTACGCAAATGGATTGATCATTCTTCACATCTGAGATTTTCAGATGCTACGCAAATGGATTGATCATTCTTCACATCTGAGATTTTCAGATGCTACGCAAATGGATTGATCATTCTTCACATCTGAGATTTTCAGATGCTACGCAAATGAATTGATCATTCTTCACATCTGAGATTTTCTGATGTTATGCAAATGAATTGATCATTCTTCAATACCGATATTTTCAAATGCTAGGAAAATGAATTGAGAGCTATTGTTGCATTGTTCCAGGGGGCAACCATTAATTCCTTTGTCGGACGCTTGACTTGGCAGGCTTTTCTAGTTTAGTAACTAAGGCTTTGAACCACTCACTTGGGGAAGTGCCTCTTTAACAAAAGCTACAACTCCCTCTTTTGTTCGTGACGGTTGTTCCTTGTTCGAATCTTTACGACTCTTCCTATTCAATTTTCAAGGCGATGTTTCTCTATTTTTGCATTTTTGCATGTTGATATTTATAGCATTTGGCACTTGAACCGGTATTGGTGGGGTTACTATGTTTCGTCAGATTTCACAGGAACAAGTGCTCGACAGATAGCCTGCAATATGAAATCAACTTTAAGCAAGTTTTGATTTGACATAAGATTTTGCAGGCAAGAAATTTATTCAAGTAAATATGCCCTTAGTCACAGAGATAATGTTCGATACAGTATTTGTAAAACATTACATACTTTTGTACATGAAGTTCTGAATATAGCAGAAAGTAAAACATGTAGTAAAACATGAAGATAGAGCAGTGGCAATGTTGATCGCTTATTCTGAGCCATTGAAATTGGAGCACCATCAACGGTTATCAGTTGATGATCAACCTTGGATTGGTTTGAGCAGGAGCTCCGTTACTTGGACCAGACTGATCATTTGAAGCCCCCTGCCCATGGAGAGTTGCAGAAGGATTCATGGCTTGCGAAATCTTTACATACTGCTGCAACCTATTTTTCCTAATCAATTCCTCGAGATTCTTCGGATGTCGCCATTCATTAATGTTATGACCAGGCTGGTTATGAAATCTACAGAACTTTCCCGAATATGCTACTTTGTCGCTTATCCTTATCAGATTTGGCTCTACATACTCTTCAAAATTCTTTGTTGCAAGATAGATATTTTCAGGAGTGTTATTCAAAGGTGTCAGCTCTGATGAGTTGAAAAGGCGAGACTTTTTATAAGCCTAGTTGTTGTTCCAGTCATTGACGCGCTTTTGCCCTTGAGTATTCTTTTGATTATATTGGGTAGTAGCATTTTTGGGAGCTTAAAGAAGCGGATTAGCATCAATAATCTAAAGAGGTACAGGATTAGTGCCGACTCTCATGTACTCCTCCGCTGTTTTATAGAATTTCTCAAGCGTGTTCGGTTCTTTCATTTTAATCCATCTTCCGAATTCGCTCTTCTCATCTATGACACCGATTAGAGACATGAGGATTAAGAAAGATTCTAGATTTATCACTTTGGACAAAGCAACGTTGAATCGACTAAGAAAAGTTTTAACAGACTCCCTTGGATCCTGCCTCATCGCTGAAAGTGTTATCGGATCCTTGGCTTTGGTAACATACAAGCGAAACTACTCCTTGAACATTTTGGCCAAGTCAGAGAACCGGTCTATGGAATTAGGTTGTAGCTTTGTGAACCTAGTGACACAACACCTTCTAGGTAGAGCGGGAAATATAAGCATCTCATCTCGTCTGTTGCCTTTGCCTCACTCATATGTCACTCGTACTTGAACAGAAAGTAGTTAGGATCAACAAGGCCGTTGTACGGAGGCAAAATGGGAAGATTGAATTTCTTCAGACACTCTGTTTCTCGGATTCTCTCGGTAAACGGAGTCCTGTTAGGTGAGAAATCCCATTCCCTATCATTGTCTTTGCGAGCTTGATGTCTCTTCATGATTTGTTCTATCATATCCGAGATGTACTCTTTAGTGTTATGTCGTTCTGCGAAGCTGAGCTCTTTACCAAATGTTCGTCTAGGCATGTGATACTGATTAGAGAGCTTAGGTCCTTTACCCTCCCGACGAGGAGGTGCCCCCTTGATGGGACTGGTAACCCTTCGAGCTTTCATTTCGGAATGATTCTTAGCTTTTGCTTTCGAGTTTTCGACGTTAGCCTCGTCTTTGTCGCTCAACCATTCGTTATCATCTTCCATGTTGTCGTTGTGGCCATGGTCAGAAGCGGGTGAATTGGCATTCTCTTCGAAATCAACGTGGGCCTTTTGAGGCGGTGGATTTGGTCGAGCATTAAGGATAGGGTCAAGTTTTTCCATAATAGCTTTAGTAGAAGCATCCATCCATTGGTTCATGTTGGCAATAGCGACATCCAACCCATTCTTAGTCACACCAGCTCCACCTATTGAGTTTTCGCCAACTTCAAAACGGTTAGTAAGCCGTGTAACTTCGTTTTTAGCAATGTTGTCATTTTCTCCAACGGTTTTGCTAGTGGTCTTCTTAGATTTAGCCATAATCTCGGACAAGGCTTTGAATTTGGAAGAGCGCTCGTCGATTGGACTAGATCTTAGACTTGAAGAATCTATGGTAGAAGTAGGCTTAGAACTTCAATGGTAGGCACTTAAGATTAAGAAAAGTGTGAGTGAAGGAGATGCGAACGTGGCCCTACGGTGGGCGCCAAATGTTTAAACCAAAAATGTTTCAACACCAAAGGTGTCTTATCTATAGTTCACCAAAAGATATGCAATAGAAAATGAGGCCACAAATGCAAATGCAAGTGAAAACACAAGGATTTTATTAGTGGTTCAATATAAAATAGATCTACGTCCACTTTGGAGGCGATTTCATTATCATGGAGAAATTTACAAAGTGCATCAACTCATACATTTCACTTATATCTATTATTCTCTCTCTTTACAATGATTTTCCATTTTTTACTCTCTTTCCGCTTTAGATCTCTCTTGAATTTGGAAAGGAATGTGTAACAACCAGGATTTTCAGAACCAATTTAAAATTTTTATTTTAGCTATTGTAACACCCCACCTCCACCAGGGTCACTCTTGCAAGCGCACTAGCTTTGGAGGGGCGTTAAACGAGGTAAACATGCATGCAGATATCACAAGACAGAACATATAAGTAAAAACAGAGTAAATAAAGCAACAGGTAAAAACTAACATTTCAAAACCATAGTCAAGTTACATCAAAGTACTTGGTCATTATTTTCCACAAAACAAAGTCTAGAAACATAAACTGAAAACTGGAAAGAAAATCATAAAGTAACTATCCCCAAAGTAGGATAAATCCATAGCATGCTCAAGTCCAAACCGTACATGAGCTATCCAGAAAAGCAGCTAAAGATCCAAGCTAGGTACCAGTGTTCCCACCCTGCAAACCTGGGGGGGGGGGGAGAAACGGAAGAAAAGAGGCGAAAGAAAATGGGTCAGTCAAAAAGACTGGTAAGTCCTACCTACTATTAGTATAAAAACTAATAAAGTTAACTGGACATGTAAAGCAGAGATGAAACATAGGGTGATAACTGGCATGGTGAAAAGGTAACAAGATAGATCAAGTGTGGCATCGCATATACAAGGTTAAGTTGCACCAGGTGTACTAGTATTCCAATCCATGTCAAGTATAAACAAGAAATGATCCCTTGGCCCAAAGTTGGCCCAACATCATGAGGTGACCTAAATCAAGGTGCAACTACTCGGTCTAGTCGATCGGCTCCCTATAAGCCTAACTCGTCGTGTATCTGTGTCATACGGCTTAATCGTGGAATGTAGTTAACTGTGCAAGGTCCATCCTAGGGTGTATCCAGCCCTAAGGTATAAACCACAGACACAAATCAAGCACGCACAGTCTAAACCTACTGGTGCCCATGTTCAACTCCGGACTTAATGTGCACGACCATGGTCCGCCTGAACAACCGGTGCACCATTCAGCCGTCCCTTTTGGTCTCTTACAATCAGTCCAGTAATCGTGCCCCACCCTAGCCTAGTCCAGGGTATCCATGATACTTCCTTGTGGGTTACGGCTGAAAAGGACCACGCAACTAGGATTTCAAATGGGTTAAGTGTGGTTAACCCCATCCTAACCATGTATTGAGTTGGTTAAGTGTGTTCAAGTAATTCATGACTTAACCCTATCAATACATCGGGTTTAATTGGTTAAGTATTCAAGTAATCCATGACTTAACCCTACCAATCCATCATGTTTAATTGGTTAAGTATTCAAGTGGTCCATGACTTAACCCTACCATGTGGCATTAATTAATTTAATGCACCCAACCTCTCACATTAGACCTTGTTGTGGTTACTAGTTAAGTCGGGCGGGTCCGGGTAGCTTTACACCACAACTTAGTCTAACCTCGGGTTTCAAGTGCGACATGACCAACTACTCACATTGGGTCCTATTGCTTGTAGCCACTAGTTAAGCCGATCGGTTCCGGGTAGATTTATGCTACAAACTCAACCCAACCTCGAGTTGGCCATTCTCATATTTTCTAGAAGTCATGTCCAAGTTCATGTTCATGTTCCAAGCATAATCACATGTCAAACTTCAGTGTCATATTTTCAAGTCATGTTTTTATGTTATTTAAGTTTGCCCAACTACCCATAACGTATTCCTATCGCATGTAAATTCGCATCAACGCAAATAGATCAAAGAGGGAACATAATAATATGACAAGGTGGGCATAAGGTGGCAAAGTCTATCACAAGTTAAACATGGCAATATTTGAGGCAAAGGGGGTTCAACATACTAGCATATGGCCTCAACATGTATGATAGCATAAAAGGTGACTTGGCCTCAAACATATCAAATAGCATATGGGTGTTTTGGCCTCAAGCATGCATAATAGCATAAGAGTGCTTTGGCCTCAAGCATGCATAATAGCATAAGGGTGATTTGGCCACAAGCATACATAATAGCATAAGGGTGATTTGGCCACAAGCTTACATAATAGCATAAGGGTGATTTGGCCATAAGCATGCATAATAGCAAATATGGTGCTAGCATGGTAATAATTGACATAGGGTGACAATCCTAACTTGTGCATAGCAAATAGGTTCAATATCATCATATGAATGTTAAGGGACATGTGGGGTCAAGGTTTGTTAACATGCATAAGCCATAATCCATTTCATAGCATAAGGTCAACATGAACGGTACTAGGTTCATGATAGGTCCACAATCATAAATCAAGAGAGGCATGAATAGATCTATGCATACAATGATAGGTTCAAGGCAAATATTGCACTTAGGTCCAATTCAAATCTACACATGTATGGCATTAAACTTAGCAAATAGGTGATACATGGTCATAGATGGCATAGGATGATAACTAGTGATTCGCATATAACATCATATGCAAGATAACACAAGGTTTATGAGAGTTTCTATGTTGGTTTATGCAACATTTCAAATCAAAGCTCATAGCTTTCTATGCACAAAGTCAAGGTGATAGCTTTACAAACATGCATAGAATAAATCTATGCATAACATGATAGAATCAAAGCACAAATCATACTTAGGCCCAAACTCAAACTTGCAACATGTCATATTTAACTTCATAGTTAAAATCTAAGAGTAGAATAGGGCTTACAATGCTATGAAGACTATAAAGTAAAACAAGATTGAGACGAAGCCACAATAGCAACACTAAAAACCCCCAAATGAATATAAGTTCCAAGGTTGTCTTGAGAAACAAGAAGCTCCTTTGATTTGTATGAAGAAAGATCCTTGTTTTGATGAAGAAAGGTGGCTCTTTTACTAGCTTAGGACACTCAAACTTTCATGAAGTGGATGGAGGCCATGTTATGAAGATGGAGGCCATGATCAAGAAACATTTTGGCATAGTTTAGTTGTAGGAATGATTAATGAGGGTTTAGGCTAGGTCTTAGGGTCTTTTTATAGAAGATTAGGTTAGTTTAGGCCATAGGATTAACCCTAGTTTAGATCTGAGCCATCAATTCACGTCACTAGCCAACAAAACATGACCCAGGAGCCAAAACAGGTGCACCAGGCTAGACTGGCCGACCACCCAAGTCGACAAAGGTGTCGACTGGGCAATCGACACAGCCTGGGGTGTGTCAACTCCCAAGTCGACTCCCCAGTCGACTTGGGGCCTGGGCGGGAAATTTTCCCGCCCAGTCTGTTTGGCTCCAGATTTGAAATTTGAACTGAATTTTGAACTTGAAATTTTCTGAAAATTTCTATGGGCCATAACTGGGTCATACGGACTCCGATTCTCGAAAACTCGGACTCTATTTCGCGTATTTTTCCGAGACGAACGCAATGGCATAGCCCGTTTCCCTTAATTCAGATTTTATTAATTAATTCTGCCTTGATTTACGTAATAACATGTTATTCAAAATACGAGTTGTTACATTCTCCCCACCTTAAAGGATTTCGTCCCCGAAATCTTCAAGTTAGGAAGAACGTATCCTACCATCCATCATCCATCTACTCAAAACATCATCCACGAGCAGTCATTGTCCTTAAAAGATTCTAAATGTTGTATGATCATATGTGAAAGGTGTGTGTATATGTACTTATCTAATGCGAAAATCAGGCGGTTGCTGATTCAGTAAACCTCCTTAATGCAAAGTATGTTAGTGAAATGAGTCCATATGTATGCAAATTCCTAACATAATTCATAATCTCTACATGAGTGCATAGAACATTCATCCATATGCAACATCCATGTGATAGCATAACAAATTTCAACCATGAATAAGTATAAGCACTCATGCATATGCAATATGAAAGTGTGTGAGCCGATCTTAGTGCCTAATGTGTATCATGCATCCACGAGTATCCACTTGCAAACACTTGCAACCACTTGCAAACATCAAACATAACATGTTTCATCCAAAGGGCTTCTACCTAAGGTTCTCATGACAAGGTTAACGAGATAACAAGATAAACATGGATAGTGAAAGAAAGATATGCTGGCTAGGAAAAAGAGATCGAAAATGTACCCTCAAAAAGAAATGGGTGAAGCGCGCGCATCTTCTCCTCGGTTTCCCAAGTTGCGTCTTTTTCGGCTTCACTCCACTGAACCTTTACTAACTTGACTTCTCGATTCCTCAGCTTCTTGATCTCCGTTCCCAAGATACGAATCAGAGCTCGCCTCAAGGTCGCCTCTTTCTATACCTCCGTGTCTTCAAGAATACTTGGTTCAACTACCTTGGCTGACCCATGTAGGCACTTTCGGAGATGCGAGACATGAAAAAAATTGTGAACTCCGGCCAGCTTCTCGGGCAACTCCACCTTATAAGTCATCTTCCCAACTCTTTCTATAATAGGGAAGGGTCCTACGAACCTTGGTGCCAGCTTCCCAACTGCTCCAAAATGAACCACATTTCGCAAAGGAGAAATATTCACAAAGACCATATCTCCAACTTTAAATTTTAAGTCTGTCCTTCGCTTGTCTACATAGGATTTCTGTCTGTCTTGGGCCGTTTTCATCTGTCTTCAAATCAATTCAACCCTCTCGGATGTGTCCCTTATCATGTCGGGCCCAATTATAAGCTTATCCGTCGTCTCCCACCAACATGTTGGTGGCTTGCACGGCCTCCCATACAAAGCTTCGAATGGTGTCATTCCTATGCTTTCTTGGTAGCTGTTATTATAAGCAAACTCTACAAGAGGAAGGTGGTCTTCCCAAGTACCACCAAAGTCAAGAACACAAAGTCTCAAAAGATCTTCTAGCACTCTATTCACCCTTTCGGTTTGGCCATCCATCTGGGGGTGATAGGCTGTACTTAGATTCAATCGCGTACCCATCGCTTCTTGCAAACTATTCTAGAACTGGATGGTGAAGATTGGGTCGCGACCGCTAACTATGCTGGAAGGAACTCCATGCAATCGCACTATCTCTCGAAGATAAACAGATGCTAAACCTGATACAGTCCTCTTGTTCTTTACTGGAATGAAATGGGTGCTCTTCGTAAGTCTATCAACTATGACCCATATCCCATAAAGCCCAAATAGTTTGGTCATCTTAATGGACATCTTCACCCCAACTATAAATCACAAACAGGCGAGTCATACTCCTTATGGGGTTTGCAACAGAACTAAGATTGAGAATAGGACCGAGAGGATATACTTAAAAGATAGCATGCGAGTAAGCTCTACAGGATAATAGGGATCAAGGATATACTCTTAGAAAGAGATATAATGCTCGTATCTAGTCTTCAATCTTCTAAGCCGCATTTTCTTGTGCTTAATCCCATCGTGCCTTGACCGTCTTTTAACTTAACAATTTCGTAGCTCTTAATTCTTATTTCCAAAATATGAGTTAGAACTCATTTCACCGTTGCCTCTCGTTCCACTTCCACTTATTCTTTTCCTAAAATACTTGGCTTAAACATAACTGCATGCTCATGGTTCCATGCAAGCTTTCAAAAATTCGTTAGTGAATCCTGGATCTCGTTTACATACCTTACGATATTTCATGCAGAAGAACTATCTCTTGAAAACAAATGCCAATCCACGTTGCCAAATGTACTTACTAGGGTGATTTCTCTAACCCATGCTTAAGCGAAATGGACTATCCGCCTTAGTGGTGAACACTACTCGATTGGATTACAAATTTCCAATAAAAGTGCCAAGGGATTCTAGATAATTAATCATGACGGAGCCCTAAAGGTCGCACGAGATTTCGAGGGTATTACCGAGGCGAGTCATGAGCCTCGCAACCCTATGTTCAAAGTCAAGAATGGCTCCATAACTTGACAACCAACCCATGCCCAAAATCAACCCGTATCCCATAAACCCGAGAACATAAGCATTACGCTTGAATTCTACGCTCAAGATAGAGATTTTCAAATCCATACAAATCGCAGATAGATGGGCAGAACCCCCAATCGGATTTGAAATACTAGCGGGATTTTCAACTAGACTAGTACTTAGGTGCAAACTTTCAACCAGATCAGAAATAAAACTATGCGATGCGCCAGAATCAAATAAGGTATGAACAGGGAAATCAGAAATGTAATCATGACTTTCTATAGAAACTCTACCTCGATCAAAAGCTGGAAGAGCGAGGGGAGCCTGCAACTGCCCTCTAGAGGGTCTTGCTTGCTGAATTTGCCTTTTCCCTTGTCCTCGCTTTTTCGGGCAATCCTTACTATAGTGTCCAGACTCTCCACAATGAAAGCATTCTCCCAACTTCCTTTTCTTCTTCCTACAGTCTTTGGCTATGTGCCCAGTAATCCCACAGAATTTGCACTTCCTCCTTTCTCTCGACTTGTTGTCCTTGTTGTTGTTGTTCTTGCCTCCTTTTCCGGAATCTACTTTCTCGCCTTGAGACTCATTTGCCTTGACCTCCTTCTTGCCACCCTTATCTTCCTCTTGAAGCAGGGCCATATTCACCAAACTCTCGAAGGTCGCCCCCATGGGTATATGAGACATGGCCAAACCGCGCAATGGCTCATTCAATCCTAGAGCAAAGTGTAGGGCCTTCTTCTGAGCTGTGTTAACCAAGTCTAGGCCGAACCGAGCAAGTTGATTAAACGTATCCACGTATTCCCTAACTGTCATGTCCCCTTGCTTTAGAGATAGGAACCTCTCCATATGAAGGTCCTCTTCTGTCGATGATAGAAACCTCAGTCTAAACCTTCTCCTAAAGTCAACCCAAGTCTGAATTGGCCTAGTAGCGGTGGTGACTACCCACCAATATGCAGCTTTCCCTTTCAATAGCCATACTGCCAACAGAACTTTTCTACGGCCTTCCACATCAAAGATAGCAAAGAGGTCTTCAGTTTCCTTTAACCAGTTTCTTTCCTCAACAAAAGTCTCCGTCCCAATAAAATTCTTGCCACCCATCGCCTTAAAGTCCTTGCAAATCTTCACGAAATCCGCTTGTGGATGCGGAGGAGGAGGAGGAGGAACCTCAGCTGCGGGAGGGGGAGGAATGTTAGCCACGGGGGAAGGAGGAGGAATGTCCGCGGGGCCGACTTCATTCGCCCTTGCCTCCATGTACCTTCTAAACCAAATAGGTACTGGTATGCCCTCCAGAATGGCAAAATTATCGGCCATACTGAAACGAAGAAAAAATAGATTGAGAATGAGGAAACAAAGGATAATGCTAATGGCTTTTGGAGAATAGCCTTTTAAAATAAATTAGACTTTTCTTGGAAAATACTTAATTGGTTTTGAAAATAGTTTTTCAAAAGGTAAGTTTTAAAAACCTTTTGGTCAAATCTTGTAAACCTTATGCTCTTATACCAAATGTAACACCCCACCTCCGCTAGGGTCACTCTTGCAAGCGCACTAGCTTTGGAGGGGCGTTAAACGAGGTAAACATGCATGCAGATATCACAAGACAGAACATATAAGTAAAAACAAAGTAAATAAAGCAGCAGGTAAAAACTAACATTTCAAAACCATAGTCAAGTTACATTAAAGTACTTGGTCATTATTTTCCACAAAACAAAGTCTAGAAACATAAACTGAAAACTGGAAAGAAAATCATAAAGTAACTATCCCCAAAGTAGGATAAAGCCATAGCATACTCAAGTCCAAACCGTACATGAGCTATCCAGAAAAGCAGCTAAAGATCCAAGCTAGGTACCAGTGTTCCCACCCTGCAAACTTGGGGGAGGGGGCAGAAACGGAAGAAAAGAGGCGAAAGAAAACGGGTCAATCAAAAAGACTGGTAAGTCCTACCTACTATTAGTATAAAAACTAATAAAGTTAACTGGACATGTAAAGAAGAGATGAAACATAGGGTGATAACTGGCATGGTGAAAAGGTAACAAGATAGATCAAGTGTGGCATCGCATATACAAGGTTAAGTTGCACCAAGTGTACTAGTATTCCAATCCATGTCAAGTATAAACAAGAAATGATCCCTTGGCCCAAAGTTGGCCCAACATCATGAGGTGACCTAAATCAAGGTGCAACTACTCGGTCTAGTCGATCGGCTCCCTATAAGCCTAACTCGTCGTGTATCGGTGTCATACGGCTTAATCGTGGAATGTAGTTAACTGTGCAAGGTCCATCCTAGGGTGTATCCAGCCCTAAGGTATAAACCACAGACACAAATCAAGCACGCACAGTCTAAACCTACTGGTGCCCATGTTCAACTCCGGACTTAATGTGCACGACCATGGTCCGCCTGAACAACCGGTGCACCATTCAGCCGTCTCTTTTGGTCTCTTACAATCAGTCCAGTAATCGTGCCCCACCCTAGCCTAGTCCAGGGTATCCATGATACTTCCTTGTGGGTTACGGCTGAAAAGGACCACGCAACTAGGATTTCAAATGGGTTAAGTGTGGTTAACCCCATCCTAACCATGTATTGAGTTGGTTAAGTGTGTTCAAGTAATTCATGACTTAACCCTATCAATACATCGGGTTTAATTGGTTAAGTATTCAAGTAATCCATGACTTAACCCTACCAATCCATCATGTTTAATTAGTTAAGTATTCAAGTGGTCCATGACTTAACCCTACCATGTGGCATTAATTAATTTAATGCACCCAACCTCTCACATTAGACCTTGTTGTGGTTACTAGTTAAGCCGGGCGGGTCCGGGTAGCTTTACACCACAACTTAGTCTAACCTCGGGTTTCAAGTGCGACATGACCAGCTACTCACATTGGGTCCTATTGCTTGTAGCCACTAGTTAAGCCGATCGGTTCCGGGTAGATTTATGCTACAAACTCAACCCAACCTCGAGTTGGCCATTCTCATGTTTTCTAGAAGTCATGTCCAAGTTCATGTTCATGTTCCAAGAATAATCACATGTCAAACTTTCATGTCATATTTTCAAGTCATGTTTTCATGTTATTTAAGTTTTCCCAACTACCCATAACGTATTCTTATCGCACGCAAATTCACACCAACGCAAATAGATCAAAGATGGAACATAACAATATGACAAGGTGGGCATAAGGTGGAAGAGACTATCACAAGTTAAACATGGCGATATTTGAGGCCAAAGGGGGTTCAACATACTAGCATATGGCCTCAACATGTATGATAGCATAAAAGGTGACTTGGCCTCAAACATATCAAATAGCATATGGGTGTTTTGGCCTCAAGCATGCATAATAGCATAAGAGTGCTTTGGCCTCAAGCATGCATAATAGCATAAGGGTGATTTGGCCACAAGCATACATAATAGCATAAGGGTGATTTGGCCACAAGCATACATAATAGCATAAGGGTGATTTGGACACAAGCATGCATAATAGCAAATATGGTGGTAGCATGGTAATAATTGACATAGGGTGACAATCCTAACTTGTGCATAGCAAATAGGTTCAATATCATCATATGCATGTTAAGGAACATGAGGGGTCAAGGTTTGTTAACATGCATAAGCCATAATCCATTTCATAGCATAAGGTCAACATGAACGGTACTAGGTTCATGATAGGTCCACAATCATAAATCAAGAGAGGCATGAATAGATCTATGCATACAATGATAGGTTCAAGGCAAATATTGCACTTAGGTCCAATTCAAATCTACACATGTATGGCATTAAACTTAGCAAATAGGTGATACATGGTCATAGATGGCATAGGATGATAACTAGTGATTCGCATATAACATCATATGCAAGATAACACAAGGTTTATGAGAGTTTCTATGTTGGTTTATGCAACATTTCAAATCAAAGCTCATAGCTTTCTATGCATAAAGTCAAGGTGATAGCTTTACAAACTTGCATAGAATAAATCTATGCATAACATGATAGAATCAAAGCACAAATCATACTTAGGCCCAAACTCAAACTTGCAACATGTCATATTTAACTTCATAGTTAGAATCTAAGAGTAGAATAGGGCTTACAATGCTATGAAGACTATAAAGTAAAACAAGATTGAGACGAAGCCACAATAGCAACACTAAAAACCCCCAAATGAATACAAGTTCCAAGTTGTCTTGAGAAACAAGAAGCTCCTTTGATTTGTATGAAGAAAGATCCTTGTTTTGATGAAGAAAGGTGGCTCTTTTACTAGCTTAGGACACTCAAACTTTCATGAAGTGGATGGAGGCCATGTTATGAAGATGGAGGCCATGATCAAGAAACATTTTGGCATAGTTTAGTTGTAGGAATTATTAATGAGGGTTTAGGTTAGGTCTTAGGGTCTTTTTATAGAAGATTAGGTTAGTTTAGGCCATAGGATTAACCCTAGTTTAGATCTGAGCCATCAATTCACGTCACTAGCCAACAAAACATGACCCAGGAGCCAAAACAGGTGCACCAGGCTAGACTGGCTGACCACCCAAGTCGACAGGGGTGTCGAATGGGCAGTTGACACAACCTGGGGTGTGTCGACTCCCAAGTCGACTCCCCAGTCGACTTGGGGCCTGGGCGGGAAATTTTCCCGCCCAGTCTGTTTGGCTCCAGATTTGAAATTTGATGTAACGTCCCGCATTTTTATCGGTTTGAATTGGAATATTTAAATTAGTTTAAATATTAAATTTGTAATATAAGTGGATTTATATATTAATTAAAGCGAAGTTGAACGTATAAAAATATATATTAAATATAAACGAGCTCATAACGACGCTGCAGTTCGTAATTTAACGTTCTGAACTTCAACTAAGTGTACAGGACCCAGTTTAAATCGGATTTCTGCAAAACAAGAAATATTGGAATCTGTTGAACTGTATCTTTCTGACAGAAGTGAAATATTGAGATTTCGTCGTATAGATTGCAAGATATGTCAAAATCAAATATTCAGAAAGTCGCTATGAAATCGTATGTCGACTATAACGGTTTATTTGAAATAACTGCTTATCGGTTTCGAATTTATTCAAGCTTCTTTTGAGACGTAGTGATAATTTAATTTTTAGAATTTTACTGTAATTTTTAATTAATTAAATATGCAACTTTTTATTTGGAGTATTTTGCACCCTGTATCAGTATTTTGGGGTTTCAAAATATGAGTCAACGTACCGATATTATTATATTTTTGGGATCGTGGCACCTCGATGGACACAGCTGTAATCTTATTTCCGTCCGTAGCATCTCGAACATGAAAAAAATGTTGTGTAATGGGTACGCTAAACTTTAAATACTAAATAAAATAAAACAACTTAACAACAATGCAACTACGTACATAAAAATACACGGCTCAAAAACAAACACGGTGCTCCCATACAAATGCACACCACTATTTAGATATATAACCAAGAGAAGGCTTCCACCGAAAGTAAATTAAGGTACAACGGTCTTCTTTCTTTTCTTCTGCACAGCGGCAGCAGGCTACCACACGAATTGTCACCTTTAGTAGCCAACCTACCTTTGCATAGCCACCCTATTCTTTCTATAGCATGCATTAATTCTAAACACACCCGTACTATCCCTCAGTTACAAACGTATGTCCTGGCGAATCAAAATATATATATTTTTACAAAAAGGAAAAAAAATGTATACATGTGCAAATCGTTATTGGGTTGCGAACGATTTGCAGTACCCTTCTCTTTGATCAAAACAGCAGCCAACCTAGCTTCTATTTTATATATGCTGTATAGTGTACCACAAAGTTGAGTTTTCATATCAAGCAGACCTAACCTATCTCCTCTAATGTCATATCCTATATCCTCTATTCCTTGGCCTCCAAATCTTGGTTATCTATATATATACACCATCGAGCTCGAACGCATAGAAAACAGACAGCAAAACAAATTAAACAAATAAAAAAGAGAATGCAAGGCTTAAATAAAACATGAGCAGCAACAAAATGGGCTTGCGTTGGAAACAGAGGGCGACTGGAAGGAATTTCTGCCACTGGAATTTTGTCGGGAAGCGGGAAATGGAGTTCCGCTCATCGGAATGAGCACCGGCAGCGCAAGCCTCGAGGGCCAGTGTTCGGGTAGAAGGGGAGGACTGTTGAGGGTGTACACTTTTTGATGTATGGAGCATTGAGTTGTGGCCAAGCACACATGATGTTTCGAATGGAAGTGTAACGCTGGAGACGTGGTTGCCAAAGTAGTGGATGGCGTAGACTATGGGGAAATCAAAGAATTTTTAGTGTGTGATGGCCTTACTGAGCAAGCAGCGAACGGTGGTATTTCGTATGTTGACCAATGCGATGCCATGAACCATCTAATGACTAATATTATTAATTGTGGAAAGAAGGCAAAATAAGTGATGAAATACGAAGTATGGTGAAAAACGTGTGCATGTGCGTGGAGATTAATTGGACCGGGTGATATTTGACGACGTACTGGAACCAGTTTGGAGCTTGACTTGAATTTATGATAGAATCAAACGCCAGATCGGATCGACTGACGCAAATCGTTATTTAACGGTTAACGCGCCAAGGTGAGTAAATTCACTAACTCTGTTTTATTTAAAATATTTTAATTATATTTTAAATAATGGTTGAATGCTGTGTGATGGTTGTTTAGACAGATTATGGTTAAATTGGTTGAATATTATATATCGTTGCATATGTACACACCATTGGTTGGATACTGAATTGACTAACATCTGTGGATGCGGAAATCGGTTGGAGGAACTCAACCGGATTCCTTAATATTTAGATGTACTTTTTGTGCACTGTTTGAACCATGTTGAATGGAAATTCAACGTTATATTGATTTGGTAAACAAACGATATCAGCGACAGTCAACCATAAACCCATTTTGTTAAAAAATTGGTTGACCATCAAGCAAACCAACGAAGTTCAATTATAAAAATTTTATCTTATTAATTGAAGCGAAATTATAAATTATAATAGAAGTTCTATTATAAACTGGTATTTTTAATACCGTGAGTTAGATATAAATTGATTCGAGTTTAAACAGGAAGAATCGATTATTTATTATTTCTAAATAACAGAAATTGAATCTTGATTAAACAAGGAGGCGATGGCTTGTTTTAAGTATATCAAAAACAAGTAGTCGATTTTAAAGATGCTTATGAAATAAAGTATAATTCTATGTTTGGAGTATGATCGTATTTGAAATAAGGGTAGTAAAACGAGTCTAGATTCCTATTGCGAAATGATATTTTAAAAAAAGGGAATAGTGGTCAGAAAGTAAACATTTTGAAGTAGATATTTCTATTTGTGTTAAACTAAATTGATCTGATTAACGAGAAGTATAGAAATGGAGTTTTGAAATGTTTTTTTCCAACATTAATAATGTGTATTTTCTAGAAGTACAGAAAATAAGAAAGGTAAGGAAGATGGAAATGTTCCAGATATTAAATAAATGTATATCTTCTAGGATGTGGGTGAACAAGTGCTATAATATTTGGAAATGGGTTTTTCAAAGAAGTATGAGGTTAAACAGTTTTAGAAATATCTAGAAAAATATGAATAATGAAATATTAGAAAGTGCCGAGATTGTGAAATGGTTTGATGGATGTTTATTTTCAAAACACCGACTATCAAAGATTTTTGTAACGAAAAGAGATATCAAGATTTTTGTAATGAAAAGAGATGTCAAGAATTTGTAACGGAAAGAGGTGTTGAGATTAATTATAAAGTGGAATATAGTAGCACATTGCAAGTCTCAGAACTGTAGCAGTAAAGTAACGCTGTTGACTAGGCTTAAGCGTGACTGTTATGTCAAGATTAGTTATAAAGAGATATAGCAGCATATAGCTAGTTTGAACAGTAACGATAAATGAAACGCTGTTAACCAAACTTAAGCATGATGTTTATATACAGTAGCACTTCCTAGGGAAGGAAAACAGCTTGTGTTGAAATTCACTTATTCAAAAGTAATAAGTAATGACGTTTGTCCAAAGAAATATAAGAACGAATGTTAAATAAAAAGTGCCTGTGATTTGTGTGATATTGGTTGTACATTGAATGGATATTGTTTTTACTTCGATAGTTAAATAACCGACTATCGAAGTGTTTTGACCATCGTTGTCAATACGGGGAGACCGGTTGGATATATTATCCGAAAACCACTCCGTATAGGCATAAGCGCTGCGAATTCAATTATGCTGAAGAAATTGAAGACGGAGTGAAAGGCAAGGGTCGTTCTGTCCCAGAGTGGTGGTTTCTGTTTGTCCAGTCCCAGGACAACTTGTATGGACGAATGTCTGACAGAGTATTCCTAACGGTCACATAAGACGATCTTTTCAAGGTGTTATGTCTGGTGGCGGAGAAATTCGTTTCTCTTAGCTTTTACACCCGTAATATTTTTGGGAAGATCAACTAGTGATTTGACGGGTTTGACGATGTGGCATTCAAAGTGTATGGTGGCCAGATGTCCTAAAAGGTAAACGTAGCCTCAAGCTTCACAGCCGGGAAATGACAAAAATCGGGCAGGCAGCATGGCTATGTGGGTCGCTCCCATTAGGGTGTATAATCACCTATCTAGAGAAATTCCTTTTGTTTCTAAATCTATCGATTCTGCCCATTCGGGAACGGTGGTTTGAGTCCAACCGTTGGTGATATACATTCGATACACTCAAGCGAAATGAGTGGTCGGTCATGTGTGGGCCGGGTTGCAAGACGTTCTTGTTGAACCCATTGTATTCGCCTCTAGAGATACATTATCGGCAGGTGGTCCCATACCTTGTCATAGTTGGAATCCAATCTCCAATAAGCGCCCTGCGGTTTTTGATTTTATACTATATATGTAGAGCGTGAGATGCAAGCGTTCTACTATTTGGTTATTTATTTGATTAGACATTATTATAATATCACTGGATTTTGATATCAATAATGATTTGGGTTATAGTAAGGTAAAAAAACCGTCCATGTTTATGTGTGGGCTGGTCTTATTATTGTCCTTTTTGTTTCAAAAAGGATTTTCAAAGTTAAGTCATATGGTTGGAATTTACTCACACCAGTCCCATGACTGACCCAGAGTTTATTTTGTTGTTTTCCCTAAACTCTTGGGTGCCCAAATTTGTACGGGCAGTCAAGTGTTTCAGGCTTTTACAGATACGCTTGAAGGAGCTAAAAGCAGAAGGCTTCACCGTTAGTATTTAGAGACTATTTCCGCTGTGATATGATGTATTGTACTCTGATAATGGTATGTATATACAATACAGTTTTGTATTTCAAAGTTATGTTATATAATATATTTTATTCGTTCCGCTGTGAGACTCGTGTTTACTCTGATTATGCTCAGTTGTGTTCTCCTTGTTCTTCTTCTTCTATTCTATTAGTTCTATCTTTTCTATCTCATCCTCTAATTTCTTTCTATTAATGGTCCGGTATTTCCGTGCAATTTGGGTCGGACTTGTATGGTATTTGGTCGACTCAAAGGGCTCGAATTCCCGGGTCGTTGCAGTTGGTATCAGAGCTGAAGGTTAAGTGATTACCTTGGCTCTGTGGCGTGACTCAATAGAGATGGAGTTAGTAATACTCTAGATTGAGTTTGAGTGTATACATATGAGCGCGTATTTGTAAATTTATATAAAAACTGTTTTATATTGTGTTGATTGATCTGTTGAGTGGTATATGAATTTCAGATCGACGCGTTTAGCCAACGAGGTCGATAGGGATTTATAAACGCTTGGATAGAGAATTTCGACATAGTATTGTTTTGAAAGAGAGTAAATGAAATAATTTTACTCGAAATATATTTTGATATAAAGAAAACATATATATTGGAATTATCTAGTATATATTGAATGTGTTGGGTGAACTTATGATCGAATAAGATTTATAAGTGAGTTGGTTATATAAATAACCAATTGAAATATTATATGAATATAATATATAAATTAGATAAATTGAATCTGATGATAAACCAGAATTGGAGTTAAAACTCTAGAATTTGAGAAGTCGTCGTAAATGAAATTTGAATTAAATATATGGAATTTTAAGATCCTGGGGAAATTTTGAAATATTATGCAAGTTCCGAGAAGATATTTCTGAAGTAATTTCAAATAAAAGTATTTGAATATGAGTTTTGAAAGTGATATAGTATTGAACTCACTTTGATCGCTGGGAAATGAATTCCGATGATGAAGTCGACCATTGTCTGTATTCATTTTCGAGTGCTAAGTGACGGAATACTACCAAAACGTTTTGTTTTTGAAGTGTTTTTGGAAAACACATTGTCAGAAATTCAAATGTTTGAATGGCCATGTTGTAGGTATATATGTGTATATGATCTCAAACTGATTGGAAATGAAAATCCCAGGTATTTGATTTCTGAAATTTAAATTATATTATGAAGTATATAAATAATGAATTTAAATAAGTTAAATAAAACTTGAGTTGAATTGAAGCCAAGTAAGTGGAAATCGTACTGGAATAAGGATTTGACTTGACCAAGTAGTTGAGTTGTGAATTGAGATTGGGAATGGAACTAAACTTGGTTGGGAAATTTGATTATTTGGAATTGGAATTGAACTGGAGTTTGAAAAAGAAATTTGAGTTGGGATTATTGATTGAGAATAAACTGACTGGAGATCAGTTGGAGATGCATTTGGGTATGCTGAATGGATTGCAAATGGAAGCGAGAAAGTTGGATGCCCAATGAAGGGAGAAGGCCCAAAGTGGCGTGTTGTAATAGTACCGAATGAACAGTACAGCGGAGAGATTGATGAAATCCTCCGAAAATTTAAAAGTGTTAGGAAAATTTTCAAAATTTTGAAAATTTTTGTTACAAAGAAGGGAATTAATATTTTGATCAGTTCAGTTGAAACTGAAATATGAAATAAACCAAAAAGATTTTAACCTGTTTACAACAAAGATTATAGCATTTTTCCTACCTTAGCAATTTCGAGGACGAAATTATTTTAAGGGGGAAGGAATGTAACGTCCAACATTTTTATCGGTTTGAATTGGAATATTTAAATTAGTTTAAATATTAAATTTGTAATATAAGTGGATTTATATATTAATTAAAACGAAGTTGAACGTATAAAAATATATATTAAATATAAACGAGCTCATAACGACGCTGCAGTTCGTAATTTAACGTTCTGAACTTCAACTAAGTGTACAGGACCCAGTTTAAATCGGATTTCTGCAAAACAAGAAATATTGGAATCTGTTGAACTGTATCTTTCTGACAGAAGTGAAATATTGAGATTTCGTCGTATAGATTGCAAGATATGTCAAAATCAAATATTCAGAAAGTCGCTATGAAATCGTATGTCGACTATAACGGTTTATTTGAAATAACTGCTTATCGGTTTCGAATTTAGACAAGCCTCTTTTGAGACGTAGTGATAATTTAATTTTTAGAATTTTACTGTAATTTTTAATTAATTAAATACGCAACTTTTTATTTGGAGTATTTTGCACCCTGTATCAGTATTTTGGGGTTTCAAAATATGAGTTAACGTACCGATATTATTATATTTTTGGGATCGTGGCACCTCGATGGACACAGCTGTAATCTTATTTCTGTCCGTAGCATCTCGAACATGAAAAAAATGTTGTGTAATGGGTACGCTAAACTTTAAATACTAAATAAAATAAAACAACTTAACAACAATGCAACTACGTACATAAAAATACACGGCTCAAAAACAAACACGGTGCTCCCATACAAATGCACACCACTATTTAGATATATAACCAAGAGAAGGCTTCCACCGAAAGTAAATTAAGGTACAACGGTCTTCTTTCTTTTCTTCTGCACAGCGGCAGCAGGCTACCACACGAATTGTCACCTTTAGTAGCCAACCTACCTTTGCATAGCCACCCTATTCTTTCTATAGCATGCATTAATTCTAAACACACCCGTACTATCCCTCAGTTACAAACGTATGTCCTGGCGAATCAAAATATATATATTTTTACAAAAAGGAAAAAAAAATGTATACATGTACAAATCGTTATTGGGTTGCGAACGATTTGCAGTACCCTTCTCTTTGATCAAAACAGCAGCCAACCTAGCTTCTATTTTATATATGCTGTATAGTGTACCACAAAGTTGAGTTTTCATATCAAGCAGACCTAACCTATCTCCTCTAATGTCATATCCTATATCCTCTATTCCTTGGCCTCCAAGTCTTGGTTATCTATATATATACACCATCGAGCTCGAACGCATAGAAAACAGACACCAAAACAAATTAAACAAATACAAAAGAGAATGCAAGGCTTAAATAAAACATGAGCAGCAACAAAATGGGCTTGCGTTGGAAACAGAGGGCGACTGGAAGGAATTTCTGCCACTGGAATTTTGTCGGGAAGCGGGAAATGGAGTTCCGCTCATCGGAATGAGCACCGGCAGCGCAAGCCTCGAGGGCCAGTGTTCGGGTAGAAGGGGAGGACTGTTGAGGGTGTACACTTTTTGATGTATGGAGCATTGAGTTGTGGCCAAGCACACATGATGTTTCGAATGGAAGTGTAACGCTGGAGACGTGGTTGCCAAAGTAGTGGATGGCGTAGACTATGGGGAAATCAAAAAAAATTTAGTGTGTGATGGCCTTACTGAGCAAGCAGCGAACGGTGGTATTTCGTATGTTGACCAATGCGATGCCATGAACCAGCTAATGACTAATATTATTAATTGTGGAAAGAAGGCAAAATAAGTGATGAAATACGAAGTATGGTGAAAAACGTGTGCATGTGCGTGGAGATTAATTGGACCGGGTGATATTTGACGACGTACTGGAACCAGTTTGGAGCTTGACTTGAATTTATGATAGAATCAAACGCCAGATCGGATCGACTGACGCAAATCGTTATTTAACGGTTAACGCGCCAAGGTGAGTAAATTCACTAACTCTGTTTTATTTAAAATATTTTAATTATATTTTAAATAATGGTTGAATGTTGTGTGATGGTTGTTTAGACAGATTATGGTTAAATTGGTTGAATATTATATATCGTTGCATATGTACACACCATTGGTTGGATACTGAATTGACTAACATCTGTGGATGCGGAAATCGGTTGGAGGAACTCAACCGGATTCCTAAATATTTAGATGTACTGTTTGTGCACTGTTTGAACCATGTTGAATGGAAATTCAACGTTATATTGATTTGGTAAACAAACGATATCAGCGACAGTCAACCATAAACCCATTTTGTTAAAAAATTGGTTGACCGTCAAGCAAACCAACGAAGTTCAATTATAAAAATTTTATCTTATTAATTGAAGCGAAATTATAAATTATAATAGAAGTTCTATTATAAACTGGTATTTTTAATACCGTGAGTTAGATATAAATTGATTCGAGTTTAAACAGGAAGAATCGATTATTTATTATTTCTAAATAACAGAAATTGAATCTTGATTAAACAAGGAGGCGATGACTTGTTTTAAGTATATCAAAAACAAGTAGTCGATTTTAAAGATGCTTATGAAATAAAGTATAATTCTATGTTTGGAGTATGATCGTATTTGAAATAAGGGTAGTAAAACGAGTCTAGATTCCTATTGCGAAATGATATTTTAAAAAAAGGGAATAGTGGTCAGAAAGTAAACATTTTGAAGTAGATATTTCTATTTGTGTTAAACTAAATTGATCTGATTAACAAGAAGTTTAGAAATGGAGTTTTGAAATGTTTTTTTCCAACATTAATAATGTGTATTTTCTAAAAGTACAGAAAATAAGAAAGGTAAGGAAGATGGAAATGTTCCAGATATTAAATAAATGTATATCTTCTAGGATGTGGGTGAACAAGTGCTATAATATTTGGAAATGGGTTTTTCAAAGAAGTATGAGGTTAAACAGTTTTGGAAATATCTAGAAAAATATGAATAATGAAATATTAGAAAGTGCCGAGATTGTGAAATGGTTTGATGGATGTTTATTTTCAAAACACCGACTATCAAAGATTTTTGTAACGAAAAGAGATATCAAGATTTTTGTAATGAAAAGAGATGTCAAGAATTTGTAACGGAAAGAGGTGTTGAGATTAATTATAAAGTGGAATATAGTAGCACATTGCAAGTCTCAGAACTGTAGCAGTAAAGTAACGCTGTTGACTAGGCTTAAGCGTGACTGTTATGTCAAGATTAGTTATAAAGAGATATAGCAGCGTATAGCTAGTTTGAACAGTAACGATAAATGAAACGCTGTTAACCAAACTTAAGCATGATGTTTATATACAGTAGCACTTCCTAGGGAAGGAAAACATCTTGTGTTGAAATTCACTTATTCAAAAGTAATAAGAAATGACGTTTGTCCAAAGAAATATAAGAACGAATGTTAAATAAAAAGTGCCTGTGATTTGTGTGATATTGGTTGTACATTGAATGGATATTGTTTTTACTTCGATAGTTAAATAACCGACTATCGAAGTGTTTTGACCATCGTTGTCAATACGGGGAGACCGGTTGGATATATTATCCGAAAACCACTCCGTATAGGCATAAGCGCTGCGAATTCAATTATGCTGAAGAAATTGAAGACGGAGTGAAAGGCAAGGGTCGTTCTGTCCCAGAATGGTGGTTTCTGTTTGTCCAGTCCCAGGACAACTTGTATGGACGAATGTCTGACAGAGTATTCCTAACGTACACATAAGACGATCTTTTCAAGGTGTTATGTCTGGTGGCGGAGAAATTCGTTTCTCTTAGCTTTTATACCCGTAATATTTTTGGGAAGATCAACTAGTGATTTGACGGGTTTGACGATGTGGCATTCAAAGTGTATGGTGGCCAGATGTCCTAAAAGGTAAACGTAGCCTCAAGCTTCACAGCCGGGAAATGACAAAAATCGGGCAGGCAGCATGGCTATGTGGGTCGCTCCCATTAGGGTGTATAATCACCTATCTAGAGAAATTCCTTTTGTTTCTAAATCTATCGATTCTGCCCATTCGGGAACGGTGGTTTGAGTCCAACCGTTGGTGATATACATTCGATACACTCAAGCGAAATGAGTGGTCGGTCATGTGTGGGCCGGGTTGCAAGACGTTCTTGTTGAACCCATTGTATTCGCCTCTAGAGATACATTATCGGCAGGTGGTCCCATACCTTGTCATAGTTGGAATCCAATCTCCAATAAGCGCCCTGCGGTTTTTGATTTTATACTATATATGTAGAGCGTGAGATGCAAGCGTTCTACTATTTGGTTATTTATTTGATTAGACATTATTATAATATCACTGGATTTTGATATCAATAATGATTTGGGTTATAGTAAGGTAAAAAAACCGTCCATGTTTATGTGTGGGCTGGTCTTACTATTATCCTTTTTGTTTCAAAAAGGATTTTCAAAGTTAAGTCATATGGTTGGAATTTACTCACACCAGTCCCATGACTGACCCAGAGTTTATTTTGTTGTTTTCCCTAAACTCTTGGGTGCCCAAATTTGTACGGGCAGTCAAGTGTTTCAGGCTTTTACAGATACGCTTGAAGGAGCTAAAAGCAGAAGGCTTCACCGTTAGTATTTAGAGACTATTTCCGCTGTGATATGATGTATTGTACTCTGATAATGGTATGTATATACAATACAGTTTTGTATTTCAAAGTTATGTTATATAATATATTTTATTCGTTCCGCTGTGAGACTCGTGTTTACTCTGATTATGCTCAGTTGTGTTCTCCTTGTTCTTCTTCTTCTATTCTATTAGTTCTATCTTTTCTATCTCATCCTCTAATTTCTTTCTATTAATGGTCCGGTATTTCCGTGCAATTTGGGTCGGACTTGTATGGTATTTGGTCGACTCAAAGGGCTCGAATTCCCGGGTCGTTACATTTGAACTGAATTTTGAACTTGAAATTTTCTGAAAACTTCTATGGGCCATAACTGGGTCATACGGACTCCGATTCTCAAAAACTCAGACTCTATTTCACGTATTTTTCCGAGACGAACGCAATGGCATAGCCCGTTTCCCTTGATTCAGATTTTATTAATTAATTCTGCCTTGATTTACGTTATAACAAGTTATTCAAAATACGGGTTGTTACAGCTATTTTAATGGATTTTGAATATTTAAAATGATTTATTTTAAATAATAACAACTAAAATTTTTTTTAAATCGAAGTTAGAACGAATAAATTTATTTTAATTATAAAACGAGCTTGAAATGGCGCAGCAGTTTGAAAATTCGATTTTAAATTTCAAATGAATTTACATGATTCAAAACAACTCGGATTTCAGTTAAACTAGAAATATTTGAATCTGTTTAATTATATCTCTCTAACGAATGTGAAAAATCCAGACTTCATAACGAGAATTGAAAGTTGTGTCCAGCTAAAAATTTAAAATAATCGCTATGGAATTTATATATATATTATATAATATATAGCCCTTGAAAATAGCCATTTTGCAAACGACCTCCGTTTTCAACGAGACCACTTTGGTTGGATCCGGAATGTCAAATTATTGCTAGATTCCAATTTTCATAATTTTTGGAACTAATATGTGAGCGTCCCGAATTTAAATGTGTTTTCAATTTCAGTTGAATTGGATCGACCCGAAAATGACCATTTTTCAAACAATCTCCAAATTCGATGAAATTAGTTTTGTTAGGACTGTATCATCAAAACATAGCTAGATATAATTTTTCTGTAATTTTTGGAGTCAGTATGTAATCCCGATAAATTGAAATGTACATTTAAATTCAATATATATTGATTTATATTTTAATTTGGATAAAAAACCTATCGAAACAGCCGAATTAGCTTATAAAACATATACCACTGCGTTTAGAATGGGGGTATTTAGTTAAGGCGGCAGTCATTAGGTTTGATTTGGAGTTTGGATCGATTAGCAAGTAACTTTTTTGAATTAAATAACAAAATATATAAATATATAAGGCCCTATTCTCTAACAACCCTAGTCAAAACATTTCCCTGGTCAACGCAGGAATTAAAACCCGCTTCCAACCAAATTTCAACTATCAATAGCTTCAAAATTAGTCCACTAAAATTTCCTAAATCGTTGCAAATTGAATTATGGGTCCAAAGTGAATACTGTTCGGATTTCTATGAAATTTCTATTTTTACGGAAGTGAATGAATTTCGTGGAGAGTAGCTCTCAATTTCTGGGTTCAAAGCGGTGATATTCGAAGATGGTTTCAGGCCCCATGCGGCATGCGAGTTTACCGTTGCTCCAGCCGGTGGTGGCACTCATGGAGGCGGATGACGTAGAGGGGTTAGATGTGGGTCCGACGATGGAAGGCGGTGGCGCGGGGATGCCCTAGCAGTGGAGCAATTTCGAAGAATGACGGATTAAAACAGAGAAAGGTTTTATGTTTTTATTTATTTATTTTACTTAAGTTAATTGTTTTATTTAACTAAAATCAGTTTATATATATATATAACATTATTTTAAAAAAATCATTGTTTTATTACATAAATAACTTTAAGTAAAATATGATATTTAATTTATAAATAGCATTGTTTCTAAAAATATAAATTGAATTGTTTTTTAAAAATAAAAATAGCATTGATTTTAAAATATAAACATAGTATAAAAATGTGATTTTTTAAAATAGAAAAAGCATTGTTTTTAAAAAAGAAATAGCAATATAAAAATATGATTTTGAAAATATAAATAGCATGGATTTTTAAGATATAAATAGCATGGATTTTTAAAATATAAATAGCATGGTTTTAAAAATATAAAAACATGATTTTTATATACATATACCATATTATAAAAATATGATTTTTATATAGATAGCATTGAAATAAAAATGTGATTTTTATTTATAAATATCATTGTTTAAAAATGTGATTTTTAATATAAACCGCGTGAAACATGTTGCGATGGAACCGACCGGAAGCGAACATAATCCAAACTGTTAAATTAAAGACTGAGGAGTGGAAACCAAAGGTGAGAACTCCTTCTCACTCTAATTATTTTACAGTTAAATATATATTAGATGTAGACGGGGCTTAGAAGCCCCCGACACTATTTATTGTACAAACCATGGTTGTTTGTTTGAATTGAATTGTGGTGAATTGACTGTATTGTGGTGAAATGATTGTATTGGGATTTTGTTGTTTGGGTAGATTATTGTGTATGGCGCGAGCTAGTATTAGGAGAGGGGTAGTGCTAGACACTACTCCGGTTTTAATATCGCGCCATTATAATGCCGAAATTTTCTGAAATATATATATATATATATATATTCATTAAAAATATAATTTTCAATGTATATATGAACTGTATAAAATATTCATGTGTTGAATAAAATGTTTGAACAATAAAAATATCATTTTTATTGAATGTACAAACTATTAAAAATATTCAAGTGTTGAAACAAATATTTATTGTTAAAAGTATAATTTTTAACACATATGTGAATGGCATAAAACTCTCCAGAAATGAAAATAAATATTCATTTACAAATCAGACGATTTGTTTATGTACACCCATTTACTTAAAATTGATTGAGCCGATAAATTTTATACATCGCCCAACTGCACAAATAATATTCAGTATTTATTGGTTGAAAACCCACACGGGTGTTGGGATGATATTTGACGTACACTAATCCCAATTGTTTAGTTATATGTCAATCGATTGGTTGACAGACTGTTGTAAGTGTTAATTATTTATATTTAATGCTTATGCAGCTGTAAAATGCACACTAGATGATGGTTGATCGTGTATAATTATTGTTGTGTACATGTGTGTATGAAATCCATATAAATAACAATATATGGTAATTGACTGTGTTTGATTCCGATTCAGGAATAGCGAATATTTTAAAATTATATTCTGTAAAGGATTAAAATATGATTTTGAAGTCCGATTTGGGATGGACACGAAAATATTGAAATATATGAAGCCGTGTTGATTAGATTTGCGCCATTTTGACGCGAACGATATTTATATCAATTTTATTCAATTTTATAATGAATACTAAAAAGGAAATTATTTCAAAATATGATGTTTTGAAAATATAATCATTTAAATATTATAATGATAAAGAGTATTCAATTTTGATTTAAAATTGAAGTAAAAGCGGGAATCGTTTTTAAAACGAGTTTATAAAATACGTTTTGATCGAAATATATATATTATATATATATATATATATATTAATGGCTTGAATAGAACGCGAAGCGCTGCGACCGTTCATGAATTTCAATAATTGACTTCGAATTGACATTACGGGAGATCCGACCATCGGATTCTCCTAAAACCAGAACCCTTGGGTTCGTATCGAAAAGTGCTTTTCAACGAATATAAGAGATTTGAAATCTAACGGTTGGATTTGGAATTATGTCCAAAGCAAATTTGTAAAAGGTCGCTATGAATGTAATTCAGTGGCCATTATTGGAAACCGACTGTACGGGCCTTGATAAAATTATTAAAAATACTAATAAATTTTGTAAAATAATAATAAATGATTTGGAAAGAATTTGGATGAAAAATTCCACGTTTGTAAGGATAAAAATATATTTTTATCAAAATGAACTAGTTATTAACTAGAATAACAATCCAATATTTTTAAAGAAATAAATTGGATTCAAATGGTTTTAAAAATAACCAAAATTTTCCATTGAATAAATTGGAATGGATTGAAATGGAAATAATCTTCAGAATATTTCGATATTGGATTCCGTGTTTATACGGATATTGTTATGGGAATTTGGAAGATACAGATATCATTATTCCCAATACGATATCCGTTAGTTTCAGAATTTGATATTGAATATAAGCCGATATAATTTCTATTCAGAGACTTGTATTTAATAAAAAAATCGATTTTGGGTTCTCGTGAACGGTGTCTTAAATAACACTGTTATTAAACCTAGTTGAGAAAATAATAAATCTTTTAATTAAGATTTAGTGAAGTTTTCCAATTAATTAATATTTAATTGGAATTGAATAAAAGAAGTGGATTTTGGGTTTGTCGTGAATGATGTCTTCAGTAACACTGTTCTTAAACCCCATGTGAAAAGAATAAATCTTTTAATTAAGATTATTAGAGATTCCAATTATACTTAGTAACTGGAATAAAATGGAATGTGAATTGGGTTTATTATGAACTGTGTTTTTAACGACATTCGTTCTTTAACCCGATTAATAGTGAAATGTGATTTGGAATTTATAAATCTTTTTATTAAGATTTAATGGAAATTTTCCAAAGTAAAGTTTTCCAATTTAATATATTAAATTGGAATTGAATGGAATTCGGTTTGGTAATAATCGAAGTGAGCTTCTGTGAAGGAAGACTGTTAATATATATGGAATTTAAAAGACTTTGTCGTTATTCCATTTATATTATTAGTTGGAATATGAAAATTGATATTGATTATATATATTGAATTATTTTCCGTGAAGATTCCATAGTTAATGGAAGGTGATTTTGGGTTTATCGTGAACTGTGTTTAAAATGACATTAGTTCTTTAACCCAGTTAAAGACAGGATTACATGTCTAACATTGTATTTCGAACTGTATTGTTGACCTCTGCTAAATATATATCTATTTGGTGGTGGAGAATTTAATCTCTAGCTTAACACCCTTCTCTGAGACGTAAGAGCTTAGATGTTATATATCGGAAGAAATCAATGGTATGGTGTAGATTGTAGATGCGGCATGTTTGATTTCCCAAAATTAAATAATCATTAACTAATGATTGTTGGAAGATTAAAACTAAGTGGTGATTTAATGAATGTTTAATTAGCTTGAAATGTGAATGTGATAATGTAAATTATCAAATTTGGGAAATGATCGAGAATCGAGTATCACCAGTTTTTACTCCAAGCGATAGTTAAATGTTTAATTAGATTTGAACGTTAAATGGTAATTAAATTTACCGATAACACCGTGGTGTTAGATATGGAGTATTACCAGTTTTACTCCATGAGATGAATAGGTTGGGATAGGGAAACAAAACAAATGATTACTTCGGTAAGGTGCGCTAATCCCGACTAGTTTGGAAAACCTTAATTTGGTTTAAATTATGAAAAGAATATTTGAATAAAAGAATATTTTGAATTGGAATGAGGCGTATGTTATGTTTTTATAGCACTTGAGTATAAGATACGTGAATTATTTGGAAAGGCCGAGTTTATACCCATTCTGAATAATTGATTCGACGATAAGTCGACGATGAAAACGGTGGTTGAAGACGGAGTTCTTCACATCGTTTGGATGATTACTGATGTCTTGATTAGGCTGTACACCCAAGACAAGGTAATAAGTGGTGATCGTCCAGATATACTTGGAGATCGACCGGATATGCAAGGACCTCTCTCCAGTATTGGACATATGAGACGAGGAATAAGGTGCCTATAGTTTCGTTCATACCCAGAACGAACTAGTAAATGGATGCGTGTCTGACATTGGATTTTATTCTGTGTTGATTGATCTCTATTAAATATATATTTATTTGGTGGCGGAGAATTTATTCTCTTTCTTAACACCCTTCTCTAAGACGTACTAGCTTAGAAGTTATATATCAATAGACATCAGTCGCATGGCGTGAATTGCCTGTGTTGTATGCTGAGATGCAAATAATCAAGGCTTCTTGTTGAAAAGCAGAGTCTTGTGGTTGATGATCAAAGCACGACTTTAAATAGCATAGCTTTGTGTATAGCGTTAATTCACGAGCCTCACACCTCGGTATGAGTAAAAAACGGGATCAAGGACGCAGGGAGGACACGACGTTTCCTTCTAGCTATGGGTGGTGTCATGGTATGGAGCCCAGACATTTATTATATTTTTACATATTTGGATGACGGATTGCAAGGTGCCTCGAATATGTCGGTTACTATGGAGCTGATGGATAGGTCCTATAGGACCGGGAAATGTGTGTTCAGGAATAATTAATCCACTAACGTAAGTGTGGACCGGCCCTGGAAGAACCAAGGACTATTGCGGGAGATCCTGAGGCATTTGCTATAATGTCTCGAATCGGTGAGGAGCCATCCCTTGCCTCGACTCATGACAGAAATCCAATTTCTAATACGTTACATTTCGGTTTGAATTGCAGAACTAGTATGGAGACATAGTAGCATGGGATACTATGCCGTCTATGATTGATACATTTATATTTGAAATTGTTTCTAACACTATACACTTATAGTAATGTCAAAATGATTTGTTTTAAAACGTACCAAGCTTATTTGGCTATTATAAGGAAAAACTCTGTCCTCTGGCTTGCATTGCATTGTGTGATGGGGCTTGAGTCTTATAATAGCTTCATTTTCTTTAATTAGCATTGCGCTGTTTGTTTTATGCACTGGTATTCTTGGGGGTAAACCCTTTCCGTGTTATACGGCGTGGTCCCTTGATTTACCCTACTTTAAAAACAAGTTAATAACTGTTTTAGTTCTCACACCAATCCCATGACTGACTCGGAGTTTATTGTTTTTACCTAAACTCTAGGTGCCCATATTTTCCACATGGGCAGCTAGTAGTTTTGGTTTTTGCAGATATTATTTTCACAGGATCCTGGATTTACAATTGGAACTATATTCGGAAAGCTCTGTATCCGTGTATTTCTTTCAGTTGTATTATGTTTTATTTTTCTGCTGCAATGTAATTTAAATCTCTAATATTTTCTGTTGTATATTATTTACTTATACTCTGATGTGACTGTTGTAATAGCAATGAAAAGTTCTGTCGTTTATGTTCCAATTTGTCGTTTTCACAACTCAATCCGGGCTTTCCTTTACGGAAAAGTTTGGGTCATTTTAGTTTGGTATCAGAGCATTATTCTTATGTACATGTGTATATGAAATCCATATAAATAACAATATATGGTAATTGACTGTGTCTGATTCCGATTCAGGAAGAAAGAATATTTTAAAAAAATATTCTTAAAGGATTAAAATATGATTTTGAAGTCCGATTTGGGATGGACACGAAAATATTTAAATATATGAAGCCTTGTTGATTAGATTTGCTCCATTTTAATGCGAATGATATTTATATTCATTTTTATAATGAATATCAAAAAGGAAAGTATTTCAAAATCTGATATTTTGGAAATATTATCATTTAAATATTATAATGATAAAGAGTATTCAATTTTGATTTAAAATTGAAGTGAAAGTGGGAATCATTTTAAAATGAATTTAGAAAATATGTTTTGAACGAAATATATATTATATTATATTATATTATATTATATATATTAATGGCTTGAATGGAACGCACCGCGCTGCGACCGTTCATGAATTTCGATCATTGACTTCGAATTGACATCACGGGAGATCCGACCGTCGGATTCTCCTAAAACTGGAACTCTTGGGTTCGTATCGAAAAGAGCTTTCCAACAAATATAAGAGAATTGAAATCTAACTATTGGATTTGGAATTGTGTCCAAATCAAATTTGGAAAAGGTCGCTATGAATGCAGTTTGATGGCTGTTATTGGAAACCGACTGTACGGGCCTTGATAAAATTATTAAAAATACTAATAAATTGTGTAAAATCATAATAAATGATTTAAAAAAATTTTGGATGAAAAATTCCATGTTTGTAAGCATAAAAATATTTTTTTTATCAAAATGAACTAGTTATTAACTAAAATAATAATCCAATATTTTTAAAGAAATAAATTGGATTTGAAATGGTTTTAAAAATAACCAGAATTTTCCAATGAATAAATTGGAATGGATTGAAATGGAAATAATCTTTGGAATATTTCGATATTGGGTTTCGTGGTTATACGGATATTGTTATGGGAATATGGAAGATACAGATATCGTTACTCCCAATACGATATCCATTAGTTTCATAATTTGATATTGAATATAAGCCGATATAATTTCTATTTAGAGCCTTGTATTTAATATTAAATTGGATTTTGGGTTTGTTGTGAACGGTGTCTTAAAATAACACTATTCTTAAACCCATTTGAGAAAAGAATATATCTTTTAATTAAGATTTAGTTAAGTTTTCTAATTAATTAATGTTTAACCGAAATTGAATAAAAGAAGTGGATTTTGGGTTTGTCGTGAATGGTGTCTTCAGTAACACTGTCCTTAAACCCCATGTGAAAAGAATAAATCTTTTAATTAAGATTATTAGAGATTCCAATTATACATAGTAATTGGAATAAAATGGAATGTGAATTGGATTTATTGTGAACTGTGTTTTTCACGATATTTGTTCTTTAACCCAATTAATAGTGAAATGTGATTTGGAATTTATAAATCATTTTATAAAGATTAAATGGAAATTTTCCAAAGTAAAGTTTTCCAATTTAATATATTAAATTGGAATTGAATGGAATTCGATTTGGTAATAATAGAAGTGAGCATATGTGGAGGAAGACTATTAATATATATGGAATTTAAAAGGCTTTGTCGTTATTCCATTTATATTATTAGTCGAATACGGAAATTGATATCGATTATATATACTGATTTGTTTTCCGTGAAGATTTCATAGTTAATGGAAGGTGATTTTGGGTTTATCGTAAACTGTGTTTTAAATGACATTAGTTCTTTAACCCAGTTAAAGACAGGATTACATGTCTAACATTGTATTTCGGACTGTATTGTTGATTTATGCTAAATATATATCTGTTTGGTGGTAGAGAATTTATTCTCTTGCTTAACACCCTTCTTTGAGACGTACGAGCTTAGAGGTTATATATCGGCAGAAATCAATGGTATGGTATAGATTGTCGATGTGGCATGTTTGATTTCCCAAAGTTAAATAATCATTAACTAATGATTGTTGGAAGATTAAAACTAAGTGGAGTTTTAATGAATCTTTAATTATATTAAAATGTGATTGTGATCATTTAAATTATCAAATTTGGGAAATGATCGAGAATGGAGTACCACCGGTTTTTACTCCAAGCGATAGTTAAATGTTTAATTAGATTTGAATGTGAAATGGTAATTAAATTTACTGATAACATCGTGATGTTAGATATAGATTATTACCAGTTTTACTTTACGGGATGAATAGGTTGGGATTGGGAAATAAAACAAATGATTACTTCGGTAAGGTGCGCCAATCCCGACTAATTTGGAGAACCTTAATTTGGTTTAAATTATGAAAATAATATTTGAATAAAAGAATATTCTGAATTGGAATGAGGTGTATGTTATGTTTTTATAGCACTTGATTATAAGATACCTAAATTTTTCGGAAAGGCCGAGTTTATACCCATTCTGAATAATTGATTCGACGATAAGTCGACGATGAATACGGTGGTTGAAGACCAGAGTTCTTCATATCGCTTGAATGATTACTGATGTCTTGATTGGGATCTACACCCAAGACAAGGTAATAAGTGGTGATCGTCCAAACGTACTTGGAGATCGACCGGATATGCGAGGACCTCTCTCCTGTATTAGGCATATGGGACGAGGAATAAGGTGCCTCCGGTTTCGTTCAGACCCAGAACGAACTAGTGAATGGATGTGTGTCTGACATTGGATTTTATTCTGTGTTGATTGATCTCTATTAAATATATACCTGTTTGGTGGCGGAGAATTTATTCTCTTGCTTAACACCCTTCTCTAAGACGTACGGGGTTAGAGGTTATATATCGATAGACATCAGTCGCATGGCGTGAATTGCCTGTGTGGCATGCTGAGATGCAAATGATCAAGGCTTCTTGTTGAAAAGCAGAGTCTTGTGGTTGATGATCAAAGCACGGCTTTAAATAGCATAGCTTTGTGTATAGCGTTAATTCACGAGCCTCACACCTCGGTATAAGTCAAAAACGAGATCAAGGACGCAGGGGGGACACGACGTTTCCCTCTAGATGTGGGTGGTGTCATGTTATGGAGCCTAGACATTTAATATATTTTTACCTATGTGGATGACGGATTACGAGGCACCTCGGATATATCGGTTACAATGGAGATAGATAGGTCCTATAGGACCAGGAAATGTGTGTTCAAGAATAATTAATCCACTAATGTAAGTGTGGACCGGCCCTGCAGGAACCAAGGGTCTACTGCGGGAGATCCTAAGGCATTTGCTAGAGTGTCTCGAATCGGTGATGAGTCATCCCTTGCCTCGACTCATGACGGAAATCCAATTTCCAATACGTGACATTTCGGTTTGAATTGCAGAACTAGTATGGCGACATAGTAGTACTATGCCGTCTATGATTGACACATTTATATTTGAAATTGTTTTTAACACTATACACTTATAGTAATATCAAAATGATTTGTTTTAAAATGTACCAAGCATATTTGGCTATTATAAGGAAAAACTCTATCCTCTGGCTTGCGTTGCATTGTGTGATGGGACCTGAGTCTTATAATAGCTTCATTTTCTTTAATTAGCATTGCGATGTTTGTTATATGCACTGGTATTCTTGGGGGTAAACCCGTTCAGTGTTATACGGCGTGGTCCCTTGATTTACCCGACTTTAAAAATAAGTTAATAATTGTTTTAGTTCTCACACTAGTGCCATGACTGACTCGGAGTTTATTGTTTTAACCAAAACTCTGGGTGCCCATATTTTCCACAAGGGAAGCTAGTAGTTTTGGTTTTTGTAGATATTATTTTCACATGATCCTGGATTTACAACTGGAACTATATTCGGAAAGCTCTGTATTCGTGTATTTCTTCCAGTTGTGTTATGTATTATTTTTCCGCTGCAATGTAATTTAAATCCCTGATATTTTCTGCTGTATATTATTTGCTCATACTCTGTTATATTCTTGTACTCTGATGTAATTGTCGTAATAGCAATGAAAAGTTCTGTCGTTTGTGTTTTGATTTGTCGTGTTCTCAACTCAATCCAGGCTTTCCTTTACGGGCGAGTTTGGGTCGTTTCAGAATGGATGAGATCTCATGATTAGATGATCTTCCTTGATTCCATCATGAAATTAGTGTTGGATCCAAGCTTTAAAGAGAAGTAATGGCGGTTGGAGATCACTTGGACTGAACTTGAGTGAGAATCAATGGTGTTTGGAGAAGATGTGATCCACTTGATGTTGGAGGAAGAAGGAGTGAGCTTAAGAAGCCATTAATGGAGCTTGAGAAGCTTAGGAATGGTGGAAAACCGAAATGATAGCCCTTCGGGGTGGCTTAGATCGGTCCCTTGAATGGTTGTGAAAGGGGGTATTTATAGGAGAAGTTTAGAACAGGTGGAAATTCTGTAAATACAGTGTACAGGATTTGGGTCGTTCATGGATGTATTTACGAAACTGCCACCGGACAGCTGGAATTAGCTAGCAACTGTTGTATTGAATTGTTGAACGACTGACCCTTTGAAAATGATGCGCGACCAGGAACGATCGAGCAAATCCTTAATGCGCGAGTGACCAAATGGATTTCTAATGCACAAGTGATCACTTTATAGTGCACAACCGACTCTTCAAAGAACACATGTGACTCTATTTATAATAAAGTGTTGGTCCCATATTGGAAATAACGTGGTAGTTCCTTTCTTATATTATGTGTTATTGTTCCTAAAGGGGATCAAGATTTACAAGAATGCCATCCTTATTTCTTATCAACTATGGGTTCAGAATTTACAATCGTGCCACCCATTCCTTTTACATAAACCTGCTCGTCGAAGTCCTCGAAGAGGACTGCTCGATCGTGATGTGGTGTTGGAGCATGTTACTCAACCACGCAATCTCACCCTACTCAATGGATGCCACTCGACCCCTCATTGAGATGCTCGACTCTACTCATAAATGTGGCTTGCTCGACCCCACGTGGCATGGATGTGTGCGACTAGAAATTCCCAAGTGATGCTGCTCGACCGGGGATGCTTTTGATGTGCCTGGTGAGGACTGCTCGACCCACTGTTAGCTACGGCCCATGACCGAACCGATGTTGGCCAGGGCAAGGTTTGAATGTTTTGCACTTATAATGTTCGTCAGAATGTTTGAATGAGCTTTTAGGTAGTTAACAAAATTAAAGACCGTAGAAACAATGGCGAATAGTGGCATTAGGCCATGGAATATTCTAAATGCTCTAAAACTTGACAGCCCATAAAATAAGTCCACAATCAGAAGTGTATACAATGCTAAAGTGAAGCTTAAACTTCATAATACAGAAGGTAGATCGATTATGCAACAATTTATAAAGTTGGCATATAGTCACCACTATTCTGTGCACCATAGAGTCAATGATATGTCAAATGAAGTTACTGATTTGTTCTTCAGTCGTCCGAAATGTGTTTTACTTATGCAATGTTTTTATCAAATTTTGTTTTTGGATTGCACTTTCAAGACAAATAAGTACAAGTTGTCGTGTTTTCATATGGTGTCGCAAACTTTAACGGGTGCATCCTTCACTGTTGCCCTAGCTTTTATTAGTCAGGAGACCACTGAGTCATATATATGGGCATTAGAGTGTGTTCGAAAATGTTATTAAGAAACATAATTTCTAAGTGTTGTCATAATGGATGCAGAAATTGCTATTAGCAATCTAGTGGCCACTGTTTTTCCAGCAGCTCGTTATATTATTTGTGCGTGACATATTTCAAAAAACATTCAAGCAAATTGCAAATCAAATTTCATAAAAAAGAAACGAATAATGATTGGGGATAGGGAGACCGTAGTAGAAGATGAGGAAGGAAAAAAAGAGTATGATTTATTTTGGGAGAGTTGGACAAATGTGATTAGTTCGCTGTCTGAAGAAGAGTATCATTGAAACCTAAATTGTTTTCGTGAAGCATGGTGGGAAAAGCAAAAAATTCGGTGAACTACGTGTTGAAGAATTAGTTGAACAAGTACAAGGAGATGTTTGTATTAGCTTGGACAAATGAAGTAAAGCACTTTGATAATGTATCAACTATGTAGTTGAAAGTGTGCACCATCGTCTCAAACTATATTTTGATTCAGCTGCAGGTAGTCTTGTTCAGTGTTGGACTAGCGTGCATCTCGGCTGTGAAAATGAATTAGTTGCAATCGAACATGTGTTTGAAATGAGTTCATCAAAGTCACTTTATAGATTTTGAGATGAGCCAATGTTTAAAGAGTTGTTAGCATTTGTTTCTTACAAGGCACTTGATTTATTGCAAACCGAACCATGTAACATTCCAAAAGGTGGCATGAGTATTCATACTTGGGCTGTTTTTTATGGAAAGTTAATGGTCTACCTTGCGCACATATGCTAGTAGACTTTAGATATTCATATGGCTTCATACCCCTCAGTGCTATAGACCGTTATTGGAAACAGTTGTCATGTATTCCGCATACACTGAATCGGTTAACTTTTGATTTTATGGACTTGCCTGAATTTCATGCATTGAAACGTAGGTATGACGAGGCTACTGATAATGTGAGGATTGATATTCAACAAGGTATAAAATTGTTAGCCTTCCCTCCTCCTACGAACATTAAAGAACCTCCCATGGCGACTATAAAAAAAGGAAGACCGTCTAAAAGGGAAAAGTTGACTAAACGAGATCCTTCTTACTTTGAGCATGTTGACGCTGCATTTTCTTACAGCCCAAAACTTACTCCAATTAGTCGTTTTTTATAGAAACTTGGAGTAAAAGTAAATGGACCTAAAATCAGTCTAGTTGATGAACATTTCTTATTGCAAATGCCCAAATGTATGCAACCGTATATAAACTCGTATAGATGACATGCCTGTTGATGGTGATTGTGGATATTGGGTGGTGGTTAAACAACTAAATCTTCATAATCGAAGACCAGAAAATCCTTGTAAGTTCGTACATGAGGCTATGGTTGATAATTTAATACGTCATTCGGAGACGTACAAAAGCATGTGGGATAAATCTGGCTTCGAAGAAATGAAAAGGAGGATACAAGGCGATAACTCATCGGGGGTAAATGAGTGGATGCAAATGCCAGAATCCGGTTTTGTAATGGCAGAAACATTTGGTACTGCAGTTGTCTTGCTTAGTAAGCAAATGCGTTTCTTGTTCGTCTAAACTGGGATAGGATGGTCGTAATGGGATACGTAGACAACTCGCATTTTGTCGTCGTTAATTTGAAGTACCAATCGCGTTTACCTAACACTCCTCCATTCTCATACTTTTACCGAATTTTCAATATAAATTCGCAGGATTGGGTCTACACATGTGCGGAGAGAATTTCTCGCTTCTTGCCTAGTGAAGAAGATGGACATGTTGACGAAAACAACTACTTTGTTGAGTTAAGTTAATATCGAATACTTGCATAAGTACGTATTTTAGTGCTAATGTAACATAATCTTGAAATTTTATTGCAACTGTGTTTAAACCAAAAATGGTCAAACACCAAATGATGCTAGAAAAGCACATCACCAAGTAAATGGTATGAAATTGTGGAGCCACGAACACAAAATAAAAGTAAAAAGCAGTAAGAAGACAAGATTTTTACAGTGGTTCGATTCGCTATGAATCTACATCCACTTTTCAATCGCTTCTCATTACGGAATATTGCTTTACAACATTCACGAAATCTCTCATACATTCATTTCTCACTTCTCTCATTTTTATGACCTAATTATGCTTGAATTTGGAAAGGAATTATTGAGATTCCTAGCTTCATGATGGAGAATATATGAATCATTGATCACTTTAGCATGTAGATGCTTCTCCTTAATTTCATGATGGAGTTTGAGCTAGATCCGGATCTTTAGAGAGAGTTGATAGCGATCAATGATTATTAGAGTTGAGTTAGATCAACTTTGGACGGAGAATTGGATTGATTTGATCTTCACGTTGTTGAAGAATGATGGAGTAAAGTTAGGAAGCCATTAATGATGTTTTTGAAGCTTTTAGAGAGGTGTGGGAACGGTTTAGGCAGCCCTTCGGGGTCATGAAATCGGTCCCTTGAATTGTGGAGCAAGGGGCTATTTAAAGAAGGAGTTTGAAGGTAATGGCAATATCGTAATTAAGGGATGCAAAGTTGGATCGAGAGGTAATTTGGTTTGGGTGCAAAGTTGGATCGGGCGGAAATTTGGATCGGGTGCAAAGTTGGATCGGGATCAAAGTTGGATCGAGCAGTAATTATTTACAGAAATGCCACCGCTTTTATCAACACACCGATCCAACCTTATTTGAGGGTAACGATCCAGTTCTTTGCCTTTAGCACTGATCCAGATGCATTTCTATGGTGTCGAGCCACTTTATCCTCTAACATACCGATCCAAACTTTATGGGAAGCACAGTACCGCTCCATTGTCTGACAATGCCCCCGCCTTTTTCTAATGTCTCGATCCAGTTTGTAAACCAACGCACTGATCCATTCTCCTCTGATATGACCGATCCACGTGGCAAATTTTTGACTGAACTTCCTTAATTCTTATCCAACCTGTATCTGTTAATGCTTCATGTTTTACATACTTTGCGGCTACCTTTACCTTATATTTGTTAACGCATATTTGTATCCATGTATCAACACTGAAATGACGCAACATATATTTCCCAGTTGAAGCCGATCCAAATTATTATGTGCTGACGTTGCTCACTTTTCATATTGGAACCGACTGAAGTAATTGCAGAATTACCATTGTTTCATTCTTTAAAATCAATCCCTGCGTGTATATCTTAGTACTGACCTAATACATGATATCTTGGTATTGAACCCCTTCTATCTTGGTGCCAGCTCAGAACGTAATTTAAGGTACCGGTCCAACACGTTAAACACATGCAGTTACCTTATGTCTGAAAACATAGTCGATATGTTCTAGAGCAAGGCGCCACCCCTTGTACTGATTCATTACTTACTCCTGGTCCACGTGTATTCATGTTCTATTACATGCCGATCTACTTGTTCATGAACCGATCCACTATTGGCACCTTCACTCTCCATCATCGCTACACTTTCATGTAAGTGTATCACATATAAACCGTATAAAACTTGTAACGCCATCTCATTTATTTTAACGAAGCAAATATGAATTGGCTTCGTGGATCCGTTGCATTATAGTTCATGTGTGCATTTCATGCATTATTTGGCCAACCAATCCATTTATCAAATATAACATGGTTGATCGTTCTTGACGAATATGCCGACCCAGTGTAGTGACCGATCCGATGCTTTAATACTGACCGACCCGGTTCATATGATTGAGGCCGACCCGGTGCTTTAGCAGGGTTAATAAACTATATACTTTTGTGGCTCATCTGGGTTACACTTGTGAGGAAATGTAGTTATATTTTGTGTTTACTTTTATTTCACTTCTGGAGTTTAAGTTTGCGCTATTGTATTTAAAGTTTTGTGACATTTCTGCACTTCACTGCTAAGGTAATGCATTTCAATTTTAAGCCAACTATGAAATGATAAAATATCGTCATTGTATAGTTATAAAAACATAAAACTATTGCCTTCAAAAAAAAATTGTATAAAGTTGCATGTATATAATAGTTTACGAAAATAAATAACCATTTTATTTAAGTTAAAACAGTAAACACCAACCGTATGAAAAATAAACAAATTCCAAATTAGAAGACGGTGAACAAATGCCATATAATATTATTAGATACGGTGAATACATGCTGTCTGTAATAAAAATTTGTAAGTATTTCCTATCCGAGAGTTTGTGAAGTTGATAGGCCATTTTCATTGGACAAACACGAGTAAGTAACACCGTATAAAAAGTTAGAGCAAAATTGAATCACAAAAACGGCAGTACAATACCATTTTTATTTGAAATATACGGTTCTGTCTCGCCATCTGAACGAAAACTTTCAAAATAAGTCTTCCTGAGAATTTTCAAACTACATTGACCATATTAAAAAATTATAAACAGTCCGTAATCACCGTTTATTGCTTTACATGAAACCTCAAAACTTATATACGGTGGGTTAAAGACGTTTTTATTTAAACAAATCAGTGTAGAATCGCCGTCTGCACATGTTTGTTGACAATATTATAATCTAAGATATTTTGGATCAAACACGCCGATTTTGTCCAAGTAAACCGGTAATTTCTAATCGTGTAGCATATTATAGGATCTATAACTTTCAGATTTTTCATAATAGTATGACCATATTAAAAAATTATAAACGCTTTGTAATCACCATTTATTGCTTTACATTAAACCTCAAAACTTATATATGGTGGGCTGAAGCCGTTTTATTTTACAAAAATCGATGGAGACTCGCCGTCTACATATTTTTTATATAAAATATAACCTGAGATATTTTGGATCACATACTGAATTTCTATAAGTAAAATGGTATTTTGTAACCATAAAGAAAATTTTAGGACCTATAACTTTCAGACCGGTGACCACATACCATTTTTGAATCTTAAAAACGACAGATTCTTTCTGCTTTCAACTTAAAAGTTTATTACTTCATACAAGCAAACAATATTTTCATGCATCTTCTATCATATAAATAATTGAAACTTGTACATGCATCTTCCATCATACAAATAAATGAAACTTGTACATGCATCTTCGATCATACAAATAATTGAAACTTGTACATGCATCTTACATCATACAAATAAATGAAACTTGTACGTGCATATTCGATCATACAAATAAATGAAACTTGTACATGCATCTTCCATCATATAATTAATTCAAACATACTCATAAACCATTTCATATGTTACCCTTCCTTCCAAATTATCCATGACGCAGTAATGGCGAAAGCAAGTCACCAACCAAAATACACAAATAAGTCACTAACATAAAGTTTTGAACAAAACATGCACCAAGCCTTATAACAGTGACATAATTTAAACTGTTAACCAAAAAAATATTTAATTCTACCAAGTTAAACTATTTTTCCTTGCTTCACCTTTCTTCTTGGTTGCATCCTTCTTCCTTTTCCTTCATTTAACTCAAGCTGTCGTGGCCTCAGCAATCTCATCAGCTTTATCGGCCACCAAGTTCTCTCCATACAAAGTAGACGATTATGGGTCCTCTATTCGCTCTGTCAAATCCAAAGCTGTGACGACCCGGATTTCGCCCGACCCCAATCCGATCGCAAGATCGATTAAGACCGTTCAAAACCCGCGTACGTTAACTTTGGGCATACAACACATCAGAACAAAAACACAGACTTTTATAACATCAATAATAAATGTTACATCATAGTACATAATATATCAGAGTACATCAATAAATAATACAGCGGAAGATACATTTACAATAAATTAAATACATTGCAGCGGAACTAATCTCAGCGGAAGGCCATCAGTAACTGGACCCAGCTTCAGACTTCAATCCAGGATCCTGCTTAACTTATATCTGCAAAAAGCTACTCGACTGCCCATGTGGAAAGAGGGCACCCGAGTTTGCAAAGTGAAACAAACTACAGGTCAGTCGTGGGACTGGTGTGAGAATTCTATACTTAACTTATCTAAATAGTAGGCTAATCACATGACCACGCCGCTAACGCGGAACGGGTTTACTCCATTGGATTGCCAGTGTATAATTAAAGTAAATCGTCAAATAACGTAATGCTTTTTAGAAAAATGAAACCATTATAAGACCCAAGTCCCATCACACAATGCAACGCACACCAGAGGATAGGGTTTTACCTTATAATGGTCAAAAGATGCTTGATACGAAAAAATGATATTATTATTAGTGTGTATATATATATTTAAAACATTCAAATATAATATCAATCCTAGACGGCATAGGTACCATATACTATGTCGTCGTATATAAGTTTACAATCAAAACCGCAAGGGCTTATTGGAAGTTGGATTTCCATCATGAGTCGATGCTAGGGGCAAGCTCCTCTCCGATTCGAGACACTCTAGCAAATGCTTCAGGATCCCCCGCAGTGAACCCTTGGATGCGGTAGGGCCGGTCCCCGCCTATCGGCAGTGGATTGGTTATGCCTGAACACACGCTTCCCGATTCCTTTGAACCTATAATATGACCACTATCGGCCTATAAAAATCTGAGGCGCCTCAAAATCCATCATCCACATAAGTAAAATGTCAGGGCTGGTAGGTCACTGACACCACTCTAGCTAGAAAGAAACGTGTGCACTCCCTACGGTCCATATCCCCTTTTTGACTCATACCGGGGTGTGAGGCTCGCGAAGTCACGTTATACACAAAGCTATGCCTAAACAGGCTATGCTTTGATCATCATCCACAAGGCCTGCTTTTCAACAAAGCCTTGATCATTTGCATCTTAGCATGCCACATTGTCAGACCCTACCATATTATTGATCATCTACCAATATATGTATATATATATAACCTCTAAGCTCATACATCTTAGAGAAGGGTGATAAGTAAAGAATAAATTCTTCACCACCAAAACAGAAATATGTAATCAGTAGCGTTCAACAAATACAGTAGAAAGGAATACAATGTCAGACACGCAATCGATTTACAAGTCCGCTCTGGGTCTGAACGAAACCACGTGTCCGTCGATCTCCAAGTGCATTTGGATGATCATTACCAAATACCTTGCCTTGGAAGGCCAATCCCAATTCAAGATACCAGTCATCATCATCCCAACGATGTGAAAACCTTCGGTCTTCAATCACCGTCTTCATCTTCGACTCTTGATCGTCGTGATGATTATTCAGAATGGGTTAAACCCGGTCTTTCTGAATATCTCGCGTAATTTAGGATTAAAAAGCAAATATTGGAAAATCACACATTATGCCACATTCCAACTCCGAGTATTCTTTTAATAAGATATTCGTTGTAGAAGATTCTCATTAATTTTATCAAAGATAAACACTGAAAATAAAATCTATAAATCAATTTCCAAAATATGGAATTCCACATAAATCAAATAAATACATAATCGAAATAAATTTCTGTATCGGACTAATAATATAAATGGAATAACGGCAAAGCCTCTTAAATTCCATATATAATATCGGTCTTCTTTTACAGAAGCCCATTTCGATTATTACCAATCGAATTTCCACTTAATTCCTATTTAATATATTAAATTGGAAAAACTTGGTTTTAGAAAATGCCTTTTTAAATCTATAAAATAGATTTATAAATTCCAAATAATAATTTCAACGTAAATTGGATTAAAGGACAAATGTCGTTTAAAAACACCGTCCACGATAAATCCACTTCACATCTCAATTTATTTCATATCACAAAATATGATTGCAAGTGCTAGTAATCTTTTAAAAACATAATTTAAAATAATCATAAAAATATTCTTTATATAAAAGATTCTAAATGAAAGGTATTCTTTATATTACAAATTCTTTATCCTTTACAAATATTCCTTTTTTTAACATATACTTATTTAACAATCTATATTTTGAAAATATATATATATATTATATAAAAAGGATTTCTAATGTAAAAATATTCTTATTTAAAAGAACACCTGAATCGAAATGCGACTCAAACATTTACCATCTAATTTGGGTTACACGGATTTCACACACATTATCAAATCATCCATTTACATCCTAAGTGAAAATTCCACTGTATAAGCGTTAAAATTAAATAATAATGCTCATCACAGCCTGTCGATCTAACGATCAACAAACAATTAAATATTGGGATTAGTATATATAAATTTTCATCCCAACACCCACGTGGGGTTTCAGCCAACAACAGTTCATAAAAATAAACAAATAATTGGTTAATGGATTTAACCAATTTCAGTTTTGCTAACAAGTTGATGATAATAATCAAACATGTCATTTATTCCTAATGTCGAATAAAAATGTATTTTACTCAAATAATTTCCCTCTACATTCCTAATGTATGTATTTGACCGATAATATCATTCTTATTTTAGAATATAAATTCTAATATAGACTGCAAGTAAAAAGTGATTTTTATGTATTTGCCTATAAATTCAATTGTATGATATGCAATTTAAAATGATTAGTACTATTGCATATAAATTTCATTGCTAATTATGCAAATAAAAATGATTATTCTATTTGCATAAGAATTTAGTTTCAACAAAAATGTATATAAGCGATATAGACATCTTGTTGACAATTCTATTTCAACAAAGTGATTATAAAGTCGTAATTTTATTTTGTCAACAATTCTAGCTTAACAAAATAAAAAGCAGTGATTCATAAGCTCTTCTATTTTACTGCATATTAACATGTCAATAAAAATACTACCTTTAAATCTGCTATTTTTATTGCATGTAGAATGTCAATAAAAGTACTACCTTTTTATTTTCACCTTTTATTGTATATAAAATGACAATAAAAATGTACCTCTTTAATTTTAACACTATTTCATTTTAACTAGTTGAAAATAAAGGTGAAATCCTTTATTTCAATTCTAATCTTTATAACTAATTTAAGAATAAAATGGAATCTTTTATTTACATTAGAAACGTAAATAAAAACGCAACCCGTTAATCTATTCTTTTATTTTCATCTAGAATGCAAATAAAATTATACCCATTTTACTCCATGTATTTATTTACATTAAAAATGTAAATAAAGAGATCACTATTAAATCCTTGTTTTATTTGCATCAAGAAATGCTAATAAAAATACAACTCTTTACTGAATGTAGAATGACAATCGAAATGTGGTTTTAAAATCTATTCTTAATATTTTAATCACTTTGGAAATAAAAACATAATTTCCAAATTCTAAACTTTTTATTGAAATCTAAGTTATTAAATAAAATAACCTTACAATTAAAACGTAATATTAATTTCCTACCACTTTTGTTGTAAACAATTTTACATTATAAATGCAAGTTTTAATATCAAATCTTTTTAATGAAAGAAAATTACAACAAAATGTAATCCTACATTTCTATTTCTCTCATGTGACAAAATAAAAATGTAAACATAATCTTTTTATAAAATGGTATTTCATGAAAAATGAAATTTTAAATGTCCTATCTTTTATTTGAACAAATTATCAATAAAAATATTAAATCTTTTCATTGTAACAATTTGTCAATAAAAACGTTATCTATTGAATCACATCTTTTTATTGTAACTCTTTTGACAATAAAAGCAAATCTTTTTATTTATAATATTACATGAAGATATAGCTTTTAAAAAAAATAAAATCTTTAATGCCCATTCTTTTATTGTAATGATTTACAATAAAAATAATAACCTCTATTTCAGTTTCTTTTATTTACAAATAAAATGTAAATAAAAATGTGTGTACAAATTTTGTCCTTTTATTTGCACATGTAGTGTACATCAAAAATATAAAACAATTTTTTCTCTTTTCATTTACACATGGAAAGTAAATAAAAATATAATAAACAATTTTGTTTTGAAAGGTTTGTTTGCATTGTAAATGCAAAACAAAGAAAGCAAGATTTATTTTTACATTATAAAATATAAATAAAAAGGTAAATTTTATTCTCAAGTTATATTTACAATATGAAATGTAAATAAAAAGGTAAATTTTAGTTTCAAGTCATACTTGTGTTTTTGAGAACACAAATAAAAATATGAGTTTTGTTCCCAAGTTATATTTACAATTTAAAGAGTAAATTTTAGTTTCAAGTCATATTTACATTATAAAATGTAAAAAAAAAAAAAGGTAAGTTTTGTTTTTAAGTGATATTTACATTATAAAATGTAAATAAAAAAAAGTAAGTTTTACTTTTAAGTGATATTTACATTATAAAATATATAAAAAAAAGTAAGTTTTACTTGTGTTTTAAGAACACAAATAAAAATATAAGTTTTTTTTCTTCTAACACTTTGTTCGCGTTAAGGGATGCAAACAAAGTATAATTCTCTTTTATTTTAAACATTTTGTTCGCATCGAGGAATGCAAACAAAATATAATCTCTTTATTCTTTTGTAATTTTGTTCGCATCGAGGGATGCAAACAAAATAAAATCTTTTTATTCTTTTGAATTGAAAATTTGATCAACTCAAATCTAAACAAGGTGACGACATATAAATGGTGACAACCATACTCTTTTATTTTGAATTGACAAGTAAATCAATTCAAATCTAAACAAGGTTATAACATAGAATAAATGACAATCACTTGGATCTATATTATTCAATACAAACACAGAATCATCCATTACCAATACCAAACAGATCTGAAACGTAATCATAGATATATTACATCGCAATTTAAATAATTTAATTTATTATTAATTTTAAATAAAGAATCTCACATTGATTTTTGCTGAAAATTTGACTGTCTCAGAATCAGTTCTGGTCTGCGCCATCGCGAAGATCTCGGAAAGACGATTCCAACGCAACTGATGGTTCTTCAATCGGACCTCGTATGAGAGAGATATTAATTTTAAAAGATCGGATAAATTAAATATTAAATAAATAAAATAATATTAAAATAATACTCTTTCTTCTTCACGTTGTCTGGAACACGGCCGAACCCAACGTCGCTCCCTCCCTCTTCCGATCGCACCACCACACGAGCCACCAAAGACCGATCAGAACCTTCCACCTCGAAGCCGGCACCACCTCCTCCCAGCGCCACCAATCCCATGGAGCTCGGCCCCCTCTACCACCCGCGAGACCCATCAAAACGCAGCCACTTCAGGTCGAGAATTCGCGAAATCCGTGAACCAAAACCCGGTCTTAACCGTATGGATTCGAAGCTCTCTGAATTCTCTTCGATTTGGTATATAATATGTTGAATTTCGTTGAGCGGATCAAAAGTTATTGAGGTTTGAAAATCGGACAATTCTGGCCATTGAATAGTAGGCGGCGACTGGCCATGAATTAGGGTTTCGGATTTTAATATTATTTTAATATTTAATCTCGAAAAATGTGCTAAAAAGGTGGATTTTCGGACTTTCTCTGATTTGGGCATGCTTACTGCCGTTCTTAAGGTTTTGACACCTTCTGAATGCAATGGGATAGGTCCCGGGGCCCAATTCCGAAATTTGTATATATTTTATTTAAAATCCAATTAATAATTAATTAATTAAATACAGTCCGTACATTAAAATATGTCGGGGTCACATATGATCTCAGAAAATTCTACAAAAAATATTTTTAGCTTTCTTATGACGATGCGAATCCAACAAAATTAATTTTGTCGAATTCTGAGACTATTTGAAAAATGGCTATTTTTAAGGCGTTTAAATTTAACTCTAAATAGTCAAAACACATTTTATTTCGCCACGCTCACATATTAATTCGAAAAATTCTGAAAATTGAAACTTAGCAATAATTTGACATTCCGGTTCCAACAAAAGTGGTTTCGTCGAAAACGGAGGTCGTTTGAAAAATGACTATTTTCAAGGCCAATATATTTAATATTAAAAATACATTTTTAAACAAATAATTTTCGAAACTCAAAATATATAAGTAATTACTGTTTTTCAATGCAGAAACATCATTCCAAACTCAATGGAAGTGGTTTCGAGTCGAAATTCATTCATATGTGAAAAGTAGCATTTTGGGCCATATATAATATATATATATATATATTCTACAGCGACCTTTCTAAAAATTGAATTGGCCATAACTTTTGATTTCCGCTATGAAATTTCAATTTTTCAGATTCGTTAGAAAGATATCTTTAAATAGATTCTAATAATTTTAGTTTCACTAAAATCCGTTAAATTTTGCATCCTGTACGGTCAGTCAAAGTTCAAGTTTGACTTTTCAAACTACCGCGTTATTTCTAACTCCTTTTATATTTAAATCAAATTTATTCGTTCTAACTTCGATTAAAATAAATTCTAGCCATTATTATTAATAATAAATTATATTATAACCTCAAAATTCATTAAAATTTTCTAAAATAAATTTTTTAAATTGGTTCAGAATTTGCGGGTTGTTACAAAAGCTTTAGCAATTGACTTACTACGTCCACATAAGCGGATTGTATCAACAACTAGTCCAAGTCAATATTTCTGAAATTCAAGTGTACTTTAGTATAAAAAACAATCAATAAAACTTATTTCAATTAACATATAAAGCAAACTTACAACACGGATGAGTAATAACTTCTCCTCGGTTTCAGTCGAGGCTCAGTTATTCTTCTTGATGGATTTGCAAAAATCAGATGAGAAGCTTGCTGATACTACTGTATATAGCTTTACTCACAGTCCCAGGGGTTAACCACTTGTTTTGACCTTACACTTTCATTCAGCAGGTGATTTACCCATTCAGCCCAGACAAATACCCGGACATTACAGTAAGTAGCTTTGAAGCCACTACTAGACGACTTGTACTTCTTCTTGTTAAGCATGATGAGATTAGTGGGTATGGGTTGAACAAATCCAAATTGGCGCAGAAATCTTTGCGGTACGGACAATTCTTCAGTTTCTTAACAAATAACAGAGTCGTTATACAACGAACATTGATGAAATGGATACAACTTACGTTTATCTGTAAAGAAATCCCATATAATTTCATTGCACTTCAAATCATCAATCATTTCTCTTAATGTGACCAAATTAGATGCTAATTGTGAACTCTTGTTCTTTGCAAAGTAGAACGTAGCTCTAATTTCTCCGTTGGGTATATCAATAGCAGAAAGAACTGGGAAATGCTCAAATATCCACACCTGCATTAAGGTACATCATGTACACGCATATAATAAGACTACACTATTTACATATAGTTACAATATAATGGTAGCAAAAAAATTCTTTGAATTTACCTGTAGTAGGGTCATGCAACCAGTCATTTGATGAACATCGCTTCGAGTTGTTATACCAAGATAATGTAATAACTAACTCAAATATGCAGTGGCCCAAGAATATGAACCCACCTCGTTTAAATTCTTTAAACACTGCAGAAAATGAATTAACAATTTATTTCTGGACTTGTCACAACAAACTAAACTACCAATTGTGTACAAAAGATATGCTATCACACAATGCATCTTTCGTTCTTCAGTATCAGTCTCCTTTGAACCCTCAAACTTACTTCATAACCATTCAAATCTAATTTTTTTTATCACCTCCTAATACTTCAATTGCTGTTGGTCTGTCAACACCAAGGCAATCTTCAAGTAGTTTGTACACATCTTCATAACCTATACTCCTCGAGCCACCAAGAGAACCAATAACCGCTCTTCCTTTCATTGGAAGGCCAGTTATGTGCACTACTTCATCAATAGTTATTCCCAACTCACCAAATGGAAGGTGAAATGCTTTTGTCTCCAGATAAAATCTTTCGATGAATGCATTAATTAGGACTTTGTCTAATGTCTCATAAGCATGTAGCACTAGCTTACGGAATCCCAACTGAACTACAACCTCCTTAACAATAGAACAATCTTTTCTATAATCCCACAATCGTTGCGTTCCAACATGAGTATGGACTCTCACTAGTCTGACATCTCCTCGAGGTTTCTATATAGTATGTACATAAGGATATTATATATTTATAAAAAGATAACAATACACATATAGTCATAAATATAAATAAAATCTACGAAATAACATAAGAAAAACTTACAGTAGAGTTTCATATTTTATGAGCAATGTGATCGTTGAATACAAACAACATTGTCCGTTCATCTTCAATGGTGGATGATTCTGGTTCTTTCCGCTTTCGATTGACTTTAATTGTACATTTTTTCTTTTCCACATATTCCACCTCTTTCTCTCTTACCCTTCCTTCCTCAATATCATGTTCCTCACTACCACTTCCATTCCCACTATTTTCATACTCAGATTCTTCACAAGAAACTTGTTTCAAACGTCTCTTACCCTCTCGTACATGTGCCATTGTAGCGTCCCCTTCTTTATCTGCCTCCTCCTCAACTACATTGCATTGCAAAACATCAAAATCTCCTTTGTCACACTAACTATCATCTCCGTTGTTATCTTCTCCATCATTGTCTTCTTAATTCTCACTACCACCTATGTTGCCCTCTTCTCTGTCGTTGTCTTCTTCATGTTCACTACCAGCTTTGTTGCCCTCTTATCTGTCATCGTCTTTTCATGATCACTGCCACCTTTGTTACACCTTCTCTGTCATCGTCTCATTCATGATCACTACCACCTGTGTTGCCCTCCTCTCTGTCATCATCTTCTTCGTGTACGCCAACATCTTCTTCTTCATGGCCACTATGATCACTACTTTTTTCATCTCTATCAGAACTACCACCTTCGTTGACCTCTTCTCTATCACTTAAACTATGCTCAAAATTATTGGCTTTATATTCAGCTGCTTTCTTTTTCTTTTGCTCTTCCAATATGCGTTACCTTTCCTTAGCAAGTTTCTGCCTATTAGAAGCAGTAGGCGGTACACAATCAGACGTAGACGAAATCGGGTTCCTGCAATCAGTCATGTAAACAATTTAGTTATATGCCATCAACAAACTATGGAAGCATACAACCTACTTTATTAGTATAAGATGGTACAGAGCCACAGTTTAAACATCATGTGAAACCCAACGTTTAATCCAAATTTCGACAACAAGTAACCTAATTTATATACACAAAGACACTCCACTGTCGTATGCATACGTACTTAAGTCCCAAACCATAGACTCCTTTTTCAACCATAAGTCAACATCAGTCAACCATTTTTAATACCTATATTTGGCCAACACAAACCAAAACCAAATACAAAACACTTTGAAGAAATAAAAATTATATATAGCAAACAAAAGCCGATTTTGAATGATACAAACGATGACAAGATGCCAAATACTACAAGGGACAAGTTTTAATTTTGCATAAGTTTACCAACCCAAAAACGTTACCTACCAACAGTTTTTTCTGCAGATCAAACAATATCCCCCACCGTTTTTCACTTCTTCTCCACTAAACCCTACCACACACAAACCCATTGCTCACAATTGGTAATACCAAACCCTGCCATACCGTACATCTACTAATACCAAGTGAAATTAACAATAACCTACTGCAAACATACCTCTTTACCACTACTTGCTCTTTGGCAATGGACTTCATCGTCTTCCTCTCAGTATGCTTGAATCGAACCATGTTTATTACCAAACCATAGAACATCGTGAGCTTTGAAGAAGGGTAGATGGATTTTTTGGGGGAAGGGCGAGTGGAGTACAGAGCGTGAGCTTTGAAAATCGTGAATGATTGGAAAACTAAACGTTATAGTAGGGATATTTTTGTCCCTTAAAATTATAACTCGTGTTGCCCCTTAACATAAACATATTTGACAGGTGTGTACTTAAAAATTTTCACCCCTTAGCCAAAAAGGGAGTGTCAGTAACAATACTTAATTTATATTAATCTCAATATCTTTTTATTTATAAGTGTGCATGGATAGATTTGAGCTAGTTATATTGAAGTGTGAGCTTGAGCATGTTTTACATATTCCTTGTCCAGGTTTGCTAGGACAAATCACGCTCCCTAAGGATTATGTAATATTCAGATTTGAAGCTGTGTGGAAATTGATTTGCTATTTGAACGAGCATGAATATACTGTTATTTCTTCCTTTTTTTTGAATAGATAAGAAATATTTATTTATAACTTTTATTTTGAAATTTAAAATTTCCATTCATACTTTAAAAGCTAATAACTTCTTCATATGTTATCTGATTTACGCAAACTCGGGGTCTGTCTAAATCCTAATTCTGAGATGAATGCAATGGTACAGTTGGTTTTACTAAATTCTGAATATCTAATTATATTATATTCATTTTTTATCTTTATTGTATAGTTATGGTGTATTAAATTTTGGGGTGTTATACTGTATAGAAAACCCTGCCGACATACATGTGGCTCTTTATCCCAGCATTATTAATCCACTAATTAATTGCTAATTGCATACCAGTACATATCCAGTCATTTTTATACAGCTTAGATAACAAAATGATATGTAATTAAGTGTGACTATGAGCAATTAGGCGTGGTTACTTAAGGAAAAGAAGGTGATTGTATTATAATAGTGACTGATTATGAGTTGGACGTCACAACTAATTTCAAAAATGATTGTTAATATTATTTACCTAGTTTATGTCAGCGCCCAATCATGGAGGAATTGGTTTGGCTTAGTTGTTTCTTATCTTTAATCTAATCTTAGGTGGGACGTCCTTTTGGACTATGATAAATTTGAAAGCGAGGCCGGTCCATCCTGAAGTAGCTGTATTTGCAACGGTAGGATCGATATTATTATTGAGTTGTGCAATTGTATAATGTTCGTTCTACATCTGAAATAGATTATACGTTAATTGTTACCTAAAGTTGGATCCAGTTGATGCAATCCAATCAATAATAGATTTAGGTAGCGTTCCCCAGACCAAACCATCCAGCATTGATATTAAACGCGTCCAACTCCCATCTTACGGTTTTGTCAAACTTGCCAACAACTCAAAATGAGCATGTGGGACTTGGCGTGGTGTCGGAGGCAATAGCTCACTTTTGAACTAACTACCCCATTTTGAGTTTAATTGCTTCATTTTTTAACTAACTAATTAATTATAACTGATTTAGTTATGAACTACAACTAATTACTCCATTTAAATGTCCTATATGAATACTCCGCTTAACGTCTAGATGCATTATTCCATTTAATCTGCAATACCGTTTAAATATCCCGTTAAAATATCTTGTTACCATTTATTGTAAATGGATCTTTGTGATCAAGGATCAACCAGCGATTCATGGATAATTGAAAATAAAATAGCCATTGATTAGTAGGAGAAAACGAATGCACAATAAAAGCATATGCTGATAGTTGGTAATTCACAAGCCCACGTATTGAACATCTTTGATTATAACTACATATATTTCAAGTACCACACCACCTAAAAAAAAAATACTATCGAACTCCATCTAGTTGTGTAAATCGTTCGTGCTGGACTGGACATAATTATGCTCAGTTTTTGTCCTAAATAAACTCGGATCGGACACGGATCGAACGAAATTTTTTCTTGTACAAATTTTGTTGTCCTAATTCGTGTCCTAAATAAAATTGGTCGTGTACCATTTCAATTTTAATCTAGTTGTGTACGTCATTTCAAATGGCGCTCATAGTAGAAATGAAAATTCATCTTTACTCCTGCTATGTACGCTAGTACTTACGGCAATTAAGTGACCCATTTTGATAACATTACATTCAATTGATTTACTTATGTAAAAAAATTATTTAGGGAGTCCAAAAAGAAAAGGAGCCCTAAAACACATCTAATTTTTGTAAGATAATAATGAATGGTGCTGACCAACACTACAAAGAAACATACAATTGTCAAAGGATATTTACCTGCCAAATTTAGGATTTTTTTTGGGATTTGGGCCACTTTCATAAACTTATAACATAAATATGCCAGTTTCAAAAATAATTACAGAAATAGGCCACTTTTCTTCATACTGGCATTATCCAAGATAACGCTAGTACATTTTTTTAATTTCCTGAAAGCGTTATCCCATATAACGCGTAGGAGAATAATACCCCTGTCGGCATCTTTCTTCCTCTTCTATTTCCTCATTCCAAAATTATTTCACTAGTCCACTTTTGGAAAAAATCTTTCCCCTTTTTTTAAAAGTCGAACAATATTAGAACCAAAATTGTGTTAGAAGATCTACCCATCTGGAATGACCCTGCTTTTAACTAGAAATTCTGGTATGTTTTTTTTATTGAATGTAGTGGTTCTCTAATTTTTAAAGTTGCAAGCCAGAGCCATTCTTTCCTAAATTAAGTCCAGGATCCAAAATTTTGCCAATATAAAAATTTAGTTGATACAGAAAATATTTTGATATATATATATATATATATATATATATATGAAGATATATATATGAAGATATATATCCCTCTTGCTTTAAATCAGAGTCGAAAGAAAGCAAGAGATCCATTGACCTCCTTATAGACCAATGTTAAACACAAATTTTTAAAACTGATACACTTATGCCTACAAAAGTGGTACTTTTGTATCATAGGGCTAAAAATGATACTCTTGAACATGTAAAAATGATACTATTGTGCCCTCGGAAATGATGCCTTCAAAAATGACACCTAACTGTATGAAGAAATGATACTTGCAAAAATGGTACTTTTTAAATGATACTCTGGTTCATACAAAAATGATCCTTTCAGATCCATGTCAATAAAATAACACTCTCATGCATTTATAAATGATACTTTTCAAAATGGGTTACCAAAACTGATAACCTTATGCATGCATAAATGATACTTTTAATAATGTATGTGATATGTGCATGTTTACTATTCTGGTCCTTGGTGCATGGGTCAACATCACACCCCTGGTTAGTCCATCTCTGGTCTAAACTGAACCAAGTGTGCTCATGAGCACCACTTTTGCATTTGAACTTACTGAATGAATACACCTATAAACCAACGTATAAACTTGTACATGTCCAGATTACTTTTCTAAAATGACTCCAGATTGACTAATACAAATAAAATTAGCAAACTTCTGTGATTCACAACATATATTTTCTCAATATCAGTTTGCAAAATGTTCATATAAAATGCAACTTCAAATCAGTCATTTGCATAACACTTTGCACTTAATTTTTCCTTCTATCTATACTTAAATTTCATACCACTACTTGATATTAATCCTTTACATAACTGGTTAATAAGACAATTCTCAAAGATTCATGCATATATAATAATTCAACAGCTTTTATTTCCTAACTTAAGCATGCTAATCATCCATGAAAACAAGCCAGACTTCCAATTCAGTTTATACTTAGCTCCATCATTCGCTGAAAAAGCATTGGAGGCTGCCTCACCATAGAATGACACCCCATTTTCCATGAGCAAACAAGGTCAGACTAATGTGTCTGGTTTGAGCATCTCAATCAAAACATATTGATAAAACTGAGATATAATTTATGAAGAAATTCTATTAAAAAGGCATACTCTTTTTTATGTTCGATAAATAATATGTGCAACTGTACTTCCACTGTTTTATTCAATAATTAACATCAGTGCTCAAATTGAAACATACAAACCAATCATACATATGTGCACAACAGGTAAATCCATCCTGATAATATCATGATTTGCATCCATAACTGCCCTAGGAAATCCTCTAGGAAAACTCAAGTTCCTTGTATTTATTTCCTAGCATATCAATTTTATTTAAATTCCCTAGTCTCATCTGTAATAAGGAATTACTTGGGCACATTGTAGTAATCTAATTCACACTACTACACAAAGATCTCAAGACCAAAATTAGGCCATGTGCCAGACTTACAACTCAAGGCAAGCCATTCCACAGCATCTTGACCAAAATACGTTAGTTAAATTACTAAGTGTTCTTATATATTCTTCCAGTGACTACTTACCTTAATAAGGTAAACTAACATAGTTAGGTTCACTGCATAATGCTATGGATCTCATAGAAACCACCTAAACAATCATAACAACCATTCAAACAAGAATATAAGCCATCCAGTATGTATATGCATTCCAGAAAATCAATTTATCTTGGTACTTTAATAGGGTAAAATCCCTGTCTGAATATAGCCACTTATACATATGTATATGCTTGTCTAGATATAGGTCTGATATTAATCTATGGCTTTAGTGAATGTTTTTGAGAGGTTTTCACACTATACATAAACTGGTCTCAAATAAATTTCAAAACCTAGCTGAGACATAATGTTTGCATTCTTGATTAGAGATCAGCACATAGAAAATCTATTGCTCTCTAAATCAATCATTTATAGAGCCTCAGCACTTATACACAAGTATATTGCAGCTCATATATATATTTTTCAGGAAAGAATACCATAGATCTATATCATTTATATGTCCAGATTTATACAGTTTTCAAAGGTATCAGAAAAGAGGTTCCCAAAGGATCATAAAACTGGACAGATTTTAAATGATGACTCTAGATCCATAATGCTAAACTCATCAATAGTTTAAAATAAAAACCATTAATAAATTTTCAGCCACATATAAACAGATAAATAATCAGAAGATCAAATTCAAGTAAAATGAACATATGAAAATATTGGTTGCCTCTTTATTATCAGGACTCAATGCCATATGTTTTAGGTGAGAATACTCACCAAATCTCCTTCTTCTAATGCTAAAGAAAAATCAGAAAATCCTTGCTTTATCCCCATGCTTCCCTTCTTTCTTTAAAATAATTTCTATGTATTTTAACTTGTTTATACTAGGCAGTTTAATTTTTTCCTGGCCATCCTTACTTGTAGCATCAAATTCCAAGGGTTTCAAAGGTTATACAATGTCAGTTTTGCCCCTTACAAATCAGGCTATTTGTGGGAGTGTTATTCACATGATTTTGCTTTATTTTCCTTAAAATGCTCGGGTGTAAAACTGCACTACTTTCTCAGAAATAAAGGAGATGTTTTAAAATCATTTTCCCTCCAAAACAAGTCATGACAAAGTAATGATCCTTGCTTTTCTAAATCTGGCTATGCACTTATTTAATCTTGGTGCACTTGTCTTTGCCATAAACATGTGAAAGAATTATCTCAAGTCTACTTTATATTGTACACTGAATCATTCCATTTAATTTAATTGCCATTGGAAATACATGTATACTTACATACATAAATCATTATTCATCCTGGAGTTATGGTATTGCCTTGTGCATGTCCATGTTGTACACATGTGCGCGCGCACACACACACTCATACATGCACATAGACCAAAACCCATCAATTCCAAATCAAAATTCAATAAATATTTTAAACCATGTTAAAATAATTTTACTAAAACTTTTAGGTCATTACACCATCACTCAAGAAGTTACAGATCTCGTTTTGTGTTCAAGGTATGGCTATTTACGTATGAAATTTATAATATTTGATTTTAGGTTTGTTGTGAAAGTAGGTTTGTTATAAGTAGTTAAATTGTTGTTGTTTTGTATGTAGAACGACTCCTAAATGTATTACTACCATTTGTTATTTAGATGGGGAATTGGTGGTAGACGATGATAACTTTGGCAAATACATTGGAGGATCGTATAAACTGGCTAAAATAGTTCAAGGATGTAACTTGGTACAGTTAAAAGATTCGATATATAAAGCGACTAAATTAAATTCGATGAATTTGACATTGATTTGGTATGTAAATGGCCTACGGATTCTGGATCGAAAGTCATTAAAATAGCCGATGATGATGATGATGTGGATATAATGTTTTCAACGGCAACAAAATCCATTGAGCTTTATGTTATAAAGAGCGAACGGGTTCTAGTCGAAGAAGATACATCTCCAGTAGAATATAAGGTTGGATGTCAAAATATTGAGGAAATTTTGGTCCTCGGATTGATTTGTCAAGCTTTAATCCTTCGACCTTTAATACTACATCCTTTGGTTTTCCACTATGTTCAAGGAATCAACAAGATACTCGATACAATGAACCCAATTTGAAACAAGCAAGTTTCACACATATGATGGAAAGGAGACGACATTTTGTTTATTTCATGAATCTATATGCATATGTTACTTTTCGTAAGTACTCTTTTTTATATGCAGTATTGTTACTCAACAATCGAATCCTTTTTGCTCCGCTGGACTGTCAGCTTATTACATGTCTCCTTTCATGCATCCTATGCAAACCGAGTTACAACATTTAAGATAGAGGTATGTGAAATATTTATAGTTCACTTGTTGGTTTTGAATGTGAGGTATGTGAAATATTCATAGTCCTTATGGTTATTATATTTGTATCTTCAGTGCTCAAATCAACGACATTGGTACACAATTAAATACCATAGTAGTGAATGAGGGCATTGTAGCAAATGAGGATCCCTATATTAATAGTATGGATGTAGTGAGCATACCAGAGAATGACCAAGCATGGGTAGACAGCATGCAACTGAATAACGAACCATTAGACTATGATTTTGATGATTAGGAAGGTAGATCTGCTGAAGATAGTGATGAGAATGAAAGTTCTCCTCGAGGATGGCTTATGCATGGCCCAACAAATGGTGAAATCAAATGTTGAAGATATGCGATTTAAAAATGAGATATTTTCTGTAGTAAGTGTCCAAAACGGTTTCAAAGTCGGTATGGTTTTCGAGACGAAAGAAAATTTCAAACAACAATTAAGTGAATGGTCAATTCTGCATGTTGTCTCCTTCAAACTTATTAAGTCCAATAAAATCAAATATACTGCTATCTATAATGTCAATGTCAATTGTCCATGGAGAATTCACGCGATTGTTTCAAAAAAAGCCGAGCAAAGTTGGTGGATTGTAAGGAAATATTCAAGCGAACACAAATGCGTGAATCCTATGGTTAACGCAAACCAGATGGGAATAACGAGAAACTGTGCGAAGTCTTAAAACCGTACGTATACCCAAATGGGAAGCAAAGATTGCAGAATGAGCCGACGAAGCAAGACGCACAAAGATTATTTGGTTTATTCCAGTAGAATGGTCTGTGGTGCATTATTTTGGTGATGAATACAAAGTGATTATCTCCGATGACACTTGCTCTTGCACGTGCAATATTACCTTGCTACAACATTTACCTTGTATGCATGTAATGGCTACTTGTTCATCAGTTTCAACTGGAGCTAATAGAACTCATCATGATTTTGCTTCATCATACTATACAGTCGCAAAATACATCGTTGCATACATGCCGGAATTTCTCCCCATTAGGGATAGACGATATTGGCCGGTAATGGAGAATCAGTTGGTCCTACCTCCTATAGTGAAAAGGCCGCTTGGATGCCCAAAGTCCACCAGATTCAAAAATACCATGGACGAGCGTCCGACTTCAAAAGTAAACAGGTGCAACAAATGCGGCGTTGTTGGTCATAAGAATAATCGTTGTGCTTTAATTATTTAAATTTGTGTAATTTGAATATATTTATTTTTTTCGGTGAATATGTTGATGTCATGTTGATTGCTTAGTCATTTGGTAGTTCGATTTGTAATTTCCCTTGCTTGTGGCTGGTAGAATATGCTCACTACCGTCTGGAAAGGTAGTGATAAATTAACATAGTATTATCTGGGATAACGCTCAAAAGCGATATCCAGATAACGCTATGTTAATTTATCACAGCCCGTACCTACACATGTAGCCTCTTGCAGTGTTATCTCGGATAATGCTTTTTTGCGTTATCCTAGATAACGCTACAAAATTTAGTAACTACATCTCCTCCAGACAGATAGAATTTTGTGGAGCGTTTTCTCGGATTATGCTTGCAAGCGTTATTTGGGATAACGCTATAAAAAATTCTATCTTCTTTGGTAAGAGGCAGTTATTAATTTTTGTAGCGTGATCGCAGACAATCATATCCAAAACATATTCATGCAGCTACAACATATTCGAGATAACACTACATATCAACAACAACATATATTCAAATCCAAATTACAAAACAAAATTAGCAATAACGTATTGAATAAAACAACAAAAAATCTGAACTACATAACGAATATAGCATAGCAACAACATATCCTAATTACATATCGATCATAACATCATACCATAATTACATAACGAAAATAACAACAACAGCTCCCAATTATGTATCACACATAACAACCAAAAATATGAATCGTGTACTGAACATAGCAACAAGATAACCAAATTACATAACAAACATAACATATCCAAAGGGGAAGGTTTTAACTTAATTTATGGTTAAAAATTTGCTTGGTGATCGAACAGGTGGATGCATATTAGCATATGGACCTAATTGGGTTTTCATGCTTATTAGCTTTATCCATGTGACAAAGGCCGCTTCAATTAACCTAGTGAAAATTTCTACTGCTTATAGTTTAGATATTTATTTTGAAGCAACTTTTATTATCTTCGAAGCAGACCGTGTAGTACAAGTAATATAAATTTATGTAGCTATACATAGCAAATGTTTTCATGGGGTTATCTGTTTTTAGATTGCTGCAAAAGAAAAAGAGATAACTCCAAGAAAACACTTTCCTATAGCAACACAAATTTATATTACTTACATTACACAGTCTGCTTCAAAGATAGTAAAAGTTGCTTCAAAATAAATAACTGAACTACAAGGAGTTTCAATTACCATTTTGTTAAGTGAAGCTGCATTTGACACTAGAACAAACCTAATAAAGCATGAAAGCCCGAATTGGTCCATGTGCTAAAGTGCATCACCTGCTTGATCACTAGGTAAATTCTTAACCAGAAATTAAATTAAAACCTTCACCTTATCCACACGTCTTTTGTAGCGTCCCAAATTCCTGGTAGCTTTTGAACTGACCAAATAACACATGTCCAACCCAAAATGCACTGAAAACCTGGATAGCTAATAAAAGGAAATTAGAGGGTGAGATATGAAAGAAAGAAATATTAGAATAGAAGAAGAAGAAGAAAACACACAATACAGAGTCTCACATCGCAGCGGAACAAAATAAAATATAGAAATAAATATTTATTGAGAGATTTAAAATACTTACAATCATCAGAGTACATCAACACATCTGGACAGTTATAATAATCTGTTCTCATAAACAACACACAGCGGAAATGCAATTATATAGTATCATACGTCTAAACTTTTCCAGCTCGTTTCTTCATTGCATCCGATAACCTAAACCTGTACAACCCAGTCTAATCCGAGCATTACAAATGCCGGATCAGTCTGGTTAACCAGAGTGAGTAAAACATACTAAGTTTAAAGGTATCACACAACTTGATTTTAAAGTCAAAATATTTTCGAAAGAAAAGGATAATCATAAGACCAAATCCACACATAAGTACGGACGGTTTTTTACCTTATGAAAACTAAAAACATTTTGGAAATCAATACCTTTTTTGATATTATAATAGTTTCTAAATACAAATAAATATCAATCTAGTAGAACTCTTGCATCTTACGCTCTACATACATAGTATATAATCAGAACCGCGGCTCATATTGGAGAATGGATTTCTATGGCAAGGTATGGGCAACCACCTTTCCAACAATGTATCTTTGGAGATGAATACATTGGGGTTCAACAAGAATATTTTGCAACCCAGGCTAAACATAACTGATCCCTCACTTCGCTTGAGAGTACCGAATATATCATTACCACAGTTGGGGACCAACCAATCAAACCGATAACATACAATTAAGATAAAGGGACAACCGAAGGCATTTGATTTCACCATATTAGGTAATGATACACCCTTTTGATGGGTACGACCCACATAGTCATGCGACTTACCTGATTTTTGCTATTTCACGGTTAATGAGGCTTGAGGTCATAATTACCTTTAGAATATCATACCATCATTCACCTTGAATGCCACATCGTTAGATCCGCTAGAAAATCACTAATTGATGTCTACAAAAATATCTAGGTCTTAAACTAAGAGAAGTGTGCACTTCTCTGCCATCAACAGAAATATGTTTGAAGAAATCAACGTACGTGACTCCTTTGGAAATACTCTGTCAGGCACTCATCCATAGAAGTCGTCTAGGAACAGGATGAACTGAAGGCACCCTCCTGCCACATACTAGGAGTCAATCCATGGATTAGAAGCGAGTAGTCCATGCAACCCGTAAATTCCCAACCATGACTGAATCACGTCAGAATACCTCTGTTTGCACTCTAGAGAATATTCGACAAGTAATCCTTTGGCTTATGAAGATACATGGTCTTCAATTGCTCCATCTTCAATCTGTATCTTCGCGTATTTGTTAGTTCGGAATGGTTTTCAAATATAAATTCGATTCCGGTCTTTTCGTACCAACAATCGTATAGGCCAGATTTGATAGTCGGTTATTTAACTATCGAATAAATAGTGATGAAAATAAAATGAGTTCACTAATTCAGTACTTAGCATTACTAAGCCTCTTTAATCAAAACAATTAACGATGTTAATTTAAAACTCTTTAAATATTTCGATGTTACGAAAATAGCTTTTATTTCTTATGTAACATAAGATTATTCTCAAAACTATTTCATTTAATACTTAGGAAAATATCCTGTTATCATCCAGTTTCTATTCTATTATCATTTTCTTTTACGTCGAAAGTACCGTTATAATTTCACATCATCTCCTTTTATTTCCTTTACTTCAGAAATATTATTATATATTCTCGATTCTTCTTGTAACAGCCCGCATTTTACGTATCGGAAGATCACAAAATATTTTTATTTAATTCTCTAAGGGTTGGATCATTCTTATCTTTTAGTATGTTGCTTATGGGGATGTGAGACATGTCCATAATTTTTACCAATATTTTTGTGATCATTTCCCCTAATAGTCTTGTACAGCGTATAACTTTTGATTCAAGTTGAATTAGGCAGTAAGACCTGTGCCATTGGAAAGGAAGTGATGATTGCCTTTCCATAGAGTAGTTACATTAAAGATTTGGCTCAGCAGTTTGGGAGAAATCTCTGTTTTAAGGTTTTACAACCGGCTGTTCATGTTTTGGGAGCCACAATGGGTTGATTTGGGAAGACCTATTAGTGGGCTGGTGGAAACTATAAACAAGGGGTAAGGGGTGTGGAGAATAGGTTACTTCTCTCATTCTCTCATTTAGTGGCCTTATGTTCCTCCTTCCTCTAACACCTTTCCACCATTAAAAATCAAAATCTAAGAGGGGAAATCATAGATCTACACCATTGGAGGCTAGATCTACATCAACTGAAGCAAGATTTCATTGGATCAAGGGGTTTGGTGCGAGGTGCTTGCTGTCCGGATTCTTATTTCTATCATTTTAGCTTGCTTGGGAGAATCGGTGAATGATTTACATCTCTCACATGGATTCAGTGAAGTATATGAGTGTTTGTTCATGTTTTTCATCACATTCAAGTGTTTAACCATAGATCTATACCATTATTGGCTCATTTTCATATGAATCACCCTATGATCTCATTTAGTAAGCTTAAATCCATGATTCTTCCCATCTGATTATGCAAGTTAGATCCATGGTTTTGTTCATATTTACATTTATTGTGATTTTGGTGAATTTCACATAATTATTGACGTAATTGCCAAATTGGTGATTTTATTAGTTTCATAACATGTTTGTGGTCGTATTGAATGAAATGTTGATTTAGTTTCATCGATTGCATCAATTAGTGAAGTTTTGTCGAAATTGGAGTTGCATTGGAGTAGTGTAGGTTTTTGGTCGCACGTATGAGGTCGGTCGCGCACCATGGCGTGATTTCTTGGGAAACAAGATAGAAAGCAGGCTCGAGCGAGCCTGGGAGTCGATTGGTCGAGCGAGTTGGGTGTAAGGCAAGCAGACGAGCGAGTCTGGAGGAAAAGGGTTCGGTCTTGTGTTCCTGGATAGTTGGTTCGGTTGAGTGAGCCAAGTGGGGTTGGACCGAGCATGACTATGGAGGAAGGTAGTGCAAACAAGGGTCGTTCGAGCATCGGGTCGGTCGCACACATTGGGTCGGTTGGAAATGTTTGATCATGCATGGGTGTTTGGGTCGAGCACTAGTAGTGCTAGAGCTGGGTCGTGCAGGGGTCTTGGAGTCGGTCGGTCATGCATAAGCTGATCGGTTGAGTCATGTAAGTGACGTTCAGTGATGTTTTGGAGAATGGGGTCGAGCATGGTCGGGGGTCGGTCACATAGTGTTGTTTCTGGAAACATTATATTTTCGGGTATGACTCAGATTTGAACAAAAAGGTCAGGATTTTTTCTTCAGGGGTAGCCCCTCAAACCCTTGCCACAGCGTAGTGATGTAATTTGCCTCAGTGATGTTGTAACTCTGAAGTGGACTCAAGTTGGAATATTCGAAGTGTTGAAGTTGTTCGTTGATCATTACAGACTATATTGAACCTTATATTGAAGTTATTTGGTTCGATAGTGATGGTGACTTCGACGAGAGTCCAAATGAGTATGTTCAAAGAGATGTAATTTGATTGTTGTTTGTTGTATGCAACGAATGTGGGAATGACTCAAGGATGTATTGAGTTCGTACGAAAGAACGACTCAAGGATGCATTGAGCTCGTGTGAAGTAATGGTTGCTCTAAAGTGTTCTGAGCTTATGGATAGTTACAAGTGAAGATGACTAGAGATACTGAAGGCCGAGGAATTATCGTTGTCGTAGGCTCTAGCGGGCTCAAAGCAGGGGTATAATAAGGGAACCTAAAAGACTGGACATAGATTAAGTAACCTTGGTATCTCTGAAAATGCCTAGATAGGTATCGGTGAAAAGGTTATGGAGTTCTGCTAGAACTGGGGTTACCATTAGCCCTTGACGAATGACAGTATGATTTGGCCAGTCATACAATTAATGATGGTTTCAAAGCAGGATTGGCAGTGATAGCCAGAGTCTGTCATGGATGATTAGTTTCTTTGTTTGTACCGTCTCACGTAGATTGTCCGTCATCGGAGGAGATGTTTCTTGGTAAGCTGTCTGATATTGGTTTAGGCCCTTGCGACTTGTGCTTGAGGGATGTTGAATTCAATTAAGATGGTTTGCGTGAGATATATAATCTGGATGTTATGAGTGTTATTATGGATTACTTCTGGATGCTATGATTTAATGGTTGCTTGGATTAACTTAGTCGTATGGTTGAAATGTTTGTTGTAAAGGCCATCACTGTTCGATGCGGGGAAGATGAGAGTTGTGTTCTTCTCTTATTTTGTGGGTAAATAAGTTAGCTTATTTATCCATTCTCATACACTTTATTGATGAAGTTATTTACCAGTTTTATCGCTCACTAAGACTGTTTTATGACTCAAGGTTTTATGTTTCCCTCTTATTAACTCGGGTTGTTCTTCCAATTTCGGATGGGCGGACTAGGTGGCAGGTGACACGTGATAGCTTAGTAAAGACGATGTAGCAGTTCGGAGGCAAGCAGGAGGCTGACATACTATCTTTCTTACTATATAGTATTTGAGTTTCCGCTGTTAGTTATTCTACTCTGAGTGCTGTACTAGTGAGGCAAATTTGTACAGACATATTTTGCAATCCTGGTGTATGGATATACTTTCTAGTTGTTTTAAAGATTTGAGATTTCTGATCAAATATGCTTCACTAGTATTACCTATTGTTTATGTTATATTATATTATCTTTTATCCTTGTGCTGGGAGATTTACGACATGTTCCGTTTGTGTTATCGTACCTTGGTGACCGTCCATAGCTACCTGGCACACCTTTCAGCGTAATGTTCCTTTTATTTAGTGCGGGGGCTGTGGGCGGTTGTCACATTTGGTATCAGAGTCAGGTTATCGATTTTAGCCAAAGTTCTAATATGTAATCACATATGAGAGACATATTTGTAGATTTTGGTTGGATGGATACTATACGATACTATATAGTATAGTAGGATTGGTGCTTCTTTAGCAGTTTATCTTGTATGTATACTAATCGTTCCATTTTAAATTTAGAATGAGTCATCAAACCTCTAGGGGTGATCCTGAGACTGGAAGAGTAGGAGATGGAAGCCAATTGGTAGCTTTAGCTGTTGCATCGAAATTTCTAGTTATGTTCGGGGCGGCCATGATGGCAGCAACCATGTTAAGGATGCCTGTTCCAGAAGCGCCAACAGAGCGTGGTGTTCCTATGCAAGTACCCAAAAGGGATTCTGCTAAGCGACAGAGGGACTATTCTCCTATGGATGAAGAAACCTTTATTGGCCCCAGTGCTACAAAGAAGCTAAATAAGAAGAAAATTAAGAAGAATGATCTCTGTTTTAATTGTCGGTTAGAGGGCCATTATGTTAAGGATTGTGAGAAGCCAAGAGCCGAAAGGAAGTTCTTTAAATGCAGCAAGCTTGGACATAAGAAGAAAGACTGTCCCGATTTTCTAAAGAATAAGCAACCGGAGGAAGCATGTGTTGTGGAAGTTACTCCGTTCTCTTATTTCATTCCTAATGAGGATTAGAAGAAGGTGTTGCCAATTTAGATGTGCTTTTTGCTAGTGGAGTTATTGAGTTCTATTGGATACTAGAGAATCGTCTTCTTTTACCTATAATAAGATTGTATGCCGAATAAGTTTGGAACTTGAATTTGTAATAGACCTTTGGTTGTAACTAATCTAGTTTGGGTTCATCTACTTTTTGCATACATTGTGGATCCAGTATTGTTGATCATGGATGCTTGTTTATGAATGGTTTCTTAGTTGTAGCTTTCGCTGGGCTTTGATCATCTTGGGCATGGATTAGCTCAAGAGATATGCGGCAAGTGTGAATTGCGAAAAGCTAGAGGTCTTTGTGAGTTGTCATATTCGCTTGGGATTCCATAGGAAGGCTTGTCATCCATGCTAATCGCAAATAAGTTTGAGGATATCTTTGACAAAGTTAAAGAGTTTCACCACATCGTGAGATTGAGTTTACGATCGATTTAGTCAACGATGCTAGACCTACCATTATGCCCCTTAGGCAGATAGTGCCTAAGGTTACAGTCGTGTTTACAACTAAGGCAGATTGCTCGTTAAGATTGCGTGTAGACTATCGTGAGTTGAAAAAGGTGACCAAGAAGCACCAGTATCCGTTGTCAAGGATTGATGACTTGTTGACTAGCTTCACGAAGCCAAAGTGTTTTCTCAGATGGATTGGACAATGGGATTTCACTATTTGAGAGTGGCAAAGGATAAGATTGTAGCCTACGCGAGTCGATAGCTAAAGCCGCATGAGAGGAATTATCCAACTCATGATTTAGAGTTGGCAGCGATTGTGTTTTCTCTGAAGATGTGGAGACATTACCTGTTGAAGGTTCGATTCGAGTTGTTCACAGATCACAAGTCGTTGAAGTATCTTTTCTCACAAAGGGATTTGAATCTTCGGCAGCAAAGGTGGCTAAATTTTCTGGCATCGTATGACTTTCGTATAATATTCCTGGCAAAGGCAACATAGTTACAAATATGTTGAGTCAAAGACACGCAAGTTTGGGAGCGATGTTTTTAGAATGGAAGAGCCTCGAGTACTTGGCGGGGATTGATTTCAGGCTATGGTGTGAGTTGGAACCTGAAATGTTAGTAAGTTTATCGATAAGACCTACTCTTATCGAAAGGATTGGCGAGAGCCAAAAGTGAGATGCAAAGATTGTCAAGTTTATCCAAAAGCTGGAACTAGAAGACAAAGAGTTCGAAGTCAATCGAGAAGGTTGGCGTCGAAAATAAGGACAACTGGTTGTTCCTGATATCGATGGATTGAGAGATGAGGTTCTGAGGAAATGTCATCACTCAAAGTTGACGATTCAACCCGGAGGTAATAAGATGTATCAGGACATTAAGCGAGTTTACTACTGGGAAGGGAAGACAAGAGATATTAGAAAGTTCATTTCCAAGTGTATGAACTGTCAGTTGGTGAAAGCTGAACAGATGAAGCCGAATGGTTTACTTCAGCCATTGGAGGTTCCTATATCGAAGGGGAAGTAGATATCGATGGATTTCATCGATAGACTACTTAGAACTACGGTAGGAAATGAAAGGATTTGGCTCATTCTGATCGCTTGACCAGATGTGCACGGTTCATTCCTGTCAGATCGACTAGGACAACATTGAAGTTGACTGAATTTAATGGATAGTTCGATTCCATGATACCCCGAAGAGCATGATGAGTGATTGATTCCAATTATTCACTAGTGGATTTTGGAAGAATCAACAAGAAGCATTGGTATGGCACCATACGAGGCACTACATGGTAGACCATGTAATTCTCCGGCATGTTGATTAAAAAAAATTGGAGATCAGTTGACACTTGGGCCAGAGATGACAAGAGAGACATCAAATTGTATTGATATTGTTCGGCAACGAATGAAGATTGCCCAAGTTCGTCAGAAGAATTATGCTGATAAGCGTAAAAAGGATTTGGAATTCGACGTTGACAATATGATTTTCATGAAGATCTTGCCATTAAAGCATGGGTTAGGTTCGGAAGTAAAGGAAAGTTAGCTCCTAGGTTCGGCGGACCATTTCCGATTATCGAGCGAATTGGAAAGCTCGCATATAGTTTAGAGTTGCTCGAGAAGATGTCATGTGTGCATAATGCTTTTCGTGAATTGTTTTTACTTAAATACCGCATGATCCGGATGTGGTAGTGCCTTCGGAGTAGTACAAAAACCTAGAAGTCGAGGCCATGGTTAGGAGATCTTGTAAGCTACTTCGTGTTGTAGCAAATGACACAAAACAACTTAGGAAGAAGACGATTAAATTAGTCAAGGTACAATAGAGTGAGGAGGACGACGATTGTACATGGGAGACAAATTAGAGTATGGAGACGACTCATCTATAACTCTTCTTCCGTATGAACCATTGATATCACGCCATTATCACATCATTGTTACTTATTGTTACTCGTTGTTATTGTTTTTCTGATTGTTATTGTTGATAGAATTCCGCGTGCTAGGATAAGGCTATGGATACATGGCTTAATGGTTGCTAGTTTAGATGATAGAATTGGCTCATGGATGATAGGCATGCAGAATTATTCTAGTTACTAGTGTTTGCTTGGAATTTTGAGGGCGAAATTCTTAAGGGGGGAGAGAATGTAACAGCTCGCATTTTACGTATCGGAAGATTGTAAAATATTTTTATTTAATTCCCTGAGAGTTGGGTCATTCTCATCTTTTAGTATGTTGCTTATGGAGATGTGAGACATGTCCATAATTTTTACCAATTTTGTTTGTGACCATTTTTCCCCTAACAATCTTTTATAGGGTATAACTTTTGACTTAGGTCGAATTAGGCAGTGAGACCTGTGCCATTGGAACAGAAATGATGATTGCCTTCCTGTAGAGTGGTTACATTAACAGTTGGGTTAGCGGTTTGGAGGAATCTCTATTTTAAGTTTTTACAGTTGGCTGTTCAGGTTTTGGGAGCCACAGTTGGCTGATTTGGGAAGGCCCATTAGTGGCTTGGTGGAAACTATAAATAGTGGGTGAGGGGGTATGGAGAATAGGTTACTTCTCCCATTCTCTCATTTGGTGGTTTTTGTGTTCCTCCTTCCTCTAACACCTTTTCACCATTAAAAATCAAAATCTAAGAGGGAAATCATAGATCTACAATGTTGGAGGCTAGATCTACATCAATTGAACCAAGAATTCATCGGATCAAGCAGTTTGGTGCGAGGTGCTTGCTGTCCAGGTTCTTATTTCTATCATTTTATCTTGTTTTGGAGAATCGTTGAGTGATTTACATCTCTCACATGGATTCAATGAAGTATATGAGTGTTTGTTTATATTTTTCATCAAATTCAAGTGTTTAACCATATATCTATACCATTATAGGCTCATTTTCATATGAATCACCTTATGATCTCATTTAGGTAGCTTAAATCCATGATTCTTCCCATATGATTATGCAAGTCAGATCCATAGTTTTGTTCATATTTACATTTATGGTGATTTTGGTGAATTTCACATAATTATTGACGTAATTGCCAAATTGGTGATGTTATTGGTTTCATAACATGTTTGTGGTTGTATTGAATGAATTGGTTGAGTTAATTTCATAGATTGCATCGATTGACGAAGTTTTGGTTGAAATTGGAGTTGCATTGGAGTGATGCAGGTTTTGGGTCGTACGTATAGGGTCAGTCACACTCCATGGCGTGATTTCTTAGGAAACAAGACATAAGGCAGGCTCGAGCGAGCCAGGGAGTCGATCGGTCAAGCGAGTTGGGTGTAAGGCAAGCGGACGAGCGAGTATTGAGGAAAAGGGTTCGGTCGTGTGTTCCTGAATAATTGGTTCGGTTGAGCGAGCCAAGTGGGGTCGGGTCAAGCATGACTATGGAGGTAGGTAATGCAAACAAGAGTTAGTCGAGAATCGGGTCGGTCACACACATTGGGTTGGTTAGAAATGTTCGATCAAGCATGGGTATTTGGGTCGAGCACTAGTAGTGGTTGAGCTGGGTCGTGTAGGGATCTTTGAGCCGGTCGGTCGGGTTCTGGAAGTTATGGTCGGTCATGTTTTGGAGAATGGGGTCGAGCATGGCCGAGGGGTCGGTCGCACAGTGTTGTTTGTGGAAAATTATATTTTCGGGTATGACTCATATTTGAACAAGAAGGTCTAAAAAATATATTTTTCGAGGGCAATCCCTCGAACCCAAGCCGCAACACAGTGATGTAATTTGGCTCAGTGATGTTGTGATTTCGAAGTGGACTCAAATAGAAATGTTCGAAGTGTTGAAGGTGTTCGTTGATCGGTGTAGAACAACGAATGGTATGACAACTCAAAGGTGTCCTGAGTGGGGTGATAATGCTGTAGACTATATTGAACCTTATATTGAAGTTATTTGGTTCGATAGTGATGGTGACTTCGACGAGAGTCCAGATGAGGATGTTCGAAGAGATGTAATTTGTTCAATGTTTTTTGTATACAACGAATGTGGGAAACACTCAAGGATGTATTGAGTTCATGTGAAAGAATGACTCAAGGATGTATTGAGCTCGTGTGAAGTAATGGTTGCTCTAAAGTGCTCTGAGCTTATGGATAGTCGCAAGTGAAGATGACTAGAGATACTGATGGCCGAGGAATTATCATTGTCATAGGCTCTAGCGGGCTCAAAGCAAGGGTATAATAGGGGCACCTAAAAGACCAAATGTAGGTCAAGTACCCTAGGTATCGGTGAAAAGGCCTAGATACGTATCGGTGAAAAGGCATATGGAGTTTTGCTAGAACCGGGGTTACCATTAGCCCTTGATGGATGGCAGTATGATAATGCCAATCATGTGATTAACGATGGTTTCGAAGCAGGATTGGCAGCGATAGCCAGAGTCTGTCATGGATGATTGGTTTCTTTGTTTGTACCATCTCACGTGGATTGTCCGACATAGGAGGAGATGTTTCCTGGGTGACTGTTTGATATTAGTTTAGGTCTTTGGGGCTTGTGCTTGAGGGTTGTTGAATTCGATTAAGATGGTTTGCGTGAGATACATAATCGGGATGTTATGAGTGTTATTATGGATTACATATGGATTCCATGATTGAATGGTTGCTTGGATTACCTTGGTTGCATGGTTGAAATGTTTGTTGTAAAGGCTATCACTGTCCGATGTGCGGAAGATGGGAGTTGTGTTCTTCTCTGATGTTGTGGGTAAATTAGTTAGTTTATTTACCCATTCTCATACGCTTTATTGATGAAGTTAGTTAGTTGTTTTATCGCTCACTAAGACTGTTGTATGACTTAAGGTTTTATGTTTCCCTCTTATTACCTTGGGCTGTTCATCCAATTTTGGATGGGTAGACAAGGTGGTAGGTGACACGTGATAGCTTAGTAAAGACGATGTAGCAGTTCGGAGGTGAACAAGAGGCTGGTGTACTATCTTTCTTACTATATAGTGTTTGGGTTTCCGCTGTTAGTTATTCTACTCTGAGTGCTGTAGTGAGGCAAATTTGTACAGACATATTTTGCAATCCTGGTGTATGGATATACTTTCTAGTTGTTTTAAAGATTTGAGATTTCTGCTTAAATATGCTTCACTAACATTACCTGTTGTATATGTTCTATTATATTTTATCCTTACGCTAGGAGATTTATGTCACGTTACGCTTGTGTTATCAGACCTTGGTGATCGTCCATAGCTGCCTGGCACACCTTTCGGTGCATTATTCATCTTGTTTAGTGCGGGGGCTGTGGGCGGTCGTCACATTTGGTATCATAGCCAGGTTATAGATTTTAGCCAAAGTTCGAATACGTAATCACGTATGAGAGACATATTTGTAGATTTTAGTTGGATGGATACTATATGATACTTTATAGTATAGTAGCTTGGTTACTTCTTTAGTAGTTTATCTTGTATGTGGACTAATCATTACATTTTAGATTTAGAATAAGTCACCAAACCTCTAGGGGTGAGCCTGAGACTAGAAGAGTTGGAGATGGAAGCCAATTGGGATTTTTAGCTGTTTCACCGGAATATCTAGTTATGTTCGGGGCGGCCATGATGGATGCAACCATGTTAAGGATGCCCATTCCAAAAGCGTCAGTATAGCGTCGTGTTCCTATGCAAGTACCCAAAAGGGATTCTGCTAAGCGACAGAGGGACTGTTCTCCTACGGATGAAGAAACCTTTACACTACAAGATAAACCGCAAATAGCAGCGGCAGAATCTGCTTCAAATTCGTCACTAAACAGGCCTTAGCAACAGATTTCCTGCGTAACTTATGGTCGGTAAAAACCAAGACGGTATCTGTGTCAGATTTTGCGATGGAATTTTGCAAGAGGTTTCCGACCTTTTTCCGTCATTTTACTAATTTTACAATAAAAATAAATTTTATTTATTAATTTTAATTTAATTTATATACCTACTATTTACCGATGGATAGTTAAATTATATTAAAATATTACTTACATAAGTAGTTGGTAACCCCTTGCTAAATACCAAGGGATTAGCGACATCAGATAATTTCAACTTCTGATTCACCTTAAATATCTGTCGGTAGTTTGTCACAAATCACTATAACAAAACTTGCAAAGGGCTATTATCGTTGTAATGTAAAATATTTGCGAAAATCAATATGTTTAACTCAGAATTTCTAATTTAAATAAATATTTTATTCAAACAAATATTTTATTACACGATTATGTTTCTCTTTATTACACAATAACTATACAAAATGCTTATTTGTGCAAGCATTGACTCGCTACATACACTCAGTTACACTCACTCACCCACTCTCACACTCAATATCTTCATCTTCAATGATTAATCCAGGATTTGCCATATCGTCCATTGTACCTGTCAAAATAGAATAACGCAGTAAACTGAAAAGGAAACAATTTATAATCACTTGTATGAATATTAGAACTAAAATATAATTTCACTTAGATTGCTGGTGTTGTAAAATAGCAGATTCAAAATGGGGCAAACAGATAACTATATGCATTTATATAACTTGACACAAGGAAATATGTACTGTAGTGCTTGTTGCTTTAAAATACGATAGAATTTCATCACTTCTCCATTCACAACAGATTGTTATACTTCAACCTCATTGTCCGGAAGAAGATGAACATAAGCAATAAACCATGTAGCCATCAATCCATCAAAGGTACTACATAATCTAATAAGCAATAAAACCATGTAGCCATCCTGCATAAGATTTTAGAACTATAGTTAGCACAAAATGAACAATGTAATTACATAATTATGGTATATATCATTCTTATGGTCATATAGTAAGTATGCATTAAATTTGTATCAAAACAAGTGAGCCTAACTTTATAAGACTATTGGAAAAATTAGAAAGATGACTCAAATGGATGATAAAACTATTTTTTATATGTGTATGTACACACATGCACACATATACATGCAAGAGTGCATATTTATTAGTGGTAGTAATACACCATACTTGATGGCTTCTTGAATGAAAAGGACGCAGTGATTAACATCCCAAAAAGCTACCTGTGACTTTGGTAAATCTGCTTATGATAGAAGATGCATTGAAAGCAGTCCATACATTACCAATTTTAAAATCTATCCAATCTTTGGAATAAAATAAATTAAATCATAATCTGACCTTGAAATTTTCTATATAGTGCTAAAACCAAAGAAAACTAGATTAAACTAGCCGTAGCATCTCATCCCCAGCAAGGTCTACAAATCCAAATGCAAAATTTGCTGCAACAGGTAAAATATTGTTCAAAGTGTGCTCTTGTAAATAAAATTTGTCTATTAGGTAATAAATCTTGTATATGATGAACTTACATTGCAACATATAAAATATTACTGCAGCAGATAATCACTTGCTCATGCATGTACCATTATATATTCTTACAATAGATAATCACTTGCAGTCGTGTACCGTTATATATTTCCTGCAATAGATAAAATCATGTATATAATCAACTCACTTCTTCATGCATGTACCATTATATATTGCTATAGCAGAAAATCACTTGTGGCAATAACCAAGTGGTGTTTTTCAGTTTAATTCAATTGTTGATGCTTGATTGAATTAAGACTGCCAATGTTAGTGCTCGAGCAAAAGTCCAAATGCCTGGAACAACTCAAACATGCGCACGAACAACAGTTCATACATGCACGACCATCAACTCACTAAATTCAAGTGCGCTGGAAACTTAATGCCACATAGATAACAATTGCGCAGTTAAAACTGAATTGGATGTACAAGCACACCATGCTTCAAAAACAGTGGATGGCAGCAAAAACAAAAACATGCCTGTTAATACAAGGGACAGTTTCAACAAGCTAGCATACTGCAAGTTCAACATGCATCTAAAATCCCATGAGCTATTTTACAAAAATGGAAAATGAGATAATTTATGGAACTAATGGGAGCAAAAGATCACGGTCTACTTAAAGCGAAAGGGGAAAAACATCTAGCAATCATTTAGAATGAGAAATACTAAGCACATTATATTGCACGTTAGCATTCCCCATTACCATACTGTAACACCCCACGTCCGTTGATGTCACTCACAAAGGGAATGCCTTAAGTTTCGTGGAGCATTATAAGTAAACAGAACGGAATATTATAAGATAGAAAAAGTAGTACTTGAAAATTTTGTAATTTTATTGCAGCGGAAACAGAAATAAGTTTGATTACATTTCCAAATACCAAAATCAAGTACATAATATCAATCTTGTACAAAACCTTCAGAGTACATAATTTTAAAGCCATAATCCCCAACAGAGAAATGCCATATGCAGAATCAAAGCCAAGCAATACACCTTTCAACTTCAAGCTGGAAGAAAGAGATATCTGAACTAAGCTTGAGTATTTCCTCCCTAAGAACCGGAGGGGGGGGACCGAAGAAAAGAGGCGAAACAAACTAGGTCAGACATAAGTCTGGTGAGTCCAGTGACTTTAACAATATACTCATTAAAGTAACAAGATAAGAACATAAACTGGAAGGCAAGAAATGACTGTAGAATAAGCAGGCATGATAAAGCAGACAAGATGAACAAGATATAACGTTGATTGCGCTTCTAATCACTACAGGATAATTACTACACTGCACTAATGCTAGTAACACCGTATCATTACTAGTTACACCGCACCCTTACTAGTCCCCTACTAAAAGTTGATCCCTCTTACTAATCGTGATAATGGTAGTTTCGTATATTCCTAGCTGCTATCGTAGGTACCCCTTTTTGCTCCTACCCCATGAGTTGTACCTACTGCCTTCCTCGTTCGATCGGCTCCCTAACTCGCATGTATTATTAATTGTGTCATTCGTCCTCGCTTGTATTTAGATACCTGTGCTGGCCCCATCATGGGGTGTATCAATTCCCATGATGGCAACCCTACACGATTCAAGATGCACAGTGTATACTACTGATGCCCAGTGCCTGTTTTTTCCACTCCGGAGCACGTGCACTCCCATACTCCATCGAAACCTACACTGATGCACCACTCGCCGCTATTTTAATCGCTTATAATCAGCCCAGTAATCGTGCCCCACCTTGCCTAGCTCAGGGTACCATGATACATCTATGTGGATTACTGCTGAAATGGGTCCCTGTCACTAGGGTTTCCTAATCAACATGTTATAATGGTTAAGTGTTCTCAATTTAACTTAACCCCACCCATTTGCTTAATTAACATGTTGTATAGGTTAAGTGTTGCCTATTCATATGTTACTTAACCTTCTCACTGATTCAGACATGTTTATTTAACGGTTAAGTTTATAGGCCTATATATATACTAATATTACCCACTTACCCAAGATTTACTTAACCCTTCCCCTTATCAAGTCCATATGTATTATTGGTTAAGCTTGCCTTAAACCTATCCACTTTGTTCATGTAATATTGGTTAAGTTGTCTTCTTGTCCATGCTAACTTAACCCATCCACCTAACATGTTGTATTAGTTAAGTGTCTCCTGTTCATATGTTACTTAACCTTTCCATTTTTAGCATGTCTATTCCTTAGCTTTAATTTATTCATTAAAGCACCAACCTCTCACATTAGAACTGTTGTTTGCGGTTGCTGGATGTGCCGGGCGGTTCCGGGCAGACTTCTACTGCAAACTCATTCTAACCTCGGGTTTTTGGGCTTAATGCGCTAACCTCTCACAATAGATCTATGTTGTTGCAGTCGCTGGATCCGCCGTGCGGTTCCGGGCAGTCTTACACCGCAACTCAATCTAACCTCGGGTTAGGCACGTTCATCTTTTAGCCAATTTACATACATACCATTCATGTCCAAGTTTATATGTAAATTATCCATAAGTGTGGTCAATTCAAGTTATGCCACATTTTCTAGTTATGCCCAAAATTAATTATATGATTACAACCCCTTTTTATGCCAATTACATAATATTCAACTTTTACCCAAACTTTTCCCCAACGTTCCCAAGTCGTTCGTACGTATAGTTCATGTGATACGTTAGGCTCGCAATTAGCCCAACTCATAAAAAAAGGAAAAAGGGAAGAAACACATGACATCATAACTGGCATAAACAATATAGATCTAAGACTGCATAAATCTAGTAAACATATAAAAATAGATTCAATCAACATATGGAATGCGAACTAGCATAGATCTAAACATAAACTTTCATGGATTTAAACATATGAACCGGTATGGATCTAATCATATAAACATGTAGATCTAAACATGTGAACATATAGTTCTAAATATATGGACTGATATGGATCTAATCATATAAACATGTAGATCTAAACATATGAACATATAGTTCTAAACATATGGACTGATATGGGTCTAATCATATAAACATGTAGATCTAAACATATGAACATATAGTTCTAAACATATGGACTGATATGGATCTAATCATATAAACATGTAGATCTAAACATATGAACATATAAAATATGATCTTACATATATGAACATGACTTGCATATAACCTTTCACAACTTGTATAAATCGAGCAAACTTGCATACATAACTTGCATATGTAATTAGGCATATGAATTAACATAGAATATAACTTGCATATAATGAATCAAATCATGCATAAATCAAAAAATGGTTTGCAAAGACATAAACTTTATATGATTTACAAACATTTTCATAAAGTCCAATTCATAACTCATCACAATTACGTTTAAACAGTTATCTTGTGAAAGTAACTGCACTCACAGAAAACAGATCTTGAATTCTGGGATCTGATTTCTGAAATTGCTAAGTGTTAGCTTGCTTTGTGACCAGGCTACCCAAAGCAAAGGATTTGAATATGAACATGAATTGATCAGCAATCGTTCGGTTGAAATGGTGGAATAGCATCACTCTCCGGCATTGAACGCATCATTAGAAGACACAGGGCGGTTTGGTCAAAATTGCAACATCAATATAAACTGGCCCGAAACTCCTATCAAACTACCTCATTTGGATATAAAAACAACTTGTAGCCCTCTGAATTATCTTCAAGTAGAGATTTCGTTTGGCCCAATCGGCCTTACGGTTTGAAAGTTACGCCCATTTCCGTGAATGGGTGTAATCTGGCAATCATTTGGATGAAGTGACGAGGCATCACCTCCTGGACCGGCTCGCCCCTCGTCGGATCGCCCCCCTCGGCTCGCCCTCATCATGATCCGTTCGTGACACACCCATGATCCACCATCCGACTTGTGGAGCCCTTCATGACCACGACCCGATCCGTGGTGCACAACATGGTCACGAATAGCCTAGACCGAACCTGCTTCTATGCATGAATGTTGACCTATTCTTGAGGCTATGACCGCTCCTACTTTCCTGGATCGGCTGCCACGTGTCCTACCACGACCTAATCACCATATGGGCTTTCCTACAGCTATAAATACACCTCCAGGGAGCATTTTCAAGGGACTTTTGCATCTCAACATCCATGGATGCCATGGCTAACACTTCCCTATGAATAACCACCACCTTCCTCAATAAAATAAATGAATTTAGAGAGAATTATTCATTGAATTCGAACGATTGAGAAACAATCTTTATTGCAATTGTAATCTGTGAATGAAATGAGAAAATATGAACTAGACGTAGGCTCATTAACGCCGAACCACTATAAAAATCCTGTTGTCTTGCTTTTTCTCTTATTTTTCAGTTATTCCTTTATATCCTATGCTCGAAATACGATGATTTGGGTGTTAGGACCATTTTTTAGACTAACATTTTGGTGCTTTCACTGAGAATTGAATTCTCATCCTATCGGATTGCTATTCTACTATTTGGATTCGAAAGTCCAAAGAAAACCGTCCGCGTTTCTACCATTTTGGAAGATTTTAGTGATTTTGGTAAAATCAGAACTTAACGGCTCATAAAAGAAGTAAGAAATCTCAAGCTTCCCGAGCCAATGAGGAGCGAACAAACAGTTTGCGGGAGCAGGTCGAAGGGTTCGTGAACAGGGCTCGTGATGAAGGGCCATGGAATTGGTTCGTGATGATGGCTCGTGGCTCGTGATGATGGCTCGTGGAACGTGCAAACACATGTAACCAGCTCGTGGAAAGTCCACTCAATCTGCTCGTGAGGGCATATTCAACTGGCTCGTGGAGGCATATCCGACCCGACCCCTCAGTGAGGATCACGAACCGATCTGGGGCTGGTAGGTTGGAGGATCCCGATCGCCAAGCTGGACCACGACTCGATGAAGTTCAGCGAACCATGAAGCGGAGGACAATGGCGAACTGCAACCCGAAAAAGTGACGACGAACAAGGGTCACGACCTGACCCGAAAAAGTGGCAGTTTTTGAGAAACATGCGATTTTCGACCTAACCGGCTTGGTCGATCGCCGCCGGGACTGTGGGGCCCCGGACCCCCACCGGCGCTGCGCCTGGACCCGCTGCCGGCCTCGCCTTCGGCTAGGAGCACGGCTCACCTTCAGCTCGGAGCACGGCTCTCCTTCGGCTCGGAGTACGTTTTGTCCTGCAATAATCATTAAGGCTTATCAATCAAGATTCAGTAGATAGTCCGAGGAAATCGACAGCAAATTGGCAACGACGGGAATTCTCCCTAGAGCCATAACACCTATTTACTGATGTTATTCAATACGAGGATCTATTGAGAAGATTGGGCATTCCGGCTATAACAGTATACGAGATAATGATTACCTCTTGGCAACCTCCTCTTCCAGAGCTCTGATGGTGTACAGATTTCCCCAATGCAACTGATGACGCTCCTGAACGAGTAGTGATCACCTAGTTTACGTGACTTAAACATGTCCAACAGGCGGAATCCCAGATGGCATTAACATAGAACAATCCGGACACTATTCTGAAGATGACTCAGAAGATCCCAATGACCATGATTCTCAATAATGGGATACCCAACAACAAGTAAGGATCCTAGCACTACAAAGTTACCCTTCGCTTGAATGGCATGGTGAAAAACATATGTCCCGTGGTTTGCTCCCTGAATAGTTCAGCTAACCTTTGCAGTGCCTATTTGATTTCAACCGTATCGAGAGAGATTGATTGCCATCGAATAAGGGTTAGATCAACACACTTTGGTACCCAGAGTCAGATATCAGTTGAACCATTGCAAGCCATGATTGGACCTAGGGATCCTTGCCCGGAGATACCAACCTGGACTGCTCACCAGCCACCATATGACCTTGGTCAAGTGACGAGAGCTCGGAATCAAAGCAGCTTATCTAATCAAGGTCCAGATAGACCAGCTCCAACAGAATTCAGAGCCTGCATTAGACCCTAGTACCTATTGCTAAATATCCCAACCGAAGATGGAGTGGAAATGGTCTATAGTGACCAAGTTATTGGAGAAGGCGACTATTTGGCCGGATGGACTATGCTACGCAACAGAGATGGCGTGAAACCCAAAGACGCTTCCCCTCCAGATGAAATGGAGTGTGAAGGAGATGTCAATATTGCGAATAAATGGAGCATCACAAAAGGAATTGCCTGATGATCTTCCCGAAGACATAGTTCCCAGAGAGGATGGTGATTCGGGATGCAGCAGGGTGACATCTAGTGACGCAACTGCACATGTTCCGATTGGTGACACCGACCTGACTAAGGTCTTGAAATCAGGTCTCATTTAGACCACTTTCGAACAAGGGAACTGACATGCTTTCTACAGGCGAGCTTGGATGTGTTCGCTTGGACCCTTGCTAATATTCGCGAGATTCTACCATAAATTATGAGTCATTTGTCAATTATAAACCTGAAGTGTGCTCTTGCCAAGCAAGCAAGACGTATGCTCGATCCACGGAGAACATCTGCCTTGAAAGAAGAAGTCGGAAGGCTGAGAGGCAATGGTTTTATATGATATGCCACACATCCCGCTTGGTTATCAAATCCCATCCTCGTCAAAGAACACTAATAGAAAATGGCGCCTGGAAATGAAAGATGAAATCAAGCACCTGGAAACTGTATACAGACGGTGCAAGAAATGATCGGCGATCCAACGCCGGAGTTTTGCAGATAACCCCCGAAGGACGGGTCGAAAGGAATTCCAGTCGATGAAACCACAACTCGCAGCTTACCTAGAACAAGTAGAAGAGCTATTGGATGGATTGGAATGTTACAACATACCTCATATTCCGCACACAGAAGATCAGAAGGCAGATAATCTGACCAAGTTAGAAGTTTCGACAATCCAGAAAAGATGGAGACGATGCCCATCGAAACACTATAAAATCCAACCATTGATCAGATGGAAGTTGATCCAGCATTGGAGACCGAACCCGGGAAAAAGTCGTGGATAATTCCATGATAAGCTTCCTACAGCACGGAATGCATCTAGAAAGGTGAAGTGAAAGGTGTGCCATCATTCTTTATGCCTCGAGATATGACATGCACGTCGATACTGCTTATTTTCCCTGGAAGGTTGTCCCAAGACAGACACCAACAAGCCCTATTGCTGAATTCACCACCCTGAATGATTCGACAAAATCACTAATTAACTTCCCACTTGAAGGTAGATATATATGAATGAGACCTCTAATGAGCGATGTTTTGGAATCAGAAAGTGAAGATTCACACTTCCACTCCTTTCATCAATTATCTGCCAAGTGACTCATTCCTCAGACGCTGGGGGCAACTGGAGATTTGAGCATGAATCGCTCGAGATTACATTGTCTAATTCAAAGCTGATACATCAAGAGTTTGCATGGCCGATTGCCTTAGTCTCGCCAGAAGGTTAGCGAGTTGAAGGTTTAGAACACTTATGCCTGAATGTTGATTGATTGTTTGCACACCAACCCTTGTCCTCAATATGGGATCGAAGGCGCATCAGCAAATTTATGAGACATTACTATTTCCTAGAATAGAAAGTGCAAAAGTTTCTGTAAGCATGAATCCATTGTCCTTATGCCAATTACCATCCTAGCAGCAATGTGATGGTGTGCTATTATTAGCGGTACAAACATGATTCCCCGGCACTCTATCCTTACCCTCAGCATGGGGGCAAAAAGGCGATTTAAAGGAGATGCGGCCTCATCACTTGCTTATGATACTTACCTAACCACCTTTGCCATCACAAGACCCCGGTCCAGATCTATTCATTCTTGGGACTGCCGCTCTACGATAGTTTGAAAAGGCATTCGTCATCAGCTTGAGATCTTGGCAGCCATCCCCTGGTAGGGACATGACGATGCAAAATGGACCTGCAAAGAACCAGCAATGCCATTTTTGCTCCGAATGATACTCACTCCTTTAACAGGATTACTCTTTAACCATGACTATTATATTTGCATGCCTTATGAGTTATTTATGTAATTAACTCAGACGAATTAATATATGGATGGTATAGGTACCCCAGATTTGATATCGATCAGATTTCTAACATTTGCATAAGGAGTTATGGAACAGAACCATTACGAGCTCGACCGAATTGCTCGCCTACAAAGCCACGCCCCCCATTTAAAGAAAGTTGTATATCTCACGGTGGTTCTGAGATGACCACCTACTTCTTGGCTCACACGTGGCAGACTACAGGACCATTGTACATAAATCATTGAATTGCAAGGCCGGGGTTTTACTTTAGTTGGACGCGGTGTTACCGTCTATATGGCTCGATCCTATTCTCTATGCCCCCAGATTACATGAACCCCGATAGGGGCGGCAATGCACATCGATATCCTTACTTTCCAATCATGAAATTTGTTTTTTACATGCTTCTTGATTTATTGACATGACTAATTTGTGCGATATGAATGATGCAGGTACCCGAAGTTCGGTGCCCATCCTTTCGGACCAAAACCTCAAAGCTTTGGCAGATGTCTTTCGACTATTTGCCCGACTGACTCTAATCCTCAGAGCTTGGATAGAAGCATAAATCTAGGACAAGTGTGATGGGTTTACCATGATTAAAAACCACTCGATCTGTGACTCTAACTCTCCAGATGCGAGAGAGAGTATAAAGGATGAGAAATGACGTCCACCACTCTAACTCTCCAGATGCGAGAGAGTATAAAGGACGCGAAGATGACGTCCGCAAGGCATGAAGGTGCACCATGATAAAAAATGCCTTGACAACACTCCACCCCGCTGAAGGATCGGGAGAGTATAACGGCGCTAGAGACTTAGCGCCACCAGAATTCCTGCCCCGCTGAAGGATCGGTGAGCAGATTAAGAACCAAGCTCGAACTCTAACCCGCTAAAGGATCAGGAGAGTATAAAGGTGCTAGAGACTTAGCGCTACAAGAACTCTTACCCTGCTGAAGGATCGGGAGAATATAGAGGCACAATGATGTATGCCGCCAAAAGGGCTCCTATCCCGTCGCACGATTGGAAACAGGAATGAAAAGTGGAGCACGAACCCCTCATTCCCGGGAATGGGGGGCAGCACATATTTGACTCTAATCAATCCTTAATAAGCCCTGGCCAGGCATCATATTAATGATTGATTGGGGGCATGCTCATATACACATTTATGCATGATGCAGAAATTTTTAATTTTCATCGCACATGGTTCTAACTTAGATATGATTCAAATGTTCGTGACTAAGAATGATAAACTTGCAGGTACGCAATGATGCAAAAGAAACAGAATTTCATTTACCAAGTGCAGGTTCACAAGACAAAGCTAAACGAAAGTGAGGGACATTCTCGCAACAACAACAACATGCCATTGGAAAACAAACAAAGGGCCACGTCCAAAAGAATGACGTGGGTGCATGACTCTAAACTGCATGTGAGACTCAAGGAGGCAACAGCGAGGAGACCTTAGGAGTGGATTGTTCACTGACATGTCACGCGACTCAATACTCGTAGCTGGAAGGACCCGGCGAAGTCCTAGAATCCTTGGATTTCTACCTGACCTTAATACGATCCAATGCGATCATGACATTCTGGATTCCTATGGACTATGAATTTCTTGAATTGTCCGAAAAATGTTTTCCCTTATATTTGAAAAATACTATCAATCAAGTCCTGAAAGCAACGACTCCTTTTCATGCACACGTGTCTGAATTTGAAAGGGAAGTAATCCGACCACCTACCTTATGCCATTACCTCTGGACTGGGGGCATAATTACTGAAAATATTTACAAATGACATAGCTTATGTGCATGTGTTTAACTTGTTTTGTGATTTTGACAGGCCCTTTGAGGACCAAGAAACAAATGCAAAGCGAACGTTCATTTGGTGGTCCTAACCTACTTCCAAACTCGAAAGCTCAGATGAGGCTGAACATATCCCATGCAATAATTAGGTGTGAAACAGCCAACCTATCTCAGACCTTTCCTTTGATGCAGGGGGCAAGCGGCAACACTCCAGATGATTAAAGTCTGACCTTTTTCCTTCTGTTGCCGATCCTCGGAAACTGACTAAGAGACAAGAGATTGGCAGGGGCTGCGTACCAACAAATCGATTTTCACCTAACCCTGATCATGATGCGAAGAGGGAGTATGAAAGATATGGATTTGAAGTCTACTACCTAGAAAAAACCACCGAGGATGGGGGCACAGAATACGAGCCTCAAGCAACATAGTTCAACCACCCGATGCCTATATTCAGAATTGAATTATAGAAGCCTGATTGGCGGCTACTGCTCATATGGAACCAAGAAGCCCGAGGTCGACCTTCACCTATTTCAAGACTTCACGCTAGGGGCACCGGCGCTGAATCAGAAGGTCGAGCAACAATCATCAATTCGCTGGAAATGATAAAATCGAAGTTCAAGTAATGACTAACTTGGTTCAGTAAGATAGCAACCATCAGCTCCGGTTGAACACGAACTAATCAGCAGCCATGCAACATTCTACTTCGATTCAGAACATCGTGGATGGAAACATGGACAATGGAACAGCTACCTGCAACATCCTAGATGAAAATGCAAAAATGGTAACAAACTCAGGTCATGCACGACCTGCTTTAGCTCCAACCCGAATGGATACTCGAGCGACATTACACACTCAGCTCGAAGCAAGAATGCAACAATTCGAAGAACAGGAACCCGGTCGGGTTGAATGACTCGAACCACGACTCGGGGGCAATGTCGACACAGAAACAAGAAATCAACAAAGACCCCCATTTGTAATCTCAGATTCGATGCTGGGGGCACCAACCATGATCTTAACAATGTGCATCAATTCTTTGAAGGCAACCTGCTCGCCAGTTTGATTCGGCACCTCTGGAGAAGCGGTACTTCTCATGATGATGTGGGTAACGACCATCATAGTCTTTTCACACAGGACATCAGAATATCCTGGTATTCCCATAGATTTCGATTTTTCACCACAACGATACTTGCTTAGAGACTTTGATGAACTCAACCCTGAGGTGGATAGACTTTCATGACAAAAAGGTGTTAACATTGAGAAGAATGATCAAGATGCTTTTCCGACTGAAGAATGGAGCACCTTCCAATTCCTGAAACGATAAGGAAAAAGGAGAAGCCCTGGAAAACAATGACAAGAATGTGCAATTCCAAAGAGAATCTATACCACTAATCGAGCTCATGATCTTGTTTGTCAAGCTCAATTGAACTGAGCATGAGAAAGAGACTCAACAAGATTGTGACAACCACTTCAGACTATGCTGAAGCATAAACGGAGGGGCCCAACTAACTTCATAACCATATTTATCCACTCGCATTTAGCAAGCTTACTTAACTTCACAACTGATCCAATGGGAGTAACCGAATTCGCTGATGTCCGATGAGGCAATCCTCCCTATCCGACTAAAGAGTAGAGACGATATCAAAGAAAATATAATTCGAAAATTTGCATATACAACACCAACTCTTGCTGAATCGAGAGAGAGCATAGAATGTCTTGGGTCAACTAAGATTGCTAAACCTGTAACTCTTACCCGATGCAATGACTGAAAGTATAAGACCCTGAAGATTGGATGCCTGATTGACTTACTTTAACCCCCATTGATGCTGGGGGCATAAGCCCTGACTTTGCTTGTCCTCCGATGGCACTGAGAGCACAAGTGTTGATTCGTAGACTAACTCTAAAGACAATCCTGACATGGAATGAGATTCAACACATGTACGTTATGCCTCCAGAGTATGACCTGATTCATCTTCCTAGACCAAGCGAGCTAAATTGCGGATCAAATGTGAACTTAAAGAGTCAAAATACACCGGATGAAAGGTGTGAAAAACCTATCTACTACCTTGCGATGGTGACGATCCTATAGGCACTGGTCCACATGATTTCTACAACATCCCTTACTGACTACTTCATATGTGAATATGGGATTAAGAAATGATCCATAACAATTGTGCATTCCGTCGACCACGTTCCAGAGTGATCATGGCTCCTGGATTCCTTACTGTTACGATTCAATGCGATTTTAAGATCCTGAATCAATACCAAGATATCAAGATAATCCAAACTTGAGTACAAATGACAAATTCATACGTTGATTTTGATATGCTTCGTCCCAACAGTCCAGTTGTTAGCTCAGAGCCCAAAGATTCTTACATTGCCCCATGATTTGGGTGGCTACTTCATACATTGGCTCATATGAAAAAGAAAGTCCAACCCTACCATGCGCTTGGCTTGCATAGAATGATGATGTTTTTTGGCAACGACATGTGCGTGTAGAATCACGCTCGAGATCCGACGATTTAGCATGACTTATGACGCATGAACTAGATTTTTTGATTCGACAAGGTTTAAACAATTTCTTGATCGTCTCGAATACTCCTTCCATGGAACTTGGCCTGACTAGCTCCCAGAGAAGAAATGCAATAGTTGGATAAAGCCTTCTCAAGGATAAATGACGTTCTAGAGAGATTTAGCTCAACATATTCAAAGCACATCTCACCTGCGATAAGATGTACTTTGGGGGGAAAAATGTTAACCTGCTTTGTGACCAGGCTACCCAAAGCAAAGGATTTGAATATGAACATGAATTGATCAGCAATCGTTTGGTTGAAATGGTGGAATAGCATCACTCCCCGGCATTGAACACATCGTTAGAAGACACAGGGCGGTTTGGTCAAAATCGCAACATCAATATAAACTGGCCCGAAACTCCTATCAAACTACCTCAATTGGGTCTAAACACAACAAATACTTGTAGCCCTCTGAATTAGCTTCAAGTAGAGCTTTCGTTTGGCCTAATTGGCCTTACGGTTTGAAAGTTACGCCCGTTTCCGTGAATGGGTGTAATCTGGCAATCATTTGGATGGACGAAGCATCACCTCCTAGACCGGCTCGCCCCTCATCGGATCGCCCCCCTCGGCTCTCCCTCATCACGATCGGTTCGTGACACACCCATCATCCACGATTCGACTCGTGGAGCCCCTCATGACCACGACCCGATCCGTGGTGCACAACATGGTCACGAACCGCCTGGACCGAACCTGCTTCTATGCATGAATGTTGACCTATTCTTGAGGCTATGACCGCTCCTACTTTCCCGGATCGGGTGCCACGTGTCCTACCACGACCTGATCACCATATGGGCTTTCCTACAGCTATAAATACACCTCCAGGGAGCATTTTCATGGGACTTTTGCATCTCAACATCCATGGATGCCATGGCTAACACTTCCCCATGAATAACCACCACCTTCCTCAATAAAATCAATGAATTCAGAGAGAATTATTCATTGAAATCAAATGATCGAGAAACAATCTTTATTGTAATTGTAATCTGTGAATGAAATGAGAAAATATGAAGTGGACGTAGGCTCGTTAACGCCGAACCACTATAAAAATCATGTTGTCTTTCTTTTTCTCTTATTTTTCAGTTATTCCTTCATATCCTATGCTCGAAATACGATGATTTGGGGTTAGGACCACTTTTGGTCTAACACTAAGCTAGTCCGTTGATGTAGGCGTTGATTCGTTCGTTGTTGTTCTAGAATTCCTTTCGCAATTCCTAGGCTTTGAATCTTTATCTCTTATCTTTTTATCTTTAATCTAGAATTTGATTTGTTATGGTGGCGGCTAGGTTAGTTTGTAGATGAACAGCATGACGACATCATACTTTAGGGTGGTGAGGTTAGGGTTTAGGTTTACCTATGTATATATAGATGTTTAAGGTTAATATGGGCCTTTAGATCAACCTAGGAATCATAAAAGCCATCCAAACCCAAGAGAGCCAACCAGAACATGACACATATGCCCTAACACCTCAGAAAATCGTCACTGTCCAGATCAGTTCGCAGGTGTCGACCCTACAGGGGGGGTCGACACCCATGTCGATACCCTTAGGGGGGTTGGCACATATGTCGACACCCCCAGGGGAGGTTGACAACCCTGAGCTGGAAATTTCCCGCTCAGCAGTTTTCTAAAGTTTTGAAATTCGAATCTGCTTTTAATTATTTTAATTTAATTTCTGCTTAAACTTGAAAACTTCTAACCTCCATAACTACTTCATACGGAGTCCGATTCATGCTAACTTGGACTCTATCTCAAGTAGAATTCTGAGACGAATGCAATGGCGTAACCCGTTTCACCCAATTCTTCTTTTAAAGATTAATTATTCTTTAATTTTCTCTTTTGTCCAGTTTTAAAATTACTTGGTGTTACACATACCTATGTGTAAATCTAAGGTTTGTAAGAATATTTTGAGCTATTGCAACTTTGCACTTGTAATCAGGATTCACGTTATCCTTAAAAGTTAGCTTGTATTGTAAATGTTGCACTAAGCTAAATTTGTAGAATATACCAAACCGAAATGTAAATGAAAGAGGTTATAACAAACTGTTAACAAGATTAGCTACAAAAAATCAATTGAATGTTATATATTGGTCTGAAATCAATAACATCCCAGATAGTTATATCAACTAATTAATTCAACCAAGAAGTGGATTTAAAATGTTAATGCGAAAATTGAATTGAAAATTGTGTTTGGGATATATATATATATATATATATATATATATATAGTCACATCATAATACTTGTAGAATTATCGAAGCTATTAATAACACAAATGGGATTCACATTGATTAGCATGATTACCAAACCTAGTATTATAGAAAATGTGATGTTTGGTAATACCTAGCAAATGTACTTCTTACTAAAGTATCACTTTGGTCATCTTTTATTTTTACATAATAATCGAAACAAATTACTTCACACTACTGTAAAACCTAGGCTCTAAAAATATAAAAACAAGTCAAAAAAAAAAAAAAGAATTGCAAACTTGTCCACCTGCATGCGTAGGTGGACAAAAACCATACATATCCACCTGCGCATGCAGGTGGACATGTTCCAATTTATATGTTTAGGCAAAGCCTGAACATACTGACACCACTTTTTTTTTGACTCAAAATGCTCACCTATTTATTTTTACATTCTCCTTGCATAGTCATTTGAACACACGTTTATTACTTGATAATAATTAATTGCTTGTACACCCCAAAGTGTTAGAACTGATAGGTGTTAAGCTATGCGGTAAAACTGAGGCTGTTAACCATGTAATATTGCTTTTCAGTAACTATTTTTTGATCGTATACCATGCAGCGATGCTTTATACAAACACTTAAGAGAAAATATCAAAATAGATTGTCCATTAATCAAAAGTTTCATGCTAGAACTTGTATCCCCTTGTTTCATGATATGAATCAAACTCATGTGAGACCATTTATTATAAAACTTTATTACTAAAGGGATACTAATAGAACTAGAGATCAGGAGCAACTATTTACAGTCTAATGTTGCAATACTGACTCCAAAATACTGAAAATATTTTGCTTATTCAATTTAATTTTACTAGCACTCTTTTACACTTTACACTATCAAAGTGGCGACACAGTGACGGAATTGGAGGCAAATCGCCCCTTGGCAGCGAGCATTTCAGGATAATTTACTCAGGTTAAAATAATAGCATTTTATTACACTTCCTTCACACTACATCATTTGGTATTGCTATCCCCTAATTACTGGTAACAAGATTCACACAAGAATACATACACTCGTTCATAAAAAAGTGTGACCTTTGACAAATCCATGAAGAAGAAACCAAATAAAGTGTTTCAAGAATTAAGATGCTAATGATTAGACTATTGTCTTCATACTTTAACCAGCACAAGAAAAGCTCTCTTGTGCCAATTAACTAGTTACTAACTTCACAATTCCAATTTAACTTTAAATTAAAATAGTAAAATCTCAACCAAATGTGTAATTTAATTTCTACCATCTATAAAATCACTTTTAGTTGATCTAATATACTAACACAAAGGATGATATCAATATAGATATATGAGTTAAAATTAGGTGAAAGTGAGCAATTAGTGCACAAGAACAAGTCTACCCAATTTTGATCTTGCAAAACATTTTTAATTTTCTTTTCCTTTTTCATGTTATAAGAAAATCACGCTAGAAATTCAAAGCGTGGATGTCACCTTTAAATCAAGGCAACCAAGTGGGAATGTCATGCAACTTTTAAAAAAACCAAACCAATCCAAATCAGTAAAGTCACTCACGCAACAATCACACAAGTTTTTCGCAGCTGATTCAATCCATTCAAAGCAACAATTCATGCACAAACAGACAAGCCATTTCGAAGTAGAAGTCTCGAAATAAGCAACCATGAGTAGTAACTCACCTATAGTGAAGAAACCTTGAATTTGCTTCAGACCATCAGCGGTATCCGAAGTTGCATGACATTCCCACTTGTTTCATCGTCTTCGCTCCAAACCCTACGGCACTATTAACCCTAATTCCTGCTGGCTCCCCTCATTATACATGTGTGCAACTGTTGGAAGGCCAGAGGATTGACTCGCCTTCTCTAATTCTTTAGAAATCTCAGTCTCCATCTTCGAATCTGAAGCTGCCCCATCAGAATTTGTCAGTTGATGCTCGTTTGGAGTTAGATCAATTCTTTCGTCGAGCAACAAATTGAAAGCCCTCCTCGTCGGTCACCACTTGCGAATTCTGTCGATCGACGACCATCGTTGTCGAAGCAGCAGGGTCTAGAGGATCGGTATGCTTGGAATTTGGGATCGACTGACTTTGAGTCGAAGGAGGAGGGAGGAAATCGATTTGTTGGCCGCCATTAGTAAGTCGGTTCCATAGAGAAGGATTGAATTGAGGATCTGGAAAAAATTGGCAAAGTGACGTGTTTTCCTCGAGTTATTACGCAAGTAAGATGCGGAAGGAGGAAAAATAATGTTTTGGAGCCAAAAAATTTTGGACTGTGGCGATGGAATTTGAAGTTGGAGCCAAAACGTAAAATTTGGAGTCTTAGAGCTAAAATTTTGCTATAGCAAAAGTTTCTTTACTGCAAAGTATAGGTTCAAAAGTAACCTTTATGAATATGAAAGTAAAAGAACATTAATTACTAAAAATTATTTATTAATTGTTGAGTATTTGATAGAAAAAATAATTACTAATTATATTTATTTATTATTAAATGTTAATTAAATATTTAATAATGATTAAATTACTTGTATGGTAATGTTTGAATTTTTTGAATTTCGAAATTCTTTAATATTTATTCAATTTCTTATTTTTATACTTTGAAAATTTTGTTTTTCTTAATTATTAATTATTTATTAATTAATACATACTAATTAATTTCTTAAAACTAAATATTTATTAATAATTCTCGATAGTAATTTCTTAAGTCGTATTAATGATCACTTATTAACCATTGATCATCAAAATAAATTTAATTAAACATCGAATATTAGTCTATTTTATAAATTATTACCTCTTATTTATATTTTATAGTAATTAATAATTAATCAATACTAACTATTGAATATTATTTACTTTTATAGTAATTATTCATTATTTATTATCAATATATTACTAACATTAATTATTTAAAATTTATATTTACTTATTAATTACTAAGTAAAAAATCAAATGGAAAATATTCTATAAATATTAAAGTCCTTTTCAAATCTCTTAAAAAAACTGCTGCAAAAATAACATCAAAATTTTGATGATGGTAAACAACCTCTATCTACAACGAAATTTAGCATTAAATTTTTTATGACGGTAATGTGCTGCAATTTCCAATGATTTAGCGACAAAAATTAGATTCAACGGTAATAATTTAAAATAAGTTGACATATAAAATCCAAAATATTATCCCTTACAAAGTCCACGAAAATCCATCACTAATTTTTGATGGAATTTTCCGCTGCTAAAAATATGCCGCTATATACAGCTTTTCTTGTAGTGTTATTGGCCCCAGTGCTACAAAGAAGCTGAATAAGAAGAAGAAAATTAAGAAGAATGATCTTTACTTCAATTGTCAGTTAGAGGGCCATTTTGCTAAGGATTGTGAGAAGCCAAGAGCTGAAAGGAAGTGCTTTAAATGTGGCAATCTTGGACATAAGAAGAAAAACTGCCCAGATTTTCTAAAGAATAAGCAATCGGAGGAAGCATGTGTTGTGGAAGTTACTCCGATCTCTTATTTCATTACTAATGAGGATTAGAAGAAGCTGTTGCCAATTTAGATGTGCTTTCTGCTAGTGGAGTTGTTGAGTTCTATTGGGTCCTAGAGAATCGTCTTCTTTTACCTATAATAAGATTGTATGCCGAATAAGTTTGGAACTTGAAGTTGTAATAGACCTTTGGCTGTAACTAATTTAGTATGGGTTCATATGCTCTTTGCAAACTTTGTGGATCCAGTATTTTTGATCAAGGATGCTTGTTTATGAATGGTTGCTTAGTTGTAGCTTTCGCTAGGTTTTGATCATTTGACATGGATTAGCTCAAGAGATATGCGGCAAGTGTGAATTGCGAAAAGCTAGAGGTGAGAGTCGGGAATTTGAAAGGGCGAAAGGTGTTGATTTGGGGTAAACCCGAAGATGGTGTCTTTGTGAGTTGTCATACTCACTTGGTATTACACAGGAAGGCTTGCCATCTATGCTAATCGCAAATAAGTTTGAGGATGTCTTTGACGAAGTCAAAGAGTTGTCGCCGCATCATGAGGTTGAGTTTAGAATTAATTTGGTCGATGGTGCTAGACCTACCGTTATGCCCCTTAGGCGGATGTCGCCTAAGGAACTATCGTGAGTTGGATAAGGTGACCAAGAAGCACCAGTATTCGTTGTCAAGGATTGATGACTTATTGACCAGCTTCACGTAGCCAATGTGTTTTCTCAGATGGATTGGGAAACGGGATTTCATTAATTAAGAGTGGAAAAGGATAAGGTTGTGGCCTACGCGAGTCAATAGCTAAAGCCGCATGAGAGGATTATCCAACTCATGATTTAGAGTTGGCAGTGATTGTGTTTGCTTTGAAGATGTGGAGACATTACTTGTTGGAGGTTCGATTCGAATTTTTCACGGATCACAAGTTGTTGAAGTATCTTTTCTCCCAAAGGGATTTCAATCTTCGGCAGCAAAGGTAGCTAAAGTTTTTGGCATCTTATGACTTTGGTATAACTTATATTCCTGGCAAAGGCGATGCGGTTGCAGATGCATTGAGTCAAAGACACACAAGTTTGGGAGTGATGTTTTTAGAATGGAAGAGCCTCGAGTACTTGGCAGAGTTTGATTTTAGGCCAAGGTGTGAGTTGGAACCTGAAATGTTGGTAAGTTTATCAATAAGACCTACTCTTATCAAAAGGATTGGTGAAAGCCAAAAGCGAGATGCAAAGATTGTCATGTTTATCTAGAAGCTGAAACCAGAAGACAGAGTTCGAAGTCGATCGAGAAGGTTGGCTTCGAAAACAAGGACGACTGGTTGTTCCTGATATCGACGGATTGAGAGATGAGGTTTTGAGGGAATGTCATCACCCAAAGTTGTCGATACATCCCGGTGGTAATAAGATGTATGAGGACATGAAGCGAGTTTACTACTGGAAAGGGATGACAAGAGATATTGGAAAGTTCATTTCCAAGTGTATGAACTGTCAGTTGGTGAAAGCTGAACAAAAGAAACCGAGTGGTTTACTTCAGCCATTGGGGGTTCCTATATGAAGTGGGAGTAGATATCGATGGATTTCATCGATGGACTACTTAGAACTAGGGCAGGAAACGAAGGGATTTGTGTTATTGTGGATCGCTTGAACAAATGTGCAAGGTTCATTCCTATAAGATCGACTAGGATAGCATCGAAGTTTGCTGAATTTTATGGATTGTTCGATTCCACGGTACCCCGAAGAGCATAGTGAGTGATCGAGATCCATTATTCACTACTGGATTTTGGAAGAATCTACACGAAGCATTGGGATGGCACCATACGAGGCGTTGTATGGTTGACCATGTAATTCTCCAGCATGTTGGTTAAAAAAAGTTGGAGATAAGTTGATACTTGGGCAAGAGATGACAAGAGAGACACCAGATTGTATCGAGATCATTCAGCAATGAATGAAGACAGCCAAAGATCGTCAGAAGAATTATGCTGATAAGCGTCAAAAGGATTTGGAATTCGATGTTGGGAATATGATTTTCGTAAAGATCTTTCTAGTAAAGCATGTGGTTAGGTTCAGAAGTAAAGGAAAGTTAGCTCCTAGGTTCGTTGGACTGGTTACGATAGTCGAGAGAATTGGAAAGCTCGCATATAGTTTAGAGTCACGCGAGAAGATGTCGTGTGTGCATAACGCTTTTCGTGAATTGTTTTTACATAAATACGCACATGATCCGAATGTGGTAGTGGCTCCGGAGTAGTATAAAAACCTATATGTCGAGGCCTTGGTTACGAGACCTTGTAAGCTACTTCGTGTTGTAGCAAACGACATGAAACAGCTTAGGAAGAAGACTAAGTTAGTCAAGGTACAACGAAGTGAGGAGGACGACGATTGTACATGGGAGGCAAAAGAGAGTACGGAGACGACCCATCTGTAACTCTTCTTCTGTATGACCCATTGATATCACGCTATTATACATCATTGTTACTTATTGTTACTCATTGTTACTGTTTTTCTGATTGTTATTGTTGATAGGATTCTGCGTGCTAGGATAAGGCTATGGATGCATGACTTAATGGTAGCTAGTTTGGATGATAGAATTAGCTTCTCATGGATTATAGGCATGAGGAATTGTTCTAGTCACTAATGTTTTCTTGGAGTTTCGGGGGCGAAATTCTTAGGGGGCGGGGCGGGGGGAGGGGGGCAGGGAGAGAATGTAACTGCCCGCATTTTACGTATCAGAAGATCGTAAAATATTTTTATTTAATTCCCTGACGGTTGGATCATTCTCATCTTTTAGTATGTTGCTTATGGGGATGTGAGACATGTCCATAATTTTTACCAGTTTTGTTTGTGACCATTTTGCCCCTTATATTCTTGTACAAGGTATAATTTTTTGCTCAGGTCGAATTAGGTAGTGAGACCTATACCATTGCAAAGGAAATGATGATTGCCTTTCCATAGAGTGGTTACATTAAAGATTTGACTCACTGGTTTGGGAGGAATCTCTGTTTTAAGGTTTTACAGTTGGTTGATCAGGTTTTGGGAGCCACAATGGGCTGATCTGGGATGGCACATTAGTGGCCTGGTGGAAACTATAAACAGGGGGTGAGGGGTATGGAGAATAGGTTACTTCTCTAATTCTCTCATTTGGTGGCCTTTGTGTTCCTCCTTCCTCTAACACCTTTCCACCATTAAAAATCAAAATCTATGAGAGGAAATCATAGATCTACACCATTGGAGGCTAGATCCACATCAATTAAAGCAAGAATTCATCAGATCAAGGGGTTTGGTGCGAGGTGCTTGCTGTCCGGATTCTTATTCCTATCATTTTAGCTTGTTTTGGAGAATTGATGAGTGATTTACAGCTCTCACATGGATTCAATGAAGTATATGAGTGTTTTTTCATGTTTTTCATCAAATTCAAGTATTTAACCATAAATTTATACCATTATAGGTTCATTTTCATATGAATCACCCTATGATCTCATTTAGTAAACTTAAATCCATTATTCTTCCCATATGACTATGCAAGTTAGATCCATAGTTTTGTTCATATTTACCTTTATGGTGATTTTGGTGAATTTCACATAATTATTGACGTAATTGCCAAATTAGTGATGTTATTGGTTTCATAACGTGTTTGTGGTTGTATTGAAGGAATTGGTTGAGTTAGTTTCGTCGATTGCATCGATTGTGAAGTTTTGGTCGAAATTGGAGTTGCATTGGAGTGGTGCAGGTTTTGGGTCGCACGTATGGGGTCGATCGCGCACCATGGCATAATTTCTTGGAAAATAAGACAGAAAGCAGGCTCGAGTGAGCCAGGGAATCGATCGGTCAAGCGAGTTGGGTGTAAGGCAAGCGGATGAGCGAGCTTGGAGGAAAAGGGCTCGGTCGTGTGTTCCTGGACAGTTGGTTCGGTCGAGTGAGCCAAGTGGGGTCGGGTCGAGCATGACTATAAAGGAAGGTATTGCAAACAAGGGTCGGTTGCACACATTGGGTGGTTTGAAATGTTGGATCAAGCATGGGTGTTTGGGTCGAGCACTAATAGTGGTGGAGCTGGGTCGTGCAGGGGTCTTGGAACCGAACGGTCGTGCATAGGCTGGTCGGTCGGGTCGTGGAAGTGATGATCGGTCATGTTTTGGAGAATGGGATCGAACATGTCCAGGGGGTCGGTCACACCGTTTTTTTCTGGAAAAATTATATTTCTGGGTACGACTCAGATTTGAACAAAAAGGTCTGGAAAAAATATATTTTTCGGGGGCAACCCCTCGAACCCTAGCCACAGCGTAGTGGTGTAATTTGTCTCAATGATGTTGTGACTTCGAAGTGGACTCAAGTAGGAATAATCGAAGTGTTGAAGGTGTTTGTTGATCGGTGCAGAACAACGAATGGTATGACAACTCAAAGGTGTCCAGAGTGGGGTGATAGTGCTAGAAACTATATTGAACCTTATATCGAAGTTGTTTGGTTCGATAGTGATGGTGGCTTCGACGAGAGTCCTAATGAGGATGTTCGAAGAAATGTAATTTGTTTGTTGTTTGTTGTTTGTTGTATACAACGAATGTGTGATTGACTCAACGATGTATTGAGTTCATGTGAAAGAACGACTTAAGGATGTATTGAGCTCGTGTTAGGTAATAGTTGCTCTAAAGTGTTCTGAGCTTAAGGATAGTCGCAAGTGAAGATGACTAGAGATACTGAAGGCCAAGGAATTATCGTTGTCGTAGGCTCTAGCGGGCTCAAAGCAGGGGTATAATAGGGGCACCTAAAAGACCGGATGTAGGTCAAGTACCTTGGATATCAGTGAAAAGGCCTAGATATGTATCGGTGAAAAGGCGTATGGGGTTTTGCTAGAACCAGGGTTACCATTAGCCCGTGACAGATGGTAGTATGATATTGCCAGTCATATGATTAACGATTGTTTCGAAGCAGGATTAGCAGTGATAGCCAGAGTCTGTCATGGATGATTGGTTTTTTTGTTTGTACCATCTCACGTAGATTGTCCGACATCGGAGGAGATGTTTCTTGGGTGCCTGCTTGATATTGGTTTAGGACTTTATGGCTTGTGCTTGAGGGATGTTGAATTCGATTAAGATGGTTTGCGTGAGATATATAATCTAGATGTTATGAGTGTTTTTATGGATTACTTCTGGATTCCATGATTGAATGGATGCTTGGATTACCTTGGTTGCATGGTTGAAATGTTTGTTGTAAAGGCTATAACTATCCGATATGGGGAAGATGGGTGTTGTGTTCTTCTCTGATGTTGTGGGTAAATTGGTTAGTTTATTTACCCATTCTCATATACTTTATTGATGAAGTCAGTTAGATGTTTTATCTCCTACTAAGACTGTTGTATGACTCAATATTTTATGTTTCCCTCTTATTACCTTGGGTTGTTTATCCAATTTCGGATGGGCAGACTGGTGGTGGGTGATATCTTAGTAAAGGCGATGTAACAGTTCAGAGGCGAGCAGGAGGCTGGCGTACTATCTTTCTTACTATATAGTATTTGGGTTTCCGCTGTTAGTTATTCTACTCTGAGTGCTGTAGTGGGGCAAATTTGTACAGACATATGTTGCAATCTTGGTGTATGGATATACTTCCTTGTTGTTTCCAAGATTTGAGATTTTTGAAATATGCTTCACTAATATTACCTGTTGTATATCTTCTATTATATTTTATCCTTGCGCTTGGAGATTTACGACATGTTCTTCGTCCATAGCTGGTGGCACGCTTTTTATGCATTATTCCTCTTGTTTAGTGCATGAGCTATGGTCGGTCGTATCATTTTTGTTACCTTGGGAATTACATTATATATATTCTCAAACCCTTTTATTTCCATTGCTTTGGAAATCCCAATATATATATATATATTCTCAAATCTTGTGATTTACATTGCGTTATTATTCGCCAAATGGAATTAATTAATTATTCTTAATTTCTTTCCCATTACAAACTAATATCATCCTCAAAAAATTCTTAAGTCGTTCAACATAGAGTATTTATTTACATCTCAGACCTTGATCAACAACGTTTTTATCTTAAGATAGATATGGATTTTAGTTTAAAAACTGATGTTTATGTTAATATGAAACAAATCTCATTAAACAATTTTATTGAAAATATGGTTTATAAAACGTTCTTACTTTTAAAGATATCTCTTTTTAAAAATAACTTATTATTACTTAATTTGTGGACTAAGTAATTTATTAATAATAATCACCTCTGAACCTTAACTTTTTTCAAAGAATTCATTATAACTCGAATTATTATTACCAAATCCCATGACAATATACTTTATCAAATTCAATTACAAATCTCTTTTAATCATTCCTTTTTGAAACTCCCATTTCGATTTCATTCATCTCTCTCAATTCCATTATTATTTAATAACGTTAATTAAAAATTAACGCTTTAACTTCACATCTCTTTTTATAAACCTCGTTTACAAAACTCGGGTTTAATATAAAACCCTTTTTCCTTTACTTAATTCAAATATTAAGTAAACATTTATTTTAAACTATCGTATTCGCTTAAAATCCTTTTTATAACTTTGTTACAAAAACTCCGGTTTTTAATATAAAAACGTTCATAGCGCCTTTCACAATCCAATTAGATACCATTTCATCTTCGATCACTTGTTAAATGAATTTCAAATAATAAGTAATCTCCTAAATTATTATTAACTAAATTAATAATTTACTTCAATCATTAGCTACATTAGCAGTAGTTAACTTCTTAATTACTAAAATAAGTAGTAAATTCCTTTTTAAAATATTATTAAAATTAAAACAAATATTCATTAAGCTATTTCATTAGAATAATTCAGAACAATTTAATTTAATAAACAATCCCTGTTGAAATGGTTGAATTAGTCAACTCAATACACGATTAATTCGTTAACCAATTCCAATTATAGTCCTTTCTTTAAATTAATATAATTAATTTAAATAATTCCATTTAATTGTTTCTTAAAAACAATTACCCAATTCTTAAACGTTAGGTTAATTTCTACGCTATTGCATATAAATCTGATTAACATAAGAAATTTACTGTAACAACCTGGACTTTCATAACCAATTAATTTTTTTATTTTAGCTATTTTAATGGATTTTGGATATTTAAAATGATTTATTTTAAATAATAACGACTAAAATTTATTTAAATCAAAGTTAGAACATATAAATTTATTTTAATTATAAAATGAGCCTGAAATGGCGCGGTAGTTTGAAAATTCGATTTTAAAATTTCAATTGAATGTATATGATTCAAAATAAACCGGATTTCAGTAAAACCAGAAACGTTAGAATCTTCTTAACTATATCTTTCTAAAGAATGTAAGAAACTGAGAGTTCATAGTGTAAATTAAAAGTTATGCCCAGTTTAAAATTCAGAATAGTCGCTATGAAATTTATATTTTTTTAATATAATATATAGCCCTTAAAAATAGCCATTTTGCAAACGACCTCCATTTTCGACAAAACCACTTTTGTTGGATCCGGAATGTCAAATTATTGCTAGATTCCAATTTTCATAATTTTTGGAATTAATATGTGTTTTCACCAAAAAATGGCTTAAACACCAAAGATACTAAAATTGTACTTCACCAATACGGTAAGAAAATAAATGGAGCCGTACTTAATAACAATTGAAAGTAAAAAATGCGAATAAGGAAAAATAGAGACGAGATTTAGAGTGGTTCAGCCTTATGCCAGGCCTACATCCACTATGAAGATTACTTGCATTCATAAAATGGAGATTTCAAAATACATCAACTCTTTTTTTTCATACATCTCTATATTCACTCAACATACTCTCATTTATACATATCAATCCTGGGATTTTATGAGAAAATGGTATAGTTTGAGGAGGAGAAGGATGGATGAATGATTAAGGAGGATGTCTTTGATTTTCCGGTTACAAGGTTGTCCTAGGCGCCATGGCCAAATTGGTAATGAACCTTTGAATGGAGAAGATGGTCCAAATCTTTAAGGAAAGATTGAAGATAGAATTTAGCAGCATTTCGTGGTTCAAAAGATTGGATCCCCTTTATGTTGGCAGTCATGGCCTATTTATAGGTGAGCCTCCTCGGAGAAGTGAGCTAAAGTTTATATATGTAAGTGACAGATCGTTTCAGCCGACAATTACCAAAATACCACTACTTGGTTGTTGCCAGCTGTCATGTGCGAGCAACTTTATAGGAGAGATCGTTTTGAGTAGTCGAGTGGGTGACTTTAGTCAATGCCCTTCGGGCGTGGCTATATCTGGCAATTGGTGAATAGTTATCTGATTCTTTTGATTGCGAAACGAGCGGGCAACTAAGATCATACTTATGGTCGAGCAACTTTATAAGAGCGGAGCGTGGGATTGGAATCAATTCTTCTTTGTATCTTGCACGACTGACCTCTTTGGCTTAAGGATATTCATTCTTATTGCCTTTTCACTGCGCCCTTTCTCAGTATGGCTATGCTATGTGGTTTCTTCTGATCCTGTCAAGTGAATGACTCATCTTGTTTCGCTGTTCGAGTGGCTTTGTTCTAATACAAACGACCGACCTTTGCTTCCGTGACTGGGTCACGACTTGCATCTGGCTTTGGTTTGATACATGGGCACATAAAAAAGTGGTGAGTGCTTGCTTTGTAATTCTTTCCCAGGCTCGGTCCTTTAAGAGATAAACATCTGAATCTTGTTTTGTATGGTTGCTTCCTATTCTTTGTGAGTCGTTTAAGTGCCTTGGACAACAATATGCATGACCGACCCTGATGGCGCCCGTCCTATAGTTTCTGCTCAGATTTTGTAGCTCAATGTGCGTATGGTTTTTTAGTGATCAACACTTGCCCCTCGAAGCTTGTAATCTCTTGGCAGAGAGTTACTGGCTTCGACGTGATTGATTGCAACATTGTTTGGTAAGTTAAATTTGACTCATCGAAGGGTCGTTCATGCATAACTTAAGATTGTTCCGTTGTGGAGGATTGATATCGTCCCTTTCCATGAGCGAGATGCCTGACATATCTTTTCATTGTTGCAAACGGCCGAATTGTGGGATGCCAGCTGGATCTTGATGGGACACTTATATGTGTAATCGAGCACTGAGTTGATGTGGCGAGAATGCTCTAGATGTATGTCTTTTAATCTTCCCTTTTATTTACTTTTACCCTTCTTTATTTTACCTCTTCTCCTCGAATTTTTTAGTTGTTGTTGGTAAAACTGGAAGAAGTGGGCAAGTATTGCTTTCAGAGGAAAACCTTCGTAAATACCGGCTGATTCATCCTACACGATCTCTTAAGAAAACTCTGGCCCATCCTCAACGTTCCATTGGTAAACCTCATACTAAAAGGAAACTCTTAACCCATGGTGATAGTAGCCAATCTTTACCTTTGATCAATGAAGGGAATGATAAGAGGGCAGACGAGAACATAGATGGCTCGAAGGCTAGTATTATTTCCAAAAAGATCGTTGAAAACTCCGCTCCCTTTATTACTCAAGAAGGGGGTCTCGCAGGGACTTCCGGAGGCCCGAGGGATTTAGGTACCATCAATTACTTTGATCAGGGTGACATTATGATTTCTGGTCCTGTGACATCCAATATGGAAAGAACTCGAGAGTCTAGTCAACGTCCTGGGAAAGCTTTTGACTTAACAACTCCCCTTGGAATTGGTTTGTTATTATCACTCGCACAGCATGCTTTCTTTCTCATAATCCTAATAATTTTTGACTGCTTGCTAAAATCTTGTTTTGTTCCTTAGGTATAAACATGGGACATTCACTATCGGACAGTTTCGCCTATCAAGCTGGTTTTACCGATCCACAAAATATTTGACAATCTCTCCTTTCTCGCCATTTGAAACGCTCCCAATCGTCTTCAAATTCTCAGACCCGACATATCCCTCACCTCCCAGTGACCGATTCTTTAAGGAGGGGAGGACCTGATTGTGCAAAGACATTGATCAAAGACAATAAGGGCGGACACCTCATAGAAAGTTAAGAAAGGAAAAAAAAAGTTGGATCGACCGAGGCTAGAATGAGATTCAGAAGTCGTCATCATCACTTGAATCCCCTGAACGATCCATCATCCCAACTTCTTCTCAAATTCAGATGATACGCGACCACCCCTTATAAGGTTCCACCCGGAAATTTGATATTTAAGGATCGCTTCAGTGGCTGGGATCTGTGGGGAATTTATTTTGACTTAGATTTACATCCAAATGATTGGCAAGATGCGGTTAATAGTCTAGACACCATAAAAAGTTGTATGATTGCTCAGTTTAACACCGCTAAGGATCAGCTCGAAACACAGTTGAATTCGTCCATGAATAATGTTGAATAACAGCTAGAACACTGGGCCAAATTTGGTTATGAGTTTCAAAGATTAAATGCTCGGCACCTTGACCATATTGATATCTTAGAAAATGATAAAGCTGGACTGGTTCACTTGGTCAAATCTCGAGAATCTGAAATTTCCTCTTTAAAGAGTGAGAACATCAAAGTGAGCAACCTAGAGGCCAAAAATGATGAGCTTAGGAAAGAGCTGGAGGTTGTGTGAAGGCGACTTCGAGAAGCCCAGTCTACTCAAGAACTTACCAAGTGCCACCTAGACTTAGAAAGATGGGCTCTGACTTCTTCTAAATAGGAAAAAATGGTTCTCGAGGGCAAGAATACTTCCCAAAATGAGACCCTTAAAACTCTTGAAGAAAGCAAAATCAAGCTGCGTAAAGAACTTGATGAAGCTAGAATCAGGACTGACAATACTTTGTTCCAATTTAATATTTGCAAGTCTAAGTTATTTTAACAAGGAATTTCCGTGTACTTTGGCCCTGGTCTACGAACAGGTGCTTCTATATTCCAATAATGATGATGATGAATACCTTCAAGAGCAGTTCTTGGAAGGTGAAGATTGTAGGGCTTTGGCTCAGGGCAGGAAGATATTGGCGAACAAGCGAGCTCAAACTTTTAAGGGAGAAAATCCAGGTGTTACCATTACTTGTGACCCATCCAGTTCCATTGAAATTGAAGTTTCGAGTTCTCATATTCCTTCTGTAGATCACTCTGCCCTAGATGTTGCCGGAATTCCCCCCGTTACCGAGCATTCAGTTCAAGCAAATACTGTTAAATAGTGCATGAGCCATGACAACACTTCTTTAAATGTGAACGATTACAAGGTCGATCTTGCATACCTAGTAACCCCAGGTAAAATTGATATTTATCGGTCTACCCCAGATTTGGATTTCCTTACTTCTTCACTTGGGTTTGCAGAGTTTCCTGCTTGTTATTCACTTGCATCAAGTGTTCTATCGCCACCTTCTTTGCCTGCTTGTGGTACTCCTGTTCAAACTATCGTCGTTGATTCTATCTTAATATCTACCAGCACTAACCCTTGCATCACACCTTCACCATCATTAATTGATGTGTCAGATCCGGAAGACAAGGACGAGATTTGGAATACCAAGGCTGTGTCTACTTTGGTACGCAAAAGGAAACCAATTTGATAGGAGTCCAGAATCATTAACCTGTCCTTTCCTTATAGTTTTTTGTGTAAACAGATTAGTAAGAGATGAATGTCAAGCAGTCGGTCCATCCTTTGCTTCTCTATTAAGCAACAACATTTATGACTTTTGTGCTCTGATTTCAATCTATTCCCTTTATTTGTTACGCATTTAGACCGGTTATATATGCGGGTGCCGACCCTTGCTTAATATTTTTATGTTCGCACACTCACGTTTATATCGCTTGGTATTATAGTAGTTTTACCATTTTGCTTTTATGAGTGACAACACTCCATGGGGAATTATTTTCGTCAGCCGCGCGAACTTATCGTTCATTTGTTTTTCGGGGTAAAGCTATAACGAGTCTGTGGTATGTTTTGAGTGGTCATTGTTGATTTTTACACAATGGTGATGTCCCCATACCAAACACTACTACAAAAGTGGGCATATTCGACACTAATTTGTGTGCATTGCATGAAAAGTGTGGCGAAAGCTATGCTTTCTTTCATCTTCTGCAACAACAGTCATATGTTGTTGCGATAGATATGAATGCAGTGTTGCGGTTGGAGTTCTTGTGCTGTGACTTGCAACACTAGTTCAAAGTGTTGCTTTACATAAATACATGCCAGGTCATCGATCCGTGTTATCAGTTTAAACAAATAAATAACATAGATCTTTGATTAATCCAACGGTTCAAACGTATCCCTGCTTTAGTTTAGTGAAAATTTGACGCGATCTTTTCCCCATTCACGAAATACTTCCCCCTAAAATATATTTCTCCCATACTCCTCCTTCTGTCTGTTTATCTCTCCACGAAATCCGTCCACGAAGACCTCTGATTGCTACTCTACCGCCGATACAAACTACAAACCTCTGATTGCTCCTATTTTACAAACTTTACACCTCTGATTTGGATCATTTAGGACAATTACAGGTAGTTAGGGCTTCATCATTTTGGTTTTATTTAGATGATCATCTCTAACTTAATTTGGTCTAACATTCAAAGTCTCTGGATAGTTAGCGTATACCAATTGCCATAAATTAGGGTTTTTCATACTTGAAGTGTTGTATTTATATGTTTGCATGTGTTGAAATTGTGCAAGTTCTGTATTTTTATGTTTGCCAAACCATTGATGTTTTCATAAATAATGCTTATTTCGGCAGGTGGAAACAAAATTTAGAGGACAAAAGAAATCCAATTTAAATGTTTAAATGTCTATTTCTGTTTGTAGTTAAATAATGCCTATTTCTCTTCCTACATCGTATGACTATGAAGATACCTTGGGCATGGATGATCTACGATTGTCAAACCCATCATCACCAGAAACTCCTACTGATTTTTATATAGAGATGCAAGAAAGGCACTACAATGATTTTCGTGAGTATGAACTAGAGCAAGAAGAACTCCTAAGACAATGGCGAGAAGAAGAACGGCGTGAAGAAAGGGCGATGCGACGGCAAAGTCGTGCTGCCTTGCGTCATCAGCATCAAAATAACCAAGTGGTTAACGAACAACATGTTGACTCACCAATTATAATGTGTGATTGTAGATATGTCGCTGTAGAAGATGTTATTTCGATTGGATTCAACATTGGTCATCAATATTTTAGATGTCGTGTTTATCCCGTAGGGTGTACCTTTTGGCAATGGATTGACCCACAGTTTCCAAGTCGAGCCGCTGAGTACGCAAATGAATTACAACATCAAATTACAACACTGCAAAATCGAGTTATTGGTTTTTGAACTGACGTTGATAGACTTAACGACCAGCTTCAAGGGCTAAACATTACAAGAAAAAATTAAATTATTGCATCGTTCGTTGTATTAGGTACAACTGTATCGTCTTTGTATCACCTATATAGTCTTTGTATTTGTACTGTTGTGTTTAGGTGCAGTCTCGTATCGTTATGAATTTGTGTTCAGTATCCTTAGTTGCTTGTTTTATGTATTCTCCAGATAACTCAGTTCCAAAAGTTAGTGATAATTCATATCAAAACAATCGTCTTTGTATCATCACAGTGATTTTGTATATTTGTAAATTATTAACTTGTTCTGTTTATATTTCTAATTTAGTCAAACCTTATAGGGTAGCCCTTGTTCGTGTCTTGAAACTATTAGTGGTATCAAATTTGGTCTTACTAGGCCGTGGTTAGATTATGGCAATGGATAGTGAGTATTACATATGGATAGGACTTCCGAGATCGAATGCAGAATATGTAAGAGGGGTAACAACTTTTCTAAGAAATGCATTTCCCATTTATAAAGTAGGTGATAAGATGAAGTGCCCCTGTAAAAAATGTACAGAACGTAATTGGTATTGTGAAAATGTCATATACGATCATCTTATTTTTAATGGCCCTTCCCCATTACATACAGGGTGGATTTGTGAAGTTTCATAGACAAAATTAATAGGTGTTAATGACCATATGGATTGTGCAATGCAGATGGATTTTGAGGATGATTTAGATGCGATGTTTAAATGTGCAGGTTACAAATTTGGTCAAAATCCCAGGGACTTTCTAGTAGAACCAAATTCAGAGGCCGAGAAATTTTATCGGCATGTTAAAGAAGGAAAAAAACTGTTATATTCTGGCTGCACTAAATTTTCTCGACTAAGTTTCTCGATCAGGCTTATCATTCAAGGTGTGCTAATGGAATTAACGTGTCTGTGTTTGGGGAATTACTAAAGCTTATAAAAGAAGCCTTTCCTGATGCCCAGCAGCTTTTGTCTTCTTATGCTGCAAAGAATTTCATTAAGGACTTAGGTCTTGATTACCATTAAATACATGCCTGCCCAAACCATTGCATGTTATATTGGGCAGAGAATAAAGATAAAGAGGCTTGTGACATTTATGGTTTTTCAAGGTGGGCTGTAAAAGAAAAAGAAGACATCGTTGATAATAATGATCCACTAAAGTCGATTCCGAAAGTGCCAACAAATGTTATGAGGTACTTTCCTCTAAGACCATGGTTACAAATGATGTTTATGTGCAAATAATTTTCCAAACTTATGAGATGGCACCAACTGGAATGAAAAGAAGATGGAAAACTAAGACATCCAGTTGATGGTATGGCATAGAAGATAATGGATGCTCGCTATCCTAATTTTTCATCAAAAAATCGTAATGTTAGATTGGGTCTAGCATCTGATGGATTTAATCCATATCGTTCAATGAATTCAAGTTATAGTACATGGCCAATTGTGTTGGTAGACTACAATCTTCCGCCTTGGTTATGTACGAAACAAGAGAATTGTTGAGTCTACAATTTCATAGCATTTTGATTAATGACAAGGAGAAAATTCATGATTGACAAAGAGAAGAGAATCAATGATATCGTAAGTTAGAGGCTGATTATTTAGTGTTATAAATGTTAAAATCTATCCTCAAATAATCATATACCTCATTATTGTGAATATATATATATATGTATATATATAAATGCACATTTATTGTGCATATTGCCGGAAACTGGTCGATCGGTTTCAAAATAGGCGGTCAACCGTTTCTGGGCAGAATGCACAATAAACGTACATATATATATATATATATATATATATATAATATATTGTTGGCTAGGTTTTGGACCAAGCCACCAAGATTCAAACGCGAGTTCAAGATGAAGCTTTACTTGTGGAAAGGCCTTAACCCGATCACGGTCGCCCCCTGCTAGCCCAATCCGACCCGCTCGTGTTAGCCTGATCCGATCCGACTTGCCCATGTTAGCCTGATCCGATTCAACCCACTCCTCCTAGCTCGATCCGATCCATCCATGAAAGCGCGACCTGATCCGAACCAGGAAACTAGATGACGGCCACGACCAAGTCCATCACGATCCAAGAAAGCAGGATCTTGCGACACCTGTCCGTAACTATCATATTGACCATTTCTTCCTCAAGCTACAAACTAGTCCTAGATTCTTGAGATTTGTGCCATGTATGACCGCGATCCGCCTGCAGAAATCAGCTATAAATGGCCCAAAACTTGGCTTTTTAGGATCATTTTGGCAATTCTGAGTTCTGAATCCACCATTATTACATCTCTATTATTATTATTATTATTCAGAGTTGTCTCGAAATTATTGAGTGAATCAACATTGTAAAAGTGAGGTTGAGGGATAAATCATCGATTGTACTTTGATTCCAAGTATAATCATAGATATAAAGTGGACGTAGGCTCGTTAACGCCGAACCACTATAAATCTTGTGTCTTTTTGCTTTTCTAGCATTTTTTCTGATATTAATTTCCGCATAATTGAAGAACTTGGTGTTGGAGCCAATTTTGGATCTAACATTTTGGTGCTTTCGCTGAGAACCGAAGTCTCAGTACATCGAATTGTTGCTCTACTGTATGGATATTCAAGTCCGAAGAAGACAGTCCAAAACTCAGCAGTTTCGACTTTTGAAGATTTCAGCGATACCCAGATATCATGGCTGGAAAGAAGTCTAAGGAATTACGAGCTTCGCAAGCGAACGAAGCTACAAATGAAGCAATCGAGGAAGATGTGCACGAGAAGATCGAGGAGGAGCTTTCGGATCGCGATGATGTGGGGACGATCCGGGCCGAAGAGGGTACTAAGACCCGATCTGAAGGGGGCGCCACGATCCGAGTCTCTGAAGGTGTCACGACTCGATCCCAGGACAACACCACCATCCTCCCATCTAATGCCCCCGTGATCAGATCTCAGGGAGCCACCACGAGCCATCGACACAAGGGTATCGCGATCCGAAGGGATAACCAGACCACAACCCGACTCGAAAAGGAGGTTATGGCTCGTTCTTCTCGTGCCGGTACAACTGCTCGACCTGGCCTAAGTTCTCTACGTATAAGAGAGAATGTTGATGATCAATTCGACCCTTCTGCCCCAGTTACCGAAGGACATTTGACTCGAATACTTGAAGCATTAGACAGGCAAACCGATGAACTGGCCTCTCAAAGGCAGGAGAGTTCGTTGCTGCGTCAAAATATTACTGCCTTAGGCAGAAGAATTGATGATATTCAAAGGAAGGTTTCGCTACCTCCAGCTCACCCTTTCTCTCTGGAACACACGTCGTCGTCTGAAGAGCCCTGAAGGAACCGATGATGGCCCCCGTTAAAAAGGCCCGAGAACATAGAACAGCTTCGATTTGGGTCACTTCCGTCTCGTAAAGAAGAGGCATTTAATCCGGGAACTAGTAAACGCAATTTAAATGAGCCTGTTCTACCACCGAGGAATGGCATGCCTCCCGCTCGTCGCGTGATCGACCGCGGCAACAGGGGACAAGGGAGTTCTGCTCAGGGCCTAGATTTTGCGGCAGCACGTCAAAGAAATGATGGAGGGGGACGTCGGGCAAGAAGTGCTGATCCCGAATCTACCCTGACCCATGCAGAGGTTGAACCAATGATTAGACAAGTCATGGTAGATAGCCGTGGACAGAGGAATGAAGATTGGGGTATAAATCGCAGTCACACGCCTTTTACTGACGACATGCTGGATGTTACATTCCCGAGGTGCTTCAATATGCCAACCATGAATCGCTATACGGGCAGGAATGACCCCATTCAGCATTTAATGCGGTACTCTTGGTCAATGAATGCCGTTGCAGCTACAGATGGGTCAAATGTAAAGCGTTCCCTATATTCTTGGAAGATGTGGCGTTATTGTGGTTTACCCACCTACCAGCATGGTCAATATCCAGCTTCAGGGAATTGAGTGAGAAATTCGTGAACCAATTCCGTCTTCATGCCCAGAGGTCTAAGAATGTGATTTAGCTATCCCTTATTAAACAACGACTGGACGAAAGCCCAAGGTCGTATTCGGATCGTTTTAATTTGGCTGTCACATATGTCAAAGACCCGCATGAGAAAACTGTGTTGATGGCCTTGATCGATGGCATCGATAAAGATACCGAGTTTGGAAGATATCTGGCTGGCAAACCACCCCTGACCAGAGAAATATTTTATGAAAAAGCCAATGTTTGCCTGTGTCCGGACGAGATATACGCTAATCGAAAAAGAAAGGCTACTGATAGGGAAGATATCCAAAGCAACGTGGCCATCAAGCAAACGGGAGATAGCTCAGGAAAAGTTGAAGTTAACGTTGGGAACAAGAACCAAGGCAGTGGTCGTCAATCAGGGAATAATAATAACAATAATAGGAAAAGAAATCGAGGAAATGACTCTCAGAAGATGTGACGGCCTGGAATTTCGCTCGATCCGAATCAGTCGTTAAACCGACAAAGACCGTTCGAAACCCCTGACTGTTTGAGAACAGGACCAATCAGAACGCAGACGGAAGAACATTTCATTGTATATTACAACAATTCCATCAGATACAAGAATATACAGAGTATAAATGAATAAATTACATTTGATAAATATCAGAGATTACAATGAATTACAAAGCAGCGGAAAAGTAATACAAAGCACAACTGAAGGTGATATACGGATACAGAGCTTTCCGGATATCATTCCAGCTGTAAACCAGGATCCTGTGAATATAAATCTGCAAAACCAAAACTACTAGCTGCCCGTGCGGAAAATAGGGGCACCCAGAGTTTAGGTTAAAACAATAAACTCCAGGTCAGTCATGTGACTGGTGTGAGAACTAAAACAGTTATTTAAAGCTTTACTTTAAAAGAGAGTAATTCAAGGGACCACGCCGTATAACACGGAACGGGTTTCCTCCCAAGAATACCAGTGCATATCAATAAACAACGCAATGCTTTTTCGAAAAATGAAGCTATTATAAGACCCAGGTCCCATCACACAATGCAACGCAAGCCAGAGGATAGGGTTTTCCCTTATAATAGCCAAACATGCTTGGTACGTTTAAAACAAATCATTTGATACTATAATAAGTGTATAGTGTCAAAACAATTTCAATCATAAATATAAATCATAGACGGCATAGTATCCCATGCTACTATGTCGCCATACTAGGCTCTACAAATAAAGCCGCAATACACGTATTGGAAATTGGATTTCCGTCATGAGTCGAGGCAAGGGGCAAGCTCCTCTCCGCGTTCGAGACACTCTAGCAAATGCTCAGGACTACGCACACTGGGTAACCCTTGGATCGGTTGGGCCGGTCCTCACTTACGTTAGAGGATTGGCAATTCCTGAACACACGTTTCCCGGTCCTTACAGACCTATAATCGAGGCGCCTCATTCCAACAACCACAAAGGTGAAAAGTATATAAATGTCAGGGCTGGTAAGTCACTGACACCACCAAAGCTAGAAAGAAACGTCGTGCTCTCCCAACGGCCCGTATCCCGTTTTTAACTCATACCGAGGTGTGAGGCTCGCGAATTCACGCTATACACAAAGCTACGCCACGAAGGCCGTGCTTTGATCATCAACCACAAGACTCTGCTTTTCAACAAAAGCCTTGATCCATGCAACTTAGCATGCCACACAGGCAATTCATGCTATGCGATTGATATCTATCGATATATAACCTCTAAGCTCGTTCGTCTCAGAGAAGGGCGTTAAGCAAGAGAATAAATTCTCCGCCGCCAAACAGATATATATTTAATAGAAATCAATCAACACAGAATAAAATCCAATGTCAGACACACAATCCATTTACAAGTCCGTTCTGGGTCTGAACGAAACCGGAGGCACTTTCCTCGCATATCCATCCATCTCCAAGTACGTCTGGACGACCACCAACTATTTCCATCCTCTTGGGTGTACAGCCCAATCAGGATCGTCAGTAATTATCCAAACGATGTGAGGACTTCCGGTTTTCGACCACCGTCTTCATCTTCGACATATCGTCGAATCGGTTATTCAGAATGGGTATAAACCCGGACTTTCCGAACAACCCGCGTATATTAAAAACAAATGTTACACAAACACAACATACGCCTCATTCCAATTCATTTGTCACTAACCGCAAATTAGCAAGAGAACAATTTCCCAAACATTAACCCCGAAGGCCGAAACCAACATCAGATCAATACCCAGGAAACCATTCTTCTTAGCCAACCTACAACTAGTTTCTAAATTTCACATTCTTAGGGAAAGGTTCCCATTAATTTTATCCAAGATAAATTCTTTAGAATTTATCCTGTAATCTTCCTTTGGATGTAATTTAAAACCAAATTATGGTTTTTTCCAACTATTCGAGATTAGCGAACCGTAACGAAGTAATTATTTATTTTATTTCCCAATCCCAACCTATTCATCCCATGAAGCAAAACTGGTAATACTCCATATCTAACACCGTGGTGTTATCGGTAAACTTAATTACCATTTCACGCTCAAATCTAATTAAAGATTTAACTATCGCTTTGGAGCAAAACTGGTGATACTCCATTCTCGCTCATTTTCTAAATTTGGTAATTTAGATTATCAATTCGAATTTCAATCTATTTGCAGATTCACTAAAACTCCTTTTACTGGGTTAAAGAACTAGGTGTTATTTAAAACACAGTTCACGACAAACCCAAATCACATTCTGTTTGTTATCGGGTTAAAGAACTAGTGTTATTTAAAACACTGTTCACGATAAACCCATTTCAAATTTAATCAAATATATTAGAAATTCGATTATTTAAAACCCCTTTTTAAATCTAATTCATTTATTTAAAAATGATTGGGTTTTAAATTTAGTTCAAAACTAGTTCATTTCGATAAAAATCTATTTTTATCTTTTCAAATATGGAGTTTTTCACCCCAATTTTTCTCAAATCATTTCTTATGATTTTACACAAATTATTGATATTTTTAATAATTTTATCAAGGCCCGTACAGTCGATTTCCAACAATGGCCATCGAACTGCACTTATAGCGACCTTTTTCGAATTTGATTTGGACGTATCTCCAAATCCAACCGTTAGATTTTGAATTTCTAATATTCGTTAGAAAGCTCTTTTCGATACGAACCCAACGGTTCCGGTTTTAGGAGAATCCGACGGTCGGATCTCCCGTAATGTCCGTTTGAAATAAATGGTCGAAATTTACGAACTGCCGCGGCGCGGCGCGTTCTATTCAGGCCATTATATTATATATATAATATATATAATATATATTTCGTCGATTTCTATTTAAAACGAATTATATATTTAGTTTTGAATTCGTTTCAAAAGCAAATTCAACTTCCATTTCAATTCAAATCAGAATCGAATTCTTCTTTATAAATTCGTTTTAAAATTCATTTCTATTCAATTCAAATTTCAATTTAATTTGAATTCATTTCACTTCATTTTAATTCAATTCGAATTCGTTTTTCAATTCAATTCAATTCAATTCAAATTGGTTTTCTATTCGATTCCAATTCATTTTCTATTCAAGTTAAATTCGTTTCGTTTTCTATTTGAATCAAGTTCATTATATATTCAATTTGAAATCAAATTGGTTTTCCATTCCATTCAATTCGAAATCGTTTTATATTCAACTCAAATCGAAATCGTTATATATTCATTTCATTTCGAAATCGTTATATATTCAATTCATTTCGAAATCGTTATATATTCAATTCATTTCGAAATCTTTGATTTCGAAATCACTTTTCAATATTCATTTTAAAAGGAATAAAATCGATATAAATATCGTTCACGTCAAAATGGCGTCAATCTAATCGACACGGCTTCGTATATTTCTATTTTCAAATACTTCATTCAACAAATGAATATTTATTTTTGTCAACACACGACTAATCTCAACGAATGAGTACTGTCCACGTGCGACTATTTTTGTTATTTAATATATTTTATAAAAATTAGGGTATCTATCCTTTGATATTGAATCAGACTTCAACCGTAATTTAGTGAGAGAACGATTTCCTGAATATTAACCCCGAAGGCCGGAACCAACATCAGATTAATATCCAGAAGACCACTCATCTCATCTATTTTCCAGTTGATTTCTAATTCTATATATGATAAAGATGTAAATTCTATTATAAAAATATTTCGTTCAACACATGACTAATATCAACGGATGAATATAGTCAACACATGAACCTTTCTTTTATATTGATAAAGATATAAATTTTATTATAAAAATATTTCGTTCAACACATGATTAATATCAACAGATGAATATAGTCAACACATGAACCTTTCTTTTATAATATTCTTTATTTTTCAAATTGGAATGAGGCCCAATCAATTACCATATAATGTTAATTATATGGATTTTCATACATTACATGTATATAATAGCATTGAAAAATAATCAACCATCAACCAAAGTGCACTACACTGTATAAGCATCAAATATAAATATCTAACGCTTATAACAGCCTATCAATCAATCGATCGACATATTTAATCAATCAGGATGAGTGAACTTCAAATTTCATCCCAACACCCGTGTGGGGTTTCAAACAATCAAACACAGATTTTATTTGTGCAGTTGGGCGATGTGTAAAATTTATCGACCCAATCAATGTCAGTCAAATCAGTGTACATAAACAAACCGTCTGGTTTGTAAATGAATATTTTATTTTATTCACTTTCACGTTAAAAATTATATTTTTAACGATAAAACATTTTATTCAACCTATGAGTTTCTATTCAGTTCATTCTTTAAATAAAATGATATTTTTATTTTTCTAACATATTTTAGGAAATTTCGGCGGCATAACGGCACGATACTAGAAACGGGACAAGGCCCAGCCTTATCCCCGGTCTAGTGAAGGCCCACGCCATTCACACATCAATCAAATTCACTTTCGTTATGCAAACCACAAAATTTGGAGTAAGGGTCTAACCTAGCCTTACTCCTTCGCCTTATAACGGCGCACGTCTAATCCTAATCCATTTATCGATTCGATTTTTCACACCACAAACCACATTCAAACCAATATTGCAATCAATCACCAAACAGTCAAACAAACAAGTCCATGGTCTGTGGACGATTGTGTCGGGTGCTACTAAGCACCGTCTGCATCCTAGTATATATATAACTAGAAAAATTAAATTGAAAGGTGAGAAGTTCTCACATATAGCTATCCAAACATCTTGACTCTTCTTTGATAGAAATCTTCATTGTTTTCGCATCTTCGTCAGCTTCGTCGTCCGTAGCCACTACATATATAAAAATCGAATTTTTACTTCGCTATTCAATATATAAAAATCCATTTTTCTATCGAAGTTCAATATATAAAAATTCTATATTTCTATCGAAGTTCAATATATAAAAATCGACTTTTTCTATCGCTATGTCAAATAGATAAAAATTATATTTTTATCACGCTATTTCCCACATAAAGTTTTCGCCTTTATAAAAATAAAGTTTTCGCCTTTATAAAAATAAAGTTTTCGCCTTTATAAAAATACCACTTTATCTCAACGTATATAAAATAAAAATCAGATTTTTATTTCGCTACATATACAAAGATGATATTTTTATATTCTCTATCCTATAAAGATTATATTTTTAATACTTTAAAAATATAAAAATCATATTTTTAATATTTCTATATGGTAAAGACTATATTTTTAATTCTTTAAAAATATAAAAACTATATTTTTGTCTTTTCAAACATTCATATCTTTATATTTTCAAAAATCCCGTCTTTCTACTTCTTTTTTTTAAAAAATATGATCTTTATTTATTTCTTTAAAAATCAGTTTTTAAAATTCTTTTTCATCTGCTTTAAAAATTCTTTTAAAAATCAGTTTATAAAAATTCTTTTAAAAAATCAGTTTATAATCTTCTAAAAAAAAAAGAATCAGTTTTAAAACTAAAAAAAAACAGTTTTTAACAGAACAAAACAAAATAAAAATAAAAAGGAAATTACCTAATCACGCGAAGGGGAGGAGGGAAGGCAGAGGGGTCGTCGGTTGGGTCTTGGACTCGATTTGGGGCTTCAGGCGAGATGCGCGAGGGTGGGGGGTCGTCGACGTGAGTGGGCGGCGCAATTGCCGGAGAAGAGGGGGGTCGCGGAAGTCGAGATCGAGGGGGGGGGGCTAGGGTTTTCGCGTCAGGGAGGTTTGGGGTTCGGGGATCATCGAAGAAGAAGGGGAAAGGGTGGCGATGCATCTGGGGAGGGGCGGAGGTTGGTGGTGCGGCTACGAGGGACCCACGACGAGGTGGAAAAGGGGCGACAGGCTCGAGCCCTTTTTCCTTCTTTTTTTTTTATTCTTTTTTTTTTCGATCTGTGAAAATAATGATGGGGGAGGGGCCAGAGCGGTTTTAAGGAGGAGGTTTAAATTTTTTTTTTTGTTTAATTATTTAATTATTTTATTTTAATTCAAAAAGTCAACTTTTTCAAACGACCTCAAAACGAGGTCCACCGCCTGTCGTCCATAGCGTATCACCCCCATTCCGAACACAATGGGATATGTATCGCAAGCTGATATGATCGTCTGAATCAGTTTCCGTTCAATTTACATTTAAATCACTATATTGAATTTTAAACGTACATTTCAAATTACCGGGGGCACATACTAACTAGAAAAATTCCTAAAAAATATTTTCTAGCTTCGTATTGACGATACGGTCCTAACAAAGCTAGTTTCCTCGAATTCCGAGACCGTTAGAAAAATGGCCAATTTCCAGTCGATTAAAATCAACTGAAATGGTCAAAACGCGTTTTCCTTTGCCACGCTCACATATTGATTCGAAAAATTATGAAATTTGAAACCTAACAATAACTTTACATCCCGGACCCAACAAAACTGGTTTCGTCGAAATCCGAGGTCATTTGCAAAATGTCCATTTTTAAGGGCCTGAATTCCATAGCGACTATTCAGAATTTTCAACTGGACATATCTTTTGATTCCCGCTATGAAATCTCGATTTTTCGAATTCGTTAGAAAGATATTATCAATTAGATCCTAATGTTTTTGGTTTCACTAAAATCCGGATTGTTTTGCACCCGGTATATTCAATCGAAGTTTGAAATCGAATTATTGAACTACCGCGCCATTTTCAATTCTATTTATAATTATATATAATTATTTATATTCTAACGACGACGCGTATAAATATATACGTTCGAATTATATTCAAAATAAATTTCACATTCATTTTATTTAAAATAATTCATTTTAAATATTCAAAATTCGCTAAAATTGCCAAAATAAAAATTTTAAACTGGCTCAGAATTTCCGGGTTATTACAATCTCCCCCACTTAAAACTTTTCGTCCCCGAAAAGGAACAAAGTCGAAAGTGGTTTGATTAATAAGCTCTACGATCGATCAGGCTTCCATTTTCCAACTTTTCAGTTTCTGAGAATTTTCAAAATTTCAAAAATTTGGCTAACACCCTAAATTTTCGAAAAATTTCGCCATAACCTCCCCTGCAATGGGAGCATCGGGGAATTTCAAATAGCTTCCCCGGTCCTTCAGATCTCAAAAAGAAAAAGAAAAAGCCAAGCGGCTAGCCAATAGGCTCACAAAATCATCATCACCCAAACAAAACAGTAAATTATGTAGTAAACATGTACCTATTTGTCGGGCAAACAAATTTTATTCTCTGGCTCTAGCCTCCTTGCTATGACCTGTTCAAAAGATATACATGTATGCAAGCAAATGCGACCAATTTTCAATATAATTCAATATTTGGTTATATTAGGCATAATGGTTCAAAATTAGCAAACAAATAAACAAACAACACAAACGTCAATCAATTAGTGGATTAGAGTTTCAAATTCATAATTTTGATATATACACAAAAAATCATGTTTTTGATGCCAATTCACAACAATGTGTACTAACTATATAAGTTTTGGTTCTCACACCAGTCTAATGGAAATATATAGAAAATCACACCTTCGTCACTCGAACATGAATACTAATGACAACTAGTCAATCATTAGAATCATCTTCGGGCCACTAGAGTATGATTCCATATCTATCCAGTATATTAAAACTTCGAATATACGTTCATGACGCGTATATGCAAAACCTTTATATACTAGATTGTCCATATTCAAAATAAATAAATAATCAAATACGTATAGAATGATTTAAATTTTCAAAACAAAATTGTTTTCATTTGAAAAATATACTCTTCACACTCGTTCTAGGACACTACTGATCCTATCTCTAACGAGTCATTCTAATTGGATATTACTAATCCAATATCTGATGAATTCTTTCGTATGGTTCTAATGTGTCTTGTTCTCGAGCTCTGTAAACCAAAGCTCTGATACCAACTGTGACGGCCTGGAATTTCGCTCGATCCGAATCAGTCGTTAAACCGACAAAGACCGTTCGAAACCCCTGACTGTTTGAGAACAGGACCAATCAGAACGCAGACGGAAGAACATTTCATTGTATATTACAACAATTCCATCAGATACAAGAATATACAGAGTATAAATGAATAAATTACATTTGATAAATATCAGAGATTACAATGAATTACAAAGCAGCGGAAAAGTAATACAAAGCACAACTGAAGGTGATATACGGATATAGAGCTTTCCGGATATCATTCCAGCTGTAAACCAGGATCCTGTGAATATAAATCTGCAAAACCAAAACTACTAGCTGCCCGTGCGGAAAATAGGGGCACCCAGAGTTTAGGTTAAAACAATAAACTCCAGGTCAGTCATGTGACTGGTGTGAGAACTAAAACAGTTATTTAAAGCTTTACTTTAAAAGAGAGTAATTCAAGGGACCACGCCGTATAACACGGAACGGGTTTCCTCCCAAGAATACCAGTGCATATCAATAAACAACGCAATGCTTTTTCGAAAAATGAAGCTATTATAAGACCCAGGTCCCATCACACAATGCAACGCAAGCCGGAGGATAGGGTTTTCCCTTATAATAGCCAAACATGCTTGGTACGTTTAAAACAAATCATTTGATACTATAATAAGTGTATAGTGTCAAAACAATTTCAATCATAAATATAAATCATAGACGGCATAGTATCCCATGCTACTATGTCGCCATACTAGGCTCTACAAATAAAGCCGCAATACACGTATTGGAAATTGGATTTCCGTCATGAGTCGAGGCAAGGGGCAAGCTCCTCTCCGCGTTCGAGACACTCTAGCAAATGCTCAGGACTACGCACACTGGGTAACCCTTGGATCGGTTGGGCCGGTCCTCACTTACGTTAGAGGATTGGCAATTCCTGAACACACGTTTCCCGGTCCTTACAGACCTATAATCGAGGCGCCTCATTCCAACAATCACAAAGGTGAAAAGTATATAAATGTCAGGGCTGGTAAGTCACTGACACCACCAAAGCTAGAAAGAAACGTCGTGCTCTCCCAACGGCCCGTATCCCGTTTTTAACTCATACCGAGGTGTGAGGCTCGCGAATTCACGCTATACACAAAGCTACGCCATGAAAGCCGTGCTTTGATCATCAACCACAAGACTCTGCTTTTCAACAAAAGCCTTGATCCATGCAACTTAGCATGCCACACAGGCAATTCATGCTATGCGATTGATATCTATCGATATATAACCTCTAAGCTCGTTCGTCTCAGAGAAGGGCGTTAAGCAAGAGAATAAATTCTCCGCCGCCAAACAGATATATATTTAATAGAAATCAATCAACACAGAATAAAATCCAATGTCAGACACACAATCCATTTACAAGTCCGTTCTGGGTCTGAACGAAACCGGAGGCACTTTCCTCGCATATCCATCCATCTCCAAGTACGTCTGGACGACCACCAACTATTTCCATCCTCTTGGGTGTACAGCCCAATCAGGATCGTCAGTAATTATCCAAACGATGTGAAGACTTCCGGTCTTCGACCACCGTCTTCATCTTCGACATATCGTCGAATCGGTTATTCAGAATGGGTATAAACCCGGACTTTCCGAACAACCCGCGTATATTAAAAACAAATGTTACACAAACAAAACATACGCCTCATTCCAATTCATTTGTCACTAACCGCAAATTAGCAAGAGAACAATTTCCCAAACATTAACCCCGAAGGCCGAAACCAACATCAGATCAATACCCAGGAAACCATTCTTCTTAGCCAACCTACAACTAGTTTCTAAATTTCACATTCTTAGGGAAAGGTTCCCATTAATTTTATCCAAGATAAATTCTTTAGAATTTATCCTGTAATCTTCCTTTGGATGTAATTTAAAACCAAATTATGGTTTTTTCCAACTAGTCGAGATTAGCAAAACGTAACGAAGTAATTATTTATTTTATTTCCCAATCCCAACCTATTCATCCCATGAAGCAAAACTGGTAATACTCCATATCTAACACCGTGGTGTTATCGGTAAACTTAATTACCATTTCACGCTCAAATCTAATTAAAGATTTAACTATCGCTTTGGAGCAAAACTGGTGATACTCCATTCTCGCTCATTTTCTAAATTTGGTAATTTAGATTATCAATTCGAATTTCAATCTATTTGCAGATTCACTAAAACTCCTTTTACTGGGTTAAAGAACTAGGTGTTATTTAAAACACAGTTCACGACAAACCCAAATCACATTCTGTTTGTTATCGGGTTAAAGAACTAGTGTTATTTAAAACACTGTTCACGATAAACCCATTTCAAATTTAATCAAATATATTAGAAATTCGATTATTTAAAACCCCTTTTTAAATCTAATTCATTTATTTAAAAATGATTGGGTTTTAAATTTAGTTCAAAACTAGTTCATTTCGATAAAAATCTATTTTTATCTTTTCAAATATGGAGTTTTTCACCCCAATTTTTCTCAAATCATTTCTTATGATTTTACACAAATTATTGATAGTTTTAATAATTTTATCAAGGCCCGTACAGTCGATTTCCAACAATGGCCATCGAACTGCACTTATAGCGACCTTTTTTGAATTTGATTTGGACGTATCTCCAAATCCAACCGTTAGATTTTGAATTTCTAATATTCGTTAGAAAGCTCTTTTCGATACGAACCCAACGGTTCCGGTTTTAGGAGAATCCGACGGTCGGATCTCCCGTAATGTCCGTTTGAAATAAATGGTCGAAATTTACGAACTGCCGCGGCGCGGCGCGTTCTATTCAGGCCATTATATTATATATATAATATATATAATATATATTTCGTCGATTTCTATTTAAAACGAATTATATATTTAGTTTTGAATTCGTTTCAAAAGCAAATTCAACTTCCATTTCAATTCAAATCAGAATCGAATTCTTCTTTATAAATTCGTTTTAAAATTCATTTCTATTCAATTCAAATTTCAATTTAATTTGAATTCATTTCACTTCATTTTAATTCAATTCGAATTCGTTTTTCAATTCAATTCAATTCAATTCAAATTGGTTTTCTATTCGATTCCAATTCATTTTCTATTCAAGTTAAATTCGTTTCGTTTTCTATTTGAATCAAGTTCATTATATATTCAATTTGAAATCAAATTGGTTTTCCATTCCATTCAATTCGAAATCGTTTTATATTCAACTCAAATCGAAATCGTTATATATTCATTTCATTTCGAAATCGTTATATATTCAATTCATTTCGAAATCGTTATATATTCAATTCATTTCGAAATCTTTGATTTCGAAATCACTTTTCAATATTCATTTTAAAAGGAATAAAATCGATATAAATATCGTTCACGTCAAAATGGCGTCAATCTAATCGACACGGCTTCGTATATTTCTATTTTCAAATACTTCATTCAACAAATGAATATTTATTTTTGTCAACACACGACTAATCTCAACGAATGAGTACTGTCCACGTGCGACTATTTTTGTTATTTAATATATTTTATAAAAATTAGGGTATCTATCCTTTTATATTGAATCAGACTTCAACCGTAATTTAGTGAGAGAACGATTTCCTGAATATTAACCCCGAAGGCCGGAACCAACATCAGATTAATATCCAGAAGACCACTCATCTCATCTATTTTCCAGTTGATTTCTAATTCTATATATGATAAAGATGTAAATTCTATTATAAAAATATTTCGTTCAACACATGACTAATATCAACGGATGAATATAGTCAACACATGAACCTTTCTTTTATATTGATAAAGATATAAATTTTATTATAAAAATATTTCGTTCAACACATGATTAATATCAACAGATGAATATAGTTAACACATGAACCTTTCTTTTATAATATTCTTTATTTTTCAAATTGGAATGAGGCCCAATCAATTACCATATAATGTTAATTATATGGATTTTCATACATCACATGTATATAATAGCATTGAAAAATAATCAACCATCAACCAAAGTGCACTACACTGTATAAGCATCAAATATAAATATCTAACGCTTATAACAGCCTGTCAATCAATCGATCGACATATTTAATCAATCCGGATGAGTGAACTTCAAATTTCATCCCAACACCCGTGTGGGGTTTCAAACAATCAAACACAGATTTTATTTGTGCAGTTGGGCGATGTGTAAAATTTATCGACCCAATCAATGTCAGTCAAATCAGTGTACATAAACAAACCGTCAGGTTTGTAAATGAATATTTTATTTTATTCACTTTCACGTTAAAAATTATATTTTTAACGATAAAACATTTTATTCAACCTATGAATTTCTATTCAGTTCATTCTTTAAATAAAATGATATTTTTATTTTTCTAACATATTTTAGGAAATTTCGGCGGCATAACGGCACGATACTAGAAACGGGACAAGGCCCAGCCTTATCCCCGGTCTAGTGAAGGCCCACGCCATTCACACATCAATCAAATTCACTTTCGTTATGCAAACCACAAAATTTGGAGTAAGGGTCTAACCTAGCCTTACTCCTTCGCCTTATAACGGCGCACGTCTAATCCTAATCCATTTATCGATTCGATTTTTCACACCACAAACCACATTCAAACCAATATTGCAATCAATCACCAAACAGTCAAACAAACAAGTCCATGGTCTGTGGACGATTGTGTCGGGTGCTACTAAGCACCGTCTGCATCCTAGTATATTTATAACTAGAAAAATTAAATTGAAAGGTGAGAAGTTCTCACATATAGCTATCCAAACATCTTGACTCTTCTTTGATAGAAATCTTCATTGTTTTCGCATCTTCGTCAGCTTCGTCGTCCGTAGCCACTACATATATAAAAATCGAATTTTTACTTCGCTATTCAATATATAAAAATCCATTTTTCTATCGAAGTTCAATATATAAAAATTCTATATTTCTATCGAAGTTCAATATATAAAAATCGACTTTTTCTATCGCTATGTCAAATAGATAAAAATTATATTTTTATCACGCTATTTCCCACATAAAGTTTTCGCCTTTATAAAAATAAAGTTTTCGCCTTTATAAAAATAAAGTTTTCGCCTTTATAAAAATAAAGTTTTCGCCTTTATAAAAATACCACTTTATCTCAACGTATATAAAATAAAAATCAGATTTTTATTTCGCTACATATACAAAGATGATATTTTTATATTCTCTATCCTATAAAGATTATATTTTTAATACTTTAAAAATATAAAAATCATATTTTTAATATTTCTATATGGTAAAGACTATATTTTTAATTCTTTAAAAATATAAAAACTATATTTTTGTCTTTTCAAACATTCATATCTTTATATTTTCAAAAATCCCGTCTTTCTACTTCTTTTTTTAAAAAAATATGATCTTTATTTATTTCTTTAAAAATCAGTTTTTAAAATTCTTTTTCATCTGCTTTAAAAATTCTTTTAAAAATCAGTTTATAAAAATTCTTTTAAAAAATCAGTTTATAATCTTCTAAAAAAAAAAGAATCAGTTTTAAAACTTTAAAAAAAACAGTTTTTAACAGAACAAAACAAAATAAAAATAAAAAGGAAATTACCTAATCACGCGAAGGGGAGGAGGGAAGGCAGAGGGGTCGTCGGTTGGGTCTTGGACTCGATTTGGGGCTTCAGGCGAGATGCGCGAGGGTTGGGGGTCGTCGACGTGAGTGGGCGGCGCAATTGCCGGAGAAGAGGGGGGTCGCGGAAGTCGAGATCGAGGGGGGAGGCTAGGGTTTTCGCGTCAGGGAGGTTTGGGGTTCGGGGATCATCGAAGAAGAAGGGGAAAGGGTGGCGATGCATCTGGGGAGGGGCGGAGGCTGGTGGTGCGGCTACGGGGGACCCACGACGAGGTGGAAAAGGGGCGACAGGCTCGAGCCCTTTTTCCTTCTTTTTTTTTTATTCTTTTTTTTTTCCGATCTGTGAAAATAATGATGGGGGAGGGGCCAGAGCGGTTTTAAGGAGGAGGTTTAATTTTTTTTTTTTAATTTAATTATTTAATTATTTTATTTTAATTCAAAAAGTCAACTTTTTCAAACGACCTCAAAACGAGGTCCACCGCCTGTCGTCCATAGCGTATCACCCCCATTCCGAACACAATGGGATATGTATCGCAAGCTGATATGATCGTCTGAATCAGTTTCCGTTCAATTTACATTTAAATCACTATATTGAATTTTAAACGTACATTTCAAATTACCGGGGGCACATACTAACTAGAAAAATTCCTAAAAAATATTTTCTAGCTTCGTATTGACGATACGGTCCTAACAAAGCTAGTTTCCTCGAATTCCGAGACCGTTAGAAAAATGGCCAATTTCCAGTCGATTAAAATCAACTGAAATGGTCAAAACGCGTTTTCCTTTGCCACGCTCACATATTGATTCGAAAAATTATGAAATTTGAAACCTAACAATAACTTTACATCCCAGACCCAACAAAACTTGTTTCGTCGAAATCCGAGGTCATTTGCAAAATGTCCATTTTTAAGGGCCTGAATTCCATAGCGACTATTCAGAATTTTCAACTGAACATATCTTTTGATTCCCGCTATGAAATCTCGATTTTTCGAATTCGTTAGAAAGATATTATCAATTAGATCCTAATGTTTTTGGTTTCACTAAAATACGGATTGTTTTGCACCCGGTATATTCAATCGAAGTTTGAAATCGAATTATTGAACTACCGCGCCATTTTCAATTCTATTTATAATTATATATAATTATTTATATTCTAACGACGACGCGTATAAATATATACGTTCGAATTATATTCAAAATAAATTTCTCATTCATTTTATTTAAAATAATTCATTTTAAATATTCAAAATTCGCTAAAATTGCCAAAATAAAAATTTTAAACTGGCTCAGAATTTCCGGGTTATTACAAAAGAGATCCCGGCCCAGACCATTTGAGAACTTCACACCGTTAAATGACATGTTGGAGAACATCTTCCTGGATACATATAATGTCCTCTAGTACATAAGGCCTCCTCTGAAAGATTCTACAGAGAAAGAGCGTGAAAATGGGAAATTCTGTCCTTTTCATCAGATTCACGGTCATTCCACAAACGAATGTCGTCACTTGAGAGACGTGGTTGAAAGGCTTCTCCGAGAAGGGAAGCTTGATGAGTATAAGGTGACTCCTAGGGATAGAGGCAAGCCGTACAAGCCCGAACCAAAGCCAACCTACTGCCAAACTGACGACTCAGCAAAAAGGGAAAAATATCGTTATCAATACCATAATTGGTGGACTCCACCTAGCAGGGCACAGTTTCAGAGCTATGGATCAATACATAAATGCAGCTAAACAACATTTCGAAGTGGGAGAGTGCAGTAACCCCGAGGACAGCGCTCCGATTAAGCAAAAAAAGATGATGTCCGACGACGTCATATTTCGCAAGCGAGAGAGTATTGGAGTACACTCCCCAACTGAAGATCCGTTGGTGATCACCGTCACTATCGGCCCAGCCATAGTTCATAAAGTCTTGGTAGATAACGGGAGTTTCGTCAACATTTTGTTCAGGAAAACGTTCGACCAAATGAAACTCGAGCCGAAGGATTTGAAGCCGCGTAAAGGTTGGATACCTGGATTTAATAGGGCTTCGACCGCTCCAATAGGATACGTGGAATTATCAGTAACCCTTGGGGAAGGAGAACGTCGGAGAGTGAGGATCCTCCGCTTCGTGGTCCTGGATATTGAATCGCCATATAATGCCTTCTTAGGCCGACTGGCCCTAGCTAAATTCAGGGCCTGTATTGCACCCTGGTGCTTATTGTTGAAATTCCCGACGGACTCCGGTGTGGGTACTGTGAGAGGAGATCAAGTTGTCGCACAAGCATGCTACATTGTGGAGTTAAAATTGCTCCGCAAAGGAAGAGATATAGGGGCGAAAGGTGGTTCCTCCCCTCCAAGGGAGGAATCGTCATAGCAACTAAAGGAAGTGCTTTTGGGAGGGTCGCCCAGAGAGTTGCCCAAGGACATAGAACCCAGAGAGGATGAAGAGCCTGGGGGCAGAATGGCGACTTCCAATGAAGCAACTGTGGATGTACCAATCGATGATAGTGACCCAGAGAAGGTCCTGATGATTGGATCCCAGTTGGACCCCGTTCGAACCAAGGAATTAACAAATTTTCTGAAAGCTAACTTGGATGTATTTGCCTGGACCCATGCGGACATGTGTGGGATATCTCCCTCGATTATGAGTCATTCGCTAAGCATTAACCCGAAACATCCTCCTGTCAAGCAGAAAAGGCGAATGCTGGGTCCAGAAAGGTCTGCCACATTGAAAGAAGAAGTCGAAAAATTGAAGAGTAATGGATTTATTAAAGATTCGACGTACCCTGACTGGATTTCAAACCCGGTTTTGGTAAAAAAAGGCCAATGGAAAGTGCAAACGTGCATCAATTTCTCTTATCTAAATAAGGCTTGTCCGAAGGATAGCTTCCCGTTGCCGAGAATCGATCAATTAGTAGATTCAACTGCAGGTCATGAACTCCTTTCTTTAATGGATGCCTATTCGGGTATAATCAGATCCCCATGCATGTTCCGGACCAAGAGTATACCAGCTTCATTACAGATTTGGGATTATATTGCTATGTGGTGATGCCTTTCGGTCTGAAAAAAGTCGGCGCTACATATCAGCTGTTGGTGACTAGGATGTTCTACAACCAGATTGGGAAATCGATGGAGGTATACGTCGATGATAAGTTGGTAAAGTCCAGAAAGTCGTCCGATCTTACCAACGATTTGGCAGAGATGTTTCAAATTCTCCGAAAATATGGGATGAAATTGAATCCTTTGAAATGCTTGTTTGGGGTAGCATCTGGAAAATTCCTGGGGTTCATTGTAAGCTCACGCGGAATTGAGATTAGTCCAGACCAAATTACAGCAATCTGAAATATCCAAGAACCAAAGCAGATTAAAGATGTGCAAAGCCTTGCTGGAAAAGTGGCAGCGCTCAGCAGATTTATCTCAAAAGCTACAGATAAATGCATCCCGTTTTTTAAACTAATAAAGCAAGGCAAGCGCAACTTTAAATGGACTCCTGATTGTATAGAAGCTTTCCAATATCGGTTGAATCATCTGGAGAGACCCCCGATACTGTCTAAGCCTGTAGATCACGAGGATTTATTAGTGTACTTGGCAGTGTCATCCCACGCAATCAGTTCGGCTTTGGTAAGACAAGAGGATAAAGTTCAAAGACCGGTGTACTATGTGAGCAAGAAATTGGCAGCCGTAGAACGAAATTATCCAAAGATAGAAAAGCTCGTGTACAGTTTGCTGATCGCATCTAGGAAGCTTAGTCACTACTTCCAGGCTCATTCCATCACTGTTTATACTGATCACCCGCTTAAACAAGTCCTACAAAGGCCAGAAGCATCGGGAAGGTTGCTCAAATGGAACATTGAGCTGAGTCAATTCGACCTGAACTTCCAACCCCGGAGGTCGATAAGAGGGCAGGCACTTGCAGACTTTATAACAAAATTTATCATCCCAGAAGATGATGCCGTAACTGAGGAAGACGATCCGCCAAAGCTACTCCTTGACCCTAATGCTTGGAAACTATACACTAATAGAGCTAAAAATGACAGACGATCAGGTGCCGGGGTGGTTCTTGAAACTCCGGAGAAACAACTAATATATTACACTCTTAGATTGGAGTTCCACGCAACAAAATGATTCCGAGTGTGAAGCTCTAATTGCCGGGTTGAAACTTGCAAAGGAACTAGAGATAACAAAGCTAGACATCTTTTGTGACTCCAATTTGGTCGTGAACCAAGTTAATGAAAAGTTTCAGGCTAAGAGTCCAAGGTTGATATCATATCTGGAAAAAGTAAGGATGTTTCTGGATGGTTTTGATCACCATAGTATATCTCACATTCCTCGAGCGGAGAATCAAAGAGCGGACAAGTTAGCAAAGATGGCTAGTTCCGATAATCCATAACATACAGAGCTAGTCTCGATTGAAGTATTACAGTTCCCCAGTGTGGATCAGATGGAAGTTAATCCGGTACTGGAGATTGAACCTGAAAGGGAGTCATGGATGACCCCCCTAAAGAATTTCCTAATGAATGGAATGCTCCCAACTAAGAAAAGTGAGAGGCGTGCAATTATACGGAAGGCTTCCCGATATATGTTGCAAGGCGGAGTCCTATACAAACAAGTTTTCTCGATGCCTCTCCTCCGGTGCATTGCCCATGATGACATCAAGCGTGTGCTGAAGGAAGTCCATGAAGGTGAGTGTGGCGACCACACTGGAGGGAAAACAGTGGCAAAGAAGATATTGCGATACGGCTATTTCTGGCCCACTATAAACAAGGATGCAGCCAAGTATGCACGACGTTGTGATGCTTGGCATAAGTTCTCCAAAATCCCTAGGGCGCCACCTAACCAGTTAAAGACAATGACAAGCCCATGGCCTTTTGCTATGTGGGGAATTGACATTATTGGGAGCCTCCCCATAGTAAAGGGCAGAGCAAAGTTCGCTATTGTGGCCGTAGACTATTTTACTAAATGGGTAGAAGCAGAGCCTTTGACCACGATCACAACCAAACGAGTGATCACCTTTGTTGTTAAGAACATTATCTGTCGATTTGGGATTCCAAAAGTCATCATAACCGATAATGGGACCCAATTCGATAGCACGGAGTTTCAAGATTTCTGTCGGAAGTATCACATCGAGAAAAGATACACCTCTGTGGCACGTCCACAATCGAACGGACAGGTTGAAGCGGCAAACAAGGTGATCAAATCCATTCTAAAGAAAAGATTGAAGAGGGCCAAAGCTATGTGGGTCGATGAATTGCCTCTGGCACTATGGGCCTATAGAACAACGTACAAGGCGGCGACGGGTCACATCCCGTTTTCCCTTGCTTTAGGAGCTGAAGCAGTTATTCCGATCGAGTTAGAAGTACCATTCCATCGTACCATTTATTATGACCCGATGACCAACAATGAGTTGCTCCTTGAATCCCTGGACATGGTTGAGGAAAAAAGGGACGAAACCGACTTACGTGCCTTGAGGCGCAAACAGCAAATAGCTCGGTACTACAACAGAAGAGTCCAAGCTCGGACATTCGAACCCAGAGACTTGGTTCTGAAGTGCGTCTTTCCACCCCCGGTACATATGGGCCCGAAATGGGAAGGACCGTACTCCATTTTGCGAAGGCTTGATAATGGAACCTTCAAGCTAGCGATCGTAGATGGAGATGAAATCCCCAGAGTGTGGAACGCCCAACATTTGCGGCTTTTCCTAACATAAAAGTGTCAGCTTAACTCTTTTGTTTTTAAACCATGTAAAAAGGCTTGACTTGCCTAAAACAGTCTGGTTATTTGAACAAAAGATTATAAAGTGGACGTAGGTCATGATTCAACCGAACCACTATAAAAATACTGTGTGTCATTTACCTTTACTGCACCATTTCTTATCTACTCTTTTATTTTGATCAATATATATACTGTTACCATTTCGAGAATTGTTTTAAATTTATGCAGTAATCTTAAAACAACTAATTCAAAATGTCGTCCAGTAGATCGGAAAGTTCACGATAATTAAAGCTCCAAAAGGTTCAATGAGGTAAATCGCACTACAACTTGCACTCTAACTCCCAAGATCAGGGAGAGAGTATAAAGGACGCGAAGATAACGTCCCCAAGGCATGAAGGTGCACTATGATAAAGCCGCCTTGACAACACTCTAACCCGCTGAAGGATCGGGAGAGTATAAAGGCGCTAGAGACTTAGCGCCCCCAGAACTTCTGCCCCGTTGAAGGATCGGTGAGCAGACCAAAAATCGAGCTCAAACTCTAAACCGCTAAAGGATCGGGAGAATATAAAGGCGCTAGAGACTTAGTGCCACACAAACTCTAACCCACTGACGGATCGGGAGAGTATAAAAGCTCTAGAGACTTAGCGCTATAAGAATCACTACCCCATGGAAAGATCGGGATAGTACGAATATAATCCTAATCGATCGCCAATAAGCCCTGGCCAGGCACTATAATGACGATTAATTAGGAATATATATGTGCATCACTACACATTTACTTAGCACGTGTATTTCCTGATGATTGTTTTCGTTATGATTAATGATCGTTACTTATAACTTTAATATTTAACTATGAAAGTTTCAGTTATGATTATTTAAACTTTGCTAACACAATGAATTTGCAGGAACACAATGATGCAAAAGAAGTAGGTCCTTATTTACTGGAAACAGATTTACAAAAAATGAGAAACTAAACAAAAAGTGAGGGCCAATCTCACGACTACATCTTTTGGCCAAAGGAAATCCTAAAACTAAAATATGAGCCAATAGTTGCATTCTATTTGCGCTTGGGAGATGACTTTGATTTCTTGTCCTTCTTTTGTTTCTCCAACTCCTCTTTATCAGTACCGGAGCGGTTACTTTTCTTCCTCTTCCTCTTGTCGACAAGGGGCTCCGGAGGAGGACTGGAAGGTTCAGAGGCAAGCTATGAAGTTATCGATTTAGAAGAGAATCTTATAACCAACCCAATCTTGGGGTCGATTTCAGAAATAGGGGTCACAAACACAGGATTCTGTTCCTCCCTCTTAAGAGCCAGCTGCTTCCCCTTCCTAGCTTGTATGTCAGCCAAGGTTTCACTATCATCACCCTTGGCCTCGTCAATGATTTCTACCTCCTCTTCCTCATCTCCATGACCGCCGTCTGTGTCATGAAGAGCAGCAATGATCTCGGCGTCTGCAGGAGCGCCAGTGCCAGACTCCACCGGTGCTACTGTAACTCTATCACTTGTTGAGCCCCCAGTTTGCTTTGAGACCTCGGAAGCTTCGATGCCAGAACCAGGGGGAACCTCAACCTTCTCAGCCTCTGCCTTCTCCTCTGCACCCTTTTCGACCACTTTGGTACCTACACCATTAGAAGCAAAGGTTAGCGAATCGGGAGGAGATGTAGCCATATCAGTTGTCCGTCTCATGAGATGACGACAAGTTACGATTGCTTTAATGAACTGTAGAGAAAATATGGAGATACCTTCGACCGACTCATCTCCCAGATTTGCACTGGTGGTCCCGACAATCAGAGGAGTAGGTGCCAAGGGAATCAATGGATCATCGGGGTTATATCCCTCAACTTCAGAGGTTTTGGGCTCTACCACTGAGCTCGAGCTATCGCCAACCTTATCCTTTCCCTTGAGCCTGCTCTTCTCCCTCTCTATTTCCTCGTGGATAAGGCGTCTACCTTCCTCCAAAGCCTCAGGCTCTTCACCTCTGAGAAAAGTTTGCATCAGCTGGCATTCGTCAATCTCGTCGACCCCCAGTCGCCGCTTCTCTCCCTCGACAATTGCGTCCCATATATTGGCCAAGGTAACATGGTAGTCTGGTATCCAAGAGATGTCTCGATGCTTGATAACTTGGCCAAAGAAATCGAACAATAATTCCTCAAAACTATCTATATCTTTCTCTCTTTCGGTAAGCTTATCAGCCGCAGCAGCTGCTGACTCAATAGTGCTATTGGCATTGCTTTCGGCGAGAGCTACACGCTCCTCAGCTTGAGCGAGTTGATCATTTAGAACCTCCTTCTCCTTTTTGGCGAGGGCAAGGTCATCTTTTAAGCTCGCCCTCTCTTTCTCCCAAGCCTCTTTCTCAGTAGAAAAGCGATCCTGTACTGTCTTCAGTTCAGTGTTAACTGCCCTGAGATCCTCTACTTTCTTCCTTAGGGCCACCCGTTCCTGGCTATTTAAGTCAAGCTCGTTGCGAAAACGCTCCCTGGCACTCTCCAACTCAGACTTGTAATTCTCTGCGTCATGCCGAGCTAAAGCCAGTTGAGCCTGTGCATCCTCTAGTTCTTTTTCCATTTTGCACCTAGCCCTAGCATCGTTGTCAATCTTTACTCTGGCCCTAGCCGGGTCCATCTCCATCTGGCGGATGATAATAGAGAGTGTAGCATCATGCTTCTTCATTACCCCGTATTGTTTATCTACATGGCATACATACCCTATCACCTATGTGTCCCAATCCTCGGGGACCGGTTCAAGATCTGGGACGAACACCATCCTCTCAAAGTAAATGTTAGGAAACTGTTTTTGTAAGTGCTCTAACCTGGCCATAATCTCAGAACTAGGGGCAAAGTCCCTTGCAGCTGTAGTGTCCAAGCCACGCTCACTAGAGGAAATAGGAACTGTCTTCCCCTTCTCTATAATCATGCCCTCATCTTTGTCCTTGTCCTTTGGCTCGGGGTGTTTTTTAGAAGATTGGACGTGAGAAGGAGTGCTTTTTGGAGCGGTTAAATCTCTAGGAGGTTTCTTTCCCCCAGCTAGTGGCATTGGACGACTATGTGGCTTTCCATAACTTTGCTTCGGTGGAGATCGAGGTCGTGCAGAATAAGATTGATGAGAATCCCGGGGCCGACGACTATCCCTTCCCCGACCATCGCTACGAGTGTGCTCAGGATATGGAAGGAGGCTTGGTGTGCCCTCGCGAAGGGAACGGTAGGAATAAGACCGTTTGCGAGACATTTTTCCTGCAAAGAAAACAAGTGCGTGTTAGAACTATGAACCACAACAGCAAAAGAGCGTTATGATAAATGGTGCATGTGTTTTGTGCATCCCGTGAAATCCCCCTTTTTCAAACGGACCAGGGCCCGAAGTTAAGCTCGTTTGGGTGACTTCTTTTTCTCCAACTGGGGCACCCGTCTTTTCGGAGATGGGAAAAATTGGTTCCCCTCCGAAATCTTCTTGAGTGTAAATATCATTTGGCAAAGGAATTTTATTTAAATCCCCGATAATCTATTCCTCTCTTAATTCGTCTTGGGCGACAGACTCAACTGGCGATGAAGTTCTTAATGGAGACCGCCCCTCGGAGGTTGGAACCTCCTTTGATTCATCAACTCGTCCATCATCTCCTTTATACACGTTTAAATCCTCATCATCCTGATTAGTCATCGACGAAGGACTCTTGCGAAGAATGGTTGTCTTTACAACTTGAGAAGTTCCTTCTCCTTCAGCCGGGGGCACATACTTGTAAGGTTTTCCGCCCGCGCCAAGTCCAAATTTTATGTCCAAAAGATGATGCTTGTGAAGGTTTTCGTCGGTAATACATTTCTTGATTTTCAAGAAGTCAGAATTGCTTTTAAGAAGGCAGGATAATCGATCGTTATACACTAAGCCTTTTGTCTTGGGGAATATGTGATTTGCACAAGAGAAAAAGAAACATGTTAGTGCTTCGATTATGTAATTCAGTCGTGCATCTGGAGACTCGAAACTTACTAGACTTAAGCCACCTCCTCGCACAACCAGCCTGGTGTTTTATGTAAAACCAATCAGCTTTGGGATCCCCTATGTTGCTATAACCATCAGACAGAACTTTCCTGTTGGCTACTTATTCAAAGAAAGAGAAATTTGGGATTGTTGTGGAACGGTGTTAAAAAGGTAGTAGAATTTCTAGTCTTTAAAAGTAAGCTCAGTTTGCAGGATCTCTGCATACGCGACATATAGAGTGTACAAGGTTGCGTAAGCATCGGGATGAAGCTGCATAGGGGCAATACATAATCATCTTAAGGTTTTAATGACGATTGGAGGAAACGGAGGAATAGCGCCTACCCAGCACATGAGTCGACTGACTGCCATGTACCCTTCTGGAGCAAGATGAGGTTTATCTCCGCTTTCGGGTGTTTTCACATCTTCCCAGGGGATCCCGTGTTTCAAGAAAATTTTCTTAAGTTTTATATCGTCTAGTTTGGAAGCTAAAGAGTCAGTGAATTTCTCAATTTCTAGAACGCCGGGGATCTCATCGGGAGCTCGTTCATCCACTTTGGACTCCTCCTCGAGCGAGGTACTCTCAGATGAATTTGATTCTGTCTCTGCCTCATATTCAGATTCAGAATCCTAACCCTCTGGATTAATTGGAGGAACCTCAGGATTATGGTGTTCCGACATCTCCGAGTCCCCCTCTGTTTCAGATCCTTTAGAAGAGCGTCTATCAGACATAGCTATGTTGGCGAATAAAAGTTAGAATACAATTACCCGTTCCCCGTGTGTGCGAGTGCAAGTGTGTGCCTGTGTATATGTTAAAGAAAAGCATAAAGTTAACAAGGTAATCGGGATATCAGTTGTTGTCCGCTGCCAAGTTATGCTGGTGTTCAGTTCAAAAGACTCGAAGGCTCTAACCTAACTGTTCAAAGTACTACAATTATGATATATTGATTAAAGTCCACATATATTTGGGATTGTCAACCGGGTCGGTTCGTTGGAGAAATTGGAGCTCAGATTGTGATAAAAGCAATGATAAGTGGAGTCGGATCGGCCCAAGGGGATCGGATCGTTGAACTAGGTCCTGGGAACAATAAAGAGACATCGTCTTGCGAGGGAAGATCCCGACCTGTCCCCCCCCCCCTTGTATCTCCACGAGCCCACACTCCTCGATCTGATCCGTTGTCCAAGACTGCTCTTCCACTTCCCTTTTTGCTTTCACCACTACCACGACCCGAGTCGAAGCCCTATCCACGAATCAACCTGACACCTTCCTCCTTCTTCCTCCTCCGTCCTCTTCTCCATTAATGAACTCGAGCAGTTGAACCCATCACCATCGTTTCTCCCAAAGTCACAAGTTTTACAAAATTCGGCAGTCCTTGCTTTTCAAGCCAATAAAAATTCGAGAGAAATAAGAATAATATCATTTGATTACCTTTCAAAGGTTAGGAGACGAAAGGATTTTGAAAACTGAAATTAGGGTTTCAAGATGATGGGCGGCGGTAGGAAGAAGAAGAAGAAGGGGAAAGGAAGGAGGAGACCCAGTTTATATAGGCAAAGCCCACCCTTAGTATTCCCGTTTTTGTCCTATTCGGACCGAGAAAACCGATGGGCCATGAACCAAAGCCCAACGCGCTTCATGGAGAAGCCCATCACGCTTCATAGGAAAGCCCAAACGACCACCGAACCAAAACAAGCGCCTCACCCCACGGACCGTGGGGAGTTTTGGTGATCCGACCCGATAGACAATTGTCAAAAATGAAGACTCAGAAATGCCTGCGAAAATTCAAAAATTTACCTGGGAATTTGACAATGAAGTCTCCGAAAACTCAAGAGATGAGAATTAACCAATGTACAAAAAAAATGATTGAAGATTTAACTGAGTATTTATACCTATCAAGAGACACGACTTTTTGGAAGTTGTACGACGTTCCAGGCGGACACGGCCTTTTGATTCACATCGCTTCATGAAAAGGTAACTCAGAAATTTCGAAGCATGTTCCATCCTTGATAAAACATACTTCGAGGGGGCAAAATGTTGGCTAGGTTTTGGACCAAGCCACCAAGAATCAAACGCGAGTTCAAGATGAAGCTTTACTTGTGGAAAGGCCTTAACCCGATCGCGATCGCCCCCTGCTAGCCCGATCCGGCCCGCTCGTGTTAGCTTGATCCGATCCGACTTGCCCATGTTAGCCTGATCCGATTCAACCCGCTCCTCCTAGCTCGATCCGATCCATCCATGAAAGCGCGACCTGATCCGAACCAGGAGACCAGATGAAGGCCACGACCAAGTCCATCACGATCCGAGAAAGCATGATCATGCGACACCTGTCCGTAACTATCATATTGACCATTTCTTCCTCAAGCTACGAACCAGTCCTAGTTTCTTGAGATTTTTTCCACGTATGACCGCGATCCGCCTGCAGAAATCAGCTATAAATGGCCTAGAACTTGGCATTTTTCAGGATCTTTTTGGCAATTCTGAGTTCTGAATCCACCATTATTACATCTCTATTATTATTATTCAGAGTTGTCTCAAAATTATTGAGTGAATCAACATTGTAAAAGTGAGGTAGAGGGATAAATCATCGATTGTACTCTGATTCCAAGTATAATCATAGATATGAAGTGGACGTAGGCTCGTTAACGCCGAACCACTATAAATCTTGTGTCTTTTCTGTTTTCTAGCATTTTTTCTGATATTAATTTCCGCATAATTGAATAACTTGGGTGTTGGAGCCAATTTTGGATCTAACATGTATATATATATTCAAAAATCAGTCTACTGGTTAATTTTGACCTGTCGACCATTTTTCAAACTGAAAGCAACATTTTGAATAGACATCTTCTTTCATCAAAAATAGCTTCTCTTTCTTTTGATCAAAAATCATTTCTCTTCAATCTTTCTCTTCACAAATGGTTACAACTGTTTATTCATTATATAAACATCATTAAACCATCAACAAATGAACATCTCTGATCTTAATTCTTTCATCTATCTTGCTTTCTACTTGATATTCTAAAAGTGCTCATATTCAACCAAAATATCGTTTGAATCTCAGAACTTATTTAATACTCTTGTGATTCAATACGATATCTACTTCCAAATCTTCACATACATCAAATTATATTTTAGGATAAGATTATAGGAAGGGTGTACTACAAGTGACAAAACCGTGTTGCAAAGAGCACAAGTTGTCAACATACAAATTGTAATCTTAGCTGTTGAAGTCCTCGAGAGTTATAAGAGGCAAGTGTTGAAGTCCTCATTGTTGTTGAGGCGTGAAATCCCGTTTGGCTATTCGGGTATTGTGAACCTGTTCCTCCGGGTGAAGCGAGGTGTTTGATTAGTGAACATCCAGAGAGAGGTCTGGGACTAGACATAGGACGGTGCTCCGAACCAGTATTAAAAGCTCTGGTGTTATTACTTTACTTTACTTCTTTTTATTTGTGATATATTTCACTATCTCATATTTATTTGCATAACTATTGTAAATATACAAGTTAGTTTATCACATACATTCCGCATATCCATATTATTGATCCTGCTTAAGTCGTATACTGAAGTTTCAATTGGTATCAGAGCACGGTCATCACATAACCGTAACATAGTTATTTGATATATTCTAGTAATATGGAAAATAACGCAAGCACTAGCACTAACACTTACATGGAAGGTCAATTAACATAAAGATCTCCATTTTTCAATGATCTTAACTATAGCTATTGGGCAACACGTATGGCTTTTTATATGCAATCAACTAGCTATGATGCTTGGAATGCTACTCAGAAGGAAATAGTAAATCCAACAACTGAGTATACAGAATGGATAGCTGGTAAGAAAACTGCAGCAGCTGTAAATGCAAAAGCAATAAATATGTTGTTTTGTGCTTTAGATCAAAATGAATATAACCGTGTTAGTATTTGTAACACTGCATATCAAATTTTGCAAATGCTAAAAAACCACTCATGAAGGTACTAACAAGGTTAAACAAGCCCAAATAGCTATGTTGAAAAGTCAATTTAAAATTTTCAAAATGAAGCCGGATGAAACAATCAATGAGATGTATTCACGGTTTCAAACTATTCATCATGCACTTTTAGAATTAGGGAAAAAATATTCTGATTTTGATGTTGTTTCAACAATCCTACATTCTTTGACTAATGAATGGGAAGGAAAAGTATTAGCAATAGAAGAAGCTAATGATCTTTCCACCATGAAGCCAGATGAATTGATAGGAAATCTAATGTCCTATGAAGCTACTTTACAGGCTAGAAAAGAACAAAAAGAAGAAAAGAAAATTGTAGCCTTTCACGCTGAAAAAGATGAAGACAACTCAGATTCCGAAGATGAAGATCTAGCGTTCATTGCACGAGGATTCAGGAAATTCTTAAAGCAACGAAAAGCTAGTCGATACAACAGAAAGAAGTTCAGATCAAATAAACCATTGTCATCAAATGTAGAATGCTTCAATTGTCACAAAAAGGGGCATATGCAAAAGGATTGTCCGGAGCAAAAGAAGAAGTCAGAAAATGACAAATTCAAATACAAGAAAGACAAATCAAAGAAGCGAGCATTCTTAGTGACATGGGATGATTCAGACTTATCTTCATCTGATAGTGAAAGTGACTCAGACAATGAGCAAGCTAATGTGTGTTTCATGACAATAGAAGATGAGGTACAAATTCTGACTTTTGAAGAAGTTCTTGATATTAATGCTGAATTAATAGTTAAATTTAAAGACGTAAAACGTCAATTAAAAGAAGCCAGAGCTGATTTGAATAGATCAGAGTTAGAACGAGATATGCTAAAAGACGAGAAGAAAATATTAGAAGAAGAACTTGAAAAACTTCAAGAATCATCATCTAATATTAACTCTCAAGTATCTCCTTTGAGTCAAGAAATTATAACTCAAAAAGAGAAAAATGATGTTCTTACTTCTGAAAATCACGAGCTTAAGGGAAAAGTCAAAATTCTAGAGCTAAAGAAATCTGGTTTATGAAGTAAGTTAGATAATATTACTCAAAATATTTCTAACTTTAACAAAGGTCGAGAAAATTTGACAAAAAACATTGAGAATTCACAATCTGCTTCAAATAAACAAGGATTGGGATATAAGAAACAAGAAACCAAGAAATTTCCGGGAAAAAGGAGAAAAAGAAAAAATAAAGTAGTACAAGAAACCGAAGTTAAGAAAAATCTTAGTTTGTTATATTCCAAAGCAAAACCAGTTGTGAGATCTCAAAAACAAAATATAAAAACTATCAAAATATGGGTTCCTAAAGCAAACAATAATTTGATTAGGAACAAATATATTCAAAACTTTTTGAAAATAGTGCATTATAATTCTAATTATTTATATAAAGCGGATACCGGACCCGTATGGATTTGGACTCCTAAGACCTAACTCTCAGGACCGTATAAAAAGGTGGGTACCATGGACTTAATTTTATTTTTTGTAGGTCCCACTTAAGAAAAGAGGAAAGTGGATTTTGGACAGTGGTTGCTCGAAGAATATGACTGGAGACAAGAATTTGATGATAAATATTACATATGAAGATGGTGGCTTCGTCACTTTTGGAGATAACTCAAAAAGCTATATCATCGGCAAACGCGATGTGAGCAATTATGGTACATCTAACTTACCTCTCATTACTAATGTCTTGCTAGTTAAAATTTTGAAGCATAATTTGCTTAGTATTAGTCAATTAAGCGATAAAGGCTTTACAATTTCCTTCTCAAATAATAAATGTAGTATTCTAGACAAAGATAATAATTTAGTTTCTGAAGGATATAGAGATAGAAATATATATATTCTGAATATGAATATTAATCATAATTCAGATATGTGTCTTATAGCAAACGACAATTATCCATGGCTATGGCACAAATGATTCTATCATATAAACTTCAAAACTATTGACAAGCTAACCAAAAATAATCTAGTTAAAGGACTACCCAAGTTAAACTTTAAAGTTGACAATCTTTGTGGCGCATGTCAAGTAAGAAAATTGACCAAATCTACATTTAAATCCAAGAAGGTAATATCAACATTACAACCACTTGAGTTATTACATATGGATTTATTCGGACCAACTCAGGTTCAGTCAATAAACCATAGTCGATATGTGTTTGTAATTGTTGATGATTTCTCACATTACACCTGGACAATTTTCTTGAAAAACAAAAGTGACACTTTTAATCAATTTAAATCTTTCGTCAAAAGAATTCAAAAATCGAAAGGGCTTAGGGTTAAAAATATAAGAAGTGATCATGGCGGAGAGTTTGAAAATAATGAATTTGAACATTTTTGTACAAAAAAGGTATATATCATAACTTTTCGTTTCCTAGAACACCACAAAAAATGGAGTTGTAGAACGGAAGAACCAGACTTTACAAGGATGTGCAAGAACATTATTAAATGGAACCACTTTACCAAAACATTTCTGGGCAGAAGCCGTTGCAATTGCCTGTTATGTTTTGAACCGTGTATCCATACGACCTCTCACCAAGAATACGTCTTATGAATTATTTAACAACAGAAAGCCTAATATTTCATACTTCAAAGTATTTGGTTCAAAGTGCTTTATTTTAAATACGAAAGACCATCTAGGTAAATTCGATCCAAAGGTCGGTGAAGGTATATTTGTTGGTTATTCGGAACGAAGCAAGACCTATCGTATATTTAATAAATGAACCAAAACTATTGAAGAATCTTTGCATATATCTTTCGATGAGTTCTATCAGCATCCTAATAATATCAGAGACGATGACGAAATAATGGTCATAGAAAATTCTATCGTCACAAATACAGATTCTGACTCAGAAATAACTGTTGAAAATAATACTCATCAAATAGAGTCACGATCTCCACCAAAAATACATTCTCCAACAAGAATTTTAAGAGATCATCCTGTTCAAAATATAATTGGAGAAGTATCTTCACAAATAAGAACAAGAAGTTAGCTTAATCAAATGGGTCATGTTGCGTTTATCTCAAATATCGAACCTAAAAATCCTAAGGAAGCCACTACCGATGACTACTGGATCATTGCCATGCAAGAAGAACTAAATCAGTTTGAGCGCAATGATGTATGGGAACTTGTTCCAAGGCCAACCGATCAGTCGGTAATAGGAACTAAATGGGTCTATAAAAATAAGGCTGATGAACAAGGAAACATCACGAGAAATAAAGCACGGTTAGTAGCACAAGATTATAATCAAGAAGAGGGTATCGATTATGAAGAGACATTTGCACCCGTTGCTAAATTAGAGGCTATTAGAATTTTATTATCTTTTGCTTGTCACCATAATTGTGACAACCCCAAACCCCGTACTGACGGTGGCAAGGGTAATCTTTGGAATGTAACACATAAACAGATAATAGCAGAACAGAATTAAATAAATACACCAGATAATGAACAAATAAAATGCACCATATAAACATAATCATCAGAGTTACGCAATATACAGGATCATACTTAGTACAAATACAGTTCAGCTATACATAAATGTCTACAGCGGAAAACAAACATAATATGTACAATAGGAGCTGAACAATATAAAAAGAGATAAATGATAGAATCCATCTTTAGCTCCAGCTATCCAGAAAGAGCCTGCTAAAACCTAAACACAAGGCTGCCCGTGTAGGAAAAAGGGGCACCCGAGTTTGCAAGTGAAACAAACTACGAATCAGTCATGGGACTGGTATGAGAAATCTACTTAACACATTTTATAATATGGCTAATCACAGGACCACGTCACTTTCGCAGAACGGGTTTACTCCAATGGATTGCCAGTGTTTTACAACAAGTAAGTCTTTTAAACATCGCAATACTTTTTACAAAAATGAAGCCATTATAAGACTCAGTTCCCATCACACAATGCAACGCAAACCGGAGGATAGAGTTTTTACCTTATAATGGTCAAAATATGCTTGATACGAATAAAGCAAAAGTATTTGATATTATTACTAGTGTTTATATGTTTCAAAAACAATTTCGAATCATAAGTATCAATCATAGACGACATTAATGCCCCATACCACTATGTCGCCATATATAGGTATACAATCAAAACCGCACGATGTCGTATTTCGAAATTGGATTTCCGTCATGAACCAAGGCAAAAGATAGTCCTTACCGAATTCGAGACTGTCTAGCCCGAGTCTCAGGCAAGCGCGCAGGCGAGCCTTGGATCGTCAGGGTCGGTCCACCGATGTGGATTATTATGCCTGAACACTACGTTTTCCCGCCATTTGGGGTGTAAATGAGCTAACGAATGACTCCATCGGTCCCGGATCGACTGATATATCCGAGACGCCTCGCAACAGCAACAACCACACATGTGAAAATAATATAAATGTTAGCCAGTTTAAGCACTGACACCACCTCTAACTAGAAGGAAACGCATGCCCTCCCTGAGGTCCTCTCCCGTTTCTGGTACATACCGGGGTGTGAGGCTCGCGAATTCACGTTATACACAAAGCTACACCACACAGGCGGTGCTTTGATCATCAACCACAAGACTTTGCTTTTCAACAGAAGCCTTGATCACTGCATCTTAGCATGCCACACAGGCAATTCACACCATGCAACTGATGGCTATCAATCACACAGAATGAATTCCAATGTCAGACACACAGTCCATTTGCATGTTCGTTCTGGGTCTGAACGAAACCGGAGGCACTATATACCTTGCATACCCATCGATCTCCACGTACGTCTGGATGATCACCACTCATTATCCATATTTCGGGATGCCTCATAATCAGGACATCAGTTACCATCCAACCGAGGTGAAGATCTCCGGTCTTCAACCACCGTCTTCATCATCGATTTCTTATCGTCGATTCAGTTATTCAGAATGGGATAAACCCAGTCTTTCTGAGTAACTTGCGTATATAATAAACAAGTGCTACACAAACACAACATACGCCTTATTCCAATTCATTAGTCACTAACCGTAAATTAGTAAGAGAACGATTTCCTAAATATTAACCCCGAAGGCCGAAACCTACATCAGATCAAAACCCAGGAAACCATTCGACTTAGCTAACCTTCAGTTAGTTTCTAAATTTCACATTCCATATCATTTATAATATTTTATAATGATTTATCGCTATTTTTATTTATTTAAAAATAGCCAATTTATTCAAACGACGCTTCAGGCCATAACGCAGTTGTGGCACTGTTTTTCTTTAGATTTGATTTACACGAATCTGGAAATCTAACCGTTGGACCTTCACAAATTTTATATCATTAGAAAGATCTTTTCAAAATGAATCCAACGGTTTCAGTTTTGGGAAAATCCGACGGTCGGATCTCCCAGTCCACTCGTTTGAAGTTTTGATTTCAAAATACGAACCACAGCGTCGTTATTCGATTTATTTTAATTATGTTTATATATATATAAATATAATCGATTCTGGCACTGTTTTTCTTTATATTTGATTTAAACATTCCAGACAATCCAACCGTTGGATCTTTACAAAGTTGGTGTCGTTGGAAAGATATTTCCAAAGCGAACCCAACGGTTTCGGTTTCGGGAAAATCCGATGGTCGGATCTCCCGCACTAATCGTTTGAAATCACAGTTTCAAAACACGAACTGCAACTTCGTTATTCGATTTATTTTAATTATATTTATATATATATAAATATAATCTATTCTTCGATTTCAAAACCATATTCTTTTCATACATTTGATAAAAATGATATTTTTATCCAACAGACATTTATTTCAACACTTCACAATTTTTAACAATACATGTATGTAATAAAAATGTGATTTTTAATGTAAAACAATTTATTTCAAAACACTACTATTTTATATAGTTCATATAGATTATAAAAATATGATTTTTATTATAAAACAATTTATTTCAGACACGAATATTTTATATAGTTCATATAGATTATAAAAATATGATTTTTATTATAAAACAATTTATTTCAAACACGAATACTATTCAACACATGAATTTTTATTCAACGAATGAATTTCTATTCAACACATGAATGTTTTCTATAGTTCGTATATATAAAATAAAAATGTGATTTTTATTGTTAAAACAATTTATCTAAAACACGAATACCATTCAACACGTGAATTTCTATTCAACACATGAATGTTTTCTATAGTTCGTATATATAAAATAAAAATGTGATTTTTATTGTTAAAAACAATTTGTTTAAAACACGAATACCATTCAACACATGAATTTCTATTCAACGAATGAATTTCTATCGAACACATGAATGTTTTCTATAGTTCGTATATATAAAATAAAAATGTGATTTTTATTGTTAAAACAATTTATTTATAACATGAATACCATTCAACACGTGAATTTTATTGAAAATTTCGGCAGCATTACGGCAGGGTAGTTAAAACCGGGGCCGTCCCTAGTACGGCTCCTCTCTACCTTAAAGCCTCGCAGCTTTTGACAATGGGGATTTTCTGCATCTAGTTCGCACGTAGGCGGCATGTATATTTTTTCTTTCTTTTCCACAAACTAATCCTATGTGGTTTCAACCAAATAATTCTCAACCACAAACGGGTATTTTTCAACCACAATCAATCAATTTCAACCACAAACAATTCAAATCAACCATTTGCTATCAACTAATTTTCACACCAATCACAGCCAATAAATATCGTCCATGGTTTGTGGACGAGGGGCGTGTGTATATATATATATATATATATATATATATATATAAGTATATTTCACTTCTATTTCAACACATAAATAATTTTTACAACGCATATATAACTTATACATCGAACGTACAACTTATACAATGCTTATACATGAGGTGTACAACGCTTATATAACTCATACATCGACTATATAATTTATACATCGTCGTTTTCCATATCGTTTATAATTTACAAATCTCACATTGGGTTCCACTCCACCAAAAATAGCAGAAGGCTCAGAAAAATATCCGGTCTCTTCTAGAATGTAGAAGACGTCCACACAAGTCCAGTGTCTCTTGTTTCACTGAATTTCGTCAACAAACGAGAAAGATATGATTTTTACAGTGAAATCAAAAACCGTAGCGCTTTAAAGTGCTATAATATAGCTTAATTTAAAATCAGTCGTTACCTTTCAAAGTTTTTCAAAACTAGGTTTGGATTTTTCTTCTAATCCGTGTAGCTTCACGTCGATCAGCCGACGCCACGTGAGAGAGCTCGGAGAGGCGCACCCGCAGATCCCCCCATGATGAACTCGTCGGCGTGTAGGGGTCTCGGCGGCGAGCTAAAGGCGGCGACTTCCCAGCCTCCAAATTTTTCAAATACTCAACAAAAAAATCCCATCCTTATATTGATTCGAAGCTCGTGAAAGGTTCTTCAAATTACTCCAAAGGAGCAGGTGGTTTTAATGAGAGGGTTGCGAGAAAATGAGGAGAGAAGATGGGATCGGGTTTCCGTCGTTCGATTTTGAAGAGGAGCAGCTGTCGGGGCCAACGCGTGAACGAGTGGAAGAATCTGATTGGCCTGTGGATTTTTTTTATATTTATAAATTTTAAAAATATAAAAATACCCTCTTTCACACACGAACCCCAATCCAGACCCAAAGACTGTCGTCCCTAACAAATACCCCCATTCCGAACACAATGGGATATGTTTCGTAGGCCCATTCGACTGTTTCAGTCAGTTTTCCTTCAAAATAAATTATAAAACATTCAATATTTAATTTGAATGTACATTTCAATTTGCCGGGGCCACATACTGATTCTCAAAATTCCTGAAAAATAAATCTAGCTATGTTTTGACGATACGGTCCCAACAAAACTAGTTTCGTCGAATTCTGAGACCGTTTGAAAAATGGCCCTTTTTTGGTCGATCCAATTTAATAGAAATCGATCAAACACATTTTCCTTTTCCACGCTCACATACTAGCTTCAAAAATTATGAAATTTGAAACCAAGCAATAATTTAACATCCCGGATCCAACAAAAGTGGTTTCGTCGAATTCTGAGGTCGTTTGCAAAATGGCCATTTTCACGGGCTGTATAAATTCGGTAGCGACCTTTCTGAAATTCATTTGGCCATAACTTTTGCTTCCCGCTACGAAACTTCAATTTTTCAGATTTGTTAGAAATATATTCACTAACTGATTTAAATATTTTTGGTTTCACTAAAATCCGTTTTATTTTGCACCCGGTACAATCAGTCAAAGTTTGAATTCAAATTTTGAAACTACCGCGCCATTTCAGGCCTTGTTTATAATTAGAAATAATTATATTCATTTTCAAACATCGATTCAAACTCACTTTTCGTCGTTATTATTTAAAATATTTATTTTAAATATTTAAAATCCACTAAAATAGACAATTTAAATTTTTTAAACTGGTTTAGATTTTACGGGTTGTTACAATAATTTTAAATTATATCAGATGGATGTCAAGGGTGCGTTTTTAAATGGATTTATCAAAGAGAATGTTTATGTTGAACAACCTCCTCTATTTAAACATGAAAAATAACCTGATCATGTATTTAAACTTAAGAAAGCTTTGTATGGTTTAAAACAAGCACCTCGTGCTTGGTATGAACGTTTACGAAGTTATCTTATTGATTCAGGATTTCAAATAGGGAAAGTTGATCAAACATTATTTATTAAGCATTCTCAAAAAGATATTTTGGTAATACAAATACATGTGGACGACATAATCTTTGGATCAACAAATGATAAACTCTATAAGGAGTTTGCGGATATTATGACAAAAGAATTTGAAATGTCACATATGGGAGAATTATCATATTTTCTTGCTCTTCAAATTAAACAACTTCCAAACGGTATATTTTTAAATCAAGAAAAATATTGTGGAGATCTTATTAAATGGTTCGGACCAGAAAACACTTTTGGAAAACCTACTCTAATGAGTACATCAAATCATCTTGAAAAAGATGAGAATGGGAAAAGTGTAGACAAAAAATTATATCGTAGTACGATGGCTCTCTTTTATATTTAACAGCTAGTCGTCCAGATATTATGATGAGTGTTTGTTTATGTGCATGTTTTCAAGCCAATCCTAAGGAATTACATTTACGAGCAGTGAAACGAATAATTCGTTATCTTAATAAAACCAAAGATTTCGGTCTTTTTTATCCGAAAGATTGTCCATTTGAGTTGGTATCATATAGTGATGCTGATTTCAGTGGATCTCAAACGGATAGAAAGAGTACAAGTGGCACGTGTCATTTTATTGGAAAATCACTTGTCTCTTGGTTTAGTAAGAAACAAAATTGTGTTTCACTATCTACATGTGAAGTGGAGTATATATCGGCAGCTCTTGCTTGCACACAAGTTATATATATGCAACAAACACTTAAAGATTTTGGTATTAATTTATCAAATTCAATCATATACTGCGACAATACAAGTGCGATAAATTTATCTAAAAATCCGGTTAATCACTCCCGAACTAAACATATAGATATACGACATCATTTTCTGAGAGATAATATTGAGAAAGGAAATATAAATCTTGAATATGTACATACGGAAAATCAACTAGCAGACATCTTTACTAAGCCTCTACTCGAATCAAATTTTATCAAATTTCGTAGAGAGCTTGGTCTCATATCATGGAAGGAACTTCAAAATTAATATCTACATGTGATTCATGATATAACAAGTTAAAATATACATGTACTAAATTATTACAATTCTTACTTAGCATATTTTTGCTATTAAATTGAATATGAGCCTCTCTTTAAGTTTACGGCCAAAACTCTATGTCTATTTCTGGCCATTCATGTATATATAGTAAAACACTATATATATGATAAAACATATCACTTTAGAATTCATCTTTCATATCAAGTAGAAACAGTGGCTCACATCTGCGATGAATGTGCACAATGGTCACACATTTCGGTTACAAGTTCTGAACCTGAGGAATACTATTCTCCTGAAACACCGAAAAGTAGACCAAAATGCACTCATACCCCTGGAAATACACCAATGCCTAAACGCGCAAAGAAAGCTCTGTTTTTCTCCCCTCGAACTAGAGATAGAAGAAATTCATCACTATCAAAAACAACAAATTGAGCTTCAACGACAGTTGCATTACGAACAGAGAATTACCTCAGATCATCTCTCTCTTTTGGAAAGAATGGCTTCATTTTTCTGTAGCACGAACAAACATGGAGTTTATGAACCTATGCCACATGTCCCTTCTTCTTCTAGGAGTCTAAACTCTTGGGATCGTAATTATAATCGTAACGAAGGTGCAAAGGAAAAATGGTCGCCATGGACATCTCGTATTCGACAAGTTAAAGAAGAGTCAACCGAGCATAATTCAGCTACATCACATTAATTTTCTAGTATATGTTATGTTTTCTTTTATATTTCATGTATTTTGTTTTATTATTTCAAGATTTTTTAATTCAATTTATATATAATAACACTTTTAAAAATCTTGAAAAGCCGGAAAACCATGTTCAGTCAAACCAGTCGACCGATAAAATCCCCCCATTCGACCGTTTAACACTTTGTTTCGAAACAAAACAGGCTTCAAATAAACCAGTCGACCGGTCGATAATCACCAGTCGACCGGAAATGTTTCTGTTTTGAAACGATCGACCAGTGATTTCGTCGCGGTCGACCGGTTCCGTTATTTTCTTTTTTTAAAACATCAAACTTGCAAACGTCAGTTCCACCTCCCACCCTTTCATTTATCCTTTTCAACCTTCAAACACACAATCCTATATCTATCCTAAATCCCTTATTCAAATCTCTTAAAAATCAATGGCTCCACCGCAAAAGAAATCGAAGAAATCATCTTCTACACAACTTCAACCCATTGATTCCAATATAAAACAATGGTTAATGGATCCAATAGCAGTCAAGAGATGGAATGAGATGAAGGATTATACGATTCATGAAGGTTCGTTCATCAAATACTCTAATTTCCTTCTTTATGATGTTAAGGAAATAGCAACCAAAGCCCGTATTCATTCTCTTCTTGACTTTGATGATAACAACGTGGAAATCAATAATATCATGATCAAGTTGTTCTACGCAAATCTTAACTTAGACAAGTTCAAACCCGAGAATTCTACTCATTGTCTGTGGTCGGATGTATGCGGTGAGCATGTTTTTATTTTAAAGGAAAGGATGGCAACAGTTCTTCGTTTGGAAAACATTAGTAGGAAGTTCTCAAGCGATTTTTGTACTATTCATACTCGAGACAATATAAGTCGTCTTTTTATTGAAGATCATAAACTTAGTACAAAAGCAATCAACTTAAGGCCTACTGCTAGAGTTCTACATCATGCTATTACGCATTCTTTACTACCTAGAATTGGTAACTTCGATGCAGTTTATAAAGATAATTTTAAGGCTTTGTATGCTATATATAGCGATATCCAAATTAATTGGATAAATATGATCTTTGATGAGATCTTATTAGTGAATGATCGTACGAGACCACATTTGTTCTACAATGAATATATTATGTGACTTCTACTTGATTGTGGTCTCAAATCTCCCGAATCTAAAATTTCAAAGCCAAAAAGTATCAATAAAGCATCGAGAAAGAGAATGAAGCTTCCTAAACCATGTTTGAATATCATACCTTTTGAACAGTATAAGGAACAAGGTCATCGAGAAGGCACTTCTTCACCGCCCTCTAGACCCAAACCGGAAGAGTTCAAGCTTCTTCAACCATCATCGTCGACTAAAGATTCACTTGAACAAATTGCACGAAATCAATTTCTCCTTAAAGCTAGACTTAAGCGTACCGACAATAAGATCGATAATTTAAATACAAAACTTGATAAACGTTTTACGAAACTTAAGTCTTTCTTCGGTATTCTTTGGGATGCAATATCTTGTGGCGCATCATCCTCCTCTACACATATACAAGTCCTAGGTAAACATCCAATGCCTCCTACTTTTACATGGACATCTTCAGAGGAAGGCACTTGTTCTAGAACAAGTAATGGACGTGGTCGTGGAACATCTTACATTGAGGAAGGAGGAAATGAAGAAGAAGAAGAAGAAGACGAAGGACAAGAAGAAGAAACTGAATCCGACTCGCCATCTCAATAGTTCCTTTTATCCATCTTTTATCATATATTTAAGACTTAAAACAACACTTGTATATAAGAGGTGCTGTATTTTATTTTTGGTTCAAACTCTAAGACTACGTAACTTGGTTGGGTAAGTATGGTGTGTATGATACAATCCTAATGTATTTTGTGATGAATGATTTGTGTATCTTAACTCTTGTGATATACTACTCCTTATTGTCGATGACAAAGGGGGAGAAAAATGCTACTAACAATATTCTTTGCAGATTTTTTTTAGGTTTTATTTCACGGGGAGTACATAGACAGTGGGAGTCAACAATACTTACAGAGCTATGTTGTCATCAATCAAAAAGGGGGAGAATGTAGAGTCTACGATTTCATAGCGTTTTGATTAATGACAAGGAGAAAAATCATGATCGACAAAGAGAAGAGAATCAATGATATCGTAAGTTATAGGCTGATTATTTAGTGTTATAAATGTTAAAATCTATCCTCAAATAATCATATACCTCATTATTGTGAATATATATGTATATATATAAATGCACATTTATTGCACATATTGCCAGAAACCGGTCGACCGGTTTCAAAAAAGGCGGTCGACCGTTTCTGGGAAAAATGCACAATAAACGTGCATACATACATACATATATATATAACGTATATATATTCAAAAATCAGTCTACTGGTTAATTTTGTCCTGTCGACCGTTTTTCAAACTGAAAGCAACATTTGAATAGACATCTTCTTTCATCAAAAGTTGCTTCTCTTTCTTTTGATCAAAAATCATTTCTCCTCAATGTTTCTCTTCACAAATGGTTACAACTGTTTATTCATTATATAAACATCATTAAACCATCAACAAAAGAACATATCTGATCTTAATTCTTTCATCTATCTTGCTTTCTACTTGATATTCTAAAAGCGCTCATATTCAACCAAAATATCGTTTGAATCTCAGAACTTATTTAATACTTTTGTGATTCAATACGATATCTACTTCCAAATCTTCACATACATCAAATTATATTTTAGGATAAGATTATAGAAAGGGTGTACTACAACTGACAAATCCATGTTGCAATGAGCATAAGTTGTCAACATACAAATTGTAATCTTAGCTGTTGAAGTCCTCAAGAGTTATAAGAGGTAAGTGTTGAAGTCCTCAGTGTTGCTGAGGCGTGAAATCCCGTTCGGTGGTTCGGGTATTGTGAATCTGTTCCTCCAGGTGAAGCGAGGCGGTTGATTAGTGAAAATCGAGAGAGAGGTATGGGACTGGACGTAGGACGGTGCTCCAAACCAGTATAAAAAGCCCTGGTGTTTTTACTTTACTTTACTTCTTTTTATTTGTGATATATTTCACTGTCTCATATTTATTTGCATAACTATTGTAAATATACAAGTTAGTTTATCACATACATTCCGCATATCCATATTACTGATCCTACTTAAGTCGTATACCGACCTTCCAAGAATTTGATTCTTTCAACATTAATATCTGGTCCAGATTCTCCAAAAAATAGTATTAATGTATATATGCAGCTTTTAATTGCAGAATTGAAAGCGTTATGGAATGTTGGTGTCGAAATATATGATTCCTTGACTAATGGGAATTTTAATTTATGTGCAAGTGTCTTATGGACCATTAGTGGTTTTTCGGGATATGCCATGTTGTCAGGTTGGAGCACAAAGGGGAAACTAGCGTGTCCAGTATGCCATTATGAAACTTCTTCAAATTAATTAAAGCATAGCAAAAAAATTTGTTATATGCACCATAGAAAGTTACTTGATCCAACACATAAGTGGAGGCTAGATAAGAAGAGATTTAATGGCGAAACTGAAATGGGGAGCATTCCAGAAATATTATCAGGAACTGATATTGAAGAGTTATTGTGGAGGTTCAAAAATCGGTTTGGGGATAAGACGAAGAAACCTAGTAAAAGTGATGGCCCTTTTAAAAAAAGGTCAATACTGTTTGACTTACCATATTGGTGTCATAATCCCCTTCGACGTTACCTGAATGCCATGCACATAGAGAAGAACATATGCGACAAAATATTAGGTACTTTACTTAATATAGGACGCATGTCGAAGGATCACCTAAATGCTCATTTGGATTTACAGGAATTGGGCATAAGGAAGGCCCTTAATCCTGTTGAATGTGGTGACGGAAAGCATGTTGAAATTAGAGCTGCAATATTTGATATGACAAATAAGGAAAAAGAAATCTTTTGCTCTGTATTGAAGAACGCCAAACTGCCCTACAGTTGTGCCTCAAATGTTAGTCAGTATGTGCACATAAAAGAGAGAACGGTTGTGAGATATAAGAGCCATGATGTTCATTTGATACTCCACTATTTATTACAATTTAGCATGAAGAAAGTGTCAAAATCCGAGGTTGCGTTATCAATTATCAGATTTAGTACATTCCTTAGAGGACTATGGAGCAAGGTTATCGAACTGGATGATATCAAAAGGCTGCAAAAAGAAATCATCGAGATACTTTGTCATTTTGAAATAATTTTTCCCTAGGCTTTTTTCGATATAATGGTACACTTTCCTGTTCATTTATGCAGAGAAATCGAATACAGCGGGCCTGAACATCTTAGATGCATGTATCCAAGTGAGCGATATCTAGGAAAATTGATGTCTTATGTGCAAAATAAAAACAGACCGGAAGGTTAGATTGTAGAAGGTTACTTGGCAGAAGAGTGTGTGGCCTTCTATTCAAGATTTTTAAGCATTGATAGAGGAACAGAAAACACATCGATTGATTTTGGAAGATGTCCAATAGATTTGGAATATCATATTGGAACAAAGAAGATTAAAGATGGGAAGATGTTCAATTTGAAAGATGCAGATTGGAATGCAACGCATCGCTATATTCTGTTCAATTCCGGTAATAAAGAAATTGAGAGTTTGATCGAGTAAGTTTTTAAGTTCCTATATCATTTTACTTAACTACAAATTAACATATGCATTTCTTAGTTTTTTGACCTTAATAATTATTTAGGGTTCATCGAGCTTTTGTGGATGGTCTTGCAAATCCAAGATGATACAAGAGGTAACGAGAACATATCGAAGAGTTTTGGAATTGGCTTAAAGAAGAGGTTCTGAAAAAGGACAACATTTCAACAAATTTAGAGGTATTTGCATTAAGTCCTAATCGAATAGCTAGGAAGTTTACCGGTTATATAGTAAATGGATATAGATTCCACACAAAATTAGAGATTCTCAATATACCACACAAAATAGCGGTGCATTTTTGACTGCTAAAACCACCAGCTTTGCAAGTTCGAAAGACCAAAACCCAATAGTGGGTGACGTCAATTACTACGGATCAATCGAAGAAATTTTTGAGCTTGATTATTGGGGAGCTTTCACAATGGTCCTTTTTAAGTGTTGCTGGTACCAAGAGGAAATAGATTCATATGGCCTTACTCGAGTAAATTTTAGAAAGTTCCATAAAACTGATCCTTATGTCCTGTCTTCGCAAGTGCAGCAAGTATTTTATGTGGAAGATGCAGTTGAAAAGAACAGTCATTACGTTATTAAAAAATGGCCAATAGATTGGTGTGATACTGAAAATCAGAATGCAGTGGAAGAAGACATGAGCAATACGCATTCACATGATATGGGCATAGGTGGTGAAACCAGAAGTTGTTGATGGGGGTTGGATTAGGGATGATGTCCCCGTAATACAACTTGAAACAGAACTAGAAGCAGAAGTTCCTGATCATGTTCTGTCTCGTTAGGACAAAAAATTCCTCTTTCTTATTGCTTTAATTTGGCCTAATTTATGATGTATTTGGCACTTTTTGTGTTAGCTGGAAATTATTATCTTTGATGAATGTATTTGGCACTCTTTTCTCATAATGCAATCTACACTATTCACATGTTTTATGACTTAATGTCATTCGTATCTATCATCTAAATTGGTTATAGACCAAAATGTTATAGTTGTTGGTTTTTGTCCACTTTAACATGCATGTACCTTGTTCTAATGCACTCATTTTGTACAGGATGGATGAACTTATTAATATCTGACTGCAACATGGCAAACGATTTCGAAGGGTATGTTACATCGGTGGAGAATCCTTTATAGTAACAAAATATGAAGTAGACCGCTTTTCTTACAGTGTGCTTATGGACTTTATTAAAAATGTTGTCCATTACACTGAAATAGGAGGAGTTTATATCATCCGTAAAGGACCAAGGGGTAGATGGCAACTAATATTGAATGACAAGGACGTAACCGAGTACGTACAGGGCTGCAAAAAGCAAGGAGAAGTGGTTTTTTACATTGACAACACCATTGACAAAGACAGTGAGCCGTTGATCCAACTGTAGTCACATGTAATCATACAGCCAAGGAAAAACATAATTCATGGTATATATGTATATGTAATTTAGATCCATTTTTCTTATATATATATATATATATATATTTGTGTGTGTGTGTAAAGAACTATGAAGGAGGCCATCATTATTATTTTTATTGTTCCAGGTTCTGCTAGGAAGCCGGTTGAAAACGCAAGTATACTACTGCACATAGACTTCAGCAGCAACACAAAATGATGAAAAACAACCTAACTCAAGTGGGTCAGAAGGAAACAAATAAAGGAACCAAGAGGAAATTAAATGTAGAAAATGAAATAGATAATGATGATGATACCCGAGAGAATGAAGCTGATGTTCAGTATTTTCAGTTTTCATTTCACTTTTATTAATCCGGATGAAATCTTGTATTTCAAACTACTTTTTATTAAAATACTTGTGCATACATTCTGTCAAAATAGCAAGAACTATTTATACGTTGAATCTATTTAGTTAACTAGCTTAAATTTATCATCGAAGGTGAGTAACAATGTTGATCTGCTTGTAGTTCTCACAACCATCAGTTTTGAGAAGTATGAACAAGAGAGAATCGCGCGAATGCAAGAAAACAATGCAGTTAGTAGATCACTTGGGGTGCCTTCATTGGTTAGTTGTATGCGAGAGGCTGCCGCATGAAATAAGAAAGATAAAGGTAAAGATGTTGCTGGATGTGATGAATACATCCCAGAAAATGCTGGTGAAGACGTCACTGATGATTCATTGGATACGGAGGTATAAAGAAGTTATTTTTTTATTACTTATTGTCTTTTCCTTTAGGAACGTAAAAAATCTTGAACTTCGACTTAATTGTAGAGAATAAAAAATTGTTAAGTCAAAGGATCCTTTACCAGGATCGAGAACTCGTTCGCGAACCAATGCAGCCATTGAAATTGAGAAGGAAGCGATGACCTGCACCCCCTCCAAAGAAAGCTGGCTCCAACAAGGATTTGATCGTGACACACACTCCCAGTCCAATGAAACTCAGTTTCCGGGAGAATTTCGCAGAAACATTAAAGAAATTGACAAAACCTACACGGTCCTTTTCAGGAGTTTTAAAACCTACAACGTCTCGTCCATCCGTTTTAAAACCTACATGAAGCAAATTGTTCAAACAATCAACCAATTCATGTGAAGCTACTGGTTCATTTGTTGCTTATTTAGCAATATGAAAACATCAAAAGCAGAATGTTGAAGCGCTTCCAACAATGGAAAATCTTACTGATCGATTAGAGCAGGAATGGATTGCATGGGCAGATGAAGCAGGTACAGGTACAATATAATGTTTCTTTATTTGTGCACTGCACTGCACTGTTGAGTGTGTCTATTTTCTATTCATTTTTTTGAACCTGGTAAATAAATTACGAGGTCCAAAAAAACCTGGAGGGATGTCAAAAATGACCAAGATGCATGCTAGAACCCCAGATGATAAAGTAGTCATTGAGTTGAATGAGGATGGTTAGCCAGTATCTGATAATATTATCGAGTTAAGCAATTTTCTTGGGACACTAGCAAAGGATAATGTGTCTCTTACTTAAATCAATTGGCATGTTGTTCCTGATCAATTAAAGCGAAAAATGTTGGAATATGCTCTAGTACAATCTAATTTCCTTAACCATATACAGTTCAACTGATTTCCTAAATGTTTGATTTTAATTAATTAGTTTGTTTCCTGAATTTTGTGATTGATATATTGTAGGCTAGGTGTGTCATTCCTGAAGGACACAAGTGGGTCCTGAACACGGTTAATGACTCTTAGAGGCAGTACGAGTCTCGCATCAATGCAAGGTATTATAAAAAATATTCAACTTATAAGGAAAGGCTTGCAAATAGGCCCGGTACAATTCCGTTGGAGGGTTTTAAAATGCTCTTGGAATACTAGGGGATGAAGCAGTTCAGGTACGGCTTTAATGATATTCACATTTGTATAATGTTTAGTGGTTCACATTAGCTTGTTTAATGCTAATCTTTTCTTTAGTGGTTCGCATTATCCTTGTTTAGTGCTTTTTTTTTTGATTTCCAGCCCCTACCTGATACTAATTCTACGCATCGTAATTCATTAAATGAGACACATACCATGGGTCCCAAAACTCATGCAGTAGCCAAAGAAAAGATAGTATGTGTTTTTTTGAACTTAAGTTTTTTTTATTGAGTTGAATTGGCCACATGATAATTCTACTTTGTTATATCATTGAATTATATTTTATATATCATTGTCACAATGTTCATAAGCAACAGCTAGATCTGTAAATTCTTAACATTGAATGTCGCAAATTGTGTTTAATTTTTTGGTAATCTTAATACTTGACAGAGAAAGAAGGACCCAGAAAAAGCCTCCCATCCGCTGCCTTGGTTTATTTGGAAACATATAAACGAGAACGGGGTAGAAGTTGTAAGACTAACACGGATGAACTAAACGCCAAATACGTGAGTACATATATAATTAGATACTGAAATAGCAGTACTTGTGTTAGTATAATTGGCACATTGTACATTTTTTGGAGCTGCTTATTAAATCGAACACATAGTTAGTTTGAAAGAAAACTAGTTCTGTTAATAAATTCATTCCTCCCAGCTTCCTATTTATATATATGCTTGCCTGGTTTTTATTTTGTAGGCGAAGGTTCAAGCAATGGTGGATGCAGGAAACATTGCTGAGGCAGATGAACTTGTTTTTGGTGGGAAGAGCCACACGCGGAACTGGCTTGTAGGAAAGCGGGGTAAAATGGCCGATAAGTCTCCAAAAACTCCTGGTTCTTCGGACAGTTATGTGCAAGAGCTGACCCAAAAATTAAGGCAAGAGCTTGAGGCAGATTTGGAAGAAAAGATGAACAAAAAAGTGAAAGAGAATGTGTCATGGGTGTTAAAAAAGCTAGTTGAAGCCAATCCAGATCTTAAATTAGACATAAGAGACTTTTGTGTCACCACAACAAGTAATGAAGATGACATTGTTACCCCTGTAACCCCAGCAACTGACTGAAGTATTTGGATGGTATGTGTTAGCACTTGTGACATATTCTGTTCTTTTAAATTATGGCACCTGTGGTATGTGTTCGTGTTGGCACTTGTGGTATGTTTGGATGATGGAACTTGTGGTATGTGTTGGTGATGACACTTTTGAGTAGGTATATATAATTGGTTGGTCTGACTGTGGTTATAAATGTTTTGGAAGGATTTATTGTATGAATATTTTGGTATATATGTATAAATGTGGTACAATGTTATGGATTGAATATATGTAGTGTAGAATATGTAATTACAGGCTTGTACTACAGCTGCATTTGATTTTTTTGTGTTGCATTTGATTTTTTTACCATTGCAGTTGATGTTTTCTGATGTTGCATTAGACTGTGCTGTGGTGTTGCATTAGACTGTGCTATGGTGTTGCATTAGACTGTGTTGTGGTGTTGCATTAAGTGTAGTATTATTAATTCCACAATGGTACGGCACGTGGGGCCCACAGCTTACGTGGCGCCACGTGGATAACTGACGTGGCATGTGACACATGTGCTGCTGACGTGGAGAGATGACGTGGCGTGTGACACATCGGCAACTGATGTGGAAAGTCCATGTGGACCCCACTATCATGACCTAGAAGCTAGGCTCTGGCTTCTACTTAAGGCAATGTTGTATGTTGTTGCATTACATACATATACTGTTGCAGTAGGTTTATAATGCGACGCTTTCTTTCTTGCCGTAGATGGGCAAAAGCGTTGCATTAGATGGCTAATTCAATGACCGCGGATGCCATGCCCCCTTAGTGTTGCCTATTTGAAAAAATGGCCTATGACAACGCTTTTTTGATCCACGGCCACAGAAAAATAATGTCAAATATGCCTATTTTTGTAGTAGTGCAAGATCTTTATAATTTTATAGATTTTCTTAATTTTAGTCATGATTTCAATTGATCAGTCCATGACTTTTGAATTGATGTTCAACCGCATCTCCTGCTAACTTGGCTGTACAAGTTTTTCAGGGACTAGGTTTTTTTTTTAGAGACACGCGAGGTCATTATGTTTTTTTTTTTTGGGTGCCTCCAGGGAAGGTTTTGGGTTTCAATTTTCGATCCAAGTTTGGTCTTGTTCATCCTGATTTTTTTAGAACTAAAAAGACCTCGTTGGATACCCCCTTTCAGTTAGGATTTCTATTACCCCCTTTTGGCTAGGGTTTCTGATTTGTGCTGGTCCTTCCAGCTTGTTTTGCCAGTCTTTCCAGCACTAGAACTGATGTTTCCAGCCTAGGTGTTTTATCCGTGGGACAATTTTAATATTACCCTTATACCTTTCGTAAAGCCTGATGTCAACTCCTTCAGTGGAAGCTTACCGAGAGTTTGGAGCCTTTTGTAGCATCAAAGTACAGCCTTTTCTTGAGGCAATGTGCTTAGTTATTTTGCTTTACTTTGCATGATAATCCTTGCTTTTCAGATTGCTTTTCCTGGAATCACGCTTTTGGGAATCTTCCATTATGGTTTAACTGTAGATGAGCGATTGCCTCTATATTACGCCTACATTTGAGAAATTGGATTTTAGTATGAACTCATAAGTATGTCATCTTAGGTAAGCACCTAATCTATAACTTGAAAACATTCATTTAATATAAAGCAGGTGAATCATTGTCTGCTGCTTACAAGAGTATATTAAGTAATATAATAATTACTAGTTCTTTGGTAATAAAGCAACATGAAGTAATGAAGTGGAACAAGATAACGGAGGTCCTTGTTCAGAGCTCTGGTTACTAATCCTCAAGTAGGCGTTGGCCTCGGATTGATCTAGGTAACTTCCTCAAAACTCGTTGCCCCTTGTTTGTAAAGAATTGGGACAACAATCACAATTTTGCACATATTGTTACAAATGATTCTCCCTGACCTGCTCCTCAATTATCGATTTTAAATGCCAACACTCATCACTATTGTGTCCTGGTTGATTATGGAATTAACAAAACCTTCCTGATTTTATGGTGCCATCTCTAATTTTCATTCGCTCTGGAACTGGATAATTTTTTGTGCTCTTAACGGCCATGAAGATATTCCCCACAGTGTCGTTGAGGGGGGTATGTTCAGAACTCTTAAAAAAGCGTGACTTATTTTTAGGCTGGTTAGTTCTTCCTTTGTTTCTTCTTCTCAAAATTTCGCCTGCCATTCCTAAGACATATTTTCGCTTTTCACTCCTATTCATGGAACAAGGGCCTTTTTCCCTGCTGGATCTTCGCCTGGGCACGTAATCAGGATTTGGAAATGAGATATTTAAGCCTTCTTCCGAGAGAGACGCCCCTTCAATGGGGTCATTTACCTGTTGTGGGGTTATGTCATTGGAACGACCACGCACAGGTATTCTAACTTTTCCATGGTCCAGATTAACATGATATGTAGTTTTCTGAGTAGAATTCTCTCGTTCAGTAGAAAATTCTGTCTCGTTCGCATGATCCGCTTGAGTGAATGGAAGGTCAGTGGCACTTAGTGCAGCTTTTATGGTAGTGGCCTAAATGACGAGCATCGAATCAATCTTCTTTATCACCGCGTCATTTGCAATTGTTATTTGACTCGTTAGCCCTATCATTGCTTCTTCCAATTCTCACTTGGTTACAGCTGCTTCAACCTATAATGGTTTCTCTACTTCAGAGTGGATGGTAGGCGATGTGATGCCGTTGAAGACGCCGTCAAATTTTCCAGCAACTTCCTTTGGCGTGTTCATGATTTCAAGCACAGTTTTTCTTAGAGAATCTCGTCGGACCTTAATGGGGAGAGATGCAAATACGGCCCCACGGTGGGCGCCAAATGTTTTCACCAAAAAATGGCTTTAACACCAAAGGTACTAGAATTGTACTTCACCGATACTGTAAAAAAATAAATGGAGCCATAATTAATAACGGTTGAAAGTAAAAATGTGAATAGGGAAAAATAGAGATGAGATTTAGAGTGGTTTAGCCTTATTCCAGGCCTACATCCACTTTGAAGATTACTTGTATTCTTAAAATGGAGATTACAAAATACACCACCTCTTTTTTTTCATACATCTCTATATTCACTCAACATACTCTCATTTATACATATTAATCCAGGGATTTTATGAGAAAATGGCAGAGTTTGAGGAGGAGAAGGACGGATGAATGATTGAGAAGGAGGATGTCTTTGACTTTCCGATTACAAGGTTGTACTAAGCGCCATGGCCAAACTGGTGATGAACCTTTAAATGGAGAAGATGGTCCAAATCTTTAAGGAATGATTGAAGATAGAATTTAGCAGCATTTCGTGGTTCAAAAGATTGGATCCCCTTTATGTTGGCAGCCATGGCCTATTTATCGCTGAGCCTCCTTAGAGAAGTGAGCTGAAGGTCATATATATAAGTGACAGATCGTTTCAGCCGACAATTACCAAAATACCACTGCCTGGTTGTTGCCAGCAGTCTATAGCCGTATCCAGCTGTCATGTGCGAGAAATTTTATAGGAGCGATCGTTTTGAGTAGTCGAGTGGGTGACTTTAGTCAATGCCCTTCGGGCGTGGCTATATCTAGCAATTGGTGAATAGTCATCTGATTCTTTTGATTGCGAAACGAGCGGGAGACTAAGATCATACTTATGGTCGAGCGACTTTATAAGGGCGGAGCGTGGGACTGGAACCAATTCTTCTTTCTATCTTGCATGACTGACCTCCTTGGCTCAAGGATATTCATTCTTACTGCCTTTTCACTGCGCCGTTTCTCGATATGGCTATGCTATGTGGTCGCTCCTGATCCTGTTAAGTGAATGACTCGTCTTATTTTGCTGTTCGAGCGGCTTTATTCTAATACGAACGACCGACCTTTGCTTCCCTGATCGGGTCACGGCTTGCATCTGGCTTTGGTTTGAGACATGGGCACATAAAAACGCTGTGAGTTGTAATTCTAGCCCAGGCTGGTCCTTTAAGAGAAAAACATCTGAATCTTGTTCCGTATGATTGCTTTATATTCTTTGTGAGTCGTTTAAGTGTCTTGGACAACAATATGCATAACCGACCCTGATGGCGCTCGTCCTGTAGTTTCTGCTTAGATTTTGTAGCTCAATGTGCGTATGGTTTTTTAGGGATCAACAATATGTGAGCGTGGAAAAAGAAAACGTGTTTTGTCAATTTCAGTTGAATTTAATCGACTGGAAAATGGCCATTTTTCAAACGGCCTCCACATTTGACAAAATTAGTTTTGTTAGGACCGTATCATCAAAACATAGCTTGATTTATTTTTGTTTAATTTTTGGAGTCAGTATGTGGCCCCCGTAAATTAAAATATACGTTTAAAATTCAATATATTGATTTATATTTTATTTTTAAATAAAAACTAATCGAAACAGTCGAATTGGCTTATGAAACATATTCCATTATGTCTGGAATGGGGGTATTTAGCTAGGGGTGATAGTCGTTGAGGTTCATTTGGAATTCGAATGCAAAATCTCACATTTTGGATTTTTTTTTGGAAATTGGGTAAAATCTCACATTTTGGAATTAAAATAATAAAAATATATAATATATATTGGTCAAAACAGTCGATCAAAACCCTAAACTCATTCTCCCATGGTCAACCCAGAAATGTGCCCTTCTCCTAATACGAGCGAACGAATTCTTCAAACTTCCGTCTACGATTTCTCTCCATCCACGAATTAAAAATGAAAACCCTCCAATGGTAAAAACTTTCGTCATCGCGAACTCTACCGCCTGAACGGTGGTGATCAGATTTGGATGCTCGACATGCTCAAATTTTGTGCTCAAAGGAGCCGCAGCCGAGCTCAATTTCTGAGCAATGGGGACCGACGAGTTCAACACGGGTGAAGCCATAGGGAGGCGGCATTGGAAGCCTCAAAGAGATGGAGGCGGATCGTTGGATGGTGGGCCCTAGGCGGTGCGCGGTGGAGAGAGAATGACGGAGCAGTGGTTTTGAATTATAAACGTGCCTGGAGATGTTAATTTGGGGGAGAAAGAGTTAAGTGATTATTAATTAAAATTAATTACATACTTAATTGTTCAATGTATAAACTGCGATATTTTTCTCATGCGAACACCAAATTCAGTGATTTCAGATGTGTAACAACCCGAAATTTCAGAACCAATTTAATTTTTTTTATTTTAGCTATTTCAATCGATTTTGAATATTTAAAATAATTAATTTTAAATAATAATGACTAAAATTTATTTAAATCGAAGTTAGAATGAATAATTTTATTTTAATTATAAAACGGGCCTGAAATGGCGCGGTAGTGTGAAAATTTGATTTCAAATTTCAAATGAATGTACATGATTCAAAATAAATCGGATTTTAGTAAAACCAAAAATATTTGAATCTGTTTAATTATATCTTTCTAATGAATGTGAAAAATCCAGATTTTATAACGGGATTAAAAAGTTATGTCCAGTTGAAAATTCAAAATAGTCGCTATGGAATTTATATATATTTTTATATAATATATAACCCTTAAAAATAACCATTTTGCCAACAACCTCCATTTTCGACGAAACCACTTTTATTTGATCCAGAAGTCAAATTATTGTTAGATTTCAATTTTCATAATTTTTGGAATTAATATGTGAGCGTGGTGAATTTAAACGTGTTTTGTCAATTTTAGTTGAATTGGTTCGACCAGAAAATGGCATTTTTTTCAAATGGTCTCCAAATTCGACGAAATTAGTTTTATTAGGACCATATCATCAAACCATAGCTAGATTTATTTTTCTGGAATTTTTGGAGCCAGTATGTGGCCCTGGTAAATTAAGTAAGTTTAAATTAAATATATATTGATTTATATTTTAATTTTGATAAAAACTGATCGAAATAATCGAATTGGCTTACTAAACATATCCCATTATGTCCAGAATGGAGGTATTTGGCTAAGGGCGATAGTCGTTGGGTTTGATTTACAGTTCGGACGAAGATCTCACTTTTAAAAGAATATTAGAATTAAATAATTAATAATATATTCACTATAAATAGGCCAAAACCCTAGCCTTCTTATAGCAGCCGCCGGCTATTGATTTAAGGGCTGAAATCGTCCCATAAAAATCCCTTAATCATTTTAAATCTGGGCTGAATTAAATCATGGAAACAAAACGAAGATTGAAGAGAGTTTCGAGAGCTTTAAATCCGTAAAGGTGTGATCGTGTTTCATGATATAAACTGGGAGATTTTTGTCTTCAAAGTGGTTGCGTTCGAGAGGGTTTCCAAACTACCGTGGGGCTTCGGATCAGGTGCCACCACTGGCGATGGCGAGGGGGGAGGAGGGGCTTCGATGGCGTGTGGATGGATCAACTTTCGGTCACCTGAAGAGCGAGCGACGGTTGATTTTCGTACGCGATGATGGGTTCTGGGCTCCAGTCTTTGAGATGGAAGAAGACCCGTAAACTTTGCAAATGGAAATGTAATTAAAAATGTTAATTATATTTTAATGGTTAATTATGTAATTAGCATTAATATTTTTAAGTTTTTAAAAATGTATAAAACATTGATTTATTTTCAGTTTTAAAAATAAATTAACATTGAATTAAAAATGTAATTTTTTATATATAACAGTAAATGAAATTTTAATATATATATATAGAGATTTGGTTTAAAAATGTATTTTTTAAATGAAATAACTTTGTTTTCAAAATATTAATAGATTTGTTTCAAAAAAAAGTACCATGGTTTTAAAAATAAAAATAGAATTGTTTTTCAAAATAAAAATAGCATTGTTTTTAAAAAACACAGTATAAAAATGTGATTTTTAATGATTTTAAAAAATAAAATAGCTTTGATTCAAAATTGTGGTTTTTAAATAGAAATAGTGTTTATATATATATAAGTAGAGTTGTTTTTAAATATAAATAGAACTGTTTTAAAAATATATAAAAAAGATGAAACTTTTATATAAATAACTTTGCTACAAAAATGTGAATTTTTATAAATAAATAACATTGTTTTAAAGATCTGAATTTTTAATTAAATAACATAGACTAAAATATGATTTTTATAAAAATAGTTTTAGATTTAAAAATGTGATTTTTAATCATAGATAGCATTATTAAAAATTTGATTTTTAATATAAACTGCGTGAAACAGATTACGTTGGAATCATGGTGAAGAATACAACGCGCTGGAGCAAATCCAAACTATTCAGAAATTCAGAAAAAAAGACTGATGGAGTGGAAACCCAAGGTGAGAACTCCTTCTCACTCTAATTTTGTTTACAGTTAAGTATATACTAGGATGCAGACGGTGCTTAGTAGCACCCGAATCCTTTGATTGAAACCATGGTTGTTTGTGTGGATTGAATTGACTGTATTGTGTTTTGATTGTGATGCTGAAATGTTTGACACCTAAAAAATGTTAACATTAATGTGGTAGTTGAAATTTAATTATAAGTATCTATTTATAATATAAACAGTGAAAATTGGTTAAGTTGAAAATAATTCAAACCGAATTAGAATTGGTTAAATTTGTTAACCAACGATTTATTTAAATAAACTGTTGTTGTTTGAAAACCCCACACGGGTATTGGGATGATATTTGACATATACTAGTCCTAATATTTAGTTGTATGTCAATCGATAGACTAACAGTCTGTGATGAGCGTTATTTATTTATTTTAATGCTCACACAGTTGTAAATTTCACTCTGGATGTGAATGGACTGTTTAATTATTATTTATCATTATCATTGAATACATGCGATGTATGAAATCCATATAACCGAAATAATATGGTAATTGATTGAGTCGCATTCCGATTTAGAAACAAAGAATATATTTTTTAAATAAAGAATCTTTTAAAATAAAGAATATTTTAAAATAAAATGTGTTAACCATAAAAATCACATTTTGATTGTATGTATAAACCAACAAAAGAAGCATATGTTAAAATACATTTTTGTTAGATAAAAAAATGTCATCTTTAACATGTTAATGAAAAAGAATCATATGTTAAAATATTTTTGTTAGATAAAAATATTAATTTTAACATGTTAATGAAGTGAATTAATTAGTCACGTGTTGAATAAAAATTTTGAACAATAAAAATATCATTTTATTGAATGTATAAACCATAAAAAATATTCATATGTTGAATAAAATATTTAAACAATAAAAATATCATTTTATTGAATGTATAAACCATTATAAATATTCATGTGTGGAATAAAATATTTAAACAATAGTTTAAAATAATATTCAGTGAAGAATAAAATTATGATTTTGATGTCCGATTTTGGAAGGATACAAAAATATTGAAATGTGAAGCCGAGTTAAGTAGCAAACGCCATTTTAACCCGAACGGTTTTATCGATCGATTTTATTCATTTTATAATGAATATCGAAAAGAAGTGATTTCAAAATCTAATATTTTTAAATATTATCATTTTAAAATTATAATGATATAGAATATTCAATTTGGATTTAAAAGTGAAAATGAAGTTGAAATCGTTTTAAAACGAATTTATAAATAATTTATAAAATACGTTTTAAATGGAAATCGACGAAATATATATAATCTATATATTATATATATTTAATGGCCTGAATAGAACGCGTCATGCAACGACCGTTCTCGAATTTCGACCGTTAAATTCAAATTTATGTAACGGGAGATCCGCCCGTTGGATTTTCCTAACACCGAAACCATTGGGTTCGTATCGAAAAGATTTTTCTAGTGAATATAAGAGATTTGAAATCTAACGGTTAGATTTGGAATTATGTCCAAATCAAATTTTGAAAAAGGTCGATATGGTGCAGATCGGTGACCGTTATTGGAAACCGACTGTACGAGCCTTAATAAAATTATTAAAAATATGTAAAAATTATGTAAAATCATAATTAATAATTTGGAAAGATTTTTGGATGAAAAATTCTAAGTTCGAAAAGATAAAAATGTATTTTTATTGAAATGAACTAGTTATTAACTAGAATAATAACCCAATGTTTTTAAATAAATAAATTGGATTTTGGGGTTGTCGAGAATGTTGTCTTCAATAACACTGTTCTTAAACGCCGTGTGAAAAGAATAAATCTTTTAACTAAGATTATTAGAGTTTCCAATTATATTTAGTAACTGGAATAAAATGGAATGGAAATTGGGTTTATCCTGAACTGTGTTTTTAAATAACACTTGTTCTTTAACCCAATTAACAGTGGAAATATAATTTGGAATTTATAAATCTTTTATTAGGACTTAATTGAAATTTTCCAAAGTAAAGTTTTCCAATTTAATACAATAAAATTGGAATGTAATGGAATTCGATTTGGTAATAATCGAAGTGAACTTCTATGGAGGAAGACAGTTACTATCTATGGAATTTAAAAGGCTTTGCTGTTATTCCATTTATATTATTGATTGGATATGGAAGTTTATATCGATTATATATATTGAATTGTTTTCTGTGAAGATTCCATAATTAATGGAATATGATTTTGGGTTTATCGTGAACTGTATTTTAAATGACATTAGTTCTTTAAACCAGTTAAAGATAAGATTAATTTCTTAACTATTGAATAATCATTAAGTAATGATTTTTGAGATTAAAATTGAATTAGAATTTTAATGAATCTTTAATTAGATTGAATGGAGAATGTGATAATTTAAATTATCAAATTCGGTAGATAATAGAGAATGGAGTACCACTAGTTATACTCCAGGCGATAGCTAAATTTTTAATTAGATTTGAACGTGAAATGGTAATTAATTTTACTGATAACACTATGGTGTTAGATATGGAGTATTTCCAGTTTTTATCCATGGGATGAATAGGTTGGGATTGAGAAAGTAAAAGAAACGATTACATTGGTATGGTTCGATAATCCCGACTAGTTTATAAACCTTAATTTGGTTTGAATTAATATCCAAAGAAAGATTAAAGAATAAATTTAAAAGAATTTATCTTTGATAAAATTAATGGGAATCTTTCCCTAATAATGTGGATATTTTATTAAAAGAATATTCTGAATTGGAATGAGGCTTATGATGTGTTTTTATAGCACTTGATTATAAAATACGCGAGTTATTCGGAAAGACCGGGTTTAACCCATTCTGAATAATTAATACGACGATTAAAGTCGACTATGAAGACGGTGGTTGAAGACCGGAGTTCTTCACATCGTTTGAATGAATACCGAAGTCTTGATTGGGCTGTACACCCAAGACAAGGTAATAAGTGGTGATCGTCCAGACATACTTGGAGATCGACGGGTATGCCAGGACCCCTCTCCTGTATTGGACATATGGGACGAGGAATAAGGTGCCTCCGGTTTCGTTCAGACCCAGAATTAATGGACTTGTAAATGGATGTGTGTCTGCTAATGGATCTCATTCTGTATAATTGATTTCTATTAAATATATATTTGTTTGGTGGCGGAGAATTTATTCTCTTGCTTAACACCCTTCTCTAAGACGTACGAGCTTAGAGGTTATATATTGATAGACATCAGTTATATGGCGTGAATTGTCAGTGTGGCATGCCAAGATGCAAATGATCAAGGCTTTTGTTGAAAAGCAGAGTAATGTGGATGATGATCAAAGCATAGCTTTAAACAGCATAGCTTTGTGTATAGCGTTAATTTGCGAGCCTCACAACCCTGTATAAACCAGAAACGGGAGAGGGATCCAGGGAGAACATGCATTTCTTTCTAGGTAGGAGTGTTGTCATGGTATGGAGCCTAGACATTTTTACTCATGTGGTTGTTGGAAATCAGGGTACCTCAGATTTGAGTCCCTAGTGGCTCTTGATTTATGCCCCATAGGGTGGGGAAATGTATTGTTCAGGAATTTATATATAATCCACTAACGTAAGTTATGGACCAGCCCTAGGGCTCCTCGGTGCAGTTGCGACTGAATCCTAAGACATGGGCTAGATTATCTCGAATTCGGTAAGGACGATCCCTTGCCTTGGTTCATAGATGGAAATCCAACTTCTAGTACGACATTGTGCAGTTTTAATTGTAGAACTAGTATGGCGACATGATATATGGTACCCATGCCGTCTATGATTGATACATTTATATTTGAAATTATTTTTAAACACTATGCACTTATAATAGTATCAAAATGATTTGTTTTAAAACGCACCTAGCATGTTTGGCTATTATAAGGTAAAACTCTATCCTCCGGCTTGCGTTGCATTGTGTGATTGGACCTGAGTCTTATAATAGCTTCAATTTTCCAAAAAGCATTGCGTTGTTTTATTTTAAACTAAGATCCATGTGGAGTAAACCCGTTCCGTGTTATACGGCGTGGTCCCATGATTCCCCAACTTTTGATGAAAAGATTAATAACTATTTTAGTTCTCACACCAGTCCAATGACTGACTGGAGTTTATTGTTTTAACCTAAACTCTGGGTGCCCATATTTTCCACACGGGCAGCTAGTTGTTTAGGTTTTGCAGATATTATATTCACATGATCCCGGTTTACAGCTGAAGCGATATTCGAAAAGCTCTGTATCCGTGTATTTCTTTCAGTTGTGTTTTGTATTATTTTTCCGCTACTATGTATTTAAAAGTAATTTAAATCTCGGACATTTTTCTTATGTATATTATTTATTCATACTCTATCATATTCTTGTACTCTGATGTAATTGTTGTAACAAGCAATGAAATGTTCTTCTATTTGCGTTCTGATTTGTCGTGTTCTCAACTCAATCCAAGCTTTTCCGTAAGGGGAAGTTTGAGTCATTTCAAGATGCGTTGGAATCCTCGAGACGAACACTACGCAATGAAATTAACTGGGATAGAAATGGAAGCAAAAAGGTTAATAGTGTATTTATTTTCATTTTTTTTATTTAAGTAAACAGTGAATTTATTTACAGATTTTAGAATAAATTAGCATTGATTTTATTTTTAGATTTTAAAAATATTTATAGAATTGTTTTAAATTTATATAATAGCATAGTTTAAAAAAGGTAAAATAATATAACTATAGTATAAAAATGGGATTTTTATATTGATGGAACGATGATAAAAATATGATTTTTATATAGAAAACATTTTTATAAAAAATGTAATTTTTATAAATAGCTTTGTATAAAAATATGATTTATATATATAGCGGTATAAAAATGTGATTTTTTAAAATATGTGATTATTTTAAAATATAAACATCGTGTTAAAAATGTTATTTTTTAAAATATAAACATCGTATTAAAAATGTGATTTTTTAAAATATAAACATCGTATTAAAAATGTGATTTTCAAATATAAATAGCGAAAATAAAAATATGATTTTTATATATATTACTTTGATATTAAAAATGTGATTTTTAAAAATGGTTTTAAAAATAAAAATAGCATGGTTTAAAAAACATAAAAATACGATTTTTGTATATATTGCATTATTAAAAATGTGATTTTTAATATACATACCATGTAAAACAGATTGCGAAGGAACTGACTGGAAACAAAGCGGAATCCAAAATCGTCCTTTAAAGACTGACAGAGTGGAACCCAAGGTGAGAACTCCTTCTCACTCTAATTATTTTACAGTTAATTATATACTACGATGCAGACGGGGCTTAGAAGCCCCCGACACTATTTAATGTACAAACCTTGATTGTTTGTTTGGATTGTGATTGAGATTGTTATTGATTGATATTGTTGTATGTATAAAATTATTTATAAAAGAATATCATGAAAAGAAAATAATATAAATATTCATTTACAAATCGGACGGTTTGTTTATGTACACCCGTTTAACTGATATTGATTGGGACGATAAATTTTACACATCGCCCAACTGCACAAATAATAATCAGTATTTGTTGTTTGAAAACCCCACACGGGTATTGGGATAATATTGGACATACACTAATCCCAATATTTAGTTGTATGTCAATTGATGGGTTAATAGGCTGTGATGAGCGTTAATTATTTATTTTTAATGCTTATACAGTTGTAAATTGCACTCTGGATGATGGTTGATTTTGTATCATTATTGTTATGCACATGTGGTGTATGAAATCCATATAAATAACATTATATGGTAATTGATTGTGTATGATTCCAATTCAGGAATAACGATTATTTTAAAATAACGAATACTTTAAAACAATATTCAATAAAGGATTAAAATGTGAATTTGATGTCTGATTTTGGATGGACACGAAAATATTGAAATATGTGAAGCCGTGTTGGTTAGTTATAAGCCATTTTAATGCGAAAGATTTTTATATCAATTTTATTCATTTTTATAATGAATATCGAAAAGAAAATGATTTCAAAATCTGATATTTCGAAAATATTATCGTTTGAATATTGTAATGATAAGGAGTATTCAGTTTTGATTTAAAATTGAAAATGAAGTTAAAATCGTTTTAAAACGAATTTATAAACGATTTAAAAAATAAGTTTTACATCGAAATCGATGAAATATATATATAATATATATATTATATATTTAATGGCCTGAATAGAACGCGCCGCGATCATTCGAGGATTTCGACCATTGACTTCGAATTGACATTATGGGAGATCTGACCGTCAGATTCTCCGAAAACCAGAAACATTGGGTTCATATCAAAAAGATCTTTCCAACGAATATAAGAGATTTGAAATCTAACAGTTGGATTTGGAATTACGTCCAAATAAAATTTGGAAAAGGTCGTTGCAAGTGCGGTTCGATGACCGTTTATGGAAATCGACTGAAAGGACCTTAATAAAATTATTAAAAATATTAATATTTTGTGTAAAATCATAATAAATGATTTGGAAAGAATTCGGATGAAAAATTCCATGTTTGTAAAGATAAAAATATATTTTTTATCAAAATGAACTAGTTATCAACTAGATTTGAAATCCAATAATTTTTAAATAAAATAAACTGGATTTAAGAATGGTTTTGATCTAACCAGGAATTTACAATATATGAATTGGAATGGATTTGAATAGAAATCATCTCCCGAATATTTCGATATAAGATTCTGTGACTACACGGATATTGTGGAGGGATTTGGAAGATATATATATCGTTATTCCTCATACGATATGTGTTGGTTTCAGAATTTGATATTGGATATAAGACAATATAATTTCTATTCAGAGCCTTATATCTAATATTAAATTGGATTTTTGGTTTGTCGTGAATGGTGTGTTCAGAAACATTGTTATTAAACCCCGTGTGAAAAGAATAAATCTTTTAATTAAGATTATTAGAATTTCCAATTATATTTAGTAATTGGAATAAAATGGAATGTGATATTGGGTTTACTGTGAACTGTGGTTTTAACGACATTTGTTCTTTAACCCGATTAACAGTGAAATGTGATTTAGGATATATAAATCTTTTACAAAGATTTAATGGAAATTTTATAAAGTAAAATTATCCAATTTAATAAAATAAATTGGAATGGAATGGAATTCGATTTGGTAATAATCGAAGTGAGCTTCTGTGGAGAAAGACTGTTACTATATATGGAATTTAAAAGGCTTTGTCGTTCATCCATTTATATTATTAGTCGAATATGAAAACTGATATAGATTATATATTGATTTGTTTTCTGTGAAGATTCCATAATAAATGGAATGTGATTTTGGGTTTATCGTGAACTGTGTTTTAAATGACATTAGTTCTTTAACCCAGCTAAAGACAGGATTTCATGTATAACATTGTATTTCAAACTGTATGGTTGATCTCTGCTAAATATATATCTGTTTGGTGGCAGAGAATTTATTCTCGTTCTTTACACCCTTCTCTGAGACGTACGAGCTTAGAGATTATATATCGGCACAAATCAGTGGTACGGTGTAGATTGTCGATGTGGCATGTTTGATTTCCCAAAGTTAAATAATCATTAATAATGATTGTTGGAAAATTAAAACAAAGTGGAGTTTTAATGAATTTTTAATTAGATTAAAATGTGAATGTGATAATTTAAATTATCAAATTTGGGAAATGATTGAGAATGGAGTATCACCAGTTTTGCTCTAGGCGATAGTTAAATCTTTTATTAGATTTGAACGTTAACTGGTAATTAAATTTATTGATAACACCATGGTGTTAGATATGGAATATTATCAGTTTTGCATCATCGGATGAATAGGTTGGGATTGGGAAATTAAACAAATGATTACTTCGGTAAGGTGCGCTAATCTCGACTAGTTAGGAACACCTTAATTTGGTTTAAATTGTGAAAGGAATATTTTAATGAAAGAATATTCTGGATTGGAATGATCCGTATGCTGTGTTTCTATAGCACTCATTTATAAGATACACGAGTTATTCAGAAAGGCCGGGTTTATCCCATTCTAAATAATTGATACGACGATGAAGACGGTGGTTGAAGATCGGAGATCTTCACATTGTTTGGATGATTACTGAAGTCTTAATTGGGCTGTACACCCAAGACAAGGTAATAAGTGGTGATCGTCCAGACGTACTTGGAGATCGACTGGATATGCGAGGGCCTCTCTCCTGTATTGGACATATGGGACGAGAAATAAGGTGCATCCGGTTTCGTTTAGACTCAAAACGAACTAGTAGATGGATATGTGGCTGACATTTGATTTTATTCTATGTTGATCGATTTCTGTTAAATATATATGTTTGGTGACGAAGAATTTATTCTCTTGCTTAATACCCTTCTCTAAGACGTACGAGCTTAGAGGTTATATATCGATAGACATCAGTCGCATGGCGTGAATTGTCAGTGTGGCATGCTGAGATGCAAATGATCAAGGCTTTTGTTGAAAAGCAGAGTCTTGTGGTTGATGATCAAAGCACGGTTTTGAATAACACAGCTTTGTGTATAGTGTTAATTCGCGATCCTCACACCCCAGTATGAACCAGAAACAGGAGAGGACTGCAGGGAGAACATGCGTTTCTTTGTAGCTAGGAGTGGTGTCATGGTATGGAGCCCATACGTTTTACTCATATAGATATTGCATATTATTTGATGGATAGCTTGGTACCTCAGATGTATCTGTCACTACGGAGCCGATGGATGACATGGTCGACATACTGACTATTACGCCTCATAGGGCACAGAAACATAATATTCAGGAATAACTAATCCACAAACGTAAGAGTGGACCGGCCCTGAAGATCCAAGGTGCAGTTGTGGCTATATCCTGAGAAATGTAGGCTAGATTGTCTCGAATTCGTTAAGGACGATACCTTGCCTTGGTTCATAGATGGAATCCAATTTCCAATACGTGACATTTCGATTTTAATTACTGAGCCTAGTATGGCGACATAGTGGGATGGGGCACTATGTCGTCTATGATTGATACATTTATATTTGAAGCTATTTTTGACACTATACACTTATAGTAATATCAAAATGATTTTTGTTTTAAACGTACCAAGCATGTTTGGCTATTATGAGGTAAAACTCTATCCTCTGGCTTGCGTTGCATTATGTGATGGGACCTGAGTCTTATGGTAGCTTCATTTTTCCAAAAAGCATTGTGCTGTTTGTTTTAAGCACTTGTATTCTTGGGAGAAAACCCGCTCCGTGTAATACGGTGTGGTCCCTAAATTTATCAAATTTTAAAGTAAAGGTTTAAATAACCGTTTTACTTCTCAAACCAGTCCCGTGAATGACCTGGAGTTAATTGTTTTAATCTAAACTCTGTGTGCCCATATTTTCCATATGGACAGCTAGTAGTTTTGGTTTTGCAGATATTATTTTCCCAGGATCCTGGATTTACAGCTGAAGCTATATTCGGAAAGCTTTGTATCTGTATATCTCTTTCAGTTGTGTTACGCATTATTTTTCCGTTGCTACGTAATTTTAATCTCCGGTATTTTTCTGAAGTATATTATTCATTTATACTCTGTTATATTCTTGTACTCTGGTGTAATTGTTGTAATAGCAGTAAAATGTTTTGTCGTTTGTGTTCCGATTTGTCGTGTTCTCAACTCAATCTGGGCTTTCCCCTAAGGGGAAGTTTGGGTCGTTTCAGTTTTTGTATCAAGGCTTTCATTTACAGAGCTCGAGAACATGACACGTTAGAACCAAACGAAAGAATTCATTAGAGATTGGATTAGTAATATCCAATAAGAATGACTCGTTAGAGATGGGATCTGTAGTATCCTAGAATGAGTTGGAAGAGTATTATTTATTAAAAATGAAAACGATTTTAATTTTTGAAAATTTAAACCTTATTATACGTATTTGAATATTTTATTTTAAATTGATGTGGACAATCGAGTATATGAAGATTTTGCATATAAGCCTAGCTAGCGTGTATTCGAAGTCTCAAAATATACTGGATGGATATAGAATCACACTCTAGTCGCCTAGAGATGATCCTGATGATCGCTATAGCATCATCAGTGTTTATGTTCAAGCTTCGAAATTGGGATATCTATATATTTCTAATTGACTGGGGTAAGAACCAAAATTAGATAGGGTTTATTGTTTGTGATTTGGCACCAAAAATATGATTTTTGAGTATATATAGAGAGATATATGTTTGAAAATTTAATCAACTAATTGATTGCTGGTTGTGATGTTTGATAATTAGTTCAACTAATGAAAATATTGGAAAGATTATTAATTTAACCAATATGAGAAAGAAAGGTGATTTAGCCAAATTTAATTAATATTGAACTAAATTGAAAATTGTTTGAAATTTCATATATGTACAAGGAAGCTAAGAAGAGGAATAAAATTGTATGCTTGACAAATAGGTACATATTTACTGTATTTCTTGGGTTTTGATGATTTTATGAGCCAATTGGCTAGTCGCTTGCCTTTTTCTTTTTCCTTTGGGATGATGAGGGCCCTATGAGGCTAGTTGTGGTTTTAAAGGTCTCCCCGTACAAAGGAGTTTATGGCGAAATTTTTCGAAAATTTAGTGTGTTAGCCAAATTTTTGAGAAATTAGAAAGTTCTTAGAAACTGAAAAGTTGAAGAATGAAAGCCAGAATGAAAGTTGAGTTGGTTAGTTAAACAACTTTCAACTCCGTTCCTTTTCGAGGACGAAAAGATTTTAAGTGGGGGAGATTGTAACAACCCGGATTTTCAGAACCAATTTAAAAAATTTATTTTAGCTATTTTAATGGATTTTGGATATTTAAATGATTTATTTTAAATAATAATGACTAAAATTTATTTAAATTGAAGTTAGAACGTATAAATTTATTTTAATTATAAAACGAGCCTGAAATGGCGCGGTAGTTTGAAAATTCAATTTTAAATTTCAATTGAATGTATATGATTCAAAATAAACCGGATTTCAATGAAACCAGAAACGTTAGAATCTGCTTAACTATATCTTTCTAACGAATATAAGAAACTGAGATTTCACAATCTAAATTAAAAGTTATGCCCAGTTTAAAATTCAGAATAGTCGCTATGGAATATATATATATATATATTAATATAATATATAGCCCTTAAAAATAGCCATTTTGCAAACGACCTTCGTTTTCGACGAAACCACTTTCTTTGGATCCGGAATGTCAAATTATTACTAGATTACAATTTTCATAATTTTTGGAATTAATATGTGAGCGTGGCAAAAGAAAACGTGTTTTGTTAATTTCAATTGAATTTAATCGACTGGAAAATGACCATTTTTCAGTGGCCACCAAATTCGACGAAACTAGTTTTATTAGGAACGTAACGTCAAAACATAACTAGATTTATTTTTGTGTAATTTTTGGAGTCAGCATGTGGCCCGGGTAAATAAAAATATACGTTTAAAATTCAATATATTGATTTATAATTTATTTTAAATAAAAATTGATCGAACCTGTCGAATTGGCTAACGAAACATATCCCATTGTGTCCAAAATGAGGGTATATAGCTAGGGGCGACAGTCGTTGAGGTTCGTTTGGAATTCGAATGTAAAATCTCACATTTTGGAATCAAAAAAATAAAAATATATATTATATATTGGTCAAAATGGTCGGTCAAAACCCTAAACTCATTCTCCCGTAGTCAACCCAGAAATGCGCCCCTCTCCTAATATGAACGAACAGATTCTTCAAACCGTCCCTCTCCGATTTCTCTCCATCCACGAATCAAAATGAAAACCCTCCAATGGTAAGAGCCTTCGTTATCGCGAACTCTACCACCTGAACTGTGGTGATCGGATTAGGATGCTCGATGTGCTCGAGTTTTGTTCTCAAAGGTGCTGCAGTCGAGCTTGATTTTTGAGTAATAGGGACCGGCGAGTTAAACACGGGTGAATCCATAGGGAGGCGGCACTGGAAGCTTCAAATGGAAGGAGGCCGATCGTCGGATGGTGGGCCCTAGGCGGTGCGTGGTGGAGAGAGAATGACAGAGCATTGGGTTCGAATTATAAACGTGCCTGGAGATGTTAATTTGGGGGAGAAGGAGTTAAGTAATTATTAATTAAAATTAATTACATAATTAATTGTTAAATGTATAAACTGCGATATTTTTCTCATACAAACACCGAATTCAGTGATTTCAAATGCGTTGGAATCCTCGAGATGAACACTACGCAATGAAACTGACTGGGATAAAAATGGAAGCATAAAGGTTTAACAGTGTATTTATTTTTAGATTTTTAGTTTAAGTAAACAGTGAATTTATTTACAGATTTTAAAATAAATTAGCATTGATTTTATTTTTATATTTTAAAAATATTTATAGCATTATTTTAAATTTATATAGTAGCATAGTTTTAAAAAGGTTGTTATATTTAAATAATATAGCTATAGTATAAAAATGTGATTTTTATATTAATGGAACGATAATAAAAATATGATTTTTATATAGAAAACATTGTTATAAAAAATGTAGTCTTTATAAATAACTTTATATAAAAATACGATATATATATATAGCGGTTTTAAAATGTGATTTTTTAAAATATAAACATCATACTAAAAATGTGATTTTTTTTAAATATAAACATCGTATTAAAAATGTGATTTTATAAAATATAAACACTGTATTAAAAATGTGATTTTTTTTAAAATATAAAATCGTATTAAAATGCGATTATTAAATATAAATAGTGAAAATAAAAATATGATTTTTATATATAACTTCGATATTAAAAATGTGATTTTTAAAATTTTATTTAAAAATTAAAAAAAGCATGGTTTTAAAAATATAAAAATATGATTTTCATATATATAGCATTATTAAAAATGTGATTTTTAATATATATACCACGTGAAACAGATTGCGAAGGAACTGACTGGAAGCAAAGCGAAATCCAAAACCATTCTTTAAAGACGGACAGAGTGGAACCCAAGGTGGGAATTCCTTCTCACTCTAATTATTTAACGGTTTAATATATACTAGGATGCAGACGGGGCTTAGAAGCCCCCGACACTATTTATTGTACAAACCATGATTGTTTGTTTGGATTGTGATTGAGATTGTTATTGATTGATGTTGTTGTATATATAAAATTATTTATATAAAAAGTATCATGAAAATAAAATAAATAAATATTCATTTATAAATCGGACGGTTTGTTTATGTACGCCCATTTAACTGATATTGATTGGGACGATAAATTTTACACATCACCCAACTGCACAAATAATAATCAGTATTTGTTGTTTGAAAACCCTACACGGATATTGAGATGATATTGGACATACACTAATCCCAATATTTAGTTGTATGTCAATCGATGGGTTGACAGGCTGTGATGAGTGATAATTATTTATTTTTCATGTTTGTACAGTTGTAAATTGCACTCTGGATGATGGTTGATTGTGTATCATTATTGTTATGTACATGTGGTGTATGAAATCCATATAAATAACGTTATATGGTAATTGATTGTGTCTGATTCCAATTCAGGAATAACGAATATTTTAAAATAACGAATATTTTATAATAATACTTAGTAAAGGATTAAAATGTGATTTTGATATCTGATTTTGGATGGACAAGAAAATATTGAAACATGTGAAGCCGTGTTGGTTAGTTATGCGCCATTTTAATGCGAACAAATTTTATATTGATTTTATTCATTTTTATAATGAATATCGAAAAGGAAATGATTTCAAAATCTGATATTTTGAAAATATTATCATTTAAATATTGTAATGATAAGGAGTATTCAATTTTGATTTAAAATTGAAAATGAAGTTAAAATCATTTTAAAATGAATTTACAAACGATTTATAAAATACGTTTTAAATGGAAATTAATGAAATATATATAACATATATTACGTCTATTTATTGGCCTGAATAGAACGCGTCGCACCGCGACCGTTTGCGAATTTCGACCATTGACTTCGAATTGACATTACCGGAGATCCGACAGTCGGATTTTCCTAAAACCGGGACCGTTGGGTTCTTATCGAAAAGCGCTTTCCAACGAATATAAGAGATTTGAAATCTAATGGTTGGATTTGGAATTATGTCCAAATCAAATTTGGAAAAGGTCGTTGTAAGTGCAGTTCGATGACCGTTAATGGAAATCGACTGAAAGGGCCTTCATAAAATTATTTAAAATATTAATAATTTGTGTAAAATCATAATAAATGATTTGGAAAGAATTCAGATGAAAAAACTCCACATTTTTAAAGATAAAAATATATTTTTATCAAAATGAACTAGTTATTATCGAGATTTGAAATCCAATAATTTTTAAATAAAATAAATTGGATTTGTGAATGGTTTTAATATAACCAAGAATTTCCAATATATAAATTGGAATGGATTTGAGTAGAAATCATCTTTGAAATATTTCGACATTGGATTCCGTGACTATACGGATATTGTGGAGGAATTTGGAAGATAGATATATATCGTTATTTCCCATACAATATGTGTTGGTTTCAGAATTTGATATTGAATATAAGCCGATATAATTTCTATTCAGAGTCTTATATTTAGTATTAAATTGGATTTTGGGTTTATCGTGAATGGTGTCTTCAGTAACATTGTTCTTAAACCCCGTGTGAAAAGAATAAATCTTTTGATTTAGATTATTAGAATTGCCAATTATATTTAGTAATTGTAATAAAATGGAATGAGATATTGGGTTTATTGTGAACTTGTTTTTAACGACATTCGTTCTTTAACCCGATTAACAGTGAAATGTGATTTGGGATATATAAATCTTTTGTAAAGATTTAATAGAAATTTTCCAAAGTAAAGTTTTCCAATTTAATAAAATAAATTGGAATGGAATGGAATTTGATTTGGTAATAATCGAAGTGAGCTTCTGTGGAGAAAGACTGTTACTATATATGGAATTTAAAAGGCTTTATCGTTCATCCATTTATATTATTAGTCAGATATGAAAATTGATATATATTATATATTGATTTGTTTTCCGTGAAGATTCCATAATAAATGGAATGTGATTTTGGGTTTATCGTGAACTGTGTTTTAAATGACATTAGTTCTTTAACCCAGCTAAAGACAGGATTTCATGTCTAACATTGTATTTCAAACTGTATGGTTGATCTCTGCTAAATATATATCTGTTTGGTGGCAGAGAATTTATTCTCTTTCTTTACACCCTTCTCTGAGACGTACGAGCTTAGAGATTATATATCGGCACAAATCAGTGGTACGCTGTAGATTGTCGATGTGGCATGTTTGATTTCCCAAAGTTAAATAATCATTAATAATGATTGTTGGAAAATTAAAACTAAGTGGAGTTTTAATGAATCTTTAATTAGATTAAAATGTGAATGTGATAATTTAAATTATCAAATTTGGGAAATGATTGAGAATGGAGTATCACCAGTTTTGCTCCAGGCGATAGTTAAATCTTTTATTAGATTTGAACGTTAACTGGTAATTAAATTTACTGATAACACCATGGTGTTAGATATGGAATATTATCAGTTTTGCATCATCGGATGAATAGGTTGGGATTGGGAAATTAAACAAATGATTACTTCTGTAAGGTGCGCTAATCTCGACTAGTTAGGAACACCTTAATTTGGTTTAAATTGTGAAAGGAGTATTTGAATAAAAGAATATTCTGGATTGGAATAAGGCATATGTTGGGTTTTTATAGCACTTGTTTATAAGATACACGAGTTATTCAGAAAGACTGGGTTTATCCCATTCTGAATAATTAATATGACGATAAGTCGACAATGAAGACGGTGGTTGAAGATCAGAGATCTTCACATCATTTGAATGATTACTGATGTCTTGATTGGGCTATACACTCAAGACAAGGTAATAAGTTGTGATCGTTCAGACGTACTTGGAGATCGACCGGATATGCGAGGGCCTCTCTCCGGGATTGGACATATGGGACGAGGAATAAGGTGCCTCCGGTTTCGTTCAGACCCAGAACGAACTAGTGTTGGATCTAGAATAACCCTAGAGGGGGGGTGAATAGGGTTTTTCACAGTTTTTTTTAAACAGAATTGATTAACTGACAGGATATTAAAATAATAAACAGATCACAGAATATAGCAGAAACAGAAATACAGAAAATAAATCACACACAGATATACCCAGCTTCGGCAAAACCCTGCCTACTGCTGCATTTCTAAGGTTTCTACTAGGTGATAGAACAGCTCCCGCATACAAGACCATGTACACTCGCAAACCCTGCTCCTATTCTAACCCTACGCTCAAACCCCTAGACTGATTCAAACCCCTGAATCAGATTTTCCCCAGATTACAAACCCGTAACCTGTATTCCTAGACTTTACAGAGTCTAGTATTGTCAGTTAACTCCTAACTGAAACTCCCTTAGAGTTTTACAGACTCTATAAACTGTTCAGAATTGTTTACAAAAGAATTTAAGAACAAAAACAAAACAAAATGAAAATCAAAACAAAAGAACCCCTTAGGAGTTAAATTAAAAGGGGTCATCCCCTTATCCATTTAAAACATGGCCGGCCCATTATTTATTTTCCTTTCACCCGATCTCTTTGCTTTGTAAAAAAAAAGAAATGGCGGCGGCTTAGGGTTTCTTGAATCCTTCCCCAAATCGGTCGATTGCTTGATAAAAACCGAGGCTCTGATGGCTTAATATTTCGTTGATATGTGATGCTTCGATTCGGTTTGAGATGATCGAAAATAATGGATTAAATTGTGAGTATTCTCTGAATTTTTTCTCTTTGATTAATCTCTGGTTTTCGATGCTTGGGTTTTCGATCGTTTATTTCTTGGATGCTCAATCTCTTTGCCAGTGATGAAGTGGTGTATTATAGGGTTATAGAAAAACCCTAATTGCTCTGATTTCTTGTAATTGACTCGCTCTGGTTGATTGCGTGGTTCCCCTTTTTGGCATGACGGTTTCAAATCCCTCTGTAAACCGCCTTGATGATTTTTTTTTTGTGTTAAAATAGGATTATAGAATCCTTTAATATCTCTGATTTCGTTGAATGGCTCGATCTGATTATGTTGCTGTCCCTTTTTGACATTCTCGGTTTTGAATTTAATTCCATGGCAAAAGAAAATTGCGTTAAAATATTTCCTTGCCAAATATAAATAAGAATTTGAATATTTCCCTTGTGTGACTCTCCACTGGATTGAATTGCATGAATGCATTCAGACATGATTTCTGCCTTAGTAAAATCTGGAATGTTTTCCAACACTTGCCAAAAAAAATGCTTTTCTGGAAACGATTTAACTCTTGCCAAATCTGAATATTGAGAGACTGGAATCACGCTGAATGATTTCTTGCCGAGCTTTGCAATGCTTAATTTATGAACCAAAAGATTCCTTGCCAAAAAAAACTTTATGCATTTCTTGAATTTCTCTCTTTCAATTTCTGGAGATAGCTAATATTGGAACTTTTACAAAAGAACTTCATTTCTCATCATTGAACCGCTTTCCATTTTAGTTGTTTGTTGCACTCCTTAAACTGATCACACCTGCATGTATCATTTCTGGAATTCCTTTGATTTTGACTTTCTGTATTTCTTGCGTGATTAACATTTTCAAATACTTGGTGAGTATAACAAATGCCATTTGTTTTTATTGGCAATTTGCTGTGTATACTCTCACACACTTGCACAGTCGAGCTGTAGCCAAGCATTATGCTGTCTACACACTTGCCATGTTGTAGTCACCTGTATTGCATTACTTTTCCATTGAGCTTGAAACTAAACCTGAAACATAATGTATTTGTGATGCTCGACAATTTGTGTCATTTTTACATGTGCACTGTCCATTCCTTGAATGTGATAGTCCCTATGCAGTTTGCTTGGACTTGAGCCTGATCACCCAGATTTGATTTGCATGAGCTCCTACTTGTACTACCCTTGTGCTCGACCATGATTGTTGTTAACATTGCTTGCGTTGACCATGTTCATTCATGAATCTGAACTGTCATGCTTTAAACTGAATTTGATCACCATGCTTCTTGACATTGTATATTTGTTGAATTATGTGCATGTTAATATTTGACATCCCTGTTTTCTTTGCTGCACCACTTGACTTCACACTTGTTATGCTGAAGGTTTGGTTTGAGCTCGACCACTTTTAACTTCATGCTTCATTTCCATGTTTATGCTGTGCACCACATTTACACACCACTTTGTTTCCATGAATTTACTTCAGTGATTTTGTTTTCCAATCTTGAGATGGTGCTGTCTTATGCTTGATCACACTGTCACTTTCCTTGCTTGCTCCACTGCTATGTTGGTCTGCACACACACACCATTTCTGGCACTTAATACTGCACTGCTGTGGCCATTAGCTGTTGCACCATTCATTACTATTTCCATTTGCACAGTTGTGTTTACTGAATTCATTTGTGCATGGCTCTTTGTTGACTTTGGCTCCATGTGCACTGAGTCGAGAAGGTCCACGTGGCTCCTCCTCAGCTGCACACTGATTGGCGAGGCAGTGCACACGTGTATTTATACACGTGTGTATATGCAGCCATCAGTCGAAAAAAAATCAGATCGAGTCAGAAAAATGATGAGAAACACACCGAATTCTGAGACAAATAAATTTTCAAAATAAAAAATATCTGTTTAGAATTTAGAAAAAATATTTCTGTTCTGGATACTGTGTGTGTTTCTGTTTTATTTGACAGGTCAGCAGAAGATGACTTGACTGATAGTGAAGTGCTGTGAAGACTGAAGACAGAAGACTGAGAGACAGTGTCTGTGAATGTAAATGTATCAGTGACTGTATATGGATATGAAAATGTAAAAACAGTGATTGCATATAAAAATGAGATGTATAGATAGTGTTATATTGAGGAGCTGAGTAACACCAGAATTGTACTTATGTTTGTAAACAAGTTTGTTTGAAATAAAATATTATTTTATTGTTCTCAAACAAGCTTGTCTATCATATTCAGTTTATTTACAAGTACAGTATCATGTGTAATATCTGTGAGTGTGTACAAATAGTGGAGTCACATAATTTGTACTGTTTGAATGTTGAAATATAATATTATATTTAAATCCAATACTATATGAATATATGAATGTCTGTACAGTTGTATTCTATTTAAATATAAATATTATATTCATGTCTGTGATGTAGAATAACAGTACGATTTCAAACACATCAATAATAATATTTATTTGGTTGTTATCATCAAACAAAAAACATATAATTGTGTATACAACACCGTTATATACAACAATCTCCCCCTTTTGATGATGACAAACAAATAAAAGATTTTGATTACAATAAATGTGTTTGACAGTGAATTCTGAACTCCCCCTATTTATTAGCTCCCCCTACAACAGAAACTCCCCCTATAACTGTGCATGAGTGAAAAGAATGTAAAAGGATTCAGAATTCTCAAAATTAAAATATTTATAAAATATTCATTCATAAATCAAAATCTAATCCATTCTCCCCCTTTTGTTATCATCAAAAGGATATAGAATTTAAAATATCGATGAAAAAATGACTAAAAAATATAATTTCAGCTTAAGAGGAGGAATGGTCATCATAAATCTCAATTAGTCAAACAAAAATCATAATAAACTAAGAACTGGTGGCATATCTCACATTGTAGAGAATGAGGGATTTACGATGAATTTTATATAAAATGGGGAGAGTTTTAAAACAATTCATTTCCAATTATTTTCAAAGGATTTTTATAAATAAAGAACAGAAACAGTGATGGATTTGGACTATAATCAATAGTTCAACTTAAGTGACAAGATCGAATAATCTCAAATCCCAATACCCATCAATCAACAAATCATAATACGTCATAAAATTTCAACATATTTCACATAATAGAAGATGGATTGATAGGCTGGCTTTTATACTCAGAGGAGAATTTCAAAATTTATTTCTATTTTTAGCACATTATTTATTTATTTATTTTATTTAAGAGCACACTGACCACGCATAACCAGAGCTTGGATTTTTAAATGGGATCAGTCGCAGCTTAAATTATAAGTTGTCTCTTAACCATGCATGACCAGAGCTTGGATTTTTAAATGAGGTTAGAGACACACTTATATATTGATTATATTTATTATTTTCAGCATTTAAAGGAAAAAACTCCTCAGTATGTAGAACCAATATATGAATGGTAGAAAATGGGGTAGGTACAGAGATGGACTGTGAAAATAAATTTCTAAATTAATTATATTATGAAATAAGCTCGACTGTACCGGGATTATTGAAAATTTCAATTAACACTAATTCTGAAAAAATAATATAGTCCCATTTCTATCACAAATAATTTTCACTGTTTTAAAAACAAGATGATTTTTCTTTTTTTTTAAAATAAACTCTCCAATATAAAATCATGATGGATGGCAGACGGGTGATAGATGAAGGAGATGGTCGTGAAATATTTGCCAGTTCAAAGATATTATAATTAATATTCAGCCATCATGAAAAAAAACAAATAAAATCTCCTCTTGTTGTGAAGTACACTGCAGTCACAATTCATCACAATTTCAAAAACTGATAATAATTTTGATGAGTTATAAATACATTTCAATTTTGGATATTGATTTCACTTTCTGAAAGAATAATCAATAAATAATTTTTAAAATTGAAAAACAATTACAAGAAGAATTTATACAGATTTATACATGAAATGAGGGGTTTAAAAATATATACATGATGAAAAAAAAGAAAAATCAGCACATCTAAACTGATACCACTTGGTGTTTCAATCTTGAGGATTTTAACATGACATAGGTGACTAACAAGAGTATCCCAAACATAAAGCCAAAGCAGACAAGACTCACAAATTTTACAAGATTATCATAGCAGCAAGTTGTATTTACCAAAGCAAACAGTCATAAAAAAATTGTCGAATCAGTATCAGAGCAGCACAGAACATAGTTTCAAATCATACTTGTCAAGATGATGGCCACATATGATGATTCATGATCTAATGATTAAAATACTGTTTACTTGAAATCATTTGAGGAATATGAAAATATCAGAATTTAATGAATCAATCACACCAGATTATAAATTTTTGATTTGAGATATGTGTGAGATTCAATAAATCAATAATTTCAAATGATTTTAAACAAACAAATAATTAGATCAAATAATCATGAAATAGGAGTGAATTTCAAGACCAGATTTTCAAAGGAATTTTTCACAAAAATTCTAAGAGTGATTTTAGATCATTTACATCAAATAATTAAGAGATATTCATGATCCATAAATAAATAATTTATTTGAAATCACTTGAATCAATGTCAAGTTTTGAGATATAATGAATCAGTCACACAATATTGATAATTTCAAATTTAAGAGATATGTGAGATTCAGAATATCAAGTATTTCAGATGATTTCAAACAAATAGATTTCAACCATAAAATGATCATGAATATAAGATGATTTTCTAGATGTATCACTGTAATTCAAGACAATTCAAAATATCAAATCCAATCTGAAAATTTCTGAAATTATCACAACTGATTAATAACAGAGTGTATTGTAATGAGTATAATATTTTAAGCGTTTCCAAAATGAATTGGAAGAAACTCAAAACAGCAACGGTGTGTGAAATTCCATTAAACTTTCAGATCTTCAAAAAAAATTTAGAATTCAAGTTAATAATGTTCAAGATATGACAAGAATGCATCAACACTGTTATGAATTCAAAAATTAGAAAATAAACTTCAAAACAATTACAGATATTTGCAAGATTAAAATCAAGATCTGGAAATAATTAACACATCAGAATTCTATTCAAATAAAGAAAGTTTCCAGAAGATCATGATTACTGTAATTAGAAGTTAAGGAAGCCCAAGAAGTTAAAATGATATGACAGTGACAAATCAAACAGAAAAAGAAAATAAACAGAAGAGAGATAGAAGAAGAAATAAACAAGAGATTAAAAAAAACGAGAATATTTACAAGGACAAGTTCAGAGATCATACCTGAAATCAGTGTAAACCAGAATCTCTGACTCATCAGTCTTGGCTGAGGTACTGTAAAGAATACAGAAATATAGAGCAACTTGAAATCAATCTCTTTTCAGCATAGCAGTTCCTCAGCCTCCTTTGGTACCTAACAGTTTAAAGGATCGAGTGGTCTAACAAAATTTGTAAAACCACTCTGATATGTGTTTACCACTTTTGGTACCCAAACCTGTCTATATAACAAACCATCTAAATTTACCTTTGTACCTTTTGGAACCCAAATCTGTTTGAAGTTAACTGAATTCGTTTTATTTCCTTTTGGGATCCAGATATGTTTAAATGGTTTATTATAAAACAATTTTTCATTTTGTTTTTGTTTCAAAAAACCTTTGGAATTTTCAAAGTTCAGATTTTCAAGTTCATTCTTTTCAAAGCTGCTTAGAGGATTTTTAAAATCGTTTGAACTTTTCTTTTCAAATAACTCAGATTTTCCAAAACCAAGTCCAATTCTATTTCCTGAAGAAAATTGATTTTTCAACAACATATTTAAAGATTTTTCACTGTTTGAAAATTTTGCCAAGGTTGTTTCAAGTTGTTGAAGTTTTGTTTTGAGATCATCGTTTTCTTTCAATAAATCTGAACCACGATTTTCAGTGATCTTATATTTTTCAAAGTCAGATTTCAAAACCAAATTTTCTTCTTTAAGCAAATTAATTTTGGTTTGGAACTCAACAATCTCAGATTCAAAAAGTTTTTGTTTTTTTAAACCCAAATTTCTTGGATTTTTCAATCTCGTTTTCCAGTTCTTTCAAAATCAAATCGGATTTCAACAAATTCTCCTTTTCAGCAATTTCAAATTTGGAATATATATCTGTCTTAAAAATTTCAAATTCTTTTTGTAAACAATTATTCAAACTTGATAACTCAATCTTGTTCTCTTTTAAGATCAGAATTTCTTTTTCAAACTTTTGAATATTTTTATTGAGATGAACAAGATTGGTTTTCAATTTCAAACAATTTTTACAATCTGAATTTGAGAAATTTTTAAAGTGTTCAAGTTGTGATTCCAAATCATCAATTTTGCTGGTCAACTCAAGATTTTTAGATTTCAGAGATTTGTTTCTAGATTGGAGTTTATCAACAGCTTTAGTTAGATCAGTACACATATAAACTAAATCTTCGTATGAAAAATTTCCTGTCTCATCGTCTGTTGAATCTCCTTCGATTGATTCATCTGTTTCTCCTTTTAAACACAGATCTGAATAAGAGTTGACATTCTGGGGTTTTGAGCAGTCGTCAGATTTTCCATAGAGCGTGTTTAGAGTTCTCCAGACATCCTGCGCAGTCAAACAATGAGATATGTGAATAAAATGTTCTGTACTGAGATAATCAAATATGATATTCATAGCACGAGAATCGAAAACAATGTTTCTATTATCAGACATATCACTCCCATTGATAACAGCATCCCAACATTCAATATTAACAGATTTTAAATAAAATTCCATTTCAGATTTCCAGTTTAAAAAATCTGTTCCAGTGAAAATAGTTGGAGATGAACTGGACTGACTCTCTATCGACTGACAACTAGGAATCACCATTACTCTAGAGTTAAATACCTGGCTCTGATACCACTGTTGGATCTAGAATAACCCTAGAGGGGGGTGAATAGGGTTTTTCACAGTTTTTTTTAAACAGAATTGATTAACTGATAGGATATTAAAATAATAAACAGATCACAGTATATAGCAGAAACAGAAATACAGAAAATAAATCACACACAGATATACCCAGCTTCGGCAAAACCCTGCCTACTGCTGCATTTCTAAGGTTTCTACTAGGTGATAGAACAGCTCCCGCATACAAGACCATGTACACTCGCAAACCCTGCTCCTATTCTAACCCTACGCTCAAACCCCTAGACTGATTCAAACCCCTGAATCAGATTTTCCCCAGATTACAAACCCGTAACCTGTATTCCTAGACTTTACAGAGTCTAGTATTGTCAGTTAACTCCTAACTGAAACTCCCCTAGAGTTTTACAGACTCTATAAACTGTTCAGAATTGTTTACAAAAGAATTTAAGAACAAAAACAAAACAAAATGGAAATCAAAACAAAAGAACCCCTTAGGAGTTAAATTAAAAGGGGTCATCCCCTTATCCATTTAAAACATGGCCGGCCCATTATTTATTTTCCTTTCACCCGATCTCTTTGCTTTGTAAAAAAAAGAAATGGCGGCGGCTTAGGGTTTCTTGAATCCTTCCCCAAATCGGTCGATTGCTTGATAAAAACCGAGGCTCTGATGGCTTAATATTTCGTTGATATGTGATGCTTCGATTCGGTTTGAGATGATCGAAAATAATGGATTAAATTGTGAGTATTCTCTGAATTTTTTCTCTTTGATTAATCTCTGGTTTTCGATGCTTGGGTTTTCGATCGTTTATTTCTTGGATGCTCAATCTCTTTGCCAGTGATGAAGTGGTGTATTATAGGGTTATAGAAAAACCCTAATTGCTCTGATTTCTTGTAATTGACTCGCTCTGGTTGATTGCGTGTTTCCCCTTTTTGGCATGACGGTTTCAAATCCCTCTGTAAATCGCATTGATGATTTTTTTTTGTGTTAAAATAGAATTATAGAATCCTTTAATATCTCTGATTTCGTTGAATGGCTCGATCTGATTATGTTGCTGTCCCTTTTTGACATTCTCGGTTTTGAATTTAATTCCATGGCAAAAGAAAATTGCGTTAAAATATTTCCTTGCCAAATATAAATAAGAATTTGAATATTTCCCTTGTGTGACTCTCCACTGGATTGAATTGCATGAATGCATTCAGACATGATTTCTGCCTTAGTAAAATCTGGAATGTTTTCCAACACTTGCCAAAAAAAATGCTTTTCTGGAAACGATTTAACTCTTGCCAAATCTGAATATTGAGAGACTGGAATCACGCTGAATGATTTCTTGCCGAGCTTTGCAATGCTTAATTTATGAACCAAAAGATTCCTTGCCAACTAGTAAATGGATGTGTGTCTGACATTGGATTTTATTTTGTGTTGATTGATTTCTATTAAATATATATCTGCTTGATGGCGGAGAATTTATTCTCTTGCTTAACACCCTTCTCTGAGACGTACGATCATAGAGGTTTATATTGATAGACATCAGTCGCATGGCATGAAATGTCAGTGTGGCATGCTGAGATGCAAATGATCAAGGCTTTTGTTGAAAAGCAGAGTCTTGTCGTTGATGATCAAAGCACGGCTTTAAATAGCATAGCTTTTTGTATAGCGTTAATTCGCGAGCCTCACACCCCGGTATGAACTAGAAACGGGAGAGGACTGTAGGGAGAACATGCGTTTCTTTTTAGTTGGGAGTGATGTCATGGTATGGAGCCCAGACATTTTACTCATGTGGATGTTGCATATTATTTGATGGATAGCGAGGTACCTTGGATATATCGGTCACTACGGGGCCGATGGATGATATGGTCGACATACTGACCATTACGCCCCACAGGGCGGGGAAACGTATTGTTCAGGAATAACTAATCCACAAACGTAAGAGTGGACCAGCCCTGAAGATCCAAGGTGCATTTGCGGTTGTTTCTTGAGACACGGTAGGCTATGTTGTCTCGAATTCGGTAAGGACGAACCCTTGCCTTGGTTCATAGTTGAAATCCAATTTCCAATACATGACATTTCGATTTTAATTATAGAGCCTAGTATGGCGACATAGTGGGATGAGGCACTATGCCATCTATGATTGATACATTTATATTTGAAGCTATTTTTGACACTATACACTTACAGTAATATCAAAATGATTTTTGTTTTAAACGTACCAAACAAGTTTGGCTATTATAAGGTAAAACTCTATCCTTCGGCTTGCGTTGCATTGTGTGATGGGACCTTAGTCTTATAATAGCTTCATTTTTTTAAAAAAGCATTGCGCTGTTTATTTTATGCACTGGTATTCTTGGGAGAAAACCTGTTCCGTGTTATACGGCATGGTCCCGTGATTTATCAAATTTTAAATAAATAACTATTTTAGTTCTCACACCAGTCCCATGACTGACCTAGAGTTTATTGTTTTAACCTAAACTCTGGGTGCCCATATTTTCCACATGGGCAGCTAGTAGTTTTGGTTTTGCACACACTATTTTCCCAGGATCCTGGATTTACAGCTGGAGCTATATTCGGAAAGCTTTATATCTGTATATCTCTTTCAGTTGTGTTATGTACTTTTTTCAGCTCCTATGTAATTTTAATCTTTGGTATTTTTCTGAAATATATTATTCATTTATACTCTGTAATATTCTTGTACTCTGATGTAATTGTTGTAATAGCAATGAAATGTTCCATCGTTTGTGTTCCGATTTGTCGTGTTCTCAACTCAACCCGGGCTTTCCCATAAGGGGAAGTTTGGGTCGTTTCATTTACTTTATAAAATCATTTAATAATTACTTAAAAAATTAAATATTAAATTATAAATATTTATTTCCCTTTAATAAACTTTTATTCAAAATAATATATTTCAAAAATCTACCTCCAATTATAAAATAAATTTTACAATTTCAGTTCTATCGATTCATCTGATGGTAAATCTAAATTTATAAAATGATTGATTTATAGGCCATATACTACCAATTACTCAACCAATATTACCTATTAGTTTAAACAAAACAAATATTGAATTTTAGGTCAACGATCAACAACCACATCAATCGTCCAATTAGAACAGCTCATATGATGATAATATGAGAATAATTAGCAACTAATATATATGAGGTATCCGGTTGGATCCCTCCAACCTGTTCTTCCCTGTATTAAAATAGATTATCTCACATAAATTCACTCATTTCAATTTAACTGATAATTTCTATAATACTAAATAACGATTATTTAACATCAACCAATTAACAAAACAATTCAAACAATTAAACATGCCTATTTAATAAACGTGACCAACAAGGTAAGTTACCTTCATTGTGTCCAATCGTTAAATTAACGATTTGGTTTTTCACTGAAATTAAACAACGTTCAATCTATACATACACATATTTAACAAACAGTCAACCATTAGCAGTCATAACACACACTTTATAATACCCGACTTATATAAAATATAGGGTCTGTTTGTCACAAGTCCCTATTAAGTTTCAAAATTAGGCTCACATCCGGTCCTAAACTTATTGTAAATTAGGTCCGTATTTTTCAAAAACATATAAATAAATATAAAAAAAATATTAAAAAATCACGAAAATTCATTATTAAATAAAACACGTTCACGCCAGAAAAATCAGGTGGAAAAACAATCAAAAACCACGTCGAAACCCAAAATAACACAAAATCAGCGAAACAATAGGTTTTTGCATCAAAAGATGCACCTATTTGTAAATAATTGCACACATTCATGCTAATATTTCACTGTTGCGCCCAAACTGCAGTATAAATGCATACATGTATGCAGCTAAACTGCATTACATGCATTCTTTTATGCATATATTCAAATTTGACCTGTTTTTTCAAGCATTCGCCGTTTTCAGACATTGTTGCACACATTCATGCTCCTGTATAGAATAAATGCATGCATTCATGTGTATATTCACAAGCCGTCGTCCCTTTTAAAATTGTTGCACACATGCATGCATATATACAGAACAGTTGCACTCATGTATGCAACTTTTCGTTACACGTGAATCTCAGTTCAACTTTGTATGCATAAATGTATGCAGTTATTCGCTAATAATTGCATACATGTATGCGTATATTGGTCCAGATTTTCAGCATAAATACACTATACGAATATATGCATACATGTATGCTACTATAAGCAATAGTTGCACAGATGTATGCAACTTTTTTTTTTCAATTTGCGTGGACTCCTAGGAATATTTCCTATTTTTTGGAATTTTTTTTATATCATAGCGCATTTTTTTGGGTCAGAAATGGCAAAACACGTAACATTGCATGGGAGGAGGCGGAAGGGGCTGGAAGTTTTGGGCGGCACCTTAAAATAGGGACCGGAAACGCAAGTAAACATTGACTGGATGTGGTGTGAATTAAGTTTCATTTTAGGGATATAAGCCTAATTTTCACTAAAATATATGTGGGAAAAACTGAGTGAGTTTAACTCACCTTGGTTTTATTTGTTGTTGAAATGGTTTGGTTTCAGTTAAATTAAACAGGCGTTTAATGTACCTGCAAATTATCATTGTATCCATATCATCCAGAATAGATCCAAAATGTTGCTTTCGTCATGACGAGTCTAATGTCTCTTGAATCGTCCAATTCTAATAAAATATGCATACATTATAAACGTTTTAATATAAGTATATTTTAATTAACTAATGATAATTTTGTAAGTAATAACTTATTTAGTAGTTACTTCATTTGTTTCTATTTTGCAAAATACTTAGCAAGCTCGAAATAATTTCGTACCACATTCTACTGTTCCCGATACTTCTTGTCCACTACTGTTTAGGAAGACCACTAACCTATCCAGGATTAATTAAATAATTAATGTACTCCTAATTAACTAAAACTAAAATTAACAAATTAAAAATATTATTTATGTTTAAACTGTCGGGCCTCCATTACTTCATTAATGTGCTTATTTCACCTTTATTCCCAATTTTGTTTTGGCTTTTTTTTGCCCCCTTTTCTGTTGTTCAAACAGATACAACAACCATGCATGTTTTCGAATATAGGCCAAACAGCGGACAACTGACGTATTTATCTTTCCACGTGTATAATCCAAGAGCCCCATCTGCTACGTGATTCAACTCCCCAACAAAACTACTCCCTTTTGTTTTTGAAGCTTCAGCACATACAATTTTGCACCAACTTGAATAGTCAACATGTTGGGAAAAAATCCCTTACATCTTCGTTATTATTTCCTTCATAATCGGATGCTCATCACGATAAAACATCTCGCTGCCATCAATCGATCAACATCGCTCGTCCCGTCAACCGACCGACGATCGACCATACCCACCAGCAGTGGTTGACCTGCTTTACCTTCTTCATGAGTTTCAGACCACTCGACTTTGTCCTCCACCGGCAGATGATCATGAGCCTCCCGCACTTTCAGGTGACTTTCTCACCACCACGACCCTCTGTTTCCAATCATCTCCAGTCAAATTGTCTAGCTCGACAAGCTGAACAAGGTTGCTGAAGGAAGGTTTTGGGTTTGATCTTTGCATTGGAAGAAAAACGGGGGGAAAGCGATTGTTTACAGGCCGTTAATAAATTTACGGTTAGCTGCGCATGTTAGTTGACCACAGAATATAATTTGACTTAAAATTAGGGCAAATGCGCAGAAATGAATATATATATATATATATGGAACAGTTTAACAAAATAATATTATCCAAACTTTAGGATCAAGTATCATCCACGTACGATCTCCAATTGGGATGAAACTTCTAATCCTAATATAAAAAAATATTCTGGACACGATGGGATAGGTTTCATCGAATTCCGAGGTCATTTGTTAAAAGTCCTTTATAAATCACAAGCTAAAAATCACGCGTTTAAATTTCCCACGATCATAAAATAAATCCAATCAACTTGAAACCTTGAAATTTTACTTGTCCTTTTCCTCACGGATCCAATGAAATTTGTTTCGTTAAAATCGGAGTTCGTTTGGCCAGTCGTTTATTCCTTTAAAGTTACACCTGTCTAAATTGACCAAAATAATATAATTGATTAAGGCGTTTATCGTTGCCACAATCAAATAGTAAGTCTGATTGACACGATAATTGAAATCTTATAATAATTTATTAATATGAATCAAACGACACAAGTTTCGGCACATTCCGAGAATGTTTCCCAGTGCGCTATTTTTATACGCCAAACAACGCTATTTTGGACACCAAAATACTCGATGTCCAAAAATAACAAACTATATGCCAATTCTGACTCTAAACATTGATTTAAACTCAACGGAATTGGTTTCGTGGCTTAATTCGATCGTCTTCTCAAGTTATACACAAATATCCCTCTATTAAATTAAATTAATTTAATTACGTGCTATATAAAATGACTGGGCGTTTATGGCTGTCGTTTCACATACGACATCGGTTTGCCACGAAATTTATTTTTCTACAATAATTTAATGTTATGGTTCCAATGAAACTAATTTCATCGAAAACTGAGCCCGTTTGCAAAATGGTCATTTTTACTCATATAGTATAAATAAAATATTATATAAATTCCATAATAATCGAATTAAAAAATTATAAATAAAAAATTATATAAATTCCATAATAAAATAAAATTATCAGATGGTTTCAAATATAAACCATTATAGATTATACAACCCAATATCATCAATTTTGAGTTAAAACCGTATCAAAATTATTAAAACCCTTTTCAAACGTTATACTTTAATAACGATTCCCATAACGACTATTTTAAAATTTGATTTGGACATAAATATCAATCTATAACATAAAATCTCGATTTTTTCTTCTATATGAAAATTATTATCAATAAGATTCAAACATTTCTTGTTTTATAGAATTCCGACTTAAAACAGATTTTGTATATTTAATTAAAGTTAAAAACTCAATATTACGAACTGTCGCGCCATTTCAAGCTCGATTTATATTATATATAAATTTAACATTTAAACTTCGTTTTTAATAATGAATCAAATATTAAAATCCATTAATCTTCCAAATATAATATTTAAAATAATAAAATATTTTAAATATCCGACTGCCAAAAATACGGGACATTACATTCTCTCCCCCTTAAAAGAATTCCGTCCCCGAAATTACTAAGGTGGAAAGAATGTTACAAACTCGTTATCTTTAAAATCAAATTTATTTTAATCAAAAACCAATTCGATATCGTAAAGAAATATGTTTCGAAAATATCAAAAAAATTCTAACACTTTAAATTCCTGGAAAAATTCAGCAGAGTCTCCCCTATATGGAGTGACATCTGCGATATTGCTGGAACAAATAGTATATATCATCGATTCACACAGCCGAAAACCAAAATTTATATGTTCGCGTGGGCATACCTTTAACGAGCACTATTGAGCATACTTTCTCAACATACGTGCAATCTATGCAACCAAACTTAATCCTCCACTTGTATAAAATAAGCATGTTGCTTCACCTCATTTGCTTCAATTGTCCCAATAACCGAAGCAAATAGTTACTTTGGTTACCAGTATAACCAAAGCAAATGCATCGAAGCAAATAACACTATTAGCTTCGGTTGTCTTTACAACAGAAGCAAATAATGTTTTTGCTTATGTTGTCGTTGAAACCGAAGCAGCAAGCATTATATGCTTCGATCACCCTTAAAACTGAAGCAATAAGCATTATTTGCTTCAGGTGCACTACAACTGAAGCAAGTGCATCAAAGCAAATGATGTTATTTCTATTTGCTAACTTATAATTGGCAATAGTGTTAATAATTGATAATTTAACAATTAATAACAAATAATTATTTTTGCAAATTAATTTAAAAATGATAATTTATAATTAATGAGTATCAATGATGCTTTATACAGATCATTATTAATTTTATATAATTCAGATTATAAGTTTATTTATACTTTCTAATTATTAATTATAATCAATAATTGCATTTATACATAATAATTAATTATTGTTTATTATTAATAGCTAGTAAAATTTAGATAATATTTATTAATTGTATTTAGTAGTTAGTAAATATAATTAATATTGAACACTACAATTAAATAACTAATAATTGATATATACATGCTAATTACTATTTAATAATTAATATATTTAATCGTTTTTAGTTATCAATTAATAGTTACTATTAAATAAATTAATAATTAATAACTAATAATGCTTAATACTTAATAAAAATAATAATATTTAATATTTACTATTTTAGTCATTGGTATCAAATGATTAACAAAAATAATTTATTAGTAATAAGTAACAAAAATTTTTAATGAATGATACTGATCATTTAATGATTAGAAATTAACATTTTTTTCTTTTGAATAATTAAGAACTAATGTTAAAATTAACTATTAACAATTGGTTACCAAGTCTAATATATAATATTTAATATTTAACCTAGTATGCAATCTATAATAAGTACATAATGACAAATATAAAGAAACTAATATATATTAAACAATAAATAACAACCATTAGTAATTAATAACTAATAACTAATAATTAATATCAGTTTTATTAATTAATAATTGCTTTAAACAAATAATAATTTCTGATATTTCATACTGGCAAGTTAATAATGATAATAGATTATGTTCAAAATTAACTTTTTATAGTTAATATTTGATATTTAAAAATTGTTTTTTAGTATATTATTTTTATAAACGAAATTTTATAATTAAAATTTACTATTAATTAATTGCTATGAAGAAATTAATAGTTGAGTAATAATTATTATTAATAATTACTATTGAATAACTAAGCAGCTAAAAGTGCTAATTAATTAGAAATTAATACTTACAAATTAACACACTTACTATTTGATATATATATATATAATTATAATTGGCATGTAATATTTATTTTGTAATCCAAAAGAAATTTCAAAATATTCATAAATTCTAAAAAGAAAACTTTGTCAGGATAGAAGTTATGAATTTAAATTTTATATAAGTTTAAATTTTAATAGAAAATTCAAATTTCTAAAAATAATAATTTATACTTGACAATTCATTAATGATAATTCATCAATAATGAGTACTAACTTTAAATTCACTTTTATTATATAACGATTTACAAATGTTGTAACGAACCAAATTTTTGAACATTTTATTTAAATTATTTAATATGGTTTTAAATATTGAATTGATAATATAAAAGAATTTTATATTGAGTTATCAATCAATAATCGATATAGGATTTTATTTTTGATATATATATAATTATTGTAATACGGTAATATGAAATAATTCAATTCAAAGATAAAACTGAATCGAAATGGTTCAGATGATCTATATATATTCTATTTGAATATAAACGATGATAATAGTAATTTATTGTTGAAGAATTTATTTGTTTTGAATTTAAATTTAATTATATTAATTTAATATGGTATATACGTTCAAATTAAATTTCAGAATATATACAGTTCAATTCAAAATGACGTTATAACATTGAAATGTCGGTCGGTACGTTGAAATAATGGTTCGTGTGTGAACCCTGAGATACTTTCATGGATAAGATCAAAATCGAATCAGTAATCAAATCAGAATCCGTTTAAATAAAGTAAAGATCTCTTTATATCAAATCATATTAATTATAAAATCAAATCAAATCTAATTAGAACATTTTTAATATCAAATCAAAAGGGGTGCTGTCTTCATTTTCTACCACGAAAAAACTTCAACAGGAAAAATCGCGGTGTCCTCTTCTACTTCATACATTCACTCCATAAAACAATTCAAAGCTGGCCCCCTTTCCATAGTATTCCATTCATCTTCAGTATTCCAGGAATCGAAATAAACAAAGCCGAGCTTTCTTTGTTCATCAAATTGAAATGGGAAGCTTCGAACAAATCAAATGGCCACTGCCTTAAATCAAAACCAAATCAAAGTCGCATTTCAATCCACGCATTCATCTGGGGTTCGACGTCGACCAGGATGCCCTCGCGATTTGGGGAGGAGGTGCGATGATTGGTCCTCGTTCAAGGATGCTAGCGACTTGCAGAAAGTGCATTTTGGAGTGGGGTGATGGGAGCTTGGGTCTTCGGGAGGTCATGACAAGCGAAGTCGCGATGGGGTGACTCTGTTGTTTCCGCGATGGCCTTCAGGAACGAGGGAAACTCGTGTGAGAAGGGGAGTGAAACCGCGACAGTTGAGGAGGGTGTGGTGAATTCTGGTGCTCACGAATTGGGGCAACAAATCATGGTGCGATGTTTGTAGATGGATGAGTAATTTGGATTGCGTTTTAGGAGGGGAAGTTGTGTGGGGTTCAAAGTGGCATCTGTCGATTTTTTTTGGTGATCGACAGTGGGTATTTAAGGGGGGTTGTGCTCTAGTTTTTGAGATGGAAGAGCGATGGGATGGTAATGGAAGGCAGTGAAGGATGTAGTTGAATATTGAAGGGGGTTTTCAATGTCTGATGTTGAGTAGAGGAAGATTTAGGTGGTGAAGTCTGGTGCGTTGTTGTTGTTAAGGGGAAGGCTCCGTCTATTTTTCCCATCTCACAATTTCTATACTGGGAAGTGAAGCCGCGGTTTATATCAACAGTAGCAGGAAGTCGACAATGTAATAATATAAGGAGTTCAACAATGTTTTCAATCTTTAGTTTCACTAAGAAGAAGGGGGTGAGGGATGAAGGAATACCACGGCTACAGGCTTCAAATGCTACGGGATTTGTTTCTTCAAATAGAGAAGAAGAAGAATTAGGTAATTAAGATTTTTGTTATTAGAGAATTATTATTATTACAATTAAACTTATATGAAATTTAAATGCGATATTTTATCCACTCTAGGTCCAAATTAAAAGTTGTTTGTCTTATTTAACTCATATCACCGTTATCTACGCCTAGGAGCGGCATGGAATAGATTTTGGGCTTATTGGAAATCGGCTACTTCGAATGCAGTTCATAGTTTAACTAGGTATTCGACGAATTAAAAATCACGGTGAGTAAATCTCACTCACCTTTTATTTAAAATTATTTTTATCAGTTAAAAATAATTGTTTGTTGCTTGTTTGATTGCATTCAATATTTTTGTGCATCTTAAATATATTAGTTATTTAGGCTTGGTGGCTGCTATTATATATATATATACACACACACACACACACACATTGGTGGCTGGATTTCCCGCAGTATCATTAGCGGATTCCCGCGTTACCATTAGCGGATGATTACCCTATACGCCCCACACTTTGATAGTGGATGTTAACCCCGTTAGTTCAACGCGATTCAAACTGTTAACGCGGCATTCCCATGTCGTTCGGCTCAAGTAAAAGCGCCAATCCGTCCGTAGATATCTCATGCCGTCCAGAATTTAAAGTCGTTCACACATCTCGAGATAAAGACATTGGTACGACATGGCGCAGGTTGATAGCCTGACATGGTATAGATCATCTCACGACATGGCTCTCGCAAGATGGTGTTCACATGGCAATAATTCGTGTGAATGGACAACAACAAGTCATTTTCTTGTATGAAGTATGACGTTGGACCACTGGATGGCATTCATGTCGTGAGGCCCATGCATGGCGCAAGCCACTCATAACGCTGACATGCTACAACGGAAAGCCAAACCATGTCGTTGTACCATACAGGCAGATGATGTAGAGCCCATCCAAGTCATGGCGCATCCTATTCATGTCGCTTACCAGATAAAGGAATGCCACACACAGTCATAGTGTGTGCCATATTCATACCGTTCCTTGCCGAAACTAAGTCGTTCTATAGTAATTCATATCATATACTCATGAGCATTCATCCATGCCGAGAGTTCAGTTGGATTAACTGCATGTCGTTAGACCCTTCCTTAATTCAAGTCGCATGGGAATTGCTAAATACAAGATATGGCGTGCCAGCTTCTAGAAGAGGACTTGATGAGAATATGGCATGGTGTAAATGCATTTAAGCGGCATGGTTAAAGTCATTGAAGCACACCATGTCATCACTCAGTTAAGACATCATCTATTTAAGCCATGCCGCAGTCCACAAGTTTATGTCATGTCTCAACTCATGCCGCCACGATTGGTCTAGATTCATGTCGTATTATATCCAACTTATGCCGCTGACAGCAAGTAAAAAGCAGTACGACTTGATGTAGTAAGGACGTGAGACCATGATAGAGTCAATTGGACAGCATGGTTTTGTGATCAGCTGTAAAGCATGTCGTTTCCCAAATTTGCATGCCAGGTCATCATTTGGGAAGACTTAAGTCGGTCTATTATATACTTCAATCCGCAAGTACCTAAGGCATTATGCATGACTTATAACGTGGGTAAAAAAGCATGTCGTGGACCAGTTGAAAAGTGAAGCCAATTATACACCCTATTTACCAAAGTGCCACCGAAAGTAATACCATATCTCACCATGTCGAAATTGAGTCATGGCGTTTTACTGTATAATTACAGAATTGCCACCCGGGCTAAAATCACCTAGAAATACCCCTCATAATTCACTTAATTCATTTCTATAAGGAAACTCTGTCAAATTAAGAGCTCATCTACAACTTCTCTAATGGATTCTATGGATTCAACAATACTTTTCTAACTTCATGAAGATCAAATCAATGTTAATGATCATTAGAGCTTTCTATAATTAAATCTAAACACCTTCAATCTCATTCAAGCTACACCATAAATCTCTCAAGCATCATTCGAACGATCTCTAATCCTCTCCAAAGCTTAAATCAAATGCTAATTCACTATGAAATCTATGAAGATCATGGGAAAGGATCAAAGCACATAAATGGTTGAAGTATCATCACAAAGCTAAACCTCTTACCTTTTCTTCGCCGAACTTGAGTGAAAGTAGATCGTCAAGAGAGTTAAATGAGAGAAATGATTGTAATGAGGGAAAATTCATATGTTGTAAGCTTGAATATCATACTAAGAATTGATTGAAAGTGGACGTAGATTCATATTGGATTGAACCACTATAAAAATTCCTTTGTGTTCTTACTTGTTTTTATTCGTTTATTTTGTGATTATGCGGTTCCATATTCTTACCGAATCGGTGAAGTGTAGCTTTACACCTTTGGTGTTTGGTCCCAAATTTGGAGCAAACAGTGGATGACCTTCTATACCGCGATATCCTGCCTCGAAGCAGGATGGGTATTATTTATGTTGACTAACGTCTGTGGATGCAGGAAAAACAGGTAGGAGGGATCCAACTGGATTCCTCAAAAATATATTATCTGTTTGTTTGTTTGTTTGCACATATACTGTCATATATGATGTGTTAGAAAACCTGTCAATTATAATTGGTTGTTTTGATTGTTTGAAATATCACTGGGTCTTAATGTTGATTTATAAAAATATCATGAAAGAGATTTTGAGATTTAAAAGGAAAATTTTATTTTCTAAAATAGAATTTGAATTTAGAATAGGCTAAAGATATTTACTTGTTTTGGAAATAAATAAAACAAGTATTGAATTTATAACGATGTTTATAAATTAAATAATGCAAGACATTGAAGTGAATTTATAAATGGTGTTTATAAATAAAATAGATTGATTTTCGTTGGATAATCAGATAATTGAAATGAAATTATAAACAGTGTTTATAGAAATAAAGTGGAAAAATTATCATTGGATAATTTGAATATTTAAATTCAAATGTGAATTTAAAAAATAGAAATGGGGAAATCGTTTTAAAGAAATAAATGATAGAATTTATTTTGATGTTCAGAATATAAATTGAACTAAAATAAATCCGTAAGGATTTAGGATTTTGAATTCGATTAATTCGAATTAATTCAAATAGAATTTGAATATATAGAATTCTAATAGAATTTGAATGTATAGAATTTGAATAGAATTTGAATATATAGAAATTAAAATAGAATTTGAATAGTATTTGAATATAGAGAATTCAAATGGAATTTGAATATAAAAAATTCAAATAGAAGTGAAAATAGAATTTGAAAATAGAAAGTTGAAATCATTTCGAAATGGGAACGACGAAATATATTTCGGAATGTGGATTTTTAAACAGAATAGAAATAAATCCAAAGGATTTATAATTTGTAAAGGGAATTGGAATTTAATATAGAAGATCGAAGTACAAATAAATTTATTTATGAGTTAGGAAAAATCGACAATTTTAGATAATCGAAAATATTATGTTGAATTGGGAAACTGATTTGATATATATTAAAAATATATTAGAAAAGAGTTGAATTTATTATAAACGAAGTTTAAAACGTTTTTATATATATATAAATATAATTAAAACGAACTCGCCGCAGCGCTGCAGTTCGTAAATTGGCGTTTCGAACTTCAATCGATCGTATAGAACTCAACTGAAGTCGGAATTCTTTGAAACAAGAAATGTCAGGACCGATTTGATAATAGTTTTCTAATAGAGAAGAAAAATCTAGATTTCGTCGTATAGATTTTGAGTTATGTCAAAATCAAATTTTCAGAAAAGCAGCGCCGAAATCATTTAAAAACCGTAATAGTTTATTTAAATAAATAAAAGGATTTTAAAGAAATAAAATCCGAATTGCCATTAGAAAAATCCAGACTTGAGATATAAAATAAATATGAACTCCAGTGAAGTAAGTGAAATGATTTTTGAAACAAAAATTAGATTTTTAGTTATTAAATAGATTTAACTAATTTTGAAGAATAAATAGTTAATCGAGTTTTGAATCGAAATTAGCGTTGGATAAGTAAATTGGTTTTGTGGATTCATATTCGAAATTGAATTTGAAACTCAAGTTAGAAATGAAATTCTACTTGTTTATAAGCGAATTAAAATATATTTGAACTTGATATGTTCAAATTAAAGGGATTAGCCAAAATAGCTAATTTAAGAATAAATTAGCAAATTGAGTTAGGAATGACCGGATTGAGTTGGATAAATTGGAAAACAGGTAAATATAAGTTGAACAGGTATGGAATGAAGAGGATGAAGATTTGAATTTATGTGCCCGACAAAAAGGTACACGTTTAAATTCCATATGAGGTTTTATGCGCCGTATCGGCTAGCCGCTTGGCTTTTTCTTTTTCTTTTTGATTGGAGAGGCCTGTGTGGCGGTTTTGGGATTTTCCTGATGCTCCCGGTACAAAGGAGGTTATGGCGAAATTTTCCGGAAATTTAAGGAGTTAGAATATTTTTAAGAAAAATTTAATAGTTAGAAATAAATGTATCGATATATATGTAGAATTCGATAAGTAAATGAATTTAAAAATAGAATATTATAAACAAAAAGGAAATCGATAGGCTGGTAATAGAAAGAGAAACATATATACGTTTAAAAATGAATAATTTGTTTGTATGGTGTTGATTATTCGAGGTAAGTGGTTTTGTCTGTTTTGAAGTTAATGATGTTTTCAGTCAAGGTCTGAGATGTAGTTATACCCCAACTTGATTGATTTCATTTTTAATTGATAAATAGCAAGATCCAGACTCGAAGAGAAGTGTTTGAATAAGAGTTAGTTGAGTAAATTATTTTGGGTTGTTGTAACGATGTTTTACACAACATTCGTTTTAACCCAAGTGGTGGAATTTTGGAAATATAAAAATAAATATTTCCTGAGTTTAATTAAAGTAGTCGGGAAAGAGATAAGTGATTGAAATTGTTTTCAATTGCAAATAGAATATATTTTCTAAGTATAGAAAATAAAAGAAGTCGATATATGGAACTGTTTTCCAAATAGCGTAGGAGGCCAAGATGATTATCGAAAATATTTGGTTAACAAATATTGATAGGAAAATGAAGAAGTGAATTAATTAATGAAATATTAATTAACAGGCCCAGTGATTGACTGATGTTATGGATGAATGGAATGTATGTTTATTTTTATTCGATAGTTAAATAACCGACTATCGAAGTATTTGCCAATATCGTTGTCAATATGGAGAGACCGGTTGGATTATTATCCGAGAACCACTCTGTATTGGCAGTAGCATTGCGTATCAAATTATATGAAGATAATCAAAGACGGAGTAAAGTGCAAGAGCTTTTTCTATTTATGGAAATTGTGCCTTCGGTTTCGTTCAATCCCAAAACGAAAGTGAATGGACGAATGTCTGACAGAGTATTTCCAATGATCGCATATGTTGGTCTGTATAGATATATATGGTGGCAACGGATTTATTCCCTTAGCATAATATCCAGAATATATTTGTGCAAATCAATTAATGATTAACGGATCTGACAATGTCGCATTCAAAGTGAATGTGCTATCAGCGAATGATAAGTAATCGTAGCCTCAGGCCTCAACAACCGGGAAATGACAAAAATCGGGCAGGCAGCATGGCTATGTGGGTCGTTCCCATTAGGATGTATAATCACCTATCTAGAGAAATACCATTTACTTCTTTAATCTATCGATGTTGTCCCTTTTCAGGAAACGGTTGCTGATCCCAACCGTTGGTGATATACATTCGATACACTCAAGCGAAATGAGTGGTCGGTCATGTGTGGGCCGGGTTGCAAGATGTTCTTGTTGAACCCAGTGTATTCCTCTCTAGAGATACACTATCGGAAGGTGGTTCCATACCTTGTCATGTTGGGAATCCAATCTCCAATAACCGCCATGCGGATTTTTGTTTTTATATTATATATGGAGTGTGAGATGCAAGCGTTCTGCTAAATTCTATTTATTTGATGTAGACATTATTATAATATCACTGGATTTGATATCGAAAATATTTTGGGTTATCGTAAGGTAAAAAACATCCGTGTTTATGTGTGGATCGGTCTTACGATTATCATTTCTTTCGAAAGGATTTTTAAAGTTAAACAGATGATTGGAGTTTACTCACACTAGTCCCATCACTGACCCAGAGTTTATTTTGTTTTTTTTCCTAAACTCTTGGGTGCCCAAATTTGTACGGGCAGTCAAGTAGTCGGGATTTTTCAGATTCACATGGAAGAGCCGGAAGCAGGAGGCTTCACCAGTTAGCTATAGACTATCATATTTCCGCTGTGTACTGTGTTGTATCTGGAAATAGGTGTTTATAACTGTTCCAGGAATAACTGTTATGCTCTGATGATGGTATGTATATAAAGTTACTGATTTGTATTTCAAAAAGTTATGTTATATAATATACTTTATTCGATCCGTTGTGAGTTTGTGATCTTCGTTTTCTTCTATTCTAATATTTCTTTCTTTCTATTTCTCATCCTCTAACTTCTTTCTAATAATGATTCGTATTTCTGTGCAATTTGGGTTGGACGTATGGTATTATTAGTCAACTTAGATAGTACGGGTTTGCGGGTCGTTACAAATGATAATGAACAATAATTTACATTTTTCAAGTAACAAAATCTAAATTATCATTGGTCTAAAATTTATATAAGAACTAAAGATATATCATAATTTTTAATGTTTACTTTTTTCCCCTGAAAATGATTAAAAACATACAACAAACCATGAAAATATCACAACTGAACTACCGCACAGACCCAGACGAAGCAGCCCTAACTCAATGGAACCCGACTAGTAGTAGTTAAAGCGTAAATACCCAGCCGCCACAGCATTCGTTTACTTAACCCTAGATCTGAAAAATCATGGCGGCTATAAATCTATCGTCGATCCTATCTTCTCCGTCCTGGCATTTGCTTCACGATGGATTCCTAATCCATCAACTCCGATACGTCATATTTCGAGACCAAATCTCCAATATTTGCTGATCCAAAATTTGTCTAGATCCCTTTGCTTTTGCAGGAAACTACGAGCACCGCTCAAGTATGCTCCAAGTAAGCGCAATATTGCTGATAACAGAATCATGCAGATGCCATATTTTTCTTTCCTCTTGTAGTTTTCTTGTATTTTAAAGTTCAAATCGGTTCTGCGGACGTGTTTTGTACATTGGTGTTTTATCTTTCTATTAATTTCATTTTGAAAACGTTGTTTGGTTCTAATTGTATGTTGAATCTCATTGTTGTTCTCAATTTGTGATCGAGTATCGCACTGATGTTATAAGTTTATCGGTCGTTGATAACATGATAGCTTTATTTGGATATAGTGGTTTGTATTGTTTTGATGTTTCTTAGTTTATATTGTTCTGATATTGCCAATATGATTCAAAACTATTTTTTATGAAAGTTAAGATTAATATATGAAAGCTTTATGTTGTGTAGATTAGACTGTTTATGGTGTTCTTATACTGTTTTATGATGTTCTTATGCTGCTAATATTAATTTCAGATCTCACAAGCCAGATGTTCTTGTATTATAAAATGATGTTGTGTAGCCTATACAGTTTTTTTTTTTTTAACTTGGGCACAATACTTGGTTTATTTTATTTCTTTTAATAAAATCATAGTTGGGGGGAAAGTGGAAGATATTTTCAAGTTTGGCTGAAAGTAGTGCACACATGCCCGCTAAATATATATGGAAATGAATATAACTATAGGTGTGCTCATTAAAGATGTAAAAAAAAGGAATCAAATATGGCGAATTTAAGGTAAAATTTGAGTTTGAATAGAAAACCTGTATAGTCAGTTAAGGTAAATTTTGAGATTGAATAGAAAACCCGTATAGTCAGTTAAGATGAATTTTTAAAGTAATGTTGTTGAAGCTATTGATTCTTTTACTAGTCTTATGTCCAGATTACTACACCTAAGTAATATGGGAGGTGCTTAACTAAGCTGTATTGGTTTAGCATTTTTGTTAATGTGTTTTCTATGCATGTTCTACTTGCACAGATCTATCAAAATTGATCTTTTTTTTTTATTTTGAGACTGTGTATTAAATATACAATAGGTGATGAATACATGGACAATAGATGTTATAGTTGATAGATTCTTGTGCATGACTGATCATTGCAGCAATATAGCATATGTATTATGTAATATTCTAGGAGCAACATGAAACTGCAAGCAATTATGGAAACATTTAATAATTGACAATTTAGTTTAGTTCCACTAATCAATCTTAGTTACAAATCTTAATGGGTGTTGGTTCACACTGCAAACAATTATCAAACAGTTACAGCTAGAATCCAACAAATTCTAGTTACTGAAATTCAACTAAATAAATATTTGAATGATGCGGATACATAATATTAAACAATTATACCCACATCAATTACATATCTTAATTGTGCCTGTAAACAATAATCAACCAAATTCTCTAAACTAGACACCAGTTTTGTGATGAAACTAACAGCATTAATGTCTCAAGAGAGACTCATTCTATTTTAGTTGTTATATATTCTAAAATCAGTAGAGATATTCGGCCCTACCCATTGATATTGGACCATTGTAAACAATATATCCATTCTTTATTGCTGCTGTAGAGATCTTCAAACCTTCAAACTGTGGTGCACTAGTCATGAAAGGAGACCCAAATGCGTAAATCAAGGAATCTGGGTACCATGACGTTACCCAGATTACTAATGTCAAGTGTTGACTTTATTATTTTGACATGAATATGTCTATTTTCAAGAAACTGTTATATATGTAAGCAACATATAATAAAATCTTGTATTCATGGTTACTTATGTCTATTTATGAAATGTATATTTCAGATGACCAGAAACTGCATATATGGAAATGTTGCATTAGATCTACTGTTGCAGGTAGATTATTTGTTCCATTGTTTCTTTGTTTTTTCAGATTTACCATTATTGAGAGAATTGCTTTTTGTTTGTTTTTGAAATTGTAATTTGCACGTGCTATTGCAATAGATATTCAGTGAGACGCTTGGTGTGCATCTTTGAAAGTTTGCCTTTTGTGAGAAAGTTGATTTTGTAAATACTGCATTTATCATTTTTTCTATAAGCCGGAATTTAGTAAGTTAAAATTCGTAGTTTGCCCATTGTTCATTCTTGTAGTAAGACCAGATTATATTGTATTTGGTTCTTTCTTGTAGAAAGACACTGAATTATTAACACTAAGTATGAATTATTTGCTTTTTAATTAATATGCTTTTGCTATTAGATGTATGGATCATTAACATTATCAATGAAATTGTTGAATTTATTTGCGAATTATTCAATTTGTATTGTTGTACAATTCGAGTATCAATAATTATCTGTTTTGACATATATTGAGAATAATGGAGGTCTGTATGGCAGTTATATTATTTGCTGGGATGATTTTGCTTCGGTTGTAGTTACAGCCGTAGAAAAAAGAAGTGTCATCTCGTACTTTTTTACGTCAGTTGCAGGAGACTGGAGCAAGAAATTAATTTTTGCTTCGGATGTTTATCTAAACCAACAAATTATTATTTTTAGCGTCTTCTGCAGTTGCTTCAAATGTTAAGTTGAAGCAAAAGGAAAGAACAACCGAAGCAAAAAAGTTTATTTGCTTCGGTTGCTTGTCTGAAGCAACAAACCTTTGCCCTGTTGCGTCGTTTGCAGTTGCTTCGGTTACAGAACTGAAGCAACATGGGGTAAATAACCGAAGCAACAGACCTGTTTTGTAGTAGTGCTCATGGCCTTCTAGTACCTGTACTTATCTCAAATGAACATATAAGTGACAATTACAAGAAATTTAAATGACATTTCAATGATTAACAAGTATATCTTCACAAATTCCAAAAGGTAAACATAAAATATCAATCCAGTTTATACAATCCAAGGTTATATCACTCAATTTTAATTCATATGTGGTTTTATTTCTATTTACAATTCTGGAATTTATTTCTCTGATTATAGTTCATTCATCTCCATTAAAATGTTGATTATTTCTACTTAAACAATCTATCATCCAATAGCATAACACTTCACAATCAACAACCAATACACAACCAAATCAATTGAATTTACATTCAACATTAATATTTACTTCGGCTTAACATAATTTAACGTCAATCGATTAATATCCGATTGATTTCCATTTATTATTATTCATTCAGTTTCCAAATCCAAATCAATTTTATTTAATTTCAAAACCATTTCTTAATTCCACTTAACCAAGTTAGGTTCCAATTAATTTTTTAATCCAATTTGAATTCCATTCAATTCAAGCACACCAACATCTTAATAATTTTAGAAACTTTTTTCCTATACAAAAATATATTTTAGGTAAAATTATTTCATCTACACTCTTTAAAAACAATATTGTATCCATTACCAGTTCAATGCTTTTCAACACTTGAACCGATCAACCAACACAATACAAAACATTTGTATATGAAATTTACAAATACGATCTCTCATATATACACTCAACTCGATCTAGGGTATTACTAACCCCATCTCTATCGAGTTATACCTCAGAGACAAGGTTATTACTAAACCAATAGCTCCGATACCACTTGTAGCATCCCAAATTTCTGGTACCTTTTGAGCTGACCAAATAACACATGTCCAACCCAAAATGCACTGAAAACCTAGATAGCTAATAGAAAAAAATTAAAGGGTGAGATAAGAAATATTAGAATAGAAGAAGAAGAAAACACACAACATAGAGTCTCACACCGCAGCGGAACAAAATATAATATAGAAATAAATCTTTATTGAGAGCTTTAAATAATTACAATCATCAGAGTACACAAACACATCTGGACAGTTATAATAATCTGTCCTCATATACAACACACAGCGGAAACACAACTATATAATATCGTAAGTCTGAACTTTTCCAGCTCGTATCTTCACTGCATCCGATAACCCGAACCTGTATAACCCGGTCTAGCCCAAGCATTACAAACGCTGGATCAGTCTGATGAACCAGAATAAGAAAAACACACTATGTTTAAAGGTATCACACAACTTGATTTTAAAGTCAAAATCTTTTCGAAAGAAATGGATAATCGTAAGACCAAATCCACACATAAATACAGATGGTTTCTTACAATAACCCAAAACATTTTGGAAATCAATATTTTTTTCTTACATTATAATAGTGTCTAAATAAAAATAAATATCAATCAAGAAGAAAGCTTGCATCTCACACTCTACATACATAGTATACAATCAAAACCAAGGCTCTTATTGGAGAATGGATTTCCAAGGCAAGGTATGGGCAACCACCTTTCCGACAATGTATCTCTGGAGATGAATACATTGGGGTTCAACAAGAATATCTTGCAACCCAGGCTAAACATAACCGGCCCCTCACTTCGCTTGAGAGTACCGAATATATCATTACCACGGTCGGGGGCCAACCAATCGAACCAATAACATACAATTAAAATAAAGGGACAAACGAAGGCATTTGATTTCACCATATCAGGTAATGATACACCCTTTTGATGGGTATGACCCGCATAGCCATGCAGACTACGCTATTTTTGCCATTTCACGGTTGATGAGGCTTGAGGTCATAATTACTTTTAGAATATCATATCATCATTCACTTTGAATGCCACATCGTTAGATCCACCAGAAAATCACAAATTGACGTCCACAAATATATCTAGTTGTGAAGCTAAGAGAAATGTGCACTTCTCTGCCATCAACAGAAATATGTTTGAAGAAATCAACGTACGTGACTCCTTTGGAAATACTCTGTCAAGCACTCGTCCATACAAGTCGTACAGGAATATGATGAACCGGAGGCACTCTCCTACCACATACTAGGAGTCAATCCATGGATCAGAAGCGAGTAGTCCTTGCAATCCATAAATTTCCAACCACGACTGAATCACGTCAGAATACGTCTGGTTGCACTCCAGAGAATATTCGACAAGTAATCCTCCCGCTTATGAAGATCCATGGTCTTCAATTGCTCCATCTTCAGTCAGTATCTTCATGTATTTGTTAGTTTAGAATGGTTTTCGAATATAAATTCGATCCCAGTTTATCTGTACCAACAATCATATAGGTCATATTTGATAATCAGTTATTTGACTATCAAATAAATAGTGATGAAAATAAAATGAGTTCATTGATTCAGTACTCAGCATTAATTGGCCTCATTAATTAAAACAATTAACGATGTTAATTTAAAGTTCTTTAAATATTTTGATATTACGAATATAGCTTTTATTTCTTATTTAGCATAAGATTATTTTCAAAACTGTTTCAATTTAATAATTAGGAAAATATCCTATTATCATCCAGTTTCTATTCTATTATCATTTTCTTTTACGTTGAAAGTACCGTTATAATTTCACACCATCTCCTTTTGTTTACTCTACTTCAGAAATATTATTATATATACATACATACATACATACATATATATATATATATATATATATTCTCGATTCTTCTCATTTCCATTACCTTGGAAATTACATTATGTTTTCTCAAACCTTTTTTATTTCCGTTACTTTGGAAATCTCAATATATATATATATATATATTCTCAAATCTTGTGATTTACATTGCGTTATTATTCCGCATATGGAAATAATAAATTATTCTTAATCTCTTTTCCATTACAAACTAATATCATCCTTAGAAAATCCTGAACTCGTTCAAGTTAAGGTATTTATTTACCTCTCAGACCTTGATCAACAACGTTCTTATCTTAAGATAAATATGAGTTTTCATTCAAAAACTGATGTTTATTTTAATATCAAACAAATCTCCTTAAACTATTTTATTGAAAATATTATAAGACATTCTTACTTTTAAAGATATCTCTTTTTAAATATAACTTATTATTACTTAATTTGTAGATTAAGTAATTTCTTAATAAAAATGACCTCTAAATCTTAACTTCTTTCAAAGAATTCATTTTAACTCGAATTATTATTACTAAATCCCATTACTAAATACTTTATAAAATTCAATTACAAATCCCTTTCAATCGTTCCTTTTGAAAATCCCATTTCGATTTCATTCATTTCTCTCAATTACATTATTATTTAGTAACGTTAATTAAAAATTAACGCTTTAACTACACATCTCTTTTTATAAACCTCGTTTACAAAGCTCAGGTTTAATATAAAACCCCTTTTTCCTTTATTTCCTTTACTTAATTCAAATATTAAGTAAACGTTTATTTTAAACTATCGTATTCGCTTAAAATCCTTTTTATAACTTCGTTAGAAAAAATCCGGTTTTTAATATAAAAACCATTCATAGCGCCTTTCATAATCCAATTAGATTCCATTTCATCTTCGATCACTTTTAAAATGAATTTCAAATAAAAAGTATTCTCCTAAATTCTTATTAATTAAAATAATAATTTACTTCAATCATTAAATACAGTAGTGGTAGTTAACTTCTTATTTACTAAAATAAGTAGTAAATTCCTTTTTAAATTCTTATTAAAATTAAAAGCAAATATTTGTTAAACTATTTCATTAGATTAATTCAAAACAATTTAATTTAATAATCAATCCCTGTTAAAACGATTGACTTAGTCAACTCAATACACGATTAATTCGTTAACCAATTCCAATTATAGTCCTTTCTTTAAATTAATTAATATAATTAATTTAAATAATTCCTAATTGCTTCTTAAAAACAATTACCCAATTCCTAACCGTTAGGTTAATTTCTACGCCATTGCTTATAAATCTGATTAACAACATAAATTTACTTTATAAAATCATTTAATAATCACTTAAAAACTTAAATAATAAATAATAAATATTTATTTCCCTTTAATAAACTTCTATTCAAAATAATATATTTCAAAAATCTATCTACAGTTATAAAATAAATTTTATAACTTCAGTTTTATTGATTCACTTGCCGGTAAATCTATATTTATAAAACGATTGATTTATAGGCCATATACTGCCAATTACTCAACCAATATTACCCATTGGTTTAAACAGAACAAATATTGAATTCAAGGTCAACGGTCAACAACTAAATCAATCGTCCAATCAGAACAGTTCATACTATGATAATGTGGGAATAATTAACATCAAATATATATGAGGAATCCGGTTGGATCCCTCCAATCTGTTCTTCCCTGTATTAAAATAGATTATCTCACATAAATTCATTCAATTCAATTTAACTGACAATTTCTTTAATAGTAAATAACAATTATATAGCATCAACCAATTAGCAAAACAATTAAAATAATTAAACACGTTTATTTAATAAATGTGACCAATAAGGTAAGTTACTTTCGTTGGTCCAACCGTAAAATTAACGATTTGGTTTTTCACTGAAATTAGACAACGTTTAATTTCATCGGTTCAATCAATATATATATATATATATATATATATATATATATATATATATATATATATATATATATATATATATATATATACACACACACACACACACATTTGACAAACAGTCAACCATTAGAGTTATAGCACACACTTTATAAAACCTGACTTATATAAAATATAAATGGGAAGAACTGAGTGAGTTTAACTCACCTTGGTTTTATTCGTTGTTGAAATAGTTTGGTTACAGTTAAATTAAACAGGCGTTTAATTTAACTGCAAATTATCGTTGTCTCCATTTCCGTCCAGATTAATTCTAAATTGTTGCTCCCGTCAAGACGAGTCCAACGTCTCTTGAATCGTCCAATTCTAATAACATATGCATACATTATAAACTTTTTAGTATAACGCTATTTTAATTAACTAATAATAATTTCGTAATTAATAACTTATTTAGTGATTACTTCATTTGTTTCTGTTTTGCAATATACTCAGCAGGCTCAAAATAATTGCCTGCCACATTCCGATATTGCTTGTCCACGACTGTTTAGGAAGACCACCAACCTGTCCAGGATTAATTAAAATAATTAATATACTTCCTAATCAACTATAACTAAAATTAACTAATTAAAATATTATTTACGTTTAAACTGTCGGGCCTCCATTATTCTGCTTCGATCAAATGATAACTCACCACGTGGTATAACATCCGACATCGTTCACAGTTGCTCGACCCCAGACCCATCTCCCCGACTCGTTACTCAATTTTCCAGGAAATGCGGTGCTTCTTGAACCTTTATTCCCATTTTTGGTTTGTCTTTTATTTGGCCCCCTTTTCTGTTGTTCAAACAGATACAACAGCCATGCACGTTTTTGAATATAGGCCAAACAGCGGATAGCTGACATATTTATCTTTCCATGTGTATAATCCAAGATCCCCATTGCTACATGATTCAACTCCCTAATAAGACTACTTCCTTTTGTTTCTGAAGCTTTAGCATGCACGATTTTGTACCAACTTGAATAGTCAACACGTTGGGAAAAACTATCCTACATCTTCGTTATTATTTCCGTCCTGATCGGATGCCTATCGCGATAAAACATCCCATTGCCATCAATCGATCAACGCCGCTCCTACAGTCAACCGACCGATGATCGAACATACCCACCAGCAGCGCGTTGACCTGCTCTGCCTTCCTTATGAGTTTCAGACCAGTCGACTTTGTCCTCCTCCCGCAGATGATCACGAACCGCCCGCACTTTCAGGTGACTTTCTGTCCGCCATAACCCTCTATTTCGAATCATCTCCGGTGAGAATGACCAGCTCGACGAGTGAACAAGGTTGTTGAAGGAAGATTTTGGGTTTGATCTTTGGATTAGAAGAAAAACGAGGGGGGAAACAATTATTTTCAGGCCGTTCATAAGTTTAGGGTTGGCGCGCATGTTGGTTAACGGCATAATATAATTTGACTTAAAATTTGGGCAAACGCGCAGAAATGAATATATATATATATATATAGGAAATGGTTTAATAAAATAGTATTATTGAAACTTTAGGCTGAAGTCTCATCTCAAAACACCCACGTACGATCTCCAATTGGGATGAAACTCCTACTCCAAGCATAAAAAATATTCCGGACACGATGGGACATCTTTCGTTGAACTCCGAGGTCGTTTGTAAAACGTCCGTTATAAATCACAAGCTAAAAATCACGCGTTTAAATTTTCCACGATCACAAAATAAATCCAATCAACTTGAAACCTTAAAATTTTACTTGTTCTTTTCCTTACGGATCCGATGAAATTTGTTTTATTAAAATCGAAGTTCATTCGGCCAATCGTTTATTCCTTTAAAGTTACCTTTGTCTAAATTGACCAAAATAATATAATTGATTAAGGCGTTTATCGTTGCTATCATCAAATAGTAACTCCTATTGACACGAAAATTGAAATCTTATAATAATTAACTAATACCAATCCAATGGCACAAGTTTCATCGCATTTCGAGACTGTTTCCCAGTATGTTATTTTCATACGCTAAACAATGCTATTTTGGACACCAAAATATTCGATGTCCAAAAATAACAAACTACATGCCTATCTTGACTCTAAACGTCGATACGAACTCAATGGAATTGGTTTCATGGCTTAATTTGATCGTATTCTCAAGTTATACACAAATATCCCCCTATTAAACTAAATTAATTTAATTACGCACTATATAAAATGACTGGGCGTTTACAGCTACTGTTGTCACATACGACATCGGTTTGCCACAAAATTTAATTTCCTACAATAAATTAACGTTACGGTTCCAATGAAACTAATTTCATCGAAAACTGAGCTCGTTTGCAAAATGGTCATTTATAAGGCTCATATAATGTAAATAAAATATTATATAAATTCCAAAATAATCAAATTAAATAATTATAAATTATTATTATCATAAATATCCAAATAAAATTATCATATGGTTTCAAATATAAACCAGTATAGATTATACAACTCAATATCATCAATTTCGAGTTAAAACCGTATCGAAATTATATTAAAACGCACTAAAACTAAACAGATCTATTACAATGGGCAATGCCCGTTGAAATAGGGATTTCACAGCGGCCAACCCGTCCGTGTATTAGGCCTTGTTGTAATATGTCCTCTTTTACAACGCGCGATGAACGTGGTAACAGGCGGTTGTAATAGACTTTTTACAACGGATTTATGTTGTTGTTGTATGTTCCTTCAAGATAATAGCAGCCCGTTGTAATATTTTTTGCAACAGATATTGACCGTTGTAATATTTTCTATAATAGTAATTAATGCCCGTTGTAAAATGCTGAAAGTTGCAATAGATTTGATTATTACACATAATATTAATAATATTTACAAGAATTGAATATTTAATTCAAAATTTATTTTTAAACAAATATTTATTCAAATAAATATTTATTACACTTTCAAATAGTGCACATAATGTTTCCCCTCTATTTACAAAATCACTTGTACATACACTTCCTCACTACATTTAATTTCGAATAGTACACGGTGAATTTTTCTTCAGTGCTTCCAAGCATATCTTTCTCATGCTCTTCGTCGGCCAGCAGAGGGTCAAAGTATTCGTATTGTTCTAACTCCTTTGCTCTCTTTGCGTCATTCAGTTTTTTCGGTGTTTCAGGATTACAATGATCTGTCAATGCTTTTTGAAATGTTTATGGCAGGATCAAAATCCTTCCAAGTCTTTGCAACTTTCACCAAAGTGCTTCCTTTTCTGGTCAGTGCTCTTGCTATTTATTATCTCAAAGCGGGATCGAAGCTATCTTCAAATTCTAATTGCTTTACACTGGATACTAGAAAAAGCGGAACGGAACATCGCAGTCCAATTTTCCAGCTAAAACTAAAATAACAAAACTGGCAGCATGTAAATAAAAAATGAACTAAGATCTACTATCAACAAAACGCACCAATGTTAAACTGCTTTACACCGGATACACATAATATAGCAGAATACAATATCAAAAACTAGGATTACATTGAATGCAATTCTACAGAAAAAGTGCACTGCTTTACAAAATACATTGAAAATACTACAGAAATATACAAACATGAATAACAAATTCACCGAAAATATGAATAGAATAAATTTACAGAATTAAATATTAACAAAACACAGCAACTATAATACAATATACATTGAAAATTCAGAAAAGACTACAAATCAGATTGATTTACAGAATTACATAACAGCGTTACCGATTCGTACACAACCAGAATATAATTAATATACACATGCCACCATAATAAAATTCATATACACATGCTATGGCATTTTTTTTATTTGTAAATCATAAAAAAAACTAGTAGAATAGGCATTCGTATAGGACATCTACACACTGAATTGATGTTGGGGGGACATTCTTTCCTTCACATTCAATTCAATCTTTTAGAGATCTCATAAAACAAATACCATATTTGATATGGCAGAAAATTTTGACTTTTATCTTTTATCATCTCAATCTTTAAGATGCAATAACACAATACAAGTATGCAAACACATTTCGTTTAGGATTTATCATGATAGAAGACCATGCTATCCAGGCAGAAAAAAAGTATATTTAGAATTTGTCCATCCTTTCAACATTTACAACAAAAATCATATCAAGAACAAAATTCCCAAAGTATTATAATACAATCATTAGTGTACTTCCAGTAAATTGCATTTGTGTATAAGTAAAGCAATGACTATACAATCATTAGTAGTTTACTTCCATTTTATAAATTCTTAACTCTGCAGTTTTCCACGAAAATTTTGGCTTTTTTTTATTTCATTGCAGGTGTTTTGTTTGCATTATATTTCTAATATTGTCCCAGATATATCGTTTATGTACGTAGATTAAACCAAAAGGAAAATCGTTATATTTGCACTCTTAAAACGAATATTATAAACCAAAATGCACAAGTAATGCAAACAAAACATCATTGTAGACCAATTCTTTCTAACACATAAAAAATTAAAAATTTCAAGACATAATTCTTTAGATTCAGTTAAATCCATTGGAAATACACTACAGCATCATACGTGACACAAATTATTGAACAAGATGTTTTTTGTCATGATTGTTAAAAGTTTAATACACTCTGGAAACAATAAGGATTTTTGATGATAGAATCAAAGAATTAATTACAATAAAGTGGACCATGCGCTTGAGTCACTGTTTGAAAATGATGTTGGACATGGATCAATCAAGAAGATTTCTGATTTGAGTTTTTGGCATGAAAATCTTAAGCAAAGAAAAGGTATTCATATGCAGTAAAATGATCATATAAATAAATAGAGAATTGGCCTGACCAAGGATAATGGGAAAAAATTATTTAACTGAAAGAGCATTGCTAGACTGACCAACTTTTTGTGGGTAGGATCATATGGATGTGGAGTTGGAAGGTAGATATTAAGAGGGACATACATATCCTACATATATAGTTATCCCCACTCAAGTTTGGAGGTTTACAACCGGATGGAGAAATTTTTTGCTAATGGAAATTCAGAGGGCTTCAATTTTCAGATATTTAATACATGTCCCATACGAACACTAATGGATTTCATACATTTTCAGTATTGTTGACAAGCTTATCTTTTAAAGACTTAACCGAAACAATAATGCGAATAACAATCCCTAAAAGAAACATTCTTATTTCCACTCATCTTACAATTTGCGGTATATGTGTCTAACATAAAACTAAAAATTAGGTAATCAAATCTTATTACTTCAAATCTTATTTTTTTAGCTGAATGCTAGGGATAATAGAAGGGAACCGATGGTCTAATGTTGACTTGAACATCAAAGGAAAAAAGAACAGAAACATAATTCACAAAGTAAATCTGAAAAGGTAGTACCAGCTCTCAATGACCGAAAATTAACCCAAAACAATTCCAACTCTCCCCAGATCTCCCGTCAAGCTGCCTTCAATACCGCCTCGTCGAGCTTCCTCCATCCCTTCCTCGTCGAGCTTCCTCCAGCGCTGCCTCGTCTCGAGCTCGTCAGATCTCTCGATTTGCGGAGTGGTTGCGTGGAATTTTTTGTTTCAGGGATTAGGGTTTACGAATAGAGTTGCCCTCGCCGCCATTTTAATTTTCATGGTTGAATGGGTAGCTCGGGTTTGTTATATGTGCATGATTATACTATTTAGGCCAACCCTTCCACAGGATTTCAAACATACTATGCGTGAGTTTTTTTTTCTTCCGAGCTCGTCAGATGGCGTGTGCTCGTTAGTTGCACCGTTCTTCATTATAAAAAAATTAATGTAAACATATTAAGTATTACTTACTAACTTATTGATTATTATTTATTTATTAATACTTAAGACTTATATATGGCAATTACATATTGATCGTTAAATGTAAATTATTATGTACTTACTATTAGTTATAAATAGTAATTACTAACCATTAACTAGTAATTCCTATATTTTAATTAATATTATATGTTATTAACTATTAATTACCTAATTGTTTATTAAATAGAAATTAGTATGTATATATTGTCAATTATAGAATATTGGTTATTTAATTGTAGGAGTTTAATACAAATATAAACTTAATACATTTATAATTTTAATTTTTTTTAAACATTTTTGAAAATTTGACTAATGTATCAAATGTTAATTTATAATTTTTATTTTAGAATTTTGTCAAAATTTTAAATCTTAATTCTAATTTTTTTAATATTAGTAAATTTATCTTGGAAATTTTTAAATTTTTAAATTTTGGAATAATAAACATCACTTATTAATTATTAAAATTTACATATTAATCAAAAATTATTAAAAATAAATTATCAAATACGTAGTAAATATTAATTATTAATTCTTTAGTATTTAATAGAAATTATCAATTATTAATTTTTAAATAATGAATATTAATTTTACTATAAATAATCTAGTATTTATGATTATTTACTTACTGTAAATTATTAATTGTTAATTGTAGTTGTAAAATATTAAATATTTTCAATATAATCATGAATCGTTAATAAATAATATTATATTATTAATGATTAGTAATTATTAATGTAATATTATAATTAGTAATTAACAACATATGAGTAATATAATGTTAAATATTAATTTCAAGAAAGCATCATGGTTATTAAGTATTGATTATTGGTACGTATTACAATGGGCATTATAGCCGGTGTAAAATTATCATCTCTTACAATGGGCATTTTAAGACCATTGTAAAATTGGCATTTATTACAACCTGCATTTTCCGAACGTTGTAAAATTGACCTCTATTACAAAGGGCCTTAAAAGACAGTTGTAGTAGCATTATATTACAACGGGCAGCCGTTGCCAGTTGTAAAAAAGGCGTTGCATAGGGCATCTACTACAACAGGCCTGAACTGACCGTTGTAATAGCACTCTTCTACAACGGGCAGCCACCACCCGTTGTAAAATGGATGTTGTAATAGGGTATTTGTAGCGACCCAGTGAAAAACTCGACGCTCGAATTTTCGACAAAAATACATCAACCCGTATTACTTGCCAAAAACCCAAGTATCGAACCCCAGATTGTCAATAGAAAGAAATTAGAGGGTAAGAATAGAAAGAAAGAATATTAGAATAGAAGAAAGAAGAAGAACACCATATCAGAATCTCCCAGCGGAACGAATAAAATATAATATCCAATCTCTTTATACCATACCAACCATCAGAGTACAACAGACATCAGACACAGCGGAAAATAACTTTACATAACTAGCGGTGAAGCCGCTTGCTTCCAGCTCCTGAAAACTCCAATCGAAACCTAACCTGGAACATATTCGGTGTAACCCAAGCACATTTGAAGCAAAGCAAAATACACCGGGTCAGTCTAGAATACTTTTAGTGATAAATTCACAGTACAAACAACTTGTTTAACTTTGGAAAAACCTTTATGAAATCAAAGGATAATAGTAAGACCAGCCCACACATAAACACGGACGGTTTTTACCTTACTATAACCCAAAACATTTTTGAAATCATAACTTGCTCTGATATTATCATAATGACTAAATACGAATAATTAACAATCTAGCGGAACGCTTGCATCTCACGCTCCACATATATAGTATACAATTAAAAACCGCGGGTGCTTATTGGATATTGGATTCCAACCTCGACAAGGTATGGGACCACCTGCCGATAGTGTATCTCTAGAGGCGAATACACTGGGTTCAACAAGAATGTCTTGCAACCCGACCCTCACATAACTGACCACTCATTTCGCTTGAGTGTATCGAATGTATATCACCGACGGTTGGGATCAGTAACCGCCTCCCGAAAAGGGACAACATCGAATATAGATTTAAGAAGGAAATGGAATTTCTCTAGATAGGTGATCATACACCCTAATGGGAGCGACCCACATAGCCATGCTGCCTGCCCGATTTTTGTCATTTCCTAGTTGTGAGGCTTGAGGTTTAGATTTAACTTCTAGAACATCATATCATCACTCACTTTGAGTGCCACATCGTCAGATCTGCCAGATCACACTGATTGACATCTACAAAAATACTCTAGTTTGTTTGGCTAGAGAATAACCATTTCTCCGCCATCAACTATGGTACGTTTGGAGAAATATACGCATGTAATTCTTTTGGAAATACTCTATCAGACATCCATCTATACAAGTCATCCAGGAACAGGATGAATCGAAGGTACTCTCCTACTGCATCTCATATAGGAATCACCCCATGGATCAGTAGCCAGTAGTCCTTGCAAACAGCAAAATCTCAACCATGACCGAATCACGTCAGAATACCTCTGCGTTGCAACACAGAGGATATTCGTCAAGTAATCCTTCCGCTTATGAATATCCACGGCCTTCACTTGCTCCGTCTTCAATCGACGCCTCCACGTATTTGCTAGTCGGAATGGTTTTCGAATATAAATTCGATCCCGGTCTTTCCGTACCAACAACCGTATTTGGTCAGGTTTTGATAGTCGGTGATTTAACTATCAAATAACAAATGTGTGAATAAAATGAGTTTGCTAATTCGGTACTTGGCATGACTTGGCCTGTTAAAAATATATTTGGTGAATTGGCTAATAAACTTCTAAATCTTCCCTTAAATTTAAACATTTTATTTATCCTTATTTTTATTTTAACAAACCCATTTTAAACATTTTCGAGTATGCATATATACATATGCTCAGGTTCCCATTTCCTTTAGGGATATCGATAAATTTCTTCAAAACCCTTTTTCCCCTTTTCCTTATATTCGAGTATCTCGATATATACATATATATTACTTAATGGTATTAAACAAGTTCCAATTCTAATATGGTCAAAATAAATGTCGACTTATATAATTTAAAACCAATATTCTTATTAACATTGAAACTAAAATCGTAGTATTATTTATATTCCAAAATCTCGCACTTATATTCAATACTTCACGTATGGGATATTACACAATCACGACACCTTTAACTCGTTTCAAACTAATACCATTTCTCGATAAAAATGAAGCCATTCAAGTTGGGGTATTTTATTTACCTCCCAGACCTTGATCGACAACGTCCTTATCTCGGAATGAATTCTAATTTGTCACTTAAACACTTCACAAAAATCTTATTTACCATCTCGATTTCAAACTGATTTTATAAATCGTTTCTTACATTTGAAATCCTCGCTCAATAACCTTTTTACTTAATTAATTTGATTAAGTAAATGTCCAGTCTTAATCTATTAACCTTTTTTCTTTAAAGTTTCATTTTATCTGAACTCATTTCACTTAATTTAAAAAAATTAAGTAAAAATCTTATTTAAATCTTTAAACTCACTTACCAATTTCATTTACCATGTTTGTTGAACACTTGGGTCATAAATTCTTTTCTAATCTCTATTCCCCTTTTTATCAAGCCTTAACGTCAATTAACCACTTGTTAATTGAATTCCCCTTTTTTTCAATCTCGTTTGGAACTAGGGTTTTAAATCTCTTTTATACAAATCTTAATTGACTTTAAATTTAATTTCTCGCCACTTTGTTACTTCTTAATTGACCTTAAATAAAAGCCATCGTCTTAATTGTTAGCTAAAATAATAATTAACTTTATTAAAATAATTAACTCTGTTATTAACTAAAAATAATTACCACTCTAATCCCATTACCAATTCTAATTAAATGCGGTTGATTTTGTCAACCGTACACCTCACTTGGTAGTTAACTGATTATCATTTGTCATTTCCCCTTTTTAAGTTAATCAAATAACTTAATTAATTTAAAATCACCATTTTATTGTTTTAAAAACAATTATCCTATTTTACCAGCCCGTAGGTAATTTCTTTGGTTTTTCTGCTTTATAACTTGTTTACCTCATACGATTTTGCTACTCAACCCATTTAAATATTCTTTTATAACTTGATTAAAATATTTATTTATAAATTTCTAATTCCAATTACCTGTATAAATAAATAAAAAGCTTCTATTCAGTTATAAAATAATTTATAACTTTAAAACTGCACTGATTCACCGAACGGTAAACCGACGTCTGAAACAACACATTCTAGGCCATTCACTGCCAATTACTAAATCAACATTGTCGGTTGATTTTAAACACAACATACAACACTGTCGGTTGATTTTAAACACAACATAGGTGAATATTTATTCAACCATCACGTTCAAACAGGTTTTTCTACTCTATGGGGTTCAATCAGTTCATATATCAACAATATAAAACAACAAACAACATTTATAATATTGGAGGAATCCGGTCGGACCCCTTAAACCTGTTCTTCCCTGCATCACAGCTCGTTATACATTTCATAATAATACATGAAATAAATTTCAATAATCTATAAATTTAAAACGATGTAATTTCAGTAACAGCAACCGTTCAAACAATAACAACCAATAGCAGCCAATCAACCAATTTATACTTTTAAAGGTAAATTATATTTTAATATGAATTTACCACATCACAGGATTCCAGAAGGTGTGAGAATTAACTCACCATATTATTCGGTCGACGGTTGACGCGTTTGTTGCATTTAACTTTGAACGAACATTCAAAATTAGCTGAAATTCCAACTGCGTTAGATCAGTGCCTAGTCATGCCATCGTCTAGGTCTCGTCCCTGCGATCCCAACAGATCCAGTTTCGCTGAAATCCGTTAACGTATGAGAAAGTTACGCTAATTTAAAGCTTGATACATAAATACGATTATTAATATTTGGTTAACTATAAATTAATTAATTTAAATTATACCTTAATTAATGCTAACACTGCCACGTTAGACTTAAATCACGAGATTACTATTCTTTCACGCGTTTTCTTCCTGGCTCCTTCCTGAACCCCGTCTGTGCGTTGAAACCCAAACCTCCCCTTCTTCCTGTGCTTGCCGCGGCCACCACTGGCGTTCTGACACCATCCTCCGATGTGCCGCTCCACCAGACTCAACCGCCCTCGACGCCAGCAGCCAGCCCCTCCCCAATCGCCGTGAAATTCCATTACCCCCAATTCAATTTAAACCCCTAATTCGACCGCCACAGACCGCCATTAGGTGTCGGACCACCTCCAAGATCACCGCTGACCTTCCCCGACTAGATCCCCTCAGACCCGACACCCCCTTGACAAATACATCGCCGGAAAAAAAATCCAAAACCACTTCGCCACTTTTGAAAACAGCCCCAAAACAGACCACTTCCATTCAACTCCAATTTCTCTCACCACAGACCACCGCTAAATTAAAGCTCTTTCTCCCCTCTTTCATTCCCCCTAGGTCTGAGTTTCTGAAATGGATCCAATCATTGTAATTTTCGCCAAGAACGAAAACTGATCTTCGTTGTTCATCGCGATTGCCGGCCACCACACTCGACGATACCTCCCCAACTTTTTACTGGAGCTTCCCCTCCTCCCGATCTACATGTTTGCTTCAGGTCTCCCTAGAAAATTCTTCACGGATTGGAAGACATAAATTGTTTTATAACGAGGGGCTTATTTGCAAATTTTGGTGAAGAAAAATGGAACTTAGCTGGAAATTCTGAGTTGGGGGGCTTTATATAAGTGGGATTTATTATATTTTATCTTGATGTGACCAGCGATGTTGACTAACGATTTTTATTTCGTGCTTATCGTAATTTTGAATGTTTTTTATTGGATACTGTGCTCATGTACAAACCCCATTCAAGATGCGAATGGACGGCATAGTATAATTTAACGATACGGTCCTAATGAAACTTGTTTCGTCGAATTTCGAGTTCGTTTGTTCAAATGACCCTCGTTCACGTTCAAATGGTCGTTTTTATTTGTATTTTATTTTGCCACGCTCACAAAATAACCCTAATTGACGCACAACTTGAAATCTAGCAATAATTTACTATTGCGGTCTCAATAAAATTTGTTTCGTCAAAAACGAAGGTCGTTTGAATAAAGACCCTTTTATAATTGCCCAATTCAAACAAAATAAACCAATTTAAAATACCTCAATATAATAATATTAAAATATTGAAATTGGCCATACACGACCAGAATTTCGTATATTACCAGAATAAAATAGCTCGGGTTGAGTTTGAAGCCAAATCAATATTAAAAATATTTAAAAACCCCTTTATTTAATATAAATAACGATAAAATTAATAAGGGAATTCACAGCGACTATTTTAAATTTTGATTTGGACATAAAATAAAATCTACAACACCAAAACTCGAATTTTCTCGTTCATTAGAAAAATATTATCCAACAGATTCGAGCGTTTCTTGTTTCGAGAAAATCCGACTTATTTTGGGCCCTGTACAGCCGTTTAAAGTTCAAAAAGCCAAATTACGAACTGCCACGTCGCTACAGCTCGTTTTATAATTAAATTATAAATTAAACGTTATAACGTCGTTTTATAAACGAAATCGTTATTATAATTTCAAAATAAACCATATTTAACCATTTTAAGTTGCCAGTTCACGTTATACAACATATTCAACATTTTCCAAATATTTTGAAATTAAAATATTATTATATTATTATATTATAATTAAATATTCAAAACAAATGGTTAAAATCAATTATTTAAATTCAAACAAATATTTAAAAAAAAATATTTCAAATAAATGGTCGGAAAATACGGGACATTACAGTATTTTTGCTGTAGTGAACCCTTTTTAAACGTTATACTTTAATAACGATTCCATAGCCACTATTTTAAAATTTGATTTGGACATAACTATCAATCTATAACATGAAATCTCGATTTTTTCTTCCATATGAAAATTATAATCAGTAAGATTCAAACTTTACTTGTTTCACAGATTTCCGACTTAAAACGGATTATGTATATTCAATTAAGGTTAAAAACTCAATATTATGAACTACTGCGCCATTTCGAGCTCGAATTATATTATATATAAATTTAACGTTTAAACTTCGTTTTTAATAACGAATCAAATATCCATTAATCTTCTAAATGTAATATTTAAAATAATAAAATATTTTAAATATATAATGTCTAAAATACGGGACATTACATCGTCTTCTTCATAAACGTTTGATGCATAGATACATGTTCTATGTTCCATCTCTTGATAATATGTAGATAGTTAAGATAGATGCATCAGTACATTACTCAATCAACAAATACACAACTATAAATATGGATAACTTAAACTTTAATCACAAATTTAATTTTAAACATACACGTACAAGTACACATACTAAATATGTTTAATTCGAACTTTAACCACTAATCAATAAACATGGACATCCACATGCACGTGCACAAACACATACAAATATATTACTAAATATGGATAATTTGAACTATAATCACTAATTTAACTTTGAACATACACATACAAAACCCAAATTCATGAAATTGTTGATGTAAACTATAACTTGTATACCATAGGAACTTAAAAACAAAATTACTCCACAAAATATGGGATTAAAGTACAAATTCATGACCATTCACTACAACAAAAACACCTTTTTACAACACTTATTCTGCGACGGTTCGTCAAAGTGTCGTAAAATTATATAACTTTCATAACATTTATTAAGAAAAATGTCGTAATAAATTTTTCCAAATGACGTTCTCTATACAAATGTCGTAAAATAAAACTATTTACAATGTTTGTTTAAACCGTTGTCGTAAATGTTCTTTAACGATGGTTTTCATACGTTGCGTTACAGTTATCTTTTTCATAACATGCAAGAAATGTTATTGAAACTTGCATATACACAACGTTTTTTTAAACATTGTAAGTTTATAGTATTCAACGATATTTATTGGATGTTGTATCTCAAAGTTAAACAACATAAAATAGATGTAAATTTTACTGAAGTTAAACGTCAACAAAAAATAATTGTAATTTTTATTTATTATTAATTTACAATAGTCATATAATGCTATGATAATTCATATTTATGAAAATGTCTATCTTACGTTGTTAATGATATTGTATTTAACAACTTTTAGCTGATGTTGTTGATTCTCATATTTCAACTTGTGTTAATTTTTTGTCTAAGACAAAATTATTCTAGTTTGATATTTTGCATCTGATGATTTTCGGTCGAAATTGCAGAGTACATATATTTAATAAAGTCGGTTGGTATCGTAAAGCTTCTTCTCTTCCACTACGGATGTTTTATCACTTGTTCAAATGGTTTATTGTGTATTTTCCTATTTTTACACCCCATGGATACTGTATGCTAGTGGAAATAGTGCACAAATGACAGGTTAGTATTGGACCAACTTAAAGGGGTCCTATTACACTGAAGTAATATAAATCATATACTCTGCAAAATCAAGCAATCACCAGCAATAAAGGAATTATTAAAGAAAATCAGGAACAACTGCAGGTATAACAGAGAAAAGGACATACAAAGAGCTGAAATGAATGCCAGCAAGCGGCAAAACTCATAATATTAACATCTACACCTAAAAGATCATAACAGTTACAATCATTTTCTTACAATTTTGAGTAATTAAGTTGAATGAGATCATGAAATAGTATATTATTTTGGGAACTTGGACATAAGAAAGATAAAAATAGTGTGATGCTAAAGACACTGCATTTTCTGTTTCGGGGTACCATCGGTATCGCCTAACGTTTTGTTTTTCGCGTTGGGGATACAACCGCCGACCGAACACTCTTCGACCGGCGGTAGCGTGCATAATACTCCGAACCAGCTTTTGCGGTGCCGAAAACAAACCAGAATTTCAAATGAATGTCCAAAAGTTGTAAGCAAATTTTTAAGTGAAGTTCACAAGTCCAGAAAATGTTCAAAAACCAAGAAGATGTTTAAGAAAATATCACCGGTATTTTACCATTAACATAACAGTTGCTAGTCAGACTGACATACCAACTTAATAAGAAAAGGTAACTGATTAATTGGTATTGGTATGAGTAACGAGAAATTGTCACTATGTGTTACAAAGTGTGTAGATAACATATGTAAGGCAATAGGTTAATGCCAATAGATAGTGGCATAATTGTATGCTACTTAGCTATCGAGTAAAAAGTCCTAACATCAATACTCCCCCAAGACCTATATGATGCATTAATGAGTTTAAAAAAAAAAAAAAAAAAAAAAAAAGAAAGAAAGACAATAGGTTTGTAGGATAAATTTCCTATTAACATACGTTCAAAATACCTTGCACACACAGAACGTCTTAAGTAGATATAAAACCACTTGTATACAGTATACGTCTAAGCTTCTATATGTACCCCTTAATTCAAGATACATGCAAATAAGCCATTACCATAACAGAATTCAGATCCAGACGCTCCAAAATACCCACATATGAAGTTCTTTTTTAAACAGAAGGATACTTTATTTACAAAGAGATTACATAAAAGGAATTGCTTGGCCAAAATAATAACATACAACATAAACTAATCCCATATAAAATCAAGTTCCTAACAGCCAAGCAATTCCACATCAAAACACCACAATACAAGGGTAGCAAAAACACAAATCAGAAAAGATCTGAAGCCCAGCAACCCAACTACCCAAACAATATAACAATGAAAACATGAAATCCCAAAAATAGAAAACACCACATCGTGAAGCCCAGAACTGAAAACATGGCATCTGCACGGTTACTTTCTTCGAACAGTACAAATAACTAAAGAAACCCAGAATTGAAATTATGCAAACAGAACATCTAAGAACTTCAAACAGTACAAACATTCAAAAGTGAAAACCAAACCAAACATCCTAATTCAAAGTACATTATTATACCATCTGGCTATTAAGAAATATCTAAATTGATGAACTCCTTACTCCAAGCAACCGCGGAGCCTACAGCATCTCCAATAACTTTAAATTCATCTGTACTTTGCCACAAATAGGCATCTTCTTCTATAGCATAATTGACAGATACTTTCCAAGCATCAAGACCTAGAGGTTTGAAGTGAACCAGGTCGCAGGGATTTGTGGAAAAAATTACACCTTCAGCCACCACTTCCCCTTTCTTATACCAGCTCATCAATTTGCATTTAGTTCCAATCGCCGGATCATGGGAAACAGCAGTTCCAACCTTTTCATTGCTAACATGGGTTTCAGCATTGTTCGGCTGCTTGGACTATAAATTAAATTATACTAGTTCACTAAATGGCAATAATTTAACCCAGAATAGAACAAAGTTGCATTATTTTAACATTTACTATGGAATTATTAAATTCAGGGAATTGTGCATTTTCAACTTGATGATTTGATTGCCATGAGCATGGTAAAAGCCACAAATTAGACCATAGTTATAAACAAATTATAGCAAAGTGAGGAAAAAATATTCCTGCGCTTACCTGCAACAGTATGTCTACTTTAGCCCGAAGTTCCCTCACATTTTCTTCTAGGGTGAGCATCATTTTATTGGTATGTGCTTGAGCTTTTATTTTTGACATTGTAACTCTAAATCCAAGCCCTTTTACTTCACCGGGCCGGTCTTTGCCAAGAACATTTGAAAGGGGTCATCTTTGATTGATAGTCTTGTACTTTTGGACTGTAAGCTATTAAACTGCTCTATTTTTTTCTGAATAATATCAAACGATTGTTACGCATGTGAAATACGAAGGGTTCTACATGAATAATTGAAATAAGATATCATTATTTCTTTTAGCCTATGATACAAACAATTATGAATGAATATTACTTTTACCTTAGTTTGTATGTATATAAATAATAATACATGTTTTTCTTACCATCGATTCTTCAATAGTTTTATTTGTGGGATTTCGATCCTTGGTCAAGCGCCCTTCAGTCCATAAGACAATTCTAGTTATTTCTTGATCTGGCTTTTCTTTCTTCTGCAACATTTCATGGATAAAACTGTTTAGCTACTTTTTAACAAATGAATGTATTAATCAAACAATATTAACAACAGGACAAAACAAATATTTACCAATTTTTGCTCTAATCTGGTGTAACCTCGTCGACTCATCGTGTGTGGCTGAGTATGTTTTTCCCTTACTTTCTTCATCAAAACACTTTTGGCCTATATAAAAAGAAATAATCAGAATATTTTTTTCCTTCCAAATTCTGTTGAAATATAATTTTTTTGCTAATGCTTATACTTATCAGTGATAACAAAATATAAGTTCATTTCTATTAAAATAGTTATTCTAGCATTAAATTTATGGATGGTTGCAACTTACTTGGAATTTAGAGGCTTTAACTCAGCAAGTTTTTTAGAGGCTTTAACTCAGCAAATTTTTTGGATTTTTCTTCCTGGCTCAACAACTTAGCTTTTGCTACCTCGTTCCCCACATTGCATCTATGCTCCCTCAAACAAATTGACATTTTCTTCAACATGTAGTCCTTGTGTGCTTCATCCAAGTTGTACCTTTGTTGTAAGAAACATTAAATATAACATCGGTATCAAATATAAAATGTCAGCGCATATGCTCAGGGCCGACTCTATGGTCTGGGTTTCACTAGGCAATAGACAGAATGAATAACCCAAAATAAGGCAACACATAGCTGGCAGAAAAATCAGCGAAGAATGCCAACTATAGCTGGCAGAAAAAGGTGAACTGATTTTTCAACTACAGTTCACTGATTTTCTGATCATCTACAGTGAACTGTTGATGATCAGAAAATCAGTGAACTATGCTTATGCGAGGAATGCCTTTGTGAAGAATGCCAACTATAGCTGGCAAACAAATCATCTACAGCTATAGTGCATTTTCTGTGTCTGTAACAAGCTGAATGCCAAAAATGCTTGTGTGAAAAATCAGTGAAGAATGCCAACTATGCTTATGTGAAAAATCGTCTCTGATTATTTATGTGAGAAAGGTGTAACAGACACATAAGGCAACAGACAAAGAGGCTGAAAAATCAGTGAACTGTAGGTAAGATAACCAGCTGAATGCTAACTATGCTTTAACTTGGTCATCTACTATCAACTTGAAAACTATTTTCATAGAGCTAGTCAGAATCAATGGACTGAAGGGAAAAGGTTGACGATGTGCTACGTAAACACAAATTTAAACCATCTACGAAGGTAACACAAGGGAATTGTATTATATATATATATATATATATATATATATATATATATATATATATATATATATATATTTTACGTTGAAGTAGTAAAATAAGATAAAATTATAAAATCATATTGTCTTAAATTGAATTTAAAAGGCAACATAAAGGTTTGCTGAAAAAAAGAACATGCACAAGATCCAAAAAAATAAAAATGTACAGATATTGCACTAAATAATTGTCCACTCAATTTCAGCAGATTATAATCCATCATTTACAAATTTTACCATGAAAAATGTTAACAATGGAACCTTCTTTTCTTTGTTTACTAACATGTTCATTGATTCCCCAAAATAACGACTGCACAGTTAATAATCGCAACTGTGGAGGGATAAATCATCAAAATAAGCAACATCTACTATATAAGCAGACCAAGTAAATCATGCAGACATTTCAAGCCTTCTCTCATATTGTAAAAGCCTATATTTTGCTGAAGGTATTCAATAACGGTATAGATACATAGAGAAACATAATGTTCAATGGTAATTGAAGCAAACTGAATAATGATGCATACCTTAAAACATAGAGGCATGAATAGCTCTTGCACAAACTATGGATCGTAAAGTCGTATATATATAGTTCAACTTAATGTTGGAAATAGAATAATGTTGTCCATAAATTAATTTACTCAGCGGCTGCCTAGACAGCTGAAATACTGTACTTCTTTTTTAATTTGCATATGTAAACCCTTCTTAACAACCGATCTATGGTTGAAATAAATAGATGCAATTTTTTTACTATTGAAGGAATTACCAGGTTGGTCTTATCGAAAGATAATAGCATTTGTTTGAGAAACCATGTCTCTATCTCAGCACTATCAACTTGGTTAAGTTAGTAGGTTCCAAAGTTTCAAGGTACCAACTATACAACACAGAAAAAGCACTATAGCTGGCAGAAAAAGGATAAACTTCAGAAAAAAAATAGTGAAGAAGGGCAACAGACTGCAAAAATAACTGAATATCTTATAAAGAAGAACATAGTCATCTAGCATAAAAAAAGATCAAAGTTAGAATGCAAATTACCATACGCAGCATACATAATGAAGACTATAAATAGCAGCGAGTAAGAAAGCTAAAGCTAAAAGTAATAAAAAGGGTAATAATTCACTCCACAAAAAATGCTAACCATTTGCAAGCGATTGTCATCCAAATTAATTTTGTCATGAGGACTTGATAGACAACTTACAGTAGTATCAAATTGTTGTAATAAATCACATAAGACATAAAACATCAGCTAAAGTCTACTATCATTCGCAACCAACTTCAAAATTAGTTAATATGTAACAAAATTATTTTGGACTTTAAAACATAAAAATGTTTTGTGCTATAGCCACAGCCTGTTCTACCCCAGGAGTTGCCTTAGGCGAACAAAATTTTTATTGCCTTTTAGATAGGAAAAAAATTGAAAATAATATTGTAAAACAGTGAATATTTTTCATTAACTTCACATGATAATAAAAAAACATTTAAAGTATTCCTTCATTATGATGTTCGCACGGTGAAGTAATCTGAAAGTAAGGATATAGAAAAGACGATATAATCATCTGACATTACTAAGTAATCGAATATAGAGCTAAAATCCATTATTTTCTAAAATAAGAAAGACAGTTATAAAGAAATATATGGTACTTAGGTGTCTGAATCACATGTATTCTCAATGTGGATGGTGCAAAATAAATTACAAGTCAATTAATCAATAGTTAGCAAAGTTTGTGAAGTAATATAAGGGATTCACGAAGTGAATAAAAATTGTAATGGTGAAAGTAAACAGAAATAAGAACATGATTTAGGAAATTTGATAACCTAAGTAAGAGCGTACTTTACCTAATTTCTCTCTTCTTCTTTTTTTTTTTAACATAATGATGATGAGAACAAGTTTTGTTTATTTATCTTGAAATAAGAAGTTGCAACACCTGACTAAAAAAATTAACCGAGTTACCTAATGGTCGTAGAATAATTTGCTGTAGGCTACTTTTTGTATAACCAACAGACTTTATATTTTAACTAAATTTACGCTATCCATAAAAATGTTCTCATGTAGGATAAAATAAATCTAGGGATATCCTGACAACTATTGTAACAAAAATTCGAAAAATTGACCTTTGCGTATGCTTCGTTTGTAAAATTAAAGTAAATACATGTAAGAGGAACCTATAGTTCCCGACTAATATGTTTCAAGTCAATACTTATAAGTTATCAAGTAAAGTGATAAGTTATTCAAATTTCATAAAATATGTCTCGAAAACCGAATTATATATGTATTTTCTAATGGTAAATAGAAAGGGAATGAAAAATAAAGAAAAGATCTTTTAGTCATAAACAGATTAAGTGCAAGGATGAACATAGAAAATGATTGAGGAATTTTAAATGGTAATAATAAAAGTAATACTGCCAAAAACATCTACAACGAATGATAAATGGAAATAGTTAAAGATCAAACCTATAAAAGCAATTTACAAGGTGATTACAAGGGTACAGGTTGAATACTGGGGAACCAATAAAAGTAATTTATTACTTATTTGTTTATCCATGTTGTAAAAAAAAGTGTCATTTGAAAACTTGCTCCAATACCACAGCTATTTAGAGAAATACTCATCTATCAGAAAACCATTTTACAAGGTGAATACAGGGGTACCAATAAAAGAAATTAAAAACCCGAATTGTTGACAAAACATATAATAAAACAAAATAAAACATAAAAATATAATGGTGGACAGGTGCAAGCTACGTTGTATAAACACATTTCATAAACTAAATAATTATTATATATGTCAAACTAATTATTTTATTTGGCATAATGATGAATTTAAAGGTGGGACAGGTGCAAGCTACTTGTAATCCTCATATGAACATACAACTTTCTGCCAACATTCATCACATATGAACAGACAACTTAATAACAATCCGCGTCATATGACAAATTTATATTAATGTTGCATGTGAGTTGAGTACTAGTTTGAGATGACCGTTTGGTGATTTACACAAAATATTTCCTATCCATGTTCAGCTAACTTCAGAACAAAAACCAGAGGGTCATACCTAGTTAGTTAAATTTAGATATATTTGAAGTACTACAGTACAGCAACATATAAGAACACTGTTCAGGAGATTTAATTGGAACAATAACAAAAACAAAATTGAACGATTTAAGAAAGAGTAAGAAAAGTATTAAACTTCCCTAACCCAAAATCTACGGAAATCCTACTGGAAACAACAAATTAGCAGCACAGATTCGAACCAAATAAAGGAAATGCGCTAAACTTCGGAATTAACAAGCCATGACCTTCTAACAAAAGCAAAACAAATTAGTTGCAAACCCTATTACAAAAATCAATTAGTACATGTGGAAACTAACATCGAGATTACCTGATATCAAAGAAGAAAGAAACATCGAACTTACCAAGTATGCTCTTGGATTTGAGGGGAAATCGAGCGAGATCGTTTGCAAGGCATCTTGAAGAAGCAAACTTTATACTGGTAATAGAACATGATTGAGTGGTCCAATGCTACTAATTCTAATTAAGATGCTCTCCACGAAGTTAATTGATTTTTGTAGCAGCGTTTCGCGCGAAGAATATAAGTCGGTCAGCGTTAACGAGTATACGCCAACATAGATAATATGTATTTATGTCATTGACCTGACATGCGTTACATAATTACACTAAATGATAATAGTTGATTAAGCATTTAAATTAGGGTTTACTCTCAAATTTTACATTTCAAATTTTCGGATATAAAATTTTGAAATTTCAATTTCGACGGTTTCGAAGTTTCCAATTTTTAAACTTTAAACCCAAAAGTTGAAGCCTTAAGTTTAGAATTTTCGTAATTTGATTTTTTAATATTAAGAGTTTCAAATTTTAACTTTTAAGTATACATCCATAACAATAATCTTATATAAAATAAATGAAATTTATCATAAATATAATTATGTTTGGAAATATATTTTCCTTGAAGTGAAGATTTATAAGAAACTAATTTAATTAATAAAATTTTGAAATTTTACATTACTTTGGAAAATGGTACTAAATTGTATTTGGGAATTTGTTGAGAACATCCTTAAGAGTTAGAAATGGAGTATTTTATGATTCCACCTTTGTTGTATAATTATTTATATAATAAGTCGTACATGGATTTCTACGAGCCTGAGAAATCTGTTAAATAGTCTTTCTCTCTAAATTTGATGCGTCTAAATGTTTAATAAGTAGGGGTGAAGTAACTAAATTTCGAGACCTCCCATGTAGTTATGCAATTTGTTATGCACATCTAACCTGGGGCTATCAACGGATGCATTTGAATGCGGATAGTGTCATATCTGTACCTGCATTTGCATCTGAAATAAATTTCGGATATCGATTGTTAGTATCCGCCGATACGGACAGATATCGGATAATTATCCTATCTGTTAACGATCGACAAATCAATAAATATAAATGAGAAAAAATAAGTTCAATATTAACAATTATCCATTTCATTAGTTATTAAAGTGTTAAAAAATAATAAATAATAAATAATCTTGAGCAATTAGTATGTATTTTGCGCATAAAATATGAACTTCATACTTAATAAACAATAAATTTATATCTTTCAGCGTACAAAAATCCATCTAATTTAAGCTATAATTTTGAACAAATTCGGATATATGATTTTTGGATGCAGATGTCTTCATATCTGCATCCGCATTCGTTTTTTCGGATATCAAATATTTATTTGTTCGTCCGTATCCGCATTCTTTTTTTGGATATCGAATATTTATTTGGTTTTCGAATACGGATAAAGAAATATTTTGAATTTTTCAGGTATCCGTTGACAACGCTAATCCAATCCATTAACAAATGTGTTTAAAATAAAAGGTAACTTATGTTTATTATATACTCGTATAATATGTTATATGAATTAAGTAATTTGACTCAAAGTCTATCCAATAAAGTATCAATTTAACCGACTTACATGGTTGCCTAGACTTGAGAGTACTTGTGAATCATCATTTAGCATGTCGGTTCAACTTGGGGTTATTTATACGTGAGTTTTGGGACCATTAGCAAAAAATTCGTATCCCTGAGGGATACGAAATCCATATCCCAAAAACAAAGTCGAAAAACCAAGGTGGCATCAAAAAATGCATCTCGATGTTGAAAATCTCCAATTCAAGAAAACTAGGTGAAAATGCGTGTTGCACAGCCAAAATACATTGATCACCACGGTGAAACTGAGTGCTAAGGTGATCTACCACTTTGGCGACTTCTAGAAATTCAAATCCCTGAAACACATTGAAAACCCGTGTTGTTCAATCGAAACAGCTTGATCCGCTGTGTTGAACGCTTTTTGGTTAAAGTTGCAATACGTCAAGATTTTGGTTAGCGACGCGCTTAGGCATCAATAACGTCCTCAAAAATCACGAAGCAATTGGTCAAAGTTTTGTGACGTGTTCGAAAAAGATTTGAAAATGACATGGATTCGTAAAATCATCGTCCATGGACATGGAAAAACTCGGTCTGATCAGCTCAAAATGCTTGAGCATGTCGATTCGATCACATGAAAAAATTCGTTGTAATGTCCCGGATTTTCTACTAATTTTGTTTGATTACAAATTACAGATTTATCTGTAATTTAATTTAATTTAATAATATTAGATTTGAAATATTATAAATAGATCTAGATATAATCATTAGTTTGAAATCATATATGTATATATATAATTTGTTTTATATATATTAACAAGCCAATGATGTTTTAACATCTTTTTTTAATCTTGAAAGTTCGTTTTAATTTCTTTGACTATTATATATGTATTTGCAAGCAAGTAAGCATCGTTGTCTCTTTGTTTTATGTTTTAAACTTGTTTTTCATTCATGTGAAAATAAAATTTTACTTAAGTAAAATTAGATTTGAATATTCGTGAGAATTTAATCTTTTTACAAAATCATAAGTAAATGTATGTTTTGATGTCCTTTAGCTTTTATATATATATATATATATATATATATATATATATATATATGAAAAACCTTTTATTATACCATAATTGTATTTGTTTGGTAATTGTTTTAACTTATGTAAATAACTAAATAGAAAACACTTAAGATAAATTCAATTCCTTAACCTGCAAGCATATGAGTGACATGACAATAAATTTAAAGGAGATAGCATTTAATTGATTAGAATGATATAAGATCTATAGCTGCTGGACCTTGTAGAGCAATGACTGAACATTTCTATTTTCAATCACAGAACCAGTCTAAACAACCTTATCAAATCCTAGACTTTATGGCACATGGCTTGTACACATGCATATGTGTTGCCCATGACCCTAATGCCTAGAAACAATTCAGTGAAAAAGTACCCTAAGCAGCCCTACCTTTTAATCAAAATATGGTGTTCAATCAAACAATGCACAACAGCCTATTCACTTTAAGTACACAGCCATTTATAGATTCCATTCCTTAGAGGTGAAGTTGGTTTTTAAAACTATTATTATAGTTTGTGTATAGATGTGTATGTACTTCAATAACTTGCTGGTCGTAACCTCTTGTCACTGAAAACATGTTTACACAACTATATATATACTAGACTCATTATTTAAATCAATCAGTAGATTCAGAAACATTCCATCATCCCAATGTTTCATTTCCTATGCACAAAGTAAATGTCATATTATTTTATCATATTTTTTTGGTCTATAAATACACTTGGACATCTCACCTTTTCACTCACAAAAGCTAGCTGAACTCGAACCAAATCTAGAAAGGAAAATGGCAGCAAGACCTTAACAAATAAGGTGAGTAAACACTCCTTTTCCTACTGTTGTAGACAATTATTAATGTTAAATCTAAGATGGAACATATGCCTGTATATATATATGAATTTATGTTGTCAAACATGGATATTAGTTAATAGCTGAAATATAATTGATAATATTTGAATGGGGGTACGTCTAAACAAGGAAAATATGGAAACAGAGAACACCAACTCTGTGAGTAAACTCACTTATTAAACTCTGTTTACACCTTTCCTGGATTTAGTAGTGAGTATTGCAAGTTGGTTATGAATGTATGTTTGTTTGTGTAAAATCGTCATCGATGAACTTGGAAAACCGGCATGGTAAAAATACGTGATCGACTCGGTCCGATTAGCACAAAATGCTTGAGCGTATCGGTCCGATCACGTGGCAAAACTCTTCATGGAAAAATATATAGATTCTGGCAAATACTGGTTTTGCACACTCAAAAACAGTTGATCGGCATGACACAATCACCTGAAATGGTTTGCGCAACTCACGGCGTGATCAAACTTGGTAAAATCGAGATTTGGCCAAATCATGTTTCGTGCACTCAAAAACAGTTGATTGACATGGTACGATCGCTTAAATCGGCTTGTGCAACTCACAACACTATCAAACTTGATAAAATCGGAATTTGGCATAATCATGTGTCGATCACCCAAAAACATATGATCAGCATGGCACGATCACGAAAAATGGATTGCGCGACTCATGATATCAAAATCTGGCATTTGGCAAAATCCTGGTTTGGTACGTTTTGAAACAGGTGATCGATACGTATGGCTAATTATCTTGGGAACCATGAATTCATTTGGTTTTATGAATTGAGCATGTCAACATGAGCTAGTATGCATATTTGTTATTGTTTTTTTATCTTGAAGCTTGTAAGATTAACAATTAGTACATCATATACAGTTGTAAGACTAAAATTTATTAAATCATATACAATTGTTGCTCAATATAACTATTTGTGACACGATAAAAATCCAATTTTGAATAAACGCAATAAATCAGTTAAATATTAATTATTGATTTGAAATATAACTAAAATTGGGTCAAAATAATGGAAAATGACATTAATTAAATAACATATGTGACATACAGATGCTAAGTCGTCACAAACTTAGCTGATATTTGTGACAAATAATTTCATTATCATACAATCTCATCGACCACTAATTTGTAACACTAAATTTTCAAGATTTCATGTGAAATACAAAGATGGTTTTATTTTTAGCCACGAATTTATGTCATATATTATATCTTAATTTTTCTGGTTGAGCGAACCCCTCCCTCGAATCAACCACTCGTTTTATTTATTTATTTATCAATATTGATGTATAACATGAATTAAATCTTGATAAACTCTATTTACAAACTATAAATCATTATACGCGTACCTAATTTAAAAAGTGCATATGCATCATTTTCTACTCAATATAAACCATACACATTATATAAATACCTTAAGTATAAAACAATAGGCTTACCCTTTGTTGGTTTACCTTATGACCAGGCCATGCAAAGTGTAATAATCCGGAAATCCGAGCCAATTTAAAAATTTTATTTTGGCAATTTTGATTATTTAAACTGAATTATTTTAAATAATAACGACGAGAAATTTATTTTAAATAGAATTAGAACGTATATATTTATATAGATCGTCGTTAGAATATAATTATTTATTTTAAATTAAAAAAGTAATTGAAAATGGAGAGGTAGTTTGAAAATTCGATTTCAAAGTTCAAATGAATGTACAGGATTCAAAATAAATTGGATTTTTGCGAAACCAAAAATATTAGAATCTATCTGAAAATATCTTTCCAACGAATCAGAAAAATTGAAATTTCATAGCGGGGATAAAAAGTTATGCCCAGTTGAAAATTGGGAAAGTCGCTGTGGAAATTCTGGCCCTTAAAAATGGAAATTTTGCAAACGACCTCGGTTTGCGACGAAACCACTTTTGTTGGATCTGTGATGTCAAGTTATTTCTAAGTTTCAAAATTCATAATTTTCTGAAGCAATATGTGAGCGTAGGGAAGTTAAACGTGTTTTGATAGTTTTAGTCAATTTCGATTGACCAGAAAATGACCATTTTTCAAACGGTCTCGGAATTTGACAAAATTAGTTTTGTTAGGACCGTATCGTCAATACGAAGCTAGAAAATATTTTTTGGGAATTTTAAGAGTCTGTATGTGGCCCCGGTAAATTGGAATGCGTGTTCAAATTCAATATATAGATTTACATTTTGATTTTGGCGGAAACTGATCGAAACAGTCGAATCAGCCTACGATACCAATCTCATTGTGTTCAGAATAGGGGTAATACGCTAGAAACGACAGTCGTTAGATGTCGATTGGACTTCGGATGAAAAATCATGTTTTAGAGAATTAAAATAAAATAATAATATAAATAGATTTCCTCTTTCCCACTTACCCCCCCCCCCCTCGGTGTATTTTCTCTAAACAAAAAAACATAACCGAGCCCTAAATTAAAAAGGGGCGGCCTCCATCGACTACGCTCGTCGATCCTCCACCCATCGCCGCCCCCGATAGCCGCCGCCGACCTTCACTTCCCCCTTCCCCTTCATCCGCCGCCATCACAAAGATCAGCCCCCTCCTCCAGTAAACTGACGCGCACAACCCCCCCCCCCCTTCGATGCAGACAACCAGCGAGCACCGCGAACCCCCAACCCGTCGCTGCCACAAACGCAGACCACCTCGCCTGCACCCGCGCCAGAGCGCCTCCCACTGACCAGCGCCGCCTCTACAAGGCCATGGCTTCGATTGCAGACCCTCCTCCCTTTTCATAATAGAAATGTGAGTTTTTTTTTCGTTTTATTTAGTTAAGTAATGTAAAAATCTGATTTTTATTAATATAAACAAAATCTGGATTTTTATGATATGGAGTTATAATTTTTATCAATATAAAAATTCGATCTTTATATGGAAAAAAAAAAGATTTTTAACAATGTAAAAGTTGAGATTTTTAGCATCGAAAGGCGAGATTTTTATAATGTTAAAGACTAGATTTTTATAACTGCAAAGACTAATTTTTATAACTTTAAAGATCCGATTTTTATAACTTTAAAGATCCGATTTTTATATATAATCTAGCATGATAAAGAAGCGATTTTTATATATAATCTTGAAAGATAAAAATTCGATTTATATATATATGAAGTGAAGATAAAAATTCTATTTTTATATACACGAAGTGAAGATAAAAATTTGATTTTTATATATAAAAAGTGGGAATAGAAATATGATTTTTATGTACATGCAGCGTTATTAAAAATATGATTTTTATCATGAAGAGAACAATATAAAAATAGGATTTTTATCATGAAGGGAAGAATATAAAAATTAGATCTTTATATATGTAGCGAAATAAAAATTCGATCTTTATATAAGGAGTAGAAATATAAAAATATAATTTTTATACATAGAAAGAAGCGTTATAAAATAAAAATATGATTTTTATTTATTGGAATGAAGCGAGAAAAATATGGTTTTTATATATTAGAGAATATAAAAATTTGATTTTTACATTTGTAGCGATATAAAAATGCGATTTTTAATATGAACATCATATTAAAAATGTGATTTCTAATATGGTCAGCGTAGAGAAGATTGCGTTGGATTGTCAGGCTAATCCCGACTGTTCTGAAGTTCAGAAATATAATATGGCGGATTGGAACCCCAAGGTGAGAACTTCTCACTTTTAATTCTTGTTTTCTAGTTAGAAATATATACTAGGATGCAGACGGTGCTTAGCAGCACCCGATACCTGTTGTCCACAGACCATGGACAACTTGTGTGATTGTTTGTGTTGTGAAATTTGGCTGTTGATTGTGATGTGAAAGGTATATATTCATGTGTTGAAAGAAAAATAATTTCATGTGTTGAAAGAAAAATAATTTCATGTGTTGAAATAAAATATACACTACAACAAAAACACCATATTACAACTTTAATTTTACAACTGTCATAAAACGACAGTTGTAATAAAGGTTTTTTACAACTGTGGTTTATCAAAAGTTGTAATAAAAATATTTTTAACAACTATTTTGTTTTTCCTGTTGTAATAGATGTCTATTACAACCTTTATTTTTTGCCAGTTGTAATAGATGGTTATTTTCAATATTAATAATTAGTATAATTAATAATTGATTTTAAATAGTTAATAATTATTAAGAAATAATCACTTATTTTAATAATTAAGAAGTAATATTTAATATTTAGTCAGTATTTTTGGTAATTAATATTTAATATTTGATCATTTGTTTTTGGTAATTAATAATTAAAATGTTTTTATTTGAAAATTATACAAACTTATTTTTAGCAGTTCTTTTTGCTACTTGTTATAATAATGGTCTATTAGATATTAACAATAGCTAATATTTAATAATTAATAATATTAATATTTAAGAGTAATTAATAAATAATGATTATTCTTTGCTAAAAAAAATTAATTATTTTTCAATAATTAATGTTAAGTGTTTAATAAGTAATAATTAGTAACATATACAAAATAAGCTTTAGGTGGGAACTCACACCCTTTCTAAATTTAGGCTTCTATTAGTGAAATATACATAATAAGCTTTAGAGGGGGAAAATGAAAATTTAATTCTAAACTCACGTCCTTTCAAAATGGAAATATAAGTGGGAAACATGAAAATTTAGGCGGGCGGCCTTTCGGTTACTGTACACTAAATTAAAATCATTTGGACAAATCTAAACAAAATCGATATCCCCTTTTAAGAAATGTTTCTTCTCCAAATCAAATACAATAAAAATAGGCAAATTCTATTTGAACACGAGAGTTTGCTGAGTAGCCCCCCATAATCCAGCAAAAATGAGAAAACCCCTCATTTTGCTGAGTAGCCCCCCATGAAATTAAAAAAAAAACCGGAAATATCCTTCCTCGTAGGGTCTCTACGTGGTTTGTAAGAAAACCACGTATGATCACTGCGTGGTACACTAAAAAACCACGTAGGGGCTCTACGTGGTTTTTTAGTGTACCACGCAGTGATCATACGTGGTTTTCTTACAAACCATGTAGAATCCCTACGAGGTAGACTGGACAGTTAAAAATATATATGTAACAGAAAAGGGCAGTTTCATCCTTAAATTTTTTCATTAAAAAATGGATTTCTCAGTAAATATCTGGGTCTGAATAGAATTTACCATAAAAATATTGACCTCTCGCCCAAGCTGATGGATTCGAAGCATGACAATTTCAAAGTGGTTACGATGAAGATGGTATAACGCGATGATGAGTCCAGGAAGATAATAACAAAATAAATCAATTTTAGCCCTAATTAATAATTTAATCGAGTTTAAAGAAGAACATTGTATAACGCGAAGATGGATCCAGAAGTGATGAGACTCGTTCAAGAGTAGATGAGTCGAATTTCTCCTCGTGAACTTGCCAAACTCGAGCAGCAGGTTTACTTATTTTATACTAAATATTTTTTCAGTTAATTCGATTAATTAAATCGTGTTCTAGATCTTAAATCGCTTGCCAGTTTATTGTGATTTTTGATGCTGGTATCGATCAAATTTAAGTTCAATGGTTGGATGATTGGATCTGTTGTATGGCTATATGATTGGTTTCCGCCTTCTTTTTCTCTTCTTATTCGTTTGCCTCTGTCATTCCGTTGGTTCTCATTTCCATTGTCTTTTCTTCTCTTCTTCATCCTTTACCCTAGTTTTCTCTATGCCTAGCTTTAAGCCACTCGTTTTCCCCTTGATTCCTAATTCGATTAATTGTTCAGATCCAATAACGCAAACTTGAATCTACGATAAATCGAAAATTTTGATGATTTAGTGGCTTTCATATCCGGCGCGAAGTAATGTTTTTGGGTTTAGATATGTTTTCGTTTTTCAGTGTTTTCTGGTTTTTCAGTGTTTTTGCCGATATCAGGCTGAAATCTGAGTTCAAATGCGGGTGGGCTGTGTATGGACAACCTATCAGTCCCTGTAATGCGCTGCTCTTTCAATTTCTGAACTTCATATGACTTAGAATCCCGCCTCTCAGCCTTGCGGGTTTCTTCCCAGTGTTTTCCACAATCACTGCTGTTGCCATGCTTAGAGGGTACAGTGAAACTATGTATGTTACGTCTTGTGTTCCATCTCTATTCGTACAACTCAGTTCTACCTAAACAAGTTCATTGACGTACCAGAAATTCAAGAATTTTCAGTGGAATGTAGATTCACTATTCTGAAGTGAAAAATGGATGATACCTGAACATTGTCGATGTAACCAGAATCCGCGTCAGTGACGACCCAATTCAAAGCAGCCCAAGTGGCACCGGTTTTGCTGATTTTGAGCTCGTCGTGGAGAATCAAACCAATGTCGCCTTTTACATGGCTTTCGCTGCCTTGTACTGCGTAGAGAATTGCCTCGAAAGTTTTGTCTTTCCAGTGGACTCTAGGTTTGTACAATGTGATTAGGACGTTGTTTATTCTCAGGTTTAGAATGCTTCCATTTCTAACTGAGAGCTCAACACAATGTCCGTGTCCATTTTCGGTGAATTTTACCGCTTTCCTACTGAACTTCTGCTCGAGAGTATGATGTGGAGATTGAGGACTTGTGATCGTGGTGGTGGAAGTAGAAGTTGCGTTTATTGGAGAGATGAGTTTTGGTTTACTCAGATAGAGCAGAAAAGCCATGAAATTGAACTTGGTTACCAGTATAATGTTTCAGCATGTTTTAGTTTTAGTAGCCTTACGTTTCGATTAGATCTAGGCTTCAGATACATGGATGTTATTTTTCTCTTTATCTTCTAGAAACAAAAATTAAGATAATAAACGTCCCTATTATCAGATTCCTTTGACAAATGTTATCTTTTTATTGGTCCAACTCAACCCTATAATATAATGTAATTGATATCCAAAGGGATCTTGTTCAAGTTGAGCACCATATTTCAAACTGTGTACAATAAATCTGAGGAAACAAAAGCGTCAAATCTAATATATTTCTTGTCCATACAAAGGATGTGTATGGAAAGTGGGCTAGTGACTGAATAGTTCGGAATCTATTGTTATGTCAGGCTGGTTTCTTTCATGTAATAGATGTGCTGCTTTGTCAGATTTTTTTTAAAGGTCAGAGACTCAGACACCTATGCCAATTCCGTATCTATCTCGAATGGATTTGGTTTCCAATGGTGAGTGGCTTTGCTGCTAGGATTAGGAGTGTTAATTTGAGTCTCTTATTTTGAAACTGTTAGTGTGTCATCAGTCATACTGTCTTGCCCCTGTATGGTTGCGACTACACTTTCTATATTAAGTTCTATAGGTATTTTCTTGTGTAATCCCTCCCTGCATGGAGGGATAAAAAATAGTTTTTATTTGTATAATAATACTTGGTTGGATGGAAAAATATATAAACTTGCAATTTGATATATATGTGAGGCAACATGTTAATCCAACTTGTGCAGGACACTTCAAAATTGGATCATGAATTAGCATAGGCTGACATACTGTCATGTTTTTAATTGAAGAAGGCTACTATATTAAAAAAATAGTCCTTTGCATGATCAATGGCTATATTAATTGATGAGGTATATGAGCTGTTTGAATGCTCAAATAATCTATGTCGCTTGCAATGAAATCCATGTTTTGTTCTCATTATTAATCCTCGTAACATAGGAATATTTTGGTAATTTGGTGAACATTGAGCTGTCTGACTGTCTAATATAAGTAGTTGATGGAATTATACATGCTGATTTGGTTGGAACCTTAAAAAAAATTATAAACTATATAGTATCTTGAATTATTGTTCGTTTTTACACGTTTTTTGAATATATATTAAGCATCCGATCAGTGATGAACATTCCTAATTTAGCCTACAGTTTTCCAGCCTCTTACTAATAATAATATTAGGCAAGAACTATCATGCACAATATCTGGAAGAATCTCAAAGTTAGCACCTTTTAATTTTACATTGCCTTATAATCTTCTAAGTGAGAAGTCAGACAAGTACAGACGTTTTAGTTGGCGTTTGCTTTCAATTCGTATGACATGTGCTATTATTTTGCAAATGGAATACGTGAAGATGCTCAAGCTAAACATATGTATCTAAGAGAAAATAAATCCCTTTTGCTTTTTTTTTTCTTTCTTTCTAGCCACTTATTTGTCTCCAGAGTTAAAATCAGTTTTAATTGATTTGAGTTGAACAAATTGTGCAGGGTAAAATCCTAGAAGAGGGGAACTAGAAGTTGAGCTACATTTTGGTAATCGATCCTCTTAATCTCATGGAATATGTATTTTTACTAACCAAATTCTTACCTTATTAGATTATTTTATATTAAATGTTTCCATGCAGAGGAATTGTCGATTTTTCTTCATGTTTGTATCCTCAACAACAATGCTATGCATATATATCTTTGCCTTTTGCTGGGTTAATCTCATCAAAATCATTGGTGCATACCACTGCTCTACATATCATATGGTCCAATTCTGAAATTATTGTATTTCTTCATTCTACTTCTTCATTTTACGTTCAAGAAATGCGAACTTATTTTTTGTAATCTCTGTTATCTTATTCTATTGACAATCATTGGAGAAGTTGTTGGATCAACTGTGGCTTGGAATAAAAATACGTTGCCTTTAGCTGTAGTGCTTTCGTAGGGTATGCTTATGTATATTTTGTGGACAAAGCTTCTATCTTTCTTATGTATCTTTTGTGTTAGATCGATGTATGTATTTTGAAACGGTTATGTTTTTTGATGGGTTTAGTTGGTGATGTACTATGTGTATGTTGATCGAATATTATGTTAATTAATATATATGAATGATTCCGTATAGTTATATTTATTGCATTGAAATATGAATCATATTATTATTAATATATATGAATTCTTTATATTAGTAAGGTGTACATAAGTTACAACAACAAAAAAAAGTTGTAATAAATCATTTTACAACGGTGTGAAAGAGTTGTAATATTCTGGAAGTCACAACGGTAATCACCAGTTGTCATACTTATAATCTTACGATAATTAAATGTCTACAACAACGGGGAATAAAAGTTGTAATAGAATTTATTACAACGGTGAGTAAAAGTTGTTAAATACCCTATTTCACAACGGTGTTACAACGGTGCAGAAACGTTGTAAAAGATATAAGTATATTACAACTTCTTAATACACGACGGTGGCTCCACCGTTGTAAAAACTTTTTACAACGTTTTTGCACCGTTGTAATATGGTATATTTGTTGTAGTGATAATTTCCTGTGTTGAAATAAAATAATATCATGTGTTGAAATAAAATATATATTCATGTATTGAAATAAAATATATATTCATTTACAAATCGAACGATTTGTTTATGTACGCCAATTTGACTGATATTGATTGAGACGATAAATTTTACACATCGCCCAACTGCACAAATAAAATTTGTGTTTGATTGTTTGAAACCCCACACGGATGTTGGGATGAAATTTGACATACACTAATCCCAATATTTAGCTGTATGTCGATCGATTGATTGACAAGCTGTTATAAGCGTTGAATATTTATATTTGATGCTTATACAATGTAGAATGCACTCTGCATGATGGTTGATTATTTATCATTGCTATTATATACATGTGTTGTATAGAATCCATATAAATAACGTCATATGGTAATTGAGTGGGTCTCATTCCAATTTAGAAAATAAATTATATTCATGTGTTGAATAAACAAAATAGTCATGTGTTGACAATGCTCATGTGTTGAGAATATTCATGTGTTGAAACCATTCATGTGTTGAAAATATTCATGTGTTGAGTAAAATATTTTAACAATAAAATTTACATCTTTATCATATATAAAGTTAGAAACTAACTGGAAACTAGTTAAGATGAGTGGTTTCCTGGGTATGGATCAGATGTTGGTTTCGGCCTTCGGGGTTAATACTTAGGGAATTGTTCTCTTACTAATTTACGATTGGAGTCTGATTAAGAATCAAACGATAGAAATCATAATTTTATAAAATATATTAAATAATAAAAATAGTCATGTGTTGACGATTCTCATGTGTTGAGAATATTCATGTGTTGAAAGAAATATACATTCATGTGTTGAAGAAAATATCCATGTGTTGAATAGAATAATGAAGTAATTGAAAAATATAAAGCCGTGTTGATTAGATATGCGCCATTTTGACGCGAATGATATTTATATCGATTATATTCGTTTTTAGAATGAATATAGAAAAGGAAGTGATTTCAAAATATAACGTTTTGAAAATACTATCATTTATATATCAATGATATGGAATATTCAATTTTGATTAGGAATTGAATATGAAGTTGAAATCGTTTTGAAATGAAGTTAAAACGATTTATAAATTACGTTTTAAAAGGAAATCGACAAAATATATATAATATATTTATATTATATATATAATGGTCTGAATAGAACGCGCCGCGCTGCGGCAGTTCACGAATTTCGACCATTGACTTCGAATTGACGTTGCGGGAGATCCGACCGTCGGATTCTCCTAAAACCAGAACCGTTGGGTTCGTATCGAAAAGAGCTTTCTAACGAATATTAGAGATTTGAAATCTAACGGTTGGATTTGGAATTATGTCCAAATCAAATTTGGAAAAGGTCGGTGTAAGTGCAGTTCGATGGACGTTGATGGAAATCGACTGTACGGGCGTGGATAAAATTATTAAAAATATCAGTAATTAGTGTAAAATCATAAGAAATGATTTGAAAAGAACTGGGATGAAAAATTCCATATTTGAAAAGATAAAAATAGATTTTTATCGAAATGAACTAGTTTTGAACTAGAATTACAATTCAATTATTTTTAAAAATAAATGAATTGGATTTGAAATGGTTTTAAAAATAACCAGAATTTCAATATATAAATTGGAAATGGATTTGAATCAAAATTGTCCTCGGAATATTTCGATGTGGGATCTTGTGATTATACAAATATGGTTATGGAAATTTGAAAGATATATTTATATCATTATTTCCAATACAATATTTGTTGGTTATAGAATTTGATATTGATAATAAGCCGATATATTTTCTATTCAGAGCCTTGTATTTAATATCAAATGGGATATGGGTTGTCGTGAACGGTATCTTTAATAATACTGTTCTTAGACCCAATGGGGTTAAGAAAATCAGAAGCTAACTGAAGATTAGTTAAGTTGAATGGTTTCATGGGTATTGATCTGATGTTGGTTTCGGCCTTCGGGGTTATTACTTAGGGAATTGTTTACTTGCTAATTTACGGTTAAAGGATGATGGAATAGAATGTGATTTCGGGTTTATCGTGAACCGTGTTTTAAATGACATTGGTTCTTTAACCCAGTTAAAGACAGGATATGATTTCCCAAGTTAAACAATCATTAATATTGATTTTTGGGAAGATTAAAACTAAGTGGAGTTTTAATGAATCATTAATTAGATTGAAAGGATCGAGAATGGAGTATCACCAGTTTTGCTCCAGGCGATAGTTAAATCTTTAATTAGATTTGAATGTGAAATGGTAATTGAATTTACCGATAACACCGTGGTGTTAGATATGAAATATTACTAGTTTTACTTCATGGGATGAATAGGTTGGGATTGGGAAATAAAATAAATGATTACTTCGGTGTGGTTCGCTAATCCCGACTAGTTTGAATTGATATTCAAAAGAAGATTAAAGAATAAATTTAAAGAAGTTATCTTTGATAAAATTAATGGGAACCTTTCCCAAAGTATAAGAATATTTGAATAAAAGAATACTCTGAATTGGAATGAGGCGTATGTTGTGTTTGTGTAACACTTGTTTATTATATACGCGAGTTATTCAAAAAGACCGGGTTTATCCCATTCTGAATAACTGATTCGTCGATGTGTCGAAGATGAAGACGGTGGTCGAAGACCGGAGGTCTTCACATCGTTTGGATAATTACTGATGATCTTGATTGGGTTGTACACCCAAGAGGAGGTAATCAGTTGGTGATCGTCCAGACGTACTTGGAGATCGATGGATATGCGAGGTACAAGGTGCATTCGGTTTCGTTCAGACCCAGAATGGACTTGTAAATGGACTGTGTGTCTGACATTGGATATCATTCTGTGTGATTGATGGATATTGGTTGCATGAAGCGGTTTGCCTATGTGACATGCTAAGATGCAAATGATCAAGGCTTCTGTTGAAAAGCAGAGTCTTGTGGTTGATGATCAAAGCACGGCCTGTGTGGCATAGCTTTGTGTAGCGTTGATTCGCGAGCCTCACACCCCGGTTGTGAACCAGAAATGGGAGAAGGACCTCAGGGAGGACATGCGTTTCTTTCTAGCTAGAAGTGGTGTCAGTGGTTTTACACGCCTTGACGAGTTTTACTTATGTGGTTGTTGGATTGCGCGGCGCCTCGGATATATCGGTGACTGTGTGGAGCCGATGGAGTCATTGGACTCATTGACACCCCAAAGGGTGGGGAAGCGCAGTGTTCAGGCATTATAATCCACATCGGTGGACCGGGCCTGACGATCCAAGGTTTGCCTGCGCGCTTGCCTGAGACACGGGCTAGAGCGTCTTGAATTCGGTAGAGGACGATCCCTTGCCTCGGTTCACAGATGGAAATCCAACTTCCAATACGTGACTTTGCGGTTTTGATTATAGAGCCCATATATGGCGACATAGTGGGATGGGGCACTTATGCCGTCTATAATTGATACTTATGATTGAAATTGTTTTAATACTATGCACTTATAGTAATAAAAGATGAAATTTAGTGTACTAAGCATTCTTGGCTATTATAAGGTAAAAACCCTATCCTCCGGCTTGTGTTGCATTGTGTGATGGGACCTGGGTCTTATAATAGCTTCATTGTTCTTTATTTAGCATTGCGTTGTTGTTTTATGCACTGGTATTCTTGGGAGGAAACCCGTTCCATGTTATACAGCGTGGTCCCTTGATTTACCTAACTTTAAAATAAAGATTAATAACTGTTTTAGTTCTCACACCAGTCACATGACTGACCTGGAGTTTATTGTTTTAACCTAAACTCTGGGTGCCCTTATTTTGACACGGGCAGTTAGTAGTTTTGGTTTTGTAGATGTATATTCACAGGAACCTGGTTTACAGCTGGAACGATACTCGGAAAGCTCTGTATCCGTGTATTACTTTCAGTTGTGTTTTGTATTATTTTTCCGCTGCTATGTAATGTAATTTAAATCTCTGATATTTTCTGTGTAATATTTATTCATACTCTGTATATTCTTGTATTCTGATGATATTGTTGTAATAAGCAATGAAATGTTCTTCTGTTTGCGTTCTGATGTGGCTTGTCCTCAGTACAATCCGGGCTTTCCTTACCGGGGAAGTTTCGGGTCTTCACAGTTGGTATCAGAGCTTTGGTTTACAGAGCTCAGAGAACAAGACACATTAGAACCATACAAAAGAATTCATCAGAGATTGGATTAGTAATATCCAACGAGAATGACTCGTTAGAGATAGGATCAGTAGTATCCTAGAACGAGTGTGAAGAGTAGTGTTTTTGAAATAAAAGTGAAAACAAATTTTGTTTTGAAAATTTAATTCAATTCTTCGTATTTGAATATTTGTTTGTATTGATTTGGACAATCCAGTATATAAAGATTTTGCGTTTACGTCTGATCCGCGTGTATTTGAAATTTTAATATACTGGATGGATATAGAATCACACTCTAGTCGCCCGTGGATGTTCTGATGGTGGTTCGAAACATCATCAGAATTTATGTTCGAGTGACGAAAGTGGGATTTCTATATATTTCCAATTGACTGGTGTGAGAACCAAAGCTAGATAGGGCTTATTGTTTTGATTTGGCATCAAAAATCTGATTTTTTAGATATGTATCAAAGTTATGTGATTGAAAAGATAATCAACTAATTGATTGCTGGTTGTGTTGTTTGATTATTGGTTGATTAATTAAAATTTGGGTCATTTAGCCAAATTTATCAAATAGTGAGTTGTATTGAAAATTTGTCGCATTTGCATGCATATACATGTACTTACATTGAACAGGTCATAGCAAGGAGGCTAGAGCAGAAGAATAAAATTGTTTGCCCGACAAGGTACATGTTTACAAATTTATTGGGTTTTTGAGGATTTTATGAGCCGATTGGCTAGCCGCTTAGCTGTTTCTTTTTCTTTTTGGATTGGTGAGGGCCATGGGAGGCTATTTGAAATATCCCGAAGCTCCCGGTGCAGGGGAGGTTATGGCGAAATTTTTCGAAAATTTAGGGTGTTAGCCAAATTTTTGAAAAAATTGAAAAGTTTTAGAAACTGAAAAGTTGAAGAACTTAGGCCATAACGAAAATAATGAAAGTTGAGTTGATTAGTTAAACAACTTTCAGCTTCGTTCCTTTTCGGGGATGAAAAGTTTTAAGTGGGGGAGATTGTAATAACCCGGAAATTCGAGCCAATTTAAAATTTATATTTTGGCAATTTTGATGAATTTTGATTATTTAAAATGAATTATTTTAAATAATAACGACGAGAAATTTATTTTAAATAGAATTAGAACGTATATATTTATATAGATCGTCGTTAAAATATAATTATTTATTTTAAATTAAAAAAGGAATTGAAAATGGAGCGGTAGTTTGAAAATTCGATTTCAAAGTTCAAATGAATGTACAGGATTCAAAATAAACCGGATTTTTGCGAAACCAAAAATATTAGAATCTATTTGAAAATATCTTTCCAACGAATCAGAAAAATTGAAATTTCATAGCGGGAATAAAAAGTTATGCCCAGTTGAAAATTGGGAATAGTCGCTGTGGAAATTCTGGCCCTTAAAAATGGAAATTTTGCAAACGACTCGGTTTGGGACGAAACAACTTTTGTTGGATCCGTGATGTCAAGTTATTACTAAATTTCAAAATTCATAATTTTCTGAAGTAATATGTGAGCGTGGCGAAGTTAAACGTGTTTTGACAATTTCGGTCAATTTCGATCGACTAGAAAATGGCCATTTTTCAAACGGTCTCGGAATTTGACGAAATTAGTTTTGTTAGGACCCTATCGTCAATACGAAGCTAGAAAATATTTTTTGGGAATTTTTAGGGTCTGTATGTGGCCCCGGTAAATTGGAATGCGCGTTCAAATTCAATATATAGATTTACATTTTGATTTTGGCGGAAACTGATCGAAACAGTCGAATCAGCCTACGATACCTATCCCATTGTGTTCAGAATATGGGTAATACACTAGAAACGACAGTCGTTGGATATCGATTGGACTTCGGATGAAAAATCATGTTTTAGAGAATTAAAATAAAATAATAATAATAATATAAATAGATTTCCTCTTTCCCACTTAACCTCCCCCCCCCCCTCCGGTCTATTTTCTATGAACAAAAAAAAAATAACCGAGCCCTAAATTAAAAAGGGGCGGCCTCCATCGACTGCGCTCGTCGATCGTCCACCCATCGCCACCCCCGATAGCCGCCGCCGACCTTCACTTCCCCCTTCCCCTTCATCCGCCGCCATCACGAAGATCAGCCCCCTCCTCCAGTAAACCGATGCGCACAACCCCCCCCCCATCAATGCAGACAGCCAGCGAGCACCGCGAACCCCCAACCCGTCGCTACCACAAACGCAGACCACCTCGCCTGCACCCGCGCCAGAGCGCCTCCTACCGACCAGCGCCGCCTCCCCGAGGCCATGGCTTCGATTGCAGACCCTCCTCCCTTTTCATAATAGAAATGTGAGTTTTTTTATTTTTGTTTTATTTAGTTAAGTAATGTAAAAATCTGATTTTTATTAATATAAACAAAATCTGGATTTTTATGATATGGAGTTATAATTTTTATCAATATAAAAATTCGATCTTTATATAGAAAGAAAAAGAGTGATTTTTAACAATGTAAAAGTTGAGATTTTTAGCATCGAAAGGCGAGATTTTTATAATGTTAAAGACTAGCTTTTTATAACTTCAAAGACTAATTTGTATAACTTTAAAGATCCGATTTTTATAACTTTAAAGATCCGATTTTTATATATAATCTAGCATGATAAAGAAGCGATTTTTATATATAATCTAGCAAGATAAAAATTCGATTTTTATATATATGAAGTGAAGATAAAAATTTAATTTTTATATACATGAAATGAAGATAAAAATTCGATTTTTATATATAAGAAGTGGGAATAGAAATATTATTTTTATGTACATGTAGCGTTATTAAAAATATGATTTTTATCATGAAGAGAACAATATAAAAATAGGATTTTTATCATGAAGGGAAGAATATAAAAATTAGATCTTTATATATGTAGCGAAATAAAAATTCGATCTTTATATAAGGAGTAGAAATATAAAAATATAATTTTTATATATAGAAAGAAGCGTCGTAAAATAAAAATATGATTTTTATTTATAGGAATGAAGCGAGAAAAATATGATTTTTATATAATAGAGAATATAAAAATTTGATTTTTACATTTGTAGCGATATAAAAATGCGATTTTTAATATGAACAACATATTAAAAATGTGATTTTTAATATGATCAGCGTAGAGAAGATTGCGTTGGAATGTCAGGCTAATCCCGACTGTTCTGAAGTTCAGAAATATAATATGGCGGAGTGGAACCCCAAGGTGATAACTTCTCACTTTTAATTCTTGTTTTCTAGTTAGAAATATATACTAGGATGCAGACGGTGCTTAGCAGCACTCGACACCCGTTGTCCACAGACCATGGATGACTTGTGTGATTGTTTGCGTTGTGAAATTTGGCTGTTGATTGTGATGTGAAAGGTATATATTCATGTGTTGAAAGAAAAATAATTTCATGTGTTGAAAGAAAAATAATTTCATGTGTTGAAATAAAATAATTTCATGTGTTGAAATAAAATAATATCATGTGTTGAAATAAAATATATATTCATGTGTTGAAATAAAATATATATTCATTTACAAATCGAACGATTTGTTTATGTACACCAATTTGACTGATATTGATTGGGACGATAAATTTTACACATCGCCCAACTGCACAAATAAAATCCGTGTTTGATTGTTTGAAGCCCACATGGGTGTTGGGATGAAATTTGACATACACTAATCCCAATAATTAGTTGTATGTCGATTGATTGATTGACAAGCTGTTATAAGCGTTGAATATTTATATTTTATGCTTATACAATGTAGAATGCACTCTGGATGATGGTTGATTATTTATCATTTCTATTATATACATGTGTTGTATAGAATCCATATAAATAACATCATATGGTAATTGAGTGGGTCTCATTCCAATTTAGTAAATAAATTATATTCATGTGTTGAATAAACAAAATAGTCATGTGTTGACAATGCTCATGTGTTGAGAATATTCATGTGTTGAAAATATTCATGTGTTGAGTAAAATATTTTAACAATAAAATTTACATCTTTATCATATATAAAGTTAGAAACTAACTGAAAACTAGTTAAGAAGAGTGGTTTCCTGGGTATTGATCTTATGTTGGTTTCGGCCTTCAGGGTTAATACTTAGGGAATCATTCTCTTACTAGTTTATGATTGGAGTCTGATTAAGAACTAAACGATAGAAATCATAATTTTATAAAATATATTAAATAATAAAAATAGTCATGTGTTGACGATACTCATGTGTTGAGAATATTCATGTGTTGAAAGAAATATAGATTCATGTGTTGAAGAAAATATTCATGTGTTGAATAGAATAATGAAGTAATTGAAAAATATAAAGCCGTGTTGATTAGATATGCGCCATTTTGACGCGAACGATATTTATATCGATTATATTCGTTTTTAGAATGAATATAGAAAAGGAAGTGATTTCAAAATATAACGTTTTGAAAATATTATCATTTATATATCGATGATATGGAATATTCAATTTTGATTAGGAATTGAATATGAAGTTTAAATCGTTTTGAAAACGAAGTTAAAACGATTTATAAAATACATTTTAAAAGGAAATCGATGAAATATATATAATATATTTATATTATATATATAACGGCCTGAATAGAACGCGCTGCGCTGCGGCAGTTCACTAATTTCGACCATTGACTTCGAATTGACGTTGCGGGAGATCCGACCGTCGGATTCTCCTAAAACTGGAACCGTTGGGTTCGTATCGAAAAGAGATTTCTAGATATTAGAGATTTGAAATCTAACGGTTGGATTTGGAATTATGTCCAAATCAAATTTGGAAAAGGTCGCTGTAAGTGCAGTTCGATGGCCGTTGATGGAAATCGACTGTACGGGCCTGGATAAAATTATTAAAAATATCAATAATTAGTGTAAAATCATAAAAAATGATTTGAAAAGAACTAGGATGAAAAATTCCATATTTGAAAAGATAAAAATTGATTTTTATCGAAATGAACTAGTTTTGAACAAGAATTATAATTCGATTATTTTTAAAAATAAATGAATTGGATTTGAAATGGTTTTAAAAATAACCAGAATTTCCATTATATAAATTGGAAATGGATTTGAATCGAAATTATCTTCGGAATATTTCGATGTGAGATCTTGTGATTATAAAGATATGGTTATGGAAATTTGAAAGATATATTTATATCATTATTTCCAATACAATATTTGTTGGTTATAGAATTTGATATTGAATATAAGCCGATATATTTTCTTTTCAGAGCCTTGTATTTAATATCAAATGGGATTTGGGTTGTCGTGAACGGTATCTTTAATAATACTATTCTTAGACCCAATAGGGTTAAGAAAATCAGAAGCTAACTGTTGACCGGCTTTTTAGTCAAAGCAGTCACACATAGAATTTCTGGTAAACAATACGCTCGAGTATTGGGAATATCGTCAGAAGACGCGGAGCGATTTGATCAAAGTCGCATCACGAACAAAGAAAAGCCCGAAACTCCTATCAGATGACCTTTTTTGGGCCCGAAAATAGCGATTACGGAGTTGAGCTCTACAACTTTTGTAGCCCTCTGAATCAGCTTCAAATCGAGCTTTCGATTGGCTAAAACGGACTTAGGTTTGAAAGTTACACCTGTTTCCGTGAACGCATGCAGAACCGGAAACTTGGAATCTGGAATTGGCATAACCCATTCGGATCGGATTACGGATCGGATCGGAGCACAGAAGACCCGACCCGCCTGAAGTATTTTACACTGAAGTGCTTCCAGTCTTTGGATCGGAGACATCACCTCGGTTCGGATCGGCTAAAGGAAGACCCGACCTGCACAAAGCTCCTTGTACTCGTCAAGCATGTTTGGCTTTGGACACTCCGGTTCGGATCGGATGGAGAACCGAACCGACCCCCTTCGACCTGCTGCCGCACTTCAGAATTGACCTATTCCTGTGGCACCATTTCCTCCTACTTTCATGGATCACCTTCCACATGGCCTTACACGAATTGGAGAGGCTTTCTCCCATTTTGCCACTTAGTCACCACGTTTTATCAAGGCGTTGGATTGGGGACACTTGTCATTCATCCGGATCTCCCTAGGGCTTCTCTATGCCTATAAATACACCGCAACATGGCCATTTGAAGGGATCTTCTCTTTTCGGCCATTTCCAACTCTCATCTTCCACCATTGCAAGGGACTTTTGGCGACTCCGATACTTAGCCTCCATTATAACCAAGCAAGGACATTGCTCATCGCTCTCTAACATGGGGTTATCCTGTATAAAACAATTTCTAGTCTCCTTTTCTTCATTGTAAACACGAGGATTTCATGTATAAACTGCAAGCAAACAACATTGTAATAGCTTCTTAGGATTTAAGAAACTATAAAGTGGACGTATTGAGCCGGACCACTATAAAAATATTGTGTGTCTCCTTTTATTTTACTACTTTTCTGCATTGGCCAGTGATTGTAAGATTTTCATATAGCATTTGGGTGTTAGGCCCAATTTTCGGTCTAACACTAACTGAAGATTAGTTAAGTTGAATGGTTTCTTGGGTATTGATCTGATGTTGGTTTCGTCCTTCGGGTTATTACTTAGGGAATTGTTCACTTGCTAATTTACGGTTAAAGGCTGATGGAATAGAATGTGATTTCGGGTTTATCGTGAACTGTGTTTTAAATGACATTGGTTCTTTAACCCAGTTAAAGACAGGATATGATTTCCCAAGTTAAACAATCTTTAATATTGATTTTTGGGAAGATTCAAACTAAGTGGAGTTTTAGTGAATCTTTAATTAGATTGAAATGATTCACCAGTTTTGCTCCAAGCGATAGTTAAATCTTTAATTAGATTTGAACGTGAAATGGTAATAGAATTTACCGATAACACCGTGGTGTTAGATATGAAGTATTACCAGTTTTACTTCATGGGATGAATAGGTTGGGATTGGGAAATAAAATAAATGATTACTTCGGTGTGGTTCGCTAATCCCGACTAGTTTGAATTGATATTCAAAAGAAGATTAAAGAATAAATTTAAAGAATTTATTTTTGATAAAATTAATGGGAACCTTTCCCAAAGTATAAGAATATTTGAATAAAAGAATATTCTGAATTGGAATGAGGCATATGTTGTGTTTGTGTAACACTTGTTTATTATATACGCGAGTTATTCAGAAAGACCGGGTTTATCCCGTTCTGAATAACTGATTCGTCGATGTGTCGAGGAAGAAGATGGTGGTTGAAGACCAGAGGTCTTCACATCGATTGGATAATTACTGATGATCTTGATTGGGCTGTACACCCAAGAGGAGGGAATCAGTTGGTGATCGTCCAGACGTACTTGGAGATCGATGGATATGCGAGGTACAAGGTGCCTCCGGTTTCGTTCAGACCCAGAACGGACTTGTAAATGGACTGTGTGTCTGACATTGGATATCATTCTGTGTGATTGATGGATATTGGTTGCATGGAGTGGTTTGCCTGTGTGGCATGCTAAGATGCAAATGATCCAGGCTTCTGTTGAAAAGCAGAGTCTTGTGGTTGATGATCAAAGCACGGCCTATGTGGCATAGCTTTGTGTAGCGTTGATTCGCGAGCCTCACACCCCGGTTGTGAATCAGAAACGGGAGAAGGACCTTAGGGAGGACTTGCGTTTCTTTCTAGCTAGAAGTGGCGTCAGTGGTTTTACACGTCCTGAGGAGTCTGACTTATGTGGTTGTTGGATTGCGAGGCGCCTTGGATATATCGGTGACTGTGTGGAGCCGATGGAGTCATTGGACTCATTGACACCCCAAAGGGTGGGGAAGCACAGTGTTCAGGCATTATAATCCACATCGGTGGACCGGCCCTGACGATCCAAGGTTTGCCTGCGCGCTTGACTGAGACACGGGCTAGAGCATCTCGAATTCAGTAGAAGACGATCCCTTGCCTCGGTTCGCAGATGGAAATCCAACTTCCAATACGTGACTTTGCGGTTTTGATTGTAGAGCCTATATATGGCGACATAGTGGGATGGGGCACTTATGCCGTCTATGATTGATACTTATGATTGAAATTGTTTTAATACTATGCACTTATAATAATAAAAGATGAAATTTAGCGTACCAAGCATTCTTGGCTATTATAAGGTAAAAACCCTATCCTCCGGCTTGTGTTGCATTGTGTGATGGGACCTGGGTCTTATAATAGCTTCATTGTTCTTTATTTAGCATTGCGCTGTTGTTTTATATACTGGTATTCTTGGGGGGAAACCCGTTCCGTGTTATACGGCGTGGTCCCTTGATTTACCTAACTTTAAAATAAAGATTAATAATTGTTTTAATTCTCACACCAGTCACATGACTGACCTGGAGTTTATTGTTTTAACCTAAACTCTAGGTGCCCTTATTTTGACACGGGCAGCTAGTAGTTTTGGTTTCGTATAATTATATTCACAGGAACCTGGTTTACAGCTGGAACGATACTCGGAAAGCTTTGTATCCGTATATTACTTTCAGTTGTGTTTTGTATTATTTTTTCGCTGCTATGTAATGTAATTTAAATCTCTGATATTTTTTGTGTAATATTTATTCATACTCTGTATGTTCTTGTATTCTGATGGTATTGTTGTAATGAGCAATGAAATGTTCTTCTGTTTGCGTTCCGATGTGGCTTGTCCTCAGTACAATCCGGGCTTTCCTTATCGGGGAAGTTACGGGTCTTCACACAAAGCTTAGAGATCGATCATTGGACGCGCTCAAAAGCGAGAGACAACTACCCTCATTCCTGCTGAAAACCAGAAGGCCGGATCGAATCGAGTCATAAGGGTCAGACTCGACTCATTCATTCACAAAGGACTCAACCCCATCAAATATGCATCAGGTCGGGTCGGGGCCTATTCATTCTCCCCTAAATTCACAAAAAATCTACAATAAGTTCTGAACCGTACTGACCTCGATCGGCCATAGTTTGTACCTTTTGCATCATGAGAGGAAATCTCACCTATTCCTTTTTCACAAATTCATGAAAAATCTACTTCATTTTGTGGGAATTTTAATTTTAATTTCAATTTTTGCTGGTAATTTATTTGATTGAGGCTGCGTGCTTTCCTTTTATGCATGTTGATTCCTTATTGCCATAGCATTTATTGAATGGTAACCCAAAGCTCTTAGAAAGCAATATGCAAATTTCGTCTTGTAAATCAACAAAAAGTGCATGTTATATGTATCATTTTGGCCCAGTTCACTCAGAGGTACTAAATTTTTATATAGTCTAATTAGTAAACCTTCTTTTGATACATGTTCTCTTATTGTACTTGCGTAGGTGTTCAAGTGGATGTCCTAAGTAAAATTAATAAAATGAATCAACAATGCAGCCATGGTAAATTTAATTACGAAAAACATAAAATGAGTTTTTTTTCTTTTGATTGTAACTTATTCTTAACTGTGTTGTTTTTAGTTATATGATTGCACATCATCACTTTTCTTTATGCTATCAACCGGTAATAATATATGTGTTCTTATGTTGTTGCTATACATATCAGTTGTAATAAATTATTAACTTATATAGTTCGTCAAATTTGTACAAAATGACTTTTAAGTTTGCTGTAAAATGTGGAAAAGTAGATATTCATTTGTTATCACCAAGTCAAATAATAATATGCGATTTTTATGGAGTGATTTTAATTACAAATATGCTTAATTGCATATAACTAAACTATATCGGGAAGGATCTACTGCAAATGTAGACATATTTATGTCCTGGACCTCAACTCTTTTAATTATGAATCGTTATTTTGATGGTAAAGTGGTCACATAATATTATGGTAGCTATACATGAATTGGATCATTTGTTGTTTGCATAATGTGAAAATTGTTATGAAAATTGAGCATATGCGGAAGTGCAATAAATAGGATCTAGATTTGCCAATTGAACGCCAATCTAATCTGATAGAAATTATTCTATTACATCAACAAAATAGTAAATAACTATAGCAGAGAAACAAAGAGACACAATATTTATACTGGTTCCACTACCCTCGAGATAGTGTACGTCCAGTCCAACAGAGAGAGATTTTATTCCACATGAGAGAATTACAAGAGATTACACAATAAAAGTTTACATATTCAAACCTCAATCAGGTTTAACAAGAAGAGACACCATTGGGGATCACTGGCTCCAGGCCAGGATGGGTTTACACTAAAGTCTACCCCTCAATATATAGCCTGTGCAAATCTATGTGAGTCATCAATTAAATCACCAACATATGTTAATAATATAATGGAGGCAAATTACCATAACAACAAATGTGCAAACATAGGAAGTAAATCAATCTATTTCTTCAGCAAAGATGGAAGAAATTAATCCCTTCATTTATTTCTTTACCACCTCGTCAAATGCAATCAATGCATTCCCATTGTAAAAATATTTACTTTCCACTCTTTGAAAATTTGTTCCAATCAATTTGTGATTTTGTATCACCAAATTTAACACTCCACCTTGATGCAAAATCACATATCTCCAGCACCCCACCTTGAGTCAAATTTTCTTCTCATCATAAAACTCTTCAACAGAACTCCACCTTCAATCGAAATCTCACAACGAGATACACCAAAAAATTAATATTTACCAAATGGGTTCCAACAAACCCACACCCCATCACACAATTGTTAACGAGCTCAGACTACATCCCCGCCCGTCAAAAAAATGTTACAAATATCCGAAGTAAAAAAAAGGCAGATTCTAAAGTAATCTCAACACTACCAAGACCAAAAAAATATTCTCTCAATTAAAACCAACCTCGATTTCAGGGCAACGAGATACACAGTCGATTTGAAAGGACTACGACCACACCTCAATTACAAACACAACCCACCGCCTGCAAAAGATGCATCTACCACCCGAGCTGCACCATGCATCAACCAACAGTCTAAAAAATGCTTGCAATACCACAAGATCTCCATAATCTTTGTGGATTTCAAAACTCGACATCCGTCTTCCATTTGACATGATCTCTTCACCTCCGGGATCCCTCGAGCATCATCAACATCTAGACCCTTGTCGATACCATGATCCTCCACCTTAGGACCATAAGAAGTAACCATATTAACCTCTCCACCTTGCTGTGGACTAGGTTCTTCAATCGTCACCCGCCTTCTTCTTCGTCTTCTTCCATCTTCCCTCATCCATATCAGAGGGCTTCTTCACAATAAACTTCATATTACGTCAAAGTTCCCAGATTGGAATGCTCTTCACTCTCGACATAATCTCCTCTACCAAAGTCTCCTTTTCTCCAAAATAGTAATAGCATAATCACCACCGAATCTACCAACCTTTGTAGAAATAATTGATGCACAATTTAAAACAAACCGCCTCGCTCTAATACCAATCTGTTATGAAAATTGAGCATATGCGGAAGCGCAATAAATAGGATCAAGATTTTCCAATTGAACACCAATCTAATCTGATAGCAATTATTCTATTACATCAACAAAATAGTAAATAACTATAGCAGAGAAACAAAGAGACACAATATTTATACTGGTTCCACTATCCTCGAGATAGTGTACGTCCAGTCCAACAGAGAGAGATTTTATTCCACATGAGAGAATTACAAGAGATTACACAATAAGATTTTACATATCCAAACCTCAATCAGGTTTAACAAGAAGAGACACCATTGGGGATCACTGGCTCCAGGCCAGGATGGGTTTACACTAAAGTCTACCCCTCAATATATAGCCAGTGCAAATCTATGTGAGTCATCAATTAAATTACCAACATATGGTAATAATATAATGGAGGCAAATTACCATAACAACAAATGTGCAAACATAGGAAGTAAATTAATCTGTTTCTTCAGCATAGATGGAAGAAATTAATCCCTTCATTTATTTCTCTACCACCTCATCAAATGCAATCAATGCATTCCCATTATAAAAAAATTTACTTTCCATTCTTTGCAAATTTGTTTCAATCAATTTGTGATTTTGTATCACCAAATTTAACAAAAATGATAGCAGTCTGTTAATGTCAGTTTGTAAATTAAGGTTTATTTAAGGTTTCTGTTAAAGGATAACCATGTACATACTGGTATTTCCCTTTGTGAACTTTTTTAAATAACCGAATGAAGAGAAGTATTGTACAAGTTTAAAAAAAAGACCAATTTTTGGACAATAAAAGCTGAAAGCAATCTCCAGCCGTTGGGTTTGAATTCATGTTTGCATCCGCATAAGGTAACTGGAATCATTTTGTTCTTTTCCTTTACATGGACAAAATGTAAACTTTAATTTGAAACAATGAATTTTAGTTGTTTTATATCCACGTAAAGTATAAAAATCAATGCCGCTGTATAATAGATCGTTTGAATTGAGAAAAATAATTATAGCGAATTTCCAAAAGCAGAAATAATAGAAATATACGTGTGTAATTTGTTAAGGGATTGTCTTAGATATGAGCACGGGTTAAAATAAATAAGCAACCGTGTGGTTGTAAAATGAAAAAGAAGTGAAGCTTTGATTGATTTTTTTTAAAAAAAAAATATATATGCAAATGAGTATAAATTTCTTTTGTTTATTTCGAGCAAGTGTACTTATTTTTACTGTAGGTATCAATTTCTTTTCTGCAATATTTTTCATTCTGCTTACACTAGTATACTTAAACCTGCTATAAATCATCAACACAGATTTGCTTTGGTTCCTAGGTGGGTTAACCACTTACCAATATAAGTTTCCAAACTATAACTTGAATCATTGTGTTGCTCTAATTTTTCCTTTTTTATCCGCTTGCACGATTTGGATGATCTTAAGCTTAAAATCATACAACATATTCATCATCTAACTATTTGACTGTATGAATAAAGCTTTAGAAATGAACATTGAAGAGTGTTATCATTTGGTCGTGAAAGGCTAGCGGCTACATATACTGGTTATATTGTAAATGGATGCAGATTTCATACCCGATGTGTTGAAAGGTCAACCCAAAACAGTGGTGTAATGATTGAAGCAACTGGCATGAGCAATTCACATTTCAATATTAGTACAAATTCAAAGGCTTACTTCGGTGCTCTTCAAGAAATTATTGTGCTTGATTATCATATTATGCAAATTCCTTTATTTAAATGTGCTTGGGCTAGCACTGATCGTGGTATTAAGATGGAAGATGGTTTTATATTAGCTAATCTTCATCAATTTCAGAATCAATTTTAGGATGATCCTTTTATTTTAGCTTCACAAGCTAGACAAGTTTTCTATTCAAGAGATTTTGATGCTTCTAACTGGTATGTTATGTTGAAACCACCGTCTAGAGGATTTCTTGAATTAGAAATGTACAACGAGGATTTCTATATAGGTTGTCAACCTCTGGACATATCACAGCTCAATGAAGCTTTGGAAGATGACGATGGCTGTGAAAGAAAGGGTCATGAAGGCATACTAGTGTAGCTTCTCTTATTTCCATTGTTCAGCTAATGGGTTGATCGTTGCACTTTCAAAACTTATCAATCCAAAATCATTGTGCATTGGTATGACGATATTTTTCTTTTTTCTTTCAACTTAAATTGCTGGAATACACTGAACTTTTTTTACTGGGTATATGTTTAGTTACTGATGTTTTTTTTCTGAAAAATAGATAAATAAGTTTCATGTTATGTTTATTATATGATATGCATAATGATTTTGGATTATGATTTTTATGCTACGATAAAAATAACATGGCTCTCATTTTTTTGAAACACTTGCACGTGTACATGATTGGATAAACTGTCTAAATTACATCGTTATTTCACTATATTATTAATTTCAAATACTGTCGAATTGCAGCTTTACCATTTACTGGATTTATACATATGCTTCTCATTTAGTGTTTTACAAGAGGTAGGTAAGAGTAAAATTATTATAAAATAAATTGATTAGACGGATACATGCAAAATATGAATATAAACGAGATTGAGTGCTGACTAATATTTATCCATTTATGTTTTGTTGTATTAAAGTTAATTCACATGTGGCAATATCAACATAGTTCAACAAACACAGTAAGTCACATATTAGTTAATTCTATATTACCTCACCAATTGAGTATTAAGTTAAATATTAGCTGTATGCTTTTTTTTTTGTTCTTCTTTAGTATTTTATAAATGACAACTAATTAGTAAAGTAAAAGGTTAAGGTTGATCCATGCGATCTTTTGCTATTAAAATTTTAATTTGCTATAATTTGCAACAATAACTACTATTGTTTATATATGTAGGGCTGTCAATGTATACTTTCGGATGCGGATAGTGTCATATCCGCATCCGTAACCAATTTCGGATATCGGATATTCGCATCCGCGGATACGGTCGGATATCGGATTATTATCCACTCCGCCAATGGCCGATAAATCAATGAACATAAATGAATCTTTTTAGCTTATTATTAAGCTTTTTCAACCCAATTGATTACCAAGTGCTAAAAATAAATAAATATGACGATAATATATAATTTTGAGCAATACGCATGTGTTTAGTAGATTTTCAATTTTGCAAAATAATAAATTAGCATACTTAATTATGTTAAAATACACATAATTTAAGCTATACTCATGAAAAAAATCGGACGGATAATTTTTGGATGCGGATATGCCTATATACGCATCCTCATCCGCTTTTTCGGATATCGGATATTTATCCGCTTTTCGGATGCGGATGCAGACGGATTTCGAATTTTTCGGGTATCCATTGACAGCCCTATATATATGCTAATCTATTCGCTGTTTCATGTTTGTAGGGCTTGCAGTATCTACTTGATAACTTGTATTACAAGCTGAACACGTGCTGAGTGTAAGTCCTTATGACCATACTTCAGTTTCATGCAGTTTTCCCCCTTTTTTCTTTAAAAAAAACTTTAAGCACATATTCATTAGGTAGTCTACTTGCAGATTGAATTTGCTTATTTTGTATCTAATTCATCTTGTTTCTATTTATAGACATTTAATTCTCATATAATACCCTTTAGGTTTAATTATGCAACTCAGATTAATATACCGGTGAGGTGAGTGGATGATTAGGGCAACTGACGAGCCTGGGCATTATTTCAACATATAGCACTAACTTTGCATAACTAATCGTAGTTGAATCAAAAAAATTCAAAAACAATGATTAGTATATATGATATGATTTAATTTGAGGATGACATGTACGTTACTATGATGTGACCTCCCCAGCCATCACTAGGCTCCGCCTGTGCATGCAACCAGGTTATGCATGCATCCAGGTTTTGGACGTTAAATAATTTGATTATTAGAATAGTTGGCTCCGCCTGTGCATGCGGCCAGGTGATGCCTGGATTGCAAGAAACACTCATTATTATTAGAATACACAGAGATACACACGAGCAGTGATGAGTCTACAGCATGGGTAGAGTGGGCAGTTGCCCAACCCAAGATTTCCGTTAAAACCAGGTTAAAAAAATAAATGGGAAAAAATAGAAAATTAAATAGTGTTCACGATATCTCGCTCGACATTCTTCTGATCACCCTCTCACAAACCGTAACCATAACCCAAAATATCCATGATGTCGATGTCCATATTCTTCAATTCAGTCCCTGTACTCGTTTTGATTAATTGAATCAAAAGCCTAATTTAAAGTTTCAATTCATGGGCCCGCTGTTTCAGTTCAGGTTTCATTCCACCCTCTAGACCTTGTTTAAGGAGTAAGTCAAAATATCCCTTTTTCTTATGTGTTACAGGTATTTATCCTTTAATTATTGCTTGTATATTTTATTTTAATCAGCTTATTTTACATTATGTTTTATTTTTATCCGCTGATTTGTTGACTACTTGATTTGATTGGTTAAATTATAAAAAGAACGTCTCTTTAAAAAGCATCATGAGTGTTGGATTATCTCTGAATTTAAATTTTTTAAGGCAATCTACTTCATTTGTTCTGCATTTCATATGTAATTTTAGTGGTTCAAACATCATCAATGGTTTGTGTATTCCAAAATAACTCAAAAAGCTTGTTTTCTTAGTTTTCCTTTTTTTAGTGTTATGAATTTTTGTAAGTTTATCAATTTATTGAAATTACGCTAGTAGTCAATTTTTACTGTTTTAATATGTCAAAATATAGAGCACTAAAGAACTTCGGTTGGATCTCAGTTTTTTCTATTTTCTATTTGATTATTTATATAACTCTGCCATACACAAAAATAATTCCTGGTTTCGTCGCTGCACACGAGCACACACCCCCCGACTTGTCCACACACAAAAAAAAACCACCATCATCAATGCAAATTCACAGCATACGTGTACAAGATGCACACTAGAATATTTTATGGGTGATAATTATATTATAGTTACACTTAAGAGCAAGTGGGTGGCTGCTAAGTTTGAAAATCATATACAGGGAGTTTAGAACTTTGAATGTGTTATTTGAGATCTTGCTGGATATAGACAGAAATATATATAATAAGGGGGACGGAAGTCAACTTGTTGCGGGTTATTTTATTTTATTTTTAATTTTTTAGTTTAGAATCAACTTGCTCCAAAAATAGAAATAGATTTTTTTCCCCACGGCGGTGGTGATATGTATGGAGGTGACAGAGAAACGATGGTTTCATTTAATATACAATATTTTATCCTAACTATACAAACTTGTTACAGGCATGGACATGATAGTTTGTTGTACGATTTGGCCTGGCACGGTAAGCTATCCGATTCGTGTCCATACGATTCTCATTTAGAATGCTAAAACAAGAAGAAATACATGAAAAAAAATGTTTATTTAAGTCTGTCCGTTGTACGGTCCATGCAAATAGTTTGATCCAACTTGTCTGGTTTGTGTAGGTTCGAAAGTCTTGTAGAATCGGAAACGAACACAACTTTGTATGGTGTGATCGATCCGATTAACACTCCCAAGAAGAATCCATTTGGATTATGCTACCGTTTATTATTTGAACAGAGATCGTGACTTCCAATTTTAAAATGGGATGACTGGTATAATGTTCATGGGTCTCGCTGTATTCTGCCTGGGAAAAAACCATAATGGAATCCTTCTTCTTTTGGGGTTGTTGATCATCTGACAACAATAAAAGCCAAGTAGTAGAGGTTGACATGAACGTCCTTAGTTGTACATATGGTGTCATGGTATAATGTACCTATTTTAAGAAGCTTTTTCACAGTTAGCTTATCTCTTGTATGATCTATTATAATAGAAGTAAAAGAATGGGGCAGGTAAAGGTTAAACTTCCTGTTTACTTTGCACCACTTTCTTGATTAACTTCTACTTTTTCTTGAGTTTGGTTTCAACTTTTACCTATGCTACATTTGTTATAAGTGCGTAATTGCTTTGGCCCTTGTTTGGATAGCCTGTCATGCTGTCAATTGGAAAATCTAACATTAATAACAAATAAACATCATTTGTTTTATAACATATTTGATGTTATTGAATAGAAACCACATATGCTTTTAACAGGTTGTTAAGGTATATATACATAATACTTCTTTTCTTTTTGTATCAACCAGATTTAATTCTGGATCCTCCAATGCTAACAGTGAAAGAGAATTCCTGCAATGCTAACAACTAACAAGGAAAGAGGTGCTTTTAGGGAGCGAGCTGTTGTTGCTGCTGCCATCATGTTTTCATTTGAAGTAGTATCTTCTTTGTTCTAATTTATATATAGATTCTTGTTGTGTTTGTATATGTTACACACCATACAATACATTTTGATGATGTATGCAATAGATTTTTCTATTAGTAAATCGTTATTTGTTCCAAGATTTTGTCATGTTTACAAATTTTTGTCATGTTCATGCTGTTTGTGAATAAATGTGGTTGGATATTTAATAATATTTTGTGATTATAGTAGATATATTGTGCGATATATTAATGTTATTGAAACGTAAGAGCGCAACGTTGTAATATACACATGCGCAACGTTTGTCATTAGTTGTAGTTTATGTATCCACAACGTCTATTGAATGAATTAAATATATATTTTGTGTTAACGCAAATGTCATAGAAAATTCATTTACAATGGTTTGCAATTAATGTGGTTATACAAAATATAATAGTTAAAAATAGTTGTAAAACTTTGTTCTGCAATGTTCAAAAACTGATGTACATGAAGTTTAGTTAACGTTTAAATAATGCCCTCTAGCTTGTATTTACAACGTTGATTAAATATGATTAAAGAATAAAATATTACGTTTGAAAAAAGTTATAAAAAACTAATGCATAACCTCTACTAAATGACGTGACTGATGATTCTACAATAGGTGAATAAAGTTGTTGAAATTAAATTATAATATATAAAAATCATTGAAAAAGTAGATACACAACATATAAATATTATCGTAAAAGAGCCATGTTATGATATTTGAAATATGTTGTACCTGGCTATCTAATAACATTCAAAAAACGTTGTATATAGTTTTTCTTTATATTTTTTGGTGTTTTCACTATATTTATGTTTTGTTATAAATAACTTTTCAACAACATTTTTTACAACTTTTAGGTAAACGTTGTAAAAGAAGCCCCCTCTTTTATAACTATGGATATAACAACATTACGATAAATGTTGTTAAAATACATAGACAACATTTATTCAATGTTGTAAAATGCAATTTTTGTTGTAGTGATTAAAACCTTAAAATTATGAAATTTCAAATTTTAAACATCAAAGTTAGGCAAACTTACTAATAGGAGGTGGTTGACAATAATAGGAAGCCATTGAAGTTAATTTTATAAGAAAATTTTGATCTTTGGCTTATAGATGAAAGGAGGACGAAATTTTCGCACTTAGTAGGAAAAGGAAGGTGGAAATGACGAAAGAAAGAGAATCGGTGGAGAGTTTATATTCTCTTATGCGTTATCTGGGATAACGCTTTCAGAAAATAAAAGAATGTACTACCATTATCTTGGATAACGCCAGTACGAAGAAAAGTGGCCTATTTTTGTAATTAGTTTTGAAATTGACATATACTTGTTATAAATTTTTGAAAGTGATCCAAATCAGAAAATTTTCCGTCAAATTTAAGTTATCAATAGATACAAGTGGGTATAAGGTGTGTTTGGTTTAACTTAAAAAGGTTATTTATTGTTTATAAGTAAAAGGTTGTTTGTATGTTCAAAATAATTTTTAGTTTATCAGTTTGGATAAGTTTATTGGTAATTTATGACTTATTAGATATAAAACTAGTAATATAATAATAAAATAATCTACTTTAAAATGATCATATACATTTACATGAAGTCAAATTTCAAAACTCAAAATAAGTCAAAGAAGTAAGGATTTTCAACTACTAAGATTTTAACTCATAAATAGTTAACTTATAAGTTTATTACAAAAGCGGTACAAAGCGGTATAAATATAACTAATTTCAAACCTTTAACATGTTCACACACATGACTTAATTAGACGGATCATGCACTTGTGATAACCGAGTATGTTGGTTGTGGTATAATGATTATATAATAAATTTGATATACTTGCGGTAAGAAATAAATAACGTACGATGAAGAATCATATTGGTGGCAAGTAACACAAAATACAGCTTCATGTTTATCAAAAATTTAAGATGAAGAGCTCATATTTGTGGCAAGTAATCGAAGATATAGTGTCATGTTTATCAAAACTTAAGATGAAGAGCTCATATTTGTGGCAAGTAAGAGAAGCTACGTGAAGTGAAGGATGGGCTCATCACTTACGGTCTGAAAGACTGAGTCAATTAGTGATCCTGATATTCAATGTGTTATCCGATGCACTATGTAATGCTTTATAAAATATGTTAAATTCCATCTTCATCGTATTATTTATAGTGGTTGTTGTACTGTTTACGGTGATCAATAAGGCACATATTATTTGTTTTCATGATACCCTAGAAAAAGGTAATAAATGCAATAAAATGTGTGGATACCCTATTAGAAAAAGTCAATTTGCATGACAACCAACATATATGATGTTAGTCGGTGATTGCTTGTCATGCATATACAGAAAAGTCAAAAAAGTACATTTGGTAGTTCCTTAAATAACGCACAAAATAAAAAAAACGTAAATTGAAAATTGAATAATGCAAATACAACCAGAGAAGAAGTTTTAGGTCACCTCGAACGTTCATAGCAATCAAAATCTTATTGAATGATAAGTTAGGTAATTAGGCAGTTTGCGTTGTATGAATAATGCATGTCATGGTTATATTTCAATGCCTTATGAAACATCGTGACTTAGAATGGATGAATAATACTCATTACAAAGGAGTAGAGTGTAACAACCCATTCGGACTAGACCTAAATACCGATTCAAAAAAGGCCCATTAGAACTTAAGAGTCATTCTAAAAGGATTCACTATAAGAAAACCCGTTATTTCCAGGAGTTAAAAACCATCGACGACCGTCGGAAGCCGCCAGTAGCCGTCGGACATAACCGTGGCAATTTCGGACGTCGAGAAACAGAGTTTCCGATGGTTGTCGACACAACCAGTAGTTGGCTTTTCCTACTGTTAATAACGGTTGGTAACAGTTTCCAATGGCTTCCGACAACCGTAGGTAGCTGTCGGACACCGTTACACACACAGGTCAACAAACCGGTGAAAGTCATCGGAAACCGTTACAGTTTTGAAGAACTATAAGCCTCGGCAGCCGTCGAAATACTACGCCATAGATTGCATACTGCAACACAGGAGAAGTGATGCAAGAAGTACCAAAAAGTGTTGCTATAGGCAAAAAAATGATCTATGGCAACACTTTTTCGGGGTTGCCGCATTGCCTTAGAGTCAAAGGCAACACCTTTGTGACCCTATGGTAACATCAGTAGAACTGTTGCCATAAGTACCATTACAACAAAAAATACCCTTTTACAACTGCCAAAATCATTTGTAATATGTCTATTACAACTGGCATGTGCCACTAGTTATATTACAATCGTAATAAAATCAACCTTTTTTACAGCTGGTTTTAGCAGTTGTTAAAATTTATTTTACAACTGTTAAAACTAATTATACCTCAACTGCTATTAATCAAAATTTTCATAATATTATAATAAATATTATTATAACACAGTATTTTATTCAAATAAATATTTTATTTCAACATTTCAAATGGTACAATTTTTTTGACTCTACTATTGTACATTCACTTGTATATTACACAATCATTCATATTTACGTACATTCCCCACTACATTATCACTCGATTCACTCATACACAGACCCACACATACAACCATAAGCAAGAAAAAATACATGAAAATGATTATATAGATTAGTACCTTTATTTTTTTTCCTTTAGATTATGGCATGTCAGGCTTTCCTTTGGACAATGTCCACTACAAGAAAAAGCTGATTTTGCGTCAGCTTTTAGAAGCGGAAATTTTCGTCGCTAATTTGCGACGGATTTCCATGAGATCTGCAAGGGATAGTTTCTTGGTTTTTCAATTTTTTTTTCTTTTTATTTATCACCGTCGCCTTGTTCTATCCGTCACTAATCCGCTGCAATTTGCGTCAATTTACCAACAAAAAAAAAATTCCGCTGCTATTTTTCGCTGCAAATGGAGACAGAATACCGACGGATATTATTTGAAGGTATATTACAGTAGAATTCCATTATATTTGCAAGAGATATTTATGTTATTTTTAAAAAAGATGCTTTAGTGTTATTTTTTTATAATTATCGACATGTTTAATAATTAGTAATTAATTACAATGTGATATTTTTTTAATGTTCGATAATTACTTTTATATAGTCAATAATTACAATAAAATAATTTGTATTATTGAGTAATAAACAATATTAGTATTAATTAATAATAATAATAACAATTACAAAAAAATTATTGAAAATTAAGACTCATATTTCATGTTTAATATTTAGTAAATACTTTTTAATAATTAATGATTAATAAACAATCTTTGATACTTAAAAAGAAGATTCATTATTTAAAATATATATATAACAATTATAATAGACCATTATTATTTAATAACAATTCTAATTGACCATTATATATTTAATATTCATTATTTAACAATCTTTCCTTATGTTGTTTCGGAATATCTGCCGCTGATTCATTCGGTGGATTTAACCGTTGATTTTCCTGATTATTATTTTTTCCCCATCCTAATTGTCAATCGCCGTTTGCCTCTTTTCATTTCAACTGTCCCTCCACTTTTTTCGTTTCTCACTCTTCTCTTTTCGTTTCCGCCGTTTTCCACTTTTTCACGTTTCCCACTCTCCCTTCCCTAAACCCTAAATCAAATTCATCAGCTAACCGATTAAGGCAAGAAGATGTCGACTTGATTCCAATTCGCATTATCGTCCGTCTGCGGGGATTCCAAACTCCATTTCTGGGTGAGGGTTTTGAAGCACTGCGGCAGTGAGCTATCGAGTTGATTTCGAAGTCCAATTACTAATTTGGTAATTCACCTCCATCCCCAATTTTTTTTTGCGATTTCTTTTTTGATTTTACATAACTCCTGTAATTTTTTGTTGTCTTATTTTATTGTAGATTAATATATATTAGCAAGTGGTGATGGTACCTAGCTTCTAGTGTGCAACAGTGGAACTGGATTGGTCAAGAAATCAAGCTGAGTTATATTGTTTTCTGAAAAAGAACTAACTGGTGCATTTCCTAGCCCTTAGGTATGCATATGTTTGTCCACTACATTTGAATTTTATGAAACTACGACTTAATTCATATTGAAATTGCTCATCTAACATAGATCAGTTAATGATACATACGTTGACACTTTAATGCTTATTATATCTGTTTTGACTCATCCTAAAAAAATGTAGCATAAACCATTGTACAGTTGTCAGTTAGTTGATTCCCAACTGACCCGCTATTGCGATTTGACTAAAAGTTTAAGTGGCTAAGTAGATAACTCATTTATATCTTGATTCATAGAATGGACCATCTTTTCGAGTCATGTATTCTCTTGAAGTAAATCCGTGGACATTTCTAAAGATGCCTAATGTATAACGACTGCACACTAAATTATTGTCTCCAATTTTTTTTTAATTTCTTTTGCTCAGACTTCCATGCATTAGAACTTGGGTCTTTAGAGTCAAACCGAAGTTGCAAGGAACCCATGACTATTTTTCAAAGCCTATTTTCAAACCGAAGTTGCCATAATTTTTTTTAACTATTATGATATTTGCATCATCTAAAACTACTATCTAAAAAACTTTGGAATGAAATGGTAATTTCTACGGAGTTAAAATTTTCAAAACCATCCAAACTTCTACATGATTTTAATCATATCTTAAAAATAATTATTTTTTTGAAAAATTGTGGTATGGCTATAAATTCACCCAATTCAGCAGATTAGTTAATTTGTTACAAAAGTTCATTGATTTTACTTATAATCACCCAAGGCATGGAGTGCATTCAGCTGAGGACATGACAAGAAAACGTGATCCCATTACAAGCCCATTGAAGTTTAAGTCATGCACATGAATAGTTCTCTGTATCATTTGCAACACTGAAATATACATGGTTGTTATCTTTTGTTGAAAATTAGAGGCGGTGAAGTCCACGTAACAGTAGGACACCTGTTCCGGTCCATGCGTTTTAGGTTTATCTTGTCCACGGTTTTATTTGAAAATGAAAATCCGGAGGAAACTTCTCGGTTCAAGGATGCGTGTTGAACTGCTGATTTTATCCCAGTCCGGCTTCTTCTATTCACTAGTTGTATAATCAAAAACTTATAACACTCTTCCTAAATTAACCCTAAAACTCAAGGTTCTGATACATGCATCACTAACTTTCATGTACTCTTAGCAGTTGTAGTTGTCGAACAGATTAAGCAAATAAAACCAAGAATAAATGCACTAGTTGAAGAAAACCTCCTACACCCATCCATACTTCGCTACTTTTCTAAATTAGAGTAAACCCAGATTGTAACAGTAGAACCATGTTCAAAACTGCCAATGAGTTTTACAAACTTTCCTTTCTTCTAGAAAATTACATCTTTGTCCTGATATGAAAATTAGTGCATGTTCATTGCTTTAGGGTCTGCTTTTATTTTTGGTATTGTTCAGTCTTTGGCGGACCATCTTTATATTTTCCATAAATTGTAGACTTTAGGCAAGGCAGAGGGTTGCGATTGAGATGCTTGTTCGGTTTATCATAAAAGACAAATCTAACAATGGTAAATACTTTGACATCCTGCATTATGCGACAAAAATAAATCGTTGCATGAAAGCAAATGATGTAAATTACTAGATGTTTATAGTTATGCTTTTGTGCAATTTCGGTTGCTTTTATGGTACCGTTCATTTTAGAAGGATGCAAGTAACCTGGGATGATAAAATCTTCCTCACTGCATTTATTTTGATGGATTTAGATTTTCGTTTAAAGTCAGGTTATCATGTTTTTATCATAATGAATTTATGTGTCTTTTATTAACGAACATACATGTTAAGATTTCTACAGATTTTCAAATGTTAAGGATTCTACAGACTCAAAATTTAGTTTTTTTTTCCCTTGTTTTACATCTATTTTGTTTAGAATGCAGTAGAATCAAAACCATGGATTCACATAAGCATACCCATTCGCAAGAACTCTTGTGTAGGAACTTAGTAGTAGGCATGCTAAGACAGTTGGTGCTGTAGAAAATATTGGGTTCCAAATGCCTTGTGATAACCTCAAGAAGGGATCTTCCCGTCATCAGGAAAATAAGGAGTGGTTTTTTGCATATAAAATGTTCTTCTGTTGAAAACTGAAACGCCAGATTTTTGATATATCTGTGTCGGCACTTGCTAATATTTGATACATTTTTTACTGAACAGTTTTTTTAATAACCTTTGATAGATGAAAGCACCTGTGCAGTAATGGCATTTTGAAGACATTCAATGAATCATTTATGCCTTTGAGTTGAATTAACTAATATAGATTCACAAATTCAATTAGAACCCAACATAGTAATGTGTTTGACACCCGAGCACAAGCTCAGTTTTACAACTGAGTTTCAGCTTAGTTTACAACTGAGCTGCAGCTTAGTGTATAAACTGGCCTTAAACTGTTTTACTATTTTGCTGAGGCTTAGTTTACAACTAAGCTCAAGCTCAAGCTCCGTTTTGCAAATGTTCAGAAATTATGTTTAAATTTAACAAACTGGTACGCGTGTAGTAAGATGCAGCAATTTATTCTTAAGCGACTACGTTAGTATAACATCCTTTTAAATTGCATTGAGTGAAACCACACCTAGATATGTTTTATTAGTTGATCTTAGTGTTATTGGCATGAATGTGAGATTAGACATCATAATAATTTAGGTAAAAAAACATTGTTTTTTTTAATAACGTTTTTCAATATTTTATTTGGTCACACTTAACCGATAATATTGATAGCTGATTATAGATTTTCGCTGTTTAAAGTTGTATACATAACTAGTCTTGATGCATATCTGTTGATGCAAATTAGCATTGATGTTTATTAGTTTGCAAACTCAGAGTCTCTTTTATGTAATTTGCTATCATAAACTGCATAAGATACTGAATTAGATGCATTTGAACAGGCAGCCTCAAAGCATTGTTGAAAAGTATTCAAATTCGACCTCAATGTGAAAGGGTAACTAAACTATTGAAAAATGTTCTTTCGTTTGGTGAAATTTATCCAGACATTAAATTGAGGTGTTTATCTTGTCTCTACTTTGGAAGTTACCCAAGCTAAATACATTTCTTAATTTTTATACAAATTTGGAATTTCCAGTTTTATTGGTAGATCTCATATGCGGCTAGCTTCGTCTAAAGTTGTTATTCGTTTGGCAAGGCGATATGACCATGTGATACCTCTTGGTATCTTCTATGCAAATTTTGGAGGCACCGGCCCCTAAGCCCCTTAAATTTTGGTATAACTTAAATGAACTGTTAGAATTTCGGTATCCTTAAGGTAAGGTCACAAAGAAAGATATGGTTTGGGGTTTATATTTGTATGGTTCTTACTATAGATAGCTATGCATGCAGCTTTGTCAGCTATTGTTGACACATCTGTATAAACCTTACCATAGTCCTGACTATCAACATCTCCAACTGTAGACTTCCAATCAGGAACATAATTAAGTGGCATACGTGACGACCAAGTAATGGTAAGAATGCATGCCCCAAGAACCCATTGCCAACAGTATAGCAATATTTGCCAACAAGTATAATGATGTATTGTTATTATTGTTATTGCAGCCATATTTGTTGTCTGAAACACCGCCGCTTGGAAGAAGCTCCACATTAATAAAGAACAGTCGGGTTTGCTTGAAGAGAAATTCAAGCAGCATACCTCGGATCAAGCAATGATAGGAATCAGGTAGAAAATGACAATGATTGTGATGAAGGTCAAGGTTGAGTGTAGGATTTGCCAAGATGAAGATCACATTGGAAACTTGGAGACTACTTGCGCCTGTACTGGCAGCTTAAAGGTATAATGTTTGGCATAGCCTTTTCTTTTCTTATTTCAACTGGGACAAGCATTGATGTGTAATGTGCTTCTGGTAGCTATGACTATGTTTAAAAATTAGAGTTCCTATATACATAGGCTGATGGTTCTTAATTTTATATCATGCAATTATGAACTAAAATTGTGAAATCCATAGTTTATAAAACAAAGATTTGTTTGTATACATGACTATTTTTATACGTGAAGAGCTGCTGCCATTTTTGTGTGGGTTGAGTAAAAGGATTGAATGTTGTGACTAGCAATTTAATCATATATATATATATATGATTGATTAGTCCATATATTATTATAACTGAAACTTCAGTTGGTCCCTATAACTCTATCTTAAAAATTTGCAATGAAATAGTCAGTATCCGAATAATAGGAACCACTTTTCAACTCTTTGATTAATAGGTGCGGTTACCAGTATGAATAAGAATTTGCTACTTCGGTTGCTAAATCAAGGCTGAACTATTTATTTTTTAATCCTGGAATTTAAATCTTAAAAAACACGAATGAGTCAATCCTTTTTTGTAGGGATAAAATTGTTTGACAAGTATTACGCCACGCTGTTTTATCAATAGCTGTGGCTATATAAACTCCTTCCAAGTAAATGAAAACTCATGCTGATACACAAGTTGCTTCTATCAAATACAACAACCAACGGTTAGTTTACTTAATATAAAATCATTGAGATATGTATCAACTGCATGATACAGTCTATCATCGGCTGTATGCTCAAATCCTGGGACTGTTTCAGCAACTGAAATAAATTTATAAAGTTCGATATTTATATCTAGAGCGATTTCATTAAGATATTAATTTACAAACGTATTTGTAATAGGTGTATCCTATTGTGCGCATATGTTCTGTAAACAATGAAATTATAGATGAATATTAAGAACTAACTGAGCTCATTTTATTTTGTTACTAAATAACTTACAGTGCTTTTTTTACTTTGTAGTGCTTTTTGTTTATATAGTCCTGATTAGTTTAGGATTCATCTAATTATCCAACCCTTTGTTATACAAGCAGAATATTTTTCTTTATATTGGAGCCGATAAGAATATAAAAACATATTTTTTAGAAGGTAGTTGCAAAGATTAAAACGTTTCTATATTGTTAGGAATCATGTACATTGAATTCGAGTGTAGATATTCTTTTTTTTTTCCTTACTATTAGTAATCATGTAAAATGAAAATATTGAATTCAAGTGTAGATTTTCTTACTGCATATATAAACTAGCATGCATATATAAACAGTATGTATTGATGACAGAAGAATGCACACATTAATTGTTTGCTGTTTACATGCGGACACGTTTCTTTTTTTAATTAAATTTACTCTTTATGTTTTGTGTATAAAAGTACATGCTTTTTTTAATTTTAAGTTAAAGGTTTGAATCGACAGTGGGAGTTAAGTCAGCAAACGATAAGAGTGAAGTAGGATATTCAAAGCAGTTGTTGCTACCATTTTAATTTAGACTTTTGGTTTCCAATGCTATTTTTGAATTGGGTAGTTAAGTATTAAAGAATTTTGTCCACTAAGTACTACTATCTAGATACTTAAGAAGTTGAGGAACATTCTTACAGGTTAAGGTTGCACTTAATATTATATTTTTGGTATCCAGTAATATTATATTTTTGGTACCCAGTAATATTATATTACATTGGCTTTATCATTGAGGTTAACAAAACTATTTTTGTTGCTGTTTTTATGCTGCCATTTTATACTGTTTTTTAATATATTCCACTTAGAACGTAATGTTTTTATATTGATGTTTCTACACTGTAATCTCTTTACAGCTTCTCTCTTCTCAACGTTCAAAGCGTCATTGTGTTGATAATGAAGATGATGTTCATGAGCTACAAAAAACCGTTAAGGAAATGCGTTTAGAGCTCGAGAATGAGAGAGAAGAACGGATTAGGATTGAGGCGGAAAGAGAGCGTGAGCGAGCTAATTGCCAAAGACTTGAAGAAGAGCAGACAAGGCTTGCACAACAGCAAAAAGCAGGCAGAAAAAACTTTCAAGCACAAATGAAACAAGTGATGATAACGTTTCAAAGAAATGATGAACGTGATTATGAAGATCCTTCGCCATCGTCATCTTCATGAGTTACTCGGGTATGGTAGCTGGATATATTTTGTTGTAAATGCTTCTTTTGTGCTTTTTGTATGGGTATTATGAGTAAGTATGATGTTTTGTATGGAATACCACCAGCACTAGCTAAATAATTTTGTTAGTTATAATTCAGTCTAGTGTATGTATGAATTGATGGATGATTATGGACGGTACTATTTTATGTATGAAATATTAGCTCTAATCAAAAATATTGTTGTGATAAAAAAACTTACAATTGCATTTTCTTTTTTGTTAATGTCGCTCATTTTATGTGTATGCATATATATATATATATATATATATATATATATATATATATATATATATAGTTATCAATTGGTAATGGAGATGGCTGAAAAAAATCAATATATAAACAGAATAGAAAGGGAACACCGACGGAATTTTCATCAAAATCGACACTTAAACGTCGCTAAAAAGAAACTAATATCTTAGAGATAGCGACGGTTTACCGACGGATAACAAAAGTATGTATACGTGTTAATAGATATGGTCGTCGTTAATCCGTCGCTATATAGCCAGGATTTACCGACGGATAAAAGAATGTAAAATATCTGCTATATATTTCTGTTGGTATCCCTCGCTAAATAACGTGGGATTAGCGACGGAAAAATATTTACTGATTTTATTGTGTTATGTATATCCGTCGGTAAAACGTCGGTGAAATATTTTAAAATAAAATGATAATATTAATTGATTTTATTATGAAATGTTATTAAACGTCGGTAAAGTGACGGAGAATCGACGTTAATTTCCATCGCAAAATTGTGCCTAAAACACCGACGTGTTTTTTAACGACAGCAGTATTCCGCTGCAAATCCGTCGCTAAGAGGCCTTTAGCGACGGATATTTCCGCTGCAAAATCAGTCTTTTCTTGTAGTGGTCGTTCACGATGCTCATAATGCTTGATACTGTGAAGTTTTTTTGATAGCAGCTACATCATCAAAGCATGGTATAAAATCAGCACTGGCTGTCACGTTACAAAGCTTCCAGCTACATCCTCTCCAAATGAACCACCTACAATCCAAAGTTGAGACAAATTAAATTCATTTACTTATTCAATGTGTTCCAACATTAACTGTAGTTTTAGGTCCACGATATTTTTCCCCTTCTGCACAAAGCAGCTGCATATTCAAAACAATAAAATAAGAAAAGAAAAATCAGTATTCCATTGTACTGCAATAAATAGATATTGAGGCGGTGTACTGCAATTTCATTTGCTACCGCGACAGTTCCACCAAGTCAAGAATAAAAAAACACTTGAAACTACAGGCACGACTTATATAAACACACTTTATATATCTCCTCACTATAATCAGGCATCTTCATCACAAATTAATCGATATATACATCAAACAACATCTAAATGCATATAAAGATAATACGTATAACCTTAGCTTCAAAGACATGTATTAATATTAAGTCTTTGAAAATGTTACTCGAAACAAACTTGAAAGCAAACCTACTAAAGTAAAAGGCTTGCACAAAAATGAACTACTTCCAAAAAATGATTGGAACTAACATGCAGGGATCTATTTAATATTTGGTGAAGAACAATACTGATTCAGTCAAATTCATTTCTGTATAACATACCCAGTTTACCATACTAAAATAATGCTACTGCAATGTAACATTTTAGTATACACATCATAGCATTAAAAACAAGAAAAAAACATTGACTTTTTTTATAGTGGCATCAAGACATATTAATAACATACAATGTGTAGGTTCAAAGATCAAATGCTACAACGAGCAACATTAAACTAACATGAATTTATTGGAATGGACTAAACTAAGCCATTAACCTGAGGCATTTTCCATCAGCTCTTGATGTTGGGAAGAGAAGTCAGTGATTTAAGAACATAAGGAGACGATTTTCTGACATAAACTGATCACACAGGCCAATAATATAAATGTGAACGTCTGATGAATAAAGACGTCATGAAATGAATCTTGGTCAGAAAACCCATAAACACTCGTCATCGCCTGAAAGGGAGCTATGCAGAGTGTCTCTACAATTCGGCATTTGATATCAGGATGCAATTCTATTCTTCTAGTTGTCCAATATAAGCCCGTAATTGAAAGCAATGTTTTTATTGCAAGTATTCCATGATTCAGCTCCACAGTCGTGGATAGTGCTGAACGAGTTAGACGGGTATCTCGTCCAAGCTGTATCATGACAAGGACCATCACATTGCAAACTAAAAGCCATATTAAAACATGTTTCCGAGCATGTGGTCCAACACTAGTAGTTTTATCCCAGAATTTGCAGCCTCTGCTTTGGCTGAGTGTAATACAGCTGCAAGAGTGGTCATCTTCCTTGTCGAAGGGACATTTAAATTCTTCGACATGAATTTAAACCCATAAAAAGAGCTGTATCCAGAAATAGGTGAATTGCCATAAATAAATGGATAGTGGTCATCTTCCCTTTAGGCTTTCACAAGCTGAACCAATTCAGGAAGAGAAATGGTAAGCAACGTTAATGTCATAAATAAACGAAAAACTATTATATTCATATAGATTAGTATAGTATATTTCACAGTAAAATTTTTTTTTTTCCATATACCTGCCTGGTACAAAAGTAAAGTGGCTCTCAACAGATCCAGGATTCTAATGAAGAGGTGTGCAACTCTCATACACAAATTCTTCTTTTCCAGGAGTCAGGAAGGGATACTACACAACCAAAATTCAGGAGTTCTGTAACGACCCAGAAAAATGCGATCTTGGTTATCCACACATATCGAACATCCTAGGATCGAAAATAACCGAATAGTTAATGAAGGAAAACAGAGGGTGAGAATAGATAAGATATAACTTAGAACAGAAGAAGAAGAAGAACACAACATCAGAGTAACACGAACCTCACAGCGGAACGAATAACATATAATATATGTAACATAACTTTGAAATATACATCTGTACTTGAATATACATCATTATCAAAGTTCAGCACTTACAACACAACGGAAATAACTATAGCTATATAATCCTGAAGCCTCCTGCTCCAGCTCTTCAAGTATCTGTAAATCCGGACTACTTGACTGCGCGTACAAAATTGGGCACCTAAGAGTTTAGGGAAAACAAAATAAAATAAACTCCGGGTCAGTCCTGGGACTGGTATGAGTAAAACAGTTTACACAGTTTGAACAAGTAAACGATATCTCATAAGACCACGCCGTATAAAGGAATGGGTTTTTCCCTTATGAGAATCCAAAATATCTTTATATCAAAAACCTTTGATATTATAATAATGTCTATCAACCACAATATAATAATCATTTAGCAGAAACGCTTTCGTCTCACGTTCTGCATATATAGTATACAATCAAAACCGCAAGCACGTATTGGGTAATGGATTTCCAACTATGACAAGGTATGGAACCACCTTTCGCTAGTGTACCTCTAGAGTGGAATACATTGGGTTCAACAAGAACATCTTGCAACCCGGCCACACATGACCGACCACTCATTTCGCTTGAGTGTATCGAATGTATATCACCAACGGTTGGGATCAGCAACCGTTTCAAGAATGGGACAACATCAACAATAGATTTTTAGAAGTAAATGAAAACTCTAGATCAGGTGATTATACACCCTAATAGGTGCGACCTACATAGCCATGCTACCTGCCTGATTTCTGTCATTTACCAGTTGATGAGGCTTGAGGTTACGCTTTATCATCACACCAGATTCTCTTTGAATGCCACATTGTCAGATCCATCGAAAATCACTAATTGACATCTACAACAGTACATTACGTGTTAGCTAAAGAAGTTCTTCTCCGCTTCCACTCTTGGTACGGTTGAAGAAACCAATGTACGTGACCTTTCTGGAAATACTCTGTCAGACATTCATCCATACAAGTCATCCAGGAACATGATGAACCGAAGGCACTATTCAGTACATCCATCTTAGGCACTGTTATCTAAGACTTATACAATAGCCCTTCCACTTTACTCCGTCTTCAATTATCTTTGGCATATATGATTCGCAACGCTTATGCCAATACAGAGTGGTTCTTTGGATAATAATCCAACCGGTCCCTCCATATTAACAACGTTAAAATGGTCAAAACTTCGATAGTATGTGATTTAACCATCAAAGGAAAACAGGTGTGCAAACAACGATATTATTTCCAAATGGAAATTATATTGATCAATCATCAACCATATATATATATATATCCTTATTTTCTACATTTAGAAATTATACGTTATTAACATTGGAAACATTTCCATAGCTTAATTACGTATCACTATTCTTCTACAACTATCAGTCCCTGACTGTAAACTAGTAGGAGAACAATTCTCTAAGTATAAACCCCGAAGGCCGAAACCAACATCAGATCGATACTCAGAAAACCATTCAACTTATTAATCTCTAGTCAGTTTTCCAATTTCTATTTAACTCCATTTGATTAACTATATTTCAAATACTAATATTTGATAAACTCTATTTCGAATAACTTTGTCTGTTTTAACTCTATCTCGAATAACTATATTTGATCAGCTCTAATTCGATTAACTATGTCTGTTTTACTCCTTTGGATTAACTATGTTTGATTGACTTACTTTGAACAACAATATTCGATTAACTTACTTCGATTAATTCGATTTAACTTACTTCGAATTCGTCAATTCCCTTTTAAAATCCCATTTAGTTTCCAACTAAATATTCCTTTATGATATTCTATTTATTTTCTAAATAAATGTTCCCCTTTATAAAATCTATGGTTTTATAAATACTTTATTTTCAAAATATTTCCTTTTATAAAATCGGTTGATTTTATAAAATTCCTTTATGATATTCTATTCGTTTTATCAACATTTTTCCCTTTTGTAAAACTCTATTCGTTTTATAAACATTTTCCATTTATTTACTTTCGAAATTTTTCCTTTTATAAAATCTGTTGATTTTATAAAATCCCTTTTTCAATATACATTGAAATAATTCTTTTTACATACCAGGGTCTTTTTATGATATTAAAAATATCGAATAACAAGGATCAATATCATTCTAACACACATAATCCATAACAGATTATATAACACATCATATATTTCGATATATGAAACAAACAGTAAATTAAATATCGAGGAATCCATTCGGATTCCTCCAACCTGTTTCCCTGCATCACAGATGTTAAACACACGAATATAAAATATTCTATTAAACAGAATCAATATTCGATTAACGATTTATATATATATCGTTCTCTATGATTTCAATCAATACACAAACAACTCAACCAACAGTTAACACACAACAATCAGTCATCATTTATCAGTTCTAAATATACGTTATAAAATAGAACTGTTCAGAGTTGGTGAGTTTTACTCACATTGGCAGTTCATCGTTAAAGAACGATAAACTGTTGTTTGATTTGAATCAAACAATTTATTTCTCCATAAATTCAGACGAGCTCCACTCCGCTCTCAGTCAGTTCCATTGGGTAGTGTTCGTCCATACGATCCCAACGGATCTTGTTTCGTCCGATTCTGATATCGTATGACAATGATATTCACTTTAGAAGTTTCTATACAATTTTAAATTAAAATAAACTTGGTTTACTTCGAAATTGGGCCTCACCCCATTTCAAATACCACGGCCCAAAACAAACCAGACCCGTTCTTTATCTCCTTCCTCAAAATCCCGTCCTCCAGTGAACATTCACAGCCAACTCTCCAATCCCTCTTCCACCATTCACCATCATTTCTTAAAGGAATCACAAATCCGAACTCACCAAAATCTTCTTTGCTCCAACCCGCATTTATTGATCAACCCCATCTCCAGCTCGGTCTCGTCTTCCTCCTCGCGGCGTCTGGTGAGCTCGCGTCACCTAAATGGCCATCGACAGAAAAACTCTCGGAACCCACAAAAAAATCCATACCTGAATGCGGATTCTCTCTTCAATCCCAAAATCGAACTCGAAGTCCAACATCACTCCTTTATTTCGCCCAAAACCCGAACCCTAGATTAACGCTGGAGAACTTGCCAACCCAAAATAGTCACCGAGCTTGAAAAAAAGCATATCAGATAGAAGCTCAGGGCCTCACGATCTCAGAGAATCGAAGTTTGTGATTTATAGAATTTTCTTCATTTTTGTTTGGATTTTTCTTTCTTGGACTTTCCTTTTTGTTCGGTTCATTTGGTATTTATAGGCTAGTTGTGGTAGGTGATGTTTGTGGTTGAGAACGAAGGCCGCGTGGCCTGTGTTGGATCATAGAAATGGAGGGGGATATTTTAAATTTGATTTTTCTATTTTATTTTCTTGATTTTCCCTTTGTCTTCGGTCCTTAAAAATCCCTGCGACCACATACAATATCCTAAAATCACCAAACTGGACATGTAGCTAGAGTTCGACATTGCGGACCTAACGAAACTAGTTTCGTCGAATTCCGACTTCGTATGCTCACACAGTGTATTTTTAACTATCAAAATATCGACTGTTTTTCACTCTAAAATTCCGTACGGCCACATACCGACTTCAAAAATCACGGAAATTGAAATCTAGCAACAATTTAATATTGCGGATCCAACAAAATTGGTCTCGTCGAATTCTGAGGTCGTTTGCAAAACTGGCTATTTTTAAAGCTCTGAATGACCCATTTAAATATATAAATATAATTAAATATAATTAAATTAAATATAAATAAATTTATATTTATCGTATATATTCACCGAGGAATATCATACAGCTCCAGAAAAATCCTATATGAATTTCTAGCTCGATATTTCAAATCTGGGTCAACCCGATATTCGATTTATATTGAAATTCTTTTTAAAATATAAATAATTCCTTTATAAATTATAAAGGAATTCCACAGCGACTTTTCTAAAATTTGATTTGGACATAAATCAAAATCTACACGATGAAATCCCGATTTTTCTCTTCCACTAGAAAGATATACTCCACCAGCTCCGAACGTTTCTTGAAATCCGATTTAAAACGAACCTTGTACATCCAGTTGAAGTTCAAATCGCCAAATAACGAACTGCCGTGCCATTTCAAGCTCGATTTTAATTATAATATAATTATACGTTCAAATTGTCGTTCAAATAATATATTCGTTATTCTAATTCAATTCTAAACTGAATTAAATATCATAGATGATCCGGTTCACACCATATCGTCATTTCAGTCAATTCTGATTATTTCAGAATTAAATATATAATTTAATTATTATTTTAATTAAATATTCCCAACTATTTAATTAAACCACCATTTAGTTCACTATATCACTATTTATATAATTAAATAAATTAATTAAAATACCTCTGCAAATGCGGGTCATTACAATCTTCCCCACTTAAAATAATTTCGTCCTCGAAATTGCTAAGGTAGAGAACGACCCTATCGACTGGTTAGAACTTATTTGTTCACTTCTTAACTTCAGTTTCAACTGAACCAATTTAATTTCAATTAAATTATTAATTAATTCTTATCAACGAAAATTTTCAAAAATCCTGAAAGTTTTCTAACGCTTTAACTTTTCGAAAAATTTCGCCAGCACCTCCTTTGTACTGGTCAATAGGTCAAACTCCAACTCGCCTCTCTGGGCCATCTCCAACCCAAAAGAAAATCAAACAGCCAAGCGGCTTGCAAATTCGGCTCATAAATCTTATATCCAATAGAAATATAAACTTGTACCTTTTGTCGGCATACCATTATATCCTTTCCACCTGTTATCAATTTAGCGGATACAAGGGTCATCCCTATCAAATTCCAATCTGCTTTTATCCACAACACAACCATTCGTTTATATCCGAGCCAAATATCATTTCAACTCGAGTTTCTTCTCGATTCCCAACTCTTAACTTGATTATCACATTACACTTCAAATTTGAATCTCACAATCCAATTTGTCTTGATATCATTGTATTTCAATCTCAGTTACCTCTTTACTGGCTTTACTTTATTTCAAATTTGCTTTCACAAATTTCTGTTAAATTTATTTTTAATTCAAACAGTCTTTCACTGGGAGTTTTTAAACAGTTTACTCTTTTCAAAAATCAAATTTTCCTTTTTGAAATTCAACGCAACTTGTCTTTCCCAAAACACATTCAAAACAGTATCTCTGGTAGTAATTCGTCACTTACAACTCGAAAATGAATACTGATGATGCAGCTGTCATCATCAGAATCTATTTTCCAGTGATCGAAGTGAGTTCAATACTATAAAACCATTTCTAAACATTTCCACTTTGAAATTCATTTCAAAATATAACTCACACTGCTTGTAAAACAATTTAAAATCTCCCAAGATCTTAAATTTTCCTTATTTTTAATCCAAATCCATTTACAAACACTTATCCAATTTTCCAAAATTTTAATTCAATTTCTAGTTTAAATTTCAGATTTAACTCATCTGATTTCACGTATTTCACTTATATGAATTCTGATTGGTTATTTACATAACCATTTAATTTATAATCTTACTCGATTATAATCACAACCAATATATCCAATATATTATAATCATTCCAGTATAAATCCTTTATATCAGAATATAATTTGGGTAAATTATTTCATTTACCCTCTTTTCAAAACATACCATAACGGTTCATCGTATTCAAGTGTTTATAAACTCCTATCGATACAGTGGATCAACTGATCGACCAGAACCCATAAACAACTCAACCAATAAATCTCCACAATATAAAACAATTTTATATTGAATAACAAATACGCACTCGTATATATACACTCGAACTCAATCTAGGTTATTACTAACCCCATCTCTACTGAGTCACGCCACAGAGCCAAGGTAAACTTAACTTTAAGCTCTGATACCAACTATAACGACGCGGAAAAATGCGATCTTGGTTATCCGATATAGAACACATATCGAACATCCAAGGATCGAAAATAACCGAATAGTTAATGAAAGAAAACAGAGGGTGAGAATAGATAAGATAGAACTTAGAACAGAAGAAGAAGAAGAAGAAGAACACAACATCAGAGTAACACGAACCTCACAGCGGAACGAATAACATATAATATATGTAACATAACTTTGAAATATACATCTGTACTTGAATATGCATCATTATCAAAGTTCAGCACTTACAACACAATGGAAATAACTATAGCTATATAATCCTGAAGCCTCCTGCTCCAGCTCTTCAAGTATCTGTAAATCCCGACTACTTGACTGCCCGTACAAAATTGGGCACCCAAGAGTTTAGGGAAAACAGAACAAAATAAACTCCGGGTCAGTCATGGGACTGGTATGAGTAAAACAGTTTAAACAGTTTGAACAAGTAAACAATATCTCATAAGACCACGCCGTATAACGGAACGGATTTTTCCCTTATGAGAATCCAAAATATCTTTATATCAAAAACCTTTGATATTATAATAATGTCTATCAACCACAATATAATAATCATTTAGCATAAACGCTTTCATCTCACGTTCTGCATATATAGTATACAATCAAAACCGCAAGCACGTATTGGGTAATGGATTTCCAACTATGACAAGGTATGGAACCACCTTTCGCTAGTGTACCTCTAGAGAGGAATACACTGGGTTCAACAAGAACATCTTGCAACCCGACCACACATGACCGACCACTCATTTCGCTTAAGTGTATCGAATGTATATCACCAACGGTTGGGATCAGCAACCGTTTCCCGAATGGGACAGCATCAACAATAGATTTTTAGAAGTAAATGAAAACTCTAGATCAGGTGATTATACACCCTAATAGGTGCGACCTACATAGCCATGATACCTGCCCGATTTCTGTCATTTACCGGTTGATGAGGCTTGAGGTTACGCTTTATCATCACACCAGATTCTCTTTGAATGCCACATTGTCAGATCCATCGAAAATCACTAATTGACGTCTACAACAGTACATTACGTGTTAGCTAAAGAAGTTCTTCTCCACTTCCACTCTTGGTACGGTTGAAGAAACCAATGTACGTGACCTTTCTGGAAATACTCTGTCAGACATTCATTCATACAAGTCATCCAGGAACAGGATGAACCGAAGGCACTATTCAGTACATCCATCTTAGGCACTGTTATCTAAGACTTATACAATAACCCTTGCACTTTACTCCGTCTTCAATTATCTTTGGCATATATGATTCGCAACGCTTATGCCAATACAGAGTGGTTCTTTAGATAATAATCCAACCGGTCTCTCCATATTAACAACGTTAAAACGGTCAAAACTTCGATAGTCTGTGATTTGACCATCAAAGGAAAACAGGTGTGCAAACAACGATAGTATTTCCAAATGGAAATTATATCGATCAATCATCAACCATATATATATATATATTTCCTTATTTTTTACATTTAGAAAATATACGTTATTAACATTGGAAACATTTCCATAGCTTAATTACGTATCACTATTCTTCTACAACTATCAGTTCCTGACTGTAAACTAGTAGGAGAACAATTCTCTAAGTATAAACCCCGAAGGCCGAAGCCAACATCAGATAGATACTCAGAAAACCATTCAACTTATTAATCTCTAGTCAGTTTTCCAATTTCTGTTTAACTCCATTTGATTAACTATATTTCGAATACTAATATTCGATAAACTCTACTTTGAATAACTTTGTCTATTTTAACTCTAGCTCGAATAACTATATTCGATCAACTCTAATTCGATTAACTATGTCTGTTTTACTCCTTTTGATTAACTATGTTTGATTGACTTACTTCGACTAACGATATTCGATTATCTTACTTCGACTAACTCGATTTAACTTACTTCGGCTTCGTCAATTCCCTTTTAAAATCCCATTTAGTTTCCAACTAAATATTCCTTTATGATATTCTATTTATTTTCTAAATAAATGTTCCCCTTTATAAAATCTATGGTTTTATAAATACTTTATTTTCAAAATATTTCCTTTTATAAAATCGGTTGATTTTATAAAATTCCTTTATGATATTCTATTCGTTTTACCAACATTTTTCCCTTTTATAAAACTCTATTCGTTTTATAAACATTTTCCTTTTATTTACTTTTGAAATATTTCCTTTTATAAAATCTGTTGACTTTATAAAATCCCTTTTTCAATATACATTGAAATAATTCTTTTTACATCCCAGGGTCTTTTTATGATATTAAAAATATCGAATAACAAGGATCAATATCATTCTAACACAAATAATCCATAACAGATTATATAACACATCATATATTTCGGTATATGAAACAAACAATAAATTAAATATCGAGGAATCCAGTCGGATTCCTCCAACCTGTTTCCTTGCATCACAGATGTTAAACACACGAATATAAAATATTCTATTAAACAGAATCAATATTCGATTAACGATTTATATATATATCGTTCTCTATGATTTCAATCAATACACAAACAACTCAACCAACAGTTAATACACAGCAATCAGTCATCATTTATCAGTTCTAAATATACGTTATAAAAATAGAACTGTTCAGAGTTGGTGAGTTTTACTCACATTGGCAGTTCATCGTTAAAGAACGATAAACTATTGTTTGATTTGAATCAAACAATTTATTTCGCCATAAATTCAGACGAGCTCCACTCCACTCTCAGTCAGTTCCATTGGGTAGTGTCCGTCCATACGATCCCAACGAATCTTGTTTCGTCCGATTCTGATATCGTATGACAATGATATTCACTTTGGAAGTTTCTACACAATTTTAAATTAAAATAAACTTGGTTTACTTCAAAATTGGGCCTCACCCTATTTCAAATACCACGGCCCAAAACAAACCAGACCCGTTCTTTGTCTCCTTCTTCAAAATCCCGTCCTCTAGTGAACATTCACAGCCAATTCTCCAATCCCTCTTCCACCATTCACCATCATTTCTTAAATGAACCACAAATCCGAACTCACCAAAATCTTCTTTGCCCCAACCCGCATCTGTTGATCAACCCCATCTCTAGCTCGGTCTCGTCTTCCTCCTCACGGCGTCTGGTGAGCTCGCGTCACCTAAATGGCCATCGACAGAAAAACTCTCGGAACCCACAAAAAAATCCATACCCGAATGCTGATTTTCTCTTCAATCCCAAAATCGAACTCGAAGTCCAACATCACTCCTTTATTTCGCCCAAAACCCGAACCCTAGATTAACGCTGGAGAACTTGCCAACCCAAAACAGTCACTAAGCTTGAAAAAAAGCATATCAGATCGAAGCTCAGGGATTCACGATCTCATAGAATCGAAGTTTGTGATTTATAGAATTTTCTTCATTTTTGTTTGGATTTTTCTTTCTTGGACTTTCCTTTTTGTTCGGTTCATTTGGTATTTATAGGTTGTGTTGTAGTAGGTGATGTTTGTGGCTGAGAACGAAGGCCGCGTGGCCTGTGTTGGATCATAGAAATGGAGGGGGATATTTTAAATTTGATTTTTCTATTTTATTTTCTCGATTTTCCCTTTGTCTTCAGTCCTTGAAAATCCTTGCGACCACATACGATATCCTAAAATCACCAAACTGGACATGTAACTAGAGTTCGACATTGCGGATCCAACGAAACTGGTTTCGTCGAATTCCGAATTCGTATGCTCACACAGTGTATTTTTAACCGTCAAAATATCGACTGTTTTTCACACTAAAAATCCGTACGGCCACATACTGACTTCAAAAATCACAAAAATTGAAATCTAGCAATAATTTAATATTGCGGATCCAACAAAATTGGTCTCGTCGAATTCTGAGGTCGTTTGCAAAACTGGCTATTTTTAAAGCTCTGAATGACCCATTTAAATATATAAATATAATTGAATTAAATATAAATAAATTTATATTTATCGTATATATTCACGGAGGAATATCATACAGCTCCAGAAAAATCCTATATGAATTTCTAGCTCGATATTTCAAATCTGGGTCAACTCGATATTCGATTTATATTGAAATTCCTTTTTAGAATATAAATAATTCCTTTATAAATTATAAAGGAGTTCCACAGCGACTTTTCTAAAATTTGATTTAGACATAAATCAAAATCTACACGATGAAATCCCTATTTTTCTCTTCCACTAGAAAGATATACTCCACCAGCTCCGAACGTTTCTTGTTTCACTGAAATCCGATTTAAAACGAACCTTGTACATCCAGTTGAAGTTCAAATCGCCAAAAAACGAACTGCCACGCCATTTCAAGCTCGATTTTAATTATAATATAATTATACGTTCAAACTGTCATTCAAATAATATATTTGTTATTCTAATTCAATTCTAAACTGAATTAAATATCACAGATGATCCGGTTCACACCATATCGTCATTTCAGCCAATTCTGATTATTTCAGAATTAAATATATTATTTAATTATTATTTTAATTAAATATTCCCAGCTATTTAATTAAACCACCATTTAATTCACTATATCACTATTTATATAATTAAATAAATTAAAATACCTCTGCAAATGTGGGTCATTACAAGTTCAATAAAATAAACAAGCATCAAACATCAAAATATTATGGGTATACATGCATTAATCTAGTAAGACTCACTTTTGGATCTAAGACTATACTAAAACTGTATGCATTAATCTATTATCTTCTCTACGTAGCTAGGAATTAGTCAAACAGGACTCAGAATCCAATATAAAGTTGTAAGCATTAAACTCAGTATCCAATATAAACTGTAAGCATTAAACTCAGAATCCAATATACGTAGCTAGGAAGCACATGGAAACATAGATAGTTCCCACCATGCTACCTATAAAACCCAATGTGAACGATAGCCTCTCTTTTAAAAACATGTGAGCTAGTTGACTTTTAGGACCTTTTAGAACAAAGAATGAACCAACAATATAGCCATATCCCAACGTAAAACAGATAGCAAATTTCTGAGCCATTAATACAATAACTAGGAGGAACATTGTAAATGCAATGAAAATAAAGAAAACTCCGCTAGCAAGAAGCAAACCAAAATAGATGAGAGACTTTCCAGATGGAAGACTACTAGTAGCATTTTGAAAACTCCCTGGTAATTTCCTCACATTTTTGGACACCATTCCGAATGTGCCAAAAACTTTATTGTTGGCGGATTAACAGCGGATTCGATATCGAAACCTAATCCACTCGACCCATTACATTGTTCTGATTTTGATGCGGCATAGAGTTCCAATCGAAATGAAGAAATGAGGACAAAGACAAAGTTGTAGACTGATCGCCATTTCTAGGACCGCCCATGAACCATGACTCGACCCATTATCTTTTTGTTGGAGATAAAGTAATTGTACATTCGATTTAGAATTAGAGATCGGTGATTTTGGAAATTAGGATCGGTGATTTTAGAAATTATGGATTGGTGACGAAATGAAAAGGGATGCGGCTGAAGAAAATAAAAGCGGGAATAGAAATAGGTGAGGCGCAGATTGATGGTGTGGACGAATGACTAAGATTTTGTTTTAACATATGGTGTGGATCACTGAGGTGTAATTTTTTTTAATTAGAATATATCTATAGTTACTACAACACAATTTGATATCTATGCTAACACATTGAAGCGTGCGTTGTAATAGACAAAAAACAACATAGCTATGGCAATATTGTAGCTAGCAACATCATCGATTTTCATTGTAGTAGGCCATTTATGGCGTAGTGAAAATTTTGCATATTATTTTTTATATTTCAGATGCTATGTAGCCATCAAACTACATTTTCCACTCAAACCAACATCTCAGCCACAATCTATAATCCTAACATACTACATACCAAGCAAATATCAAAATATAACCAATTCTAACTCGAAAAATCAACAAAAATGTGCATAAATTAAACCATAAACCCAAACAAGTATTATATAATGCATAAATATGTACTTACCACAGTCTACCATTAACACAAATACATATAGTCCAACATCATGTCTACCACAAAAGAAATACACTCAATGTTGGAATTTTTTTGATATAGAGAGGAAGAGAGAGATTGAATGTAAAACAATTGAATGACTACATTTTTTTATTTCTTCACTTTTCTTTCATTACACAAATGAGAGAGTACTACCCTTTTCTCCATTTGATAAATCTAAATTTCTTACCATACATTTTAACCTTCCCTTAATACAATAATTAAATTTGTTTCATAGTGTTTCCTATTAAAACCAAATTTATTTGTTTCTTATTAAAACCAATTTTATTTCTAACATTCTCCCTTAAACTTGTTTTATTACTCCAAGAAGATTCGTTGATTCTGTTCTTCTCTTTGATTTGTGATGCACTTCTGTAACAACCCGGAAAATCTGAACCAGTTTAAAAGTTTTAAATTGGCTATTTTAGTGGATTTTAAATATTTAAAATAAATATTTTAAATAATAACGATGAAAAGTATGTTTGAATCGACATTTGAAAATAAATATAATTATTTTTAATTATAAACAAGGTCTGAAATTGCGCTGTAGTTTCAAAATTTGAATTCGAACTTTGACTGACCGTACCGGGTGCAAAATAAAATGGATTTTAGTGAAACCAAAAATATTTAAATCTGTTTATGAATATATTTCCAACAAATCTGAAAAATCGAAGTTTCATAGCGGGAATCAAAATTTATGGCCAAATGAATTTTCAGAAAGGTCGCTATAGAGAATATATAGCCCTTGAAAATAGACATTTTGCAAACGACCTCAGAATTCGACGAAACCACTTTTGTTGGATCCGGGATGTCAAATTATTGCTAGGTTTCAAATTTCATAATTTTTGAAGTTAGTATGTGAGCGTGGCAAAGGAAAATGTGTTTGGTCGATTTCTATTAAATTGGATCGACCAGAAAAGGGCTATTTTTCAAACGGTCTCAGGATTCGACGAAACTACTTTTTTGGGACCGTATCGTCAAAACATAGCTAGATTTATTTTTCTGGAATTTTTGGGATCAGTTTGTGGCCCCGGCAAATTGAAATGTACGTTCAAATCAAATATTGAATGTTTTATATTTTAATTTGGAGGAAAACTGACTATAACAGTCGAATTGGCTGACGAAACATATTCCATTATGTTTGGAATGAGGGTATTTAGCTAGGGGCGACAGTCGTTGGGTTTGAATTGGAGTTAGTATGGAAAGAAGGGTATTTTTGGATTTTAAAATAAATAAAAATATGAAAAAAAAACCTTGGGCCAATCACTTTCTTCCATCTCAGCTTCTCTCTCCCCGTAACCTCTATATCGCGCATGGCAGAAATGGATCTTCCCCTTCTCTCTTCATTTCTGGCAAATCCACGCATCGAAACCATATGCTTCTTTGTAGTTATTTGTAGAGCTTGAGGAGAGCTTCAAATCTATACCAGCTAGAGAATTTATCGCTCAGTATTTTGGGAGAATCACCTAGCCAAAATCGGCGACTTCAGACCGTCGCCGCTCGCGCTTAGGACCACCGAAGTGGACCCCACTTCAGGCGCACGTGCGCCTCTCGAGGCTCGTCAACGCGGTGAAGTCCGATTGCTTCATCGTGCTTCGGATTTGTAGAAAGATTCAACCCTAGTTTTGAAGATTTACAGAGAGGTAACGACTGATGAAAATTTAAAAGTTTTAAACATTTAAAAGCATTGCGAAATAGGTTGATCTAATAAAAATCATATTTTTTTCGTTTGTGGTCGAAATCCAGTGAAATAAGAGACACCGAGACCGTGAGGACGTCTTCTACATTCTAGAAGAGACCGGATATTTTTCTGAGCCTTCTACAACTTTTGGTGGAGTGGAACCCAATGTGAGATTTATGAATTATAAACGATATGGAAACAACGATGTATAAATTATATAGTCGAAGTATGAGTTATATAAGCGTTGTACACCTCATGTATAAGCGTTGTATAAGTTGTATGTTCGATGTATAAGTTATATATGCGTTGGAAAAATGATATATGCGTTGAAATAGATTGAAATGATATTGAAATGAAATCGAAATATAGTTATATACGTATATATATATACTCCACTCGTCCACAGACCATGGACGATATATATATTGGTTGTGATATTGTTTGGATTATTAGTTGATGTGAAAATTTGGTGAATATCATGAATGGTTGATTTGAAAAGATTGATTGTGGTTGAAATCCCAATAGGATTAGTATATGGGAAAATTCGTCTGTGTATGAACTAGATATTGAAAATCCCCATTGTCAAAAGCTGCGAGGCTTTAAGGTAGAGCGAGGAGTCGTACTAGGGACGGTGCCGGTTTTAGCTACCCTGCCGTTATGCTGCCGAAATTTTCTGAAATATTTTTGTGTTTGATTTAAATTCATGTGTTTGATTTAAATTCATGTGTTTAAATAAAATTCATGTGTTGAAATAAAACTCATGTGTTGAAATGAAATTCATGTGTTGAAATAAAATTCATGTGTTTAAATAAAATTCATGTGTTGAAATAAAATTCATGTGTTGAAATGAAATTCATGTGTTGAAATAAAATTCATGTGTTGAATAGAAATTCATGTGTTGAAATAAAATTCATGTGTTGAATAGAAATTCATGTGTTGAATAAAATTCATGTGTTGAATGAAGTTCATGTATTGAATAAATTCTTTGAAAAATAAAAATAACATTTTCATCACATATATATATTATATAAAATACTAGTGTTTTAAATAAATTGTTTTAACAATAAAAATAACATTTTTACCCTATATATGAACTATATAAAATAATCGTGTTTTGAAATAAATTGTTTTACAATAAAAATCACATTTTTACGATATATATGAACTGTTAAAAATAGTGATGTGTTGAAATAAATAGCTGTTGGATAAAAATACCGTTTTTATCAAATGTGTGAAATGAATATGGTTTTTGAAATCGAAGAATGAATTTTATATCTATATATATATATATATATATAATTAAAATAAATGGAATAACGAAGTTGTAGTTCGTGTTTTGAAACCGTGATTTCAAACGATTAGTGCGGGAGATCCGACCATCAGATTTTCCCGAAACCGTTGGGTTCGTTTTAGAAATATCTTTCCAACGACACCAACTTTATAAAGATCCAACGGTTTGATTGTCTGGAATGATTAATTCAAATCTGAAGAAAAACAGCGCCAGAATCGATTATATATATATATATACATATATATATATATAATTAAAGTAAATCGAATAACGACGCTGCAGTTCGTATTTTGAAATCGTAACTTCAAACGATTGTACCGGGAGATCCGACCGTCGGATTTTTCCAAAACTGAAACCTTGGATTCGTTTTGAAAAGATCTTTCTAATGATATAAAATTTGTGAAGATCCAACGGTTAGATTTTCAGATATGTGTAAATCAAATCTGAAGAAAAACAGCGCCACGACCGCGTTATGGCCTGAAACGTCGTTTGAATGAATTGGCTATTTTTAAATGAATAAAAATAGCGATAAATCGTTATAAAATATTATAAACGATATGGAATGGAAATAAACCGAATTTACCCGGTTTATTGGATATTTGATGGTTGAAAGTGTTTGGCGTGAAAATTACATTTAAGAACAGAATTATTGATGTTGAATAATTTAACCATTGAAATGAATTGATTTAAATTCTAAATATACGTGAGTTATTTGAAAAGGCCGAGTTAAATCTCATTTCAAATAATTGATCGGCGGTAAGAAGTCGATGATGAAGACGGTGGTTGAAGACCGGAGATCTTCACCTCGGTTGGTTGATTACTGATGTCTTGATTGGGAGGCATCCCGAAATATAGATAATAAGTGGTGATCGTCCAGACGTACTTGGAGATCGATGGATATGCGAGGTATATGGTGCCTCCGGTTTCGTTCAGACCCATAACGAACTTGTAAATGGACTGTATGTATGACATTGGATTTTGTTCTATGCTGATTGATCTCTATTAAATATATATCTGTTTGGCGGCGGAGAATTTATTCTCTTTATTAACGCCCTTCTCTGAGACGTACGAGCTCAGAGGTTATATATCGATAGAAATCAGTCGCATGGAGTGAATTGCCTGTGTGGCATGCCTAAGTGGCAGATGATCAAGGCTTCTGTTGAAAAGCAAAGTCTTGTGGTTGATGATCAAAACACGGCCTGTGTGGCATAACTTTGTGTATAACGTTGATTCGCAAGCCTCACACCCCGGTATGAACCAGAAACGGGAGAGGACATCAGGGAGGGCATGCGTTTCCTTCTATCTAGGGTGGTGTCAGTGACCTACCAACCCTGACATTTATATTATTTTCACCTGTGTGGTTGTTGCTGTTGTGAGGCGCCTCTGATATATCGGTGACTATGTGGAGCCGATGGAGTCATTTGGCTCATTTACTCCCCAAAGGGCGGGGAAACACATTGTTCAGGCATTTTAATCCACATCGGTGGACCGACTCTGATGATCCAAAGGCTTGACTGAGTACTTGCCTGAGGGGCAGGCTAGAGCGTCTCGAATTCGGTAAGGACTATCTTTGGCCTTGGTTCATGACGGAAACCCAATTTCCAAATACGACATGTGCGATTTTGATTGTATACCAATATATGGCGACATAGTGGTATGGAGCATTAATGTCGTCTATGATTGATACTTATGATTTGAAATTGTTTTTAAAACATATAAACACTAGTAATAATATCAAATGATTTGTTCTACTCGTATCAAGCATATTTTGGCCATTATAAGGTAAAAACTCTATCCTCCGGTTTGCGTTGCATTGTGTGATGGGAACTGAGTCTTATAATGGCTTTATTTTTATAAAAAGCATTGCGATGTTTAAAAGATTTACTTGTTTTAATGCACTGGCAATCCAATGGAGTAAACCCGTTCCACGAAAGTGGCATGGTCCTGTGATTGGCCATATTATAATATATGTTAAGTAGATTTCTCATACCAGTCCCATGACTGACTCGTAGTTTGTTTCACTTGCAAACTCAGGTGCCCCTCTTTCTACACGGGCAGCCTTGTATTTAGGTTTTAGCAGGCTCTTTCTAGATAGTTGGAGCTGAAGATGGATTATACCATTTATCTCTTTTTATGCTGTTCAGCTCCTATTGTATATATTATGTTTTGTTTTCCGCTGTAGAATTTATGTATAGCTGAACTGTATTTTGTACTAAGTATGATCCTGTATACTGTGTAACTCTAATGATTATGTTTATCCAGTGTATTCTATTGTACATTATCTGGTGTATTTATTTATTTCTGTTCTTCTGTTATCTTTTTATGTGTTATATTCCAAAGATTACCCTTGCCACCGTCGTACGGGGTTTTGGGGTCGTCACAACGTGGTATCAGAGATTTGGTTAAGCTTAGTTCTGGAATATAACATATTAACGAATTCGTCAGAAATAGAACCAGTAGTGTTCTAGGACGAATAACTCATTACAGATAGGATCAGTAATATCCTAGTATGAGTATAGCAGAATGGAATACACCTCGATAGATGTATTTACATTCAAGTATATGTCTCTGCGCTTTAAAATATCTTTTCTGTTGACCTAACACTTGGTCTGCTATTTGTAGAAGTACTAGAAAATCAGTGTCAGAAACAGAAGGAATGCAGAACCAGATCTAAAGGCTTTATTTAAGAGATATCGAAATCTGGGTGGAGTACAATTCTTGGGCAATGAATCGATTATTCAAACTCAAGCTTGGATGAGTTCTGCTGAAAGAATTTTTGAACGTTTCCAGCTGAGAGATGATCAGAAAAGATTAGTGGCATCTTGGGCACTCAAAGATGAAGCTTTAATCTGGTGGGAAACGGTTATTAAAGATAATCCAGAAGGTAATATTACCTGGGATAGATTTAAAGAGATTTTTAGTGAAAGATTTACTCTTCCAGTAGCAACTGAGCGGTTATGTGATGAATTCTGTTATCTGATACAAGGAGATATGAGCATTCCAGAATATCACAAGAAATTCAATGAACTTTCTCATTTTGCCCCGCATCAAATTCAAAATCCGAAGAGGAAGAATCTGAGGTTTATTAATGGGCTTCAAAGAAAGTACCAAAGTAGAGTAATGGGGCATGTGAAGTTTCCTTTTTCTGAAATGATATACATGGCTTATCAGTATGAAGATCTCCATAAGAAAGGTCTTTTGAACGACGAAGAGGAATTCAGTTCTAGTAACAAAGGGGAGTCTGAGACTGATAGTCCTGAGGCCAGTACAATGCCAGAGGTCAGTAAGAAGCCCAGAGCCAAGAGGAAAAGGGAAAGATCTGGGAAAGAACCAGTAACGACTGCCACATGCTCAAGCTGCAATAGGCAAGGACATTTGGCGATAAGTTGTAAATCTTGGAACAAACGAAGGAAGGATGAATCTGAACCCAAGAATCCACATGGTGAAAGGAAATGCCATAAGTGCCACCAAGAAGGTCATGTTGCAAGGGAGTGCCAGTTATCAAAGAAATCTGAAGTAGTACATGTGAATGACGTGGTAGAAACTTCAGCACCCTCAGCTAGTCAGGGAGGGTCTGATGTTTTGGAAGGCACGGTTACTGTCAAAAACATTCCAATTAAAGTACTGTTTGATACAGGCGCGTCACGAAGCTTTATTGCAAAGAATGCAGTTAAGAAGTTGGATTTGAAATTGAAAAAGCTCAAAGAACCCATCACTGTCCATAATCCGGTTGGTGGTTCCCTTAATCTTAGTTGGGTTTGTGTGGTGCTTGTCTCTTTTTCCTGTTATAAGTTCCCTACCATCTCTATCGTCATGAATTTTACTGAATTCGATCTTATTTTGGGATTGGATTGGTTAACCAAATATGAAGCAGAGGTTAAATGTACCGAGAGAGTTGTTAGGGAAAAGATTAAATCAAGGAATTATATAACCATACCATGTGAAGGTTCGAATTCAGATAGAAAAGACTTTTGGTCAGCTCTTGATGTTTCTCCTGCTCAAATAGAAAATATCCCTGTAGTCACAGAGAATATTCCGGACATCATAAAAGATATTCCTGTCGTGAAGAATTATGCAAATGTGTTCGAAGAAGTTGTTAGCTTACCTCTGAAGAGAGAAATTGATTTCAAGATCGCTTTAATTTCGAATGCAAGGCCAGTAGTGCACGCTAATCGGAGAGTGACTCTGAAGGAGAAAGAAGAATTAGATAATCAAACTCGACAGCTTGTATGGAAGGTTCTGATCAGGCCTAGTTTCCCTGATTGGGGAGTAGCGGTGGTGTTTGCCCCAAAGTCAGACGGTACTCTTCGACTATGTATGGATTATCGTGACTTGAATAAGCAGACATTGAAGAACAAATATCCATTGCCACGAATTGATGATTTGTTGGATCGATTGAATGGTGCACAAGTATTTTCAAAGATGGATCTAGCTACAGGCTTCCATCAGCTTCGTATTGCCGAAGAGTGTGTTCCTTTGATAGCATTCAGAGGTCCAGACTTATTCTATGAGTGGTTAGTAATGCCGTTCGGCTTATGTAACGCTCCAGCGTATTTTGTCGATCTGATGAACAGGGTATTCAGAGAAGTCTTGAATAAATTTGTTCTGGTTTTCATTGATGACATATTGATCTTCTCAAAGTCAGAGAGCGAGCACGCGAAACATTTGGAACTAGTGTTAGAAATTCTCAGAAAGAATGTCTTGAAGGCTAAACTTTCCAAATGTATATTCTGGTAAGAAGAAGTCAAATTTCTTGGCCATGTTGTATCAAAAGAAGGAATTTCTATGGATCCCGGTAAAATCACCACTATTCAAAATTGGAAGCAGCCTAATACTCCCACAGAAGTCCGAAGTTTTCTTGGATTGGCTAGTTATTATCGGAAGTTCGTTAAAGATTTTTCGAAGATATCTAGTTCCTTAACAAAGCTTACAAAGAAACACGCAAGATTCAAATGGACTCCCGAATGTGAGGAGGCGTTTCAGAAGCTAAAATTAAGATTAACAACTGCTCCAGTGTTAACGATTATCGATGGCAATCAAGACTTTAAGGTCTGGACAGATGCCTCTAGAGAAGGCCTTGGTGCAGTATTAATGCAAAGAGGTCAATTGGTTGCTTATGCTAGCCGTCAGCTGAAACTGCATGAGAAAAATTACGTTACCCATGATCTTGAGTTATTAGCCATCGTGTTTGCTTTAAAAATCTGGAGGCACTATCTTTTGGGTGAGAAATTCGAACTGTATACGGATCATCAGTCGCTAAAGTATTTGTTCACCCAGAAAGACTTGAATTTGAGGCAGCAACGTTGGCTAGAACTTCTTACAGCATACGATTTTGAGATTTTGTACACTCCAGGGAATGCCAATGTTGTGGCCGATGCGCTAAGTCGAAAGAATGCAATAATCGCCAGTTTTATTATTACGACTTCCTTGATTGACAAAATATCTATTCTTCAGAAAGATGATAATTTTATTAAGGATATGATCAAAAGGATTCAGAAAGGCGAACCCTCGGGTATTCAAATAGATGACGATGGGATCCTGAGATTGAGAGGAAGGATTTGTGTTCCCGACATCCCCGAGCTCAAAAGGGAAGTGTTAGACGAATGTCACAAGTCCAAGCTGAGTATCCATCCAGGTGTGAGAAAAATGTATAACGATCCCAAGTGAACATTATGGTAGAAGGCTATGAAAAGGGACGTTTCAATATATGTTAGCAAATGTCCTACTTGCCAACTAGTCAAAAGCGACCAACAGAAACTTGCCGGATAGTTGCAACCATTGGATATTCCAGGTTGGAAGTGGGAACATATTTCCATGGACTTCATAGATGGTTTGCCTAGAACCAAGAAAGGAAATGACAGTATTTGGGTGATCATAAATCGCTTCACGAAGAGCGCCCATTTTATACCTGTTAAATCCAATAGAACCGCCCAAAGTCTAGCACAAATTTATTTCAAAGAAATTGTTAGGATACATGGGGTGCCAATCAGTATAATTAGTGATAGAGATCCAATATTTACTAGGAAATTCTGGGAGGCATTTCAAGTGGAACTGGGAATGAAACTTAACTTGAGCACCGCATATCATCCTCAAACAGATTGTCAAACCGAGAGGGTGAATCGTATACTAAAAGATTTATTGCGGGCTTGTGTTCTCGATTTTGGTGGATCATGGGAAAACCATTTGCATTTGGTTGAGTTCTCATACAACAACAGCTACCAAGCGAGCCTGACAATGTCAACATTCGAAGCATTGTATGGTAGACCGTGCCGATCTCCTACTTATTGGGTTGAACCTGGTAATAGGCTTGTATTGGGACTAGACATGATTCGCGAAGCTGCGGATAAAGTCGATTTCATTAAGAAACGATTGCTAGCAGCTCAAAGCCGACAGAAGAGCTATGCAGACTCGAGAAGGTGGGATTTAGCATTTGCTGTTGGTGACTATGTGTATCTAAGGGTTTCTCCGATGAGAGGAGTAATTTGATTTGGCAAAACTGGGAAGTTGGCGCCCAGATTTATTGGTCCATTCCCTATACTTGAAGGGATTGGAACTCTCGCTTATAGAGTTCAATTGCCTGATTGTTTGCTTGGAGTACAAAATGTGTTTCACGTATCTCAACTTTGAAAGCATGTTCATGATCCAGACTTGATCGTGAAAGAAGCAGCGCAATGAGATATAGAAATTACTCCAGAATTGGCTGTGAGAAGAGAACCGCTAAAGATTATTGGCAAAGAAACCAAAGAACTGAGGAACAAGAAGGTTCACTTAGTCAAAGTGCAATGGAGTGGAGATCCGCGAGATTGTACTTGGGAAACTCAGGAGAGTATTAAGAAAGCCTATCCTAAGTGCAGGGTGGATATCTCTGATTGACTCTGGTGCAAGGTACATTTACCATATTTTGCATTTCCATTTTGTTCTCTACTTTGCTGTTGTTTTCTTTTCATACATGTAAACTTTTAATTATATAGTCTGAATGTTTTCAAAAGAGTATATGAATTATTTGCTATATTTTTGAAAAGTTAATCAACAAATTATTTGTTGTTTGTGTTGTGTGATTGTGGGTTTGATTAATTAAACTATTAGGATGATAGTTAATTTAATCAATAAAAGAATGAAGTTAAATGTATGCAATTGAACAAGTATTGAACTGATTTAGAAATTGATAGAAATATATACATGTGCATTATATATGTGTGAACAGGTTATGGATAGACAGCTAAGCAGAGGAATAAAATTGTTTGCCCGACAAATAGGTACATGTTTATTGTATTTCTTGGGATTTGATGATTTTATGAGCCGATTGGCTAGCCGCTTGGCTTTTCCTTTTTCTTTTGGATTGGTGAGGGCCATGGGAGGCTATTTGAAATATCCCGAAGCTCCCCGTACAAAGGAGGTTATGGCGAAATTTTAGGGTGTTAGCCAAAATTTTGAAGAATTTGAAAATTCTTAGAAATTGAAATTTTGAAGAATGAAAGCCAGAATGGAAGTTGAGTTGGTTAATTAAACAACTTTCGACTTTGTTCCTTTTCGGGGATGAAAATTTTTAAGTGGGGGAGATTGTAACAACCCGGAAAATCTGAACCAGTTTAAAAATTTTAAATTGGCTATTTTAGTGGATTTTAAATATTTAAAATAAATATTTTAAATAATAACGACGAAAAGTATGTTTGAATCGACATTTGAAAATAAATATAATTATTTTTAATTATAAACAAGGCCTGAAATGGCGCGGCAGTTTCAAAATTTGAATTCGAACTTTGACTGACCGTACCGGGAAAAATAAAACGGATTCTAGTGAAACCAAAAATATTTAAATCTGTTTATGAATATCTTTCTAACGAATCTAAAAAATCGAAGTTTTATAGCGGGAATCAAAATTTATGGCCAAATGAATTTTCAGAAAGGTCGTTATAGATAATATATAGCCTTTGAAAATAGACATTTTGCAAACGACCTCAGAATTCGACGAAACCACTTTTGTTGGATCCGGGATGTAAAATTATTGCTAGGTTTCAAATTTCATAATTTTTGAAGTTAGTATGTGAGCGTGGCAAAGGAAAATGTGTTTGGTCGATTTCTGTTAAATTGGATCGACCAGAAAGGGCCATTTTTCAAACGGTTTCAGAATTCGACAAAAATAGTTTTGTTGGGACCGTATCGTCAAAACATAGCTAGATTTATTTTTCTGGAATTTTTGGGATCAGTTTGTGGCCCCGGCAAATTGAAATGTATGTTCAAATCAAATATTGAATGTTTTATATTTTAATTTGAAGGAAAACTGACTATAACAGTCGAATTGGCTGACGAAACATATTCCATTGTGTTCGGAATGGGGGTATTTAGCTAGGGGCGACAGTTGTTGGGTTTGAATTGGAGTTAGTATAGAAAGAAGGGTATTTTTGGATTTTAAAATAAATAAAAATATGAAAAAAAAACCTTGGGCCAATCACTTTCTTCCATCTCAGCTTCTCTCTCCCCGTAACCTCTATATCGCGCACGGCAGAAATGGATCTTCCCCTTCTCTCTTCATTTCTGGCAAATCCACGCATCGAAACCATATGCTTCTTTGGAGTTATTTGTAGAGCTTGAGGAGAGCTTCAAATCCATACCAGCTAGAAAATTTATCGCTCAGTATTTTGGGAGAATCACCTTGCCAAAATCGGCGACTTCAGACCGTCGCCGCTCGCGCCTAGGACCACCGAATTGGACCCCACTTCAGGCGCACGTGCGCCTCTCGAGGCTCGTCAACGCGGTGAAGTCCGATTGCTTCATCGTGCTTCGGATTTGCAGAAAGATTCAACCCTAGTTTTGAAGATTTACAGAGAGGTAACGACTGATGAAAATTTAAAAGTTTTAAACATTTAAAAGCGTTGCGAAATAGGTTGATCTAATAAAAATCATTTTTTTTCGTTTGTGGTCGAAATCCAGTGAAACAAGAGACACCGGGACTGTGAGGACGTCTTCTACATTCTAGAAGAGACCGGATATTTTTCTGAGCCTTCTACAACTTTTGGTGGAGTGGAACCCAATGTGAGATTTATGAATTATAAACGATATGGAAACAACGATGTATAAATTATATAGTCGAAGTATGAGTTATATAAGCGTTGTACACCTCATGTATAAGCGTTGTATAAGTTGTATGTTCGATGTATAAGTTATATATGCATTGGAAAAATGATATATGCGTTGAAATAGATTGAAATGATATTGAAATGAAATCGAAATATAGTTATATACGTATATATATTTATATATATATATATATACACTCCCCTCGTCCACAGACCATGGACGATATATATATTGGTTGTGATATTGTTTGGATTATTGGTTGATGTGAAAATTTGGTGAATATCATGAATGGTTGATTTGAAAAGATTGATTGTGGTTGAAATCCCAATAGGATTAGTATATGGGAAAATTCGTCAGCGTATGAACTAGATATTGAAAATCCCCATTGTCAAAAGCTACGAGGCTTTAAGGTAGAGCAAGGAGCCGTACTAGGGACGGTGCCGGTTTTAACTACCCTACCGTTATGCTGTCGAAATTTTCTGAAATATTTCTGTGTTTGATTTAAATTCATGTGTTGAAATAAAATTCATGTGCTTAAATAAAATTCATGTGTTGATATAAAATTCATGTGTTGAAATGAAATTCATGTGTTTAAATAACATTCATGTGTTGAAATAAAATTCATGTGTTGAAATGAAATTCATGTGTTGAAATAAAATTCATGTGTTGAAATAAAATTCATGTGTTGAATAGAAATTCATGTGTTGAATAAAATTCATGTGTTGAATGAAGTTCATGTATTGAATAAATTCTTTGAAAAATAAAAATAACATTTTCATCACATATATATATTATATAAAATACTAGTGTTTTAAATAAATTGTTTTAACAATAAAAATAACATTTTTACCCTATATATGAACTATATAAAATAATCGTATTTTGAAATAAATTGTTTTACAATAAAAATCACATTTTTATGATATATATGAACTATTAAAAATAGTGATTTGTTGAAATAAATAGCTGTTGGATAAAAATACCGTTTTTATCAAATATGTGAAATGAATATGGTTTTTGAAATCGAACAATGAATTATATATATATAATTAAAATAAATTGAATAATGAAGCTGCAGTTTGTGTTTTGAAACCGTGATTTCAAACGACTAGTGCGAGAGATCCGACCATCGGATTTTTCCGAAACCGAAACCGCTGGGTTCGCTTTGGAAATATCTTTCCAACGACACCAACTTTGTAAAGATCCAACGGTTGGATTGTCTGAAATGTTTAATTCAAATCTGAAGAAAAACAACGCCAGAATCGATTATATATATATATATAATTAAAATAAATCGAATAACGACGCTGCAGTTCGTATTTTGAAATCGTAACTTCAAACGATTGTACTGGGAGATCCGACCGTCGGATTTTCTCAAAACTAAAACTGTTGGATTCGTTTTTAAATGATCTTTCTAATGATATAAAATTTTTGAAGATCCAACGGTTAGATTTTCAGATATGTGTAAATCAAATCTGAAGAGAAACAGCGCCACGGCCGCGTTATGGCCTGAAGCGTCGTTTGAATGAATTGGCTATTTTTAAATGAATAAAAATAGCGATAAATCGTTATAAATATTATAAACGATATGGAATGGAAATAAACCGAATTTACCCGGTTTATTGTATATTTGATGGTTGAATGTGTTTGGCGTGAAAATTACATTTAAGAACAGAATTATTGATGTCGAATAATTTAACCATTGAAATGAATTGATTTAAATTCTAAATATACGTGAATTATTTGAAAAGGCCGAGTTAAATCTCATTTCAAATAATTGATCGGCGGTAAGAGGTCGATGATGAAGACGGTGGTTGAAGACCGGAGATCTTCACCTCCGTTGGTTGATTACTGATGTCTTGATTGGGAGGCATTCCGAAATATAGATAATAAGTGGTGATCGTCCAGACGTACTTGGAGATCGATGGATATGCGAGGTATATGGAGCCTCCGGTTTCGTTCAGACCCAGAACGAACTTTTAAATGGACTGTGTGTCTGACATTGGATTTTGTTCTGTGCTGATTGATCTCTATTAAATATATATCTGTTTGGCGGAGGAGAATTTATTCTCTTGCTCAACGCCCTTCTCTGAGACGTACGAGGTCAGAGGTTATATATCGATAGAAATCAGTCGCATGGAGTGAATTGCCTGTGCGGCATGCCTAAGTGGCAGATGATCAAGGATTCTGTTGAAAAGAAAAGTCTTGTGGTTGATGATCAAAGCATAGCCTGTGTGGCATAGCTTTGCGTATAACGTTGATTCGCGAGCCTCACACCCCGGTATGAACCAGAAAAGGGAGAGGACATCAGGAAGGGCATGCATTTCCTTCTAGCTAGGGTGGTGTCAGTGACCTACCAGCCCTGACATTTATATTATTTTCACCTGTGTGGTTGTTGCTGTTGCGAGGCGCCTCAGATATATCGGTGACTATGTGGAGCCGATGGAGTCATTTGGCTCATTTACGCCCCAAAGGGCGGGGAAACGCAGTGTTCAGGCATTTTAATCCACATCGGTGGACCGGCCCTGACGATCCAAAGGCTTGACTGAGTACTTGCCTGAGGGGCGGGCTAGAGCGTCTCGAATTCGGTAAGGACTATCTTTTGCCTTGGTTCATGACGGAAACCCAATTTCCAAATACGACATGTGCGGTTTTGATTGTATACCTATATATGGCGACATAGTGGTATGAGGCATTAATGTCGTCTATGATTGATACTTGTGATTTGAAATTGTTTTTGAAACATATAAACACTAGTAATAATATCAAATGGTTTGTTTTTCTCGTATCAAGCATATTTTGGCCATTATAAGGTAAAAACTCTATCCTCTAGTTTGCGTTGCATTGTGTGATGGGAACTGAGTCTTATAATGGCTTCATTTTTATAAAAAGCATTGCGATGTTTAAAAGATTTACTTGTTTTAAAGCACTGACAATCCAATGGAGTAAACCCGTTCCGTGAAAGTGGCGTGGTCCTGTGATTGGCCATATTATAAAATATGTTAAGTAGATTTCTCATACCAGTCTCATGACTGACTCGTATTTTGTTTCACTTGCAAACTCGGGTGCCCCTCTTTCTACACGGGCAGCCTTGTATTCAGGTTTTAGCAGGCTCTTTCTGGATAGCTGGAGCTGAAGATGGATTCTACCATTTATCTCTTTTTATGTTGTTCAGCTCCTATTGTACATATTATGTTTTGTTTTCCGCTGTAGACATTTGTGTATAGCTGAACTGTATTTTGTACTAAGTATGATCCTGTATACTGTGTAACTCTGATGATTATGTTTATCCAGTGTATTCTATTGTACATTATCTGGTGTATTTATTTATTTCTGTTCTGCTGTTGTCTGTTATATTCCAAAGATTACCCTTGCCACCGTCGTACAGGGTTTTGGGGTAGTCACAACTTCTCATCATCTTCAATTGTTGAAGCATGTCTCTTCAACTCCCCCTTTTTTATATTATTTTTATTTGTGATGCACTTCTCATCACCTCAATTATTGAAGCACTTCTCTTCAACTCTCTCTTTGAATATTGGAGCACTTCTCACCCACAACTCTAAAATAAATTTTCTTCCATGATGGACTGGATTATGCTTCACTTTGTAGATCCATTTTACTCCAATGGTTTCTTTGTCTTTTGGCTTATCAACCAACATCCATGTTTTGTTCCTTTCAAGTGCATCCATCTCTTCTTGCATTGCCTTCCTCCAAGCATCTTCCTTAACCGCTTCTTCAAAATTTTCTGGTTCCATTGCGCAATAGTTGCACCTAGCAAAAATATCATCCAAACTCCTCATTTTTATTGGGGTTGAGCATGGAGATGATGAATTATGGCTTGCTGAGGATGAAGTGCTAGATGGAGAACTTGGTGTAGATGAATCACATTGGTTATTTGCCAGTGTTGTTGGATTTTGTTCGAAAATACTGCTGGAACGGTTTTATCCTCCACTTTCTCCTTTTGCCAATTCCAAGATGTCTTCTCATCAAATACAACATCTCTACTGATGATTACTTTCTTTGTCTTCAAGTTGTAAAGTCTATAGCCCTTTGACACAGAACTGTAGCCAATAAAAATGCATCTTTCACTTGCTTCTTGAAGCTTTGTCCTTTTTTCTTTAGGAATTTGAGCATAGCAAATACTCCCAAAGACTCTAAGATGATTCACTGAAGGTTTTCTTCCACTCCACGCTTCAAACGGCGTCATATTCCATACAGCTTTTGTTGGACATCTATTCAGCAAATACACAGCTGTATTTACAGCCTCGGGCCAAAATTCTTTAGGCATGCCTTTCTCAAAAAAAATTTGATTTAGCCATCTCCATCACTGTTTGATTCTTCCTTTCGGATACACCTTTTTGCTGAGGTGTATACCTAACGGTTAGTTGCCTCTCCACACCTTCTTCTTCACAAAATTTATCAAAATCATTGGAGTTATACTCCTTTTCCCTTTCACTTCTCAAAACTTTTATGGACCTGCCACTTTGTTTCTCAACAAAAGCTTTAAACTTCTTAAATATAACAAACACTTCAGATTTTTGTCTCATAAAATAAACCCATGTCATGCGGGTCAAATCATCAATGAATAAAATAAAGTACCTGTTTTGAGCATGAGATAATGTGCTCGTAGGACCACATACATCCGTGTGTACTAATTCCAACACTTCTTTGGCTCTCCTTGATCCTTCCTTTGGAAACGATTGCCGATGATGTTTGCCAAGTACACAGCCTTCACATACTCCATGTTCTTCTTTTTTTATTGTTGGTAACCTGTACACCATCTTCTTTTGTGAAAGAAATGTGAGACTATTGTAGTTTAAATACCCAAGTCTCTTATGCCATAAACAAGTGTCATCTTCCTTTTTTGCCATGAAGCTATGATTTTTCTCATTATTGAGATGGAGGGGAAAGCTTTTATTATTTGTCATTTTTATTACAGCAGTAGCTTCTCCTTTTGAATCAAAGATTTTACATTCTCGATTCTCAAATTTAAGAGAATAACCATGCTATAAAAGTTGTCCAATGCTCAACAAATTTTCATCTAATTTAGGAACATAAAAGGTATCATGAATAACTTTACTTCCCTGCTTTGTTGCAACTCCAATGCTTCCTTTGCCTTCAACTTCAACATACTCTCCATTGCCAAGTTTAACTTTTGAACCAAATGAAGGATCTATGTCAATAATGAATTTTTGTCTCCTGTCATATGATTGCTACATCCGCTGTCCAGGTACCATGTATTCTTATATTCTTCAGTTGCCTTTTGACAAGCAAAGAACAAGCTCCCTTCCATATCTTCCGCTCCGGCAAATGCTGTGTTTTGTGGCTTACCAAGGCGACAGTCCTTTTGAATGTGCCCGAACCTTTTGCAATTATGACATTGTGACTTTCCTTTGTTCCAGCAATCCTTTTCTTCATGAGAGCTTTTTTTGCAAATTCCACACCGTTTATTTGTTCCTTCATCACTTCCTCTTCCGCCATAGGTGCCTCGACCTCTTTCGCGTGAATTTCTTCCTCTTCCTTTGCCAAATCTGCCACCTCTAGAAGACTCGCCATTATTTTGCTTTATTGTTTTGTCTTTGTTTAATTGAGTGGTGAGTTTGGACAGAAATGCGTTTTCAACCGTCTTTTCCATACAGCGTAACAACCTTTGCTCGTAGGATCTAAGTGAACCCATCAAGCCTTAAAAGGTCATGTTTGACAAATCTTTGGTTTCTTCTATAACAGCCACCATAGGATCAAATTTTTCTATTAAACTTATCAAAATTTTATCAATGATTCTACGATCGTCAATTATATCTCCATGAGACTTCATTTGATTCACTAATTCGGACAGCCTATTAAAATACTCATTCAAACTTTCATTTTTTCATTTTCAAAATCTCTCTTTAGAGATTGAAGTTTGACAGTTCTCACTTTTGAATCCCTTTCAAACTCTTGTTGCAAGATTTCCCATGCTTCCTTGGCTGTTTTTGCTCTCATAATTCTTGGGAATATGGTGTTTGACACTCCTCTTTGAATCATTCCAAGAACTCCAGCATCTGTGATTCTTTTCTTTTTTAGTACTTCAGTTGAGCTGTTGTACGTTCTGCCGCAGCTGTTGAGTCTTCATATCCTTGTTTGATGAACTCCAAGACATCCAAGGAGGTGAACAAAGTCTCCATTTTTACTGCCCAAAAATCATAATTTCTCCTTCAAATAAAGGAACTTGGATATTGCTATAGGTGGAGTTGATGCTTGCTGAAGTATTGCTTGGAGAAGCCATTACTTTGCACTTTTTTTTTAATTGCAAGGATCTAGAGCTCTGATACCATTGTTAGGAATATTTTTAAGAGAAGAAGAAGGAATTTTTGAGAGAATTATTTTAATAAGGAGGAAATTTTCATTGCTTTCCTTTTGATTACAAATTTTGATTGCATACATACATCAGCTTGATTGCCTTGCTTTTATAATGCAGTGCATTCTCCAGAGTATTTTAGGAATGCATTATATAGAATATCTAAAATAGGAATTCTAGATTTTCCCTTTTATTCAATTCATTAATACAATTGCTAATTTAACAATACAATTAATTGTTTCCTGAAAAGCCAAGATTATTTCCAATATTCCCCCGTAAGCTTGGTTTTTGAACACCAAGAAGATCTCGCAATCTTTTAAAATTATCAGGCTTCAATGCTTTTGTGAAAATATCAGCAACTCGATTATTTGTTTTGCAAAAAATCAGCTGCACCTCTTCATTTTCAATTGCTTCTCGAATGAAATGAAGTTTGATGGCTATATGCTTTGTTCTTCCATGATGGACTGGATTCTTAGCTATAGCAATGGCTGATTTGTTGTCACAATGGATAGTCACAACTTCTTGTTTCCCACCAAATTCATTTAGTATTTTCTTCAACCATGTCGCTTGTTGGGTAGTTAGGCCAGCTGAAATATATTCAGCTTCTGCAGAAGATTGAGCAACTGTTTGTTGCTTCTTCGAACACCAAGAAAATGCTTCTGATCCAAGAGAAAACACATATCCAGAAGTGCTCATGTCATCTATACTTCCTGCCCAGTCACTATCGCAAAACCCAAATAAATTAGTTTCAACATTATTTTCATATTTGATCCCATAGTCCAAAGTGCGTTGAATATATCTCAGCACCCTTTTTGTTGCACCTAGATGGATATGACTAAGATCATTCATGAAACGAGAAAGTAGGTTGGCTGCAAACATGATGTCAGGTCTTGTATTAGTAAGGTAAAATAAATTACCAACTAGACTTCTGTAGTAACTAGCATCAATCTTTCTTCCCCCATCTTTTTTTTTTTAGCTTTTCATTCACAACTAGCGGTGTATCAACCGGATTACACCCAAGCATCCCAAACTTTCTTAATATTTTCTCAGCATATTTCTTTTGACAAATAAAAACTCCATCATCACCTTGAGAGATTTCTATTTCAAGGAAAAAATGCAGCAAACCCAAATTGTTCATTTCATATTTCTTCATCATTTCTTTTCTAAAATCTTCAATCAACTTTAAATTGTTTCCGGTATAAATTAAATCATCTACATAAAGTGCAATAATTAGAATATCATCCATACCTTGCCGTTTGACATACAAAGTAGGCTCATTCTTGCTCTTCTCAAAGCTTTTCTCCATGAAGTAATTGTCAATATTGCTATACCATGCTCGTGGTGCGTGTTTTAGCCCATCAAGCACTTTCTTTAGTTTGTAAACTTTTCCTTCTTGTCCTTCAATCTCAAATCCTTGAGGCTGCTCCACGTAAACCTCTTCTTTCAATTCTCCATTCAAGAATGTCGATTTTACATCTAGCTGATATAATTTCCATCCTTTTTGGGCTGCAAGTGATATTAAAGCTCTAATGGTGTCAAGACGTGCTACTGGAGCAAATGTCTCTTCGTAGTCAATAGCGGGCTGTTGAGAATAGCCCTTTGCAACAAGTCTCGCTTTGTTCTTTTAACCTGAACCATCTGGTTTTAATAGGAAACACTATGAAACAAATTTAATTATTGTATTAAGGGAAGGTTAAAATATATGGTAAGAAATTTTAGATTTATCAAATGGAGAAAAGGGTTGTACTCTCTCATTTATGTAATGAAAGAAAAGTGAAGAAATAAAAAATGTAGTTATTCAATTGTTTTACGTTCAATCTCTCTCCTCCTCTCTATATCAAAAAAATTCCAACACTCAAGTTAACCATCAAATGTACCATCATCATACATACACAAAAAAATAATAAATAAAATCAAACCACAGTCATAGCAGTCAAGCAAAAAAACATACCTAACAATCCATCAACGATCAGCGTCCTCTGCGGAACCGGCTGAAGAGGGAAAGCGTAACATTATTTTATAATTATTTAACCTACAATTATGTACTCTAAGTTAAACCTGTTTGTTGGTTATCCTTTTTGAGTGAAATTGGAATTACTAGTTTAATCGTTATGGTAACGACTAGTTTAACATTTTCTATGGTAAATCATTGGTAATATTTCCTCTAAATATGCATAACAATATTTTTATAGTTAATTTATAATGACAAGTTTAACATTTTTTTTAGTTTACCACTAACAATATTTGTGAAATGGCAGCAACAATCATTTTCATGATAAATTATAACGGTATTTGTAAAATGGTACGATATTTGTTATCCATATGAGTAAGTGAGGGAAGTATGATGTATGAACAGTAATATCATCAACAGTTCAATACAAATCTAATTACCAAACAGAGAAGACAAAAATTAATATTAAACAAATGAAATTCCGAAGCCGTGGTTGGATCCATCAACGACTGGAATATAATATCCTCTCATCAGTGGTCAGCTGTTCATGTCCGATGCTTTTGCCGTTGCTTCATAAATTTCTCGAATGATCTCGTGTCTGTGAAAATACCTACAAGGACATCACGTGGAATGATCTCGTGTATGTTGGGTGGAATGACGAATGGAAGGGTAACAGTAGCGTGCGGACAAAGCCAGATGGCTTACCCACACATGGTTTAAATATTGAATTCTATACCTGCATTCTTCACGTTTCTAGACCGGATCAATTCGCATAACCAGCCAACAGTCTTCGGTTCAGTGAAAATTTTGCACGTATCTTCAGCATAGGGTATAATTATTGAGTTTTGCTACCGCAATAAAAAAAAAAACATAATAGTACATTCAAGAGTTTGGTTTGGCTTACTGTTTCTTATCTTTAATCTAATCTTGGGTGGGACGCCATTTTGGACTGTGATAAATTTGAAAGCGAAGGTCGGTCCGTCCCCAAGCACCTGTGTTTGAAATGGTAGGATTGATATTGAGTTGCTCAATTGTAGACTGTTCTACATCTGTCAGTTGGCAATTCACAGGTCCACGTATTGAACATCTTTTGACTTATAAATAGTTAACTTATTAGGGCATTCCCAACCGTGGGAGGAAGCGTTGAAATGAGGAGAACAACCGTCTATTTCATTCCAGCAGCATGTGAGCAGGAAAGTAATATGACAATGCTCGCTATTTAAAATTGCAAATCGCCGCTCTATTTTATTTCTTTTAATTCTTTAAGCCGTGAACGGTTTTCAGAAAACCGTTTAAGGCTTTCAATTAAAAAAAAAAAGAATTTAGAACAACTTCCCACTCACTGCTGAAAGGGTGGAAGTAATCGACACTTTTAAAGTTGTTTCACTGGAAATGCTCTTACAAAAGCGGTACAAAGCGGTATAAATAAAATAATTTCAAACCTAGAACATGTTCACGCATGACTTAATTAGATGGATCATGCACTTGTGATAACAGGAGTATGCTGCTGGTTGCGGTATAATGATCATATAATAGCATAATTGTTAAATACAAATCAAGTTTACTCAATATACACTAATATATTACCATTATATTCTTTGTGTGTTAAATAGATGAACCCCTAATAAATACTTTGGTGTGTATTATGAAATTCTAATAAATGTTTTGTGTGCAAAAACTAAGTTACACGTAAACCATGCAGTGAAAATATTAAATATTTACACAAAAAACTAGATTATTCGGAGGTTTTATCTTTAGAAGTACGAAGAACAGTACAATAATTTTTGCAAACGGCATTCAAGTAATTTGATTTGCATTTAGCACCAATCAAAAATAAGAAACTTAAGATGGAAAGCTCATGTTTGTGGCAAATAACCGAAGATACAG